>CM017467.2:10760964-12201000 GCA_007827005.2 Populus simonii
ATTTTTCCATCTTTAATCATCAATGCTTAACTTCTTTTGATTTCAAGCTCTTTCAACATAAAATCTTAAGAACATAAAGGAACACCTTTTCTTTCTTTTTCTTTTTCTTTTCTTTTTTTGTTTTTCACCTTCGGCAACTTAATTTGCCCATCTTTTCATCAAGCATCACTTCTTCTTTCTTTTCACATAATTCCAACCATAATTCCATGAGATATCACAAGTATATGCTACTAATCCTTGGCTAGGGGAAAAGGAAAACATATAAAAAGTTAAGGCTTATACATGGATAAAGCAAAGAAAAGATAAACAAGCTCAAAAGGGGCTCACTAAGGATAATAGCTTTAGGTTGGCTTTTGGCTCAAGTGGTTAAAATTCTTAATGCCTTTATCATCTTCATGTATATATGTAATGCGAATGTAATCTCAACAAGATATGAAGCAAGTTCTAAAGATACACATCATTGAAAAAATGCACAATCAAAGAATATAATGTTGAAGGCTCAAAAGCTTGCATTGGATAACACTATAAAGTTAACATGACATTTTTTCAAAGTCAATTCCTAAACCAATTAAACGTTAAAACTTGGATGCACACTCATTCATTCGATTTATATCTTCATCTATCTCAATTAATTCTCATATTCTTATAAACCAATGGGAGTTCAAAAAGATCAAACATATAATTTTTTATTTTTTTACGCAACAAAGAAAACCAAAATTCTCTCAATACCCCCACACTTTAAAACGCAACATTGTCCTTAATGTTGAAATAGAAGAAAAGGAATAGAAGAGAATGGCAAAAAAAAAGTAAAATGTGAAAAATAAAAGATAAAGGAAAAGGAAAGGAGATCTGATTTTTTTTGTGCTAGGTTGCCTCCCAATAAGCGTTTTTGCTTTATGTCATTGGCTCAACACATCGAATGCTCATGCTTCATAGATCGATTTAGTTAACTCCATTGAAGCGGTGATTTCTGTCGTCCAATCTTCATAGAAAGGTTTCAAGCGATGCCCATTGACCTTGAGCACTTTGTTTGTTTCTAAACTCATAATTTCAACTGCACCATAAGAAAAAACATTAGAAACAACAAAGGATCCAATCCATCGAGAGCGTAACTTTTTGGGAAAAATTTTCAAATAAAATGATAAAGTAATCATTCGGTCATGAAGACTTTTGGTCTTTTCTTTGTAAATCCTTGCATTCTTGTAAGCATCATTCCATATCTCTTCCAACATGATTCCAGTCTTTTTGGGCACCAAAAGGATAGGCGCCACCCATTTACTATCCGTGATGGGATAAATGACTCCTGCATCATAGAGGATAGTTTGCAAAACTTGCAAAGCCAATGCTGATTCCTGCATGTTTTGGGGAACACATATATGCCTCTCCATCTCTTTTATCTTGGTAAAATCATAGTCATAGCTCAAAGCCACGCCTAATCCATCCTCACAATCAAAATAAAAAACTTGCCGCACACACTTATCAACTTGGTCATAGCATGTGATAGAATAAACATTGCTATAAGGATATTTCATTGCATCATGAAAATTAAATTTAATCTTTTCATCTCCTACCTCCATGGACAAAGTATCCTTACACAATCAATTTGGTATTGGTTGTTTTCTAGAATGGTCTCCTAAACAATATAGGAGTGTTGTTTGATGAATCACAAGAATCACGTTCCATATCAAGAATATAAAAATCACATGGAATAACCAAACTATCAATCTTGACTAGGACATCTTCTATCACACCAAGTGGATAAACAAAACTACGATCCGCACTTGTATTAAAATATTAGTTTTATTCAAAGGTTCAAGACTAAGAGAATCACAACCATGTTTAGGCATAACACTAATGGATGCACCTAAATCGCATAAGGTCTTTTTAAAACTAACATTACCAATAACACATGGGATAGTAAACGCACAGGAGTCTTTTTGCTTCAAAGGCATATTCTTTTGAACAACAGCACATACAAATTCACCCATACTTACCATTTTATGGCCTTTTAGCTTGAAGGCTCTCTTGGTAGTACACAACTCCTTCAAGAATCTAACATGCTTGGGAATTTGCTTGATAGCATAAATCAAAGGAATGTTGAGTTCCACTTTCTTGAAAACCTCTAAAATCTCTTTTTCTTTGTCCTCTTTCTTAGACCTAGAAGAACTCACATGAAAAGGTGGAATTGTTTTAAAATTGGAATTCATTGAGGGCTTACCTTTGGAGTGTTGGTCGTTGTTTCAATTTGTAGAGGAGGATGATGTTTCTTCTTTATACTCAATTCGGTTTCTATCTCTTCTTCTTCCTCCATCGCAATTTGTTTCGACCTTTGCCTTTCAAGTTCTTTCCCACTTTACAACATGATCGCACTAACATTCTCCTTTGGATTCCATGATTGGAAGGGCAATTTTCCATTATTTTTGCTTTCAATTTCCCTACACTTGAAGCTATTTGCCCCATTTGCTTCTCTAATTTGTGAATACTTGACCTTGTTTCCTATTGAAAAGACATGACATTTTGTTGCAAGGTCACTGTGTTAGATGCCAAAGTTTTCATCATCTCACGAAGATCATCATTGGATGACGACCCCATAACATTGGAGTTTGTGAATGGAGGGGGTTGTCTTGCTTGATAATTCTGTTGGGACTGAAATCCATGGGGATGGAACTATCGACCTTGACTAACTTGTTGAGGTGGGTTCCTATAGTGTAAGTTGGGATGATCTCTCCATCTAGGATTGTACATGTTGGAAAAGGGATCATATTTACACTGGGGTTGTCCGTTGAATGCTCCATCAACTACATGAGCCTATTAATATAATCTTATTGCATTGTTGGGCACATATCTGAGGTATGTCCTTGTAAGGAACATATGCTACAAACTTTCACCTACTGTACATTTCCATAAGCCAAAAAACACATAATAGAAGTAAGATCATTGACTTTATTTTCAAGGTTAGAAATACTTACCTCATTTACTCGTTTGTTTGAGAAGTCTCCACGGGTGCCAAATTGTTTTGAGTTGGCTACCATGTTTGAGATCAATTGGCATGCAGCCTCGGGTGTCTTATCTACCAATGCCCCTCCACTTGCAGCATCAATGATACTACAGTCAGTAAGTGTAACACCTCACCTCACTAGCAAGATATTGACCGTTTTGGGCCTCCCAATACACCCAAATCCAGGGCTTCCACCCAGGTCCCCCTCACGGTTTTGTTCTTGGCAGCCACGCATGGCCCCAAAACGCGTCTTACTAGTCAAGGTGAGCATGCACTTATAAGGCCCTGGCTCTAGACGCTCGCTTCCGATGTGGGATCTTACAATCCCCCCACCTTAAGACGAGCCGTCCTCGGCTCTGATACCAAATGTAACACCCGACCTCACTAGCAAGATATTGTCCGTTTTGGGCCTCCTAGTCCACCCAAATCCAGGGCTTCCACCCAGGTCCCCCTCACGGTTTTGTTCTTGGCAGCCACGTATGGCCCCAAAACGTGTCTTACTAGTCAAGATGAGCATGCACTTATAAGGCCCTGGCTCTGGACGCTCGCTTTCGATGTGGGATCTTACAGTAAGCATCAATCCTTCATAGAAATATTGAATGAGCAGCTGATCGGGTATTTGATGATGAGGACATTGAATGTAGAGTTGCTCAAATCTTTCCCAATATTCGGAGAGTGTCTCTCCATGAGATTACCAAATCCCATATATTTCTTTTCTTATGTTGGCAACTCGAGATGCTGGGATATATTTTTCAAGGAAGATCTTCTTCATGCCATTCCAAGTTCCAATGGAACCTGGGAGAATAGAGAAAAGTCATGCCTTTGCTGCCCTTTTTAAAGAGAAAGGGAAAGCTTTCAACTTAACTTGTTCTTCATCAACTCCATTCGGTTTCATGCCAACGCAAACCATATGAAACTCCTTGAGATGAGTATGGGGATCTTCTCTTACAAGACCATTGAATATTGGTAGCAAATGTCAGTGTTTTAAAACCCAGACCGGCCCGGCGGGTCGACCCGGGACCCGGCCGACCCGGGCCTGGGCCTGGTCCGGGTGGGGACAAAAACCCGCTCGGGGATTGGCCCGGCGAAACCCGATCGACCTGGCGGGTCGACCCGGGACCCGGCCCACCCGGTCAAACCCGGGTGAGACCTGGCTAATTTTTTTGATTAGGCTGGAAGATGGGAGTATTGAGGGAAAGATGGTGTTTTCGTTTGAGTGAAGCGAGAGAGATAGAACATTGAAAAAAGTGGAAGTCACTTTCGAAAGGTGTGATGATGTGTTGGCTAATCTCTCAGAGCATCAGAAAGAGTCTCACCACTTTTGAACTACAGCCGACGATTCTAACTTATAAACAAGTTAAAAGAACCGAATGAGAGAGAGAGACATACAAAGACTTAAGAAGAGGTTAGAGAGGGAGGGAGAGGGAGGAGGGAGGAGCGGGAGGAGTCAAGTTGAAGGCTGGAGCCTTGATTGAATGATTCCCTTTGGGTTGGTGTTTTTGGGCGCTTTGTGTATCAGTACAAAGAAGTGAAGAATAGTAGCAGACTTAGTGATGAGGTCACAGGGATCTTTAATCTCATTTCTGACCAAACTCTGCCACACTTACCTCTAACTAAAGTTTTAAAAAAGGATTTTCAAAAGAACACGGCACCATGCCATGCCAAAAACAATGGTAGTCTTAATATGAATCCCCCACTGATTTCTTCAATGCAGACTAGTCATATTAATTATTAATCCACGTAACTAAATGTTTAATTAGTGAATAAATATGGTATAGGTTCAAGATATGCCATATTGTTCATTGCAATTTTTCCAATTATATAGTGTTTATCTTCACTTTTAATATATAGGAATTATTGAAAAGTACGAAATTATAATCCAATTAATGTTGAGACAATTTGTGACATTGAAAATTGCGTAGTAGAAGATGACCCATCAATCTTGACAACTAAAGAAGCAGAGAGTTTTCACCAAGCTCTATCAACTATGACCATACAAGATACTTTAGATGATGGTAATTAATGATTGATTATTTAGTGATAAATATTATTTAAAATAAAGTTTTGTTTAACACATAATATTTATTTATTAATTGTGTTTGAAATGTAGATGTCATAAATGTTAATGATATTGAAGATGATTGTGACGATGAAGTTTCAAAAGAGCATGCTGATGATTTATTAGGTGTTGACGAGATTGGCTCAATTTCATCGACATTTGATCCAAATTTTGCTCCTATGGACACAGAAGAACTTAATGTGTTCATTCAACAAAAGTGAATGTGTTGTTGATTTAGAATTTATGTTGTTGGATGTTTTGTTTTAAATATTTTAGAATTTATATTTTGTTTGTGTTTTGGATATTGAATTAAATTTATGTTGTTGGTTTATAATTTAAATTTGGTTTATATAAGTGTTGCATTGTAACTAGTTATGTGTTTTTTTTATAGGTGTTTTTTTTTGTTGACCCGGGTCAATCCATCTGACCCGTGACCCGATCACTCGACCAGGTCGATGACCGGGTCGGGTTTCAAAACTATGGCAAATGTATAAAACCAGATTTGAGCTCGAAGTTGACATTATTGTCGATGTTTATGCACAATGGTTGATTTTCCTCTTTAAGAGCAGCAAGCTGCTTGAGTGTTTCCTGTTGTGCAACAACCATGGTGTTGACATGAGCTTCTTTTTGTAACCTGTGTAAAGTGTTTTCAATTTCAAGATTTACCTGCACCTGTCTTTAGTTAGTAGAACGAGTTACAAGCATAAATCGTAAAGAAAACTCAAAAGAAAGCGGCCATACAAGAGATTTAAAACAATGTAATTTGAACAAAAATCTTACGCTAGAAAACTAAAACTACCTAAAAAGCCTAGAAAACAGCAGAATTTAAATTGTTTTGAACAGTACCGTTGCCGTAAATGAACAATACCGCAGCAAGTAAAAATTTTGTTGCTCTTTTTTTTCTCTAAAAAATAAATAACAATCACAGCAAATAAAAATAATAGCACAAGAATCAACTAAAATTACTTCCCCCGGCAATAACACCAAAATTTGTTGTGATGTCGAAGTTGCACAAATTAATTACACTAGCTTAAAACACAACACACAAGATAGTATAGAGCAAGCAAGAGGTCGATCCCACGAGTAAGGTTCAAGTAAGAGTTTTATGCCATATGATATGCAATTTGGGGGGGGGGGGGGTGGAAGTTATCTAGGCTAAAGCAAAAGAAAACAAAAAACTATCAAGCTAAAATTAAATAAAATCAAAATTTATCAAGAAAACAAACCTTGGTCGCAAGTAAATATCTACCTACAGAAATCGAATGTTCTCCCTAAGATTACTAATCTGGATCTACCACAATTATTAATCTCAGTTGCTTCACAAGTTTATATACCACAACTCCAGTTTTGATAGCAAACTTAACAATAGATTGTTCATAATAATAACTTAGAGCCCGCTCTAGCAATTAAAATAAATAATCATAGGAAATAAGCATAGGAGAAACAAACATATTCATTCATCATATACGTTGAAAAGAAAAGGTAAAATAGATCTCACAGTTCTTGAAATCCGAAGGTTTCTGTGTCCTTGCAACCAAGAAAAAGAGTTTAGCCTTGTATGTCTATTAAACAATTAATCAAAAAGAAGGAAGAAAACATGAATTTGGGTTTGTTAGAGGAAGGGGGCGTTTTTCTCTCTTCTGGCCATCTCCTCTTCTCGCTTCTCTCTTTCTTTTTATATCCTAGGAAACCCTAGTCTCTATTTTACAAAATAGTCCTCCCTTAAGTAGACAGTTTACATTTAAATACTTCACTAACTATTTTTCTAAGAAAAAAGAAATAGCCTCGCATGAAATCTTCAAGCTTTGACTTAGAGGAGCTAAATTGCTGGAATAAAAACTTGGATGTCGGTTTAGATGCTTCGGAACACAATTTGGACTCGTTTCTTCACGAAACCTATTTGCTGGAAGAATTCAGTTTTCATCTTTGAAAAATCATATCTCCCTCATATGACATCATTTTTTGCTGAAATTTGGAGCGTGGATAGCGCTTTGAGTCAGAAATCCAAAACAATTAAGTTTGCATCAATTGGACTTCTGTAGCTACAGCTACTCAAGTTGGAATGGCTGAAGGTCAATACTGACAGATTGCGAGATTTGACTTTGAAGGCTGTGATTTCCATGCTCTTCATTATTTTATTTTCTTGCCTTAGATGTCCAGAAAGGTATGGAGATTATCTTTTTAATACCACTGGAATCACTTCATTTCAACCTCTAGAGCTCATGCTCTGCACAAAACATCGACTGAAGGTCAAATATGCCAATTACCTCCAATTTACTCCTTTTTGCATCCAAAAGTACCTTCAAAACATAAAAACAAATAATATCAAGACATTTTATATATAAAACATAGGAAAAACACTAGTTAAATATGGGTTAAACTATCGAATAAAATGGTTGCATCAACACACATCACTTAAAGTGTGCAAAGTGGCATCACATGTTGGCGCGTGCATCACCAACAACTTTTCTTTTAAAATATTATTTAGTCTTTTGAAAATACAAAATTGCACCTGACTTGTCTTGATAATCACAAAAAAACCACAATGAAAAGATGAATAAGCCCTTAGATCCAGTTTAAAAAACTCTAATTTCAGTGGTAACTAATTAAATTCATCTTGCATTTTTAAGCAAAAAGATGAATTTGCCCCTAAATCTAAGTTAGATTTATTTTGATTTCAAGGGTATTCTACTCATTACATTGTATAAAAAAGAGTAAAAAGTAATTCTTTAATCTCAATCAATATAATAATGATTGATTGGTCCTAATGAAATTATTTTAAGGTTAATAAAGTAATTATACTATTCTTGTGCAAAATGCATTAAGTCTAGGTGCGTAGTGAATTCACTAACCCAATTAGTTTTTTTTTTTAGTTGGAATCATTAAGTTTAAATTGAATGATCATGATCTAGTTTATGTAATAATAATAATAATAATAATAATAATAATAATAATAATAATAATAATAATATAACTTTTAAATATTTTATTTATCTCCTTTAATTCATCAATGAATTGAAAAAATGGCACACTTGAAATATGACCGATTATATTTTAAGAATATGAGAGGATTGAAATTCATATCTTGAGACATGAAATCATATAATTTAAGTCTTAACAAACATTCCAATGCACAAAGTAATAGTAATAATAATTACATTTATTAAAATATTGTTATGATCTTTAAAAATAGTTTTTTTAAAATTAACGTGAATGTCTGGGTCAGCTTGCGCGCACCTCAACTAATCCCTTAGGCCCTGAAGTTAACGACCATGTAAGCTTCTAGTGGCCCTGAGGGGACTTGAACTCATGATCATTGGAGATATGTCCATATGTTTTTAATTGTATCTATTATGTCCCTTGTATAATATGTAATTCTCTAATATATATTTTTAGTTGAGTTGTTTTTTTTAAAAAAAACATTATGCATTAATTAAGGATTTCTTAATTTCTTAATTTTTTTCTTAAGTAATTTTTTTAAAAAAATATTAATTAGAATACTAATATACTCATCAAAACAATAATTAGTAATACTGGATTGTATTGTTTCTTGCATTTATATAGTATACTGATAATGAAAATTTTTTTATTAGCTCACTTTTAAATTATCCTAAAGCAACTCCAATATGAAAACAAATGATGAGTATTAATAGATAATACAACATAGTAGTGTAATTATAGTGGTAGAGATAATAACAATAACTTTGTTTTTTTCAAAAAGTGTAATTATAATGTTATTATATTAAAATATCGTAATAATCAGAGGTTCTTTTCATTCTTCATACTTAGTAAAAATAATTTTTTTTAAAAAAAATTATCTTATAATAATTTTTGTACATTAAATTAATTTTTAAAAAACTTATTTTGACTTATTTTTAGCAAAATTATAAATCATGATTTTAAGTCAAAATATTCACAAATATGTTATTAAGTTATGTTGTAACATATCAAGATTGAGTTCTTTCTGCTAGATGAACTCATAAGTTTCTCCACGAAGATATAACAAGAAAGCATAGGTCAAAGTTTCAAGTGACATTAACAAATACAGGTTATTGACCAGGTCAACTCTCTCTTCGGTTTTTTTTTTTTTGAAGAGATTTCTTGAAAGCAAATTAGTTTTTTTTAAAAAAATATTACTTAATTAAACATAATCAACATCAATAAAAAAGATTATCTTACATTATAAGAATTTATTTATTTATTTATATAAATTAGAAAAACTAAGTTATAATAAATTAGATCCAACCCTAATTGGATTGAAAAGAATCACAATAATAATAATAATAATAATAATAAATATCCATTTTTAATAGCAACCATGGATCCTAAAGGCTAAAGTCCATATATATATATAAAAGAAGGAAAAAGAGAGAAGCTATCGTGCTTTCCTATCTCCTTAAAAATTTCAAATCCTTAAACAAAATGTTTTCTGTTTAGGTCTAATTACAGTTTTGGGTTTGCTTCCAAGCCCAAAATCGATCTCTCCCTGGTTTAATTATAGAAAGATCATAACACCTTTGATATCGGGATGATTTTAAAAAACTGAGGTTAAAAACCTAAAATATCCCTTGACCTTAGGCAAAAAAATTAACCTCGGTTATATGATAATTACACTGTATAAAAAAGTGAAAATCTAAAAAACATCCCTCAAATATTAACTATGTTTTTTTTTTCAAGGGCATGAGAATAATTATATAGTGTTGAAAATACAATTTTAGATCTCAGCATGTTTTCTTTTTTTTTTTCTTTTTTGTCACTATATAACTTATCATTATTATACTATGCACAATCTATAATAAAACATTGATAAATTTTATTTTTATTTTTAATTTAAAAATTGACCGAAGCATCCTGATCTTTAAAAGATATGCTCGGACATTCTCGCCAACACCAATTTCATATTAATGGAAAAGGGCCCATCTAATGAGATAATGACAGAAGCAAAGATCTCATTAAGTGGATTCAAAGTGGCATAAACTCACCTATATCGGTCATAGACCTTTGGCAACCCGTCGCACCCTCGTCACGGCGTTAACGTCCGTCTTGGACTGAGGGGCGCGAAGTCGAGCCTAATTTTTTTTTAAGAGCAAGTCCTGCCTTGCTTATCCCCTAAAAACTAACTTACTGAAGTAAGGTCTGCCCTTTACCTTTAGGTCAGAATGCCGCTATCGCTACTTTTTTTACTCTTTAAAGAAGAGTTCTGTGACTTATGTGTAGCCTATATGGCGAACAAGGAAAAAAACGCTCAAACAAAGCAAAGGGGCGCTCGTACACTCTCCGTAATGTAGTGCCCCTAGCGCAGCGCTCAAACAGGCCCTCTGATCCTGAGGTGAGGGTGCAATACCTCTCGAAATCACAAAAGGTATAAAATCGGATCCGCGTCAAATGAAAAGTGTCTTGGCATTGGCTGATTCCATTAACCTTCCCCGATTGACAGAACGTTCCACTACTGACACTTGAAAAAACAGCTTAGCTTTCAAGGTCTCATTGCTTCGGTGAATCACTTGAGCCCTGATACTTTTTCGGTGCCATGGAGCTGGACCACTAAGCTATTACACTTTCTTTAAAGGATGGGTGTATAGGTGTTAGGGCTCTAGGCGCGGGGACGCGCCAACGAAAGCACACTGCCTAGAATTCAGCAGCGATGGACAGCGGCAGCCTTGCATAGGCAGAAACGAATTCGGCAGGCAGCGTGCGATGGTCTATGCGAGCTTGCGACTTAGCATGGACGAGGGAACTTAGATAACGGACCTTCTAAGTCAGCAATTGACGCAGCAGAAACTGGCAGTAGGGGCTGCCAAGTAGACAGCCAGGAAATGGGGGAAGTGGCAGCTTCATGGGAGGCAAAACGTGGGAGCATAACTGGGGTGCTCTCCATGCCACTAAGTCCTGGAAACATGGGATCATGGGTGAGAGGTAGTGCTCCACTATGTCCTGAAAACATGGGATCATGGGTTAGAGGAAGTGCTCCACTAGGTCCCGAAAATGGGGGATAATGGGGGGGAGCCTGCAGCTCATATCTGTCTATAAATAGGCTGCCAAGCCTCTGTTGTGTAGCATGCGATTTATGTGCATAGCACACACTCTTGTTGTGTAATCCTTTGTTGACGAGATAAATAAAGGTTGAGAGGGATTCTTGTAATCTTGGTGTGCTTGCTTGTGTTTGTTCCCTTGTTTACGACGAAGCTACTGTGAGAACCTTCTTGGGTGAGCGAAACACATAGTCGTAGGAAAACACGAGCGAAGAGGGTGAGGCAAGGCTGAGTCTAGTTGGGACTAGACTGCCGCATCGGGTTGAATTTCATTGCGAAAAATTTAACCCTGTGACAATTGGTATCAGAGCACGGTTGATTCTAAAAACGTGCAGCAGAAGTCATGGAAGCTATTCGGGAACGGTTGACGCATCTTGAGACCTTGATAGGGTCGGATGAAGAAGACGAAGAACGTTCTATTGTTGATCGCTTGAGGGAAGCTGTGGAAAGCGCTGAAAGGGCTGAGAGCTTGTACATTTCTCTTGCGGCAGAATCGAGTGAACGATTGACTGCTGTCGAAGAGACGATTGCCATTCTGAAGAAGGCAGTGACAAGCGCTCCTATTGGGGTAAGTACTTCTAAACCTAAAGTGCCTGAACCAAAGTGTTTTGGTGGAGCAAGAAGTTCCAAAGAGCTGGAGAATTTCTTGTGGGACATGGAGCAATACTTTAGCGTTGCGAAGATCGGCGTGGCTGAACAAGTGGATCTTACCGTGATGTATCTCACGGGTGATGCAAAACTTTGGTGGCGGACGAGAACCAAAGAGGACTTAAGTGCTGGACGTCCAAAGATTGAGACATGGGATTGTCTCAAGCAGGAGCTGAAGGAGCAGTTCCTTCCGAACAACACATCTTGGATAGCGCGGGAGGAATTGAAAAGGCTCAAACACGATAGGTCAGTTCGTGAGTATGTTAAAGCTTTCAGTTCCTTGATTCTCGACATTGAGAATATGTCCGAGGAGGACAGGTTGTTCAACTTCATGTCTGGATTGCAAACTTGGGCGCAAGCGGAACTAAGACGACAGAACGTAAAGGATCTGTCCTCCGCTATTGCTGCTGCGGACAGCTTGATTGATTTTAAATCAACTACTAGGGATGGCTATACAACAACCTCCTTCAAGTCTAAGGGAAGAAACAAGGAGGAAAGAACGAGGAAGAAGTTCGGTGGGGGTGCATCGAGGGCTACTGCCGCGGAGAAGGGCAAGGCCAAGTTTATGGGTGCACAAGGTAAGGGTACTAAACCAAACTTTACTTGCTTCATTTGTGATGGTCCTCACTTTGCGAGGGAATGTCCAAAGAGGGAGAAGTTGAATGCTATTCGGGCTGGAGATAGCGATGAGGGGGAAGGGGTAGTTACGCACGTCAATCCTATGCGTGTGATAAACTGCCTGGTAGCTAAATCAGGGGATGGGGCTGCCGAAACCCGCCCTGTCGATAAAGACTTGGCGAGGATTGATGCCCTGCGGAAAGGGAAGTCAGGGGCTACGGACAATCTAATGTATGTGAAGATTGGGATAAATGGTAAAGACGTGAATGCTATGCTGGATTCAGGCGCAACCCACACGTTTGTGGCAGATCGGCTGGTGAAAGAACTTGGTCTGCGGCTGAGTGACAGCCACACATCAATGAAGGCAGTAAACTCGAAGGCACAGAGGAATGCTGGGATGTCTTACGATGTGCCGATAACGCTGGATCAGTGGAGAGGCAAGCAGGATGTGCTGGTCGTAAGTCTTGATGATTACGATATTATTCTTGGCCTTGATTTCTTACGAAAAGCCAAGGTTGTTTTGATGCCATATCTCAATGGAATGATGATTGCGAGTGAGGGATGCCCTTGTTTTATCCCATGTTGTAATGTCGCAGCCACGAATGCTGTGAAAGGGGGAAAAAGCTTGGTCTCGGCAATTGCTATTGATAAAGCATTGCGGAAAGGAGGGGAAGTGTTTCTGGCGACAATAGTGGATGAGAAGGCCGACTATTGTGGTGAGGTGTCGAAAGAAATTGCTAGCGTGCTGCAGCAATTCGAAGATGTGATGCCGCCTCAGCTACCGAAGAAACTCCCGCCTAGGAGGGCCATCGACCATCGAATTGAGTTGGTGCCGGGGGCAAAACCACCATCTCAAGCCCCTTATCGAATGTCGCCAAAGGAATTGGCAGAATTGAGGAAACAATTGGAAGAGCTGATTGACTCAGGGTTTGTTCGGCCTTCCAAGGCTCCGTATGGTGCTCCGGTTTTATTTCAGAAGAAGGCCGATGGGAGCCTTCGCATGTGTGTGGACTACCGAGCACTCAACAAGGTAACAATCAAAAACAAATATCCTGTTCCTTTAATTCAGGACTTGATGGACAGATTGTGTGGAGCCTCAATCTTTACGAAATTGGACTTGCGATCGGGGTATTGGCAAGTGCGGGTTGCTGACGGTGATGAGCATAAAACTACTTGTGTGACAAGGTATGGCTCCTATGAGTTTCTAGTTATGCCATTTAGCCTAACAAATGCTCCAGCAACATTTTGTAATCTAATGAATGACGTGTTATATGATTTCTTAGACAATTTTGTTGTAGTCTACTTAGATGACATTGTAATCTATAGTAGAGGCATTGAAGATCATGTAACTCATCTCTCTAAAGTCCTAAGTAGGTTGAGAGAATATGAATTGTATGTAAAGAGAGAAAAGTGTGAGTTTGCAAAAGCTGAAATTATGTTCTTAGGTCACTTGATTGGAGAAGGACAAGTGAAGATGGATCCAAGGAAGGTCCAAGCCATTGTTGAATGGACAGCACCAAAATCAGTCCCGGAATTGAGATCATTTTTGGGGCTTGCAAACTACTACAGACGATTCATTGAGGGTTATAGCAAGAAGACAACTCCTCTCTCGGATCTTCTCAAGAAGAGTCGGAGATGGGAATGGACGGTTGACTGCCAGCAAGCTTTTGAGAAGCTGAAGACAACGGTAGCATCAGCTCCAGTCTTGGGGCAGCCTGATTTTGAGAAGCCATTTGAAGTGCATACGGATGCTTCGGATAGGGCTATTGGTGGAGTGCTTGTGCAAGAGGGACATCCGGTTGCTTTCGAGAGTCGGAAGCTAAATGACGCGGAACAGAATTACTCGACGCATGAGAAAGAAATGACGGCAGTAGTGCACTGCCTTGGCATATGGAGAGTATATCTGTTGGGGCCGAAATTTGTTGTCAAGACTGACAATGTTGCTAACACCTTCTTCTGGACGCAGAAAAAATTGTCGCAGCGACAAGCTCGGTGGCAAGAATTCTTGGCCGAATATGATTTTGTATGGAAGCACAAACCGGGAAGCCACAATCAGGTTGCGAATGCACTTAGCAGACGTGAAGTAATCGCTACTGTTCTTGCTATTGTTCAGGTGGAGTCGGACATGCTGGGTCGACTTCGTCAAGCTGCGGGGGAAGACGCAGCGTACAAGAAACTGGTTGAGCTTGTACGAGAAGGGACAATACGGAGGTATTGGTTGGAACAAGACCTACTCTATGCAAAGGGGGGTCAAATCTTTGTGCCAAAGGGAGAGCTGCGGAAACATTTATTGATGGAGACTCATGATCCGCAGTGGGCGGGACATCCAGGTAGAGAAAGGATGGTTGCTCTCTTGTCGCAGACTTATTATTGGCCGAAGATGGAGGACAACGTAGAACTCTATGTCAGGACTTGTCTAGTGTGCCAACAAGACAAGACTTTACGGCAGCGTGAGGCAGGCTTGTTACAGCCGCTGCCGATTCCAGAAAGGCCTTGGGTGTCGGTCTCAATGGATTTCATTGTTGGTTTTCCAAAGGTGGATGGCATGAACACAATCATGGTTGTTGTGGACAGATTCACTAAGTATGCGGTGTTTGTCACTGCCCCGATGGTGTGTACAGCCGAAGTGGCCGCCGAATTATTCTACCGCAACGTGGTGAAGTACTTTGGAGTACCTTCTGACATTGTAAGTGATCGTGATGTGCGATTCACGGGCAGATTCTGGACAACATTGTTCAACATGATGGGAACAAGGCTGAAGTTTTCAACTGCCAATCACCCGCAAACTGATGGGCAGACGGAAAGGATAAATGCTTTGTTGGAGGAATATTTGAGACACTACGTGACAGCGATGCAGCGAAACTGGCTGGAGTTGCTGGATAGTGCGCAGTTTTGCTATAATCTTCAAAAATCCTCGGCAACGGAAGCAAGTCCGTTTGAGCTGGTTTTGGGAGCCCAACCCCAAACTCCTGCGGAGATTGCAGTGCAGATATCGGGTGGGAAGAGTCCAGCGGCGTACAGGTTTGTGATGGAACGGCAGGAACTGTTTGAGCAAGCCCAAGATAGCTTGCGTAAGGCAAGGAAAAGGATGCTCAAATATGCCAATCAAAAGCGAAGATTGCTAGAATTCAGTGTGGGTGACAAAGTGTTGCTCAAGTTAACTCCGCAAATTTGGAAGAAAATTGTGGGAACGACGAAGCACCGAGGGTTGGTGCCAAGGTATGACGGACCTTTTGAGGTCATTGAAAAGGTAGGGGCTGTCGCATACAAATTGAAGCTGCCCGAACGGCTGAAGCTTCATCCTACTTTTCACGTAAGTTACTTGCGACCTTTTCATGAAGATCACGAGGATCCGAAAAGAAGTAAGTCGCAACGAGCTCCTCCTACGATTCATAAACAATTTGACGATGGTATTGTCAAGATTATGGATCATCGTAGACTCGGCCAACATCGAAAGAATCAGCGAACAGAGTTCTTGATAAAATGGAAGAAAAATGAGGAGGTTTCGTGGGAAAAAGATACAGATTTATGGCAATTTGAGGACCAAATACAAGACTACCTCATGTCTATTCCGACGAGGGCGTCGGACTCTTCTAGTGGGGGTGGTTTGTTAGGGCTCTAGGCGCGGGGATGCGCCAACGAAAGCACACTGCCTAGAATTCAGCAGCGATGGACAGCGGCAGCCTTGCATAGGCAGAAACGAATTCGGCAGGCAGCGTGCGATGGTCTATGCGAGCTTGCGACTTAGCATGGACGAGGGAACTTAGATAACGGACCTTCTAAGTCAGCAATTGACGCAGCAGAAACTGGCAGTAGGGGCTGCCAAGTAGACAGCCAGGAAATGGGGGAAGTGGCAGCTTCATGGGAGGCAAAACGTGGGAGCATAACTGGGGTGCTCTCCATGCCACTAAGTCCTGGAAACATGGGATCATGGGTGAGAGGTAGTGCTCCACTATGTCCTGAAAACATGGGATCATGGGTTAGAGGAAGTGCTCCACTAGGTCCCGAAAATGGGGGATAATGGGGGGAGCCTGCAGCTCATATCTGTCTATAAATAGGCTGCCAAGCCTCTGTTGTGTAGCATGCGATTTATGTGCATAGCACACACTCTTGTTGTGTAATCCTTTGTTGACGAGATAAATAAAGGTTGAGAGGGATTCTTGTAATCTTGGTGTGCTTGCTTGTGTTTGTTCCCTTGTTTACGACGAAGCTACTGTGAGAACCTCCTTGGGTGAGCGAAACACATAGTCGTAGGAAAACACGAGCGAAGAGGGTGAGGCAAGGCTGAGTCTAGTTGGGACTAGACTGCCGCATCGGGTTGAATTTCATTGCGAAAAATTTAACCCTGTGACAATAGGACATATGACGAGTCTCGCTCTGTAACCTAGTTGATCTCTACCATTGGGCCTATACCGTCAAAGCCCAATACTGCAGAGGAAATTAAGTGAAGTAGTCGACGAAGAAAAGAAGATTAACAACACCTTATAGAGATAGCTTGCTGTATTTCTATCTCAGCCCCAAAAAAGTAGTTAACCTACGATTGACCTTTATATCGTCAACCTCCATCTCGCATGAGAAATCGAATTCGGGGTGATCAAAACTATCCAACGGACTTAGCTCTATGTCTGAGTTTAGGTTTTTCTCTTTTTTAGCTGCATGCTCTTGAATTAGTGATTCTTAGCCCTCCTAGTAGACAAAATCAAAACACCGATAGCAGGAAGCACCTTTATTGAAAATTGAGGTAATATTAACGATCCTCTTCTTAAATTAAACAAGCCAGTAGACAGAACCGCAAGTCGTTGTCTCACCATTCCTAGTAAGTTTGTGGGTTTCCTGCTTTCTTCGCTTCTAAATTGCATTATACATTACATATTTTAATCCTTTTCACCAATTACATAAAACATTCCTTTCATAGGTATCTCAAATCTAAAGGCGAGAAGGAAGGATTTTAGTATTTACTTCTCTAATAGTCTCTCCTATTTGGAACATTAAACATCCACTTTTATTTATTTATTTTCACTTATGGATTATTACTAAAACATATTTATGTAAGATAAATTGTCATAACAAGATTAGTATCGTTAAACATGATATATTATATTCTAAGACAAAAAAAGAGTTAAAATCAATAAAACAAACTAACTTGCTGGACTATTTTCTCTCGTCCCTGAAAATCGTGGCTTTATGTTGTGGCTTAAGATGCACCTCGACTTTGCTTGGATCCAACCACTTTAGAGGATGGATATTGAAAAGCATTCAATTAGGGACAATAACCAGTGAGGTAAAAACATTCCACATCATAAAATTAGCATCATTGTCTGAAACAATCTAAAACCAAAGCACCACAAAAACCTTCTTTTCTTCTCTGTCTTTTTTATGGTTTCTCTCTGTTTTAAATTTTTTTTTGGGTTAACATAAAAAGAATGATTATTCAAATAAAGATAAGACCTTTATGGCCAAACAATCCTCTTTTTGGATCCTTTCTAAAAGTGTATTTCAGTGCTTGCTCATTCAAAGATATTGCTCATTCAAAGATATTGCTTATTCAATTCTTAACATGGGTTTGTTCTTGTTCAATTAGAGATATGAATTTAGTCCCTCACTTTCTTTCTCCATTTAAAATCTTGAAATTGAACTCAATAGTTACTTAGGGTCTTATTTTTCTTGTTGATGTTGTTTTGTTGTTCCAAAGGGTTAGATAAGAGAAATAAAAAAAGAAAAAAAACAGAAGTTAGATAAGAAAAAAGTGAAACTAAAATAAAATAAAATTTATACAGTAATTTACCTCCCCAGCAACGGCGCCAAAAACTTAACACGATCAAAGAGTTGATGTCTTATCCCAAGTGCAGGAGTGTTAATGTAATAAATAACCCGGCAAGACCGGGCTCGATCCACAGAGATATCAACTATATAAATTATAAATAATATATATAATTTAACAAAGAGTTAAAGAGATCTTTGAGATGTGAGATTAATGTGAGGATTAAACAATGACAAAAACAATTGTCAAGGTTAGAGGATCCACTAATGGTATTAGAAATAAGTATAGTATAAACTCTTTTTATTACTCAACTGGAAACCACACACAAAGGAGGTTCTAATCGGATGATTTATCCTTAATAGTTCATTATAAATTTTTAACATGATCATATTAATTATCTTATTTTAGTAACACCATACTTTTAAATATTATCAGGAATTCATGATGTTAACTTATGTTAACAACAAATCAAGTTCCTCTCATAACAACGATGTCGGCTGAAGACTATGAAGGATCAAGCATTAATTGTACCAAGTGTTATACAACACAAATCTAGATTAATCATTTAACAAGTAAGGTATTAAGAATTAGTAAGATAAAAAGATAAGACATATTAATAACAAACTTTCTTGGATATAAACATTGAAGTTCATGTTGAGTTTATATTATACATATTCTAACACCATTAGTGAAACCTTTTCACCTTGACAAATTAAACTTAGCAAACATTATGAAAAAGAGAAACATAAATAAACAAGTTAAGAACATATTTATGATATAAGTTAACTAAGTATAGGAAAGGAAATGAAAAGCATAGACAAGAGATTAATATAACATGAAAGAAAACTTGAACATTACAAAGAAAGAAAGAAAGGAAATGATCTTGATCTGAAAATGAAGATGCCTAAATGTATGACAAATGCCTCTTTTTATAGGCCAACAAGAACTATTTATTTGGTAATTAACTATTGAATTAGTGGCCAACTAATGACTTAGTGGACTTGGTGGTTTAGGTATAGATTTGTTTTCTGGATGAAATGACATTTCCACAATCCAAATTTGGCAAAGTGTTCTTCATACAAGTTGTAGGTATCTGTATCAGCTTTCCACCAAAAGAAGAATGAGCTCATTTGGACTTCTAGAACCCGAGATATGGACTGAACAGTGTCTGGGCTGCAGGACAGATTCAAACTTCTCTTTTGATGCTACGATTTGGACTCCAAAACGGAAAAATTGAGTCTTGAACTCTTCATGAATGTTTTAGGTCTATGTCTTAGCTTTCTATCCATATAAACCAAACTAAAATCCAAGATCTACATCTCCAGATATGACCCAATGACTAAATAATGTTCTAGTTTGAATTGAACCAGCATCTCTTTTCTAAGCTTAGCCCTTTCTTTGTCCTTTCACTTTCAATAGTTAATTACATCAAACAATTCTTTGAATTGTGAGATATACCTGCATTTAAAATAAGCATTTACTATAAATTAAAGTTATCTTATCTTTTCAGACTTGTTATTATAAAACATGCTTAAGTTAGGGAATTTAATGATACTTTAAGTGCAACATGATGATATAAATCCTTAATGAGAATGCACTTTTAAGTATTAATCACTCATCGACTTGATTTTTTTATTTTCATTGAAGCAAATAATGTCCTTGCTAGAATCCAGTTGTCGTTGTGAGTTTTTTCTTCAGTTTAAAAGTTATTGCCTTGTTTATATTTTATAAAGCCCGTTTATGATAATGGACAAGTCCCATCTGGGCTGGATAGTTTTTGGATCATGTTGCTTTCTCAACAGATTTCTTGAGACATATTTAAGCGAGAGCTTGTTTAATCTTACCATGCTCATAGTGAATTTAGATGACTGTCTCCTTAAAAGTAAATCAATGATTTTTTAATTCAATTTCTAATGCAAATTTTGCTAACCAACATGCAATCAATTGTATGTCACATGATTAGCACTTCTTCTTTATCACAAAGGCTAGGAGGCCTGTAATGCCTTTACTGTCTTTATGAGACTCAACCATTCAAGCCTCCTTTCAAAATCTACTTCTCTCTTGGTATATTTGCATTTTCTGCATGAACTTTATCTTTAATGTACTTAATTTTGAGGTTTAGTTTATTTTGATGAGGTTGTATTATGTGTCATGCCATATTATGAACTTTTTTCTCTAATTTTCCTTGTTGCTTATCTGAATGGCAAGTGATGTGAAAATTACCTTTCAAAATAATTCTTTTATTCTTCTTACTAGAACTAATTGATTACATATTATTGTGTGATATTTGGTTGTTTTGAATGATTCTGGCAGAACAGAATAATATTTTATTAAAATTGAAAGTTACCCCAGACAAACTACTTCTGCAAGGTCTTATTCTTACTCATCATTATTGGTGTCATGAATCATCTTTTCCATTCTTTTCTTTATGGGGCACTCTTGTATTCAACCATGAACAAACATGGTTTTTACACTATATTGTTAGTGTCCTGGTGATTAATTTCTTTTATTGGTTGGACTTTTTGGTTTAAAGTGAACATGGTTAAGGGTTTTTCTTTGTATGAACTCTCTCCTATTTAGAAGCATTTTATTGCTCTTATCATGCTTGATCATGTTGAGGTGAATTTAGTGATGATAGTAATAATGAAGTTATGATTAACTGAAGTTTTGTTTTTCCTTTTCTTTTTCACCATCTTATTTCTTCTTGTTATCTGATACGAGAGTTAAAGAAACTCAAGGCACTTGTTATAAATGCAAAAGAACATGGAATAAAAGTAGTACCTGTATTGGTCAAAAGGATGCTAGAAAAGAACATGTTTCTCTTTGGGTTTGTGGACTTGCATAAAGGTTCTGTCAGTGATACAACTCATAGAATTGCAAGATGCCCATGTGCAAGTTGCATATAAGAAGTATGTTTCCTAAAAAGGATATAATTTATTCCAACCTAATAGCATGATTAGTCAGGTTTCAGGTTTCAAAATATTCTATGGATCCTCTTATTGCTCCACTGCTTTCTTTATAACAGGTTATTTGATGATACTCGGATTGAGCAGTTTTTTCATATGGACATGGTATGTTGCATGACTCCTCATGTGAAGGATTTACTCGAGTTCCATTAAATTAGTAGTTGCAAATAGGACCTGTCTTTTTTTCATGTTTTGAAAATAGTTTCTTGCAGGTATAATGATTTTACGATGCTCACAGTTGGTGCCATAGTCTTCCTCTCTTCTTCTTTTTTCTTCTGAATAAGCTTGTGGATTGAACTTCATGTGTAGGGTATGGAATTTGATTTAGACATGCTCAAGAAAATGTCAACAGAATATGCAAAGGCGAAGAAACATGGCATCAGAGGTGATTAGTACTTAAAAGTACATTTTCATTAAGGTTTTATATAATCATATTGCACTTAAAGTATCATTAAATTCCCTAACTTGAGCATGTTTTATAATAATAAGTCTGATAACATAAGATATCTTTAATTTATGGTAAATATTTATTTTGAATGCAGACATATCTCACAATTTAAAGGATTGATTGATGTGTTTAATTATTGAAAGTGAAAAGACAAAGAGGGGGCTAAGCTTAAAGAAGAGATGTTGGTTCAATTCAAACTGAAACATCATTCGGTTATTGGATCATAACTAGAACTGTAAAACATGGATTTAGGTCTGCTTTATATGGATGAAAAGCTAAGACATAGGCCTAAACTTTCATGAGGAGTTCAAGATTCAAACGGTTGTTTTCAAGTTCAAATAGTAGCAACAAAAGAGAAGTCAAATCTGTCCTGCAGCCCAGACACTATTTAGTTTTCAGCCCATATCTCGAGTTCTAGAAGTCCAAATGAGCTCATTCTTATTTTGTTGGAAAGCTGAGACAAATGCCCAGAACTTTCATGAAGATTATCTGTTCAAATTATGACGTTAGCAATGACGTTTTGTTCAGACAAGAAGATAATGGTTGTCACCAAGTCAAGAAGTGGTCACCCACTCAATAATTAGTCATCAAATCAATAGTTCCGAATTTTAGCCTATAAAAAGAGGAATTTGTCATACATTTAGACATCTAGGTGTTCAGATCAAGATCACTCTCTCTTTGTATTTTGTAATGTTCAAGTTTTATTTTATGTTATATTAATCTCTTGTTTATGCTTTTCATTCCTTTATTATACTTAGTTAACTTATATCATGTTTATGTTCTTATATTGTTTATTTATGTTTTTCTTCTTCATTATGTTTAGCTAAGTTAATTTTGTCAATGTAGAAAGGGAACACTAATAGTGTAAGAGTATAGTATAAACTCAACATGGACTTTAATGTTTGATACTAACATGTTTTGTATTTGTTATCTTACTCACTCTTAATACCTTGCTTGTTAAATGGTTAATCTAGATTTGTGTTGTACAACCCTTGGTACAACAAATACTTGGCACTTTCATAGCCTATTGTATGGTATAACCGACATTTGTGCTATGAAAGGAACTTGATTTGTTGTTAACATAAATTATCACCATGAATACCCGACCACATTTACAAGTATTGGTATTACTCCAATAAGATAATTAATATAATCATGTTAATAATTTATAATCCGATTGGAATCTCCTTTGTGTGTGGTTTCCAGTTGAGTAATAAAAAGAGTTTATACTATACTTATTTGATTAATCCTTACATCAATATCACATCTCAAAAGTTCTCTTCAACTCCTTTTCATTTGTTGTTTATAATTTTATATAGTTTATTTCCCTGTGGTTTGACCCCGGTTTTGACGGGTTATTTATTACTTCGACACTCCTGTACATGAGATAAGACATCAATCTTTTGATCGTGTCAAGATGTATGTTCTTTTATCTGTCTCATGTCCTTATTTAGAAGTTAGAGATTGAATAAGCATCAAATCGTGAAAGTAACATGTTTATTCTTCCTCAATAAACTTGTATCTGTACTGCCTAGCAGAGCTAGTGATTTTAGTTGTTACCAAATGCGAAACTAGTTTATCATTTCACTTTTTTTAACACTAATAAGCTACATTTACTTGTCGGTGATTTTTTGAATTTATCTAATTATTGAATTTTTTTGTTAAACTCTCCAATTTTTTCTAAGATAAATGGCCGGGGTGGTAGAGTTTTTCTAAATATATTTGATTGCCTAGTTATTTCCTTAACAGTTTGTGTTTATTCTTACTGTTGATTTGTTACTCAACCCAAAAATTTCTCTGTGATTTCTTATCTACATCATTTATGGTGTTGAATAAATTTTGAAACACATATCATTTATAGTTTAAATTTCCCTTTCAAAATTCATTCAGTATCTAATAACGTAATTTATTTACCACACTTCTGCTTGTTTTTGTGTTTTTTTAACAAAAGCAAGCAAGGTAGTAGATTTCCAAAACATACAACATATATCAGATGATAGGGAATTTATTGGAGAACAAGTTGAGATGATCACAAAGAACTGAAATGTCTAAAGGCAAGTGTTTTATCAGCAAATAGGACTGAATCAACCCCATGCTCAAAACGATGAACAACAACATCAACCACAGCATAAAAAACATGAACAACAAGATGATGATTTGTTAATGAATTTAGTCATCAACTGGAACTGCAACTAATTGAAGAAAAAGAACTACAACAAAAAGAAGAGGATGATGAATCTAATCATGAATTGGAGCTGTAACTTTATGTAAAACAACCCTAATAATGTAGCAACAAAATGGTGAGGAATTATGCTACAAAAACCAGGACAAGTAGGGAATCCCATGGTTTAGGACATAATTATCTAGCAAGGTGATCATTCCAATCGAGGATGCTGCGGAATTTTGTGATGAGACTGCTGCAATTCTAACCTCCCTTTAAGACCATCCCAGGACCTTTTCAGCTTATGAAAGAGAAAGCTGTTGGGTTTTCTGGATAGGTTTTTCAAGTTACTGAATTTATTATCAAACACAAAAAGGATATCTCTGTAGAAAACATTTGTCAATATATGTTGAGAATGGCATTTTGAAACAGTTGGAGTAATTTTTACTGTTCTTCTTTGCCATTGGTCTGCATCCTCATGAAGTCTATAAACCTAGCTTTTCCAGTTCCATTAGGCCCTTTGTCCCACCCTCTTAGTACCAAGAAGATTGTTTTGCTGCTACTGTCATCCATGTATAGTTTTGATGATTGATTAATTATTGATTTTAAGTGCAAATAAAAGTTCAGATTGGTTTTCTCTCCTTCATTTTAGTCCACTGGATTCAAGTTACTGTGTCACAATCATCTTTGGATTATTCAATGCGTTTCATTATCAATACCTCGTGAATCATGTTTCACTGAAGGAAGCAATTGAAGTGTATTCCTTTTTCTTTTATGGTTTCCAGCTGTTCTCGTTTATGTTTGATTAATAAAAGGAGGAAACATTAGTTTTTTGTTAATCATCACCATTTTCAATGATTCAAATTATATGAAATGGCATGGAGATGGAGTATTTGAGCTTAGCCCAGAACAGGGTATTGATTAAACAGGTAGATAGCAAAATTCTTATTTGACCATTCCCCCTCAATTCCTCACATGATTACATGAACTAGTAAACTATAGAGGGAAGAAAATTTGAGGGGAAACGTGCAAGTACAATAAATACCCCAATACCCAAACCTTCCATATAGCCCTTAACTCTATTCAAACAGAATTTTCCTATGACTCAATCTCAACAACATGAAGTTTGCCCTCCTCAGGCAAGCTATCCAAGCTAAAACCAACCAACCCAGAATTCGAATCATACACAAAATCAACCACATTTGAGTCCACAATGTACTTCCTTGGCTTAGCAGATAAATAAACATCAAACTTGCCACACCCTTTAACCTCTATGCAAACTTTCGCAACCAATTCATCGCTATAGTTCCCCACCCTCTCTTCAGTCAACCCACTACTTTCACCCTTGTATCCATCATCAAGCTCTGATAATTCAGCACCACCTTTCACTTCGAACTTTAGCCCCTCAATGGCTCCACCTATATTGAACATGTTAATTAGCCCCAGGGGTACAAAGCTGAACCCATGTGCTAAAACCTTGATTGGGTGTTATACTGAAAGTGTCATGCTCAAGGACTTTGAGTGACACTGACAATGCTGCATTGTAAGGGAGGGTGATTAGTTCTCCTGTCCGGTGATAATAGAAAGCACAATTGTCATCCCAGTTAGGGCCCGTGGCAGCTTCAGTGATTAGGTGAACATCACGGCCCCTAATAGTGCCTGTTAGGGCCTCAATTGCGGTTTGGTCGAAAGCGTTCTTTCTTTCAGTGCTGCTCCTTGGCAATTGTAGACACCTAGGACCCCTGTGAACTTGTTTGCTATATATTTTCCATAGGTTGCAATCAAAGAAAAACTGTTTAAGAAATTCCTCAAAAAACAACATTTCTAGGATAAGAGATTAGCTAAAATTCTCTGTTGTGGTTTATTGTCTCTATCTGAGATTAGGATCCTTTTTTCTTGGATTTCTTAATGCCAAAAAACAGCTTTAATTATTACCAACGGTATAGATAAGACCTTATTAAGATTCTAACGGTAAATTTATATGCCACGTCGAATCCACAAAATACTAGTCCACTTACTCGGTTATAAGAACGTGGACTGTCATTCCTTCATAGCAAGGTTCACGTTTTTTCTATGAATTTATGGCTCTTAGCTTGACGTGTAATTTTTGAGCATGTACAGGTGGTGGTTAGGGTTTGGGTGCATAGAGAATACAATGTATCGTGTGTGGGTTGATTTTTGTTTCTTTTAGTGCACCATAAATCATTATTAGTGCTGATAAGTGTCCACGTACTCGCTTTTTGGCGTCTCTTTCTTGAAAGGAACATTGAACCCGATTTTTGTAAAAAATCTATCCTTCAAATTCAGGACTAGAAAGCTGAAGAATATGCGGGCTGAAACACTATAGCCCAATCATAGCAGGGCTTTATTGTTCAGACCTTGATACCATAACCAAATCATTACTCGGATCCAAGTTGGTCCATGTCCAGGAGAGATTGGATCGCATCAAGAAACAAAACTATGGTTGTGAAACAAATCAGGTCGCTTCTAACAACAAAAACTCTTACAGGAAAAATAAAGAAACTTTTACTTCAATTTGTTTATTTTTCTCTTCTAATAAATATGTTTTCTTGCTCATCCAAGACAGGGAGCATGATAACTTATCTATAAGACACATTATAAGATTTTGATCCAATAATTCATGTAATTTTTTTTCTTAATGATTAATATTTTTTAATGTAAAATTTATAGATAAGTAAAGACTGAATGTGTGATGGAGCCAATATTCTATGAGAGAAAAAATTATGTTAGTTGTTGTAACCCAATTTGGCCTGTTGGCCTTTTAATTTAATTTTACAGGGTTTAAAATGTAAAATTAAAATATCAGAGATTTATTTCAATGAAAAGTGTGATTTGTCAACTTGCATGAAAACTAGGGACTACAATGTGCTTTTGTCATTCTATCCTTATCTTTAAGATAATTCTTGTCTTCAAGACAATGATAGTTATCCGCTTTCAAATTTGATTATTAATCAAATTCAAACTTCAAAGAAGAGAATGAGTTTGATTGAAACTTTGTTTCTCACACGCAAAGAGACTCTGGCACTATAAAGACAGATCTCAGTGTGTGCACAAAAGGGAGGAGGATATAGAAAAAAAAAAAAGAGGAAACCCTAGAGGGGGGATAAACACAAAAAACCCCAAGAGGAGGCCATTACAAGAAAAACCTAAAAGAAAAAAAAAAAGGAACAACCCGAAAGGGGGGCGCTGGCATTCCACTCTCTACTCTTTGCCGCCACCCCCCCTTCATCGATTTTCTTTCCTCCTCTTCTTCCCCAGTCACCAAGAACAGACAGAGCAAGCCCTCCGTTGCTTTTCTTTTCCTCTCCCTCAAGACCAACCAAACCAGTAACAACAACCGCCCCTCTTAGTAGCAGTAGTAAGGATTGGTTACTTACAGTCACGGGAACGGTGGATTCTTTATCATCCCGGATGAAAATAGCAGCTCTCTTACTGTCACGACGCCATCACCAGCTCCAGCAGCAGTCCAGCAAACAACATTGCGCGCCTCTTCCAGCTCCAGCAACCAACACTGTGCACCGTGAGCATGCACTAGCCATAACAGCAACAACCTTCTCTTCTTAGTAGAGAGAGGACGAATACATAGAAACATAAAGGAGAGTAGGGGTGGCACAAGATGAGAAGAAATAGAGGAGAGAGTTCCTTTCCAGCCAGCAGCCTCATACCTGGATCACCATCACCCTCGGCTTACAACAACTAGGTAACTTCTTTCTTTCTATTTTCCTAGATTAATTAGTTTGAGACTGTTACATGCATGCGTGAATTACTCACGCATGCATGCAACAATGCTTTTTTTTTTCTTTTTTTTACTGGACCACAAAAATAAAAATAAAAACAAAAACAAAAATATTTATATAAAAAAATAAAAATAAAAATAGTTTATTTTTCTTATAATATATATTTTGCGGATATTCACTGGCGCCAAAGTCAGGAATACCGTACATTATGGGTTGCACAATATTTACCAACGTCAGAGTTGGAAATATTCATAGGTGAATATTCACTAACGCTAGAGTCGGGAATATTATAGGATGACCATAACAACGGAACACAAACAAACCTTTAGCAATTTAAGACAAAACCAGCAATATAGCTTGCCTCAAGTAGGACACTTAAGGGGTGATAATATCTTCCCTTTCGCGTAACCAGTCTCGTACCATAGAATCTCTGTTGACCAGTTAGGGTTCCTAGTGACCATAATATTTGGTGGCGACTCCTTGAACAAGACCTTTTCCCCTAAAAGAAAAGGATGCCAAATATCTGTTCTTTTTCCAGTTAAGAGATTAATTTTTTAATGGGTCGCACGATGTCTGGGTGTGACATTAGTGATAAAAAAAACTTAGAAACCAAATAGAATGAGTTGTAGCAATCCACAGTGTTTTATGAGGAAAACTACAGTATTTTCCCCACATGATTTTTTTTTGCTACATGATTTAGCTTTTCTATTAATAAAAAGGTAAAAATACAAAGCTAAATTCTCAACCAACTCAATATTAAAAAAAATCGATAAAGATAATTTAAAAAAAAATCATAAAAAACCATGTAGGGAAACACTGTAACAATCCAAAGTGTTTTGTGAAGAAAGCTACAGTTGTAATTCTAACCTAACTCAATATCAAGAAAATAAAATTGACAAAGACAATTTTAGAAAAAATCATAAAAAAAACATGTGGGGAAACACTAAGGGTGATCATTTTCGGTTTGGTTCAGTTTTTATATATAAAAAAAGTAACCAAACTGGTTTTTTTTTTTAAAGCGAAATTGGTTCAAACTGATCGATTTCGGTTTGGTTCGGTTATTTTAGAGCAAAAACCGATTCAAACTGGTTTGGTTCGGTTTTGCTTGGTTTCTGTTCGGTTCAGTTTTTTGGTTTTTTCGGTTTCAAGCTTATAAAACCGAAACCAAACCGGTTAGTTTTTTGAAAATTCTAATCGATTTAATTGGTTTTTTTTCACGGTTCGGTTTTCTCGGTTTAATCGGTTTTTTGGTTTTTTTGCTCACCCCTAGGAAACACTATAGCAATTGATTAGTACTTAAAAGTTCATTTTTATCAAGGTTTTATATCATTATTTTGCACTTAAAGTATCAATAACTCCTTAATTAGAGCATGTTTTATAATATCATGTCTAATACTATAAGATACCTTTAATTTATGGTAAATGTTCATCTTAAATGCAGGTTTATCACATAAATGAAGGGATTGATTGATGAGTTTAACTACTGAAATTGAGAAGACAAGGAGAGGGCTAAGTGTAGAAAAGAGATGCTGGTTCATTCCAAACTAGAACACTGTTCAGTCATTGGGACATATCTAAAGCTGTAGATCTTGGATTTTAGTTTGGTTTACATGGCTAGAAAGCTAAGATATAGGCTTAAAACATTCAGGACAGTCCAAGACTCAATTATACTGTTTGGAAGTCCAAATCTTAGCATCAAAAGAGAAGTCTGAATCTATCCTACAGCCCAGACACTGTTCAGTGTTCAGCCCATATCTCAAGTTCTAGAAGTCCCAATGCACCGATTCTTTTTCTGTTGGAAAGCTGAGACAATTTCCTAGAACTTTCATGATGACAATCTATTCAAATTCTGACGTTAGCAATGATGTTTTGTTCAAACAAGAAGATAAGGATTGTCACCAAGTCAAGATGTGGCCACCCACTCAACAATTAGTCATCAAATCAATGGTTCCAAATTTTGACCTATAAAAGAAGGCATTTGTCATGCATTAAGGCATCTTGGTTTTTAGATCAAGATTATTTCCTTACTTGCTTCCTTTCTTTGTAGTTTTAATGTTCTAGTTTTATTCCATGTTATAGTTTCATTAATATCTTGTTTATGCCTTTCATTTCCTTTACTATACTTATATAATCATGTTCTCCTCTTGTTTATTTATGTTTCTCTTCTTCAATATGTTTAGCTAAGTTTATTATGTCAAGGTGAAAAGGTTTCACTAATGGTGTTAAGATAAGTATAATATAAATTCAATATGGACTTCAATGATTATATCCTAAACAACCTGCTATTAACATCTCTTATCATTTTTATCTTATTAATTCTTAATACCTTGCTTGTTAAATGGTTAATCTAAATTTGTGTTGTATAACACTTGGTACAACAAATGCTTGGCACTTTCATAGCCAACCGTATGGTATAACCTACACCTGTGCTATGAAAGGAACTTCATTTGTTGTTAACATAAGTTAGCATCATGAATTCCTGACAATATTTAAAAGTTTGGTGTTACTTAAATAAGATAATTAATATGATCATGTTAATAATTTATAATGAGCTATTAATGACAAATCATCCGATTGGAAACTCCTTTGTGTGTGGTTCTAGTTGAGTAAAAAAGAGTTTATATTATACTTATTTGAAATACCGTTAGTGGATCCTCTAACCTTGACAATTGTTTTTATCATTGTTTAATCTTCACATTAATTTTACATCTCAAAGTCCTCTTTCACTCATCATCATCATCATCATCATCATCATTATTATAGTTAACCTCTCTATGGTTCGACCCTGGTCTTGCCGGGTTATTTATTACTTCGACACTCCTACACTTGGGAGAAGAAATCAATCTTTTGGTCGTGTCATGTTTTTGGCGCCGTTGCCGGGGAGGTAAATTCCTGTATACATTATAATATTTATTTTATTTTCTCTTTTCACTTTTCTTGTATCTAACTTTGTTTCTTTTTCATTTGTTTTTTCTTCCATTTTATTCTCTTCCTACACGTGCATGAGAGTTTGGTCATGTACATTAAGTGGTAGACTTTGTAGGGTATCTCATCATTTTCAGAAAATATGGCCGAAGAAGATAACCAGTCGCTTCATAATGAGAATAATGAGAATATTCGGGTACACATCCACCTATAAAAATCAGAACTGATCATGCAAACAAAACATCAATTTATATTCTGAATATTTATCTCTTCTTAACATTGGTTAGTTAACGGATCCGCCGTATAACTAACCCTAACCATCAAACAACCACAGTGTCCGCAATAGTAATTTAATTCAATGGCAGCCTTAAGAACTAGATAAGTTGATTAATCAAGAAAAGTCTGCAGTCTATGTTTGATTTGATTGAATGTTCTCTCTAAGATTAATAATGTAAATCCACCATAATTATTAAACTCAGTTGCTTCACAAGTTCATATACCACAACTCCGATTTTGATATCAAACTTAGCAATAGATTGTCTACAATAATAACTTAGAGTCAGCTCTAGCAATTAAAATAAACAATCATAGGAAAAATAAGCATAGGAGAACAAACATATTCATCATATAAACTGAAAAGAAAAGGTAAAATAAATCTCACAATTCTTGAAATCCGAAGGTTTCCGTGTCCTTGCAACCAAGAAAAAGAGTTTAGCCTTGCATGTTTGTTGAACAACTAATAAAAAAGAAGGAGGAATGCATGATTTTGGGTTTCTTAGAGGAAGGGGGCATTTTTCTTTTCTTCGCTGGCTGCCCCCCTTGATGCGATCCAACCATCAAAGGATCCATTGGAGGTTCCAATTGGTCCAGTTACTAGGCTTAGGGTTAAGAAGTTCAAAGAAACTTTCAATGGACTTCTTCAAGATACATGGGCTAAGGTGGACTTCAAGAGGATTTGTAATAATAAAGAGCAAGCCTTGATTAATCTGATTCATGTTCAAGAGGGCTTGTTGGTGGAACCAAGACCATTACATAAGGATTGGGAGAAGAAGACTAGATTTGAATAGTTTGACCTTTCGTTACTCTTTTGATCATAAATGGAGCTATAGATCGAATTTTGATGTTATTCTAGTTGGGTTGCAAACAAGACGTCCATACCTTTCCAACGATATATGACACTCTTTCTAATTCATTAAGACGAGAGAGAACCATCCGTTTTAAGTTGGGCCTTGCTGCTGCCAAACAGAATGCGGAAACAACGAACTTGTCTTATTTAATTAGTTGGGCTATCAAAATTTAATTATTTTGAGAGGAGACAATTTGTTTGGGTTTTAGACTTGTTTATTTTAATTAGTTTGGGCTAGTTTTAGCTTAGGTTGATTATTATTTAAATTGGGTTTATGTGAGACCTATTAGGGAAACTAGGGTTTTGGCTTGGAGTTTAAATACTCTTTAGAAATAATTTTAGGTTAGACTTTTGATGATTTTTCAGCATTGTAGCCGGCTTTTGGTTGCTCAATCTTGGTTCTTGATTGAACTTTCAACTATTCAAAGAATTGACCATTCTTTGTTGTGAATTTATACTTCCTTTGCTCGTCTCCAGGTGTAGGCGTTGTGATCGAGTTGGTTTATAGTCTTGTTGCCTTGGAGCAAGTCTTCTATTGTGATAAGCTCATTCAAATCTCAACAAACTTGGGTTAGATTGATCTTGGGGTCGCAAATACCATTAAATTCCGCTAAGGTTCGCATCAGTTGGTATCAGAGCTAATCTAATCATAGGTTATATCCTTCAATTTGAGTCTTTATTGTTTCTTGTTTGATTCTTGATAGATTCGGCCACCTATATAAAAAAAATAGGGATCTTACTTTTGATTGCTTTGTTGAATGCTCAATCATAAGTTAGTGTTCTTTTAATGCTTTCTTGATCAAAATTGGCATACACACCTAAGTTCTTGATTTGTTTTGTTCTTGCCGAAATATATACATCTATATATATAAAAAAAAGGAGGCTTGATCTTGAAATCTTGATTGCTGCCGCATAAAAAAAGAAAAGAAAAAAAAAATACTTTTTTTTTGTTTTGGCCGAATACATGCTTAAGAAAACCTTGATCATTGGGAAATTGGTTAGTCTTGATTCGTGAATCTTTTAGTAGTCTTGTTTGTGTTTCTTGAAAATTTGGGTAGTTTAGTTGATTTTCTTGAGTTTCTAGAATTTTCTTGAATTAAATCCTTAGTTCTTGATAATTCGTAATTGTTTAGCTCTTTCTGATTTTTTTTATTTTTATTCGTGTCTTCAAATCGCCATATTATTCATACAAATTTGCAATGCTATTCGTGAATTTGTCATCGAGTTTTGTTTTGTTAGTTTTGTAATTTCTTGCTTCTAGAGTCTATATCAAATTTATAAATTCACTGCATAGTTGGTTGTTTTTTCTGAATTGTTGCTAAGTGATTTCAAGAACTAAAGAAAGGCAATTTGAGTGGAAAAAGGCATAGGGAGCATATTGAGTGAAAAGCCTATAAATTTGTGTGAAACTCGAGTGAGTGAGGTGTTATTTTTTATTACTAACGATTTTCGTGCAAGTTTTAAAAAAAAATGTCTTCTAACAGTGTGCAACAGAAGAAGGGTGAAATCCCGGAAGATGGGCTTTCGAGAATACAACAACATATGGAATTTATGTTTGGTGAGCTGATGACTAGGATTGAAAAATTAGAGACTATGTCTGATGGAGGGCGTAGTAAAAGGGGTAGAGAAGCTAAGAAGGAGGAGAGTGTTGCTGGAAACTCTACAGATGAAGTCGAGGATGATCTTAACCGTGGTGGTGGGTTTCATACACATAGGGGAGAGAGGTATGAGAATCAGTCAAAGAGGGACATATTCGGCCACATAGGGATTTTGAGCATAGAGGGGATTTTGATGATTTGGGAGATATAGACCGAAATTTGGGTAGTATTAAGTTAAAAATCACAGCTTTTAAGGGAAAAACTAATCCGAAAGCTTATTTAGATTTGGAAAAAAAAGGTGGAGATGATTTTTGACATCCATAGGTACTCTGAAGAAAAGAAGGTTAAGTTAGTTGTAGTGGAGTTTACTGATTATGCCATGGTTTGGTGGGAGATATTGGTGGTAGAAAGAAGAAGGAATAGAGAAAGACCAGTTAGCACATGGGAGGAGTTGAAGACAATAATGAAGAAGAGGTATGTTCCTAAACATTATTATCGGGAGTTGTTTAATCGTTTATAAATGATTACATAGGGTAATAAGAGTGTGGAGGAGTATTAGAAAGAATTAGAGGACTATGATTAGAGCTAATGTTAATGAAGATGAGAAAGTTACTATATCTAGGGTTTTGAATGGCTTGAATAGAGACATAGCTAATGTTGTGGAGTTGCAATCATATGTTGATTTGGAGGAGTTAGTACACTTAGCCATTAAAGTTGAAGGACAGTTGAAAAGGAAGGGTAATACACGATCTGGAGCTTATACAGGGTCTTCTTCGGGTTGGAAGATGAATTATAGGAGAGAGGGTAATGCGTCATCGAAGCCTTTGGTGACTTCTAAAGTTGCCAAACCTACCTCCATGAAGAAGCAAGTTTTGGCCAATGATAAAAAACTTAAGGGAGAAGTTCAACCGAAGCGTAATCGTGATATAAAGTGTTTCAAATGTCAAGGATTGGGACACTATGTATCAGAATGTGCAAATCGTCGAGTTATAATTCTAAGGGATGATGGAGAGATTGTGTCCACTAGTGAGGAGTTGATTGTGATGACATGCCCCCACTTGAGGATGCTAGTGATTTAGAGTATGGTGTTGGTGATAAAGTTTTGGTGATTAGAAGGTCACTTAGTGTTCACTAAGGAGGATGATGTGGAGCAACAAAGGGAGAACATCTTCCATACTAGATGCCTAATCAACGATAAGGTATGTGTAGTATGATCATTGATAGTGGTAGTTGTACTAATGTTGTTAGTGTTACTTTGGTTAAAAAGTTGGGATTGAATACCATAAAGCATGAGAGGCCTTATCAACTTCAATGGTTGAATGAATGTGGTGTTGTTAGGGTGAATAAACAGGTGATGATTTCTTTTTCAGTAGGCAAATATAAGGATGAAGTGTTATGTGATGTTGTGCCTATGCATGCTACTCATTTGTTACTAGGAGGCCTTGGCAATTTGATAGAAAAGCCAATCACGATGGGTTTGATAACAAGTATTCATTAGAGAATGATGGAAGGATTTATACACTTGCCCCACTCTCACCAAAGCAAGTGTATGAAGATCAAATTCAATTGAAGAAGGGCTATGAGGAAAAGCAACATATTTCGGCTAAAGTGGAGGAACAAGAAGATTCGGCCAAAATGGAAAACCAAGTTGAACAACATGGTGAGGATGTGAGGAAGAGAGAAAAGAAAGTGAGGCGTGAGTTGAAAACAAAAGGGAACAAAGTTTCGGCCCTTAGGACATTAGGGGAGGGTGACAGCCAAAAACAAAAAAATGAAAAGAAGGCCGAGAGTGTAGAGAAAATGAGTGGAGAGAAGAAGAAAGGGTGAGAAAAGAAGAGTGTGTAGAAAAAAGGGGGAAACACCTTAATTTTGTTGCAAAATCTAATGATCTTAAACATGCCTTTCTTTCTGACTTGCCTATGATTTTACTTGTGTATAAGGAGGCACTTTTTAACACAGATGATTTAGATTCTTGTGTTCCTAGTGTTGTTAAAGTTCTTTTGCAGGAATTTAAGGATGTCTTTCTGGATGACATTTCTAGTGGTTTGCCGCCAATTAGAGGTATTGAGCATCAAATTGACTTTGTTTTAGGAGCATTTTGTTTTAGGAGCATCTATATCAAATAGGCCAGCTTATAGGAGCAATCCTGAAGAGACTAAGGAGCTTCAAAGGCAAGTGGGGGAGTTGATGTTGAAAGGATACATTCGAGAGAGCATGGGTCCTTGTGCAGTTCCCGTGCTTCTTGTTCCAATAAAGGACAAAACTTGGCGAATGTGTGTGGATTGTCGAGCCATCAATAACATCACTGTAAAGTATCGACATCCCATTCCTAGATTAGATGATATGTTAGATGAATTACATGGTTCTAAATTGTTTTCAAAATTGATTTGAAAAGTGGTTATCATCAAATTAGGATGAAAGAAGGGGATGAATGGAAAACTTGTAACATCCCCCATTTCTGGGATAAAACCACAATCTCATGTCAATAGAAAAACAGAGTAGTTAATTTTTTTTTATAGACATATTCCCGGTTTTCGTGTTAACATCTACCGGAAATTTCGACGGAGTTCCCCTTATACCGGAAGGTCCCAAATTACTGACATGTAACCTGTTTACACTTATAACAGTTCGCATCTCATAACTTAATTCCCGACCCAATCAACCTGGGTTTCAATTCCACAATTATACTCACACCTATCAACCATAATATTTATGATATGCATGATATAACAAAAATATCATTATGGATGGATAATTTAAATAAATATAAATTCATAGACATGAAATATGGTTATATAAACTACAACGTTAAATTCATCCAATCAAGTTTAAACATTTATTATACAAATTAAATTATACAACCATTTTCATGTTTACAAAATACAAGGGTATACTCCCTAGCACCTAGACTTCAAAAAGGGAACATAAGCTAGGATCTACTCCTGTCGTGCATGCGATGATCCTGAAACAAATACATATTATTGCAAGGTGAATATTTCCATAAATATAACAATATGAATATCTAATAATTTCAACAGGGTAACATGCATTCATATTTCATTTACTTCTCCCTTCTAGTTTTTTTTTTAAAAAATATCTTCCTTATTCAAACTATTAATAACCGTTCCCTCTACCACTATCAACCTTCATTCCAGACCTTATAAGATCAACGTGGTTACTTTTGCTTATCACATTACCGATACCAATTTCACTGGTATCGTCATCACCACCCCATAGGAGTCGATATAAGGCGATCCCTTTACCCGAATCTTAACATACACTAAATGTATGATGGCCATTCCATGGTGATCCCCTTACCCGGGATCCTAACATACACTGAATGTATGTTAGCCAATACGTGAAGATCCCCTTACCCAGGATCCTAACATACACTAATTGTATGTTAGTCCATTCGTGACGATCCCCTTACCCGGGATCCTAACATACACTAAATGTATGCTAGCCAATACAGGTGATCCCCTTTCCCGGGATCCTAACATACACTCAATGTATGCTAGACAATACATGGTGATCCCCTTACCCGGGATCCTAACATACACTAAATGTATGCTAGTTTATGCCTCAAATCACACTTCTCATATTTTCCTTTTTCAGTGATAATTTCATCACTTGGCAATTCACATAACAACTTTTCACCTTGAATACACATACATTCAGTAATTCGCATTTCACATCAAAATATATTAAATCATGGAATTTAACTAGGAAGCATAGGTGTGAATCATCTACCTGTAATAGAAGCTCTACTCGTGCTCCCCTGCTGCTGCTGTTGCACCACGTTTGTGGTCCCTCCTGCAAATCACAGGTTTATCTCATAAATTTTCCTCACTCAAGGATATGTTTTATAATAACCATATCAACAACCAATAAGTCTTTCTTTCCGTCATTTCTTAGTACTTTATGTTTTTCTCATTTCACTCATTATTACTGTCGTTCTTTGTCCAATCCTAGTTATCATTCCTTTCTTTATATTTGGACTGTTACTGTCCAACTGTTACTGTCCATTTTTGAACTGTTACTGTCTGACCTCTCCTCAGATTTTTAACTATATCTGGAGTTATAGAACTCCGATTCAAGTGAAATTTGTGGCATTGGAAAGGTAAGACAGAGGCTACAAGTTCTATGTTTTGGGAAGAACCCATTCTGCCTCTAAGTAGTCAAAATCGCTCATTAACAAACACTTGGACTGTTACTGTCCAACTGTTACTGTCCATTTTTGAACTGTTACTGTCTGACCTCTCCTCAGATTTTTAACTATATCTAGAGTTATAGAACTCCGATTCAAGTGAAATTTATGGCATTGGAAAGGTAAGACATGAGGCTACAAGTTCTATGTTTTGGGAAGAACCCAGTTCTGCCTCTAAGGTAGTCAAAATCACTATTAACAAACACTTGGACTGTTACTGTCCAACTGTTACTGTCCATTTTTGAACTGTTACTGTCTGACCTCTCCTCAGATTTTTAACTATATCTGGAGTTATAGAACTCCGATTCAAGTGAAATTTATGGCGTTGGAAAGGTAAGACATGAGGCTACAAGTTCTATGTTTTGGGAAGAACCCAGTTCTGCCTCTAAGGCAGTCAAAATCACTCATTAACAAACACTTGGACTGTTACTGTCCAACTGTTACTGTCCAACTGTTACTGTCTGACCTCTCCTCAGATTTTTAACTATATCTGGAGTTATAGAACTCCGATTCAAGTGAAATTTATGGCGTTGGAAAGGTAAGACATGAGGCTACAAGTTCTATATTGTAGGAAGAACCCAGTTCTGCCTCTAAGATAGTCAAAATCGCTCATTAACAAATGCTTGGACTGTTACTGTCCAACTATTACTGTCCATTTTTGAACTGTTACTGTCTGCCTCTCCTCAGATTTTTAACTATATCTGGAGTTATAGAACTCCGATTCAAGTGAAATTTGTGGGTTGGAAAGGTAAGACATGAGGCTACAAGTTCTATGCTTTGGGAAGAACCCAGTTCTGCCCAGGTAGTCAAAATCGCTCATTAACAAACGCTTGGACTGTTACTGTCCAACTGTTACTGTCCATTTTTGAACTGTTATTGTCTGACCTCTCCTTAGATTTTTAACTATATCTAGAGTTATAGAACTCCGATTTCAAGTGAAATTTGTGGCATTGGAAAGGTAAGACATGAGGCTACAAGTTCTATACTTTGAGAAGAACCCAGTTCTGCCTCTAAGGTAGTCAAAAAGCTCATTAACAAATGCTTGGACTGTTACTGTCCAACTGTTACTGTCCATTTTTGAACTGTTACTGTCTGACCTCTCCTCAGATTTTTAACTATATCTGGAGTTATAGAACTCCGATTCAAGTGAAATTTGTGGCGTTGGAATGGTAAGATATGAGGCTACAAGTTCTATGTTTTGGGAAGAACCCAGTTCTTTCCCTAAGGTAGTCAAAATAACATTAATAAACATCCAAAACTATAATTTCTATTAAGGAACTTGATCCTAATTCCTTCATTCTCCTACCCAAAATCTCTTTGAGGGTCAAGAGACGAAACTGTCCAGATTCATCACCCTTTCCATTTACACATAACACATGAAGTTCTTTACTTTAGCAACTCTTACTTTTTCCTCAATTCAAGTCTAAGAACTCATTATATAAATTAACATCCAGGCATCAATTCATAATCGACTTGAAATGACTCATAAGACCAGGTTTAGAATATCTTACCTGATGAGAATCAAGGCTTCAAACCCTCCTTTTCTTTCTAATGACAGCCGACCCTCCCCTCTTCTCTTCTTGTTCAATTTTTCTTGTTAATCCCTTTCCCACCAGGGTTTATTTTACCTATAACCCTCAATCTGGGATGGGTTCTTGAAATTTTGGTGTTTCTCTCTTGATTTGTAAAAATAGATATAAAAACTCCCTCTTTTCTTTCTTTACGTAGCTGCAGATCTTTTTTTGGTGAGAATAGGAGTATTTATGCTCTATAATTTTTCTTATTTGCATTTAGGCCCCATTTTCTTCAAGTGTATTCGTTCTTGCCCCCACTTCTTTTTATTTTAATTTATTTTCTTTAATTTAATCCAGCTTTGTTTTTTTTTTCTCGGGATTTACAAAACTGCTTTTAAAACTAAATATGGTTTGTATGAGTGGTTGGTTATGCCTTTTGGACTTACTAATCCACCTAGTACTTTTATGAGATTGATGAATCATATGTTGAGTACTTTTATTGGTAAGTTTGTAGTCGTTTACTTTGATGATATCTTGATTTATAGTAAGGAGATTGATGAGCATATAAGTCATTTGAGACAAGTTCTTGATGTGCTTAGAAAAGAGTTCTTATATGCTAATTTAAAAAGGTGTGACTTTTGCATGGATAGGATTGCTTTTCTTGGATATATGGTTAGTGCAAAAGGTATAGAAATGGATGAGGCTAAGATTAAGGCTATTCAAGAATGACCTACACCAAATCCATAACAGACGTTAGGAGTTTTCATGGTTTGGCTAGTTTTTATAGGAGATTTGTTAAAGACTTTAGTATGATAGCCTCTCCATTAACTGAAATTGTTAAGAAAGCGCGTGTGTTTCAAGTGGGGAGAAGAACAAGAGAATGCTTTTAACTTGTTAAATAAAAGTTGATTTTGGCACCTTTACTATCTTTACCTGATTTTAATAAAGCTTTGAGATTGAATGTGATGCTTCACGAATAGGTATTGGAGCTGTTTTAATGCAAGAAAAACGACTCATCGCTTATTTTAGTGAGAAACTCAATGGTGCAACTCTTAACTATCCCACATTCCCATTTATAATAAATAGTTGTATGCAATAGTGCGAGCTTTAGAGACTTGGCAACATTATCTGTGGCCCCGAGAGTTTGTCATACATATTGATCACCTATCGTTGAAACATTTGAAGGGTCAAGGTAAGTTAAGTAGGAGACATGCTAAATGGGTTGAGTTTATTGAAATTTTTCCATATGTGATCAAATACAAGCAAGGTCATGAAAAGTGGTCGTTGATGCCTTGTCGCGAAGGTATGTTCTTCTTAATACTCTTAATATTAAATTGCTAGGATTTGAGTATATTAAGGAATTGTATCTTAAAGGTCATGATTTCGGTGCTATATATGACACATGCAAGGTTTCGGCCAAGGATAAATATTTTAGGCATAATGGATTTTTGTTTAAGGAAAATAAGTTATGTGTGCCTAATTGTTCTTTACGTAAATTGCTTGTGAGGGAAGCACATGGGGAAGGTTTAATGAGGCATTTTGAAATTACTAAAACTTTGGAGGTTCTACATGAGCACTTTTATTGGCCTAATATGAAAAGAGATGTGCAAAGAATGTGTGATAGGTGCATAACATGTAGACAAGCTAAGTCTAGGGTTATGCCTCATGGACTATACACACCTTTGCCTGTTCCTAAGGAACTTTGGGTTGATATTTCTATGGATTTCATTTTGGGTCTACCTAGGTCTAGGAAAGGGAGAGATTCTATATTGTTGTTGTGGATAGATTTTCTAAGATGGCACATTTCATTGCTTGCCATAAAACAGATGATGCAATAAATATAGCTGACCTATTCTTTAGAGAGTCATTCGGCTACATGGTCTTTCTATGAGCATTGTATCCGATCGAGACGTGAAGTTTTTGAGTTACTTTTGGAAGGTTTTGTGGGGTAAGTTAGGAACTAAAATTTTATATTCTACTACTTGTCATCCACAAACAGATGGCCAAACTGAAGTTGTTAACCAGACTTTGATTCAATTGTTGAGGGCTATTATTCAAAAGAATCTTAAAAATTAGGAAGATTGTTTGTCATTCATTGAATTTGCATTTAATCGTAGTGTGCATTCTACTACTAATTATTCACCATTTGAGATTGTTTATGGTTTTAATCCTTTGACACCATTAGATTTGATTCCTTTGCCTGTTGATGAAAGGGTTAGTCTTGATGGTAATCAAAAAGCACAGGTGGTGAAAGATCTCTATGCAAAAATTCGGCAACAAATAGAAAAAAAAATGAACAATATGCAAACAATCTGCTGGGCATCGTTAATTGTTCTGCTGGCATAATATATGGTGTGAAACACATTATTTTTCCATTGCCCCAGTACTGCTCCAATTGCATAATCACTTGCATCACACATCAGCTCAAATGATTTATCCCAATCCGGTGCAATTACAATAGGAGCTGTCACTAGCCTTTCTTTCAATAGCATAAAGGTTGTCTTGCATTCCTCATCAAACTGGAACTTTGTGTCTTTTAGCAGCAAACTACATAGCGGTTTGGATATTTTGGAGAAGTCTTTGATGAACCTCCTATAAAATCCCGCATGACCAAGGAAACTCCTAACCCCTTTGACTGTAGTTGGCGGCAGAAGCTTGTCTATTGCCTCAATTCTCTGTCTACCTCTATTCCTTTTTCTGAAATCTGGTGCCCCAACACTATACCTTCCTTTACCATGAAGTGACATTTTTCCCAGTTCAAAATCAAGTTTGTCTTTTCACAACGCTCCAAAACCAACGCCAACTTTGCAAGGCAATCATCGAAAGAAGTTCCAAATACAAAAAGTCATCCATAAAACCTCAATGATATGCTCCACCATATTTGAAAAGTGCCATCATGCACCTCTGAAAGGTAGCTGGTGCATTACACAACCCAAAAGGCATTCTTCTGAAAGCAAAAGTACCATAAGGGCAGGTGAAAGTGGTCTTTTCTTGGTCCTCAGGTGCAATGGCTATTTGGTTTTATCCCGAATAACCATCTAAGAAATAGTAGTATTCATGCCCAGCTAACCTGTCCAGCATCTGATCAATGAATGGTAGGGGGAAGTGATCTTTGCGTGTTGCCTTGTTGAGCTTTCGATAATCCATGCAAATCCTCCATCCAGTTACTGGTCTAGTAGGTATCAATTTGTTATCTGCATCCCTTACCACTGTCATTCCTCCTTTTTTTGGCACAACTTGGACCAGGCTCACCCATGAGCTGTCAGAGATTGGATAAATAACACCAGCATCTAACCATTTCAAAACTTCTTTTTGGACTACCTCTTTCATGGTCGGGTTAAGCCTTCTCTGATGTTCTACTGTTGGCTGACTTCATCCTCTAACAGAATTTTATGCATATAAATAGAGGGACTGATGCCTTTGATATCTGCCAATACCCACCCGAGAGCTGCCTTATGTTTTCTCAACACCCTCAACAATTTTTCTTCCTCTGTTTTGGATAGCTTTGCAGAGACTATCACAGGATAGGTGAAGCTTCTCCAAGATATGCATACCGAAGGTGTTCTGGCAGAGGTTGCAATTCCAGAACCGGTGCTTGTTCACTGGTTGATTTTATTTTTGGTGCTGGTTGTCCCAAATCTTCAAAGTATCTTCTGCGATTAGGTTCAAAAGAGTCCATCCAACAGTATATTCTGCTATCTCAGCATCCTCCTCCCATACTTTATTTAAAAGACATGCTTCTAACGGGTCAGCTGGAAGCTTGACTTTGTCATTAATTAAGGATTCCACCACTTGAATGTTGAAACAGCTCTCCCCCATATCTGGTTGTTTGATGGCTTTGAACATATTGAAAAGCACCTCCTCTTCATTCACCCTTAAGCGCAGCTCCCCTTTCTTCACATCAATTAACGCACCTCCAGTGGCCAAGAATGGCCGGCCAAGCAAGATAGGAATCTCATTATCCTCCTCCATGTCCAGTATGATGAAGTCTGCTGGAAAGATGAACTTGCCCACTTTCACTAGTACGTCTTCAATTATTCCCCTTGGATGCTTCAATGACCTGTCAGCTAGCTGCAATGTTACTGTAGTTGGCTTTGCTTCACCTAAACCAAGCTTCTTAAAGATAGATAAAGGCATAAGATACTTGCACCTAAATCACATAAAGCTTTTTCAAATATAGAATTTCCAATGGAACATGGTATAGTAAAACTCCCTGGATCCTTAAGTTTAGGAGGTAGTTTCTTCTGCAAAATGGCACTGCATTCCTCAGTAAGAGCAATAGTCTCATATTCCTCTAGCTTTCTTTTGTTTGAGAGGATGTCCTTCAAAAATTTTACATAGCTTGGCATTTGTTCAAGAGCATCTGCAAAAGGAATGTTAATCTGCAATTTTTAAAACACATCAAGAAATTAAGAAAATTGCTTATCAAGTTTATTCTTCTTGAGACGTTGTGGAAATGGAATTCTCTGCATTATTTCTTGCGTTGGTTCTGGCAGAGGATCAGATTTTTTCAAATTCTGAATGGTTTGGCCACTTGCTCCTCCTCTTCTCTTCCTGCACTCTTGTTCTAGCAGTCTGCTCCACTTCTTTTCCACTTCTTAAAGTTATGGCCTTGCATTGCTCCTTAGGATTAATTTCAGTTGTGCTTGGTAGATTTCCTTGTTGTCTACCTATGAGCATGTTGGCTAACTGACCAACCTGAACCTCCAAATTTTGAATTGAAGCTGCTTGGTTCTGCATATTGGTATTTGTTTCAATCATGAATCTGCTGGTGTTGTTTGTTAATTGTGTCATAGCTTCTTCAAGTTTTGATTTCTCTTTCATGTGCTCACTTAAAGATGGCATGGCTGGATTCTTCATGACAGTTTGATTGTTCCACAACAAATTAGGATGATTTCTCCAACAGGGATTATATGTTGCACTGTAGGGTTGTTCTGCCGGTTGTAGTTTGACACAAAATGAGCATGCTCTGCTTGAGAGAATGGGTTCCCAACCTGACACTCTTCACTTGTGTGATTTCCATGGCAAAAATCACACGTTGTATGGATGGCATTTGCTGACAGTTGAGTGGTTTTCAATTGCTGAGTTAGTGAATGGACTTGAGCTGTTAATGCCGTGATTGCATCAATTTCGTGCACCCCAACAGTCTTCTTCTGTATGCTTCTTTCATTTGGCCATTAGTAATTTTTCATAGCCATTTCTTCCAATAAGTTATAAGCATCATCCTTTGACTTACTCATAAAAGCTCCTCCTAAAGCTGCATCAATTAGTGTTCTTATGGAGGCATTCAATCCATTGTAAAAATTCTGCACCTGCATCCACTTCGGTAGTCCATGGTGGGAGCATCGCCTGAGCAAATCCTTGTATCTCTCTCATGCCTCATACAATGGTTCACTCTCAAGTTGGGTGAAGTTAGATATCTCAATGCGCATTGTTGTTGTCTTAGCTGGTGGAAAAAATTTAGCAAGGAATTTCTGAGCTAAATCTTCCTAGCTGATAACTGAATATGCAGGCATGGAGTTTAACCAGTTCTTGCTCTATCTCGCAGAGAAAATGGAAACAGTCTGAGACGAATGGCATCATCAGTAACGCCATTATGCTAAATGTGTCGCAAATTTCCAAGAAACTTGCAATATGGGCATTAGGATCATCACTTGGCAACCCATAAAACTGAATTGAGGTCTGAATCATCTGCAGTATTGCTGGTTTGATCTCAAAATTATTGGCCTCAATCCTTGGTTTCCTGATAACAGAACGGATTCCTGTCACCTGTGGGAGAGCAAAATCTCTCAATACCCGTGTGTCTTGCTCAGGATTTTCATTGTCTGCCATGATGCCTGAACTGTTTTGAGTCTCTCGCGTTTCTTTCTTAATCCCCTTGCAATTCTTTCAATCTCAGGATTATAAGGTAGCAACGACTGGTTTTTGTTGCTTCTCATGCACTAGACAACACACATAAAGAGCTGAAGACAAAAGGCAATCAAATTAGATCAAATTTAATTTATATTGATATTATTAGTAATTTTATCTAAAATCCCCGGTAGCGGCGCCAAAAACTTGTTGGTTAATTTCACAAGTGCACGAATCGTAACAAGTAATAAAGTGAGTAGAGTATCGTCCCACGAGGATTTGTAAAAATTACTACTAATTCGTAACAAGTAATAAAGTGATGAGTAGAGTATCGTCCCATGAGGATTTGTAAAAATTACTACTAATTACCAAAGTCTTTTAAATTATGATCTATTTGAGGAATCGAATGAGATTGTTTATGAAACAAAAATTAATGATTAAAAAAAACAAACAACCAAATGATTAAATATTAATGAATTCAATTGTACTGGTTCTAGGATTTCTGACTTACCGTAACTATGCTTATGTGAACTTTCTCGATTAAATTAATTACTCTTAATGTTGATAATCAGGTTTTCCTAATGTAAATATTAATCTCTCTCGAGCATCAATAAATTATTTCGACAAACAAATTTCATATACTCTACGAAAGTTCTGAACTTGTCAAAATTTATTAAGTACTGTAAAACCTGTAACGATTACAAAAGTTCCTAAGATATCTCTATCCTATAGATTTCTTAAGGTATTTCAAACAATAACTAAAACAATTATCACTTCTCAGTTGCAAATTGAATTCTAAATCATGCAGATGTTGACCAAAACACGCAAACATTACACATAGAATGAAATACTCAACATCTTAATGTAATAATTCAATCGAAGAAATTATTCACATATTCATAGTAAGGTTACATTAAAAATCCCAGAATAAAAGTCTACTCCATAGTTAAATTAAAGAGAAACAAACTTGATACGATGAATATCACTCAAAAGCAGAGAATATCAGTGGAATAGATAGGTGTCCTCCCGGTTTTCAATATTTTTGCCTCTGTTCTTTCTTGTTCCTGTTGGTGCCGCCTCCTCTGTTTTTCTTTGCTATGTTATAGGGTTTCCACGTGTCTCTACTCCTCTGTTTGCAGACCCCATTTCTCTTCTTTTATATTGTGGCTTTTCTACCCCTGCAGTAATGAGGAAAGTTTCCTTTTCTGCATTGAATTCCTTCCTACCCAGACATTGCGGGCCAGATTTGAGGTAGGAAACGTGCGAATTCAAAGATCTTTATTTCTGGATAAATTGTAGAGAATCAAATTTGCTTTCCAACAACATTGATCTTGCAATTTTTGGACTCTGAGCGTTGAGATAAGGGCCATAAACCGAAACAGTCTTTGCAGTGCAGGAATTTCGGGCTGGTTCAATCCTTGTTTTTCAACTCGCTTTTTGGGCTTCGAAACAACAAAACTAAGTTATATGCCATTCATATGTTTTGTAGACCTTCATCTTAGCTATTTGAAAATGGTGACGAACATCTGGAACTAAGTTGTATAGCTTCTTTTGCAGCACATAATAAATCACAGTTCAGTTTTACTGCCGGGCTCTGCCTGTTCAGTAACCTAATATCTGAAAACACATTAATTTCCCACGAGGTCAACAGTTCAAAAAGAGATTCAACATTCTAATTGTCTTGTGCAACATATCCAAAATATTTAAAAATCAAGCATGAATAATGGAAAATATACATGCTAAAAATTTTCTTATCAGAAGCTTTACCTCCGTTTGTTAGCGTGAATGCCTTGTTGTTTTCCATGTAGTATTGACATGCTAGTTTTCCATGCGTGCTTGACACGACCAAAATATTAATGTCTTCTCCCAAGTGCAGGAGTGTCGAAGTAATAAATAACCTGGCAAGACCGGGGTCGAACCACAAGGAGGTTAATTGTATAAATTATAAACAACAACAATACAACAACAACAATAGTAACAACAACAACAACAACAACAAGAATAATAATAATAGTAGTAATACTAGTAGTAGTAATAATAGTAATAGTAATAGTAATAGTAATAGTAATAGTAATAGTAGTAATAATAATAATAATACCAATAATATATTAATAAAGATAATAATAAAGATGAAGAAGAAGAAGAAGAAGAAGAAGAAGAAGAAGTTGATGAGAACTTTGAGATGGAAGATTAACGTAAGGATTAAACAATGATAACAACAAATGTCAAGGCTAAAAAGGCTTTCTTTTTCACATTCAATTTTCTCTTCATAGTGCACATCTTTCAATTCATTTCAAAAATTTAGCATAAGAAGGAACCTGTTTAATAGCATCTAACAAAGGTATATTGATCCTTACCTGTTTGAAAGTTTCAAACATTTCAGAGTTGTGATTGACTTTCCTTTGTTTGGTCATGGCATGAGGAAATGGAAGTGCTGGCGGGGACTCAGTCTTTTCTTCACAATGTTCAAATTCAACCCCTTCCTTACCCTCAGAGATTGACTCATCATCTTTCTCACAAGGTTCAAGAATGGGCTTTTCAATAACCTTACCACTGCGAAGAGTGATGACTGATTTGACTTGATCCATGTGTTGGCTTTCAGAACTACTTGCATTCACATTGTATTGCCCCTTGGGATTTTGTTGTGGTTGAGATGGAAACTTACCTTTCTCTTGGAAACTGAGAGCAGATGTTAATTTTGCAAGAGTATCTTTAAAATCTGTCATGCTTTGAGCAAGTTGAGTATTGATTGTCTCTTGCTTTTCAATGAATGCATGCAATGTTTCCTCAAGATTTCTTCTAGGAGGGGGAGCATAAGGAGGTGCATATCCATGAGAATTTTGGAAATTATGTGTGCTTGAAATGGTGGCTATGAAGTTTGTGCATTATTGGTATCACTCTTCCAACTAAAATTTGGGTGATTTCTCCAACCAGGGTTGTATGTTTGTGAGTACGGGTTATGATTGGGCCTTTGGAAACTGTTTAAAGCTTGGGCTTGTTCATGGAGACATTCCTTAAAAGAAGGCAAAGTTGGACAGTCATTGGTTGAATGTTCATTGGTTTCACAGATTTGACACACAATGTCTTGAATAGATTTTAGTTGACCACTCTTTTTTAATTCTAGTCTCGACTTTTTTAGCTAAAGATGCAAACTTGGCTTGGAGGTCATGATTTTCTGTAAGGTTGTACATACCTCCACTAGATGTATGAGGTTGGGTTTTACTTGGTCCCTCATAAGTGCCTCTAGTATCCTAATTTTGAGCATTTTCAGCTAGCAAGTCTAGGTACTCCATTGCTTCATTAGGGTATTTATCCTCAAAAGTTCCATTGCACATCAATTCAACCATTTGCCTATCTCTAGGAGTTAACCCTTCATAAAAATGTGAAACCAATCTCCATGTTTCAAAACCATGATGAGGGCAAGTATTAAGCAAGTCTCGATACCTATCCCAACATTGGTAAAATGTTTCTCCTGGTTTTTTAGTGAAAATGATTATTTGTCTTTTGAAAGAGTTTGTTCTGTGAGATGAAAAAAAACTTCTTTAAAAATTATTGTTGCATTTCATCCCAAGCACGAATGGATCCAGGTCTCAAATTTTGTAGCCATGTTTTAGCTTTATCTTTTAATGAAAAAGGAAAAAGCTTTAATCTAATGGTGTTCATGCTACAATTTGAGTCATTATAAGTTGTTACAGACCTCCTTAAATTCCCTTAAATGCAAGTATGGATTTTCTAAATCTAAGCCATGAAAAAATGGTAAAAGTTGAATAATGCCTAGCTTAAAATTAAAATGAGATGCATCAGGGAAAAAAACTATGCATGAGGGTGCACTTGTTCTTGTGGGATTCATGTGGTCTCTAAGTGTTCTAACCCGAATATTCTCATTATTCTCATTATGAAGCGATTGGTTATCTCCTTCGGCCATATTTTCTGAAAATGATGAGGATACCCTACAAAGTTTACCACTTAATGAACGTGACCAAACTCTCATGTGCGTGTAAGAAGAGAATAAAAGGAAGAAGAAAAGAAAAGAAAAAGAAACAACACAAAAAAAACAAAGTTAAATACAAGAAAAGTGAAAAGAGAAAATAAAATAAATACTATAATTTGTACAAGAATTTACCTTCCCAGCAATGGCGCCAAAAACTTGACATAACCAAAATATTGATGTCTTCTCCCAAGTGCAGGAGTGTCGAAGTAATAAATAACCCGGCAAGACCGGGGTCGAACCACAAGGAGGTAATTGTATAAATTATAAACACAACAACAACAACAACAACAACAACAACAAATAATAATAATAATAATAGTAGTAGTAGTAGTAGTAGTAGTAGTAGTAGTAGTACTAGTAAAAGTAATAGTAGTAATAATAATAATAATACCAATAATACTATTAATAATGATAATAATAAAGATGAAGAAGAAGAAGAAGAAGAAGTTGATGAGAACTTTGAGATGGAAGATTAACGTAAGGATTAAACAATGATAACAACAAATGTCAAGGTTAGAGGATCCACTGATGGTATTTCAAACAAGTATAGTATAAACTCTTGTTATTCAATTGGAAACCACACACAAAGGAGGTTCCAATCAGATTATAAATTGTTAACATGATTACATTAGTTATTTTATTCGAATAATGCTAATACTTGTAAATGTTGTCAGGCATTCATGATTATAACTTATGTTAACAACAAATCAAGTTCCTTTCATAGCTCAGGTGTCGGTTATACCATACAGTATGGGCTATGAAAGTGCCAAGTATTTGTTGTGCCAAGTGTTATACAACATAAATCTAGATTAACCATTTAACAAGCAAAGTATTAAAAGTGAACAAGATAACAAATATAAAGCATGTTAGTATCCCACATTAAGGTCCATGTTAAGTTTATATTATACTTATTCTTACACCATTAGTGTACCCTTTTCACCTTGACATAATTAACTTAGCTAAACATAATGAAAGAGAGAAACATAAATAAACAAGATAAGAACATAAATGCGAAAGAAGTTAACTAAGTAAAGAAAACGAAATGAAAGGCATAAACAAGAGATTAATATAAACAATACTTAAGTATCACAAAAGAAAGAGCAAGAGCATGATCTTGATCTGAACACCAACATGCCTCAATACATGGCAAATGCCTCTTTTTATAGGCCAAAATTCTGAACTATTGATTTGTTGACTAATTGATGAGTGAGTGGCCACATCTTGACTTGGTGACAATTCTTATCTTTTTGTCTGCCAAAAAGGTCATTGATAACGTTATAATTTGAATAGACTTAAATCATGAAAGTTCTAGGGAATTGTCTCAGCTTTCTAGGTAAACATTTGAGATTATTTGGACTTCCAGAACTCAAGATATGGGCTGAACACTGAACAGTGTCTGGGCTGCAGGACAGATTCGGACTTCTCCGTTGTTGCTACAATTTGGACTGGAAAACGACCTTTTTAAATCTTGGGCTTCACATGAAAGTTATAGGCCTATGTCTTACCTTTCCTTCCATATAAAGTAGACCTAAATCGGAGATCTACAGCTCCAGATATGACCCGATTATTAAACAATGTTCTAGTTTGGACTGCACCAACATCTCTTTTCTAAGTTTGGCCATCTCTTTGTCATTTCAATTTCAGTATTTCAACTCATCAATCAATTCTTTCATTTATGTGATAGGCCTGCATTTAAGATAAATATTTACCATAAATTAAAGGTATCTTATATTATTAGGTATGTTATTATAAAACATGCTTTAGTTAAGGAGTTATTGATATTTCAAGGGCAAAATAATGATATAAAACCTTGATAAAAATACACTTTTAAGTACTAATCAGTGCTCCAACCAGAAAGTATTCCATAAGCTGGAAAATCATTGATAGTCCACATCAAAGCCGCCCTCATAAGGAAATTTTGTTTCCTCGATATATCATAGTCAAAGCTCTGGAGGACCACAACTGCGCCAACTCATCAATCAACGATCGAAGACAAACATCTATATTCCGGACTGGGCTGCTCGGACCTGGTATGACCATAGATAAAACATGAACTCCGGCCTCATACACATCCCCGGTGGCAAGTTATAAACCGTAAGTATGACCAGCCAATAAGAATAAGGAGCAGCAAATGACCCTAATGGGTTGAATCCGTCTGTACACAACCCAAGACGGACGTTCCTTGATTCAGCTGAAAAGTGAGGATGCACACTATTAAAGTGTTTCCATGCTTCGCCGTCAGAAGGAGGCACCATCACTCCATCAACCGCATCATGTGATTGGTGCCATGTCATGTGCTCAGTAGTCCTTGGTGACATGAATAACCTCTGCAGTCTAGATGTGATTGGGAAGTATCTAAGTTTTTTATATGCCACTAGAGTCTTTCCCCTACTAGTTCTGGGTTTGTAACGGTGATTAGTACTTAAAAGTGCATTTTTATCTAGGATCTATATCATCATTTTGCACTTGAAGTATCAATAACTCCTTAACTAAAACATGTTTTATAATAACATATCTAATTATATAAGATACCTTTAATTTATGGTAAATGTTCATCTTAAATGCAGGCCTATCACATAAATGAAAGAATTGATTGATGAGTTGAAGTACTGAAATTGAAAGGACATAGAGATGACCAAACTTAGAAAAGAGATGTTGGTGCAGTCCAAACTGGAACACTGTTCGGTAATTGGGTCATATTTGGAGCTGTAGATCTTGGATTTAGGTCCATTTTATATGGATGGAAAGATAAAACATATTCCTACAACTTTCATGTGGAGCCCAAGATTTAACAAGGCCGTTTTCAAGTCCAAATTGTAGCAACAAAGAAGAAGTCCGAATCTGTCCTGCAGCCCAGACACTGTTCAGTGTTCAACCCATATCTCGAGTTCTAGAAGTCCAAATGATCTCAAATTTTTACCCTGGAAAGATGAGACAATTTCTTAGAACTTTCATGATTGAAGTCTGTTCAAATTATGACGTTATCAATGATGTTTTTGGCAGACAAGAAGATAAGAATTGTCACCAAGTCAAGACGTGGCCACCCATTCATCAATTAGTCAACAAATCAATAGTTCTGAATTTTGGCCTATAAAAGGAGGCATTTGCCATGTATTTAGGCATCTTGGTGTTCAGATCAAGATCATGCCCTTGCTCTCTCTTTTGTAATGCTTAAGTTTTATTTATATTAATATCTTGTTTATGCCTTTCATTTTCTTTTCTTTACTTAGTTAACTTCTTTCCCATTTATGTTCTTATCTTGTTTATTTATGTTTCTTTCTTTCATTATGTCTAGCTAAGTTAATTATGTCAAGGTGAAAAGGTTACACTAATGGTGTAAGGATAAGTATAATATAAACTCAACATGGACTTTAATGTTGGATACTAACATGCTTTATATTTGTTATCTTGTTCACTTTTAATACTTTGCCTGTTAAATGGTTAATCTAGATTTATGTTGTATAACACTTGGTACAACAAATACTTGGCACTTTCATAGCCATACTGTATGGTATAACCAACACCTGAGCTATGAAAGGAACTTGATTTGTTGTTAACATAAGTTATAATCATGAATGCCTGAAAACATTTACAAGTATTAGCATTATTCGAATAAGATAGCTAATGTAATCATGTTAACAATTTATAATCTGATTGGAACCTCCTTGTGTGTGGTTTCCAATTGAATAATAAGAGTTTATACTATACTTGTTTGAAATACCATTAGTGGATCCTCTAACCTTGACATTTGTTGTTATCATTGTCTAATCCTTATTAATCTTCCATCTCAAAGTTCTCATCAACTTCTTCTTCTTCTTCTTCCTTATTATTATTATTAATAGTATTATTGGTGTTATTACTACTATTACTATTACTATTACTATTATTATTGTTGTTGTTGTTGTTGTTACTATTGTTGTTGTATTATTGTTGCTTATAATTTATACAAGTAACCTCCCTGTGGTTTGACCCCGGTCTTGTCGGGTTATTTATTACTTCGACACTCCTGCACTTGGGAAAAGACATCAATCTTTTGGTCGTGTCAAACGGGAATGCCTGCATGTCATGCACTCGGTCATCTCAACATTTTCAAGGTAGTATAACATGCAGAAGTTAGGGCACATGTCAATTTTCTAGTATCCTAAACTGAGGGGTTTCATCATGGACTTCGCAGCATAGAAGTTCTCTTTCAGCCTGTTCGCTTCAGGTAAAATGCTTCTCGCCCATTCAATAATCTTGTTATACCCGGCCTCACTCAACTCGTGATCTGACTTGATGGTGAACACCTGTGCTACGGCCGATAATTTACTGTGGTTCATGCAGCCATCCCATAATAGTTCGTCAGAATCTTTCAACAAATCAAAAAACCTAGCTACATCTGCATTAGGTTCTTCTTCTACAATTGGACATTGACTGACATTACCTTGATTCATTCTCATTGCATGCATAACCATATTCCTGTAAGGATTAGTGTTGTCATTTGCTGCTTCATGCACGTTGTTAGCACTAGAAGTTGACCCAACCACACTTTCTTCCATTCTCCTCTTACTAACAAATACTTCTTCGTGTGCATACCAACACTGGTAATTCTCCATAAACCCTTTGTGTAGAAGATGCATCATTACAATATCTAGATGCATATACTTTTTATTTTGACACTTCCTGCATGGACACCTAATACCGCCTCCAGTAAAATTTCTAGGAATAGATGTTGCGAAATTAATAAAACCCTCTAACCTTGACAACTGTTTTTATCATTGTTTAATCTTCACATTAATCTTACATCTCAAAGTCCTCTTTAACTCATCACCACCATCACCACCACCACCACCATCATTATTATTTATAATTTATATAGTTAACCTCCCTATGGTTCGACCCCGGTCTTGCCGAGTTATTTATTACTTCGACACTCCTACACTTGGAAGAAGACATCAATCTTTTGATCGTGTTAGCAATCCACAGTGTTTTAAAGAAAAAAAAACTACAATGTTAAATTCTCAACCAACTCAATATTAAAAAAATAAAATCAACAAAGACAATTTTGGAAAAAATCATAAAAAAATAAAAAAACCATAAAAAAACAAAGAAAAAAAAACCATGTAGGGAAACACTGTAGCAATCCACAGTGTTTTAAAGGAAAAAAAACTACAAAGCTAAATTCTCAACCAACTCAATATTAAAAAAATAAAATCGACAAAGATAATTTTGAAAAAAATCATTAAAAAAATAGCTCCAACTTATCCCACGCAATACCATAACATTTCAACCACCACTATAGACTGAGCAGCAACATAAACAAAAACTAGAAGCACAACCCCATCCTCCACTCTTTCCTTTCCCGCAATCACCTTCTTTCTCACTACCAACCGAGGAGTGCTACAATACTCGCTTCATATAACGAGTACTGTTCATAGTGTTAGAATGGGTAGCCAAATAGAGAGTAACAATGTTATTCTTTTTTTTTTTTCACTCATACAATCATACTAGATATTATAGCTAAGATAAAGTTGAAGCCATCCTTGCTAAAGCACAAGCAACACCCAATGGAATTGTCATTGTGTTATAATATATTAAAAAGAGTGGGGGAGTTGAGGTGAGTTTCTTTACTTAGATTGTGATGTAGTTGCATTGGTATTTAAAATCTCATCTAAAAGAGAGATATTCCTTAGATTAGTTATTTTTACATGTTTTAAGTTTGTTAATTTTTAGTTAATGAAATTTTATGGACACAATTGTATTGTATTTTAAAGTTATTTAAACTATTTATGAATTTTTATTTGAACTATGTATTTTAAGGTGTTAGGACTTCTGTATTGTTTATTTAACTTTTTATTTTAATTATGCTATATTATTATTTATTATTTGACTGAAATTATCAATATATAATTAGTTAAAATATTTTACTTATAATTTTACTATTTGAGTTTATATTGTATATTTTATGTCATGTCAAAAAAACATTTTGACAACTTTGGATCCTACAATTCATGTAATTTTTTTTCTTGATGTTTAATATTTTTTTTCCTACCCTAAATGTGAGCATGGAATCTCCAAATTAAGCAGCACCATCTTTTTCATTGCAAATTCTATCGTTTTCAAAACCACATCAAATCTTGAATTTTGCTATTTCGACACCTTCATTTTTGGATTTGGAATTACGTTTAAAATATTTAACTTGAAAAAACATTAAATTTATATTTTTTTAGTGCTTTCAAGTAAAAAACACTTCGCACTAAAATACTAAATATGCACAAAAACATAGTTTGTTTTTGGATATGCAAAATTGCTTCCCTGCGTTTCTCATCAACCAAGAAAACTACAATAGCATATGATATAAAAGATTAGCACACATGACAAATTTCCCTCAACAAATTATTAAGACTTTTACTTCTTTTGAAAACAATCTCAAAATAACAGTACTAATCTAAAGTTGGAAGAACATACCCCGCCAAAATCATCAATTACTCTCTCCCTTGCCCATTAAGAAACCGTTTGGGAACGCGGTGCAAACCGCGTTCCCAAAAAATTCAATTTTTTGGCTAAAATTTAATATAGTTTGTATGTGTTTAGATCGTTTTGATGTGCTGATGTCAAAAATAATTTTTAAAAAATGAAAAACATTATTGGCATGTATTTCGACACGAGAAATTATTTGAAAAGCAACTGCTACCACACCGCCAAACATACTCTAAAAATTTATATGCCTTTGAAGTTTGAATCATACCTCCAAAAACTAGTCTAATCCAACCCTAAAATAGCCCATACCACGAAGCCAATCTTGCCCTACCTCATTTCTTATTACACAGTTATTTACAAAAAAAATAATATGATAAACTTTATTTTAATCCTTATAGATTCTAAAATGTTCAACTTTAATGAATATAGTTTAAAGCCTTTCATATCAATCTCATAATTCTCAAAAAGTAGCATTATAATCATGGTTGTTAAATTAGCAAGCAGCTGGCAAGATCATTTTTTTGGATTTTCTTACTTAAGTTTTTACGAGAGAAATAGGAAAAAGAGAAATTAAGACAAACAAAAATAATATTTAAAAAATAAGGTTAATTTCACTAAGTCTCCTACAACTTAAATATTCTCTTAGTTTACCAATGTTTTTTAAGAAAATATATTCTTCATTCATAATGTTTTATATTTTATATTAACTCGCTGTTTGTTAACAAATTTGTAGTTATTATTATTGAAAAATTAAAAGCTTGTAAGAGCTAAAATGAAGCATTGTTGAATCAAGAGGGACTAAAACATAACTTAACCAAAAAAATCATTCAAAACAACAAAAACATAAAATAAAAAACAAAATCAATCTAGAAAAAATAAAAATAAAAATTAAGTACTTTCCTCTTTCTATCCTTATCTCACATTTGAGTTCTCTCCCTCTTCGCTAACTGTCCTTCTCTGCAAATCCCAAAAACCTAGGGCCCTTTCTGTATTTTCAACACTCCCAAAAACTAAAAAAAACCTTCCTCTTTTTTTTTTTTAAATCTCAATTTCCATAAGTTAGGGGTTTTTACATTTCCATACGGTTCAGTCACAATTACACATTGATAGATTAGGATTAGATAGCGAGAGTTCAAATAAACCAAAAAAAAGACGCAAATCGTGACCGTTAGGTTTTTTTTGGATCTGATCATGGACGCACGAGATTCGACATCGAACCGAGACGTCTCGTCGAGTGGCGGCAGCGGCACCACCACCGGCGTTGGAGGAGGAGAAGAGGATCCTATCCTTTCGTCACTGCCACGCTTGCCAAAGACGCTTGGTTACACTTTAACTCTAGCCGGTTCAATGAGTGCCTCGAGGTTTTGTATCAGCTAAAACAGAAAAAGGAAGACGATCCAAAGGTGATAATTACACAAATAATATAAAGTCACTTATTTTTTTTGTCGGATTTTATTTGATTAGAAATTAGGTTAACTTCGAGTAAAATGTTGTAATGGACTGTTAATTTTTGATTTAACTCACTTAATTGAGTTGCTGCCTTTTAATTTTAATGAATTTTTGATTAAGTTAGTTAATTATTAACTCACTTAATTTAGTTGCTACTTTTTTTAATATTAGTATTTTTTTAGATTAAGTTAGTTAATTAACTTGAAAACCTTAATTTTGCACTTTATTTAGTTAGTTCAAATTTAAGGACACTATCTAGGCGGGCACGCGAATGCTGAAGTTATGCAATGTATTAGGGTATTGGAATATGTAATTGACGTGGGAATTTTCTCTTCTTTTCGTTTTTTCTCGTTCCTTTTAAGTTTGTAATCTCTGGGTTATGCTTTATTAGGTACTTCGTAATTTTGCTATTGCGGAGTATAGTAGAGATGGTTATCCAGATCCAAAGAAGTTGCTTGAAGTGCTTAATAACATTGAGGTATGTTATTTTTGTTGTGTTTTTGTAATATTGGATGGAGGGAGGCAGTGCTATTAGTTTGGTTTTGGCTCTGTGTGAAGATGGGTTTGTTCTTTAATTATCAGAGGATAGAGATTTCGAAGGGAAAAATTATGTTGCTGAATTGAATTTTACATGCAATGCATTAGGGTATTTGGAATATGTAAGGACAGTATCTAGGCGGGCACGTGAATGCTGAAGTTATGCAATGTATTAGGGTATTTGGAATATGTAATTGATGTGAGAATTTTCTCTTCTTTTCGTTTTTTCTCGTTCCTTTTAAGTTTGTAATCTCTGGGTTATGCTTTATTAGGTATTTCATAATATTGCTATTGCGGAGTATAGTACAGATGGTTATCCAGATCCAAAGAAGTTGCTTGAAGTGCTTAATAACATTGAGGTATGTTATTTTTGTTATGTTTTTGTAATATTGGCTGGAGGGAGGCAGTGCTATTAGTTTGGTTTTGGCTCTGTGTGAAGATGGGTTTTTTCTTTAATTATCAGAGGATAGAGATTTCGAAGGGAAAAATTATGTTGCTGAATTGAATTTTACATGTTAGATTTTGAGAGCAAGAGATTTCTAGTGGTGCTGCAGTCTATACATTTAGTTCATTGTGAAAGGATGCTATGTACAGTCATAAGAATCTGCTCCTGCTTTCACAGTAGCAATCACGGGTATAATTCCACAAGTGTTGCATTGCAGAGGTCATCTCTGAGACACACTTGGAGTTGTGGGCATTGGATAGTTTTATATGATAGTTATTTCTTTGATAATTTACGTGTGCATATTTATTGTATTGAAATTCAATGGAGTAATTTGGTCTGTCATTTCAGTCTTGTATTAGTATCATACTGTCATTGTTTGTTTCTGTTGATTTCTTGAGCTAGATTTGGTCTTCTATCCTGCCATATGTAAGTTGGAAAGCTGTTAACTCAGTAATGTATTTACTAGATTGTATTTTTATCCCATTGAAAATGATCCTGGAATTGCTTACTTGAATCCTAATCATGTTTGCATCAATGTATAAATAGATTATTTTGGGAATGAATTACCATCTCATAATACCCATTTAGGTATCTGTTTCAATCTATTAACAATGTACCACCTGGATGTTTTCCCTACTATGCTGTGTTTGGAATTTTCTGTGAGCTGGTATGATACTAAAAGAAATCCATTCCGACCCATTTCATTTTTTGATACCTCCCTCTTCTTAGTCCCTTAATATTCAATTTCAATTTTTTTTTTCTATCAAATTTAATCTACATTCTTTTAATTGTTATTTCTTTTGTTTTGGATACTTTTTTTATTCAATTTCACCCTCAATATTTATTTATTTAGATTTTGCTTGTTATTTTTAGGGTTTGCCATATTGTGAAAAGAATCACAATGATAATAAAAAGGGGGGGGGGGGGGGGCAAATGGGGCTAAATGCCTGTTTCCAAGAAGATTAAGTCACACGTACCAATTGAAGGGACGGTGGGCCGAGTGACAATAATTTTAATCTAGTATAGTATTTAACATCAACCATGGATCCTAAAGGCTAAAGTCCATATATATATACTCATAAGAAAAAAAAAAAAAAATATCGTGCTTGCCTATCTCCTTAAAAGTTTCGAATCCTTAAACGAAGTGTTTCCATTTTAGGTCCAATTAGGGTTTTGGGTTTGCTTCCAAGCCCAAAATCGATCTCTCTCTAGTTTTGTTTGCCTCCGTTCATTCGTATCAGTGGTTGTCTGCATAGCATGTTGAAAATATTCTGTATGAGTATATCTCATACAAATGGGGGCTAAATGTGGGCTAAATGTGGGCTAAATGCCTGTTTCCAAAAGAAGATTAAGTCACACGTACCAATTGAAGGGACGGTGGGCCGAGTGACAATAATTTTAATCTAGTATAGTATTTAACATCAACCATGGATCCTAAAGGCTAAAGTCCATATATATATACTCATAAGAAAAAAAAAAAAAACTATCGTGCTTGCCTATCTCCTTAAAAGTTTCGAATCCTTAAACGAAGTGTTTCCATTTTAGGTCCAATTAGGGTTTTGGGTTTGCTTCCAAGCCCAAAATCGATCTCTCTCTAGTTTGTTTGCCTCCGTTCATCGTATCAGTGGTTGTCTGCATAGCATGTTGAAAATATTCTGTATGAGTATATCTCATACAAATGGGGGCTAAATGTGGGCTAAATGTGGGCTAAATGCCTGTTTCCAAAAGAAGATTAAGTCACACGTACCAATTGAAGGGACAGTGGGCCGAGTGACAATAATTTTAATCTAGTATAGTATTTAACATCAACCATGGATCCTAAAGGCTAAAGTCCATATATATATACTCATAAGAAAAAAAAAAAAAACTATCGTGCTTGCCTATCTCCTTAAAAGTTTCGAATCCTTAAACGAAGTGTTTCCATTTTAGGTCCAATTAGGGTTTTGGGTTTGCTTCCAAGCCCAAAATCGATCTCTCTCTAGTTTTGTTTGCCTCCGTTCATTCGTATCAGTGGTTGTCTGCATAGCATGTTGAAAATATTCTGTATGAGTATATCTCCTTGCAATTTAAATTGTCCATGCTTCCTGCATGAAATCCATTTGTGATATCACCACATTGAAATTAGTATTTTATGCTGTGTTCAAATCTTACACTAAATGTGCAGTCACGTTTCATTTTGCTGCATAAAGTAGGAATTCTTTTTTTTTTTAACCAGATTGCAACACTTGAAGAGAATAATCAGCTGATGACACCTCCAGAAAACCAGATGGCAACCCTTGAAGACAATAATCACGTGATTGCTACTCCAGAATACCAGCTGGCAACCCTTGAAGAGAATAATCAGCTGATTACTACTCCAGAATACCAGATGGAAACATTTGAAGAAAACAATCATTCTATGCCTGCTCCTGAAACACAGCCTAACAAGAGGAGGAAAAGGAAGTCCATGGTTTGGGAACACTTCACCATAGAAACTGTAAGCGCTGAAAGTAGAAGGGCATTCTGTAAGCAGTGCAAGCAAAGCTTTGCATACAGCACAGGTTCAAAAGTAGCTGGTACCAGCCATCTTAAACGTCACATTGCCAAGGGAACTTGTCTAGCACTACTACGCAATCAGGGGAATCAACAAACACCTGGTACACCAGTGATGAATGGAAATGGCAGTATGTCTGATCCACCAAGACGTCACTACAGATCCCATAGCTCAGCCTACATCTCATTTGATTCAGACCGTTGCCGCCCTGAAATTGCCAGAATGATGATAATCCATGATTACCCTCTTCACATGGTCGAACATTCTGGATTTGTAACTTTTCTCAAGAGTCTTGAACCCAGATTTGACATGGTGAGCTTTAATATTGTCCAAGGAGATTGTGTCTCAAGTTACTTGAGGGAAAAGCAAAATGTTATGAAGTTCGTTGAGGGTTTGCCTGGACGTGTTTGCCTTACACTGGATGTATGGACATCTAGCCAAAGCTTAGGTTATGTGTTTATAACAGGACACTTCATTGATGGTTATTGGAAGCCACAGAGGCGGATTCTCAATGTTGTGATGGAACCGAACCCTAACTCAGATGCAGCTCTTAGCCATGCTGTTGCTACTTGCCTATCTGATTGGAGTTTGGAAGGCAAGCTATTTTCTATTACTTTCAATCATCCAGTGGGTGAACCTGGGCTTCAAAACCTCAGATCTCTACTCTCTGTAAAAAATCCCCTTATCATCAATGGTCAGTTAATCCTTGGGAACTGCAGTGCTCGTACTTTAAGCAACTTTGCAAAAGAAGTGCTATGGGCAGGGCGAGAGATCATTAAGAAAGTCCGTTACAGTGTAAAGTATGTGAAGACCTCAGAATTTCATGAGCAAAAGTTCCTTGAGCTCAAGGAACAGCTTCAAGTCCCCAGTGAAAAAGACCTATCTCTTGACAACCAAGCTCAATGGAACACAACGTATCAGATGCTGGTTGCTGCTTCAGAGTTGAAGGAAGTATTTTCTTGCCTAGATACTTCCGATCCTGATTACAAAGAGGCTCCATCCATGGAAGACTGGAAGCGGGTTGACATTATATGCACGTACTTGAAACCTCTTTTTGATGCAGCCAACTTCCTTGCCTCTAGAACTAACCCAAACCAGAAGACATTCTTCCACGAAGTCTGGAAGATGCATGAGCTGTATCATTCTATTACAAGTCATGGGGATCCCTTTGTCATCAGTCTTGCTGAAATAATGCAAGAAAAGATAGACAAATATTTGAAGGAGTGCATCCTAGCTTTGGCAATTGCTGTAGTCTTGGATCCTCGGTTTAGAATGAAGTTGATTGAGTTCAGTTTTGTGAAATTCTATGGTAAAGAAGCTAGCAAATACATTAAGATTGTTGATGATGCGCTCCATGAGCTTTTTCTCGAATATGCGGCGCTTCCTCTCCCTCTTACACCAGCTCATGCTGAAGATGGAAATTTTGAGAACATGAAGACTGAAGAAATTTCATACAATGAGCTCACAGATTTTGATGCGTATGTGGAGACTACTAGCCAAAATAAGAAGTCGGAGCTGGAGCAGTATTTAGAAGAGTCTTTGTTGCCTCGCTTCCAAGAGATGGATGTACTGAAATGGTGGGAAGAGAACAAGCTCCAGTATCCAGTTCTTTCAAAAATGGCTCGTGATATATTGACCATGCAGGTGTCTACTGCTGATCCTGACTCTGTATTTGATACTGAGATCAAAGAGCTGGATGAGTATCGGAGTTCTTTGAGACCTGAAACCGTGGAAGCCCTTGTGTGTGCAAAGGACTGGCTTCAGTACAGATCTGCTACAGAAGTTTCTAATGCTCTTGTGAAAGTAGAGGATCTTAGATCTTAGTGCTCAGTGTCTCTGACTATAGGTTCCTTGTTAGTCTTGATTATAATCTTCTACTTCTACATTAGGCTAGATTTTGATCTAGATTGCTTGAACACGAGAACTTCAGTTTTTACAGTAGCTTTTCTGATTCTATGAGTTCCTTGTACTTTCTTTGCTGTGGCTTAGCAATTATCTATTGTCAAGGCTAAATATTAACCGGTGCTGGGACTAATTATTGATGTCCAGCTAACCACATAATTGAGAATCAAACCTGTAACAGGATAAACAAAGGCTATGAGGGTGCTCTCTTTTTCATTTGACCACAAATTGGAAATTTCCTGTTATATTTTAGGTTACAGGCAAATCCTTTTTCTTTTAGATCATACATTCATTGAAATTATGGTTGATTTGTCTTTGCATCTTTTTTTAGGAGTTGAAGACAGAAGAGAGAGAAGTGAGGAAGGCCAAGTTGGGTGAGAAAAACTACTGATTTTGATTTTTCATCTTCCGGGTCTCTTCGAATTAATAGAAAATGGAATCTTTGAATCTATTAATATTAGATATATTGTTTCTTGGGTTTTTGTTTTTTGGAGTGAAATGAATGTTAGTGAGGATCTATTTCTTGAAATTTACTTTTGGGTGTTTGTAGTGGTGATGCTTTTTTAACCAATTCATAATTTATTTAGTAATTTTTCTTAAACTTCTCCTTTATAAATTGCAGGTTAGAGTCTGTATAGAAAAGTCGAATATATATGCTATAAAGAAGCTTGAGAAATTAGTGATGCTTTGTTGAGGCCAGGTATATGATTTTGTTAAGCTTTCCTAACAATTTTATTGGATTCTTTTTCATTATATGCTTATTTCCGATTTGGATCTAAATGTTCAAGTTAAACATTTGAAAGTAAAATGATTCACAAATTATTTTAGATTGAAGTTCAATTCTACGAATAAGCCAGGGTTTGAGCACATCTATGACTACAGTTTAAATAGACTTTGAAATATGATTTTGAATCTTTTTGGGGAGTGATTTTTTTATCATTCACAATTTTAATTTCTTTTTAGTTTTCATGGATTATTTTTGAGATAATAATGAAGGCAATGTGAATCAAAATTTTTAGTGTCATTGTCAATTATAACCTTAGTTTAATATTCTTTGATTCTAATTACTACTGATATATTTATTGGTTTTTTCCCTTTTTGTCTCTGATATGTCTTTTGGTTATTGTGCCCATAATTATTTTACAATGAACCATCCAGGATTAAATTATTGCATTATCCAGTGGCTCTTAATCAACCATTTTTTTTTTAAGTTTTTTTTCTTCCATAAGTGGATGGTATTCAGGTGGGAGTGTTCATATTGTTGAAATATTTGACTCAGTGTTCTACTGTCTCTATATTATAAGAGTGCAGTGCTTTAGGTATTTTCATTTGAGTGAATAAGTTTCATATATTACATGAAAAATATTTTTTATGTCCTCATCTTGCCTTTTCACAATTTGGTTTTTTTGTTCTAATAGCTGGAGGTGCTAGGTGTGCTGTTATTTGTGCATGGTTTTAATCAACTCCTTATAGCGACCCATACTCCATAAGTTTGATACGCTTTTTTTTCCCACATGTTGCAAGGTTGTTTTGCTTTCTCCTGTTAATGAAATAAATAAAAGACGTAGGCCTTGACTATTTCTTTTCATACATTCGAAGTTTTTTTTGTGTTGGCTATTTCAATGGTTTGTTTTTCATTTGTCTTTTTACGCCTTTAAATCTGGAATTAAGAAGAAAAGAGTGAGAAACTTAAATTATCTTATTTGCCTTTCTGGTATTATTTCTAAAGGATTAAAATTTCTTTATTGAAACGGGGCAACTAAGATTCGACTATAGCCTGTTTTGTTAAATGCAACTGTACAGGTAATAATCTAGATCTCAACTCTATTGACTGCCATTGCATATTTGATTCATTTTTGTTTACCTTTTCATTTTTCTTATACCCTCGGTCCACAATAATTTACTACTAAATCAACTGCAGCACCTTGCTCACTTTTTTCCAGTCTTTGGCTGTTGAGATAACCATATTTCATATGCTATCTCACTACCAAGTTTTGTGTAGGCTTCTAACTTTTTACAACATATTGTACCTAGCTTTAATTGGTTAGGCTTAACTATTGGCTTGGCAACTAACTTGCCTAGCATTCTTTTTCTTTAATCCATATCACTTTAGCTAGATCAATCACTTTGAGGGATTATGGCTTCTCAAGTTTATGCTTTACCATATCTGTTTTTCTGGCATAATTTATCCACTGCTTCTGTTGGTTTAGGACTGTGCTGTCAGTTTCTCTTGCTCAAAATCTTTCAAGTCCTAATAAGTTATTTAAGCCTTTCTAAGAAATTTCCATTTATCTTACTTGATAACCATGATTGCAATTATATTTGTTTCCATGTTGTATTCTCATTTCTGATATTACAAGAAAACATTCTATAGACTTGCTTTATTGGCAATTCTGTATGTTTTTGCAGGCTCTATGCTGCTTTGGATTAGTATTATTTAATAATAATTTATCTATTAAGTCAACCATGTTTTTTTATGTCTCTGCTTTTAGTTTGGTGGCATTAGGTTTTTGGATATTGGTTGAATATCAAATGATTTGTATTTGAATTGTGTTTTGTGTTTTCATTGCTCTATTATGCAGTGAGAAATTAATAGAATGCATGGTGGAATCTTTGTTTTGATTCGAACAACTGTTTTTAAGCTTTAACGAATCAGAGGATCAACATGCTCTTGATATTTTTGGTGTCATTGATGATTTAATTTCATTTCCAGTTCTTTTTGTATGCCATAGAATTAATTATATTTGTTTTGTGATGACATACATTGAAATCTTTTATCCTTGAGATCTTTTCAAAGAAATACGAAGCTTCTAATTTTTTTGCTCAAACTTTTTTATTTTAGTTGCTTGGTGATTCATTTTTCATTTACAGGACATGTAGCCATGGACGGTCATGCCATGCATGCACTGGATATTGTTTTGCAGCTTTTGCTAAAACTCACTTCCTTTAACAGCATTCAACTTGACTCTTGCTAGCACTGCTATATGCAACTCTTTTTAATTTATTAAGTGCTTTGTTCTAGAATCATTGGATGACAAATATTTTTAATTAAAGATATTATTGCTTAACCACTGCATTCATTGCCTTTTAATGAATCTAGATCCTACTTGCATGCTAGGAAAGTTCTTCATTTCCCCTCTTGCTATGTGATTTAGGTTTCATGAATTTATAATTGGCAAGAAAGCCCTCTTGCTATGTGATTTAGGTTTCATGAATTTATAATTGGCAAGAAAGCTGCAGCAAGATTGCCCGCAGCAGCGCGCGGGCAATCCAACTAGTATTACGTTAAACGTGATATATTATATTCTAAGACAAAAAAAAATAGTTAAAATCAATAAAACAAACTTACTTGCTGGACTATTTTCTCTTGTCCTTGCAAGCCGTGGCTTTATGTTGTGGCTTAAGATGTGCCTCAACTCTGCTTGGATCCAACCACTAGAGGATGGAGATTGAAAAACATTCAATGAGGGACCATAACCTGTAAGGTAAAAAACACTCCACATGAGAAAATTAGCACCGTCGTTTGAAACAATCTAAAACCAAAGCACCACAAAAACCTTCTCTTCTTCTGTCTTTTTTAAGGTTTCTCTCTGTTTTGATTTTGTTTTTTTAGGTTAACATAAAAAGAAAGATTATTCAAATAAAGATAGGACCTTTATGGCAAAAAAATCCTCTTTTTTGATCCTTTCTATGGTGTATGTCAGTGCTTACTCATTCGAGGATATTGCTTATTCAATTCTTAAAATGGGTTTATTCTTGTTCAATTAGAGATATGAATTTAGTCCTTGCTTTCTTTCTCCGTTTAAAATCTTGAAATTGAACTCAATAGTTACTTGGGTTCTTATTTTTCTTGTTGATATTGTTTTGTAATTCCAAAGGGTTACTGGAATTAATACTGTCTTTGTGTTTTAAGATTTGAAGAGTCTCTGGCGCTATGGATCTGTCTCCATTCAAGTTGGACATTGATGAGCTTATAAATGAGTTTGTTGAGGTGTTTACTTGAATTTGTTATGTTGGGCTGTTTTTGCTTTGTTTAGCTATTGTTTTTCAGGAAGGTTATTATGTTTTGACTGTTTTAACAGTTGTGGTGTTCGGGAACTGTTAGGGTGAGTTTACAACTTTGGCTGATATGAAAAGAGTATGGCTTTCCAGGAAGTTTACCTACATCTTTGAAGCTAGTTCTCCTACCAAATTGGCCTTCTTTATGCAGTCGTTGTATGCCCATACAATTGGTGCTCATACAATTGGTGAGCTCTCACCGACTTGATTTTTGTATTGTCATTGAAGCAAATAATGTCTGTTCTAGAATCCAGTTGTCGTTGTGAGTTTTTCTTCAGTTTAAAAATTGTTGCCCTGGTTATATTTTATAAAGCCCGTTTCTGGTAATGGACAAGTCCCATCTGGGGCTGGATAGTTTTTGGATCATGTTGCCATCTCATCATATTTCTTGAGGCTTATGTAAGCGAGAGCTTGTTTAATCTTACCATGCTCATAGTGAATTTAGATGATTGTCTCCTTGAAAGTAAATCAAGGATTTTTTTTTAATTCAATTTCTAATGCAAATTTTGCTAACCAACATGCAATCAATTGAGCACTTCTTTATCACAAAGGCTAGGAGGCATGTACTGCCTTTACTGTATTTATGTGACTCAACCATTCAAGCCTCCTTTCAAAATGTACTTCTCTTGGTATATCTGCACTTTCTGCATGAACTTTATCTTTGATGTACTTAATTTTGAGGTTTAGTTTATTTTGATGAGGTTGTACTATGTGCCATGCCATATTATGAAGCTTTTGCTCTAATTCTCTTTGCTTATCTGAATGGCAGGTGATGTGCAAATTGGCTTTCAAATTAATTCTTTTATCCTTACTAGAACTAATTGATTACATATTACTGTGTGACTTTTGGTTGTTTTGAATGTTTTTTGCACAATAATATTTTATTAAAATTGGAAGTTACCTCAGACAAACTACTTCTGCTAGGTCTTATTCTAATTTATCATTATTGGTGTCATGAATCATCTTTTCCATTCTTTTCTTTATGGGGCCACTCTTGTATTCAGCCATGAACAAACTGGGTTTTTGCATTGTATTGTCAGTGTCGTCGTGATTAATTTCTTTCATTGGTTGGACTTTTAGGTTTAAAGTGAACATGCTTAAGGGTTTTTCTTTGTGTGAACTCTCTCTCATTTGGAAGCATTTTATTGCTCTTGATCATGCTTGATCATGTTGAGGTGAATTTAGTAGTGATAGTAATAATGAAGTTATGATTAACTGAAATTTTGTTTTTCCTTCTCCTTTTCACCATCTTATTTCTTCATGTTATCTGACAGGAGAGTTGAAGAAACTCAAGACCCTTGTTATAAATGCAAAAGAACATGGAATAAAAGTTGTACCTGCTTTGGTCAAAAGGATGCTAGAAAAGAACATGTTTCTCTTTGGGTTTGTGGATTAATATGAAGGTTCTGTCAGTGAGACAGTGAACCAACTCACAGAATTGCAAGATGCCCGTGTGCAAGTTGCATATAAGAAGTATGTTTTCTAAGAATGATATAATTTATTCCAATCTAATATAATAGCATGATTAGTCAGGTTTCAGGTTTCAAAACATTCTATGGATCCTCTTATTGCTCCACCGCTTTCTTTATAACAGGTTGTTTGATGATATTTGGATTGAGCAATTCCTCCATATGGACATGGTGGTTGTTGCATAACTCATGTAAAGGTTTTACTCAGGTTCCACTAGATCAATAGTTGCAAATAGGCCCCGCCTTCTTTTCCTATTTTGAAAATAGATACCTGTAGGTATAATGATTGTACAATGCTCACAGTTGGTGCCATGGTTTTCCTCCTTTTTTTTTTTCCTTCTTCTGAATAAGCTTGTGGATTGAATTGCATCTGCATCTGCAGGGTATGTAATTTGATTTAGAGATGCTCAAGAAAATGTTAACAGAATATGCAGAGGCGAAGAAACATGTCATCAGAGGTATGTTCTTTTATCCATCTCATGTCCTTATTTAAAAGTTATAGACTGAATAAGCATCAAATCGTGAAAGTAACATGTGTATTCTTCCTTAATATACCTGTATCTGTACTGCCTAGCAGAGCTAGTGATTCTAGCCGTTACCAGATGCGAAACTAGTTTATCAATTCACTTTTTTTTTAACACTAAGAAGCTACATTTACTTGGCCGTGATTTTTTGAATTTATCTAATTGAATTTTTTGTTATACTATCCAATTTTTACTAGGATAAATGGCGGGGGTGGTAGAGTTTTTCTAAATATATTTGATTGCTTAGTTATTTCCATAAGAGTTTGTGTTTATTCTTATTGTCGATTAGTTACTCAACCCAAAAATTTCTCTCTGATTCTTATCTACATCATTTATGGTGCTGTATAAACTTTGAAGCACATATCAATTAATACTATCTAAACCATGTTAAATATGCTTGGTCCAGATATCATGGAGTCTCCAATTTATATTTCCCTTTCAAAATTCTTTCAGTATCTAATGAAGTATTTAATTTACCACTTTTTTTTTTTCAGAAGCAAGCAAGGCAGTAGATGTCCAAAACATACAGCATATATCAGATGATAGGGAATTTATTTGAGGTGAAGTTGAGAGGATCACAGAGAACTGGATCGTCCAAAGGCAAGTGTTTTATCAGCAAACAGGACTGAATCAACGTCATGCTCTGAAAGATGAGCAACAACATCAACCACAGCACAAAAAACATGAACAACAAGATGATGATTTTGGTGATGAATTTAGTCATCAACTGGAACTGCAACTAATTGAAGAAGAACAGCTACAACAAAAACAAGAGGATGATGAATGTAATCATGAATTGGAGCTGTAACTTTCTGTAAAACAACCCTAATAATGTAGCAACAAAATGGTGAGGAATTATGCTACAAAAACCAGGACAAATAAGAATCCCATGGTTTAGGACATAATTACCTAGGAAGGTGATCATTCCAATCTGCGGAATTTTGTGATTAGACTGCTGCAATTCGAACCTACCTTAAAGACCATCCCCGGGACTTTTTCAATTTATGGAAGAGAAAACTGATGGTTTTCTGGATAGGTTTTTCAAGTTACTGTATTTATTATCAAAACACAAAAAGGATCTCTCCGTAGAAAACGTTTGTCAGTATATGTTGAGAATAGCATCTTGAAACAATTAGAGTCATTTTTATTTTTTTTCTTTGCCATTGGATAGGTTTTAATTTCTTGATGTTAGCAATGACGTTTTCTGCAGACAAGAAGATAAGGATTGTTACCAAGTTAAAGGTGGCCATCCACTCAACAATTAGTCATCAAATCAATAGTTCCGAATCTTGGCTTATAAAAGGAGGTATTTGCCATGCATTTAGGCATTTTGGTTTTCAGATCAAGATCATATTCTTGCTTTCTTTCTTTGTATTTTTGTAATGTTAGTTTTGCTTTCATTAATATCTTATTTATGCTTTTCATCATAACTATGTTCTTATCTAGTTTATTTATGTTTCTCTTATTCACAATGTTTAGCTAAGTTTATTATATCAAGGTGAAAAGGTTTCACTAATGGTGTTAGAATAAGTATAATATAAACTCAACATGGACTTAAATGTTTATATCCAATAAAGTTTGTTATTAACATGTCTTATCTTTTTATCTTACTAATTCTTAATACCTTGCTTGTTAAATGATTAATCTAGATTTGTGTTGTACAACCCTTGGTACAACAAATACTTGGTACTTTCATAGCCTACTGTATGATATAACTGACACCTGTGCTATGAAAGGAACTTGATTTGTTGTTAACATAAGTTAACATCATGAATTCCTGATAATATTTAAAAGTATGGTGTTACTAAAATAAGATAATTAATATGGTCATGTTAAAAATTTATAATGAACTATTAAGGATAAATCATCCTATTGGAATCTCCTTTATGTGTGGTTTCCAGTTGATTAATAAAAAGAGTTCATACTATACTTATTTCTAATACTATTAGTGGATCTTCTAACCTTGACAATTGCATTTATCTTTAATTAATACTCACATCAATATCACATCTCAAAAGTTCTCTTCAACTCGTTTTCATTTGTTGTTTATAATTTTATATAGTTCACCTCCCTGTGGTTTGATCCTAGTCTTGCCGGGTTATTTATTACTTCGACACTCCTGCACTTGTGATAAGACATCAATCTTTTGATCGTGTCAACTTTCTTGGCTTAGCATATGAATGACACGATCAAAGAGTTGATGTCTTATCCCAAGTGCAGGAGTGTCAAAGTAATAAATAACCCGGCAAGACCGGGGTCGAACCATAGGGAGGTGAACTATATAAATTATAAACAATAACAACAACAACAACAACAATGATGATGATGGGTTAAAGAGGACTTTGAGATGTAAGATAAATGTGAAGATTAAACAATGATAAAAACAAATGCCAAGGTTAGAGGGTTCACTAATAGTATTAGAGATAAGTAAAGTATAAATTCTCAACATGATCATATTAATCATTTTATTTACGTTACACCATACTTATAAATTTTATCAGGTAGTCATGATGCTAACTTATGTTGACAACAAATCAAATTCCTTTCATAACAACGATGTCGGCCGAAGACTATGAAGGATCAAGTATTTGATGTACCAAGTGTTATACAACACAAATCTAGATTAACCATTTAACAAACAAAGTATTAAGAATTAATAAGATAAAAATGATAAGACATGTTAATAGCAAGTTGTTTAGGATATAAGCATTGAAGTTCATATTGAGTTTATATTATACATATTCTAACACCATTTGTGAAACCTTTTCACCTTGACATAATTAACTTAGCTAGACATTATGAAGAAGAAAAACATAAATAAACAATATAAGAACATAAACATGATATAAGTTAACTAAATATAGTAAAGGAAATGAAAAGCATAAACAAGAGATTAAGGAAAATATAACATGGAATAAAACTTGAACATTACAAAGAAAAAGAGCAAGAGCAAGATCTTGATATGAAGAACCAAGATTCCTAAATGAATGGCAAATGCCTCCTTTTATAGGCAAAATTCGGGACTATTCATTTGGTAATTGATTATTGATGTAGTGGCCAACTATTGATTTAGTGGACTTGGTGGACAGCAACATTCAAGCATTTTGGCTGGATGAAATGATAATGATGCAATCAGAATTTGGCAAAGTGTTCCTCATGACAGTTGTTGGCAATCATCTTATATTTCCACCCATAAAATTTCAGAGCATTTGGATCACTAGAGCTTGGGATATGGCTAAAATACTGAGTAGTACTTCTGGTGGACGTAGTGGATAGCCCTCAAGCTCTTGTCTGGATGAAATGTCATTGCTAACATCAGAATTTGAGCAGTTTGTCTCATGAAAGTTGTTGGAAATTGTCTTATCCTTCCACCCACCAAATTTGACGTCATTTTGCCTTCTAGAACTCTAGCTATGGGTAAATTTATGAGCAGTGTTTGGGCTGGATTGCAGAACAGATTCTGACTTCTCTTTTGTGGCCAAACTTTGAATTTGAAAACGGCAGATTTAGGTCTTCCACTACCATGAAAATTGTAGGCCTATTTCTTAGCTTTCTATCCATATAAATCAAACTGAAATCCAAGATCTACAGCTCCAGATATGACCCAATAACTGAACAGTGTTCCAATTTGAATTGAATCGGTATCTCCTTTCTAAGCTTAGCCTTTTCTTTGTCCTTTCACTTTCAATAGTTAATCACATCAATCAATCATTTGAATTGTGAGATATGCCAGCATTTAAATGAGCATTTACCATAAATTAAAGTTATCTTTTATTATTAGACTTGTTATTATAAAACATGCTCTAGTTAAGGAGTTATTGATACTTCAAGTGCAAAATGATGATATAAAACCTTGATAAAAATGCACTTTTAAGTACTAATAAATGAATAAGCACCAAACTTGCCACATCCTTAAACCTCTATGCAAACTTTCGCTACCAATTCATTGCTATAGTTCCCCACCCTCTCTTCATTCACAACACTATTTTCACCCCTGTATCCATCATCAAGCTATGATAATTCAGCACCACCTTTCATTTTATACTTCAGCCCCTCAATGGCTCCACCTGCATTAAACATGTTGGTTAGCCCCTGGGTGTGCAAAGCTGAACCCAGTTGCATTTTAATGACATTGCTCAAGGACTAGGATTTATTACCTGACATAGATGGATCCACCACTGATAGCCCTAGCAGAAGCACGATACTCTGCAGCTGCATGTAGCTAGAGAATGGAACATGTCCCAATCAGGCAGCATGAACTCTCCCAAGAAACACTGTTATATGCCACTGCTACTATATGAATGGTGTGTGATACTGGATCACGCGGGTAGAAATAATCTGATGCTCTCACTACTGCTGTTTGTTTGGAGCTGCGCCATAACATTTCAATGCGCACCACATCACATCAAGAAAAAGCCCCAAGCTTACCAAAAAATAAACAAGGTAAAGAAGAAAAGGAAACTTAACAGTACAAGGCATCAGTATTGTGGCTCATGCAAGCAATGCAGCCATTATCAAGGAAGTTCCTAGCAATAGAAGCATCAAGGGCCTGATGATATTGCCTAGTCAATTCAACCCTTCCTCCTAATCCAGCACCAAGTGTCTCCAAAATACATTGAACATCCACCTTAACCCCATCGATATCAGCTGCTGCCAAATAACTATGCAACTCATTATAAAACTTGTACACATTTTTTGGATTTACTAACCCTAATCCCTACAACGCCAATGCATCGTTTTTCCATGTGGGCTCATTCTCCACCACCCCCTTCGACACCATTGGATACTTCATCATTGACCCATATTCCTCCATCTCCTTGACTCCTCTACGGACCCCACCCCAATAACTAGTAATAGCATGCCACACACACACACATATATATATATATATATATATATATATATTTTAACTCGTGTTTTTCTTTAGCTATATTTACTGTGCTCTTGATCCACACTGCTGGATCATCTTTCTTCTGGAACTTTGCGTTCTCTTTAATCCCAGTGACACAACCAAAAGATTGATGTCTTCTTCTAAGTACAGGAGTGTCGAAGTAATAAATAACCCGGCAAGACCGGGGTCGAACCACAAGGAGGTGAACTATATAAATTACAAATAATAAAATGATATTGATGTTTAAGAGAACTTTGAGATGTGATAATGATGAAAAGATTAAACAAGGATAAAACAATTGTCAATGTTAGAGGATGCACAAATGGTATTTCAAATAAGTATAATATAAACTCTTTTTATTACTCAACTAGAAACCACACATAAAGGAAGTTCCAATCGGATTATAAATTGTTAACATGATTACATTAGTTATCTTATTCGAACAATACTAATACTTGTAAATGTTGTCAGGTATTCATGATGTTAATTTATGTTAACAACAAATCAAGTTCCTTTCATAACACAAGTGTCGATTATACAATACAGTTGGTCATGAAAGGATCAAGTATTTGTTGTACCAAGGGTTATGCAACATAAATCTAGATTAACCATTTAACAAGCAAAGTATTAAAAGATAACAAATACAAAACATGTTAGTATCAAACATTAAAGTCCCTGTTGAGTTTACACTATACTTATTCTTACACCATTAGTGTAACATTTTCACCTTGACATAATAAACTTAACTAAACATAATGAAAAAGAGAAACATAAATAAACAACATAAGAACATAAGTATAGTAAAGGAAATGAAAAGCATAAACAAGAGATTAAGGAAAATATAACATGAAATAAAACTTAAACATTACAAAATACAAATAAAGAAAGCAAGTAAGGAAATGATCTTGATCTCAAAACCAAGATGCCTAAATGCATGGCAAATGCCTCCTTTTATAAGCTAAAATTCAGAACTATTGATTTGATGACTAATTGTTGAGTGGGTGGCCACCTTTTGACTTGATAACAATTCTTATCTTCTTGTCTGTAGAAAACGTCATTGCTAACATTAGAATTTGAATAGGTAGTCTTCATGAAAGTTCTGGGAAATTATCTCAGCTTTCCCAAAAAACAAGAATCGGTGCATTTGGACTTCTAGAACTCGAGATATGGGCTGAACACTGAATAGTATCTAGGCTGCAGGACAGATTCTGACTATTCTGTTGTTGCTACAATTTGAACTTGAAAACGGTCCTTTTTAATCTTGGACTCTTTATGAAAGGTTTAGGTCTATGTCTTAGCTTTCCATACATATAAACCATACCCAAATCCAAGTTCCACAGCTATAGTTATGATCCAATAACTAAATGGTGTTCTAGTTTGGACTGAACCAACATCTCTTTTCTAAGCTTAGCCCTCTCTGTCTCTTCTCAATTTCAGTAGTTAAACTCATCAATCAATCCTTTGATTTATGTGATAGGCCTGCATTTAATATGAACATTTACCATAAATTAAAGGTATCTTATATTATTAGATATGTTATTATAAAACATGCTCTAGTTAAGGAGATATTGATACTTCAAGTGCAAAATGATGATATAAAACCTTGATAAAAATACACTTTTAAGTACTAATCACACCCGCAACCAGCTTATTACTAGTCCCTAGTAATCAAAGCGTTAAAATAAAAAAACAATTTGCAAGTTCCACAAAGCAAGGCATTCATCATTCAGCTTCAATTAATCTATCCAAATAAACAAACTCTCATTAAATTTATATATCTGCTTCATATTGTTGAAACAAGATATTAATAAACCTTCTTTTTATGTGCTCAATGTATGACAACATAGATGATGGGGCTTTTATTGGAAGAAAACAATATTTTGTTCTAATGTTTTTCTAAGGTTAACTTTCTTGGGTTGAGATTATATATATATATATATATATATATATATATATATATATATATAACTTAAAAGACAATGCATCTTTAACCTATGTAACAAGCTTTCGGCTAATGACTCCCAGACCAGTTAGTCTTAGGGCATTAGGTGTTGAGACATCCCTAAGAGCTTAGTAACTCGGGTTACAAATACTGATAGATAGTGCAATGTTTGATTCCCTTATGATTTTCTCCTTAACCCATGTAACAAGTACTGGGCAATAGCTCCTAAGTTAGTTGACTTTAGGGAATTAGGTGTTAAAACACCCATTCGGGCTTAATTGCTTAGGTTAGGGAGGCTACGAAACCAAACTTATCTACGTTTTTATTATCATCAATATCATCAATTTTATTTTTTTTTGCAAATTATATACTATCCCTTTCCCTTAGTTGTTACCGTTAACAAAAGAACATAAATAATGTAATAATCCAATGTGCAACCCACAATCATATGTTAAAGTGTGTGTGTGAAAATGAAGGTTTAAAAATACTTGTTAAATGAGTATATGATCAGAATCAAGTGATAACAATGCGAGTTTGTAAACCTGAATATTTCAAGAAGTATTCTGATAGACCTTATTAAGAATGTGTACTAAGATGCGTCTTAAGAGTCACTAAAGTTCCTCCTTTACTCTACCATCCTAGTAACAACAGTTTTGCAAATGGTTTTAATAATACAAAACACGGTTAGTTAATTTTTTTTTTAATATCAACCACTACCCTCTCCCCCCAAGCAAAACGAAACATTGTTCTCAATGTTCTAAGGTAGAAAGATAGAGTATAGAAGACATCACCTGAAATAGCAACTACTGACAAACCTGAAACACACTTAAACAAATATAAGAAATAACAAAACAAGTTAATGTGTTATTAATAAAACCAAAAGACACTAGATCTTTCTTTCTCTTTTTTTTAGAACATATGTATGTACAAGTAGTTGTGATTGTGGCTCACATCTTCCCTTGCTTTTACGTCCAAGAATGACTTAAACGCTCTCTATGGGCCGGGGATAAGCTTCCCATCTAGTTTTCTTAAAAACTGACAAACAAGATGTTTTTTAGTCAGATTCCCAAGACTAAGTCGATCATGTTCTTTATAAAAATGGGGCCATAAATCATGAATTACACGATGCACATCTCCATTAGCGTGCATCTCAAGAGTCAATAGAAGATTATCTAAAGATCCCTTACTCAGGCCATACTTAATGAATTGTATTTTATCTTCACGGTTTATAGATATCATTCCTAAAGAATGACATTGTGCATTAGAAGTCCATCTGGCACATCGGTGAAAAACTTTCAATCATTTTGCACAATGTTTCTTCGCAAAAGTGCTTTTACCTGTTCCAGGCATGTATGAAATGAAAGAATTGGACGACTCACCTGATAATCAGACCTTTGCTTCAATTAGCCAGCGAATATCTTCAGGAATTCCATGGTTCATTAACAACCTTAATCTTTCACTCCTAGCACGGTAAATTTTTGCAATCGCATTTGAAGGCAAAACGGAAAAATACTTTCAATTTTTCAAGTGTGGTGTCAATTTTTTTAGATGAGTGGAAAAGAGATGCAAAGAAAGTAGAAAGAGCAAAGAATTGCACAAATATATACACAGATATCAGTTATCATGGGAAACTAAAAGAACTGACTTAAGAGTCACGGAGTACCGTTATCCGCCATTTGACCGGGGTGAGAGAGACTTGAAAACATTGTCATTCTTTGGATTCTCGATATCACAGGCCTCATATGGATACACATGTTTCACAATAAATAGACCGCTCCATCTTGTTCTTAGCTTTCCAGGAAATAAATGGAGTCGAGAATTATAAAGCAAAACTTTTTGACCAGTATCAATTTTTTGACAATTTTCACAAGTTTTGCAGATTGCATGCGTGTCTTTGAACATAGCGGGCTAATAAAATCCATTTTGTAAGATTTTTGCAGTAATGATTGATTTGACTTGATCCATGTGTTTGTATCCGGAGCTACTTGCACTTGAATTGTATTGCCCTTTGGGATTTTGCTGTGGTTGAGATGGGAACTTACCTTTCTCCTAAAAAGTAAGAGCAAATGTTAATTTTGCAAGAACATCTTTTAGATTTGCCATGGTTTGAGCAATTTGAGTGTTGATTGCCTCCTACTTTTCAATGAATGCATGCAATGTTTCCTCAAGATTTCTTCTAGGAGATGGAGCATAAGGAGGTGTATATCCATGAGAATTTTGGAAATTATGGTGTGCTTGAAACGGTAGCTGTGAAGTTTGTGCATTATTGTTATCACTCTTCCAACTGAAATTTGGGTGATTTCTCCAACTAGGGTTATATGTTTGCGAATATGGGTTATGATTGGGTCTTTGAAAACTGTTTAAAGCATAGGCTTGTTCATGGAGGCATTCCTTGAAATAAGGCAAAGTTGGACAGTCATTGGTTGAGTGTTCATTGGTTTCACAGATTTGACATACAATTTCTTAAACACATTTTAATTGACCATTCTTTTCAATTCTAGTGCCTCGACTTTTCTAGCTAAAGATGCAAACTTGGCTACGAGGTCATGATCTTCCCTAAGGTTGTACATACCTTCAATAGATGTATGAGGTTGAGTTTCACTTGGTGCCTCCTAAGTGCCTGTAGTGTCCCAATTTTGAGCATTTTCAACTAGCAAGTCTAGGTACTCCATTGCTTCATTAGGGTCTTTATCTTTAAAAGTTCCATTGCACATCAATTCCACTATTTGTCTATCGTTACTTGTTAACCCTTCATAAAAATGTGAAACCAATCTCCATGTTTCAAAACCATGATGAGGGCAAGTATTAAGCAAGTCTCGATACCTATCCCAACATTGGTAAAATGTTTCTTCTGATTTTTTAGTGAAAGTGGTGATTTGTCTTTTGAAAGTGTTTGTTCTATAAGAAGGGAAAAACTTCTTTAAAAATTATTGTTGCATTTCATCCCAAGCACGAATGGATTCTGACCTAAGATTTTGTAGCCATATTTTAGCTTTATCTTTTAATGAAAAAGAAAAAAGCTTTAATCTGATGGTGTTCATGCTACAATTTAAGTCATTATAGGTGTTATAGACTTCCTCAAATTCTCTCAAATGCAAGTATGAATTTTCTAGATCTAAGCCATGAAAATAAGGTAAAAGTTGAATAATGCCTGACTTAAAATTAAAATGAGATGCATCAGGAGGAAAAACTATGCATGATCGCGCACTTGTTCTTGTTGGATTCATGTAGTCTCTAAGTGTTCTGACACGATTATTCTCATTATTCTCATTATGAAGCAACTGATTATCCTCTTCAGCCATGTTTTCTGAAAATGATGAGGATTTCCTAGAAAGTCTACCACTTAATGTACGTGTCCAAACTCTCATGTAAGTGCAGAAAGAAAGAAGAAAAAGAAGAAATAAAGATTATAAAAACAAATAAAAGTGAAAAGAAAATAAAATAAAAGAAAATATATAATCTATACAATAACTTACCTCCCTGACAACGGCGCCAAAAACTTGACACGACCAAAAGATTGATGTCTTCTCCTAAGTGCAGGAGTGTCGAAGTAATAAATAACCCGGTAAGACCGGGGTCGAACCACAGGGAGGTGAACTATATAAATTACAAATAATAAAATGATATTGATGTTGAAGAGAACTTTGAGATGTGATAATGACGAAAAGATTAAATAAGGATAAAACAATTGTTAAGGTTTGAGGATCCACTAATGGTATTTCAAAGAAGTATAGTATAAACTCTTTTTATTACTCAACTGGAAACCACACACAAAGGAGCTTCCAATCGGATTATAAATTGTTAACATGATTACATTAGTTATCTTATTCAAATAATGCTAATACTTGTAAATGTTGTCACGTATTCACGATTATAACTTATGTTAACAACAAATCAAGTTCCTTTCATAGCATAGGTGTCGGTTATACCATACGGTTGGGCTATGAAAGTGCTAAGTATTTGTTGTACCAAGGGTTATGCAACATAAATCTAGATTAACCATTTAACAAGCAAATTATTAAGAGTGAATAAGATAACAAATACAAAACATGTTAGTATCAAACATTAAAGCAAGACATTCATCATTTAACTTCCATTAATCAATCCAAATTAACAAACTCTCATTAAATTTATATATCTGCTCAATACCTCTTAAACAAATTATGTGCTTAATGTATGAAAACATAGATGATGGGGCTTTTATTGGAAGAAAACAATATTCTGTTGTAATGTTTAAGGTTAACTTGGGTTGGGATTATTATCTTTTTTTTCTTTTTCTTTTCTTTTCTTTTTTTTTTTAAATATATATACATATAACTTAAAACACAATGCATCTTTAACCCATGTAACGAGCTTTCAGCTAATGACTCCCAGACCAGTTGGTCTTAGGGCATTAGGTGTTGAGACACCCCTACGAGCTTAGTAACTCGGGTTGCAGATACTGATACGTAGATAATGCAATGTTTGATTCCCTTAAGCTTTTCTCCTTAACCCATGTAACAAGTACTAGGCAATAGCTCCTAAGTCAGTTGACTTTAGGGTATTAGGTGTTAAAACACCCCTTCGGGCTTAATTGCTTAGGTTAGGGAGGTTACGAAACCAAACTTATCTACATTTTTATTATCATCATTTTTTTTGTTTTGTCTTTTTTTTTTGCAAATTCTGTACTATCCATTTCCCTTAGTTGTTACCTTTTAACAAAAGAACATAAATAATGTAATAATTCAATGTGCAACCCACAATCATATGTTAAAGTGTGTGTGTGAAAATGAAGTTTTAAGAATAATTGTTAAATGAGTATATGAGCAGAATCAATTGATGATAATGCGAGAGTTTGTAAACCTGAATATTTCAAGAAGTATTCTGACAGACCTTGTTATGAATATTGCAAATAACCATTAGAAAATGTTTAATAAGATGCGTCTCAAGAGTCAATAAAATTCGTTCTTACTCTGTCATCCTAGTAATAACAATTTTGTCAAATGGTTTTATTAAAAACAAAAGCAGTTAGTTGGTTGGTTAGTTTTTTTTTTGTGTCAACTACTACCCTCTCCCCCCAACCAAAACAAGACATTGTCCTCAATGTCCTATGGGAAAAAGATAGAGTATAGAAGACATCACCTGAAACAGCGAACACTGACAAACCTGAAACAGACTTTAAACAAATATAAGAAATAACAAAATAAAATAATATACTATTAATAAAACCAAAAGACACGTGCTCTTACAAACTAAGGTTTAAATTGAAGTTGTGATTGTGGCTCACATCTTCTCTTGGTTTTATGTCCAAGAACGACTTAAACGCCCTCTATGGGTCGAGGATAGGCTTCCCATCTAGTTTTCTTAAAAACTGGCATACAGGGTCTTTTATAGTCAGATTCCCAAGACTATGTCGAGCATGTTCTTTTTGAAAATTGAGTTATAAATCATGAATTGCACAATGCATATCTCCACCAGGATACGTCTCAAAAGTCAATAGAAGATTATCTAAAGATTCCTTATGTTTTGAAATAAATCCTGACTTTTGACAATTTTCACAAGCTTTTCAGAACATATGTGTGTCTTTGAGCATGGTGGGCCAATAGAATCCATATTCTAAGATTTTTGTAGTCATCTTTTTTGATGAGAAATTACTCTCACATGCCTTAGAATGACAAAGTTTAATGACACTACTTACCTCATTGTCCGAAATGCATCTTCGAAATATTTGATCAGGACAATATTTGAATAAGTAAGGGTCATCCCAATAAAAGTTCTTCACTTCGTTTAAAAACTTTCTTTTATCTTGGGTACTCCAATGAGCTAGCGAATCTCCTGAAGAAACAAAATTGATAAAATTAGCATACTAAGGCAATGGACTAAGAGAAAGTAAGGATTCGCCAGGAAAGTAATCATCGATTGGTGGGATGTCAGATGTCGAATCTATTGTCAATTTTGACAAATGATCTGTGACAACATTGTCGGTGCCTTTCTTGTCCTTGATTTCTTCCTGAGAATAAATCATTTGCAATTCTTCAGATTCATCAAACTCAGTTTTACTCAAGGTAGATTCAAATTTATCATAAACTAATTCTTCAATAAGATCTACTTCCTGTAAATCACTATCATCTTCAGGTTGCTTGCAAATGTTGAAAATATTAATCTCCAATGTCATGTTTCCAAATGATAGCTTCATCAGTCCATTCCTACAATTAATCAATGCATTAGAGGTTGCAAGAAATGGACGTCCAAAAATAACTGGAATTGAATTACATGCTTCAACAGGTTGTGTATCCAAGACAACAAAATCCACGGGGTAAATGAATTTATTAACTTGTACTAACACATCCTCAACTATTCCTCTAGGCATTTTTACAGATCTATCAGCAAGTAAGAGAGTTACAGAAGTTGGTTTTAACTCACCTAGATTGAGACTCTAAAAGATTGAATATGGAATTAAATTCACACTAGCTCCAAGATCAAGTAAAGCTTTTTCAATTTTATGTTCTCCAATAAAGCATGAAATTGTAGGACAACCAGGGTCTTTATATTTCAAAGCATTATTGTTTTGAAGAATAGCACTTACTTGTTTGGCTGAAAAGGCTTTCTTTTCCACATTCAGTTTTCTCTTCACACTGCACAGATCTTTCAAAAATTTAGCATAAGAAGGTATATGTTTAATAGCATCCAACAAAGGTATATTGATCCTTACCTACTTGAAAGTTTCAAAGATTTTAGAGTTTTGATTGACTTTCCTTTGTTTGGTCATGGCATGAGGAAATGGAAGTGCTGGCGGGGAATCAGTCTTTTCTTTGCAATGTTCAGATTCAACCTCTTCCTTACCCTCAGAGATTGACTCATCATCTTTCTCACAAGGTTCAGGAGTGGGTTTTTCAATAACCTTACCATTGCGAAGAGTGATGACTGATTTGACTTGATTCATGTGTTGGCTTCCGGAGCTACTTGCATTTTCATTGTATTACCCCTTGGGATTTTGCTATGGCTGAGATGGAAACTTACATTTCTCTTGAAAACTGAGAGTAGATGTGAATTTTGCAAGAGAATATTTAAAATCTGTCATGCTTTGAGCAAGTTGATTGTTGATGGTCTCTTGCTTTTCAATGAATGCATGCAATGTTTCCTCAAGATTTCTTCTAGGAGGTGGAGCATAAGGAGGTTCATATCCATGAAAATTTTAGAAATTATGGTGTGCTTGAAACGGTGGCTGTGAAGTTTATGCATCACTCTTCCAACTAAAATTTTGGTGATTTCTCTAACCAGGGTTATACGTTTGTGAGTATGGGTTATGATTGGGCCTTTGAAAACTATTTAAAGTATGGGCTTGTTCATGGAGGCTTTCTTTGAAAGAAGGTAAAGTTGGACAATCATTGGTTGAGTGTTCCTTGGTTTCATAGATTTGACACACAATGTGTTGAACAAGTTTTAATTGACCACTCTTTTCAATTCTAGTGCCTCGACTTTTCTAGCTAAAGATGCAAATTTGGCTTAGAGGTATTGATCTTCCCTAAGGTTGTACATTCCTCCACTAGATGTGTCGCACCCTCGTGGCGGAGCGCGGCGTCGCGGCAACCCTCGATTGATTTCGGGGTTTTTATTTATGTGAATAAGGGAGTCGCCACCTAGTGTTATGGTCACTAGGAAACCTAACTGGTCTTCCAGAGATTCTAAGGCAAGGGACTGGTTGCGTAAAGGAAAAGTATTAACACCCCTAGTACGCCCTACCTAAGGTAAGTTGCTTGGTGTTTGGTTTGCCTTATAATTACTATGGTGTTGGTGTTTTCTAATCCCATCACTTTTCCTCGGATAAGTTTGCTATGATGAACAAACTTGGACTCAAGGTCTAAAAAGAAAGAACCCTTGGTCAATGTGGATCACATCCTTAGATATGTCTACAAAGTACCAAGGAGAACCAATGCAGATCTCTTGAAATCTGTGTTTGATTCAGACTAAATTTATAACCTATGATTTATGAGGGCAGGTCGAAATCCAAGGAGATTCCATGTGCTTTAAAAACTCATTTTTCCCTTAGTATTTCAAGAGTTTGCAACTCGTAAATCGCAAGGAGGGATAAAGATTCAGAAATCTAAGGAAATTCAGAGCGCTTTAAAAGCCTCTTTTTGCCTTAGTGTTTCATACTCATGGCTCGTAAACCGTGGAGTAAAAAATTAAAATGTCCATGATTATAATTGAGGCTTCGTTCAAGGATGTGTGATGACTTATTATTGCTAGAAAATTATTTTGGATATTTACCACTTAGGGTTTCTTTATCCAAACATTAACAACGAATAATAATAAGTTGTTCCCAATAATATTTTGGATATTCATCCCTTTGGGATTTCTTTATCCAAACATTAACGGTAAATAATAACAAGTTATTCCCAAAAATATTTTGGATATTCATCCCTTTAGGATTTCTTTATCCAAACATTAACGGTGAATAATAGATGAATTCTCTCAAAATAAGATTTTTGTATTTTTTTGGAATATTGACCAATACCCTTTAGAGTTTTACAAACATGTTGTAAAATCCAGAAATGCAAGAAAATAAATTTTTTTATTGTGTTTAAGAAATCTATGCAAAAACTCATTGTCAAAACTTCAAAATATTTGTGTTTTTTATATAAAAAAACGTTCAAAACATGTTAGAGTATTGGCCGTATGCATCACACAAGAAAACATTTTTTGTTTTTCAGATATATATACCAGGTATTTTAATACCAGATTTGTATTTCCACAATATAAAAAAAACTACAAACCATAAACTAAATACACGAGAAAACCAACGATATTACTCGTTTGTTTTTTGGGCTGGGTCCAGCCGGGTCACTGGCCCAAACCAGTGACCCGGCTAGGCATTGTTGCATATTTGCATGTGTGAATTACTCACGCATGCACTGCACAGTGCGAAGGTAATTAATTTACCTTCGCACAGTGCCCAAATCCTTTACGTAAATGCAAAACAGAACAGGGAAAGAAAGACTTACCTGGGAGGCGAAGTGGAGGAAGACGACTGGTTGCTGCTCACGAAGGACGTCCCTGCTCGCTGTTCACAGTGGAGCCAGGTTTGCCGGTTGTTGTCGCTGCTAGTTTCATTCGCGGTTGTAGACAAAACAGGAAATGGTGACCCGCTAGCTAGTCGATATTTCTCCTCTGTTTCTCGTGTTGCTGGAAGGGAAGGATGGTTTCTGCTGATTCTGCTACTGTGGCTGAGGAAGGATATGGCTGCGGAGGAGGCTACAGCTGGGCGAGTGGCTTACCTTGTTTCTGGTTGTTGTTGGTGCTGGCCATGGTTTCAACAGAGGTGGTGCTGCTAGCTACTAGGATTTTTTTAAGGTGGCCGGTTTGCGGTTCTGGTGTTGCTTCTCTGTTACTGTCGGTGGAAGGGCTGGCTGTGGCTTCTTGTTTTGAATGTTATTAAGCGAGGCTGAGCTAAGGGAGAGATGGGATGAGTGGAGAGCCGTTTCCTGGGGTTGTGTTGACAGAGAGGGAAGGCCTGTAAATGGTGTTCACGGTGGTTGCAAGCTGGGGGAATGAGGTCTGGCAAAGGGAGAAGGGAAGCTTGTGTGCAGAGTGAAAGTTTTAGCTGAGAAAAGGGGAGGAGCAGTGACGGCTGTTGTGGAGAGGGAGAGCGGCGCCGTGTTGCGATGTTGCGGTCGCACAAATTAATTACCCTAGCTTAAAACACAACACACAAGATAGTATAGAGCAAGCAAGGAGTCGATCCCACAAGGAAGATTTAGTTCAGATTTTTATGCTATACGTTATGCAATTGGGGGGTTTTGATTTGTGATGATCTAAACTATGGAAGAAATTAAACTAGCAAACAAAATCAATTGAAACTGAAATTTATCAAGAAAACAAACCTTGGTTGCAAGCACACATCCACCAACAGAAATTAGAATCGATCCTTGAAATGAAACTTCAATTTATATTCTGAATTTTTATCATTTCTTAACATTGGTTAATTAACAGATCCGCCGTATAACTAACCCTAACCAACAAACAATCACAATGTCAGCATTAATGATTTAGTTCAATGGCAGCCCTAAGAACTAGATAAATTGATTGATCTCTTGACAACCAAGTTGTCCGCAGCTTGTGTTTCCTTTGTTTGAGTGTTCTCCCTAAGTTTAATAACGTAGTTCCACCATAATTATCAAGCTTAGTTGCTTCACAAGTTCATATATCACAACTCCGGTTTTGATATCAAACTTAGCAATAGATTTTCACTATAATAACTTAGAGTCCGCTCTAGCAATTATCAACAACAATCATAGAAAATATGCATAGGAAAACAATCATACTTATTCATAATATAAACTGAAAAATAAAAGGAAGAATAAATCTCATGGTTCTTGAAATCTGAAGGTTTGTTGTGTCCTTGCAACCAAGAAAACTAGCTTAGCCTTGCATATATATGGAACAACTAGAGAGAAAGCATTATTTCTGGTTTATAGAGAGGAGAGTTTCTGTTTCTTCACTTCTGGCTGCTGACTCCTTTTTGCCTTCTTTCCCTTCTCTCTTTCTTTTTATATGCTAAGAAACCCTAGTCCCTATTTTACAAAATAGTCCTCTCTTAAGTTGATAGTTTACATTTAAGTACTTCAATAACTATTTTTCTAAAAAGGAGAAATAACCTTGAATTAAATCTTCAAGCTTTGACTTAGAGGAGCTAAATTGCTGAAATAAAAACTTGGATGCCGGTTTAGATGCTTCGAAATGTAATTTGGACATGTTCCTTCACGAAACTTGTTTGTTGGCAGAATTCAGCTGTCATCTTTGGAAAATCATATCTCCCTTATATGATATCGTTTTTGGCTAAAAGTTTAACCATTTATAGTACTTTTAGTCAGGAATCCAAAAAAATTGAGTGTGCATCAATTGGACTTCTGTATCTCCATATATTCAAGTTGGAATGGCCAAAGGTCAACACTGGCAGATTGCGAGATTTGACTTTGAAAGCTGCGATTTCCATGATCTTCCTTATTTTATTTTCTTTCCTTAGATGTCCAGAAAGGTATGGATGTTAGCTTTTTAGTGCCACTAGAATCACTTAATTTCGACCTTTAGAACTCACGCTGTGCACAAAACATCGACTGAATGTCAAATCTGCCAGTTACCTCCAATTTACTCCCTTTTGCATCTTTCATCCAAAAGTACCTTCAAAACATAAAACAAAGAATTTCAAGGTATTTTATAGATATAACATACGCAAAACATTAGTTAAATGTGGGTGAAACTATCGAATAATATGATTGCATCATGCCAGCTGCCTCTTGGTTGGGAGAGAAGACCGTGAGTTTGTGTTCAGCTGCAGAGGGAAGGTCGTGCATGTGGGGGTTAATGGAGGAGAAGAAGATAGGGAAAAAGCTGGGGAGGGGCGTCAGTTTTGGTTTTTTTTTATAGTTTAGGGTTTTTTCGTGGTTCCCCTCAACTGTGCACAAATTGCCCCCCTTGTAAATTTTCTTCCCCCCTTTGCATATGGCTGGAGGTTTGCTTATATAGAAAATCTCTTCGTGTGCTATTCAAGGAAATATTGCAATAATTATTGCAGAGATTGTCTTCTATAACCAGCACCAAAAAATCCTATATATATGGTATTTTATATTGCAGTGATTATTTTCCATAACCAGCACAAATCAAATCATATATCTATGGTATTTTATATTACAGTAATTATCTCCTTGACATATTGCTTCCTTAGCCCTTATTTTATTTTATTTTATTTTATTTTATTTTGAATATTTATTAAAACATGGATAAAAAATTGGGTAGCAACAAGATGTATGAGGTTGAGTTTTACTTGGTGCCTTATAAGTGCCTGTAGTGTCTTAATTTTGAGCATTTTCAGCTAGCAAGTCTAGGTACTCCATTGCTTCATTAGGGTCTTTATCTTCAAAAGTTCCATTCACATCAATTCCACCATTTGTCTATCTTTAGATGTTAACCCTTCTTAAAAATGTGAAACCAATCTCCATTTTTAAAACCATGATGAGGGCAAGTATTAAGCAAGTCTCGATACCTATCCCAACATTGGTAAAATGTTTCTCTTGGGTTTTGAGTGAAAGTGGTGATTTGTCTTTTGAAAGAGTTTGTTCTGTGAGATGGAAAAAACTTCTTTAAAAATTGTTGTTGCATTTAATCCCAAGCACAAATGGATCGTGACCTCAAATTTTGTAGCCATATTTTAGCTTTATCTTTTAATGAAAAAGAAAAAAGCTTTAATCTGATGGTGTTCATGCTACAATTTAAGTCATTATAGGTGTACAGACTTCCTCAAATTCTCTCAAATGCAATTATGATTTTTCTAGATCTAAGCCATGAAAAGAAGGTAAAAGTTGAATAATGTCTGCCTTAAAATTAAAATGAGATGCATCAGGAGGAAAAACTATGGATGATCGCGCACTTGTTCTTGTTGGATTCATGTAGTCTCTAAGTGTTCTGACACGATTATTCTCATTATTCTTATTATAAAGCGACTGATTATCCTCTTCAGCCATGTTTTCTGAAAATGATGAGGATTTCCTAGAAAGTCTACCACTTAATGTGTGTGTCCAAACTCTCATGCAAGTGCAGAAAGAAAGAAGAAAAAGAAGAAACAAAGATTATAAAAACAAATAAAAGTGAAAATAAAATAAAATAAAATAAAATATATAATTTATACAATAACTTACCTCCCCAGCAAAGACGCCAAAAACTTGACACGACCAAAGAGTTGATGTCTTCTCCCAAGTGTAGGAGTGTCGAAGTAATAAATAACCCGGCAAGACTGGGGTCGAACCACAAGGAGGTTAACTATATAAACTACAAATAAAGAAATAGATAATAACAAAAAAGGAGTTGAAGAGAGCTTTGAGATGTGATATTGATATAAGGATTAAACAAGGATAAAATATTTGCCAAGGTTAGAGGATCCACTAATGGTATTTCAAACAAGTATAGTATAAACTCTTTTTATTACTCAACTGGAAACCACACACAAAGGAGCTTCCAATCGGATTATAAATTGTTAACATGATTACATTAGTTATCTTATTCGAATAATGCTAATACTTGTAAATGTTGTCAGGTATTCACGATTATAACTTATGTTAACAACAAATCAAGTTCCTTTCATAGCATAGGTGTCGGTTATACCATACGGTTAGGCTATGAAAGTGCTAAGTATTTGTTGTACCAAGGGTTATACAACATAAATCTAGATTAACCATTCAACAAGCAAAGTATTAAATGTGAACAAGATAACAAATACAAAACATGTTAGTATCAAACATTAAAGTCCATGTTGAGTTTATACTATACTTATTCTTACACCATTAATGTAACCTTTTCACCTTGACATAATAAACTTGGCTAAACATAATGAAAGAGAGAAACATAAATAAGATATAAGTTAACTAAGTAAAGGAAAGGAAATGAAAATCATAAACAAGAGAGAGAGCAAGAACATGATCTTGATCTGAAAACCAAGATGCCTAAATGCATGGCAAATGCCTCCTTTTATAGGCCAAAATTTAGAACTATTGATTTGATGACTAATTGTTGAGTGGGTGGCCACATCATGACTTGGTGACAATCCTTATCTTCTTGTCTGAACAAAATGTCATTGCTAACGTCAGAATTTGAACAGATTGTCCTCATGAAAGTTCTAGGAAATTGTCTCAGCTTTCCAACAAAAATAGAATCGGTGCATTTGGACTTCTAGAACTCGAGATATGGGCTGAACACTGAACAATTTCTGGGCTGCAGGACATCTTCCGACTTCTTTGTTGTTGTTAAGATTTGGACTTCCAAACAGCAAATTGAGTCTTGGACTCATCATGAATGTTTTAGGCCTATGTCTTAGCTTTCTAGCCATGTAAACACTAGTTAAATGTGTGTGCAACTATTAAATAACATGGTTGCATCAAATACCCCCACACTTAGCTCTTACTCATCCTCGAGAAAGGATAGATAAAATCAAATTGAAAATAACTATGACCAATCTCTTAATCTCCCATCAATGTCCAAGAATATATGCATTATAAACTATAATACAATCAAGAAGGATATAGAGTATAGATTTTCATGAAGTTATTACATGCAAACTTCAAAACTCAATTAATTGTCGGGATTTAAATGACATTTATGCCATGCCAAAGTGATAGTTCCTCTCATTGATATTGTAACATCCACCGTTCCGGGATAAAAACAACAATCTCTTGTCCGAAAAACAGAGTAAATATTTTTTTCTATATATATATATATATTCATGGTCTTCATATTAAAATCTACCGAAATTTCGACGCAGTCTCCCCTATACCGGAAGGTCCCAAGTTATCGACATGTAACCTGTTTACACTTCTAATAATTCACATCTCCTAACTCAATCCCGACCTAATCATCTTGGGTTTCAAACCCACAAATATTATAACACCTATCAACCACAATATTTATGATATACATTATATAACAAAATATCATTATGGATGGATAAAAATATAAATACACATACATGAAATATGGTTATATGAACAACAAAGTTAAGTTCATTTAATCAAGTTTAAACATTAATTATACAAATTAAGTTATACAAACATTTCCATGTTTACAAAAAACAAGGGTATACTCCCTAGAACCTAGATTACAAGAAGAGAACATAAGCTAGGATCTACTCCTGTCGTGCATGTGATGGCCCTGAAAAAAAATGCATATTATTGAAACATGAATATCACAATAAATATAACAACACGAATATCTAACAATTTAAAAAGGGTAACACGCATTCATATTTTGTTCACTTCTCCCTTCTATTTTTCATTAGAATCTCTTCCTTATTCAACTATTAATAATCGTTCCCTCTCCCATTATCAACCTCCATTTCAGATTTTATAAGATCAATCATGATTATTTTTGCTTAACGCATTACCGATACCAATTTCACTAGTATCATCATCATCACCTCGTAGGAGTTGATGCAAGATGATCGCCTTACCCGGGATCCTAAATGTTAGCTAGTTCATGCCCTAAATCACACTTCTCATATTTCCTTTGTCAGCGATAATTTCATCACTTGGAATTCACACAACAACCTTTCACCTTGAATACACATATATTCAGTAATTCACATTTCACATCGGTAATATATTAAATCATGGAATTTAACTAGAAAGTATAGGTGCGATTCACCTACCTACAATAGAAGCTCTACTTGTGTTCCCATGCTGCTGCTGTTGCACCACGCTTGTGGTCCCTCCTGCAAATCACAGGTTTATCTCATAAATTTTCCTTACTCAAGGATATGTTTTATAATAACCATATCAACAGCCAATAAATCTTTCTTTCAGTCATTTCTTAATATTTTATGTTTTTCTCATTACACCCATTAATATTATCGTTCTTTATCCAACCATAGTTATCATTCCTTTCTTTATATTTGAACTGTTTCTGTTTAAATCTCGAATTGTTACTGTCTAGACATTGAATTGTTACTATCCAACCTCTCCTCAGATTTTTAACTATATCTAGAGTTATAGAACTCCGTTTCAAGTGAGATTGGTCTCGTTGGAAAGCTAAGACATAATGCTACAAGTTCTCTGAAGGAAGAAGAACCCAGTTTTGCCTCCAAGACAGTCAAAATTGCTCATCAACAAACATTTAGGCTGTTACTGTCCAACTGTTACAGTCTTGTTTTTGAACCGTTACTGTCCGTCCTCTCCTCAGATATTTAACTATATCTAGAGTTACAGAACTCCATTTCAAGCGAGATTGGTCTCGTTGGAAAGCTAAGACATGAGGCTACAAGTTTTTTGAGGAAAGGAGAACCCAGTTCTGCCTCCAAGACAGTCAAAATTACTCATGAACAAATATTTGGACTGTTACTGTCCAACTATTACTATCTTGTTTTTGAACCGTTACTGTCCGGATCTCTCCTCAGATGTTTAACTATATCTAGAGTTATAGAACTCCGTTTCAAGCTAGATTGGTCTCATTGGAAAGCAAAGACATGAGGCTACAAGTTCTCTGAAAGAAGGAGAACCCATTTCGGCCTCCAAGACAGTCAAAATTGGTCATCAACAAGCATTTGAACTGTTACTAACCAACTGTTACAGTCTTGTTTTTGAACCGTTACTGTCCGACCTCTCCTCATATTTTTAACTATATCTAGAGTTACAGAACTCCATTTCAAACGAGATTGGTCTCGTTCGAAAGCTAAGACATGAGGCTACAAGTTCTTTGGGGAAGGAGAACCCAGTTCTCCCTCCAAGATAGTCAAAATTGCTCATCAACAATCATTTGGACTATTAGTGTTCAATTATTACTGTCTAGACATTGAACTGTTACTGTCCAACCGTTATTGTCTAGACATTGAACTGTTATTTGAATTTAGGCCCCATTTTCTTTAAGTGTAATTTTTTTCCCCTTACATCTTTTTAGTTTAGTTTATTTCTTTAATTTAATCCAGCCTTGATTTTTCCCGGGATTTACATTCTCCCCTCCTAGTAAAAATTCCATCCTCGAAATTCAAGTTACGTACCTATGTTGGAGAATAAGTGCAGAAACTTCTCCTTCATCTCAGATTCTCTTTCCCATGTTTCTTCTTCTATTCGAGAGCTTCTTCACAATACTCTTACCAAGGGAACTCTCTTATTCCTCAATAACTTCTCATCTCGATCTAAGATCTTGACGGGCTTAGCTTTCATGGTTAGATCCTTTTTAATCTTCATATGAACTTGTGGCAATACTCGTGAGGGGTCTATCTTTGCCTTTCACAACAATGACATATGAAATACATTGTGAATCTTATCAAAATATACAAGCAATTTTAATCGATAAGCAACTGGCCCAATTCTTTCCTTAATCTCATAAGGGACAATATATCTCGGGGCTAATTTCCCTTTTACTCCAAATCGATTGATGCCTTTCCAAGGCGCCACCTTTCAAAATACCTTATCCTGCACTTGGAATTCCAAAGGCCTTCTTCGGTTATCTGTGTAACTTTTTTGTCTATCCTAGGCTTCCTTCATCCTCTTTCTGATCACCCTCACCTTGTGAGTTGTCAATTGCACCATTTCAGGTCCCAAAAGCTTCCTTTCTCCTACTTCCTCCCAATAAATTGGGGTACGACATTTCCTCATACAATACTTCATATGGAGACATACCAATAGTAGTTTAATGACTATTATTATAAGTAAACTCCACCAATGGCAGGAGATCCTTGCAATTCCCTCCAAACTCCAGCACACAGGACCTTAGGAGATCCTCAAGAAGGATGGTCCTTTCAAACTGACCATCCATTCGAGGATGAAATGTCGTGCTCAGATGCCCGTTGCAAGCTAGGCCTCAATCTCGATGTGAACCTTGGATCACGATCCGATATAATTGAAATTGGCACTCCGTGAAGTCTGATTACTTCATCTACATACAATTTTGCCAGCTTATCCACCGAATCAGTCATCTTCATAGGCAAAAACAAAGCAAATTTTGTTAGTCGATCCACGACCACCATATGACATCATTCCCCTTCTTTCCCCTAGGTAATCCCGTTATAAAATCCATAGAAATATCCTCCCATTTTCATTCTGGAATTGATAATGACTGTAATCCATAGTAAAGATTTTGTGTTCTATCTTTACTTGTTGACAGATCCCACAGTTCGACACAAATTCTGTTAATTCCCTCTTCACATTTGGCCACTAGTAGTATTCCTTTAAATCCATATACATCTTTGTACTCCTAGGATGAGTAGCAAATCGAAATTCATGAGCTTTTCTTAATACTTTATCTTTCAAAGTTTTATCCTCTTGCAAATAAATTCGCCTACCCATAGCTATTAGCCCATCGGATAACATTTGAAATGATGTCTCTATACCCTTGTTTACCCTCTCCTTGATCTCTTTTACTTTCCCATCTGCCTGTTGAGCCACCAAGACCTTGTCTTGAAGCACATATCAAATCTTTAACTGAGCTAACAATGATCCCTCGGGCCCTACACTTAGCCGCAAGCCCATTTTCTTTAATTCCACTATACTTTTCTGTTCCTAAATCTCCATATCATTCATCATTGTTTTTCCCTTCCTACTCAAGGCATCGGCTACTACATTAGCCTTACCAGGATGGTAGTCAATAACACAATCGTAAACTTTTATTAACTCTACCCATCTTCTTTGTCACATGTTCAACTCCTTCTGTGACATCAAATACTTCAAACTTTTATGGTCTGTAAAGATTTGAACTTGTGTCCCATACAAATAATGTCTCCATACTCTTAAGGCAAACACCACCGCTGCAAGTTCTAGGTCATGAATTGGGTAATTCACCTCATGTGACTTTAGCTGTCTTGATGCATAAGCAATCACACTCCCGTGTTGCATCAATACACATCCCAAACCCTTTTTTGAGGCATCACTATATACCATAAACCCTTCTATCCCCGATGGAAGGGCCAACACAGGAGCAGAAGTGAGCCTCTCCTTCAGTTCTCGAAAGCTCGCTTCACACTCTTCCGACAAAACAAACCTGACTTCCTTGCGGGCCAGCTTAGTTAAAGGTGATGCTATAGTGGAGAACCCCTCAATAAACCTCCGGTAATATCCAGCAAAACCCAAGAAACTCTGGATTTCTGTCATATTGGTAGACCTTTCCCATTTTAACACTGCCTCAACCTTTTTTGGATCCACAAATATTCCTTCTACGAATATTACATGGCCCAAAAATACTACTTCCTTGAGCCAAAACTCACACTTATCCAGCTTTGCATATAATTGATTCTCCCTTAAAGTCTGTAGCACAACCCTTAGATGTTGTTCATGCTCCGAGTGAGAGTTTGAATAGACCAAGATATCGTCAATAAATACAACCATATATTGGTCCTAGTAAGGCCGAAACACCCGATTCATCAAGTCCATAAACATGGTTGGAGCATTGGTTAATTCAAAAGGCATTATAAAAAACTCGTAATGCCCATAACGGGTTCGGAATGTAGTGTTTTGTATGTCTTGTTCCTTGATTCTTAACTGGTGGTATCCAGATCTCAAATCTATCTTAGAGAACACCCTAACACCCTTCAACTGATCAAACAAGTCATCTATTCATGGGAGTGGGTACCTGTTCTTCACCGTCACTTTATTCAATTGACGATAATCAATGCACAAATGAAGGGTGCCATCCTTCTTCTTTACAAACAATACCGAAGCTTCTCAGGGCGAGTTACTAGGCCGGATGAAGCCTTTATCTAACAATTCCTAAAGCTGGACCTTCAGTTCCACCAATTCCATAGGTGTCATCCTATAAGGAGACTGGGCTATAAGAGAAACTCCTGGAATAGTTTATATGGAAACTTCAATTTCTCTAACTAGAGGTAATCAAGGCAACTCTTTTGGGAATACATCTCGAAAGTCCCTCACAACAGGAATACTAGCCAAATCTATGCTACCCTTTTCCAGCTCTCTTACATGGGCTAACCAAGCAGAACAACCCTTCCTCAGTAATTTTCTAGCCACCAAGACTGAGATTACATAACTTGGAATTACTTTTCTTTCCCCTTTAAACACTACTCTTTTATCACCTATTCCTTGGATTGTCACCGTCTTGGTGAAACAATCCACTTGTGCCTTATGTTTACTTAGCCAATCCATACCCAGAATCAAGTTAAAATCATATAGCTCTAATAACATAAGATCTACCCTCAACTCTAACCCTCCAATATATAGTTTTACCCCTCTATAAATATCATCAATATGTATATTGTCTCCCAGAGGTGTACTAACTGTCACTCCTACACCCAAGTTACTAGATAACACATGCAAGTTATTTACAATTCTATAAGATACAAAGGAATGACTAGCTCCAGGATCAATTAAAGCATAAACTTGCATTGTATCTAACTGTAAAGTACCTGCCACCACATCAAGTACAGCTCCCACATCCTCATAGGTCATGTGATATACCCAACCCTGAGTCCTCCCCTCCTGATTTCTGGGCCTCCCACGAGTAGCACTCATCCCTAACTGGGTAGGCCTGATAGGATGATCAACTGTCATTGATTGTTGCTGGCTCTGAACCTCAATCCTCTAACCATGGGCTCCCTCGGTAGTTCTACGAGGACAATCCTTCTTCCTGTGCCTCGTGTCCCTACAATAGTAACAACCTCTGCCTAGTGCAGATGTGCATCGTGCAATTCATGATTTATGACCCCATTTTCATAAAGAACATGCTCATCATAGTCTTGGGAATCTAACTAAAAAAGACCCTATTTGTCAGTTTTTAAGAAAACTAGATGGGAAGCCTATCCCAGACCCATAGAGGGCGTTTAAGCTGTTCTTGGACGTAAAACCAAGGGAAGATGTGAGCCACAATCACAACTACAATTTAAGCCTTAATTTGTAAGAACGTGTGTCTTTTGGTTTTATTAATAGCATAATATTTGTGTTTTGTTGTTTCTTATATCTGTTTAAGTGTGTTTTAGGTTTGTCAATGTTTATTGTTTCATGTGATGCCTTTTATATTCTATCTTTCTGCCTTAGAACATTGAGGACAATATCTCGTTTTGGTTGGGGGGAGAGGGTAGTAGTTGACAAAAAAAAACTAACTACCTAACTAACTGCTTTTGTTTTTAATAAAACCATTTGACAAAACTGTTATTACTAGGATGATAGAGTAAGGAAGAATTTTATTGACTCTTGAGACGCATTTTAGTAAATATTTTCCGATGGTTATTTGCAATATTCATACCAAGGTCTATCACATACTTCTCATGAAATATTTAGATTTATAAACTCTCGCATTATTATCACTTGATTCTGCTCATATACTTATTTAACAAGTATTTATAAGTCATCATCTTCACACACACATTTTAACACATGTTTATGGGTTGCATATTGGATCATTACATTAATTATGTTCTTTTGTTAAAGGTAACAACTAGGGGAAAGGGATAATATATAATTTGTAAAAAAAAATGTGAATAAATGTAATTAATTAAAAAAAAATAAAACGTAGATAAGTTTGGTTTCGTAGCCTCCCTAACCTAAGCAATTAAGCCTGAAGGGGTGTTTTAACACCTAATACCCTAAAGTCAACTGACTTGGGAGCTATTGGCCCAATGCTAGTTACATGGGTTGAGAAGAAAACTTAAGGGAATCAAACATTGCACTATCAACATTTTAGTATCTACAACCCGAGTTATTAAGCTCGAAGGGGTGCCTTAATACCTAATGCCCTAAGACCAACTAGTGTGGGAGTCATTAGCCTAAAGTTCCCTACATGGGTTCAAAATACATTGTGTTATAAATTATTACTTAAAAAAAAAGATAATCAGCCCAACCCCAGGAAGTTAACCTTAAACATTAGAAATTTTTTTTGTTTTCTTACAAGTAAAAAAGCCCCATAACTATGTGTTGATATATTGAGCACAAAAGAAAGGTTTATTAATATCCTGGTAAAGAGGTATTGAGCAGACATATAAATCGAATGAGAGTTTGTTTATCTAAATAAATTAATGGAAGTTGAATGATGAATACATTACTTTGTGAAACTTGCAAATTGTTTTTCTATTTTACCACTTTAATTACTAGGAACTAGTAATAAGCTAGTTGGGGGGTATGATTAGTACTTAAAAGTGCATTTTTATCAAGGTTTTATATTATCATTTTGCACTTGAAGTATCAATAACTCAATTAGAGCATGTTTTATAATAACATGTCTAATAATATAAGATACCTCTAATTTATGGTAAATGTTCATCTTAAATGCAGGCCTATCACATAAATCAAATGATTGATTGATGGGTTTAACTACCGAAATTGAGAGGACAAAGAGAAGGCTAATTTTAGAAAAGAGATGCTAGTTTAGTCCAAACTGAAACACTATTCAGTTATTGGATTATAACTGGAGATGTAGAACTTGGATTTAGGTCTCGTTTATATGTATGGAAAGCTAAGACATAGGCCTAAAACTTTCATGAAGAGTCCAAGATTTAAAAGTGCCATTTTCGAGTTCAAATGGTAGCAACAATGGAGAAGTCGGAATCTATCCTACAACCCAGACACTGTTCAGTGTTCATCCCATAACTCGAGTTCTAGAAGTCCAAATGCGCCGATTCGTGTTTTGTTGGAAAGCTGAGACAATTTCCCAGAACTTTCATACAGACTATCTATTCAAATTCTGATATTAGCAATGACGTTTTCTACAGACAAGAAGATAAGAATTGTTACCAAGTCAAGAGGTGGCCACCCACTCAACAATTAGTCATCAAATCAATAGTTCTGAATCTTGGCCTATAAAAGGAGGCATTTGCCATGCATCTAGGCATCTTGGTTTTCAGATTAAGGTCATGTTCTTGCTCTCTCTCTTTATATTTTTGTAATGCTTAAGTTTTGTTTATATTAATCTCTTGTTTATGCTTTTCATTTTCTTTCCTTACTTAGTTAACTTATATCTTATTTATGTTTCTCTCTTTCATTATGTTTAGCTAAGTTTATTATGTCAAGGTGAAAAGGTTACACTAGTGGTGTAAGAATAAGTATAGTAGAAACTCAACATAGACTTTAATGTTTGATACTAACATGTTTTGTATTTGTTATCTTGTTCACTTTTAATACTTTGCTTGTTAAATGGTTAATCTAGATTTATGTTGTATAACCCTTGGTACAATAAATACTTGGCACTTTCATAGCCCAACCATATGGTATAACCGACACCTGTGCTATGAAAGGAACTTGATTTGTTGTTAACAGAAATTATAATCATGAATACCTGACAACATTTACATACTTTGTGTGTGGTAACAATTTATGGTAACAATTTATAATCCGATTGGAACCTCCTTTGTGTGTGGTTTCCAGTTGAGTAATAAAAAGAGTTTATACTATACTTGTTTGAAATACCATTAGTGGATCCTCTAACTTTGACAATTATTTTATCCTTGTTTAATCCTTATATCAGTATCTCATCTCAAAGCTCTCTTCAACTCCTTTTCTGTTATTATTTATTTTTTTATTTATAGTTTATACAATTAACCTCCCTGTGGTTCGACCCCGGTCTTGTCGGGTTATTTATTACTTCGACACTCCTACACATGGGGGAAGACATCAACTATTTGGTCGTGTCAGTACCTCTCCTCAAACTCTTCACGAAAGTCCCTCCATCTCAATACCTCCCTTGATCTCCTCCCTCTAATGGTCTCCCACCAAGAGTGGGTACTTTCAACCAATAGTTGAGTCGTGCAATCCACCCGTAGCTCCTCTGACACCTACATTTGATTTATAACTCTTTCCACTTTCCTCAGCCAATGCCCAGCAACCTCAACATCCTCTTCACCACGGTAAGTCATACAACCCATCTCTCTCACACCCTTCACCAATTGCACTATGGTGACTACTCTCCCTGATCTAGGAGCTGTATTGGAAGCTCCCACTACCATTCCTGCTGCTACAGCTCTCATTATATATTCCGTAAAAGTAGGATTCGAAAATGGGTTTGATCCAGCTACTGGTGCCACTGGTGGGGGTATATTATCTCCCATCTGTCTATCTGATACCTCAGGCATTGATACATTTGCCTGACGGGACAACGAATCATCTCGAAGTCTCACTGACTCACCCCTTTCTGAGTACACTGATGTTGTAGGTATATGAGAGGAACTGTCTGCCTAGGGATCCCAGTTTGGATCACTTTCATTACGAAAACTCTGATCACTTCCCCGAACTGGGGATGGATCAGTCCTGGCTCCTTGCCTTGTTCTCACCACCCTGAAACACATTTCAAAATCATATAATTATTCCTGTCCCCAGAATACCAACCTGAGCTCTGATACCAATATGTAACATCCCCCGTTCCGGGATAAAAAAACAATCTTATGTCAACCGAAACACAGTAAATTTTTTTTCTATATATATATTCATGGTCTTCGTATTAAAATCTACTGAAATTTTGATGGAGTCTCCCCTATACCAGAAGGTCCCAAGTTATCAACATGTAACCTGTTTACACTTCTAATAATTCGCATCTCTTAACTCAATCTCGACCCAATCATCCTGGGTTTCAAACCCATAAATATTATCACACCTATCAACCATAATATTTATGATATACATTATATAACAAAATATCATTATGGATGGATAAAAATATAAATACACAAACATGAAATATGGTTATATGAACTACAAAGTTAAATTCATTTAATCAAGTTTAAACATTAATTATATAAATTAAGTTATACAAATATTTCCATGTTTATAAAATACAAGGGTATACTCCCTAAAACCTAGATTACAAGAAGAGAACATAAGCTAGGATCTACTCCTATTGTGCATGTGATTGTCCTGAAACAAAATACATATTATTGAAACATGAATATCACAATAAATATAACAACACGAATATCTAACAATTTAAAAAGGGTAACACGCATTCATATTTGTTCAACTATTAATAATCGTTCTCTCTCCCATTATCAACCTCCAATTCAGATTTTATAAGATCAATCATGATTATTTCTATTTAACGCATTACCGATACCAATTTCACTGGTATCATAATCATCACCCCGTAGGAGTCGTGTAAGATGATCCCCTTACCCGGGATCCTAACATGCACTAAATATATGCTAGCCAATACATGGTGATCCCCTTACCCGGGATCCTAACATACACTAAATGTATGTTAGTCCAAACGTGGCGATCCCTTTACCCGGGATCCTAACATACACTAAATGTTAGCTAGTTCACGCCCCAAATCACACTTCTCATATTTCCTTTGTCAGCGATAATTTCATCACTTGGCAATTCACACTTACCTTTCACCTTGAATACACATATATTCAGTAATTCACATTTCATATCGGTAATATATTAAATCATGGAATTTAACTAAAAAATATAGGTGCGACTCACCTACCTGCAATAGAAGCTCTACTTGTGCTCCCATTTTGTTGCTGTTGCACCACGCTTGTGGCCCCTACTACAAATCACAAGTTTATCTCATAAATTTTCCTCACTCAAGGATATGTTTTATAATAACCATATCAACAACCAATAAGTCTTTCTTTCATTTATTTTTTAATATTTTATGTTTTTTCTCATTAGACCCATTAATATTGTCGTTCTTTGTCCAACCATAGTTATCATTCCTTTCTTTATATTTGAATTGTTTTTGTTTAAATCTTGAACTGTTACTGTCTAGACATTAAACTGTTACTGTTCGATCTCTCCTCATATTTTTAACTATATCTAGAGTTATAGAACTCTGTTTCAAGCGAAATTGGTCTCGTTGGAAAGCTAAGACATGAGGCTACAAGTTCTTTGAGGGAAGAAGAACCCAGTTCTGCCTCCAAGACAGTCAAAATTGCTCATCAACGAACCAGGCCTACTACCCTACAGGATCTGTCATGACCTAGTCTCGGTTGGTGACCCATAGCTGGAGTTCTATAACTCCAAATTGAGCAAGATCAATTTCCTAAGTTAGTCAACATCCAAAACTATAATTTCTATAAGGAACTTAATCCTAATTCCTTCAACCTCCTACCCGAAATCCCTCTGAAAGTCAAGAGATGAAATTGTCCAGATTCATCAACCTTTCCATTTACACACAACACATGAAGTTATTTAATTTAGTAACTAATACTTTTTCCTCAATTCAAGTCTAAGAACTCTAATCTATAATTCAACATCCAGGCATCAATTCATAATCGACTTTGAAACGACTCATAAGACCATGTTTAGAACATCTTACCCGGTACGAATCAAGGTTTCGATCTTCAACTCCCTCCTTTTCTTTCTAATGGCAGTCAGCCCTCCCCTCTTCTCTTATTGTTCAAATTTTCTTGTTAATTTCTTGCCCACCAATGTTTATTCTACTTATAACCCTTAATCTTGGATGGGTTCTTGAAATTTTGGTGTTTCTCTTTTGATTTGTAAAAATGGATACAAAAACTCCCTCTTTTCTTTCTTTACGATAGCTGTAGATTTTTGGTGAGAAAAGTAGTATTTATGCTCTATAATTATTCTTATTTGCATTTAGGCCTTATTTTCTTTAAGTGTATTCTTTTTGCCCCCATATCTTTTTAGTTTAGTTTATTTTCTTTAATTTAATCCAGCCTTGATTTTTCCCGGGATTTACAGATATACACTCCAACACTCACGTGTTTGTGCTTATGTATTTAAATCTTTCAAATTCAATCAATGAATATGTTCTACCATAAGCTTGCTCTTCAATCTCATCTCCATTGCTAACATATTACAAGCAATAAATGAATCAAAATGTCTTATTTTCCGGTTGTAATGGGGCTAAGGTTAAGGTGAGGTAAAGGAGAGTAAAAGAAAATGTTCAAACCAAAAAAAGTAGAGCATTCTGAAAAATGATATTTCAAACAAGATATTCCATCAAAGCACATAAATTTTTCATCTTTAATCACCAATGCTTAACTTTTTTTGATTTCAAGCTCTTTCAACATAAAATCTTAAGAACATAAAGGAACACTTTCTTTTTCTTGTTTTTTTTTGTTTTTCACCTTCGCCAACTTTGCCCATCTTTTCATCAAGCATCACTTCTTCTTTCTTTTCACATAATTTCCAACCATAATTGACGCGACCAAAAGATTAATGTCTTCTCCCAAGTGCAGGAGTGTCGAAGTAATAAATAACCCGGCAAGACCGGGGTCGAACCACAGGGAGGTTAATTGTATAAATTATAAACAATAACAATAGTAACAATAATAACAATAACAATAACAATAACAATAATAATAATAATAATAATAATACTAGTAGTAGTAATAATAATAATAGTAATAGTAATAGTAATAGTAATAGTAATAGTAGTAATAATAATAATAATACCAATAATACTATTAATAATGATAATAATAAAGATGATGAAGAAGAAGAAGTTGATGAGAACTTTGAGATGGAAGATTAACGTAAGGATTAAACAATGATAACAACAAATGTCAAGGTTAGAGGATCCACTAATGGTATTTCAAACAAGTATAGTATAAACTCTTGTTATTCAATTGGAAACCACACACAAAGGAGGTTCCAATCAGATTATAAATTGTTAACATGATTACATTAGTTATTTTATTCGAATAATGCTAATACTTGTAAATGTTGTCAGGTATTCATGATTATAACTTATGTTAACAACAAATCAAGTTCCTTTCATAGCTTAGGTGTCGGTTATACCATACAGTATGGGCTATGAAAGTGCCAAGTATTTGTTGTACCAAGTGTTATACAACATAAATCTAGATTCACCATTTAACAAGCAAAGTATTAAAAGTGAACAAGATAACAAATATAAAGCATGTTAGTATCCCACATTAAGGTCCATGTTAAGTTTATATTATACTTATTCTTACACCATTAGTGTACCCTTTTCACCTTGACATAATTAACTTAGCTAAACATAATGAAAGAGAGAAACATAAATAAACAAGATAAGAACATAAATGAGAAAGAAGTTAACTAAGTAAAGAAAAGGAAATGAAAGGCATAAATAAGAGATTAATATAAACAATACTTAAGTATTACAAAAGAGAGAGCAAGAGCATGATTTTAATCTGAACACCAAGATGCCTCAATACATGGCAAATGCCTCCTTTTATAGGCCAAAATTCTGAACTATTGATTTGTTGACTAATTGTTGCATGGGTGGCCACATCTTGACTTGGTAACAATCCTTATCTTCTTGTCTGCCAAAAAGGTCATTGATAACGTCATAATTTGAACAGACTTAAATCATGAAAGTTATAGGGAATTGTCTCAGCTTTCCAGGGTAAGCATTTGAGATTATTTGGACTTCTAGAACTCAAGATATGAGCTGAACACTGAACAGTGTCTGGGCTGGAGGACAGATTCGGACTTCTCCGTTGTTGCTATAATTTGGACTTGAAAACGGCCTTTTTAAATCTTGGGCTTCACATGAAAGTTGTAGGCCTATGTCTTACCTTTCCATCCATATAAAGTAGACCTAAATCTGAGATCTACTGCTCCAGATATGACCCGATTACAGAACAATATTCCAGTTTGGACTGCACCAACATCTCTTTTCTAAGTTTGGCCATCTCTTTGTCCTTTCAATTTCACTATTTCAACTCATCAATCAATTCTTTTATTTATGTGATAGGCCTGCATTTAAGATGAACATTTAGCATAAATTAAAGGTATCTTATATTATTAGGTATGTTATTATAAAACATGTTTTAGTTAAGGAGTTATTGATACTTCAAGTGCAAAATAATGATATAAAACCTTGATAAAAATGCACTTTTAAGTACTAATCACCCCCCCAACTAGCTTATTACTAGTCCCTAGTAATCAAAGCGTTAAAATAGAAAAACAATTTGCAAATTCCACAAAGCAAGGCATTCATCATTCAACTTCCATTAATCTATCCAGATAAACAAACTCTCATTAAATTTATACATCTGCTCAGTACCTCTTAAACAAGATATTAATAAACCTTCCTTTTTATGTGCTCATTGTATGAAAACATAGATGATGGGGCTTTTATTGAAAGAAAACAATATTTTGTTCTAATGTTTAAGGTTAACTTCCTTTGGTTGGGATTATATATATATATATATATATATATATATATATATATATATATACAATTTAAAACACAATGCATCTTTAACCCATGTAACGAGCTTTTGGCTAATGACTCCCAGACCAGTTGGTCTTAGGGCATTGGGTGTTGAGACACCCCTACGAGCTTAGTAACTCGGGTTGCAGATACTGATACGTAGATAGTGCAATGTTTGATTCCCTTAAGCTTTTCTCCTTAACCCATGTAACAAGCTTTGGGCCAATAGCTCCCAAGTCAATTGACTTTAGGGTATTAGGTGTTAAAACACCCCTTTGGGCTTAATTGCTTAAGTTAGGGAGGCTACGAAACCAAATTTATCTACGTTTTTATTATCATCATTTTCTTTTTGTAGTTTTTTTTTTTTTTTGCAAATTATAGACTATCCCTATCCCTTAGTTGTTACCTTTAACAGAAGAACATAAATAATGTAATAATCCAATGTGCAACCCACAATCATATGTTAAAGTGTGTGTGTGAAAATGAAGGTTTAAGAATACTTATTAAATGAGTATATGAGCATAATCACGTGATAACAATGCGAGAATTTGTAAACCTGAATATTTCAAGAAGTATTCTAATAGGCCTTGTTATGAATATTGCAAATAACCATTGGAAAATATTTACTAAGATGTGTCTCAAGAGTCACTAAAATTCCTCCTTACTCTGCCATCCTAATAACAGTTTTGTCAAATGGTTTTAATAATAGCAAAAACAGTTAGTAAGTTAGTTTTTTTTTTTTTTAATGTCAACTACTACCCTCTCCCCCCAACCAGAACAAGACATTGTCCTCAATGTCATAAGATAGAAAGATAGAGTATAGAAGACATCACCTGAAACAACGAACACTGACAAACCTGAAACACACTTAAACAAATATAACAAAATGAAACAATATGCTAATAATAAAACCAAAAGACACAAGGATCCACAAACGAAGGCTCAAATCCAATCTAAGCTTTTTACAGCTTTCCTTAGTTGACCAATTTATGCGACTCATGGAAGGATAAATTACAGGGGTGAAAGATTGTAGCTGGTCGATCAATTGTTTAGCAGTAGTAGCAGAGATTATGATTTGTCGTGCCGAAGATGTTAGAAATTCATGTTCCACAGCTTGATCAAGAAAAGACAACAAATTATCATAAAAACCATTAACATTGAGCAAACCTGTAGGTTTATGGTGAATGTGAAGTTGGGCCCAAGAGAAAATATGAAAGATCTCTTCCAATGTGCCCAGACCACCTGGTAAGGCAATGAAGGCGTCATCATGGTTAAACATTGCATTCATTCGATCAAACATTGTGGAGACCTGTAGTTCCTCTCCAATTGTTTTTCCAATGATGTCCCCTTTTGCTAAAGCTTTGGGGACGACCCCCAAAACTTGACTTCCTCCTAAAAATGCAGCTATTGACACACCCCCCCACTAACCTAAGGCTGCCTCCTCCATACACTAAATGAATCTTTCTCTCAGCTAATACCTGACCAAGATGATTTGCTGATTCTAAAAACTCCTTTTCTTTCCCAGGACTGGATCCACCGAAAACACAAATATTTCTAATGTGATGACTTGAGGAACCTGCCATTTCTACATACTTCTATATTTGTTAAATGTATGGGTTGAGTAGAAATGAAGGGAAGGAAGAGAAGATTTTATAGATGAGAAATTGAAAATGCAATCATACCACCTATATGTAGGCCAGCTAGAGTCTCACACTCTCTCTCTCTCTTTATTTATTTATTTATTTGGAAAAAGCATGTGTATGTACAGGTAGTTGTGATTATGGCTCACATCTTCCCTTGGTTTTACGTCCAAGAACGGCTTAAACGCCCTCTATAGGTCGGAGATAGGCTTCCCATCCAGTTTTCTTAAAAACTGGCAAACAGGGTCTTTTATAGTCAGATTCCCAAGACTAAGTCGGTCATGTTCTTTATGGAATTGTGGCCATAAATCATGAATTGCATAATGCACATCTCCATTAGGATGTGTCTTAAGAGTCAATAGAAGATTATTTAAAGACCCCTTACTTAGGCCATCCTTAATGAATTGTATTTTATCTTCACGGTTTATAGATACCATTCCTAAAGAACGATATGTTGCATTACAAGTCCATCTAGCACATCGATGACAGACTTTCAGTCGTTTTGCACGACGTTTCTTTGCAAAAGTGCTTTTACCTGTTCCAAGCATGTGTGAAATGAAAGAATTGGAGGACTCACCTGATAATCAGACCTTTGCTTCAATCAGCCAACGAATATCTTCAGGAATTCCATGATTCATTAACAACCTCAATCTTGCACACCTAGCACGGTAAATTTTTGTAATCGAATTCTGAGGCAGAGCGGGAAAGTACTTTTTCAATTTTTCAAGAGTGGTGTCCATTTTCAAATGAGAATTGGAGAAGAGAGTCAAAGAAGGGAGAAAGAGCAAAGTATTGCACAAATATATACAGATATCAGTTATTATGGGAAACTGAAAGAACCGACTGAAATCACGGAGTACCGTTATCTGCCATTTGACTGGGGTGAGAGAGACTAGCAAAACAAAGTTCACACCAAAACAAAGCACAAAACAATGTGCTTTCCAGGACATATGGATACATGGAGGAATATCTTCAACATTGCCATTCTTTGAATTCTCGATATCACAGGCCCCATATGGATACACATGTTTCACAATAAAAGGACTGCTCCATCTTGATCTTAGCTTTCCAGGAAATAAATGGAGTAAAGAATTATAAAGCAAAACTTTTTGACCAACATCAAATGTTTTTCTCAAGATTCTCCTGTCATGAAATTCTTTGATTCTTGCTTCATGAATTTTTGAATTCTCATATGCATCATTTCTTATTTCCTCAAGCTCATTTATTTGTAACTTACGCAGCTGGCTAGCATCATCAAGGTTTGAATTGAAAGCTTTAATAGCCCAATAAGCTTTATGTTCAAGTTCCACAGGCAAGTGACAAGGTTTTCCATAAACTAGTCTATATGGTGACATACCTAATGATGTTTTATAAGCAGTTCGATAAGCCCAAAGTGCATCATTAAGTCTTAAAGACCAGTCTTTCCTATTAGGGTTCACTGTTTTCTCTAAGATCTGTTTGATCTCCCTATTAGCAAGCTCTACTTGTCCACTTGTCTGAGGATGATAAGGGGTGGCAACTTTGTGTGTGATTCCATATTTCTTCATTAAAGACTCAAATGGCTTGTTGCAGAAATGTGTCCCACCATCACTTATCATGGCTCGAGGGATTCCAAATCGACTCAAAATATTTTCTTTCAAGAACTTTATCACTGTTTTGTGGTCATTGTTTCGACTTGGAATTGCCTCTATCCATTTTGAAACATAATCTACTGCGACTAATATGTACAAGAAACCAAATGAAGGAGGAAATGGACCCATGAAGTCTATACCCCAACAGTCAAAGATCTCAATGACAAGAATAGGATTTAAAGGCATCATATGATGTTTTGAAATAGATCCCAACTTTTGACAGTTTTCACAAGTCTTGCAGAATGCATGTGAGTCCTTGAACATGGTGGGCTAGTAAAATCCACTTTGTAGGATTTTTGCAGTGGTCTTTCTTGATGAGAAATGACCCCCACATGGTTCAGAATGACAAAATTTAATGACACTACTTACCTCATTGTCAGGAATGCATCTTCGAAATATTTGATCAGGATAATATTTGAATAAATAAGGGTCATCCCAATAAAAGTTCTTTACTTCGTTCAAGAACTTTCTTTTGTCTTGGGTACTTCAATGAGCCGGCAATTGTCCTGAAACAAGAAAATTAACAATATTAGCATACCAAGGCATTATAGAGACAGAAAATAAAGATTCGTCAGGAAAGTAATCATCGATTGGTGTGATGTCAGATCTCGAATCTGTTGTCAATCTTGACAAGTGATCTGCGACAACATTTTCGGTGCCTTTCTTGTCTTTGATTGCGATATCAAATTCTTGAAGTAACAAAATCCACCAAACCAATCTAGCCTTATAATCTTTCTTAGAAAGAAGATATTTCAATGTTGCATGATCACTAAAAACAACAACAGGCGAGCCAACAAGATAAGACCTGAATTTTTCACATGCAAATACTATTGCAAGTAATTCTTTTTAGTGGTGGTGTAATTCATTTGAGCACTATTCAAATTTTACTTGCATAGTAAATCACATAGGGTTTCTTATCTTTTCTTTGTCCCAAAACAGCACCCACGGCATAATCACTAGCGTCACACATTATTTCAAAAGGTAATGACCAATCAGGAGGTTGAATGACATGAGCAGAAGTAAGCAAGTTTTTAAGTTTAACAAAGGCTTCTTCACAATGTTCAGTCCATTCAAAAATATTATCCTTTGTTAGAAGGTTACTCAAGGGCTTAGATATCACCCTAAAATCTTTGATGAACCTTCTATAAAAACCAGCATGTCCTAAGAATGATCTAACATCTTTAACAGATTTTGGTGTTGGCAAGTTAACAATTAACTCGATTTTAGATTTGTCAACCTCAATTCTTTTGATGAAATAATGTGACCAAATACAATACCGTTTGTTACCATAAAGTGACATTTTTCCCAATTCAGTACAAGATTCTTCTCTTCACACCTGCTCAAAACCTTTTCTAAGTTAGTCAAACAATCATCAAATGAATCGCCAAAAACAGAAAAATCATCCATAAAAATATCAAGAAAACGTTCAACCATATCACTAAATATACTGAGCATGCATCTTTGAAACGTGGCTGGTGCATTACATAATCCAAAAGGCATCCTTCGATATGCAAAAGTACCAAATGGACATGTGAAAGTTGTCTTCTCTTGATCTTCCAATGCAATTTCAATTTGATTATACCCTGAATAGCCATCTAGGAAACAATAAAATTCATGACCTGCAACTCTTTCTAGGATTTGATCCATGAAAGGTAAAGGAAAATGATATTTTCTAGTCATTGAATTAAGTTTCCTATAGTCAATGCACATGCACCAACCAGTAATAGTCCTAGTTGGAATTCACTCAATTTTCTCATTTGTTATCACAGTGACTCTAGACTTCTTGGGTACAACTTGGGTAGGACTTACCCATTTACTGTCAGAAATAGGATAAATGATTCCAATATCTAGAAGCTTAATGACTTCATTTTTCACTACTTCTTTCATATTAGGATTAAGCCTTCGTTGCATTTCTCTAGAGGGTTTAGCATTTTCCTCCAAATAAATCCTGTGTGTGCAAATCAAAGGACTAATTCCTTTTATGTCAGCTATGGTCCATCCTAATGCATTTTTGTGAATTTTCAGAGTTTGTAATAACTTACCTTCTTGATGTGCATTAAGTTTGGAAGAGATTATTACCATAAAAGTTTCATTTTCTCCCAAAAATGAGTATTTGAGATTGAATGGTAACGGCTTCAAATCCAGTTTTGGTGGTTGAACACTTGAAGGTATGGACTCAATTGATCGTGGTGGCAATTCCTCAATTTTCGGTCTCCAACTATTTGCCTTTGATTCTTCCTGAAAATAAACCATTTGCAAATCATCAGATTCATCAATCTCAATTTCACTGAAAGTGGTTTGAAATTGTTCATGAACTAATTTTTCAATAAAGTCCACTTTCTGTAAATCATTATCATCTCCAGGTTGCTTGCAAATGTTGAAAATATTCATCTCCAATGTCATGTTTCCAAAAGATAGCTTCATCAGTCCATTCCTACAATTAATCAATGCATTAGAAGTTGCAAGAAATGGATGTCCTAAAATAACAGGAAATGAATTACATGCTTCAACAGGTTGTGTATCCAAGACAATAAAATCTACAGGATAAATGAATTTATCGACTTGTACTAACACATCTTCAACTATTCCTCTAGGAACTTTTACAGATATATCGGTAAGTAAAAGAGTCACAGAAGTTGGTTTTAACTCACCTAGATTGAGACTTTGAAAAACTGAATATGGAAGTAAATTCACACTAGCTCCAAGATCAAGTAAGGCTCTTTCAATTTTATGTTCTCCAATAAAGCAAGAAATTGTAGGACAACCAGGATCTTTATATTTCAATGCATTATTGTTCTGAAGAATGACACTTACTTGTTCGGCTAAAAAGGCTTTCTTTTTCACATTCAGTTTTCTCTTCACAGTGCACAGATCTTTCAAATATTTTGCATAAGAAGGAACCTGTTTAATAGCATCCAACAAAGGTATATTGATCCTTACCTGTTTGAAAGTTTCAAAGATTTCAGAGTTGTGATTGACTTTCCTTTGTTTGGTCATGGCATGAGAAAATGGAAGTGCTGGCGAAGAATGAGTCTTTTCTTTGCAATGTTCAGGTTTAACCCCTTCCTTACCCTCAGAGCTTAACTTATCATCTTTCTCACAAGGTTCAAGAATGGGCTTTTCAATAACCTTACCACTGCAAAGAGTGATGACTGATTTGGCTTGATCCATGTTTTGGCTTCCAGAACTACTTGCATTCACATTGTATTGCCCCTTGGGATTTTGTTGTGGTTGAGATAGAAACTTACCTTTCTCTTAGAAACTGAGAGAATATGTCAATTTTGCAAGAGTATCTTGAAAATCTGTCATGCTTTGAGCAAGTTGAGTGTTGATCGTCTCTTGCTTTTCAATGAATGCATGCAATGTTTCCTCAAGATTTTTTCTAGGAGGTGGAGCATAAGGAGGTGCATATCCATGAGAATTTTGGAAATTATGGTGTGCTTGAAACGGTGGCTGTGAAGTTTGTGCATTATTGTTATCACTCTTCCAATTGAAATTTGGGTGATTTCTCCAACCAGGATTGTATTTTTGCGAGTATGGGTTATGATTGGGCCTTTGGAAACTGTTTAAAGCATGGGCTTGTTCATGGAGACATTCCTTAAAAGAAGACAAAGTTGGACAGTCATTGGTTGAATGTTCATTGGTTTCACATATTTGACACACAATGTCTTGAACAGATTTTAGTTGACCACTCTTTTTTAATTCTAGTGCCTCGACTTTTCTAGCTAAAGATGCAAACTTAGCTTGGAGGTCATGATCTTCCCTAAGGTTGTACATACCTCCACTAGATGTATGAGGTTGGGTTTTACTTGGTGCCTCATAAGTTCCTGTAGTGTTCCAATTTTGCGTATTTTCAGCTAGCAAGTCTAGGTACTCCATTGCTTCATTAGGGTCTTTATCCTCAAAAGTTCCATTGCACATCAATTCAACCATTTGCCTATCTCTAGGAGTTAACTCTTCATAAAAATGTGAAACCAATCTCCATGTTTCAAAACCATGATGATGGCAAGTATTAAGCAAGTCTCGATACCTATCCCAACATTGGTAAAATATTTCTCTTGGTTTTTGAGTGAAAGTGATTATTTGTCTTTTGAAAGAGTTTGTTCTATGGGACGGAAAAAACTTCTTTAAAAATTGTTGTCGCATTTCATCCCAAGCACAAATGGATCCAGGTCTCAAATTTTGTAGCCATGTTTTAGCTTTATCTTTTAATGAAAAAAGAAAAAGCTTTAACCTGATGGTGTTCATACTACAATTTGAGTCATTATAGGTGTTACAGACCTCCTCAAATTCTCATAAATGCAAGTATGGATTTTCTAAATCTAAACCATGAAAAGAAGGTAAAAGTTGAATAATGCCTGGCTTAAAATTAAAATGAGATGCATCAGGTGGAAAAACTATGCATAGGGTGTACTTGTTCTTGTGGGATTCATGTGGTCTCTAAGTGTTCTAACCCGAATATTCTCATTATTCTCATTGTGAAGCGATTGGTTATCTTCTTCGGCCATATTTTTTGAAAATGATGAGGATACCCTACAAAGTCTACCACTTAATGTACGTGACCAAACTCTCATGCACGTGTAAAAAGAGAAGAAAAAGAAGAAGAAAACAAAACAAAAAGAAACAAAACAACAAAAAAAGAAAAAGAAAATTAGATACAAGAAAAGAGAAAATAGAATAAATACTATAATTTGTACAAGAATTTACCTCCCTGACAACGGCGCCAAAAACTTAACACGACCAAAAGATTGATGTCTTCTCCCAAGTGCAGGAGTGTCGAAGTAATAAATAACCCGGCAAGACCGGGGTCGAATCATAGGGAGGTTAATTGTATAAATTATAAACAATAACAATAGTAACAATAATAACAATAACAATAATAATAATAATAATAATAATAATACTAGTAGTAGTAGTAATAATAATAATAGTAATAGTAATAGTAGTAGTAATAGTAGTAGTAATAATAATAATACCAATAATACTATTAATAATGTTAATAATAAAGATGAAGAAGAAGAAGAAGTTGATGAGAACTTTGAGAAGGAAGATTAACGTAAGGATTAAACAATGATAACAACAAATGTCAAGGTTAGAGGATCCACTAATGGTATTTCAAACAAGTATAGTATAAACTCTTGTTATTCAATTGGAAACCACACACAAAGGAGGTTCCAATCAGATTATAAATTGTTAACATGATTACATTAGTTATTTTATTCGAATAATGCTAATACTTGTAAATGTTGTCAGGCATTCATGATTATAACTTATGTTAACAACAAATCAAGTTCCTTTCATAGCTCAGGTGTCGGTTATACCATACAGTATGGGCTATGAAAGTGCCAAGTATTTGTTGTACCAAGTGTTATACAACACAAATCTAGATTAACTATTTAACAAGCAAAGTATTAAAAGTGAACAAGATAACAAATATAAAGCATGTTAGTATCCCACATTAAGGTCCATGTTAAGTTTATATTATACTTATTCTTACACCATTAGTGTACCCTTTTCACCTTGACATAATTAACTTAGCTAAACATAATGAAAGAGAGAAACATAAATAAACAAGATAAGAACATAAATGAGAAAGAAGTTAACTAAGTAAAGAAAAGGAAATGAAAGGCATAAACAAGAGATTAATATAAACAATACTTAAGTATTACAAAAGAGAGAGCAAGAACATGATCTTGATCTGAACACCAAGATGCCTCAATACATGGCAAATGCCTCTTTTTATAGGCCAAAATTCTGAACTATTGATTTGTTGACTAATTGATGAGCGAGTGGCCACATCTTGACTTGGTGACAATTCTTATCTTTTTGTCTACCACAAAGGTCATTGATAACGTCATAATTTGAACATACTTCAATCATAAAAGTTCTAGGAAATTGTCTCATCTTTCCAGGGTTAAAATTTGAGATCATTTGGACTTCTAGAACTCGAGATATGGGCTGAACATTGAATAGTGTCTGGGCTGCAGGACAGATTCGGACTTTTTCGTTGTTGCTATAATTTGGACTTGAAAACAGCCTTTTCAAATCTTGGGCTTCACATGAAAGTTGTAGGCCTATGTCTTACCTTTCCATCCATATAAAGTAGACCTAAATCTGAGATCTACTGCTCCAAATATGACCCGATTACCGAACAATGTTCCAGTTTGGACTGCACCAACATCTCTTTTCTAAGTTTGGCCATCTCTTTGTCCTTTCAATTTCAGTATTTCAACTCATCAATAAATTCTTTCATTTATGTGATAGGCGTGCATTTAAGATGAACATTTACCATAAATTAAAGGTATCTTATATTATTAGGTATGTTATTATAAAACATGCTTTAGTTAAGGAGTTATTGATACTTCAAATGCAAAATAATGATATAAAACCTTGATAAAAATGCACTTTTAAGTACTAATCAATAATTCCATGAGATATCACAAGTATATGCTGTACTAATCCTTGGCTAGGGGAAAAGGAAAACATATAAAAAGTTAATGCTTATTCATGGATAAAGCAAAGAACAGATAAACAAGCTCAAAAGGGGGTCATTAAGGATAATATGCTTTAGGTTGACTTTTTGGCTCAAGTGGTTAAAATTCCTAATGTCTTTATCATCATCATGTATATATGTAATGTGAATGTAATCTCACCAGATATGAAGCAAGTTCTAGAGATACATATCATTAAAAGAATGCACAATCAAAGAATATAATGTTGAAGGCTCAAAAGCTTGCATTGGATAACACTATAAAGTCAACATCACATATTTTCAAAGTCAATCCCTAAACCAATTAAACGTTAAAACTTGCATGCACACTCATTCATTCGATTTATATCTTCATCGATCTCAATTAATTCTCATACATAATACTCATTCTTATAAACCAATGGGAGTTCAAAAAGATCAAACATGGAATTTTTTATTTTTATTTTTTTTACGCAACAAAGAAAACCGAAATTCACTCAATACCCCCACACTTTAAACACAACGTTGTCCTCAATATTTAAATAAAAGAAAAGGAATATAAGAGAATGCCAAAAATAAAGTAAAATGCAAAAAATAAAAGATAAAGGAAAAAGAAAGCAAATTTGATTTTTTTTTTGTTTTTGTGTGCTGGGTTGCCTCCCAGTAAGCACTTTTGTTTTATGTCATTGGATCGACACATCGCATGCTCATGCTTCATAGATCGGTTCAGTTAACTCCATGGAAGCGGTGATTTCTGTCGTCCAGCCTTCATAGAAAGGTTTCAAGCGATGCCCATTGACCTTGAGCACTTTGTTTGTTTCTAAACTCGTAATTTCAACTGCACCATAAGGAAAAACATTAGAAACAACAAAGGGAATCCATCGAGAGTGCAACTTTCCGAGAAAAATTTTCAAACATGAATGATAAAGGAGGACTTTGTCTACAACATGAAACTCTTTTCTAGTAATCATTTGGTCATGAAGACTCTTGGCCTTTTCTTTGTAAATCCTTGCATTCTCGTAAGCATCATTATGTATCTCTTCCAATGTGATTCTAGTCTTTTTGGGCACTAAAAGGATAGGCGCCATCCATTTACTATCCATGATGGGGTAAATGACTCCAACATCATGAAGGACAGTTTGCAAAACTTGCAAAGCAAATGTTGATTCCTGCATGTTTTGGGAAACACATATATGCCTCTCCATCTCTTTTATCTCGGTAAAATCATAGTCATAGCTCAAAGCCACGCTTAATCCATCTTCACAATCAAAATCAAAAACTTGCTACACACACTTATATATCAACTTGGTCATAACATGTGATAGAATAAACATTGCTATAAGGATATTTCATTGCATCATGAAAATTAAATTCAATCTTTTCATCTCCTACCTCCATGGACAAAGTATCCTTACTACAATCAATTTTGGTATCGGCAGTTTTCAAGAATGGTCTCCCAAACAATATAGGAGTGTTGTTTGATGAATCACAATAATCACGTTCCATATCAAGAATATAAAAATCACATGGAATAACCAAACTATCAATCTTGACTAGGAGATCTTTTATCACACCAGGTGGATAAACAAAACTACGATCCGCAAGTTGTATTACAATACTAGTTTTATTCAAAGGTTCAAGAGCTTAAACATGTTCATGCATAACATTAATGGATGCACCTAAATCACATAAGACCCTTTTAAAACTAGCATTACTAATAACATATGGGATAGTAAACGCACCTGAGTGTTTTTGCTTCAAAGGCATATTCTTTTAAACAACAACAAATACAACTTCACCCATACTTACCATTTCATGGCCTTTTAGCTTGAAGGCTCTCTTGGTAGTACACAACTCCTTCAAGAATATGGCATACTTGGGAATTTGCTTGATAGCATCAATCAAAGGAATGTTGAGTTCCACTTTCTTGAAAACCTCTAAAATCTCTTTTTCTTTGTCCTCTTTCTTAGACCTAAAAGAACTCATAAGAAAGGGTGGAATTGTTTTAAAACTGGAATTCATTGAGTGAGGGCTTACCTTTAAAGTGTTGGTCGTTGTTTCAATTTGAGGAGGAGGAGGATGTTTCTTCTTGGTACTCAATTCGGTTTTTATCTCTTCTTCTTCCTCCATCTCAATTTGTTTCGACATTTTCCTTTCAAGTTCTTTCCCACTTCGCAACATGATTACACTAACATTCTCCTTTGGATTCAATGTTTGGGAGGACAATTTTCCATTATTTGTGCTTTTAATTTCCCTACACTTGAAGCTATTTACCCCGTTTGCTTCTTTAAGTTGTGAATACTTGACCTTGTTTCCTGTTGAAAAGACATGACATTTTGTTACAAGGTCACCATGTTAGAAGCCAAAGTTTTCATCATCTCACGAAGATCATCATTGGATGACGACCCCATAACATTGGAGTTTGTGAATGGAGGGGGTTGTGTTGCTTGATAATTCTGTTGGGATTGAAATCCATGGGGATGGAATTGTCGACCTTGACTGTATTATTGAGGCGGGTTCCCATAGCGTAAGTTAGGATGATCTTTGTGTCCGGGATTATACGTGTTGGAAAACGGATCATATTTACACTAGGGTTGTCCATTGAATGCTCCATCAACTGCATGAGCCTGTTCAATGAAATCTTCTTGCATTGTTGGGCACATATCTGAGGTATGTCCTTGTAAGGAACATATGCTACAAACTTTCACCTGTTGTACATTTCCACAAGCCAAATAACGCATAAGATAAGTAAGATCATTGATTTTATTTTCAAGGTTAGAAATACTTACCTCATTTACTCATTCGTTTGAGAAGTCTCCACAGGTGCCAAACTGTTTTGAGTTGGCTGCCATGTTTGAGATCAATTGGCATGCAGCCTCGGGTGTCTTATCTACCAATGCCCCTCCACTTGCAACATTAATGATACTACGATCAGTAGGCATCAATCCTTCATAGAAATATTGAATGAGCAGCTGATCGAGTATTTAATGCATACTTGCTCAAATCTTTCCTAATATTTGGAGAGTGTCTCTTCATGAGATTGTCAAATCCCACATATTTCTTTCCTTATGTTGGCAACTTGAGATGTTGGGAAATACTTCTCAAGGAAAATCTTCTTCATGGCATTCCAAGTTCCAATGGAACCTGGGAGAATAGAGAAAAACCACATCTTTGTTGCCCTTTTTAAAGAGAAAGGGAAAGCTTTCAACTTAACCTATTCTTTGTCAACTCCATTCGGTTTCATGCCAACGTAAACCATATGGAACTCCTTGAGATGAGTATGAGGATCTTCTCCTGCAAGACCATTGAATGTTGGTAGCAAATGTATAAAACCAGATTTAAGAACGAAGTTGACATTATTGTCGATGTTTATGCACAATGGTTGATTTTCCATGTTAGGAGCAGCAAGCTCCTTGAGTGTTTGATGTCGTGCAATAGCCATGGTGTTGACACGAGCTTCTTTTCGTAACCTGAGTAAAGTGTTTTCAATTTCAAGATCTACCTGCACTTGTCTTTGGTTAGTAGAACGGGTTACAAGCAATACATTGTTTACAATAATAACTTAGAGTCCGCTCTAGCAATTAAAATAAACAATCAGAGGAAATAAGCATAAGAGAAACAAACATATTCATTCATCATATACACTGAAAAGAAAAGGTAAAATAGATCTCACAATTCTTGAATTCTAAAGGTTTTTGTGTCCTTGTAACCAAGAAAAAAAGTTTAGCCTTGGATGTCTATTAAACAATTAATCAAAAAGAAGAAAGAAAACATGAATTCGAGTTTGTTAGAGGAAGGGGGGCGTTTTTCTCTCTTCTGACTGTCTCCTCTTCTCCCTTCTCTCTTTCTTTTTATATCCTAGGAAACCCTAGTCTCTATTTTACAAAATAGTCCTCTTTTAAGTAGATAGTTTACATTTAAGTACTTCATTAACTATTTTTCTAAAAAAGGAGAAATAAACTTGCATGCAATCTTCAAGCTTTGACTTAGAGGAGCTAAATTGCTGAAATAAAAACTTGGATGTCGGTTTAGATGCTTCGAAATGCAATTTGGACTCGTTTCTTCACGAAACCTGTTTGCTGGCAGAATTCAGTTGTCATCTTTGAAAACTCATATCTCCCTGATGTGACATCATTTTTGGCTGCCATTTGGAGTGTGGATAGGTCTTTGAGTCAAGAATCGAAAACAATTGTGTTTGCATTAATTGGACTTTTATAGCTCCAACTACTCAAGTTGGAATGGCTAAAGGTCAACATTGACAGATTACAAGATTTGACTTTGAAGGCTGTGATTTCCATGTTCTTCCTTATTTTATTTTCTTGCCTTAGATTTCCAGAAAGGTATGGATGTTAGGTTTTCAATGCCACTGAAATCACTTCATTTCAACCTTTAGAGCTCACGCTCTGCACAAAATATCGATTGAAGGTCAAATTTGCCAATTACCTCCAATTTACTCTTTTTTGCATCTTTCATCCAAAAGTGCCTTCAAAACATAAAACAAAGAATATCAAGACATTTTATATAAAAAACATAGGAAAAACACTAGTTAAATGTGGGTGAAACTATCGAACAAGATGGTTGCATCAGCACACATCACTTAAAGTGTGCAAAGTGGCATCACATGTCGGCGCGTGCATCACTAATAACTTTTCTTTTAAAATATTATTTAGTCTTTTGAAAATACAAAATTGCACTTGACTTCACTTCATAATAAAAAAAATCCACAATGAAAAGACGAATAAGCCCTTAGATCCAGTTTAAAAAATTCTAATTTCAGTGCTAACTGATTAAATTCATCTTGCATTTTTAAGCAAAAAGATGAATTTGCCCCTAAATCTAAGTTAGATTTATTTTGATTTCAAGGATATTCTAGTCATTACATTGTATAAAAAAGAGTAAAAAGGAATTCTTTAATCTCAATCAATATATTAATGATTCATTGGTCCTAATGAAATTGTAATATGATTAGTATTTAAAAGTGCATTTTTATCAAGGTTTTATATCATCATTTTGCACTTGAAGTATCAATAACTCCTTAACTAGAGCATGTTTTATAATAACATGTCTAATAATATAAGATACCTTTAATTTATGGTAAATGTTCATCTTAAATGCAGGCCTATCATATAAATTAAAGGATTGATTGATGAGTTCAACTACTAAAATTGAGAAGACAAAGAGAGAGTTCAGCTTAGAAAAGAGATGATAGTTCAGTCCAAACTGGAACACTGTTCAATCATTGGGTCATATCTGGAGCTGTAGATCTTGGATTTCAATTTGGTTTATATGGCTAGAAAGCTACGACATAGGTCTAAAACATTTATGCGGAGTCTAAGACTCAATTTTGTTGTCTAGAAGTCCAAATCTTAGCAACAACAGAGAAGTCAACATCTGTGTTGCAGCCCAGACACTGTTCAGTGTTCAGCCCATATCTCGAGTTCTAGAAGTCCAAATGCACCGATTCATTTTTTGTTGGAAAGCTGAGATAATTTCCTAAAACTTTCATAAGGACAATCTGTTCAAATTCTGACGTTAGCAATGACGTTTTGTGCAAACAAGAAGATAAGGATTGTCACCAAGTCAAGATGTGGTCACCCACTCAACAATTAGTCATCAAATCAATAGTTCCAAATTTTGACTTATAAAAGGAGGCATTTGCCATGCATTTAGGCATCTTGGTTTTCATATCAATATCATGTTCTTGCTCTCTTTTTATATTTTTGTAATGCTTAAGTTTTGTTTATATTAATCTCTTGTTTATGTTTTTCATTTCCTTTCCTTTACTTAGTTAACTTATATCTTATTTATGTTCTTATCTAGTTTATTTATGTTGCTCTCTTTCATTATGTTTAGCTAAGTTTATTATGTCAAGGTGAAAAAGTTACACTAATGGTGTAAGAATAAGTATAGTATAAACTCAACATGGACTTTAATGTTTGATACTAACATGTTTTATATTTGTTATCTTATTCACTCTTAATACTTTGTTTGTTAAATGGTTAATCTAGATTTGTGTTGTATAACCTTGGTACAACAAATACTTGGCATTTTCATAGCTCAATCCGTATGGTATAACCGACACCTGTGCTATGAAAGGAACTTGATTTATTGTTAACATAAGTTATAATCATGAATACCTGACAACATTTACAAGTATTAGCATTACTCGAATAAGATAAATTATAATATTTATTTTATTTTCCCTTTCCACTTTTCATTTTATCTAACTTTTGTTTCTTTATTTCCTTTTCTTCCTTTTATTCTCTTCCTACACGTGCATGAGAGTTTGGTCATGTACATTAAGTAGTAGACTTTGTAGGGTATCCTTGTCATTTTCAGAAAATATGGCTAAAGAAGATAACTAGTCGCTTCATAATGAGAATAACCGTGGTAGAACACTTAGAGACCACATGAATCCTACAAGAATAAGTGCACCCTCATGCATAGTTTCCCCCCCTGATACATCTCATTTTAATTTTAAGCCAGACATTATTCAACTTTTACCTTCTTTTCATGGCTTAGATCTAGAATCATGGCTTAGATCTAGAAAATTCATACTTGCATTTGAGAGAATTTGAGGAGGTCTGTAACACCTATAATGACTTAAATTGTAGCATGAACACCATCAGATTAAAGCTTTTTCCTTTTTCATTAAAAGATAAAGCTAAAACATGGCTATAAAATTAAGACCAGGATCCATTGGTGCTTGGGATGAAATACAACAATTTTTAAAGAAGTGTTTTTCATCTCACAGAACAAACTCTTTCAAAAGACAAATCACCACTTTCACTCAAAAACCAGGAGAAACATTTTACCACTATTGGGATAGGTATCGAGACTTGCTTAATACTTGCCCTCATCATGGTTTTGAAACATGGAGATTAGTTTCACATTATTATGAAGGGTTAACACCTAGAGATAAGCAAATGATTGAATTGATGTGTAATGGAACTTTTGAAGAAAAAGACCCTAATGAAGCAATGGAGTACTGATTGTCCATCAAAAGTATCATTAAGTCTCTTATTTTACATATGTATTTATTTTTTTTATTTGGGTTTTTTTATAATAATTGATGTGCTTTTTCGTGATGAAGTTTCTTTTAATGTTTCGATAGGTTTTTGGAGCTTAAATAAATTATTTCAGAAAATTCAACGTCGAAATTCGGAACAAAGAATTGAAGAGAAATTTAGTTGAAGATTGAAGCAAATCTTGATTCAAATATGTGCTCCAAATTTGCCCTAAAAATCAATTTTATTCCAATCCTAGAAAAGATTATCATATGATCTATTTCAAGCCCAAACTTGCCTTATGTTGTGTGCAAACTTCAACCATCAACCATTCAAGGTTTCAATGTCAATCTTAGCCCAATAATAGGTACATTTGTATCCTTATTTGATGTTTAAATTCAGCCCCAAATCAGCCCAAGCACAATCCATGATCTTACAAGTCCACACAACAATAACATTTGATTTATTTTGGGCAATCTATTAATCCAAGAGGGCAAGCACATGTATGGAAAGCTGGAGGGGATATTGTTACATTATTTTGGGTCAAAAAGAAGAAAGAGTCAGCTCATAAGGGAGGAAGAAAAACGTGCACCAAAGTGTTCTCCAAGCTGCCTAAGTTGACTTTCCAGAACACCTTTCAGTGTTATAGCCATAACTTTCGACTCAGAGATCCAAATGAGCTGTTATTTAATGATCTGGAAAGCTAACAGAATAGCATATAAATATGTCTCTAATAGCCATCTCCAGAGGAGGCTGCTAAGAGGGTCGAATTGCTATCCAAAGTTAGAGTCAGATTTGTGTTAGAATTTTTACTGAAATTGTGTTGTGATCTTCTTTGTAGATTTCGGTTCTTTAGTTTGTAAAACTTATTATTTCAGTTTCATTCAAGTTATTTCATGTTTATTGAAGTTTTCTTATATATAATCATGGTTGGCGAATCTCTTTCGTAGATCCAAATCAAGGATGATGGTGGTTGAGGTGAGTTCTTTAAAATATGAATGAATCTTAATGTTTATCTTCTCATTTTCTTCATGAATGTTTTATTATTGCAAAGAAATTTTAGAAATCATTTAGGTAATGTTATAATCTTAAATTTTTATGCAAAAACCTTAGTTTTGGTTTAGAGATTGCTTGATTCAATGTCTTACTTAATATGAAAGTACTTGTTTATTCTTAAGCAATAATCAATCTTCATCTTTTTAAACTTCATTGTAATATCTTCCGATCTAATATCACCATCGTTGATATTAGGTTGAGTTATCTTATATATGTTGAAGGAATCACCAATACATCACCATTAAAATTGATTTGGACCAAAACTTTCTTTTTCTTGTCATTTAAAATCTATTTACACTTTTTCATCTTTGAAAACAAATCCATCAATTATTTTCAACTAAGTTATTGTTAATTTAATTTCTCTTGAGTTTTTTTTGTTACCTAGCTTAATTTCCAGATCTAGCTCTCTGTGGATATGACCTCGATCTTACCGAGTTAATTGCTACATCGCACACTCGTGCACTTGTGAGTTAAAACAAGCCAATCATAAAAAGCGGTCAAGCAATTTTGGCGCCGTTGCCGGGGAGCTAGCAAGCAAAAGTAACAAATTTAGTTTTGATTATTGGAAAACAAAAAAAAATTGATATAAATAAAAAAAATCAAATGGCTGGTTTTACCGCCTAAAAAAAAAATTTGACCTCAACTTTTCGGATATTGGACTGCGGACTAGACTACTAATTGTTGTATTTTGGTTGGTTTAACCGTTTTTATTTTAATGTCTATTCTAATTAGTTTCTAATATTTATTATTTATATTATAAGGCCGGTTCTACCGCCTCTTGTTTATTTTATTTTATTTTGTTGTTTTGTTGTGATTATTTATCTAATATTTATTGTTTAAAGTGTTTGGCCGATATTACCGCCTTTTTATTCATGCTTGTTATAATTATCTTTTAATGTTTATTGTTGTTAATATTGCTTATTAGTTGGAGTGTGAATTTTCTAATTTGTTGTATTTTTATTTTTCAGCTATTACTTTATCTTTTACGTTTCATTTACTTTTATTTGCAATCTTCCTTTTCTTTTTCTTTTTCCTTTCCTTTTGTATTCATATAATTGTTATATTATTTTTCATGATGGCTAATGTTGAAGATATAGAGGGTGAAGGGAGTGTTCAAGGTAATGGACCTCCACAATTCAATGATCAACCTAATTTTCGAACTCTTAGAAAGTATCTTCACCCGGCTAGACAAATTACACCTTCGTGTATTATCTTACCTCTTAACCAACAAGCTTTCAATTTGAAACTGGACATGATTCAACTTCTTCCCACATTTCACGGTATGGATTTTCAAAATCCATACATACACATTAAAGACTTTGAAGAGGTATGTAATACTTTTATTGATAGAACATGCACCAAGGAAACTATTTGACTTAAATTGTTCCCATTCTCTCTAAAAGATAAAGCCAAGCTTTGGCTAAACTCCCTGCGTCCTAGGTCTATAGGTACATGGAGAGAAATGCAAGCTGAATTTTTTTAAAAATACTTCCCCACTCATAGGATGACAACCTTACAACGTCAAATGATGAATTTTTCTTGTAGTCCAAATGAGTCATTTCACCAAGCTTGGGAAAGGTTCAAAGACTTGTTAAATGCATGTCCCCACCATGGTTTTGAGATGTGGAGGTTTGTGAGTTTCTTCTACGACTCTCTTACCACAAATTTTAGAAAGCTAGTGTTAACCATGTGTAATGGTGAGTTTTATGACAAAGAACCAAGTGAAGCCTTTTATTTTTTTGATCAAATGGCTGAAAACACAAAGTAATGGGAGACTTCTCTCCCAGTTCATGTTGAGTCTAGAAACACCATTTCTCATTCAAGTGGGAAGTTCTAATTAAAAGAGACTAATGACCTCAATGCTAGATTAGCCTCATTGGCTAGGAAAGTAGAGTCTCTTGAGATTAAAAAAGTGCATGTCATGAGTGAACAATAAGAGGAAAGTTGTGTTGTTTGTGAGAGCAAAGGGCATAGGACAACTGAGTGTCCTACCATTCCATCTAACACGACCAAAAGATTTATGTCTTTTCCCAAGTGCAGGAGTGTCGAAGTAATAAATAACCCGGCAAGACCAAGGTCGAACCACAGGGAGGTTACTTGTATAAATTATAAACAACAATACTACAACAACAATAGTAACAACAACAACAACAACAACAACAACAACAACAAGAATAATAGTAGTAGTAGTAGTAGTAGTAGTAGTAGTAGTAGTAACACCAATAATACTAATAATAATAATAATAATAAGGAAGAAGAAGAAGAAGAAGTTGATGAGAACTTTGAGATGGAAGATTAATGTAAGGATTAAACAATGATAACAACAAATGTCAAGGTTAGAGGATCCACTAATGGTATTTCAAACAAGTATAATATAAACTCTTTTTATTCAATTGGAAACCACACACAAAGGAGGTTCCAATCAGATTATAAATTGTTAACATGATTACATTAGTTATCTTATTCGAATAATGCTAATACTTGTAAATGATTTCAGGCATTCATGATTATAACTTATGTTAACAACAAATCAAGTTCCTTTCATAGCTCAGATGTCAGTTATACCATACAGTATGGGCTATGAAAGTGCCAAGTATTTGTTGTACCAAGTGTTATACAACATAAATCTAGATTAACCATTTAACAAGTAAAGTATTAAAAGTGAACAAGATAACAAATATAAAGCATGTTAGTATCCAACATTAAAGTCCATGTTGAGTTTTATATTATACTTATCCTTACACCATTAGTGTAACCTTTTCACCTTGACATAATTAACTTAGCTAGACATAATGAAAGAAAGAAACATAAATAAACAAGATAAGAACATAAGTAAGTTAAAAGTTAACTAAGTAAAGGAAAGGAAATGAAAGGCATAAACTTGATATTAATGAAAGCAAAGCATAAGCAATACAAAGAGAGAAAGCAAGAGCATGATCTTGATCTGAACACCAAGATGCCTAAATACATGGCAAATGCCTCCTTTTATAGGCCAAAATTTGAAACTATTGATTTGTTGACTAATTGATGAGTGGGTGGCCACATCTTGACTTGATGACAATTCTTATCTTCTTGTCTGCCAAAAACGTCATTGATAACGTCATAATTTGAACAGACTTCAATCATGAAAGTTCTAGGAAATTGTCTCATCTTTCCAGGGTAAAATTGTGAGATCATTTGGACTTCTAGAACTCGAGATATGGGCTGAACACTGAACAGTGTCTGGGCTGCAGGATAGATTCGGACTTCTTCTTTGTTGCAACAATTGGGACTTGAAAACGGCCTTTTTAAATCTTGGGCTCCACATGAAAGTTGTAGGCCTATGTCTTATCTTTCCATCCATATAAAATGGACCTAAATCCAAGATCTACAGCTCCAGATATGACCCAATTACCGAACAGTGTTCCAGTTTGGACTGCACCAGCATCTCTTTTCTAAGTTTGGCCATCTCTTTGTCCTTTCAATTTTAGTACTTCAACTCATCAATCAATTCTTTCATTTATGTGATAGGCCTGCATTTAAAATGAACATTTACCATAAATTAAAGGTATCTTATATAATTAGATATGTTATTATAAAACATGCTTTAGTTAAGGAGTTATTGATACTTCAAGTGCAAAATGATGATATAAAACCTTGATAAAAATGCACTTTTAAGTACTAATCACCAGCCTTCAAGGAAGTGTTATATGGCCAAACTTATGATTCAAATAATGTTAGAAATCCCTTTTCAAACCATGTAGGCAATCCCTACTCTGATACCTATAATCCTGGATGGAGGAACCACCTAAATTTTGAATGGTGAAATGAGGGCTCTTCAGTACCTCAAACATTTCAATCTCCACCCCAACCATTTCATGCTCCCACACATAACACGTACCAACCACCTCATAAGAGATCCCTAGAGTATCCTTCAACAATTCATGCAAACGCAAGGAGGAATCAACAACCAAGCTTACAAATTTCAAGACCAGACCAATAGGATCTTAGATGACATTCGAAGTCAACTAACCAAGTTGACTCAATCATTAAGCATTCAATAGAAGGGAAAGATCCCAACTCAACCAATGCCAAATCCTAGAGGTCAGGTACACATAAGTGAATCCTCATCTAGTGAACCTGCAAACCATGAACAACTTCAAACCATCACCACCCTTAAAAGTGGAAAGATTGTTGACAAAGCTATAGGTTTTGGGATTCCTAGAGGTATTCTAGGGGAGAAATCTAAGGAAAGTGAAGAGGGTATCAAAACACAAGTGACAAATGAGAGTTTGAGTGAAAAAGAAGGTGGGATAAATGAGAGAGAAGTGAGTGAGAAAGGAGATGATTCAAGAAAAATTAGAGTCAAAGTGAGTGACTTAGAATTTGTTCTTAGAGAACCATTTCCACAAAGGTTAGGGAAATCTAAACATGGTCTTATGAACTCGGAAATTTATGAATTGTTCAAACAAGTGAAAGTTAACATTCCACTCCTTGATGCAATTAAACAAGTCCCATCTTATGCAAAGTTCCTTAAGGACTTATGCACATTCAAAATGAGATTGAATGTGAAAGAAAGAGCCTTTCTAACTGAACATGCTAGTGCCATCATCCAGTTTAAGACCCCTTCCAAATACAAAGATCCTAGTTGTCCTACCATTTCATGCATTATTGGAAGTCATAAGATAGACCAAGCTTTGTTGGATTTAGGAGCAAGTGTGAATTTAATACCCTACACTATTTACGAACAGTTAGGTTTAGGAGAAATCAAGCCTACTCGAATCACCCTTCAATTAGCTGATAGGTCAATCAAGATTCCCAGGGGTATTGTTGAGGATGTGTTGATCCAAGTAGATAAATTCTACTTTCCTGTTGATTTTGTAGTGTTAGACACCGCACCTATTCAAGGTTCTAATGCTCCCATCCCAGTCATCTTAGGTAGACCTTTTGCTAGCTACATCCAATGCTTTAATCAACTGTAGGAATGGGGTGATGAAATTGTCTTTTGGGAATATGACTGTGGAGATGAACATATTCAATGTTTGTGGAGATGAACATATTCAATGTCTCCAAACAAATTGGTGAACATGAGGACATTAGAGAGGTAGATTTGATCCGAATAGTTTTTTAAGAACACTTTGAGAGAGAGTGGATAAAGGATCCATTGGAGAGAACTTTAATTCATGATGAAAGATTTTATTCTTTGGATCATGTTGATGAGGAAGTAAAAGAACTCGAGACTTATCTAGATCCAATGCCTATTATGTCAATAGGTCAATGGACCCCATTGTTTGAGCCTTCGATTTCACCCCAAGTGAAAGTTGAGGCATCTCTTGTCTAACCTTATAAACCAGAAAGGAAGCCTTTACCAAGTGATCTTAAGTATGCATTTCTAGGGGAAGATGAATCATATCCTATTGTGATTTCATCAAAACTTAGCATAGAGCAGGAACAAGAACTTTTGAGAGTGGTGAGAAAACACAGGAAAGCAATTGGGTGCACTATCACTGACTTGAAAGGAATTAGCCCTTTTTTATGTACACATAGAATCTATCTTGAAGAAGAGGCTAAATCTGTGAGGCAAATGCAAAGATGATTGAACCCAAACATGAAGGAAGTAGTGAGAGGTGAAGTGCTTAACCTAGTTGATGCAGGTATCATTTACCCCATTGCAAACTCAAAATGGGTTAGTCCAACCTAAGTTGTCCCAAAAAAATATGGAGTCACGGTAATGAAGAATGAAAATAATGAGCTAGTGCCAACTAGAATCCAAACTGGATGGCGTATGTGCATTGATTATCATAAGTTGAACATGGTGACTAGGAAGGACCATTTTTCGCTTCCATTTTTAGACCAAGTGCTTGAAAGAGTAGCCGGAAGAGCTTTCTATTGTTTTTTGGATGGATACTCAGGGTACAACCAAATTGAGATTTCCTTAGAAGACCAAGAAAAAACCACTTTCACTTGTCCTTTTGGTACCTATGCTTATAAAAGAATGCCTTTTGGCTTGTGTAATACACCAGCCACTTTTTAAAGGTGTATGATGAGTATCTTAAGTGACACGGTGGAAATTTTTTTGGAAGTTGTCATGGATGATTTTTTAGTTTATGGGGATTCTTATGAGTTGTGTCTAATACATTTAGAAAAAGTTCTTGAAAGGTGTGAAGAGAGCAATCTTGTACTCAATTGGGAGAAGTGTCATTTTATGGTGACACATGGCATTGTCTTAGGTCACATTGTCTCTTCAAAAGGGATAGAGGTAGATAAGTCAAAAGTTGAAGTCATTCAAAAATTACCTACCCCTAAGACTGTGAAAGATGTGAGATCCTTTTTAGGACACGCTGGTTTTTACCCAAGATTCATTCATTCTTTTAGTACCATTGTCAAACCATTGTGTAACTTGTTGTCACAAGATGTCCAATTTGATTGGACATCAAAATGTCAAGAAGCTTTTGAAAAGCTTAAAGGGTTATTGACCACTACACCAATCATGCAAGCTCCTGATTGGTCTTTACCATTTGAACTGATGTGTGATGCTAGTGATTTTGCGATAGGGACTGTTTTAGGGCAAATAAAAGATAAGATCCTCATGTCATTTATTATGCTAGCAAGACTTTGAATGATGCTCAATTGAATTACACTACAACTGAAAAAGAACTTTTAGCTGTGGTCTTTGCATTAGACAAGTTTAGGTCTTATTTGGTTGGATCTCTTGTTATTGTTCACTGATCATGCAGCATTGAAATACTTTCTCACAAAACAAGATGCCAAGCCACGTTTGATTCGATGGATCCTCCTACTCCAAGAGTTTAACCTTGAAATTCGAGATAAAAAGGGAGTAGAGAATGTAATGGCTGATCATTTGTCCCGTCTTTCAAGCTATGAGACCATCATTGATGAATCTCTAATAAATGAATTCTTTGCTGATGAAAATTTAATTTGTTCAGGTATTGTCTCCTACATTGGCTCTCCATGGTATGCTGACATAGCAAATTACCTAGCCACAAGTCAGATTCCTTCTCATTGGTCTAAACTTGACCAACAAAAATTCTTACCCAACGTGCGTACCTTTTTTTGGGATAACCCCTACCTATTTAAATACTACCCTGACCAAATTGTTAGGCGGTGCATCCCTGATCATGAAATTCCAAGTGTCATTAATTTTTGTCATGCATTAGCTTGTGGTGGGCATTTCTCTTCCAAGAAAACCACTGCCAAGATCTTGTAGTGTGGTTTTTATTGGCCCACCATGTTCAAAGATGTCCATGCCTTCTGTGTTGCATGTGACCGATGCCAATGACTAGGTAACCTCACTAGGCGTAACATGATGCCCCTTAACCCCATTCTTGTTTTGGAAATATTTGATTTCATGGGACCTTTTCCAAGTTCATTTGGTTACCAATTCATCCTTGTAGCTGTTGATTATGTGTCTAAATGGGTGGAGGCCATTGCATCTCGAACCAATAACCATCGAGTTGTGGTTAAATTCTTAAAAGAAAATATTTTCTCTCGTTTTGGCATGCCCCGGGCTATGATTAATGATAGGGGAAAGCATTTTTGTAACAAAGCTCGTTGGGATTTTGATGAGAAAATATAGTGTAATTCACAAGGTTAGTACCCCTTATCACCCACAGACTAGTGGCCAAGCTGAGTTGGCAAATAGGGAGATCAAGAACATTTTAGAGAAAACAGTCAATCCAAACCGTAAAGATTGGTCCCTGCAACTAGTTGATGCTTTGTGGGCATATCGCACTACTTACAAGACCTCTTTAGGAATGTCTCCTTATAGGTTATTTTATGGAAAGCCTTGTCATCTCCCTATTCAGATTAAGCACCATGCATATTGGGCCAACCGGCAATTCAATGACAATGAAAACGAGGTTGGCAAAAATAGAAAGCTTCAATTGGATGAATTAGAGGAGCTGAGAAATGATGCATTTGAAAATGCAAAAATTTCAAAACATAAGATGAAAGCTTTGCATGATAAACATATTCTTAGAAAATCCTTTCATGTTGGTCAAAAGGTTCTTTTGTATAATTCACGATTACATCTCTTTCCTGGGAAGTTGAGGACAAAATGGATTGGTCCATTCGTGATTAAATCCATCTCTGAGCATGGTGCATTTGAGGTAGAAAATGCTAAGAATGGAAATGTTTTCAAAGTAAATGGTCATCGATTAAAACCTTATCTTGAAAACTTTGTGGCTGAAGTTGAGACATTGGATCTTAAAGATCCAATACCATTGTAGTATCAAAAGTAATAAGTTTTTATTTTTATTTTATTTGTTTTTCTTGTTCTTCCAACTCTTATATTTACTTATTCATGCATTAGGGACAATGCCTTATTTTAAGTTGGGGGTGTGAGGTTCTTTATTTTCAAAAAAAAAAATTCGATGTTTTCTTTTAGTTGTGATATGCAGGATAAAAAAAAATCAAGCAAGAAGTCAACTCATGTCCAATTCAATCAGACATTAATCCTTGAAAAAAAAGGGGAGTAACAGTTTTCTAATCTTTATACTTTTCTTCTCTTTCTTTTTCTACATTGAGGATAATGTAAAACTTAATTTTAGATATTTGATTATGTTGAATGCTTGAGATGACCATGCTTGTTTGAAAAAAAAAACTTGCATTCGTATGTGAATGAGACTTGTTTAGGATCAACATTACATTTTTGGATTCATTATTGTGTTGAACATTGCATGCTTTAATTTGGGATAGATAATATCTTATAAAGCAAGATATAACATACTTTTTTTTCTTTAAGATTATTGAAGTACATCTTTCCTTGTAAAAGCTGTATGAGTTGTGTGATAATGCATAAAAGATGAGTGTGATGCTTTACTTGTGATCATTTCTTTTTTGTTCTAGTCCTAAACAAGGTTTAAGTAAATAGAGTAATAATTATTAGACAATTAAATAAATAAATGTGTACAAAGTTCTATCTACTTTAAGTTTGTGACTTTGTAACTAGGGGTATTCATCACAAATGTTTATCTTCACGTCAAACGGCAGCTTGAAATATGAGTATGCAAAAGCACTTTAAGTTTGTGACTTTGTGAGTAACTGGGTGCATTCATCACAGATGTTTGTATTTGAGTCAAAAGGGAAGTGACCACTTAAAGACAAAGAATAAATAATATCATAAAAAAAAGAATATATATATATAAAAAAGAATATATATATATATATATATATATATATATATATATATCTAGTTTGTTACCTTGTTTGTAGTGGTAAGAAGGGAAGATTACAAGTTGAGTGATTAGTACTTGAAAGTGCATTTTTATCAAGGTTTTATATCATCATTTTGCACTTGAAGTATCAATAACTCCTTAACTAAAGCATGTTTTATAATAACATATCTAATTATATAAGATACCTTTATTTATGGTAAATGTTCATCTTAAATGCAGGCCTATCACATAAATGAAAGAATTGATTGATGAGTTGAAGTACTGAAATTGAAAGGACAAAGAGATGGCCAAACTTAGAAAAGAGATGCCGGTGCAGTTCAAACTGGAACACTGTTCGGTAATTGGGTCATATCTGGAGCTGTAGATCTTGGATTTAGGTCCATTTTATATGGATGGAAAGATAAGACATAGGCCTACAACTTTCATGTGGAGCCCAAGATTTAACAAGGCTGTTTTCAAGTCCAAATTGTAGCAACAAAGAAGAAGTCCGAATCTGTCCTGCAGCCCAGACACTGTTCAGTGTTCAGCCCATATCTCAAGTTCTAGAAGTCCAAATGATCTCAAAGTTTTACCCTGGAAAGATGAGACAATTGCCTAGAACTTTCATGAATTAAGTTTGTTCAAATTATGACGTCATCAATGACGTTTTTGGCAGACAAAAAGATAAGAATTGTCACCAAGTCAAGATGTGGCCACCCACTCATCAATTAGTCAACTAATCAATAGTTCCGAATTTTGGCCTATAAAAGGAGGCATTTGCCATGTATTTAGGCATCTTGGTGTTCAGATCAAGATCATGCTCTTGCTTTCTCTCTTTGTATTGCTTATGCTTTGCTTTCATTAATATCAAGTTTATGCCTTTCATTTCCTTTCCTTTACTTAGTTAACTTTAATCTTACTTATGTTCTTATCTTGTTTATTTATGTTTCTTTCTTTCATTATGTCTAGCTAAGTTAATTATGTCAAGGTGAAAAGGGTACACTAATGGTGTAAGAATAAGTATAATATAAACTTAACATGGACTTTAATGTTGGATACTAACATGCTTTATATTTGTTATCTTGTTCACTTTTAATACTTTGCTTGTTAAATGGTTAATCTAGATTTATGTTGTATAACACTTGGTACAACAAATACTTGGCACTTTCATAGCCCATACTGTATGGTATAACCGACACCTGAGCTATGAAAGGAACTTGATTTGTTGTTAACATAAGTTATAATCATGAATGCCTGAAAACATTTACAAGTATTAGCATTATTCGAATAAGATAACTAATGTAATCATGTTAACAATTTATAATCTGATTGGAACCTCCTTGTGTGTGGTTTCCAATTGAATAATAAGAGTTTATACTATACTTGTTTGAAGTACCATTAGTGGATCCTCTAACCTTGACATTTGTTGTTATCATTGTTTAATCCTTACGTTAATCTTCCATCTCAAAGTTCTCATCAACTTCTTCTTCTTCATCTTTATTATTATCATTATTAATAGTATTATTGGTATTATTATTATTATTATTATTACTACTACTACTACTATTATTGTTGTTGTTGTTGTTGTTGTTACTATTGTTGTTGTATTATTGTTGCTTATAATTTATACAAGTAACCTCCCTGTGGTTCGACCCCGGTCTTGCCGGGTTATTTATTACTTCGACACTCCTGCACTTGGGAAAAGACATCAATCTTTTGGTCGCGTCATTGAGTTTTCGCGTGAATCAATTATGTTGGTTGCATGATAAATATGATTGAATTTGGAATTTTGTATGGATGTTTGATTTAGAGAATGTGAGTATGCTTATTTTTCTTTATTCACTATTGTGTACACTAAGTTAAAGATACCAATGTTTGCATGATAGGTCCTTCAAGTGTGATGAATCGAGCCTAATTATGGTTATTATTCTTCTTTTTATTTCAAAGGTTTTATGTTTTGTTTTGCTTGAGGACTAGCGAAATCTAAGTTGGGGGGTGTGATTGTGCATCAAAAGTATCATTAAGTCTCTTATTTTACATATGTATTTATTGTTTTTATTTGGGTTTTTTTTTTATAATAATTGATGTGCTTTTTCGTAATGAAGTTTCTTTTAATATTTCGATAGGTTTTTGGAGCTTAAATGAACAAAGAATTGAAGAGAAATTTAGTTGAAGATTGAAGCAAATCTTAGTTCAAATATTGCCCCAAATTTGCCCCAAAAATCAATTTTATTCCAATTCTAGAAAAGATTATCATATGATCTATTTCAAGCCCAAACTTGCCTTATGTTGTGTGGAAACTTCAACCATAAAACATTCAAGGTTTCAATGTCAATTTTAGCTCAAATAATAGGTACATTTGTATCCTTATTTGATGTTTAAATTCAGCCCCAAATCAGCCCAAGCACAATCCATGATCTTACAAGTCCACACAACAATAACATTTGATTTATTTTGGGCAATCTATTAATCCAAGAGGGCAAGCACATGTATGGAAAGCTGGAGGGGATATTGTTACATTATTTTGGGTCAAAAAGAAGAAAGAGTCAGCTCATAAGGGAGGAAGAAAAACGTGCACCAAAGTGTTCTCCAAGCTGCCTAAGTTGACTTTCCAGAACACCTTTCGGTGTTGTAGCCATAACTTTCGACTCAAAGATCCAAATGAGCTGTTATTTAATGATTTGGAAAGCTAACAGAATGGCCTATAAATATGTCTCTAATAGCCATCTCTAGAGGAGGCTGATAAGAGGGTCGAATTTCTATCTAAAGTTAGAGTCAGATTTGTGTTAGAATTTTTACTGAAATTGTGTTGTGATCTTCTTTGTAGATTTCGGTTCTTTAGTTTGTAAAACTTATTATTTCAGTTTGATTCAAGTTATTTCATGTTTATTGAAGTGTTCTTATATATAATCATGGTTGGCTAATCTCTTTCTTGGATCCAAATCAAGGATGATGGTGGTTGAGGTGAGTTCTTTAAGATATGAATGAATCTTAATGTTTATCTTCTCATTTTCTTCATGAATGTTTTATTATTGTAAAGAAATTTTAGAAATCATTTAGGTAATGTTATAATCTTGAATTTTTATGCACAAACCTTAGTTTTGGTATAGAGATTGCTTGATTCAATGTCTTACTTAATATGAAAGTATTTGTTTATTCTTAAGTAATAATCAATCTTCATCTTTTTAAACTTCATTGTAATATCTTCCGATCTAATATCATCATCGTTGATATTAGGTTGAGTTATCTTATATATGTTGAAGGAATCACCAATACATCACCATTAAAATTGATTTGGACCAAGACTTACTTTTTCTTGTAATTTAAAATCTATTTACACTTTTTCATCTTTGAAAACAAATCCATTAATTATTTTCAACTAAGTTATTGTTAATTTAATTTCTCTTGAGTTTTTTTTGTTACTTAGCTTAATTTTCAAATCTAGCTCTCTATGAATATGACCTCGATCTTACCGAGTTAATTGCTACATCACACACTCGTGCACTTGCGGTTAAAACAAGCCGATCATAAAAAGCGATCAAGCAAGTACCTAGACTTGCTAGCTGAAAATGCTCAACATTAGGACACTACATGCACTTATGAGGCACCAAGTAACACTGAACCTCATACATCTAGTGAAAGAATGTACAACCTTAGGGAAGATCATGACCTCCAAGCCAAATTTACATCTATAGCTAGAAAAGTCGAGGCATTAGAATTGAAAAAAAGTGGTCAATTAAAATTTGTTCAAGAAATTGTATGTCAACTTTGTGAAACCAACGAACACTCAACAAATGATTATCCAACTTTTCCTTCTTTTAGGGAATGCCTCCATGAACAAGCTCATGCTTTAAACAGTTTCCTAAGGCCCAATCATAACCTGTACTCACAAACGTATAACCTTGGTTGGAGAAATCACCTAAATTTCAGTTGGAAGAGTGATACACAAACTTCACACCCGTCGTTTCAAGCACACCATAATTTCCAAAATTCCCATGGATATTCACCTCCTTATGCTCCACCTCCTAGAAGAAATCTTGAGGAAACATTGCATGCATTCATTGAAAAGCAAGAGACAATCAACACTTAACTTGCTCAAACCATGACAGATTTTAAAGATACTCTTGCAAAATTCACATATGCTCTCAGTTTTCAAGAGAAAGGTAAGTTTCCATCTCAACCACAGCAAAATCCAAAGGGGCATTACAATGCAAATGCAAGTAGTTCCGGAAGCCAACATATGGATCAAGTCAAATCAGTCATCACTCTTCACAGTGGTAAGGTTATTGAAAAACCCACTCTTGAACCTTGTGAGAAAGATGATGAGTCAATCTCTAAGGGTAAGAGGTTGAATCTGAACATTGCAAAGAAAAGACTGATTCCCCGCCAACACTTCTATTTTCTCATGCCATGACCAAACAAAGGAAAGTCAATCACAACTCTGAAATCTTTGAAACTTTCAAACAAGTAAGGATCAATATACCTTTGTTGGATGCTATTAAACAGGTACCTTCTTATGCTAAATATTTGAAACACTTGTGCACCGTGAAGAGAAAACTGAATGTGAAAAAGAAAGCCTTTTTAGCCGAACAAGTAAGTGCTATTCTTCAAAACAATAATGCTTTGAAATATAAAGACCCTAGTTGTCCTACAATTTCATGCTTTATTGGAGAACATAAAATTGGAAAAGCTTTACTTGATCCTAGAGCTAGTGTGAATTTACTTCCATATTTAGCTTTTCAAAGTCTCAATCTAGGTGGGTTAAAACCAACTTCTGTAACTCTTTTATTTGCTGATAGATCTGTAAAAGTGCCTAGAGGAATAGTTGAAGATGTGTTAGTACAAGTCGATAAATTCATTTATCCTGTGGATTTTATTGTCTTGGACACACAACCTGTTGAAGCATGTAATTCATTTCCTGTTATTTTAGGACGTCCGTTTCTTGCAACTTCTAATGCATTGATTAATTGTAGGAATGGACTAATGAAGCTATCATTTGGAAACATGACATTGGAGATAAATATTTTTAACATTTGCAAGCAACCTGGAGAGGATAATGATTTACAGGAAGTAGATCTTATTAAAGAATTAGTTTATGATAAACTTGAATCTACTTTGAGTAAAATTAAGTATGATGAATCTGAAGATTTGCAAATAATTTATTCTCAAGAAGAAATCACGGATGAAAAAGGCACCGAAAATATTGATACGGATCTTTTGTCAAGATTGACAATAGATTCGACATTCGACATCACACCAATCGATGATTACTTTCCTGATAAATCTTTACTTTCTCTTAGTTCAATGCCTTGGTTTGCTAAAAATATCAATTTTCTTGCTTCAAGATTTTTGTCAGCTCACTAGAGTACCGAAGACAAAGGAAAGTTTTTGAACGAAGTGAAGAATTTTTTTTGTAATATTCTGCCAATAAAACCTTTATATAGACTCTAAATTGAATATGGATTTAGCCTTTATAGGAGCGATTGATGGCCAACACTTTGTTTGCATAACAAACATGGATTCTTTTGTCATATTTCTTTTCAAGAGTAATTCTTCTTAAGTTGTTTCTTTGATAAAACGTAAATCAAGCTCATCCAGAGATAAATTTTACGCAAAAGAAGGGTCAAAGCACTCTTCACTACTATTAAAAAGTTTGTTACATTGTTTTGGAAAGGAAATATAAGGAAAAAAAGGTACATCAGTCTTTATCTTCATCCACATCTCTAACCACTAGTAAGAAAGCATAGCCATGGTTCTCAATCTTTCCCAGAAAAGCATTGGTCTTAGCTAGGCTTTACCGGTAGCGAAGGATTTCCCCTCCCACTTTTCAGGCATTGGACCTAACAATCCAAGCATGTTCGGCAACTTCATCCATTTGCTCATTCATTTTGGTCATCTTTTCTATGAGCAACATATTACTTCGGTTCAAGACATTATTGTTGGCGTCGATCTGGTCTTTATGCTTTTCTAATGTTATTAACTTCTCATTCAAGTGTTTTACATTTTCTCGTTCTTTGTTGAGCTTCATTCTCAGCACCTTGATTTCATTTTGTTTCTTAGTCACTAGATTTACTTCAACTACCTAACTTTCTTCCCTTTACCTTCAACCCTTAATAGCTCTTATGCTTCAATTATCTAGCTTTCCATCATCACATTTCTTGTTCAGCCCCTCATATTTCTCAATTCTAGCTACCAGCTCTTCTTGAACCTGTGCATATTTATCTTGATAATATTCACTGCTTCCTTGACAGTCATTGAAGTCATACCTCAGTGCTTCAAGTTTGGAGCAGTTTTACATCTAGTTCAAACCTAGTTCTTTTTTTTTTTTAAGATTCTTCCCTTGCAGCCTTTTCCTTACTCAATTGCAACTATAGTACTATTATTCTTGCATCTCTAGATTGAACTTGCTCATCTAGAAATGGCCTTTTTTTTTCTCTTTTCAACACCATTGTTTCTAAAGTTGCCTTGTCTCTCTTGCTTTTGCTCAACTCTATTTGCAACTTTTCTACTTGCTCTTAGCTCCTCCTCAGTGTTGACCCTTTTTCTTTTAACTGGCTCTTCTACAACTTGTGAAGGTCTAGCTTCAAAGTGTGGTGCCCTAGGAATAGTAGCCAAAGCGCCAAATCTCTCCATCTTGTATACTTTTTACTTGTGCTAGGGTCCCTCAAACTTTCAAACTCCTTTATGATCAAAACCAAGTGCTTTCAATCTCATTTGACGATCATCAGGACTTTTTGAGTGACCATATCTTTGAATAACCTAGAAAATTAGGCAAGTCCAATTGTTTTCAGGACGTATTCTATGCCCCTTAGTTGTCTTACCATAAGGGCCAGAGCATAACTTACATAACCTGTAATCCGATTAAAGGTTCCCAACATTTTTTCCCACAACTCATCAGGACATCTACTGTTGTTACCCATAAGGCTTTTCAATTGAAATTGCTATTAGGCAACTATTGCAGCTTCTCTACCCAACATTGATCACCCAATCTTCCTCATTCTTCTTCTTCCACCAACTTTAAAGGCCTTTGGTTAAACCACCAAAATTATTGAAGATCGATTTCTTCATTTTAATATGACTCACCATCCATATGTATAATAACTGTATGCAAAATCTCATTGCCCCTTTTCCAGTTCTTTTACAATGGTTGAGGGTTAGAATGGTTTCAACCAACATAGCAACAATAAAGTTAATCTAGGTGTTTTCATACTCTACCAAAACAGCAGCAGCTTCTAAACTTATCACACCTGTTAAGTTTGGAAACCACACAAGGCCAAATATGCCTAAAGCAATTAATTTATCTCTTTCTTTCATGGATCCATGTTCTGACTTTTCCCTCTCTAACTCAACTTCTAAGAGTTTCCAAATCTAACAACTAGCATTCTTCTCTAATAACCTAGTCAGATTAGGAACTTTGAGTAGTTTTGACAACTCAAGAATCACTTTATCATCTTTCAAAAGGAAGTAAACCATATACAAATGGTTAGGAAGCTTTATCAACATTCTATACTCTTTCATCGTAGGACATAAATCTATACTTTTAAAAAAGAAACACCTATAATTGGGATCCTAAAAGTAAACGAGAGCTCTAATTGTTAGGTTCAATACTTCTACCTTCATAATTTCTATTAGTCGCCATATTTCCTAAAAAATACAACCTTATCAATATTCTAAACATGAGCCATCAATCGCTTCACTTGATTCATAGTGCAATTCAAGTTCTTAATCGGTGACAATTTCCTTGCATCACATTTAGGGCGGTCTCCTTCGAACAATTTTAATAATTCAGAATTTTGCTCATATTCTACAATGGTAAATTTAACAGTTGTGGGCATTTGATCATTCATAAGTCCTGTAATTCAAGATGCTTTACAGTTAGGCTCAGGTTTGATACAAAACAGGTATTATGGAGCATACACCTTAAAAGGAGGTTCTAGTTCTTTCAAATAAGAAAAAGGGTAGGTTTACTACTTGGTTTCTAAAAAGGGTCTCTTGTTGTCCTAGTGATCACCCTCGTGGAGGTAATATAAGGGCTTAATGGGCAATGGGATGGCTTATGCACCAATTATTACCAGTCTAATCACTTAGTGAAGATTTGGGGTTTAAACAAACTTAAACCTTGACTCAAGTCATAATGCAATATCTCACATCGGCGGGTGAGGACTTCGGGGAAGGCCTTATATGAGCATGCTCACCTTGACTAGTAAGATGCGTTTTGGGGCCATGCGTGGCTGCTAAGAACAAATTTGTGAGGCCCGTGGGCCAAAGCGAACAATACCTTGCTGGTGGGGTGGGGTGGGGTGTTACACATAAAGTAAGATGTTAATCCCCCATTTAACCTAAAACTTTACAATGTGTGTCCTCACAAATAATATTAGTGATGCATGAATGCCTTTCATCCTTATCCAATATATTATGAATGACAAAATATAAAGAGAATGCATGCCAAAGCTCTTAAACAAAGTAAACCATTTATAACAAAAACATAAACAAACATCAATCTTCACATAACATAAACAAACAAAACAAAGCCTACTTCAAGGGTTCTTAGTGGAGTCGACATCTCGACAACCCTTTTCCAGGCAAGTTGAGAGGTCTTTGGTAGGATAAGGAGTCGTCACCTAATATTATGGTTACTAAGAACCCTAACTGGTTTTTAGAGATTCTAGGCAAGGGGCTGGTTGTGTAAATAATAAGTATAAACACCCCTAGTATGTCTTACCTAAGGTAACCTGTATTAGTTTTTTCTTCGTTTGTTGTTACTACGGTATGATGGTGTTTCTATTCTTATTGGTGCATCTATGAAGGGATTGCTATAATGAGCAAACCCTGGTTTTTCTTTAATGCATTTTTAGAATCCAGGTTATAGATGTTTTTTGGAGATGTTGACATGACCCCCACCATTGAAGAGTATGCCCAGATTTTAAATTTTCCAAATGACCCTTACAAAGTATATTTCTAACAAAGAATTGAGAACACAGCTGCCAAGGTCGCACCACTACTACATCTAGACCAAGTTAATCAGTACAAGACATTTGATGAAGGACCTAAGTGGAAGTTGATTGAGCACAAGCTGAAGAAAGATAGAGAAAGGGCAAAGCTAAGTGAAGAGAAATACCATACAGTTACTTAGAGACATTTGGAAAAAGAGTGAAGCAGTGTTGCATTCCTCTGTTATTTATATGGATAGTCAGTCACTTGGAGACATCGAGAGAAGTTTTCAATAATTTATGGTGTTCAACATGAGACCCTTTGGGCAAATTTAAAATGAAGAATGGAACGACCTAGATATGAAGGCATGGGTGAAAAAAATACCAAGCACTCCCTCAAGAGTAATTTCAGATGGAAAGCTCCTAGGGTGGGCAGTCCATCTACTCACCCTCGCTAGTAGTTAGGTAGTTCGGATGAACACAATACGTACCGAGAACCCGAGGATTAGCTGAGTATACTGGTTTATTTAAAAGAGCTAATTCTTTAGTCGAGTTAGATGCCATTAGATGTGATTGGGGGTAACTTGTTTTAATCTATAAGGAGCAAAAGGAATCTCCAGCCAACCTTAATTACTTAATATGGAAGAGTGGTGAATTATCCAGGGCACTTAGAAGTATAGTAATGCAAAGCCAGAATTTCATCGACAAGGAGGAATCATCCACCACTAAGGAACCTAAGAGGAAAAGGGTAAATAATGAAGAAAAAATACAAGATGATTTAGATAGGCTGAGGATTGAATTGGACAACTACAAGAGTCAGCAAAAATTCTTGGAAAACTAGTTGTTGCAAGAAGAAAAGATAAAGACCTGCCTAAACCAACAGTTGAAAGAGAAGAATGAGTGGATAGTTGAATTGATACAAGATTCAATGTAAGAAGAGAACTTCCGGTCTAAGGAAATTGTGTGTGGAATCCAGGAACAGTTGGAAGAAAGAATGGTCAAATATGATGACCTAGTAAATAAGCACGTGATGCTAGAAAAAGAGTTGGTGACTCTGAAAAAGACCTCTGAAAGTAGAAGACGTGCTGACGAAGAGTCAATAACTACATTAAAAAAGGAGAGGGATCACAACAGAATAAAGCTAGAGGCTAAAAAAGAGAAGAACATATTGACTAATCTTACTATTAAAGAAGAAAGAAATTTAAGAGCTTAATACAAGGTCCAAGATGACGATGAAAGAAAAGCAAGAAAAACAGCTGATTCAGATATGAGGGAATATCTTAGTAGAGCATATGCCTTGACAGACTAGGTCTCTACAATCTAGTCTGAATTGGAATTCCAAGAAGAAGCGGTGAAAATAATAAAAGAGCAATTCGAGGAATGGCAGGACTACATCAATAACTTCAATGTACAACTAAATACAAAGATAGTTGAACTCGATATTGAGGAGGAAGAACTTTAAAGGGCCAGAAACCAGATCCAGCAGTTAAAAAAGACAATTCAAATGTTGGTTAAGAACAACAAATCATTAGAAGATTGAACAAACCTACAAGCTGATTAATATGGTGGCCTAGAAGGCAAATGAGTTAGGAATAAAAGCTTCCATGATTGGCTACAATGTTCATAAATACAAAGAGTATTTTAGTGAAATCTCAGCTTTTATCATGAATATAGCTAATAGAGGAGTGGCATTTGAATAAAAACATAGAAAAACTCCTGGTATAAACTACTTAGCATTGATGAATAAAAAAGGGCTCAAACCCACTTTTACGGTACTTTCTAATGTGTATGAAGGACTTGGAAAAAAAACCCCTTTAAATGCATCGGATTATGGATTCTACCCACATTTAACAAGAAAGTCATAGATTAGCTCTTTAAACAAGTTAATTCATACCTAACATGCATGTAAATATATTTGCATATATATATATATATATATATATATTAAATGACATACATATGTGCCTAGGTTGAAATATAGGTCCCCAAAAAGCTCTAATCCATAAAGTCAGGATCCCTAACATAATCCAGCATTTATGCAGTCGACAACACCAACACTAACCCCTACAGTTTTATATACATTCTCTAATGAATCTCACAAGACAAAATCATCTGATGATATTGATCAAGATAAGATGGCAGTATTAGAAGCCATGATAAGACTTGTATGGCCCAATACAGGTCGTGAAAATGTGTTTAGTCCCTAACGTAGTTATACCAAAAAAGTTTCATGTTCCCTAGTTTATTAAATACACTGGAACTCAATGCCCTATCACCCATCTCAAATCCTATTGCAATAAAATGGTAGCAGTAGTACGTGATGAAAAATTCCTAATGCACTTTTTCAAGATAGTTTGAGTGGGACAGTGCAAAGCTAGCATATGAGATTAGACAACACAAAGATTCAAAGATGGAAAAATCTTGTGGATGCTTTCTTTAGGCAATATAAGTACAACATGGATATTGCTCCAAATAGAACCAGTTTGTCCAATATAGAAAAAAAGAAGATAAAGAAAGCATAAGAGAGTATGCTTAATGATTAAAAGATTTGGTTACATAAGTGCATCCTCCACTTTTAGATATAGAGATGGTTACCTTATTCACAAATACACTCAAGATGTCATACTACGAGCATGTGATGGGTAGTTCAGCATAACAATTTCCTGATATTATAGCATTAGCCAAGTGCATAGAGCAAGGGATAAGGAGTGGCAGAATTTCCACGCCCACTGAGAAAAAGGGCTTCGGAGGGAAGAAGAAGGAGGTTGATGATGTTGAAGGTAGCTATAGAAGCAAGAAGAACCAATTCCAAAACTACAACACTCCATCCCCTTCATCCCAAATTACCAACATCAACTTTAACTCTCCATTTCCAGCTAGAAAACCTAAGCCTCAAAAGAACCAAACCAAAAACCATATAAAAAAATTTCCAAAGAAAAAAATACCAAAGAGTCAAAGAATAGCTACCCCCGTTACCGCTACCTTTAAACGAGATGTACTAAAAACTATTAAATATCAGGCATGTAGCTCTTGTACCATTCGTGCCTCTGCAACCACCTTACCCTATTTGGTATAAACCAGACCTCACCTCTAAGTACCATGCTAGTATTGCAGGATATAACATTTACCATGCTTGTCTTGACTTTTGCTTTGTGTTAGGTTGGGAACCTTGTATTTTATGGTTCCCCTCAACCATTGTATGCTAATCTTAGCTTGTTAGCTTCCTTTCCATGGTTTGGATGTAAGGTTCTATCAGGGAGTTTGTTCCCTGCTTTTGTAAATCACTGTATACGAACTTGTTGGTTCTCCGGCCTTGTAAATTTTTGATCTATTAATATACTTACATTATGATTAAAAAAAAGAAGCTCCTATAATTAATTAAAGCTGGGTGGATAAAGTTTGAAGAAACTCTGAATAGGAGTACAAACCCTCTGCCTAATCATGCTTCGAGTAGTGGGTCGGTAAATGCATTAGAGGTGGAGCACCCATGAAGTTTAAACCAATGGATAAAATTTATAAGATGATGATAGAAGTAAGGTACAAAGAAGGTAGCATGAATTTTTATAAGTATCATGGAGAAGAAGGCCACATAATTAACTAATGTGAAGACTTCCATGACAAGGTGATACAAATGATAATTCAAGGGATTCTTCAAATAAAAAAAGGGATAGATAGAGAGGTATCCATAATGGATGCATCTGGAAAAGGCAAAGAAGTGTGCCAGGTGCAATTTTCTACAAACGGGTTGCCCAAATTAATCTTGTCCAAACCTATAGTGACATATAAAGGAGATTACAGTGCTTTACCTCATAACTATGGGTACTCTTTCAAGAGCATGTGGCCAATACTCGTCTTTTAAGCAGATGTCGGAGACCTAACTCGCAGTGAGAGATGTTTCACCCTAGAAACAAATGAAGGTCAAGGGTAAGGAAGTGGTCAATTTGACAGAGGAAGTAAATGAACTCGTACTAAAGAAGAAACCAGTTATTTTTTAAAGCTAATGAAACATAGCGAATACAATGTTGTTGAGCAGCTTAAAAAACTCTTGCCAGAATATCATTGTTCTCATTGATTTTGAGCTCTAAGCCACATAGGAAGGCATTGCAAAAAGTGTTGAATAAGGCCTACATGCCTTAAGACATTAACCAAGAAACCATAGAGCATCTAGTGGGAAAAATCTAGGGCTTAAATTATCTGTACTTCACTGAAGACGAGTTGAACCTGACATTATTAGGCATAACAAGCCACTATACATAACAGTGCGATGCAAAAACATTCTGATTGGGATGGTATCAGTCGACAATGGTTCTGCACTAAATGTGCTACCAAGGCACATGTTGAAAGAAATGCCCATTGATGAGTCACATATGAAACCCAGGACTATAATGGAAAGAGCATACGATGACTCACTAAGATAAATAGTTGGGACCTTGGAGGTGGAATTGTACGTGGGGCCATAAAAGTTCTTGGTAATATTGTAGGTAATGGACATTCATCCTTCTTACAACATATTGTTGGGGAGACCATGGATCCATGCAGTTAGAGCAGTAGCTTCCTCACTACACCAATGCTTAAATTATATTATGAATGGAATGCTGATAACTATCAAGGCTAAGGAAACAATTTCCAAGATAAGAAATGTGGTTATGCCTTCATCGAGGCTGAAAATTATAGAGATGAGAACATTCACGCGTTTGAAATCATGAATGCAGAATGGGTTCCTAAAGGTGCAATGCTAAAAAGAACAAAAATTTCAAAAGCAGCAATGATGGATGCTAACTACTTTTTAAAGAATGGGATCCCTTTCCAATATTATCCCAAAACTAGGATACGTGAGCGAGTCAATGTGATAAAATTGAAGTGTGTAGATTAGAAATTTAGGCTTGGATATAAACCCAAGAAAGATTATTACAAGCAAGCTGTTAAGATCAAAAGGGAGGTAAGAATGACAAAGATTAAAAAGGTGAGAACCAAAAGAAAAGGAACTGGTCATCCCATCACTTTAAATAATTTTTCCAAGATTTGTAGAAGTAATCGGATCCGACATGGCAGATCTTCATATTAGTACTCTGTAATACCAAAATAAAGAGTAGATTGAGGGAGTAGCAGCTGATATAGAGGATAAAATTCTACCACAGCTTTCTGTCCACACTATTGATGAGGTCCCTACAAAAGCTTTTGTAAAGAAGCCGGCCAAAGAAGAGGTGTATCAAAATTGGAAGATAGAGTATGCTCCTATTGTGTTTTCAAAAAGTAATTGCCTTTGTTTAATCATGTCTGCAAAATTGTTTTGATTTGTTATGTATCAACTTGTTTCAGTTTTGTTGGGAGCTTAGCTCATAATGCCACAAAACTTTCTCTGTCAAATGAGCCCTTCTTTTTAATAAGATCATGCATTTTCTTTTGTTTATGCATTTTCTTTTGTTCATGGTGTCTTATTCTTTTGTTTCTTGTAAATAACACGCTTATACGAGCACACTTTACACTTTCAGGAATCTTGAAAGTTCCATCAATTCACAAACTCACTATACTAAAAATAATTGGCCAAACTTTGATAATACTATTGCAATGGGTGATGAAGATTGGGAAGAAGAGGACATGAAAGAGTTTACTCGGTTGGTGGAAAAATTCAAGAAAACCTGGAAACCTGTTAGCGAAGAAAAGAAAGAAATCATAAATTTAGGAAATGAGTAAGAAAAGAAAGAATTGAAGATTGGTACTCTTATTACAACTAAAGAATGAGATAGGTTGATATCTTTACTGCATGAGTATGCAGACATTTTTGCATGGACTTATACAGATATGCCTGGTTTGGACAAGAACACAGTGGTGCACAAAATTCCTTTGGTAGAAAGTGTTAAACAAATTAAACAGAAGACCAAATGAATGCACCTAGATATGTAGCTCAAAGTAAAGGCAAAGATACAGAAACAGTGGGATGCAAGATTTTTGAATGTAGTCCATTACCCCTAATAGGTAGCTAATCTGGTTGTAGTCCCTAAAAAGGATGGCATAATTTGAGTCTATGTGCATTATGGAGACTTGAACAAAGCAAGCCCGAAGGATGACTTTCCTCTATCCCACATAGACGTCTTGGTTGATAATGCTGCAAAGAGTGTCATATATCCATTCATGGATGAGTTCTTAGGATATAATCATACTAGAATGGCAGAAAAAGACAGAGAAAACTACCTTTATCATGTCATGGGGAACTTTTTGTTATAAAGTGATGACATTTGGATTAAATAATATTGATGCTACGTATCAAAAGGTAATGGTCCTTTTGTTCCATGATATGATGCCTTAAGATGATATATTTGCAAAATTAAAGAAAGAAAAAGATTGTATGCGAGTAATGAGGAGATTGTTTGAGAGGCTACGAAAATACCAATTAAGACTAAATCCTGCAAAATGCTTGTTCAGGGTAAGGATGGGAAAGCTATGGGGTTTTGTAGTAAGAATTTGAGGAATAAAAGTTGATCTAGACAAAGCAAAGGCCATCTAGGATATGTCGGCACCCAAAATAGAGAAAGATGTAAGTTTTCTTGGGCATTTGAATTACATAGCTGGATTCATATCTTAGTTGAGGATAACATGTGAGCCAATTTTCTGATTGCTCAGAAAGAAAAACCTGAGGGTATGGGACAATGATTGCCAAGAAGGCTTTGACAAGATAAAAAAGATATTTTCAAAACCCACCATTAATAATACCTCTTACACCAAGAAGACCCTTAATCCTATATTTGACGATGATGAAAATAGCCATGGGATGCATGTTGGGTCAACATGATGAGTCAGGCAGGAAAGAGCAAGTTATCTACTACTTAAGTAAAAAACTCAATGACTGTGAATCATGATATACTATAATTGGAAGACTATGTTGTGCCTTAGTGTGAAGCGCAAAAATACTCAGGCAGTATGTGTTATACTATATGACATGGTTGATCTCAAAATTGGATCCACTTAAGTATATTTGTGAAAAACCTTATCTATCGAGTAGGATAGCAAGATGACAAGTGTTGTTAGCAGAATATGACATCGTTTCCATGACGGGGAAGTTTGTGAAAGAAAGTGTGATTGTTGACCATCTTGCAGATCATGTTGTAGAAGATTACAGGTTATTAAATTTTGACCTTCTTGATGTGTACGTGCTAACAGTCAAAGATAAAAATGAGATGATCGATTAGTGGACCTTATACTTTGATAGGGCAATGAACGTATCAGAAAATGGGACTGGAGTAGTGATAATTTCTTCAAAAAAAAAAAGCAATACCCGACTTTGGTAAGGTTGTAGTTTGAATGCACCAATAACACGGTTGGGTATGAAGCCTGCATCATAGGTCTGGAAGTTGCTTTGGAACTCAAAGTTAAGAAGTTTGAGGTCTATGGGTATTCCATGCTAATCATCTACCAGATAAAAGGGGAGTGGCAAACCAAGGATGAGAAGTTCAAGCCATATCTAAATTATCTCTTAAAATACACCCATATTAGTAGAGAAAAGAATATATTCGCTGATGTCCTAGCAACCCTAGCCTTGATGACACAATTTGTTATTGGAGGAAGGATCTAACCGATAAACATCAAAGTCAGAAATCTCCAAGCTCATTGCTTCACAGTTAAAGAATAGTCAGACGGGAAACCATGGTACAATGACATCAAAAGGTTTATCCAACACCAAAAATACCCTTAAAGGGATTCCAAGACAGATGAAAGAACTTTGAGGAGAATGGTTATGAATATTTACTTGGATGACAAAATCCTATATAAGATGTCATTTGATAGGACTCTATTCAAATGCCTGAATGAAAATGAGATTAAACAAGCATTAAAAGAAATCCATTAGGGAATTTATGCCACTCATGCCAATTGATATACAATGGCAAGACAAATGCAAAGATATGGATACTTTTGGTTGACCATGAAAAGGGATTGTGTAGAATATGTCAGAAAATGCCACAAATGTCAAATATATGGTGATAAGATTAATGGGCCTCTAACACCGTTATTCAACATGACCTCGCCTTGGCCTTTTGATTTATGAGGGGCTAGATGTCATAAGGCTAGCCATGGGCACATGTTCATTTTGATGGCCATCAACTACTTCACTAAATGGGTAGATGCCAACTCTTATGTGCATGTCACATAGAAAGTAGTCAAGAAGTTCATTGAGAAAGATTTGATCTATCTTTATGGCTTATCAACAAGATTGATAATCGATAATGCTCAAAATTTCAATGGAAAGCTAATTGTTGAGCTTTACACCAATTGGAAGATTAAACACCTCAATTTCGCTCCTTACATACCAAAAATGAATGGAGTTGTCGAAGCAGCTAATAAGAATCTTAAAAAAGATCATTCAAAATATGATGGTCATCTACAAGGATTGGAATGAGATGCTTCTTTATGTGTTTCACGTATACTACACCATAGTTAGAACTTCTACGGGTGCAACCCCTTATTCTTTGGTGTATGGGATGGAGACGGTTATGCCTTTAGAAGTGGAGACTTCATCATTAAGGATCTTAAGGAAACAAAACTAAATGAATCAGAATGGGCAAAGCTAAGATTTGAGCAATTAAACTTCAACGAAAAGAGACTATCGGCCATTTGTCACCACCAATTGTACCAAAGCAGAATGGCTAGAGCATACAACAAGAAGGTCAAGCCAAAAGTGTTTAAAGAAGAAGACTTGGTATTGAAGATGATCTTGCTAGCATCGAGAGAAGATTAGAGTAAATGGGCACCGAACTGTGAAGGACCATATGTGGTGAAAAAGGCTTTTTTCAGATGAGCTTTAATCTTGACCAATATGGATGGGGGAAGATCTGCCTAGACTTGTAAACTCTGATATTGTAAAAAAATATGATGCCTCATGTACTTTTTCTATTTATTAATAAAAATTGAAGCTTGGCAAAGAATTCTTTGGTGTGTTTTCTTCTTCTTCAAAAACTATGTATAATCTCATGTTTTCACAAAGATTTTTTGAAAAATCAAAGTTTTAGTACAAAAAAAGAAACCAAATTGGTGTTTGTTCTAACAAACAAGTTTTTAAAAAATAAGTGATCTTCTAGAAAGGTGACCATACACTTAGAAAAACCTGAATAACAACACAAACACCACAATATGACTTCAAATCTAAGTTTTAGCTAAATGAATAATGAGAAACCATTTTGCATGTTCACATGAAAGAAAGTGAAGCTTACCGATCCTAAATGCATATGTTTGAAATGAGGAAAGACCATCTTGATGATCCTTTTACAAGACTAAAAATATATATTTTGCAGTCCCTATTGAGCCTAGTAAATTTTTCTTGAGAAATAACCTTGACTAAGATTGTGCCCCATATTAAAGGCAAGTGCAAGAATCTAAAAAGTAATCCAAATATGCAAATAGATCATCAATAACTAAAGATGTCCAAACAAAGCTAAGAACATAAAAAAATTCAAAAGTAAAAAAGGTTTGAGTATACCATACAAAATAACAAAAATGATGATAACGATCAAAACTAAATGAGAAGATAAAAATAAGAAGCCCGAGCTCGACCCTAGGGGGCATGACAGACCATTTTGCAAGTCAATCCTAAGGTCTAGAAATTTATGGACCGAAAAGGGGTCTAGAAACAAGTATTAATGATCATTCGTTGCGAGATCCCTTAAACACTGACATGATCAGAGAGTTGATGTCTTATCCCAAGTGCAGGAGTGTCGAAGTAATAAATAACCCGACAAGACCAGGGTCGAACCACAGGGAGGTCAACTATATAAATTACAAATAAAGAGGAAGATTTGAAGAGAATAATAACAGAAAAGGAGTTGAAGAGAGTTTTGGGATGTGATATTGGTGTAAGGATTAAATAATGATAAAACAGATGTCAAGGTTAGAGGATTCACTAATAGTATTTCAAATAAATATAATATAAACTCTTTTTATTACTCAATTGGAAACCACACACAAAGGAGGTTCCAATCGAATGATTTATCGTTATTAGCTCAATATAAATTATTAACATGATCATATTAATTATCTTATCTAAGTAACACCATACTTATAAATATCATCAGGCATTCATGTTGCTAACTTATGTTAACAACAAATCAAGTTCCTCGCATAACAACGATGTCGGCCGAAGACTATGAAGGATCAAGCATTTGATGTACCAAGTATTATACAACACAAATCTAGATAGTCATTTAACAAGCAAGGTATTAATAATTAGTAAGATAAAAAGATAAGACATGCTAATATCAAACTTTCTTGGATATAAACATTAAAGTCCATGTTGAATTTATATTATACCTATTCTAACACCATTAGTAAAACCTTTTCACCTTGACATAATTAACTTAGCTAAACATAATGAAGAAGAAAAACATAAATAAACAAGATAAGAACATAGTTATGATGAAAAGCATAAACAAGAGATTAATGAAAGCAAAACTTAAGCATTATTGGCTAAATACATGATCTTGATCTGAAAACCAAGATGACTAAATACATGGCAAATGCCTCCTTTTATAGGCTAAGATTCAGAACTATTGATTGGTTGACTAAGAAAATAGTTGGTGGCCAACCATTGATTTGGTGGCTGGTTTTTGACATTGTTGGCTGCTGGTTATTGATATTGTTGGCTGATTTTTGATATTGTTGGCTGGCCAAAACATCATTGCTAACATTAGAATTTGAGTCCTTTGTTCCATGAAAGCTGTGGGCAATTGTCTTAGCTTTCCAACAAAAAAAACCAGAGCTCATTTGGACTTCTAGAACTCAAGATATGAGCTGAAAACCGAACAGTGTCTGAGCTGCAAGACAGGTTCTGACTTCTCCGTTGTTGCTAAGATTTGAACTTGAAACGGTAGAATTGAGTCTTGGACTCTTCATGAAAGTTTAGGTCTATGTCTTAGCTTTCCATCCATATAAAGTAGACCTAAATCCGAGTTCTACAACTCTAGTTATGATCCAATAACCGAATGGTGTTCTAGTTTGGAATTGAACCAACATCTCTTCTCTTAGCCTAGTCCTCTTTTTGTCTCTTCACTTTCAATAGTTAATCACATCAATCAATCCTTTGAATTGTGAGATATACCTGCATTCAAAATAAGCATTTACCATAAATTAAAGATATATTATATTATCAGACTTGTTATTATAAAACATGCTTTAGTTAGGGAATTTAATGATACTTTAGTGCAATATGATGATATAAGGCCTTAATGAGAATGCACTTTTAAGTACTAATCAAACACCTTTTGAGCCTATAAATATGCTTTTTCTTCATAACCAAAAGTTAAAGCCAACAATATGTACCCAATCAAGCTCTTTCTAATCAAAGATAGGCAATCTGGATCGGCAGACAATGCTTTCTCATAAGAAATAAGCTCCATTATTCATACAAATAAAAGGAATGCTTCCCCTCAAATTAAAACTTGAACCCAATTAACCAACAAAACACGAAATAAAAAGTCACTTCACACTTTTACCAAAACAACAAAATAAAGATTTTCAATAACTATGAAAACTTGTCCACAGGAATCACTTGAATTCATTTCAGAACAAGTTTGCTTAAAACTGATGTCAAAATGGTTTTTGTGTTTGGAATACTTTTGTAATTCCAAAAATTTTCCCATTAAAACAATTCCTTGCAAATAAACAAATCTTTTTCCTCATAGCATCATCCTTAAAGAAAATTCAAAACTAAACACTTGAGGGCATGATCAGGATGTATCAATCCAAGAAACATAATAAGGCTAGCTCCATGATTCTCTTTCCAAGAAAATAGAGAATATAGAGTAAAACTGACAATCTTTGAGATAAAGGTTCGTAGGCAAAGAGGTATGCTGATATAATTTAAGACATGCCCTTCCCAGAGGTCAAAATCACAAGTTGTGACTTGAGTAAGCAAAAACAAAAAAGCCATCGGAGCTTGGTAGAGAGGTTCAAACTTTTAAAAGGGAAGTCTATGGAGAAAGGGGACCTATATTTCTTAGGTAAGTATAGATGAATATTGATCATAATGCATTATACTTTAATCTTTGACAAACTAGTATTTAACCAACAAATCTTTTTCCTTCCGAGTATGTTTTCTAACTAACCTTCCTATACCATATAGGACTCTTTCTAGCCCTATCCATTAAGGGAGCTTTATAGCCCTCATAATCAGATAGTGCGCTTTTTATCCCTATCTCTATCTCTATTTTATTTGAGTGTGCCTTTGAGCTCTCATCTTCCAGATAGTATGTTTCTAACCCAATCTCCTTTTGAGCACACCTTTGAACCTTCATCACTCATATAGTGTGTCGTTTAACCCTATCTCCTTTCAAGTGCGCCTTTAAGCCATCATCATTTACATAATGCATTTTTTAACCCTATCTCTTTATAGCGCGCTTTCTAGCCCTCTATCTCTTTCTTTCTAAGTGCGCTTTCTAGCCCTAATAATCAGATAGTGTGCCTTTAGGCCCTATCCCTTTCCTTTGAGTGTAGCTTTGAACCTCATCACTCAAATAGTGTGCTTTCACACTTTCTAGCCCTATTACTCACATAGCACACTTTCCAGCCTTATCTCTATCTTTTTTTAGCGCACCTTCAAGCCCTCATCTCTTAGATAGTGTGTTTTTTAGCCCTATCTCTTTTCTTTTCAAGCACGCCTTTGAGCCCTTATCTCCCATATAATGTGCTTTTTAGCCCTATCTCCTACCGAATGTGCTTTCGAACCCTCACTTCTAACACTTTCAAAAGGATTGACCTTTTCCTGATCTGGTAAGTCCACTATCTCTCATTGATTAGTACTTAAAAGTGCATTTTTATCAAGGTTTTATATCATCATTTTGCACTTGAAGTATCAATAACTCAACTAAAACATGTTTTATAATAACAAGTCTGATACTATAAGATACCTTTAATTTATGGTAAATGTTCATCTTAAATGCAGGCCTATCACATAAATGAAAGGATTGAGTGATGAGTTTAAGTACTGAAATTGAAAGGACAGAGAGGGCCAAACTTAGAAAAGAGATGTTGGTTCAGTCCAAACTGGAACACTGTTCGGTCATTGGATCATATCTGGAGTTATAGATCTTGGATTTAGGTCTACCTTATATGGATGGAAACCTAGACATAGGCCTAAAACATTCATGCGGAGTCCAAGATTTAAAAAGGCTGTTTTTAAGTCCAAATTGTAGCAACAACAGAGAAGTTTGAATCTGTCCTACAGTCTAGACACTGTTCAGTGTTCAGCCCATATCTCGAGTTCTAGAAGTCCAAATGACCTCAACTTTTTTTTCCTAGAAAGCTGAGACAATTTCCTAGAACTTTCATGATTTAAGTCTGTTTAAATTATGATGTTATCAATTATGATTTTGGTAGACAAGAAGATAAGGATTGTCACCAAGTCAAGATGTGGCCACCCACTCAACAATTAGTCAACAAATCAATAGTAATAAAAGGAGTTTATACTATACTTGTTTGAAATACCATTAGTGGATCCTCTAACCTTGACAATTATTTTATCCTTATTTAATCCTTACATCAATATCACATCTTAAAGCTCTCTTTAACTTATTATTGGCGTTGTTGTTGTTGGTGTTGTTGTTGTTGTTGTTATTTATAATTTATATAGTTAACCTCCCTGTGGTTCGACTCTGGTCTTGTCGGGTTATTTATTACTTCGACACTCCTGCACTTGGGAGAAGACATCAATCTTTTGGTCGTGTCACTTATTCCTTTTTCTTCTTTATAAGTTTACTTTATAAAGTGTCTTACGACACTTTCTATTGTAAGCATTGTAAAAAGGGGAACTATCATAACCCATTTTTTAGGTTATTCCCCCCAAATTTACCCCTTTTCCTTTCAAAATAAAAAATAAAAAATAAAAGTAATAATAGCAAGAAGATTGACAACGTGGCAAAAGTAAACTGAGAGGGTTTCAAATGTATATAGAAGAATCAAGATTGAGTTTTAGATGAAATTGGGAGCCTAATCATACCCCATTATACCCAATATTGGAGAGACAATGCAGATTCAATGTCAAATTAAATGATTATTAGACAAATCTGTATAAAAAATAAGTTTAGGGATATAATTAGATTTTTAATAGGCTAATTTGATTTAATCATGGGCCACGTTGGAAGTTTAATTATGTTTAAGAATTAATTTGGGTCCAATTAAAAGATTTAATTAGGTGCAAGGACTTAAGTATTCTTTTAATAGGCCAAATTAATTTTATTAGGGACGTAATTGGTGAAACATTAAGTTAGGGACCCTAATTTTATTTGGGCTTAATTGAGAAGATTGAAATTTTAGAGGATCAAACTTAAATTTTACAAAGTCAATTGATTGAAATCATGAGCGAAATTGTAAGAAAATCAAAGTTTAATGGTCAATTTGCATAAATCGAAAACTAAGGACCAAAATGAAAATGGTGCTGAAATTCAGGGTTGGTATGCAAGGGTAACATCACATAAAATTAAAAGTTTGAGGTCAATTAGGGATGTAATTAAAACAAATCAAATGTTTAAGGACTAACTTGAACTTTAATCAAATCCCTAATTAAAACCCTAAAAAAACCACAACGACATCGTTTCACTTAAATGATATGGTGTGTTTTGACCAAAACAACATCGTTTTGACCAGGAAAAAAAAAAGCCAAACAACTTATCGTCTGGTTTGTAAACACAAAAAAAAAAAGAAAATGAAAGTAAAGTTAGAAACGACTCCATGGTTGCTACCGATTTCTAAAATCGGTAGTGGCACAAGTTTCGTTGCTAATTTTTGAAATAGGTAGCATCATAATTTTCGTTCTTGATTTTTGAATTGGCAACGGCACAGTTTCATTGCCGATTTCTGAAATGCTAGCGACTCAAATTTTGTTGATGATTTCCAAGTCAACAGTGGTTGTGTGCACTAACGAATCTATGTACAACCATGATGTAAAACCCGACAAAAAATTTAGTCTTTGGCTGTAATACCTGACATAAATTTAAGTACAAGGTCAGCCCATGCTAAGTAAAAGTTTAGGGGAGCAAATCGGTCTACCTTAAGGAGTTGAGAGAGGGGGAAAATCAGTTTGGAAAAACACAAGGAGGAACAATAACAAATTTAAACTAGCACCCAAACACCCCACCTCATTAAGAGGGTATAAATGCAAGGAGAGAGGGAAGATGACCCTTCCTCTTCCCAAACAGTTGTAGCTGTAGCATGTGTCCAATTATAGGTTTTTACTCCTCTTGCTCTTCCCAAAACCGACCAGCTCACTACAACAGCCTTCCTCCCTTTTTCCCAAAGAGAAACTCCACAACCATAGCTGCATGGACCCCTCTTAAACTCCAGAGAAGATAGAAAAGTTAGAGAAGACATAAATGGCTGAAACCATGGAGGAAATGAGAGTGTAGGAGGCTGGTTGGTGCAGTTGGAGAAAAGAAGGAAGAAACCGAATAAAAGGTGAGGAACAAACCACCAAAACCTTACTCTAGGACTTCTAAAAATCATAAGGTAAGGGAGGAACATCACCTCCTAAATTATTCCCTGAAAATTCTGGATAGAAAAAGTGAATGATTTCAGCGTTAGTTGTGAAACTGTGTTGCATTGATGATTTATAAGTCGGCAGCAACTCAGTTTTGTCAACAATTTCTCTATTAGCTGTAAACCTTATACGCTGATGATTTCAGCATCAGCTGTGAAACTGTCTTACGATGACGAATTGTGAGTCAGCAGTGACTCAGTTTTCATCAACAATTTCTGCGTCAACCGTAAACCGTATGCGCTGATGATTTTAGTGTCAGCTATGAACTGTGCTGCGTTGATGATTTCTAAGTCAGCAGCGACTCGGTTTCATCAACAATTTCTCTATCGCCGTAAACCATATACGTGGATGATTTTAGCGTTAACTAGGAACTGTGTTGCATTGACGAATTGCAAGTCAGCAGCGACTCAGTTTTCATCAATAATTTCTACATCAGCCGTAAACCATATGTGCTGATGATTTTCATCAGCTGTGAGACTGTGTTGCATTGATGATTTTTGAGTCGGCATCGACTCAGTTTCATCAACAATTTATGTGTCAGTCATAAACCATATGCGCTGGTGATTTCAAGGTCAACTGTGAAACTGTGCTGCGCTGATGATTTTATAGTCAGCAACGACTTAGTTTCGTCAACAATTTTTGTGTCTGCCATAAAGCATATGCATTGATGATTTCAGCATCAGCTGTGAAACTGTGTTGCGGTGACGGATTCCTAAGTCGGAAGTGACTCAGTTTCGTCCATAATTTCTACATCGGTCGTAAATCATATGCGCTGATGATTTAGTGTCAATTGTGAAATTGTGTTGCATTGATAATTTTTTGTCGGCATCGACTTAGTTTTCGTGAACAATTTATGCATCTGCCATAAACCATATGCACGGATGATTTTAGCATCAACTATGTAACTGTGTTGCATTAATGATATCTAGTCAGCAACAACTCAGTTTTCATCAATGATTTCTGCCGAATAAGGGTCACCAGCGAACTAGTTTTGCTGACTATTTTATGTTCCAACAAATCAGTTCGCTGACGAGCTTGTGTCACTAGCGAACAAGTTTAACTGACGATTCTGTGTGCTAGCGAATCAGTTCGCTGATGATTTTGTGTGTTAGAGAATCAGTTTACTGGCGAGTTTACATCACTGGCGAACCAGTTTCGTTGAGGATTATGTGTCTCAATGAACCAGTTTCATTGAGGATTCTATGTCTTAGATAATCAGTTCGCTGACGAGTTTGCGTCACTAGCGAACCAGATTCGCTAATGATTTTGTGTTCCAACGAATCACTTCGCTGACAAGTTTGCGTCATTAGCGAACCAGTTTTGATGATGATTCTATGTTCCAGCTAATTAGTTCACTAACAAGTTTGCATCACTAGCGAACCAGTTTCACTGATTATTTTGTGTTCCACTGAATCATTTTGATGACGAGTTTGTGTCACCAGTAAATTAGTTTTCACTGCCAAATGATGTGTGCACAACGAATTAGTTTTCACTGTCGAATCATGTTGTAGCAATAAATCATTTTTCGCTACCAAATTTTATGTCAGCAGCGAATCAGTTTTCACTATCAAATTTTGCACCCCCAGGAACCAGCTTTTGTTATCGATGTTCTGCAACAGACCTCTTTAACAAAATTGACTTAAATGCTTGTAACAATTTCATTGTATGGTTGTGTAATATGTGGAATACATGATTGTGAATATGGGTATTCTTGAAATATGTATGGTGACGAGTTATGTGATTACTGATTGCAAATGTGTTGATTTGTGATCATTGATGTTTTTAAGTGATACGACCAAGATTAGACCTACGATCGGGCAAGGACACCCCATAGGAGGAACAGGTAGGTGGTTTCCACCCTTTCCTTGTATAATGTAAATGTTATGAAATAACTTATTTGAGGATGATATATTATTACGTTGTGATGATTGTTTAATGGCATCCAAGATGGATGACGGGGTTGTGATTGATGATTAGCTGCGGCTAATGGCATCTAAGATGGATGACCGGGTTGAGTTCAATGATTAGCTTCGGCTCATGGCATCTGAGATGGATGATCGGGTTGTGTTTGATGTTTAGCTTCAACTAATGACATTCTAAAGGGATGGACGGGATGAATTGATGATTAACTTCGGCCAATAGCATCCCAGATGGATGGTCGGGTTGCGTTGATGATTAGTCTAGGCAAATGGCATCCTACAGGGATGGATGGGTTGAATATGATGTTTAGCTTTGACTAATGGCATCTTATAGGGATGACCAAGTCGAATATGACGTTTAGCTTTGGCTAATGGCATCCTAGATTGATGACCGAGTTGATTATGATGACTAGTTTCGGCTAATGATATCCATACAAGAGGATGGATTTCATTTTGTGAATAGTTTTGGTTAATGGCATCTGAGATGGATGGTCGAGTTTGAATGTTGTGATTAGCTACGACTAAAAGTATCCAAAATGGATGATCGGGTTAAAGTGAAGTAATTAACTTTAACCGATGATTAAACTTCGGCCCCACAACTCCTATGGAGAGGTTGGAGCGTATGAGCAAGAATAATAAACTTAACGAAATAATAAGGATTGTACAATGCATATGAGAAGTAAAAGAAGGAATGTACCCATTCTTGTTGATAATAAAAAGTAACGATAACGTTCTTCTAGTTGTTTATTATCGTGTTTAGATTATTCATAATTCTTATATCCATGTTGTTTTGTAATAGGGACATCACACAACCAAGGTGTGTAGGAAAGCCTGTTTCACAGGTTCACATATTTTGAAAGGTGTTATGTATTTGATAAGTACAAACGAACTAGTTGAATATTTTCCATTTGACATTGTTGTAAAGACTTGTATCGAAAATCGTGATGGAATATGGATATGAAAGTACGATCTTGTAAATATGGCGTGGTGAATGTATGTATGTGATATTCTTTTTTATGAGAATGTTGTATTGTGAAATCACATGAATATTGCACTACACTAATAGATGAATTTTGTTACGATCAACCCTGAATACCGTTGTGGGAATGCGTAGTGTCACTTTTATGGGATGTTGATTTACATTACCCTATGTTGGTTGTGTCTTGCTAATGAATGGAATATATTTATAAATTCACATAATGATATTGTGAAAAGCATCGAGAACCCAACGACTTATGGAAAAAAAATTCCACCAATTCTTTTTGGCTATGAAAAAGCCAGGTCATTCCAGTTTGTATCAGAACACCTGGTTAGGATCTTGAGGATCGATGATAATAAAAATTGTTGTGATCTATTTTAGGATAGTACGCTCTTGACGAGGGGCACGAACCGAGCCACCCTCCATAGAAAGGAGTAGTAGAGGCCAAAGTGCCCAAAATTGGCAGGATGAGGACCCATTGGATGATACTGCTTCCCACGCTCCGGCACGAGCATCTAAGTCTTTACAGGGAAGAACTGCAGAAGCTGAAGAAGAGCGGGTACAAAATCAAACAAAAGAAGTACCCCCAACAAGGATGGGACAACAAGAAAGAATAGAGGCACACCTCTCAACCGTTCCAATAGGGGTGCCCCTGCCTTATACTAATTTGGGGTTTCTAGCTTAGATAATTAAGGCAGTGATGGAGGGCATGGCTAACTCTACGACACAAACACCTCCAGTTATACATATTCCATAGGTCACCCCCAGGATTGTCCCGACCACGAGCAATATGGTGTTACTCGTACGATTGGTCAAAGTATGAGGGAAATGGGTTGCGAACCATACATGGGGGAATAAGATGCAGAGATAGCTGAGAGGTGGATCATAAAAGTGGAGAAGACTATGATCCAGATTAACATTCCCGAGGGCTTACAGGTGAATTGTGCTACTCAATTATTGTCTGATCGGGCCATGACATGGTGGGAAACGGTTCAGCTAAGATGTGCATTTGAAACACTGACTTGGAGTGACTTCAAATCAGAGTTTGAGAATCAATTTTATTCCATATACCATCGCAAGGTAAATGAACAAGAGTTCTTGGCATTAAGACATGGTAATATGTCGGTGTTGGAGTACAAAAGGAGGCTCCATAATCTCTCATTGTTCGCCCCACACTATGTTCTGACAAAAAGGTTGATCGCCTTACAGTTTAAAACCGTGAGGGAGTTGATTGAGGTTGTACAAGCTCTAGAGGCCTGTATTGGAGAAGGTCAACAAGGCATCAGGGTAAAAGCGAAAAGAGAGACGAGGATTATGGGGGGACAATCGCACTCGAGGGCAGACTCTTCAATAGGGACCGATGACCACAAAAGTGTTGACTATCCTCCTTGTGTGAAATGTGGACAAAGGCACCCTAGGGACTGCTCAGTTTCATTAGGGCGATGCTTTGTATGTCGAAGGAAAGGTCATAGATGGAGAAATTGTCGGTATCTTGGGCAAGGGTGCCATTACTATGGCAGAAGATGTTATTATAAGAAGGAGTGCCCTAATAGGAATATTCGGCAGGTACATAACTATAGGTAGCTGAGTCAGAGCCATCAACAGTCAGTCACTGTGAATAGAATGGTGAGATCTTCTCAATCAGGGGCAAACTCCAGTCGAGGGAAGCCAAGGGCATAAAATGATCGGACCCTAGGGAGGGTCTTCCACTTGACACAGGAAGAGGTCAGGGTTGCATCGGATGTGGTGGTAGGTATGCTACTAATGAATACCCTTAATGTGCATGTGTTGTTTGATCCGGGTGTCACCCACCCATTTATTGCTAAGATGATTTTCACCAAATTAGGGAAATGAGTGAAAGTAGTAGAAAAAGGGTTCATTACTGGAACTCCGATGGGAAACATGGTTGAAACAAATATTATGTATGTGGGAGTGGGGGTTAGTCTAGTTGGGTATGAAACAAAAGTAATACCAGATAAAAAATTTAGTCTTTAGTTGAAATACCCGACATAAATTTAAGTAAAAGGTCAGCCCATGCTAAGTAAAAGTTTAGGGGAGAAAATCGGTCTACCTTAAGGAGTTGAGAGAGGGGGAAAATCAGTTTTGGAATAACATAAGGAGGAACAAGAACAAATTTAAACTAGCACCCAAACACCCCACCTCATTAAAAGGGGGTATAAATGCATGGAGAGGGGGAAGATGACCCTTCCTCTTCCCAAAAACAGTTGCAGTTGTAGCATGTGTCCAGTTGTAGGTTTTTACTCCTTTTCCTCTTCCCAAAACTGACCAGCTCACTGCAACAACCTTCCTCCCTCTTTCCTAAAGAGAAACCTCACAACCATAGTTGCATGCACCCGTCTTAAACATTGGAGAAGATAATAGAGTTAGAGAAGACATAAATGGCGGAAACCATGGAGGAAAGGAGAGTGTAGAAGGCCGGCTGGTGCAGTTGGAGAAAAGAGGGAAGAAACAGAACAAAAGGTGAAGAACAAACCACCAAAACCTTACTCTAGGACTGCCTAAAATCATAAGGTAAGGGAGGAACATCACCTCCTTAATTATTCCCTGAAAATTCTGGACAGAAAAAGTAAGGAAACCCAAGAGGGTTGTAACAATCTCAATTTTTCCAGAACAAATCACTTCCAAACACATAAGCAAATATGGCAATTATTTTTTTAATTTACACATTGTATTCATATAAAAGTCTACCAAAATTGAATTGCCACTATCTTACGGTTACTGTCTAAACCTTGAACTGTTACTGTCTAACTTTTACTATTTAAATCTTGAATTGTTCTTGTCTTATGGTTGCTGTCTAAACCTTGAACTTATATAAGGTATTCATACTAAAATCTACTGAAATTTCAGCAGAGTCTCCCCTATACCGGGGAGTCCCAAGTTATTGATATATAACCTATTTACACTTCTAATATCCCACATCTCATAACCCAATCACGAACCAATTATCTTAGGTCTCAATCCCACAAACATCATCATCATCTCAACCACAATATTTATAACATACATTGAACAACAAATATCATTAAAGAGGGATAAAGGACATAAACACGCGTACATGGAACACGGTTATATGAATTACAAAGTTAAGTTCATCTATTCAAGTTTAAACATTAATTATACAAATTAAGTTATACAAATGTTTGAATGTTTACAAAATAAAAGGTAAACTTGTTGTGATGTCGCGGTTGCACAAATTAATTACCCTAGCTTAAATAAATAAGATAGTATAGAGCAAGCAAGGGGTCGATCCCACGAGGAAGGTTCATTTCAGATTTTTATGTTGTATGATATGAAACTGGGGGGATTGTGAAGTTATCTATGCTATGCTAAAGTAAACAGAAAGAAACAATCAATGCTAAATCAAATAAAACCAAAATTTATCAAGAAAAACAAATCTTGGTCGTAAGTAAACGTCCACTTACAAAAATCAGAACTGATCATGGAAATGAAACATCAATTTATACTTTTGAATATTTATCTTTTCTTACGTTGATTAGTTAACAAATCCGCTGTATAACTAATCCTAACCATCAAACAACCACACTGTCTACACTAGTAATTTAATTCAATTGCAGCCTTAAGAACTAGATAAATTGATTAATCTAGATAACATAACTATCTGCAGTTCATGTTTGATTTGTTTGAATGTTCTTCCTAAAATTAATAACATAGATCCATCATAATTATTAAACTCAGTTGCTTCACAAGTTATATACTACAACTCAAGTTTTGATAGCAAACTTAGCAATAGATTGTTCACAATAATAACTTAGAGTCCACTCTAGCAATTAAAATAAACAATCATAGGAGAACAAACATATTCATTCATCATATAAACTGAAAAGAAAAGGTAAAATAGATCTCACAGTTCTTGAAATCTGAAGGTTTCTATGTCCTTGCAACCAAGAAAAAGAGTTTAGCCTTGCATGTTTATTGAACAACTAATCAAAAAGAAGGAGGAATGCATGATTTTGGGTTCCTTAAAGGAGCGAGAAATAGTCATCTTGTTTCCTTTCTCTCTTTGTTTTTATATCCTAGGAAACCCTAATCCCTTTTCTACAGAATAGTCCTTTCCTAAGTAAACAATTTATACTTAAGTGTTTCAATAACTATTTTCCTAAAAAGGGAGAAATAGTCTTGCATAAAATCTTCAAGCTTTGACTTTTGACTTAGAGGAGCTAAATTGCCGAAATAAAGACTTGGATGTCGGTTTGGTTGCTTTGAGAAGTACTTTGGACTTTTTTCTTCACAAAACCTGTCTACTAACAGAATTCATGTGTCATTTTAGAAAAATGATATATCTCTCATATGAGCTATATCACAAGTTTATATCTCTCAGCTAAAATTTGGTAGGCTGATAGGTCTTCGAGTTAGGAATCTAACAAAATTGAGTTTGCATCAAATGGACTTCTATAGCTCAAGATATTCAAGTTGGAATGGTCGAAGGTCAACATTGGCAGAATGCGAGATTTGACTTTGAAGGCTGCGATTTCCATGCTCTTTATCTTTTTATTTTTCTTGTCTTATATTTATAGAAAGGTATGGATGTTAGCTTTCTAATGCCTCTAGAATCACTTCATTTTGACCTCTAGAGCTCAAGCTCTACACAAAACATCGTCTAGAGGTCAAATATATCAATTATCTCCAATTTACTTCTTTTTAAATCTTTCATCCAAAAGTGCCTTCAAAACATAAAACAAAGAATATCAAAGCATTTTATGTGTAAAACATAGGAAAAATACTAGGTAAATATGGGTAAAACTTTCAAATAATATTATTGCATCAGGGATAGAGGGAAAGATTGGGATGAACAGGGGCTGAATAGGGGGCTAATTTCAGAAAATTTATCAAGGAAATGAACAAATTTTAAATGCACAAACTTGGAAGGATGACCGACCATAACTGAAGGGCTGAACACAATATGATGTGTGATGAAATGCATGAAAATGATATTGTTGAACTCCTAAGATCATACTCAAACTAAAACATAATGCATGTGGATGATTGATGCTTTGATTTTTCACATATGATGGAAGAACTTGCATGAAATGTGTAAAGAAATGATGCAATACATGAAGTGTGATTATGCTAGATTTTTAAGAGCATTTGATGTGCTAGAATCGAAATGTATGTGGATGTTCATGCTGGAATTTGTGTGATTCTGCTGGATTTCTATGAACATTTGTGTGCTGGAACCGAAATGATGTTGATGTTCTTGCTTGAATTTTGAGATTGAAATAGGTTGCAACATGATTTTGTGACTATACTTGTGATAAAAATGAAATAGAATCTTTATGTGTTGTAGAATTATTATCACGTATGTTGATACATTGCCATGATACAAATGTTAATGTGAGAATTAATTGTAGTAGTAATGCTAGATGTCGATATTGGAAGGAATGAATTGGGAAATCCTTACTAAATGAACAAGTGTTGATGCTTGTGTTGTTTGATGATGAATGATGAATGGAGTGCAATTCGGCGAGGTTCTATGTCCACCTAGAATGAGAAACATTGGTAGAGGGAAGCCTAGCATAAGCCTTAGGCTTGGTTGAAGGAAAGAAGTGAAACTAGAAAAGACTTCATCGTCGTTGCTGATTTTTTAATCGACAGTGACAGGGGTTGCGTTGATGACTTCTAGGTCGGCAACGACTTAGTTTCGTCAATAATTTCGGCATCGGTCGTAAACCATATGCGCTGATGATTTCAGTTATGAAACTGTGTTACGTTGATGATTTCTAAGTGGTAGTAAACCATATCCTAAAGGTTTTTCATGCATATTTTCCTTAAAAGGATAAAAATCGCATTTCTATCATGTTTAAAAATACAAAAATGGATATCATAACCGATTAATGATTATCCATTAGGATTTGGCTAGGATACAAAAAATCACATAATAACTAGTTTATTACTTGGAACATTAGAAATAGGAAATAAATATGATGCTAAATTCGCAGACCATTAGGTTTCCTACTAACTTAAAACCCCTTTAACTTCCAGTAGGTAGTTGCGTCATTCGACGTCGTGCACGTCGTGACAATGAGCATTTGATGGGTAGTTTGCCCTAATAATTCTATAATGCTGAAAAGATTGTTGAAAGAATAGAGTTGGTGACTAAGTTTGGACGTATAACCGAGTTAGTGGTAAAGAAAGGCTTTGCTGGGAAGAAAAGGGAGAGTGATGTGAATAGCTTAAAAGGTGGGTATAAAGGCAAAAACAAGAAATACCATAACCACCAAACATACATCTCAAATTACCATCATTAATTTTGCCAAACCCTTTGCCCTGAACCAAATCAATCATCAAAACAACCAGAACAACCATAAAAAAACAAAACACAAGAAATACCCTCGAGAAACTATCACCTTTGCCTATGCCTTTGAAGGGGTTATATGTTAAATTACTAAGTATTAGGCCTATAACTCCTATTCTTGTACCACCACCACCACCACCTTTTCTCGTCAAGTACAAGTCAAAATTGACTTATGAATACCACATTGACAATCTTGGCCACGATATTGAAACTTGTTATGCTATTAAGAAAAGATTGTTAGAACTAATCAAGATGGGATGGGTAATTTTGATGATTCGTCCAAAGTTAATTCAAATCGTTTACTTAAACATGTTGCAGGTAATAGTGAAGTGAGTGTGGTGGAAGTTGGTAATACAAAAAATATGTTAAAATATTCATGAAAAGGTTGTATGATATGTTGGTACAATTAGTATTTTTAAAAAAGGTCACCTGGTATCACCTAGAGAGATGTGACTATTGTGAGTTTCATGAAAAGAACATCATATTGACAAATGTTGACCTTAAAGGAATTAAGAATTGAGGTCACGAAGGATAGTGATGAGTAAAGATGATGGAGAGTCAAGAGAAAAGGTTGAAGGTGTGTAGGGTCCAACCAATAGTTAGTGGGCCACCTAAAATAATTTTGACTAAACCTCTATGTGTAACTAAAGGGGATTATAATGTGATGCCTTACAATTACATTTATACCTCCAACATAAAAACTCCTTTTCCTTTGTTCGAAGTTGAGATAAGTGATCTAACCTGGAGCGGTCATTGCTTCACATCTAAAGAGCTAGAGAAGCAAAAAAAAAATAATAATAAATAAAAGTAAGGAAGTGATAGACCTTGGCAATGAACTTGAGGTTAACAAAACTGTAACTGAGGAAGAGACAAGTGACTTCCTTAAGTTAATGAAGCATAATGAATACTGTATAGTGGATCAACTAAAGAAAACCTTGGCTAGGATCTTTATTATATCTTTGATACCCAACTTTGAGTTGCACCAAAATGCTTATAAAAGGTGCTAAACGAGGCTTTTATACCTCAAGAAATTGAGCAAAAAACCATGGAACATTTTGTATAGATAATTCATGCAACCAATTACTTGTATTTCACGAAAGATAAGCTGGATGTCGAGGGAACTAGACACAACAAACCTTTGAACATAATTGTTAGATACAAAAATTGCCTCATTCACAAAGTGCTTATTGACAATGACTCGATTCTTAATGTGTTGCCAAGATACATGCTGGAGGAGATGCCTATTGATGTATCTCATATGAAGCCAGGTACCATGATGGCAAGGGCATATGATGGCTCACCAAGATAGATAGTCAGGATTTTGGAAGTAAAGTTGTATATAGGATTGCAAGTGTTTTTGATAACAATACAAGTGATGAACATCCATCATTCCTATAGCATGTTGGGAAGGCCATGGATTCATACGGCTGGGGCAGTAACTTCATCATTACATCAATGCTTAAAGTATATCATGAATGGAATATTGGTAATAATCAAAGTTGAAGAAACTATTTCCATGATAAGAAATGTGGTGGCACCCTTCATTGAAATAAAGGATTATAGGGATGGAAATATTCATGCTTTTAATATTGTAAATATAGAGTGGGTTCCTAAAGATATAGTTTTGTGAAAGCTAAAAATCTCTAAAGCAACAAGGATGGCAACTAAATATTTCCTGAAACATGGAATTCCATTTCAATATAACCCTAACATTGGAAACCAGAAAGGGTCAATCTGATGACAATAAAATGTGCTGATCAATTATTCGAGCTTGGATATAAGCCTAAAAAGGAAGATTATAGACGAGTTTCTAGTATGAAAAGAGAGAAGAGAACGACCAAAATTGAGGGAATAAAGCGTTACGAAGAAGATCTGGTCATCCCTCCAATTAGGGTTTCATTCTCAAATGTTGTATATGTAATGCAATCTGATGAAGGACTTAAAGGCCTTGGTCATAAACTTTCTACAATGAACATAAACATCCTAGAGGAATAAAAGGTCAATGAAGATGCCGAGAGGACAGAGTTTAGAAATGAAGATAAAGTATTGCCATAATTGTTCATTCATACTTTGGAATAAGTCTCTACCAAAACCTTTATGTGAAAGCTGGCTAGGGGAAAAGAGTTCCAAAACTATGCACTTAGGAAGCTCCAGTGGTACTTAAAATGTAAATCAACATTATTGGTCTCAAAGTGCTTTTATCTTTGTTTTTGTTTGCCTATTTTTGTTTTTTGTTCCTGGTTGACAATTGAGGCTTAAGATGTCAACTAGGTTTTATCTTTATTTTTTAGCCAACCTTTTCTTTTCAAAAGTAATGAGATCATGCATTTTCCAAATTTGTCTCTTTATTGTGCATTTAGACTGAGCAATTTTTGCTTTCAGGAATCCTGAAAGCAGATCTTTCACAACACCATATTCACTTTGCACCGAGAATGAATGACCAAACTTTAACGAATATGTAGTAGCTCTAGAAGAAGAAAAAAAAAAGATGAAAACAATATCAGAGAATTCATAAAATTAATGAAGTAGCATGAACATGCCTGGAAACCTATTATAGAAGAGTTTGAGACCATAAATGTAGGTGATGAGCAAGTTAAAAAGAATTGGAAATGGTGACCTTGATCACCCCTAAAGAAAAAGAAGAAATGATCGCACTGCTGCAAGAATATACAGATGTTTTTGCTTGGTTATACGAGGATATGCTTAGTTTGGATACATATATTGTAGTACACAAGATACAACTTGTATAAGGGTGAAAACCAGCCCAACAAAAGTTAAAAAGAACCACCTAGATATCCTGATCAAAGTCAAAGCAGAAAATTAGAAGTAGTGGAAAGCTAAATTTTTAGAAGTAGTTAAATATCCACAATGGGTATCTAACATAGTTTTCATATCGAATAAGGAGGAGAAGATCAAAGTCTGCATGAAGTTTAGGGATTTGAACATGGCTACCCCAAAGATGACTTTTGCTAGCCCCAAAGAAATTAAGGTGTATGTGGATGATATGATTGTGAAGTCTAAGAAAGGAAAACATCATGTTCAGGTTCTAAAATAGTTGTTTGAGAGATTAAGGAAGTACAAACCAAGACTCGACCCTGTAAAATGTTCATTTGGAGTAAAATCAAGAAAGTTATTAGGATTCGTGGTAAGTGACAGAGGGATAGAGATGAATCCTAATAAAGTGAAGGGTATTCAATCAATGTCAGCTTCTAAGACAAAGAAGAAAGTTAAAAGGGTTTATGGAAAGATTGAACTATATTACTTGGTTCATATCTCAACTAATGGCAACCTGTGATTTGATCTTCCGTCTAGTAAGCAAAAAGAATCCTGAAACCTGGAATGAGGGGTGTCAAGAAACCTTCAATAAAATCAAGCAGTACTTATAGAACCCACCTCTACTCGTTCCTCCTAAACCAAGAAGGACTCTGATATTATACTTAATAGTGATTGAAATAGCTATAGGATGTGTACTAGGCTAGCATGATGAAATCAGAAAGAAATAAAGAGCCATTTACTATCCAAGTATTTTCCTGTTTTGCCTCAAAATATGATAACAAAAATTTACCGTGCTAGGTGTGAAAGATTGTGGTTGTTAATGCACCATGGAATTCCTGAAGATATTTGCTAGATAATTAAAGTAAAGGTCTGATTATCAGGTGAGTCTTCCAATTCTTTTATTCCACACATGCCTAGGATAAGTAAAAGCACTTTTGCTAAGAAAAGCTGTGAAAATGATTGAAAGTCTATCACAAATGTGCTAGATAGACTTGTAATGCACAATGTCGTTCTTTAAAAATGATATCTATAAAATATGAGGATAAATAACAATTCATTAAGGATTGCTTGAGTAAGGAGTTTGATTAGTACTTAAAAGTGCATTTTTATCAAGGTTTTATATCATCATTTTGCACTTGAAGTATCAATAACTCCTCAACTAAAGCATGTTTTATAATAACAAGTCTGATACCATAAGATACCTTTAATTTATTGTAAATGTTCATCTTAAATGCAGGCCTATCACATAAATCAAAGGAATGATTGATGAGTTTAACTACTGAAATTGAGAAGACAAAGAGAGGGGCAAGCATAGAAAAGAGATGCTGGTCCAGTTCAAACTGGAACACTATTCGGTTATTGGATCATACCTAGAGTTGTAGAACTTGGATTTAGGCCTAGTCTATATGGATGGAAAGCTAAGACATAGGCCTAAAACTTTCATGGGAGTCCAAGATTCAAAAAGGTCGTTTTCAAGTTCAAATTATAGCAACAACGGAGAAGTCAGAATTTATCCTCTAGCTCAGACACTTTTCAGTGTTTAGCCCATATCTCAGGTTCTAGAAGTCCAAATGCACCGATTCTTGTTTTGTTGGAAAGCTAAGACAATTTTCCAGAAATTTCATGAAGACAATCTACTCAAATTCTGATGTTAGCAATGACGTTTTCTGTAGACAAAAAGATAAGGATTGTTACCAAGTCAAGAGGTGGTCACCCACTCATCAAATCAATAGTTCCGAATTTAGGCCTATAAAATGAGGCATTTGCCATGCATTTAGGCATCTTGGTTTTCAGATCAAGATCATGCTCTTGCTTTCTCTCTTTATATTTTTTTAATGCTTAAGTTTTGTTTATATTAATCTCTTGTTTATGCTTTTCATTTCCTTTCCTTTACTTAGTTAACTTATATCTTATTTATGTTCTTATCTTGTTTATTTATGTTTCTCTCTTTCATTATGTTTAGCTAAGTTTATTACGTCAAGGTGAAAAGATTACACTAATGGTGTAAGAATAAGTATAGTATAAACTCAACATGGACTTTAATCTTTGATACTAACATGTTTTGTATTTGTTATCTTGTTCACTTTTAATACTTTACTTGTTAAATGGTTAATCTAGATTTCTGTTGTATAACCCTTGGTACAACAAATACTTGGCACTTTCATAGCCCAACCATATGGTATAACCGACACCTGTGCTATGAAAGGAACTTGATTTGTTGTTACCATAAGTTATAATCATGAATACCTGACAACATTTACAAGTACTAGCATTATTCGAATAAGATAACTAATGTAATCATGTTAACAATTTATAATCCGATTGGAACCTCCTTTGTGTGTGGTTTCTAGTTGAGTAATTAAAAGAGTTTATACTATACTTGTTTGAAATACCATTAGTGGATCCTCTAACCTTGACAATTATTTTATCCTTGTTTAATCCTTATATCAATATCACATCTCGAAGCTCTCTTCAACTTCTTTTCTATTATTATCTATTTTTTTATTTGTAGTTTATATAGTAAACCTCCCTGTGGTTCGACCCCGGTCTTGTCGGGTTATTTATTACTTTGACACTCCTACACTTGGGAAAAAACATCAAATCTTTTGGTCGTGTCAAGTTTTTGGCGTCATTGTCGGGGAAGTAAATTCTTGTATAAATTATAATATTTGTTTTATTTTCTCTTTTCACTTTTCATTTTATCTAACTTTTGTTTTGTTTTGTTTTGTTTCTTTTTCTTCTCTTGTCTTCCTTTTATTCTCTTCCTACACGTGCATGAGAGTTTGGACACACACATTAAATGGTGGACTTTCTAGGAAATCCTCATCATTTTCAGAAAATATGGTCGAAGAAGATAACTAGTCGCCTCATAATGAGAATAATAAGAATAATCAAGTTAGAACACTTACAGACCACATGAATGCTACAAGAACAAGTGCACCCTCATGCATAGTTTTCCCCCCTGATGCATCTGATTTTAATTTTAAGCCAGACATTATTCAACTTTTACCTTCTTTTCATGGCTTAGATCTAGAAAATCCATACTTGCATTTAAGAGAATTTGAAGACGTTTGTAACACCTATAATGACTTAAATTGTATCATGAACCATCAGATTAAAGTTTTTTCCTTTTTCATTAAAAGATGAAGCTAAAACGTGGCTACAAAATCTTAGGTCAGGATCCATTCGTGCTTGGGATGAAATGCAACAACAATTTTTAAGAAGTTTTTTCGTCTCACAGAACAAACTCTTTCAAAAGACAAATCACCACTTTCACTCAAAAACCAGGAGAAACATTTTACCAATGTTGGATAGGTATCGAGACTTGCTTAATACTTGCCCTCATCATGGTTTTGAAACATGGAGATTGGTTTCACATTTTTATGAAGGGTTAACACCTAAAGATAGACAAATGGTTGAATTGATGTGCAATGGAACTTTTGAAGATAAAGACCCTAATGAAGCAATGGAGTACCTAGACTTGGTAGCTGAAAATGCTCAAAATTGGGACACTACAAGCAATTATAAGGCACCAAGTAAAACTCAACCTCATAAATCTAGTGGAGGTATGTACAACCTTAGGGAAGATCATGGCCTCCAAGCTAAATTTGCATCTTTATCTAGAAAAGTCGAGGCACTATAATTGAAAAGGAGTGGTCAATTAAAATCCGTTCAAGAAATTGTGTGTCAAATCTGTGAAACCAATGAACACTCAACCAATGACTGTCCAACTTTGCCTTCTTTCAAGGAATGCCTCCATGAACAAGCCCATGCTTTAAACAGTTTCCGATGGCCAAATCATGATTCATACTCACAAACGTACAACCCTAGTTGCAGAGATCACCCAAATTTCAGTTGGAAGAGTGGTAACAATAATGCACAAACTTCACAACCACCATTTCAAGCATACCATAATTTTCAAAATTCTCATGGATATGCATCTCCTTATGCTCCAACTCCTAGAAGAAATCTTGAGGAAACATTGCATGCATTCATTGAAAAGCAAGAGACAATCAACACTCAACTTGCTCAAAGCATGACTGTAAATCGCGAGAGAAAAAAAACCAAGGCTAGACTAAATGAAAGAAAATAAACTAAACTAAAAAGAAGTGAGGGCAAGAACGAATACACTTAAAGAAAATGGGGCCTAAATGCAAATAAGAATAATCTCACCAAAAACAGATCTGCAGCTACGTAAAGAAAGAAAAGAGGGAGTTTTTATATCTATTTTTACAAATCAAGAGAGAAACACCAAAATTTAAAAAACCCATCCCAGATTGAGGGTTATAGGTAAAATAAACCCTGGTGGGAAAGGGATTAACAAGAAAAATTGAACAAGAAGAGAAGAGGGGAGGGTCGGCTGTCATTAGAAAGAAAAGGAGGGATCGAAGCCTTGATTCGCATCAGGTAAGATATTCTAAACCTGGTCTTATGAGTCATTTCAAGTCGATTATGAGTTGATGCCTGGATGTTAATTTATATATTAAGTTCTTAGACTTGAATTGAGGAAAAAGTAAGAGTTGTTAAAGTAAAGAACTTCATATGCTGTGTAAATGGAAAGGTTGATGAATCTGGACAGTTTCGTCTCTTGACCTTCAAAGAGATTTTGGGTAGGAGAATGAAGGAATTAGGATCAAGTTCCTTTATAGAAATTGTAGTTTTAGATGTTTACTAACTAATGAAATTGGTCTTGCTCACTTTGGAGTCATAGAACTCCAGTTATGGGTCACCAACTGAGACTGGGTCATGACAGACCCTATAGGGTAGTAGGTCTGATTCATTGATGAGCAATTTTGACTACCTTAGAGGCAGAACTGGGTTCTTCTCAAAACATAGAACTTGTAGCCTCATGTCTTAAATTTCCAACGCCATAAATTTTGCTTGAATCGGAGTTCTATAACTCCAGATATAGTTAAAAATCTAAGGAGAGATCAGACAGTAACAGTTCAAAAATGGACAGCAACAGTCCAAGTGTTTGTTAATGAGCAATTTTGACTACCTTAGAGGCAGAACTGGGTTCTTCTCAAAACATAGAACTTATAGCCTCATGTCTTACCTTTCCAACGCCATAAATTTTTCTTGAATCAGAGTTCTATAATTCCAGATATAGTTAAACATTTGAGGAGAGGTCAGATAGTAACAGTTCAAAAATGGACAGTAACAGTCCAAGTGTTTGTTAATGAGCAATTTTGACTATCTTAGAGGTAGAACCGGGTTCTTCTCAAAACATAGAATTTGTAGCCTCATTTCTTACCTTTCCAACGCCATAAATTTTGCTTGAATCGGAGTTCTATAACTCCAGATATAGTTAAACATCTGAGGAGAGGTCAGACATAATAGTTCAAAAATGGACAGTAACAGTTGGACAGTAACAGTCCAAGTGTTTGTTAATGAGCAATGTGTTTGTTATGCTTTCTAGTTAAATTCCATGATTTAATATATTTTAGATGTGAAATGTGAATTACTGAATGTATGTGTATTCAAGGTGAAAAGTTGTTATGTGAATTGCCAAGTGATGAAATTATCACTGACAAAGGAAATATGAGAAGTGTGATTTGAGGCATAAACTAACATACATTGAGTGTATGTTAGGATCCCGGGTAAGGGGATCACCATGTATTGGCTAGCATACATTGAGTGTATGTTAGGATCTCGGGTAAGGGGATCACCCTGTATTGGCTAGCATACATTTAGTGTATGTTAGGATCCCGGGTAAGGGGATCGTCACGAATGGACTAGCATACATTTAGTGTATGTTAGGATCCCGGGTAAGGGGATCTCCATGTATTGGCTAACATACATTCAATGTATGTTAGGATCCCGGGTAAGGGGATCACCATGTATTGGCCAGTATATATTTAATGTATGTTAGGATTCCAGGTAAAGGGATCGCCTTATATCGACTCCTATGGGGTGGTGATGATGATACCAGTGAAATTGGTATCGGTAATGTGATAAGCAAAAGTAATCACGTTGATCTTATAAGGTCTGGAATGAAGGTTGATAGTGGCAGAGGGAACGATTATTAATAGTTTGAATAAGGAAGAGATTTTAATAAAAAAAAACTAAAAGGGAGAAGTAAATGAAATATGAATGCATGTTACCCTGTTGAAATTATTAGATATTCATATTGTTATATTTATTGTGATATTCACCTTGCAATAATATGTATTTTGTTTCAGGATCATCGCATGCACGACAGGAGTAGATCCTAGCTTATGTTCCCTTTTTGAAATCTAGGTTCTAGGGAGTATACCCTTGTATTTTGTAAACATGAAAATGTTTGTATAACTTAATTTGTATAATAAATGTTTAAACTTGATTGGATGAATTTAACGTTGTAGTTTATATAACCATATTTCATGTTTATGTATTTATATTTATTTAAATTATCTATCCATAATGATATTTTTGTTATATAATGCATATCATAAATATTATGGTTGATAGGTGTGAGTATAATTGTGGAATTGAAACCTAGGATGATTGGGTAGGGAATTAAGTTATGAGATGCGAACTGTTAGAAGTGTAAACAGGTTACATGTCAGTAACTTGGGACCTTCCGGTATAGGGGGGACTCCGTCGAAATTCCGGTAGATGTTAATACGAAGACCATGAATATGTATATAAAAAAAAATAAAAAATTTAACTACTCTGTTTTTCTATTGACATGAGATTGTGGTTTTATCCCAGAAATGGGGGATGTTACATTTGGTATCAGAGCTCAGGTTGCTATTCCGGGGATAGGAATGATTATATGGTTTTGGAATGTGTTTCAGGATGGTGAGAACAAGGCAAGGAGCTAGGACTGATCCATCCCCAGTTCGAGGAAGTGGCCAGAGTAATCGTAATGAAAGTGATCCAGACTGGGATCCCTTGGCAGACACCTCCTCTCATATACCTACAACATCAGTGTGCTCAGAAGGGGGCGAGTCAGTGAGACTTCGAGATGATTCATCGTTCTGTCAGGCAGATGTATCCATGCCCGAGGGATTAGACAGACAGGGGGGAGATAATATACCTCCACCAGTGGCACCGGTAGCTGAATCAAACCTATTTTCAGATCCTGCTTTTATGGAACATATAGTGAGAGCTGTGGCAGCAGGAATGGTAGCGGGGGCTTCCAATACGATTCCTAGATCTGGGGGAATAGTCACCATAGTGCAATGGGTGAAGGGTATGAGAGAGATGGGTTGTATGACTTACCGGGGTGAAGAGGATGCTGAGGTTGCTGGGCATTGGCTGAGGAAAGTGGAAAGAGTTATAAATCAGATGCAGGTGCCTGAGGAGCTACGGGTGGATTGTGTGACTCAGCTATTGGTTAAAAGTGCCCACTCTTGGTGGGAGACCATTAGAGAAAGGAGATCAGGGGAGGTATTGAGATGGAGGGATTTTCGTGAAGAGTTTGAGGAGAGGTACTATTCTTGGGAGCATAAGAGGGAGAAAGAACAGGAGTTTTTGGAATTGAAGCAGGGAGATTTGACAGTGCTGGAGTATGAGAGGAGATTTCAGGATTTAGCAGCTTTTGCCTCCACTTACCTTCCCACAGAGCGCCACAGGGTGGAGAGGTTCCGTGATGGACTAAGGCGGGAATTGAGGATGATATTGATAGCCATGCAGTTTCAGTCGGTACGGGAATTGGTAGGTGCTGCTCAAGGTATGGAGAGGGTAATAAAGGATACCCCGAAGCTAGTGGTCAAGCAGAGTCAGGCAATGGGAGCTAAGAGAAGAGATTTTGAGTTTATAATTGGGAGACCTCCTCTCCCAAAGAAGGGGAAGAGCGGGCCATCATCAGGACCGTTCCAGAGAAGGGGTGGGAGTTTCACCCCAGGAGGGAGCTCAGGAGGATCTAGACAAGTCAGTGGAAGAGGAGCTTGGGGAGGACAGTCTAGACAGGGAGTCAAAACTGCTGGAGGGTCTACAGAGCAAAAGGGACCAGTATATCCATTTTGTCAGAGGTGTGAGCAGCGACACCCGGGAGATTGCTCTGCCATGCCGAGGAGATGTTATATTTGTGGAAGTGAGGGGCATCAATGGAGAGAGTGCCCGCATGTAGGAAGAGGTTGTTACTATTGTGGGGACATGAGTCACTGGAAGAAGGATTGTCCTCGTAGAACTACCGAGGGAGCCCATGGTCACATGATTGAGGTTCAGAGCCAGCAGAAATCGGTGACAGTCAATCGTCCTATCAAGCCTACCCAGTCAGGGACGAGTGCTACTCGTGGGAGGCCCAGAAATCAGGAGGGGAGGACTCAGGGTCGGGTATATTACATGACCTACGAGGATGTGGGAGCTGTACCTGATGTGGTGGCAGGTACTTTACAGTTAGATACAATGCAAGTTTATGCTTTAATTGATCCTGAAGCTAGTCATTCCTTTGTATCTTATAGAATTATGAATAACTTGCATGTGTTATCTAGTAACTTGGGAGTAGGGGTGACGGTTAGTACACCTTTGGGAAAGAATATACATATTGATGATATTTATAGAGGGGTAAAACTATATATTGGAGGATTAGAGTTGAGGGCAGATCTTATGCCGTTAAAGTTATATGATTTTGATGTGATTTTGGGCATGGATTGGTTAAGTAAACATAAGGCACAAGTGGATTGTTTCACCAAGACGGTGACAATCCAAGGAATAGGTGATAAAAGAGTAGTGTTTAAAGGGGAAAGAAAAGTAATTCCAAGTTGTGTAATCTCAGTCTTGGTGGCTAGAAAATTACTGAGGAAAGGTTGTTCTGCTTGGTTAGCCCATGTAAGAGAGCTGGAGAAGGGTAGCATAGATTTGGCTAGTATTCCTGTTATGAGGGAGTTTCAAGATGTATTCCCAGAAGAGTTGCCTAGATTACCTCCAGTTAGAGAAATTGAAGTTTCCATAGAAACTATTCGAGGAGTTTCTCCTATAGCCTAGTCTCCTTATAGGATGGCACCTATGGAATTGGTGGAACTGAAGGTCCAGCTTCAGGAATTGTTAGATAAAGGCTTCATCCGGCCTAGTAACTCATCTTGGGGAGCTCCGGTATTGTTTTTAAAGAAGAAGGATGGCACCCTTCATTTGTGCATTGATTATCGTCAATTGAATAAAGTGACGGTGAAGAACAGGTACCCACTCCCACGAATAGATGACTTGTTTGATCAGTTAAAGGGTGCTAGGGTATTTTCTAAGATAGATCTGAGATCTGGATATCACCAGTTGAGAATCAAGGAACAAGACATACAAAAGACTGCCTTCCGAACCCGTTATGGGCATTACGAGTTTTCGGTGATGCCTTTTGGGTTAACCAATGCTCCGGCCATGTTTATGGACTTGATGAATCGGGTGTTTCGGCCTTACCTGGACCAATATGTGGTTGTATTTATTGATGATATTTTGGTGTATTCAAACTCTCACTTGGAGCATGAACAACATCTAAGGGTTGTGCTACAGACTTTAAGGCAAAATCAATTATATGCAAAGTTGGATAAGTGTGAGTTCTGGCTCAAGGAAGTGGTATTTTTGGGCCATGTAATATCCGCAGAAGGAATATTTGTAGATCCAAGAAAGGTTGAGGCCGTGTTAAAATGGGAAAGGCCTACCAACGTGACAGAAATCCGGAGTTTCTTGGGTCTTGCTGGATATTACCGAAGGTTTATTGAAGGATTCTCCACCATAGCATCACCTTTAACTAAGCTGACCCGTAAGGAAGTCCGATTTGTTTGGTCGGAAGAGTGTGAAGCAAGCTTTCAAGAACTGAAGGAGAGGCTCATTTCTGCTCCTGTGTTGGCCCTTCCATCAGGGACAAAAAGGTTTGTGGTATATAGTGATGCCTCAAAAAGGGGTCTGGGATGTGTATTGTTGCAAAATGGGCGTGTGATTGCTCATGCATCAAGACAGTTAAAGTCGCATGAGGTGAATTACTCGGTTCATGACCTAGAACTTGCAGCGATGGTGTTTGCCTTAAGAGTATGGAGACATTATTTATATGGGACACAAGTTCAAATCTTTACAGACCATAAAAGTTTGAAGTATTTGATGTCATAGAAGGAGTTAAACATGCGGCAGAGAAGATGGGTAAAGTTAATAAAAGATTAGGATTGTGTTATTGACTACCATCCTAGTAAGGCTAATGTAGTAGCCGATGCCTTGAGTAGGAAGGGAAAAACAGTGATTAATGATGTGGAGCTTAAGGAACAAGAAAGTATAATGGAATTAAAGAAAATAGGCTTGCGGCTAAGTGTAGGGCCCGAAGGATCACTATTAGCTCAGTTAAAGATCCGATCTGTGCTTCGAGACAGGGTCTTGGTGGCTCAACAAGCAGATGGGAAAGTAAAAGAGATCAAGGAGAGGGTAAACAAGGGTATAGAGACATCATTTCAAATGTTATCCGATGGGCTAATAGCTATGGGTAGGCGAATTTATTTGCATGAGGATAAGATTTTGAAAGACGAAGTATTAAGAGAAGCTCATGAATCTCGATTTGCTACTCATCCTGGGAGTACAAAGATGTATAGGGATTTAAAGGAAAACTACTGGTGGCCAAATATAAAGAGGAAAATAGCATAATTTGTGTCAAATTGTGGGATCTGTCAACAAGTAAAGATAGAACACCAGAAACCTGCAGGGAAATTACAGTCATTATCAATTCTGGAATGGAAATGGGAGGATATTTCTATGGATTTTGTGACGGGATTACCTAGGGGAAAGAAGGGGAATGCTGCCATATGGGTGGTCGTGGATCGACTAACAAAATCTGCTTTGTTTTTGCCAATGAAGATGACTGATTCGGTGGATAAGCTGGCAAAATTGTATGTAAATGAAGTAATCAGACTTCACGGAGTGCCGGTTTCAATTATATCGGATCGGGATCCAAGGTTCACATCAAGATTGTGGCCTAGCTTACAATGGGCAATGGGGACAAAGTTGAATCTAAGCACGGCATTTCATCCTCGACGGATGGTCAATCTGAAAGGACCATCCAAACTCTTGAGGATCTCTTGAGGTCCTGTGTGTGCTGGAGTTTGGAGGGAATTGGGAGGATCTCCTGCCATTGGTGGAGTTTACTTATAATAATAGCCATCAAACTACTATTGGTATGGCTCCATATGAAGCATTGTATGAGAGGAAATGTCAGACCCCAATTTGTTGGGAGGAAGTAGGAGAAAGGAAGCTTTTGGGACCTGAGATGGTGCAACTGACAACTGACAAGGTGAGGGTGATCAAAAAGAGAATGAAGGAAGCCCAGGATAGAAAAAAAAGTTACGCAGATCACCGAAGAAGGCCATTGGAATTCCAAGTAGGGGATAAAGTATTTTTGAAGCTGGCTCCTTGGAAAGGCATCATTCGATTTGGAGTAAAAGGGAAATTAGCCCCGAGATATATTGGCCCTTTTGAGATTAAAGAAAGAATCAGGCCAGTTGCATATCGATTAGAATTGCCTGTATATTTGGATAAGATTCACAATGTGTTCCATGTATCATTGCTGCGAAAGGCCAAGATAGACCCCTCACGGGTATTGCCACAAGTTCCTATGAAGATTAAAGGGGATCTAACCATGAAAACTAAGCCCGTTAAGATCTTAGATCGAGATGAGAAATTGTTGAGGAATAAAAGAGTTCCCTTGGTGAGAGTATTGTGGAGAAGCTCTCGAATAGAAGAAGAAACATGGGAAAGAGAATCCGAGATGAAGGAAAAGTTTCTGCACTTATTCTCCGACATAGGTACGTAACTTGAATTTCGAGGATGAAATTTTTATTAGGAGGGGAGATTGTAAATCCCGAGAAAAAGAAAAAACCAAGGTTGGATTAAATGAAAGAAAATAAACTAAACTAAAAAGAAGTGGGGGCAAGAATGAATACACTTAAAGAAAATAGGGCCTAAATGCAAATAAGAATAATTATAGAGCATAAATACTTCTATTCTTACCAAAAACAGATCTGCAGCTACGTAAAGAAAGAAAAGAGGGAGTTTTTATATCTATTTTTACAAATCAAGAGAGAAACACCAAAATTTAAAAAACCCATCCCAGATTGAGGGTTATAGGTAAAATAAACCCTAGTGGGAAAGGGATTAACAAGAAAAATTGAACAAGAAGAGAAGAGGGGAGGGTCGGCTGTCATTAGAAAGAAAATGAGGGATCGAAGCCTTGATTCGCATCAAGTAAGATATTCTAAACCTGGTCTTATGAGTCATTTCAAGTCGATTATGAAATGATGCCTGGATGTTAATTTATATATTAAGTTCTTAGACTTGAATTGAGGAAAAAGTAAGAGTTGTTAAAGTAAAGAACTTCATGTGCTGTGTGTAAATGGAAAGGTTGATGAATCTGGACAGTTTCATCTCTTGACCTTCAAAGAGATTTTGGGTAGGAGAATGAAGGAATTAGGATCAAGTTCCTTATAGAAATTGTAGTTTTGGATGTTTACTAACTAATGAAATTGGTCTTGCTCAATTTGGAGTCATAGAACTCCAGTTATGGGTCACCAACCGAGACTGGGTCATGACAGACCCTATAGGGTAGTAGGTCTGGTTCATTAATGAGCAATTTTGACTACCTTAGATGCAGAACTGGGTTCTTCTCAAAACATAGAACTTGTAGCCTCATGTCTTACCTTTCCAAAGCCACAAATCTCGCTTGAATCTGAGTTCTATAACTCCAGATATAGTTAAAAATCTGAGGAGAGGTCAGACAGTAACAGTTCAAAAATGGACAGTAATAGTTGGACAGTAACAGTCCAAGTGTTTGTTAATGAGCGATTTTAACTACCTTAGAAGCAGAACTAGGTTCTTCTCAAAACATAGAACTTGTAGCCTCATGTCTTACCTTTCCAACACCACAAATTTCACTTGAATTGGAGTTCTATAACTCCAGATATAGTTAAAAATCTGAGGAGAGGTCAGACAGTAACAATTCAAAAATGGACAGTAACAGTTGGACAGTAACAGTCCAAGTGTTTGTTAATGAGCGATTTTGACTACCTTAGAGGCAGAACTTGGTTCTTCTCAAAACATAGAACTTGTAGCCTCATGTCTTACCTTTCCAACGCCATAAATTTCGCTTGATTCGGAGTTTAACTCCAGATATATTTAAAAATTTGAGGAGAGGTCAGACAGTAACAGTTCAAAAATGGACAGTAACAGTTGGACAGTAACAGTCCAACTGTTTGTTAATGAGCGATTTTGACTATCTTAGAGGTAGAACCGGGTTCTTCTCAACATAGAATTTGTAGCCTCATTTCTTACCTTTCCAACGCCATAAATTTTTCTTGAATCGGAGTTCTATAACTCCAGATATAGTTAAACATCTGAGGAGAGGTCAGACATAATAGTTCAAAAATGGACAGTAACAGTTGGACAGTAACAGTCCAAGTGTTTGTTAATGAGCAATGTGTTTGTTATGCTTTCTAGTTAAATTCCATGATTTAATATATTTTAGATGTGAAATGTGAATTACTGAATGTATGTGTATTCAAGGTGAAAAGTTGTTATGTGAATTGCCAAGTGATGAAATTATCACTGACAAAGGAAATATGAGAAGTGTGATTTGAGGCATAAACTAACATACATTGAGTGTATGTTAGGATCCCGGGTAAGGGGATCACCATGTATTGTCTAGCATACATTGAGTGTATGTTAGGATCTCGGGTAAGGGGATCACCCTGTATTGGCTAGCATACATTTAGTGTATGTTAGGATCCCGGGTAAGGGGATCGTCATGAATGGACTAGCATACATTTAGTGTATGTTAGGATCCCGGGTAAGGGGATCTCCACGTATTGGCTAACATACATTCAGTGTATGTTAGGATCCCGGGTAAGGGGATCACCATGTATTGGCCAGCATATATTTAATGTATGTTAGGATTCCAGGTAAAGGGATCGCCTTATATCGACTCCTATGGGGTGGTGATGATGATACCAGTGAAATTGGTATCGGTAATGTGATAAGCAAAAGTAATCACGTTGATCTTATAAGGTCTGGAATGAAGGTTGATAGTGGCAGAGGGAACGATTATTAATAGTTTGAATAAGGAAGAGATTTTAATAAAAAAAAACTAAAAGGGAGAAGTAAATGAAATATGAATGCATGTTACCCTGTTGAAATTATTAGATATTCATATTGTTATATTTATTGTGATATTCACCTTGCAATAATATGTATTTTGTTTCAGGATCATCGCAAGCACGACAGGAGTAGATCCTAGCTTATGTTCCCTTTTTGAAATCTAGGTTCTAGGGAGTATACCCTTGTATTTTGTAAACATGAAAATGTTTGTATAACTTAATTTGTATAATAAATGTTTAAACTTGATTGGATGAATTTAACGTTGTAGTTTATATAACCATATTTCATGTCTATGTATTTATATTTATTTAAATTATCTATCCATAATGATATTTTTGTTATATAATGCATATCATAAATATTATGGTTGATAGGTGTGAGTATAATTGTGGAATTGAAACCCAGGATGATTGGGTAGGGAATTAAGTTATGAGATGCGAACTGTTAGAAGTGTAAACAGGTTACATGTCAGTAACTTGGGACCTTCCGGTATAGGGGGGACTCCGTCGAAATTCTGGTAGATGTTAATACGAAGACCATGAATATGTATATATATATAAAAAAAACTAACTACTCTGTTTTTCTATTGACATGAGATTGTGGTTTTATCCCAGAAATGGGGGATGTTACAATGACAGATTTTAAAGATACTATTGCAAAATTCACATCAGCTCTCAGTTTTCAGGAGAAAGGTAAGATCTCATCTCAACCAGAGCAAAATCCTAAAGGGCAATACAATTCAAGTGGAAGCAGCTCCAGAAGCCAATACATGTATCAAGTCCAATCAGTCATTACTCTTCACAGTGGTAAGGTCATTGAAAAACCCATTCTTGAACCTTGTGAGAAAGATGATGAGTCAATCTCTGAGGGTAAGGAAAGGGTTAAACCTGAACATTACAAAGAAAAGACTAATTCCCCACAGTACTTCCATTTCCTCATGCCATGACCAAACAAAGGGAAGTCAATCATGATTCTAAAATCTTTGAAACTTCCAAACAGGAAGAAATCGAGGACGACAAAGGCACCGAAAATGTTGTCGTGGATCATTTGTCAAAATTGACAATAGATTTGACATCTGACATCACACCAATTAATGATTACTTTCCTTATGAATCTTCACTTTCTATTGCTTCAATACCTTAGTATGCTAATATTGACAATTTTCTTGCTTCAAGATTTTTGCCAGCTCATTTGGATACTAGAGACAAAAGAAAGTTTTTGAGCGACATGCAGAACTTTTATTGGGATAACCCTTACTTATTCAAATATTGTCCTAATCAAATATATCAAAGATGTATTCTTGACAATGAGGTAAGTAGTGTCATTAAATTTTGTCATTTTGAGGCATGTGGTGGCAATTTCTCGTCAACAAAGACGATTGCAAAAATCTTACAATGTGGATTTTATTGGCCCACCATGTTCAAGGACACACATGCATGCTGCAAAACCTGTGAAAATTGTCAAAAGGTAGGATTTATTTCAAAACATAGAGAGTCTTTAGATAATCTTATTGACTCTTAAAACGTATCATAGTGGAGATGTGTCTTGTGCAATTCATGATTTATGACCCCATTTTCATAAAGGACATGATCATCATAATCTTGGGAATCTGACTAGAAAAGGACCATGTTTGTCAGTTTTTAAGAAAACTGGATGGGAAGCCTATCCACAACCCATAGAGGGTGCTTAAGCCGTTCTTGGACGTTAAACCAATGGAAGATGTGAGCCACAATCACAACTACTTAACCTTAGTTTGTAAGAAATTGTTTCTTTTGGTTTTATTATTGTGTTGTGTTGTTTCTTATATTTGTTTAAGTGCGTTTCAGGTTTGTTACTGTTTGTTGTTTCAGGTGATGTCTTCTATACTCTATCGTTCTACCTTAGGACATTGAGGACAATGTCTCGTTTTGGTTGGGGGAAGAGGGTAGTAGTTGATATTAAAAAAAATTAACTAACTGTGTTTTCTATTATTAAAACCATTTGCAAAACTATTGTTACTAGGATGGTAGAGTAAAGGAGGAATTTTAGTGACTCTTGAAATGCATCTTAGTAAACATTCTTAACAAGGTCTATTAGAATAGTTCTTGAAATATTCTAGTTTACAAACTCTCGCATTGTTATCACTTGATTTTGCTCATATACTCATTTAACAAGTATTCTTAAACCTTCATTTTCACACACACACTTTAACATATGATTCTGGGTTGCATATTGGATTATTACATTATTTATGTTCTTTTGTTAAAGGTAACAACTACATTATATAATTTGCAAAAAAAAAATATTGATGATAATAAAAACATAGATAAGTTTGGTTACGTAGCCCCCCTAACCTAAGCAATTAAGCTCGAATGGGTGTTTTAACACCTAATACCCTAAAGTCAACTGACTTGGGAGTTATTGGCCCAGTGCTTGTTACATAGGTTAAGGAGAAAAGTTTAAGCGAATCAAACATTGCACTATCTACGTATCAGTATCTGCAACCCAAGTTACTAAGCTCGTAGGGGTGTCTCAATACCTAATGCCATAACACCAACTGGTCTGGGAGTCATTAGCTAAAAGCTTGTTACATGGGTTAAACATGCATTGTGTTTTAAGTTATATATATATATATAATAATCTCAACCTAAGAAAGTTAACCTTAGAAAAACATTAGAACAGAATATTGTTTTCTTCCAATAAAAGCCCCATCATCTATGTTTTCATACATTGAGCACATAAAAAAGAAGGTTTATTAATATCTTGTTTAAAAAGTATGAAGCAAATATATAAATCTAAAGAGAGTTTGTTGGATAGATTAATGGAAATTGAATGATGAATGTCTTGCTTTGTGGAACTTGCAAATTGTTTTTCTATTTTAACGCTTTGATTACTAGGGACTAGTAATAAGCTAGTTGGGGGGTGTGATTTGTACTTAAAAGTGGATTTTTATCAAGGTTTTATATCATCATTTTGCACTTAAAGTATCAATAACTCCTTAATTAAAACATGTTTTATAATAACAAGTCTGATACTATAAGATATCTTTAATTTATGGTAAATGTTCATCTTAAATACAGGCCTATCACATAAATCAAAGGATTGATTAATGAGTTTAACTACTGAAATTGAGAAGACAAAGAGAGTTTTATAATAACAAGTCTGATACTATAAGATATCTTTAATTTATGGTAAATGTTCATCTTAAATACAGGCCTATCACATAAATCAAAGGATTGATTAATGAGTTTAACTACTGAAATTGAGAAGACAAAGAGAGGGGCAAGCTTAGAAAAGAGATGTTGGTTCAGTCCAAACTGGAATAGTATTCGGTTATTGGATCATACCTGGAGCTGTAGAACTTGGATTTAAGTCTGGTCTATATGGATGGAAAGCTAAGACATAGGCCTAAAACTTTCATGAAGAGTCCAAGATTCAAAAAGGCCATTTTCAAGTTCAAATTGTAGCAACGGAGCAGTCGGAATCTGTCCTGCAACACAGACATTGTTCAGAGTTCATCCTATATCTCGGGTTCTAGAAGTCCAAATGCATCGATTCTTGTTTTGTTGGAAAGCTGGGACAATTTCCCAAAAATTTCATGAAGATTATCTGCTCAAATTCTAATGTTAGCAATGACGTTTTCTACAGACAAGAAGATAAGGATTGTTACCAAGTCAAGAGGTGGCCACCCACTCAACAATTAGTCATCAAATCAATAGTTCTGAATTTTGGCCTATAAAATGAGGCATTTGCCATGCATTTAGGCATCTTGTTTTTCAGATCAAGATCATGTTCTTACTCTCTCTTTATATTTTTGTAATGCTTAAGTTTTGTTTATATTAATCTCTTGTTTATGCTTTTCATTTCCTTTCCTTTACTTAATTAACTTATATCTTATTTATGTTCTTATAATGTTTATTTATGTTTCTCTCTTTTATTATGTTTAGCTAAGTTTATTATGTCAAGGTGAAAAGGTTACACTAATGATGTAAGAATAAGTATAGTAGAAACTCAATATGGACTTTAATGTTTGATACTAACATGTTTTGTATTTGTTATCTTGTTCACTTTTAATACTTTGCTTGTTAAATGGTTAATCTGGATTTATGTTGTATAACCCTTGATACAATAAATACTTAGCACTTTCATAGCCCAACCGTATGGTATAACCGACACCTGTGCTATGAAAGGAACTTGATTCGTTGTTAACATAAGTTATAATCATGAATACCTGACAACATTTACAAATATTAGCATTATTCGAATAAGATAACTAATGTAATCATGTTGACAATTTATAATTCGATTGGAACCTCCTTTGTGTGTGGTTTCTGTTGTTACCTAAATTTTGACCCACCTTTTTGATAAAAATTTTTAAAAATCCAAAAATAGCGAAAAACAATGAAAATCCAAAAATTATGTTTTTAATATATTTGCATCATTTTTAGCATTTTCAGCGTCGTCTAAAAAATAATTTAAATTTTCAAAGGTCTTTCGAACGCGTTCAACTTTTCACGCGTTATATTTTAAAATCATTGATTTTCCTCCTTGAGTTGACGCTAATATTGCTCGTTTCCAAAAAATACAAAACAAATTAAGCAAAATCAAAATTTACAAAAAAAGAAAGTTTTGGGACCAAGTTTGGAGACCAAACAATATTTTTGCCTATAACTAGGAGTTTCCAACACATACACAATGGGGGGGCTATTTTGGAAAAAAAAACACAAACAAAAAACCTAAACCTATCTCTAACCAAACAGCCCCGGCCCCCCTCCCTCTTTTGATTTTTTCTCTCTGAAGCAGCCGCACACTCCACCCTCCTTCTCCCCTGACTGCAACTCCCTTTCTCTGCCTCCACACCGTTCCCCCCATCTTCTTCTCCTCTTTCAGCCAACAACACAGAGCCCCTCCCTTTTGATTTTCTTCTTCCTCAGCCGCCGGACACAAGCCTCCCTATTTTCTCTGTTTAGCTCCCATTTCCCGGTCCTTTATCTCACTTTTGCCTCCTTCTCCATTCCCCTAATCTCCTCCACCCAACAGCCCGACAACCGGTCCATTCTTCTCCATCTCCAGAAGACACAAGCCGACCCCCCTTGGCCTTTTATTTTATACTCCTAAAACCACAGAGAACCAAAGCCAACACAGCTGTCCCCATCGTCTTTTCCCTCTTTCAGCCCTCACCTCTTTCCTCCTGAACCAGCGGCCAGCTCACCAAACGCTGGTAGAATCTACCACCAGCAAACCCTTCAACAATCGGCTCTCCTCCGACTCAAATCCGTATAGCAGATCTGGATCAAGATCCAGCCGCCATCAGCGTCGACGATGCCCAACAACCAGACGTGCTACAGGGGATGAACTCATGGGCAACAAACCGTGACAGACCTGAAGGAACCAGATCTGAGAAGAAAAAATAAAACTAAAACGGATTGTTTGTTGTGTTTTTTGGATGTTTTGCAGGTCACCGCTGACGAGGAAGAGAAGAGGGGAGGAAGCCGTTTCGGATCTCCCCTGCTGCCTGGATTTTTGCGACGATGCGTGAACCCAAGCGCCGCAAGCGACGGCGGCGTGTGGAGCACACGCACCGCCACTCTCTTGCACCTCCAAAAGTCTGCCTGACACTGTTCCGGTGGTGCAGAAGGCCTTCCCTGCAATTGCTAGAGTTTTTGGGGTTTATTTTGTAAATTTAAAATTGTTAATGTACTTTTTGTTTAGTTTTTTTGAATTTTTATAATTTGTAGTGTGAAAATGTGGATGTAAGAAAGGAAAACAAAAAAAGATAAAAAATATAGTGAAAGTGAATGTGTTGTTTGTATTTTTTATGTATTTTTTTATGATAAAATCGCAAAGAATAAAGAAGAATTTAATATTTTGACTTGCTCACGGTAAATGATTATGAACTTACATGTAAGTCGTATTTCTAATATCCGATGAAAAGACAAAATTTTTAAAACTTCTTTATCACATCAAAGCCACGAAGCAGCTTACCTGTGAATCTTTGACAAGACCAGTACACCCGGGTTTCCTAGTAACCCTCAATGAATTACTATGTGGCGACTCTGAAAGAACCAATCAAATCAACGAATGAAAAATCACCAACGAATGCTGCGCGGGTGACGGGTGACGGGTGACGTGCGACAAAATGGCGACTCCACTGGGGAAGGTACTGTTTCTGACAATATTGGACTAATCTTTGTATTTTTGATGTGTTTAAGTTTTTTGCTTTTTTGTCTTATTTTATTTTTTTTATCCATGCATTGTATAGAATTGTCTCATGCATCATATATTGTAATTTTTTAAAGCACACACAAGTTTCAGGTTAGGAGGGGGACTAGCAGCTTACCTTACGACTTTTAGTCAAGGTTTAAGTTTGTGTTAACCCCAACTCTTCGTTGAGTGCTTAGACTGGTAACAGTTAGTACACGAGCCATCTCATTGCCTTCAAGAGGGTGATCATTAGAACAACGAGAGACCCTTTTTAGAGACCAAGTAGTAAACCTACCATTTGTCTCACATAATGAATAGAACATGTTCTTAGGTTGTATGTGTTATCTTTATTTACATCAGGGCAATCCCTTCTTGAAGCATCTTGAACTCAAGACTTGTGGGTGACACAATGACCGTCACTCATAAAATTTTCATTGTAGAGTTTGGGCAAGAATCAAGATTCTTGTTTCATCATGCAAGAGTTACGATCATATGTCACCCCTCGAAGGGTGAGTTCATCATATAGATTACATGTTCATACATTTGTCACGCATGCACTGAGATGAAAAGTAGGTCCCCTAAGAGTCTACAACACCTGACTTTGAGCGAAAAACATGGAAGATGAATAGCGTGCTCGCCGTAACATCTATTTTTAAGAAGAGTTGGAGTCTCTGAAGAAAAGCTTGACTCGCCTTTAGCTTACTCGAGCAAATACTTAGATATATCTTTGGGGAAGTTCCTTCCAACCGACCTATCATCTTCGTTCAAACCCCAAACAACAACTCAACCCAAAGAAATTGGGGGCAAACATGGTCAAGAGCCTCAACACAATCCAGCATTTCTGCAAAAGCTTTTGTGGGAAGGCTGACCGAAGGGGAATTGCACCACAGTTGCAGAATGGAGTCTGTTCTTGTTCTGTCAAAAAATAACTACCTCTATTTGATCATGCCTTCAAAACTTCTTAATTTTTTGTTTCAACCTGTTTCAATCTTGTTGGTAAGCTCATTATACCACAAGACTTTCTCTGTCAAATGAGCCTTCCTTGTTAATAAGATCATGTGTTTTTTTGTGTTCATGACATGCCTTCATTTTTGTTGTTGTTTCATGCAAATAACACATTGAGCATAACCTTTAAGCATGAAACCATTACGCCAATAATCTTTTGGTGTGTTTCCCTTTTCTTCCAAGACTATGCATAATCGAACATGTTCACAAAGATTTTTTGGGAATTCAAAGTTTTTGGTATGAGACAGAAATCATATTGGTGTTTGTCCAAACAAACAAGTTCTGGAAATTCAAATGATTCCTTAGAAAGGTAACCATACACCTATAAAACCCGGAAAAAAAAAAACAAAACAAAAAAAAACATCATGAAGTGACTCAAAAGCTGAGTTTTCTTTGAATGAATAATGAGAAATCAATTTGCATACTCGTATGGAAGCAAGGCTTACCGATCCAAAGTGCATGTGTTTAAGATGAGGAAAGGCCATTTTTTTTTTAATCCATTCACGAGGCTAAAATATATCATTTGTAATCCCCTTTTGAGCCTAATGCATTTCTTGAGATAAATAACCTTGGCTAGGATCACACCCCACACTAAGGGCAAGTGCAAGAGACAGAAAAAAAAACCTCAATGATTGAAAGTGCCCAAACAACAATGGGGGGCATAAAAGAAAATTCTCAATCATCAAAAGTGTCCAAACAAAGCTGGGGGCATGAAGAAAAAAACCAAAGGGTCCAAAAGAATTGAGCTTCTCACAAAAATAACTAATATGATGATGCTCAACCAAGTGAAGAAAGAAAAAAAACAAACAAAATGAAAAACCGAAGCCCAACACTAGGGGGCACGATAGACCAATTTGGAAAGATATTTAAATGAAAAAAGGTCAGGAAACAAGCACAAGTGATCCTTAGTCTTGAAATCCCTTAAACACCTTTTGAGCTTGTAAATATCCTTTTTCTTCATAACCAATAGCTCAAGCCTACATTACATGCCTAATCAAGCCATTTCTGATCAAAGGCAATCAATCTGGATCGATATGCAATGCTTTCCCACACGAAACAAGCTCTATTATTCATACAAATAAAATAAATACTTTGAAGACTGGTTCTTTGAAACTCTCATATTAAATCTTGAACCATTTTGACCAACCAAATGTCACTTCATATTTTTCACCAAAATCAAAACAAAAAGTTTTCATCACTTCTGAAAACCTCTTCATAGGAATCACTTGAATTTCTTCAGAACGAGTTTGCTTTGAATCGATATCAAAATAATTTATGTGTCTGGAATAGCTTTGAAATTCCAAAATTTCTACATGAAAACAACTCCTTATCAAACCTTCTATCATATAGCCTCATCTCCAAACCTGAATTGAACACTTGGGGGCATGATCAAGCTGGGGGAAATCAAAAACTCATGATAGGGCTAGCTCCATGATTCCTTTTCTAAGAAAAATGCTAAGCAAAATTGGCAACCCTTGAGATAAAGGGCGGAGGACAAGGAAGTATAATGATATCAAGTCCTTCCTAGAGGTCAAGATCACAAGATATGACTCGAATAAGCAAGAGCGAAAAAGCCATTGATGTTTATCAACACTCCAACTTTTAAGAAAAGAAAGACACCATGAAGAAATGGGGACTTACATTTCTCAGGTAAGTATACATGCATATTGATCATAATGCATTGTTTTCAACATTGTCAGATCGGTGTTTCACCATCTCTTAGGTAGTGTGTTTTCTAACCCTACCTCATTTCGAGTGCGCCTTTGAGCCCTCACTTCTCAGGTAGTGCGTTTTCTAACCCTACCTCCTTTCGAGTGCGCCTTTGATTATAGTAGAAGTTGTCCCCGGATCTTAGATCACGCAATTTTGTGATGAGTTACACCGGAGTTGGAACCGCACCATCTTCTCAAGTAGTGCATTTTCTAACCCTGCCTCATTTCGAGTGCGCCTTTGAGCCCTCACTTCTCAAGTAGTGCATTTTCTAACCCTGCCTCATTTTGAGTGTGCCTTTGAGCCCTCACTTCTTGGGTAGTGCATTTTCTAACCCTACCTCACTCTAGTGCGCCTTTGAGCCACCATCTTCTCAGGTAGTGCGTTTTCTAACCCTACCTTATTTTGAGTATGCCTTTGAGCCCTCACTTCTCAAGTAGTGCGTTTTCTAACCCTGCCTCATTTCGAGTGCGCTTTTGAGCCCTCACTTCTCAGGTAGTGCGTTTTCTAACCCTGCCTCATTTTGAGTGCGCCTTTAAGCCACCATCTCTTGGGTAGTGCGTTTTCTAACCCTACCTCCTTTCGAGTGCGCCTTTGAGCCCTCACACCTTTTTTTTCTAGGTAGGTCACCCATTACAACACGACCAATTCTAAATGTTTTTTTTATCTGGGAAGGTCGCCCAATACAATGAGACCATTCCTTCACCTGGGTAGGTCACCCATTACAATAAGACCACTCTTCCTTTTTTTCTCTTGGGTAGGTCACCCATTACATTGAGACCATCTTTTTTCTAGGTCGGTCACCCATTACAACGCGACCAATTCTCCATGTTTTTTTTTATCTGGGTAGGTCACTATTTAGTACTTAAAACTACATTTGTATCAAGGTTTTATATCATCATTTTGCACTTGAAGTATCAATAACTCCTTAACTAAAGCATGTTTTATAATAACAAGTCTGATACCATAAGATACCTTTAATTTATGGTAAATGTTCATCTTAAATGCAGGCCTATCACATAAATCAAAGGATTGACTGATGAGTTTAAGTACTGAAATTGAAAGGACAAAGAGAGGGCCAAACTTAGAAAAGAGATGCTGGTTCAGTCCAAACAGGAACACTATTTGGTCATTGGGTCATATCTGGAGCTGTAGATCTTGGATTTAGGTCTGCTTTATATGGATGGAAATCTAAGACATAGGCCTAAAACTTTCATACGGAGTCCAAGATTTAAAAAGGCTGTTTTCAAGTCCAAATTGTAGCAACAACGGAGAAGTCTGAATCTGTCCTGCAGCCCAGACACTGTTCAGTGTTCAGCCCATATCTCGAGTTCTAGAAGTCCAAATGACCTCAATTGTTTTCCTGGAAAGCTGAGACAATTTCCTAGAACTTTCATGATTCAAGTCTGTTCGAATTCTAACGTTAGCAATGATGTTTTGTTCAGACAAGAAGATAAAGATTGTCACCAAGTCAAGCGTTGGCCACCCACTCAACAATTAGTCATCAAATCAATAGTTCCAAATTTTGGCCTATAAAAGGAGGCATTTACCATGCATTTAAGAGCTTGGTTGTTCAGATCAAGATCAAGATCTTACTCTTTCTCTCTCTCTCTTTATATTTTTGTAATGCTTAAGTTCTGCTTTCATGAATATCATGTTTATCTTTTCATTTTCTTTCCTTTACTTAGTTAACTTGTATCTTATTTATGTTCTTATGTTGTTTATTTATGTTTCTCTTCTTCATTGTGTTTAGTTAAGTTTATTATGTCAAGGTGAAAAGGTTACACTAATGGTGTAAGAATAAGTATAATATAAACTCAATATGGACTTCAATGCTTGTATCCTAAACAACTTCCTATTAACATGTCTTATCATTTTTATCTTATTAATTCTTAATACCTTGCTTGTTAAATGGTTAATCTAGATTTGTGTTGTATAACACTTGGTACAACAAATACTTGGCACTTTCATAGCCCAACCGTATAGTATAACCTACACCTGTGCTATGAAAGCAACTTGATTTGTTGTTAACATAAATTAGCATCATGAATTCCTGACAATATTTAAAAGTTTGGTGTTAGTTAAATAAGATAATTAATATGATCATGTTAACAATTTATAATGAGCTATTAATGACAAATCATCCGATTGGAACCTCCTTTGTGTGTGGTTTCCAGTTGAGTAATAAAAAGAGTTTATACTATACTTGTTTGAAATACCATTAGTGGATCCTCTAACCTTGACATTTGTTTTTATCAGTGTTTAATCCTCACATTAATCTTACATCTCAAAGTCCTCTTTAACTTATTATTATTCTTATTGTTATTATTGTTGTTGTTGTTGTTGTTGTTGTTGTTGTTGTTAATCTTCTAGATAATTGAATCATTTATCTGTATATATATTTGTGCAATTTTTTGCTCTTTCTCCCTTCTTTGAATCTCTTCTCCAATTCTCATTTGAAAATGGACACCACTCTTGAAAAATTGAAAAAGTATTTTCCCGCTTTCCCTTCAAATGCGATTGCAAAAATTTACCGTGCTAGGTGTGCAAAATTGAGGTTGTTAATGAATCATGGAATTCCTGAAGATATTCGCTGGCTAATTGAAGCAAAGGTCCGATTATCAAGTGAGTCCTCTAATTCTTTCATTTCATACATGCTTAGGACAGGTAAAAGCACTTTTGCAAAGAAAAGTCGATCAAAACGACTGAAAGTCTGTCACAGATGTGCCAGATGGACTTGTAATGCAACATGTCGTTCTTTAAGAATGGTATCTGTAAACCGTGAATAAAATATAATTCATTAAGGATGGCCTGAGTAAGGGGTCTTTAGATAATCTTCTATTGATTCTTGAGACGCATCCTAGTGGAGATGTGCATCGTGCAATTCATGATTTATGCCACAATTCCATAAAGAACATACTCGACATAGTCTTGAGAATCTGACTAAAAAAGACCCTGTTTGCCAGTTTTTAAGAAAACTGGATGGGAAGCCTATCCCCAACTCATAGAGGGCGTTTAATCCGTTCTTGGATGTAAAACTAAGGGAAGATGTGAGCCACAATCACAACTACATGTACATACACATGCTTTTTTAAAATAAATAAATAAAGAGAGAGAGAGAGAGAGAGAGAGTGAGACTCGAGCTGGCCTACATATAGGTGGTATGATTGCATTTTCAATTTCTCATATATAAAATCTTCTCTTCCTTCCTTTCATTTCTACTCAACCCATACATTCAACAAATATAGAAGTGTGTAGAAATGGCAAGTTCCTCAAGTCATCACATAAGAAATATTTGTGTTTTCGGTGGATCCAATCCTGGGAAAGAAAAGGAGTTTTTAGAATCAGCAAATCATCTTGGTCAGGTACTAGCTGAGAGAAAGATTCATTTAGTGTATGGAGGAGGCAGCCTTGGGTTAATGGGGGGTGTCAATAGCTACATTTTTAGGAGGTAGTCAGGTTTTGGGGGTCGTCCCCAAAGCTTTAGCAAAAGGGGACATCATTGGCAAAACAATTGGAGAGGAACTACAGGTCCTCACAATGTCTGATCGACTGAATGCAATGTTTAACCATATTAATGCCTTCATTGCTTTACCAGGTGGTCTGGGCACATTGGAAGAGATCTTTCATATTTCCTCTTGGGCCCAACTGCACATTCACCATAAACCCATAGGTCTGTTAATGTTAATTTTTTTAATGATAAGTTGTTGTCTTTTCTTGATCATGCTGTGGAACAAAAATTTCTCACATCTTTGGCATGACAAATCATAATCTCTGCTACTACTGCTGAACAATTGATTGACCAACTACAATCTTTCATCCCTGTAATTGATCCCTCCATAAGTCTCATAAATTGGTCAACTAAGGAAAGCCGTAAAAAGCTTAGATTGGATTTGAGCCTTCATTTGTAAAAACTTTGTGTCTTTTGGTTTTATTACTGTGTTTTGTTGTTTCTTATATTTGTTTAAGTGTGTTTCAGGTTTGTTAGTGTTCGTTGTTTTAGGTGATGTCTTCTATACTCTATCTTTCTATCTTAGGACATTGAGGACAATGTCCCGTTTTGGTTGAGGGGAAAGGGTAGTAGCTGATATTAAAAAAAATAAATTTAACTAACTGTGTTTTCTATTTCATAAACCATTTGCAAAACTGTTGTTACTAGGATGGCAGAGTAAAGGAGTTCTTTTGTTAAAGTGACTCTTGAGATGCATCTTACTTAACATTCTTAACAAGATCTATTAGAATACTTCTTGAAATATTCAGGTTTACAAACTCTCGCATTGTTATCACTTAATTCCGCTCATATACTCATTTAACAAGTATTCTTAAACCTCCATTCACACAAACACTTTAACATACAATTGTGGGTTGCACATTGGATTATTACATTATTTATGTTCTTTTGTTAAAAGTAACAACTAAGAAAAAGGGATAGTATATAATTTGCAAAAAAAAACAAACAAACAAACAAAAAAATGATGATAATAAAAACGTAGATAAGTTTGGTTTCATAGCCTCCCTAACCTAAGCAATTAAGCCCGAAGGGGTGTTTCAACTCCTAATACCCTAAAGTCAACTGACTTGGGAGCTATTGGTCCAACACTTGTTACATGGGTTGAGGAGAAAAGCTTAACGGAATCAAATATTGTACTTTCTACATATCAGTATCTACAACCTGAGTTACTAAGCTCGTAGGGGTGTCTTAACACCTAATGCCCTAAGATCAACTGGTCTGGGAGTCAGTAGCCAAAAGCTCGTTGCATGGGTTAAAGATGCATTGTGTTTTAAGTTATATGTGTATATATATATATATATATATATATATATATATATATATTAAAAAAAAGGAAAAAAAAAGAAAAAAAAAGAAAAAGATAATAATCACAACCCAAGAAAGTTAACCTTAAACATTAGAACACAAATTTTGTTTTCTTCCAAGTAAAGCCCCATAACTATGTGTTGATATATTAAGCACAAAAGGAAGGTTTATTAATATCTTGTTTAAGAGGTATTGAGCAGATATATAAATTTAATGAGAGTTTGTTTATTTGGATAGATTAATGGAAGTTGAATGATGAATGTCTTGCTTTGTGGAATTTGCAAATTGTTTTTCTATTTTAACAATGTGATTACTAGGGACTAGTAATAAGCTGGTTGGGATTTAGGTCTGCTTTATATGGATGGAAATCTAAGACATAGGCCTAAAACTTTCATACGGAGTCCAAGATTTAAAAAGGTTGTTTTCAAGTCCAAATTGTAGCAACAATGGAGAAGTCTGAATCTGTCCTGCAGCCCAGACACTGTTCAGTGTTCAGCCCATATCTCGAGTTCTAGAAGTCCAAATGACCTCAATTGTTTTTCCTGGAAAGCTGAGACAATTTCCTAGAATTTTCATGATTCAAGTCTGTTCGAATTCTAACGTTAGCAATGGCGTTTTGTTCAGACAAGAAGATAAGGATTGTCACCAAGTCAAGCGTTGGCCACCCACTCAACAATTAGTCATCAAATCAATAGTTCTAAATTTTGGCCTATAAAAGGAGGCATTTACCATGCATTTAAGAGCTTGGTTGTTCAGATCATGATTAAGATCTTACTCTTTCTCTCTCTCTCTTTATATTTTTGTAATGCTTAAGTTTTGCTTTCATTAATATCATGTTTATCTTTTCATTTTCTTTTCTTTACTTAGTTAACTTGTATATGTTTAGCTAAGTTTATTATGTCAAGGTGAAAATGTTACACTAATGGTGTAAGAATAAATATAATATAAACTCAATATGGACTTCAATGCTTGTATCCTAAACAACTTGCTATTAACATGTCTTATCATTTTTATCTTATTAATTCTTAATACCTTGCTTGTTAAATGGTTAATCTAGATTTGTATTGTATAACACTTGGCACAACAAATACTTGGCACTTTCATAGCTCAACCGTATGGTATAATCTACACATGTGCTATGAAAGGAACTTGATTTCTTGTTAACATAAGTTAGCATCATGAATTCCTGATAATATTTAAAAGTTTGGTGTTATTTAAATAAGATAATTAATATGATCATGTTAACAATTTATAATGAGCTATTAATGACAAATCATCCGATTGGAACCTCCTTTGTGTGTGGTTTCCAGTTGAGTAATAAAAAGAGTTTATACTATACTTGTTTGAAATACCATTAGTGGATCCTCTAACATTGACATTTGTTTTTATCAGTGTTTAATCCTCCCATTAATTTTACATCTCAAAGTCCTCTTTAACTTATTATTATTCTTATTGTTATTGTTGTTATTGTTATTGTTGTTGTTGTTGTTGTTGTTCTTATTGTTGTTGTTGTTGTTCTTATTATTATTATTTATAATTTATATAATTAACCTCCCTGTGGTTCGACCCCGGTCTTTCCGGGTTATTTATTACTTCGACACTCCTACACTTGGGAGAAGACATCAATCTTTTGATCGTGTCAGTCACCCATTACAATGAGATCATTCTTCCACTTGGGTAGATCACCCATTACAATGAAACCACTCTTTCCTTTTTTCTTGGGTAGGTCACCCATTACAATGAGACCAACATTTTCTGGGTAAGTCACCCATTACAACGCGACCAATTCTTCATGTTTTTTTTATCTGGGTAGGTCACCCATTACAATGAGACCGTTTCTTCACCTGGGTAGGTCACCCATTACAATAAGACCACTCTTCTTTTTTTTCTCTTGGGTAGGTCACCCATTACAATGAGACCATCCTTTTTTCTAGGTAGTCACCCATTACAACACGAACAATTCTGCATGTTTTTTTTTATCTGGGTAGGTTGCCCATTACAATGAGGCCATTCTTTCCTTTTTCCTTGGGTAGGTCACCCATTACAATGAGACCAATATTTTCTTGGTAGGTCACCCATTACAATGCGACTAATTCTCCATGTTTCTTTTATCTGGGTAGGTCACCGATTACAATGAGACCATTCCTTCACCTGGGTAGGTCACTCATTACAATAAGACCACTCTTCCTTTTTTTCTCTTAGGTAGGTCACCCATTACAATGAGACCATCCTTTTTCTAGGTAGGTCACCCATTACAACGCGACCAATTCTCCATGTTTTTTTTTATCTTGGTAGGTCCCCCATTATAATGAGGCCATTCTTCAACTTGGGTAGGTCACCCATTATAATGAGACCACTTTTTTCTTTTTCCTTGGGTAGGTCACCCATTATAATCATTTTAATGTCCCAAGAGGAGCCTTCGACGAGCGCTTTTCTGGGTAGGTCACCCATTACAACGCGACCAATTCTCAATGTTTTTTTTATCTGGGTAAGTCACCCATTACAATGAGGTCATTCTTCCACCTGGGTAGGTCACCCATTACAATGAGACCACTCTTTCTTTTTTCCACTTGGGCAGGTCGCCCGTGAAAATAGACCAGTGTAAGTGTGTGGGTTGGTCGCCCCTGAAAATAGACCACTTTTCTTCCAAAGAGGCAGGTCGCCTAAGATAATTAGATCATTTTCCTTTCATTTTCTTTACAAAGCTTACTATGCAAAACATTGAGGAGTTTTGCTTCGTAAGCATTGTAAAGAGGGGGCATCTGTTGTTACCTAAATTTTGACCCACCTTTTTGAAAATTTTTTTGGAAAATCCAAAAATAGCGAAAAACAACAAAAATCCAAAAAATATGTTTTTAATATATTTGTATCATTTTTAGCATTTTCAGCGTCGTCTAAAAAATAGTTTAAATTTTCAAAGGTCTTTCGAATGCGTTCGACTTTTCAAGCGTTATTTTTTAAAATCATTGATTTTCCTCATTGAGTTGACGTTGATATTGCTCGTTTCCAAAAAAAAATACAAAAAAATTAAGCAAAATCAAAATTTACAAAAAAAGAAAGTTGAGGGACCAAGTTTGGAGACCAAACAATATTTTTGCCTATAAATAGGAGTTTCCAACACATACACAATGGGGGGCCATTTTGGAAAGAAAAAACACAAACAAAAAACCTAAACCTAAACCTATCTCTAACCAAACAGCCCCGACCCCCCTCCCTCTTTTAATTTTTTCTCTCTAAAGTTGCCGCACACTCCACCCTCCTTCTCCCCTGACTGCAACTCCCTTTCACTGCCTCCACACCATTCCCCCCCATCTTCTTCTCCTCTTTCACCCAACAACACAGAGCCCTTCCCTTTTGATTTTCTTCTTCCTCAGCCGCCGGACACAAGCTTCCCTCTTTTCTCTGTTTAGCTCCCATTTCCCGGTCCTTCATCTCACTTTTGCCTCCTTCTCCGTTCCCCCGATCTCCTCCACCCAACAGCGCAACAACCGGTCCATTCTTCCCTATCTCCATAAGATACAAGCCGACCCCCCTTGGCCTTTTATTTTATGCTCCCAAAACCAGAGAGAACCAAAGCCAGCACAACTATCCCCATCGTCTTTTCCCTCTCTCAGCCTCTCACCTCTTTCCTCCTGAACCAGCGGCCAGCTAGCCGAATGCCAGCAAAATCTACCACCATCAAACCCTTCAACAATCGGCTCTCCTCCGTCTTAAACCCGCATAGTAGATCTGGACCGAGATCCAGCCGCCATCAGCGTTGACGATGCCCAACAACCAGACGTGCTATAGGGGATGAACTCATGGGCAACAAACCGTGACAGACCCGAAGGAACCAGATCTGAGAAGAAAAAATAAAACTAAAACGGATTGTTTGTTGTGTTTTTTGGATGTTTTACAGGTCACGGCCGACGAGGAAGAGAAGAGGGGAGGAAGTCGTTTCAGATCTCCCCTGCTGCCTGGATTTTTGCGGTGGCGCATGGAGCAGACGCACCGCCACTCTCTTGTAGCTCCAAAAGTCTGCCTGACATTGTTCCGGTGGTGCAGAAGGGCTTCCCTGCAATTCCTGGAGTTTTGGGGTTTATTTTGTAAATTTAAAATTGTTAATGTACTTTTTGTTTAGTTTTTTTGAATTTTTATAATTTGTAGAGTGCAAATGTGGATGTAAGAAAGGAAAACAAAAAAAAAAGATAAAAAATATAGTGAAAGTGAATGTGTTGTTTGTATTTTTTTTTTTATGAATGTTTTTATGATAAAATCACAAAGAATAAAGAAGAATTTAATATTTTGATTTGCTCACGGTAAAGGATTATGAACTTACACGTAAGTTGCATTTCTAATATCCGATGAAAAGATAAAATTTTTAAAACTTCTTTATCACATCAAAGCCACGAAGCAACTTACCTCAGGTAGGGTGCGTTAGGGGTGCTAATACCTTCCCTAATCATAACCAATCCCTTACCCGTGAATCTCTAACAAGACCAGTACACCCGGGTTTCCTAGTAACCCTTAATGAATTACTAGGTGGCGACTCCTAAAGAACCAATCAAATCAACAAATGAAAAATCACCAACGGACGTCGCACGGGTAACGTGCGACAGTTTCCAGTTGAGTAATAAAAAGAGTTTATACTATACTTGTTTGAAATACCATTAGTGGATCCTTTAACCTTGACACTTATTTTATCATTGTTTAATCCTTATATCAATATCACATCTCAAAGCTCTCTTCAACTATTTTTCTGTTATTATCTATTTATTTATTTGTAGTTTATACAGTTAACCTCCATGTGGTTCGACCCCGGTCTTGTCGGGTTATTTATTACTTCGACACTCTTACATTTGAGAGAAGATATCAAATCTTTTGTTCATCAAATTTTGTTTATTATCACTTAATTCTGTTTATATACTTATTTACCAAGTATTTATAAACCATCATTTTGGTTTCGTAGATAAGTTTGGTTTTATAGCCTCCCTAACCTAAACAATTAAGCCAGAAGAAGTATCTTAACACCTAATACCCTAAGGTCAATTGACTTAGGAGCTATTAGCCCAATGCTTGTTATATGGGTTGAGGATCAAGCTTAAAGGAATCAAACATTGTAATATCTACATTTAAGTATTTGCAACTCAAGTTACTAAGCTCGTAGAGGTATCTCAACACCTAATGCCCGAAGACCAACTAGTTAGGGAATCATTAGCCTAAAGCTTGTTGCATGAGTTAAGGATGCATTGTGTATTAAGTTATGTTATTAAAAAAAAAGTAATAAATTAGTGGAAGTAAAATGATGAAGGTCTTGCTTTTGGATTCTATAAATTTTTTTTCTATTTTATTGCTTTAATTACTAGAGACCAGTAATAAATTGGTTGAAGGTTGTCATACCTGGAGTTGTAGACCGTGGATTTAGATGTCGTGTATCTTGATGGAAAACTAAGACATAGACTTAAAAACATTTATGAAGAGTCCAAGATTTAATACTGTTGTTTTGAAGTTACTTTTATCAATCAGGTCAAACCTTAAAATATCCATTATAATAATAAATTATTCTCAAAAGAAGTAGCAATTGATCATCGGCTCAAACTTTATTTTTCTTTTGAAAAGTTTTATAATCAAATTCTAAAAAGGATGAGATAAGATTTTAAAAAAGAGTGAATGTTACTCTAATTTTATAATCCAAGTTTTATTACAACCTCTATTTATCGAAAATAATAATAAAACTCTCAAGATTTATTTTTGTTTTGTCAGTATCAATAATACTAATTACTAAAATTTCTGCATCTCTGTCTCACATTTTAGAAAAACTTCAGATGAATCAAAAGAAAAGGAGGGAAAAAAACCTTCGAATGTATCCCACTACCAGAAAACCGATAAATACAAATGAAAATACCGAGGGAATATTTTCGTCGGTAAATTTCCAAGGGATTTTACCGACGGACATATTCCCTCGGTATATACCGAGGGAATTACGGAGGGACAAAAAAATTAAAACAAAGCAAAAAAAAATGATGACGTGTCAGGATTTACCAACGGAATTACCGACGGAATAAATTCCGTCGGTAAAATTCGTCGGTAAATCCATTGGTAAACTTGTTTACACTGTTCATCATGTCAATTACAAAGGGAATCACTGATGGACAAAATCCGTCGGTATTTTCCAGAGAGCTCCAGAACTGTTCACTTTCCAATTGCACTGTTAATTGTCGTTCTTTACGGACAAAATCACCGACGGATTGAAAAGTCGTCGGTGTTATTTGGCGGTTTTCTGAAAAAATTCAATTGATTTAAAATTTTCATTTAAATATTACAGACGTAATCACCGACGGACTGAAAAATCGTCGGTAATTGTTGGCGGTTTCTGAAAAAATTTTACGAAATTGAAAATTTAAATTAAATATTACCGACGGAATTACCGATGGAATAATTAAAAAATATTAATATTCAATTATCCGTCGGTAAATCCGTCGCTAACGCGCCCCAATAAAAAGCCCGAATCCCTTATTTAACAAGAGACCGACTTATTTCTTCTTCTTCTACTACTTCTTCTTCTTATTCTTCTACTTCTACTTCTTCTTCTTCTTCTTCTTCTTATTCTTCTACTTCTACTTCTTCTTCTTCTTCTTCTTCTTATTCACTATGTGTAAAAAACATCAATATCTATTTCTTTCTCTTCTTTTCTCTCCTCATCTCCTTCTCTTTTTCTCCATACTCGGGTATGTCTTCTTCTTCTTTCTTCTTTTATCCTTTTAGTTTTTTTTAATTAATATGCTTTACGAAAAAAAATTTCTCTCCTTAGCTTCACTTGCAACTACATTAAGGTAAGATTTTTCTTCTTTTTTCATGATTTTTTAACCCTTTATATTTGTTTTTTATTTTATTTTTAATTTTTTTTGTTCTTAATAATTGTATAAATGTTGTTGTGAGGTTTGTTTTTTCATATGAGATTAATTTTTAGTTGATTTATTTATAGGATTTTTAAATTTTTAGCAATTGCAACTTCATTTTTTTCATATGAATTTTTTTAGTTGAATTTATTTTTTCATTTTATTTATTTGTTGCAAATTTGTTTGAGTTGATTTTCTTATTTTTTTTCAAGCATTTTGAGTATATATTATACAGTGTTGATTTATGTTAATTTACTTATTTTATAATTTTATAAAATGAATTTTTTTTAATTTTTTTTTAAATAATTACCGACGGAATTACCGATGGAATTTCCATCGGTAATTCCGTCGGTAAATCCGTTGGTAATAAAAAAATATTATTACCGAGGGATATACCGATGAAATGAAGCAGATAATTTTATTTTTTTATTTCCGACGGATAAAAAATTACCGATGAAGGATTCACCGACGGAGCATTTCTGTCGGTGATGTCGTCGGTAAATTAATTACCGACGGAATATGTGTCTTACGCCGACGGAAAAATTCTGTCGGTAAAACTATTAAATCTTGTAGTGTCCGGTGATTTCTCTTTATAATCATGTTCTCTGTGTGTGTGTGTGTGTATATATCTTCTTGTTTTTTTCTTTATCTCAATTTCTTTTCATTTCTTTAATAACTTGGATTTATATTTTTATTAGTGATTTTGTTTTATTTGTATTTTTTTAGAGATCGTAAATCTAGTCTGAAGTATAAGTGTGGTGATAAGAGTATGGTGCGCCTAGTTTCAATGATTATCTCTTATTAGTTGGAAATAATTGTTTTTGTTGTCTTCTAGTTTTGAATCGTTACTTCATTAATTTACGGTGATGGGAGAAAAAAAAATATCCTCATTTTGAGCTCTTGAAAAAAGAGAGACCTGACAGGAAACTTCAATTCACATTTATTGTAAATAGTTAATTTCTTTTTTATCTAAGAAATAAACAATGATTTCTTCGTTTAATTTAAATCATCCGCCAAATTTCTACGTATTAGTACAAGAAAAAAAAGAGAGAGAGAAGAAGAAGAGCTCCAAAATAAATCAGGAAGCAAAATAGAAAAGACAAAATATAATTGTCTCTTTCAAAATAAAGATGGTTCCGACACCAGTAATAGTCGCCAAAATGGTTTTATTTTCTTTTGCCAGAGCAGGTTAAAGATCAGAACTCCTTTAACATTTACACTATTTCCATTATAGAATCCAAGTTATTTTAGAACAAAAGCCCCAAACCCAACATATTGGTTACGGTTTGGTTTGATTTGGTTTGGTTTTAGTTTGGTTTTGATTTGGTTTAATTATTTTATATTAAAAATAAAAAATTATATTTTTTTTTGTAATTTTTAATGAATTTAATTTCGGTTTGACTCGGTTTTTTCAATTCGAGTTTTTAATAATTTCAATTCGATTTGGTTTTTCAGTTTCAGGTTTATGAAACCGAAACAGAACCGAACAGAATCAAACCGGTTGTTTTTTAAATATTCTAGTTGGTTCAATTATTATTTTTTCATGGTTTGGTTTTTTCAATATTTTTTTTCTGATTTTTTTATTTAATTAATTTTTCTATTTTTTTTCTCACCAACGAATTATAAAAAGCAGATAATATTAGGATTTTTTTTTTTGGTGCTCTAGCTTTAACAGTTCAAACCCACATTGAATGCCACGCGGTTTTGTGAGGCAGAAGAGGTATTGGCATAGCTGACTTTCGCTTGCCCCATGAGTAAATGCACTTGCTGTCATCTTTTGACTCTTTTGTGTATGTTTGTGCCTTTTTTGGGTCAGCTCCTCTCTCTCATGAGGGTCTTTTTCCTATATATTGAGACCAAGCTAGCTATCTTGGCCTTGCATGCTTGTTCTATCTTTAGAAAAGATAAAGCAATTTCAAGAGAAGAGAAGAATTAAAGCAAGGGTAGTGTTCTTACTCGAGAGAAAGAAATCTTGGAGGCAGGCTAGTGAGAAAGGAAGAAACAGAAAAAAAAAGTGATCATGGGCAGACCACCATGCTGTGATAAGATAGGAGTGATGAAAGGACCATGGACTCCTGAAGAAGATATCATTTTGGTATCATATATTCAAGAACATGGTCCTGGAAATTGGAGAGCTGTGCCTACTAATACAGGTGAATTAATTATATCAGTTCCTGTAATAATTATTGTTGTCTAGTTTTAATTTTTACATTTTGGAGCTAGCTAGGTGGTGTTAAGCTTTCTTGGTTAATTACTATTAGGGAAATGCAATTGAAAAAATATATTCATGATTTTGTTTAATTTGTTATGTGGTATTTTTTCTGACCTAATTTGTTGCCTTCTTCACTATGGGGTTTTCAGGTTTGCTTAGATGCAGTAAGAGTTGCAGGCTGAGATGGACTAATTACCTCAGGCCAGGGATCAAACGTGGTAATTTTACCCATAACGAGGAGAAGATGATAATCCACCTCCAAGCCCTTCTAGGCAACAGGTAAATGCAAGCCAATGTAATTTTGGTCAATTCTATTCTCTAATGCCAACAGTAGTTCACATATCGTGATTATTTAAATGATCATAATCTGACAAAAAGATAGCCTTAGTTTTACTGTACACTTTTGGGTGGCTTGAATTGGTTTCTGAAGAGTAATTAATGCGGGGCATTGATTATTTTGCAGATGGGCTGCCATAGCTTCATACCTCCCTCAGAGAACAGATAACGACATTAAAAACTATTGGAATACACATTTGAAGAAGTTGAAAAAGCTTCAAGCAGGGCAAGAAGGTCAGTCTAGAGATGGGTTATCATCAACAGGTTCACAGCAAATTTCTAGAGGCCAATGGGAGAGGAGGCTTCAAACTGATATCCACATGGCTAGGCAAGCTCTAAGCGAGGCCTTGTCTCCTGAGAAACCAAACAGCTTATTAACTGAGTTGAAACCCTCCTGTGGGTATGAAAAACCAGCTCGAGCATCACTCTATGCATCAAGCACTGAAAACATAGCTAAGTTGCTCAAAGGTTGGATGAGAAGCGGGCCTAACCAGTCCCTAACAAATTCAACAACTACTCAGAATTCCTTCAACAATATGGCTGTAGCTGATTCATTTTCTAGTGAAGAGACTCTAAATAGAGCAGACGAAAATGGCACTGAATTATCAGAGGCATTTGAATCACTCTTTGGTTTTGACTCTTCAAATATAGATTTCTCCCAGTCAACGTCACCTGATGCTGGCCTTCTCCAAGACGAAAGCAAACCAAATTCCAGTGCTCAAGTGCCATTGTCAGTGATTGAGAGGTGGCTATTTGATGAAGGAGCAATTCAAGGGAAAGAGTACCTTAGTGAAGTCACACCAGATGAAAATAATCTCTTCTAGACAGAGTGCTCTTCATTGTTGTTGGTTCTTTTGGGACTCTTCTGTTTAGATTAATATGCTAGTAAATGTTTCTGGAAGGGATTCCTTGTTTATGTACTTAGGGAATCTTTGGCTTTTGATTTTGCTCTAGGCCTTTAAGAAATACAATTTCACAGTGGCCTTAGGATCAGTGAGACGTTCTCAACCTTTTAAGTACAGACAATTTATTACTATGTTATATTTCCTCGGTCAAGAAAACTATTTATTTCCATTATTTCTAAAAAGGAAAAATTAACTATGAGATAAGAAAATAATAGAAAATGTCAAAGAATCATGCATGGTTATACTTATATATCTGTACCTTAATTCTGATCTGCTAGCTAGTTAATTCTGATCTGCTATAGCTAGGGATTTTATCTTAGAGTTTAAATATTCCTGTAAACTACCTTGATAGTCTATGGCGTATAATATAACCCTAACATACTCCAACATCAATTTGTCTGTGTGCAAGTGCAAGTTTGAGTTTGAGTTCGTAAATAAAATTAGATTTTGGAGTACATATATAATTTACAGTACCGTTGAGCCTTTTGGGTTCTCAGATTTTGTACGCTCTTTTTTTTTTTGAAAAAAAAGAAGAAATATCAGTAAAAAGACATGCACCTCAGTAATACCAGAGGGCACGAGCTTTTATTTATTGGTTGCGATGAAGAATGAAAGCAGGACTATATCTTTCTTGTGATTGTGAACCTGTGCATGCCAACTTGCCAAGAAGGGGGGAAAGTCAACCAGCATGCAGCTTACATAATTGTAACCAATTAAAGTGGTAATACTTCAATATTTATGGCAGACTTGCTAGCTCTTCAAATGAAGTTAATTAATGAGAAATAAATATCTAACTAATTAATTAACCCACCCGGGAGTATTAATAGCCTAATTTAGATATTGCATCTGTGCAGATATAATTAGTATGAAGATTTAAAAGAGACATGTAAAGTTGTCATAATTGATAGTAATTGACAATAAAATAGAGACAGGCACTCTAAACTATACATTCAGACCTGTGGCCTCTTTCATATTAGAGTTTAGAGACATGGAGGATATTGCATGCACCGTAAAAGTAAGAGAAAATAAACTAAAACGTAAGGGTGCACGTCAGTGGCGTTGTGGTTGTAATAGTATAATTACGGTTTTGCCTCGATCAAATAATAATAATTTAGCTTACAGGGGTAAGAGGTGGTATTTTTAATTTTTTAAAATAGTGAAAGTACTAAAATGTTTCTGAATACAAAGTAGAATTACTTAAATGATCTTAGAGTAAAAAAAAGGGTCTTTTTTGTATTTTTAAGTTTGGTTTTTTTTTTTGTTATTTACTATTTTGTTGAGGGCATTATGGCCATTTGATTTATGAATATATAGTAAACTTACTTAAATGCCCTTGAAGTAAAAGAAAAAAAGCCTACAGTTAAGGTTTTTCTTGTCCTTTTATATTGGTTTATTTTTTGTGATTTCTTGTTTTATTTGAGACATTATGGTCTTTTAACAAAAATTAAATAATATTAAAATTTAAAAAATTGTTGGTGTATGCTTTAAATGTGTCAGTAAGCATGGTGCCTCCCCATGGTAGAACCTGCCCTTGTGTCGTATTGTTAGATGTGCCACCATGTCCTCTTCCTTATGACGTGATGCGTGTCGGTGGTAGTTAGGTGATTTTTCACCAGTGGGCCTTTCTTTCTTTTCTTTCCCTCTGATTTTAAGTTTGTTATCTTTGTTTAAGCTTTTTCGGCTTCAGTCCTTTGTCTTTTGATTTATAATTTTTATCTTTGGCCCTTTTGTAAAAGTTTTATTTCTTTTCAATTTAATCCTTCAATTCCAATTTGTCATGTATTGACCTTGGTAATGAATTTGAAAAGTTAACAAGGGTTGACATCCTCTTTTTTTTTTTGCTTATTTTCTTTTCTGATATTGTTGTTCGATATTGTTTTGTTTTTTAAATTAGCTTCATGGTTTTCTTCAAAAAAAATTTCTATCGGATTATCTCGACTTCATTACCTAAAATGTGAATTTAGTGGGTTAACGTAGACTAGCTTGCATGTTAATGCCCAAATTACATGTCTATTATGCTGGCTCAAGTTGGCTCACACTAGTTTCTTTGTCCTTTTTTTACCCTATTTCATCATTCCATGTTTAATTGGCTAAAAATAAAACAATATCGTCTTTCCGCTTTTGGATAAAAGTTTTTTCCTAGGTTGTTGTGATATATATACACACTTTGGATTACTATCGTTGCCTACATTTTACTAGAACAAAAGTGTGAACTCGTAGTGCAATGTGGGCCCTCATCTAGTTTATATCTAAAACGTAACGGTATAAGAAAAAAGATAAAACAAAAGGAAAAAACAATGCGGTCATAAACCCAGATTACTATTCACCACTACAATGTAATTACAATTTTTTCGTTCCCACAAAAAATCAAAGAACTAGAATTTATGGGTAATTTGGTCTTTCTACATGGTCCAATAGTCATTATGAATTTAATCGGGGACAATGCGGTCTTTTCAATTGTTTAGAATAATGGCATTGCTTAATAACTAATGCAACCATATTATTCGATAGTTTTATTCACATTTACCTAGTATTTTTCCTATGTTATATATATATATATATATATATATATATATATATATATATATATATAATGTCTTGATATTTTTTATTTTATGTTTTGAAGGTACTTTTGGATGTAAGATTCAAAATGAAGTAAATTAAAGATAATTGACAGATTTGACCTCTGATCGATGTTTTGGTAGAGCTTGAGCTCTAAAGGTCAAAATGAAGTGATTCTAATGCCATTAGAAAGCTAACATCCATACCTTTCTATACAAATATGACAATAATAAAAAAAAAAAAGCATGGACATCGCAGCCTTCAAAGACAAATCTTGCATTCTGCCAATGTTGACTTTCGGCCATTTCGACTTGAATATCTTGAGCTACAGAAGTCCGTTTAATACAAACTCAAATTTTTTGGATTCCTGAATCGAAGATTTATCAGCCTACCAAAGGTCAGCAGAAAACGAGCTCATATGAGAGAGATATGATTTTCTAAGATGACACATGAATTCTACCAACAGACAGGTTTTGTGAAGAAATAAGTCCAAAGTACTTCTCAAAGCATCCAAACCAACATCCAAGTCTTTATTTCTGCAATTTAGCTCTTCTAAGTCAAAATTCAAAGCTTGAAGATTTTATGCAAGAGTATTTTTTTTTTTTAGAAAAATAGTTATTGAAACACTTAAGTATAAATTGTTTACTTAGAAAAGGACTATTTTGTAGAAAAGGGATTAGGGTTTCCTAGGATATAAAAAGAAAGAGAGAAAGGAAAGAAAGAAAGGGCGACCAGAAGAGAAGAAAAACACACCTTTTCCTCCATAAACAAGAAATCATGCATTTTTATTTCTTTTTGATTAGTTGTTCAATAGACATGCAAGGCTAAGCTCTTTTTCTTAGTTGCAAGGACACAAAAACCTTCGGATTTCAAGAACTGTGAGATTTATTTTACCTTTTCTTTCTAGTTTATATGATGAATATGCTTATTTTTCTATGATTGTTTATTATAATTGCTATAGCGGACTCTAAGTTATTATTGTGAACAATCTATTGCTAAGTTTGATATCAAAATCAGAGTTGAGGTATATAAACTTGTGATGCAACTGAGCTTAATAATTGTGGTGGATTTATGTAATTAATCTTAGGGAGAACATTTGAACAAATCAAACATGAATCGCAAATAGTTATGTTGTCTAGATTAATCAATTTATCTAGTTCTTAAGGCTATCATTGAATTAAATTACTAGTGCGGACACTGTGATTGTTTGTTGGTTAGGGTTAGTTATACAACGTATCTGTTAACTAACCAATGTTAAGAAAAGATAAAGATTTAGAATATAAATTGATATTTCATTTCAATGATCGGTTCTGATTTTCATAGGTGAATGTTTACTTGAAACCAAGGTTTGTTCTCTTGATAGTTTTTCTGATTTATTTAATTTAACTTGATTGTTTTATTTTGCTATAGCCTAGATAATCTCAATCCCCCCCAATTGCATATCGTATAGCATAAAAAATAAACTAAACCTTTCTCATGGGATCGATCTCTTGCTTGCTCTATACTATCTTGTTTATTTAAACTAGTGTAATTAATTTGTGTGACTGTGACATCGCAATAAATTTTGGTGCCGTTGCCGGGGAAGTGATTTTAGTTGATTATTGTGTTGTAATTGTTATTTTCTATGATTGTTATCTATTTTGTTGAAAAAAAAAAGAAACAAAAAGGGCTGTTTGTGGTGGTACTGTACAATTACTGTTCAAAACTGATTTTTTGGTGGAATTAGGTCTCGGCCTTTTGTTTCTTGAAGGGAAATGACGTTCTGAACAGGACTAGTTGCCTTTGGCTACTAGCCCCACCTTATAGAGGCCAAATTCCGCTTTTTTTATAGGGTATTTAGGTAATTTGCACTTTTAAATCTCTTGTGTGGTTGGCGGTTGGTTTCTTTTGAGTTTTCTTGATAATTTATGTCTGTAACCCATTCTACTAACCAAAGGCAAGTGCAGGTAGATCTCAAAATTAAAAACAATTTACTTAGGTTATGAAAAGAAGCTTGCATCAACACCATGGCTGTTGCACAACAATAAACACTCAAGTAGCTTGCTACTCCTAACATGGAGAATCAACCATTATGCATAAATATTGACAATAATGTCAATTTCGAGCTCAAGTCTGGTTTTATACACTTACTGCCAATATTCAATGGACTTGTCGGAGAAGATCCTCATACTCATCTCAAGGAGTTCCATATGGTTTGTGATGCAATCCAACCATCCAAGGATCCATTAGAGGTTCCAGTTGGTCCATTTACTAGGCTTGGGGCTAAGAAGTTCAAAGAAGCTTTCAATTGACTTCTTCAAGATACATGGGCTAAGGTGGACTTCAAGAGGATTTATAATAATAAAGAGCAAGCCTTGATTAATCTGATTCATGTTCAAGAGGGGCTTGTTGGTGGAACTAAGACCATTACACAAGGATTGGGAGAAGAAGACTAGATTCGGACAATTTAACCTTTCTTACTATTTTGATCATAACTGGAGCTATAGATCAAAATTTGATACGATTCTAGTTGGGCTGGAAACTAAACTTCTATACCTTTCCAACGGTATATGGCACACCTTCTAATTCATTAAGATGAGATAGAACCATTTGTTTTAAGTTGGGCCTTGCTGCTGCCAGACAGAATGTTGAAAACAACAAAGTTGTCTTATTTAATTAGTTGGGCTATCAAACTTTATTTATTTTGAGAGGAGACAATTTGTTTGGGTTTTAGACTTGTTTATTTTAATTACTTTGGGCTAATTTTAGCTTGGGTTGATTATTTTTTAAATTGGGTTTATGTGAGACCCATTAGGGAAACTAGAGTTTTGGCTTTGAGTTTAAATACTCTTTAGGAATAATTTTAGGTTAGACTTTTGATGATATTTTCAGTATTGTAGCCAACTTTTGATTGCTCAATCTTGGTTCTTAATTGAACTTTCAACTCTTCAAAGAATTGACCATTCTTCGTTGTGAATTTATACTTCCTTTGCTCGTCTCCAAGTGTAGGCGTTGTGATCGAGTTGGTTTATAGTCTTGTTGGCTTGGAGCAAGCTTCCATTGTGATAAGCTCATTCAAATCTCAATAAACTTGGGTTAGATTGAACTTAGGGTCAAGAATACCATTAAATTCCGCTACGGTTCACATCTGTTTGTGTTGGCATGAAACCGAACGGAGTTGATGAAGAACAGGTTAAGTTGAAAGCTTTCCCTTTCTCTTTAAAAGGGGCAGCAAAGGCATGACTTTTCTCTATTCTCCCAGGTTCCATTGGGACTTGGAATGGCATGAAAAAGATTTTCCTTGAAAAGTATTTCCCAACATCTCGAGTTGCCAGCATAAGGAAAGAAATATGTGGGATTCAACAATCTCATGGGGAGACACTTTACGAGTATTGGGAAAGATTTGAGCAATTGTGCATTCAATGCTCTCATCATCAGATACCCGATCAGCTGCTCATTCAATATTTCTATGAAGGATTGATGCCTATTGACCGCAATATCATTGATGCGACAAGTGGAAGGGCATTGGTAGATATGACACCCGAGGCTGCACGCCAATTGATTTTAAATAAGGCAGCCAACTCGAAACAATTTGGCACCCGTGGAGATTTCTCAAGCAAACAAGTAAATGAGGTAAGTATTTCTAACATTGAGAATAAAGTTAATGATCTTACTTCTCTTGTGCGTTCTTTGGCTTATGGAAATGTCTAGCATGTGAAAGTTTGTAGCATATGCTCGTTACAAGGACATGCTTCGGATATGTGCTCAATAATGTAAGAAGATTACATTGAACAAGCTAATGTAGTTGATGGAGCATTCAATGGACAGCCTCAGCGTAAGTATGATCCTTTTTTCCAACACGTACAATCCTAAATGGAGAGATCATCCGAACTTATGCTATGGGAACCCGCCTCAACAGAGCAATCAAGGCCAACAGTTCCATCCCCATGGATTTCAGTCCCAATAGAATTATCAAGCAATACAGCCCCCCTGCATTCACAAATTCCAATGTTATAGGTTCATGGAGTGCTGATCTTCATAAGATGATGAAAACCTTGGCTTCTAACACAGTAACCTTGAACAAAATGTCATGTCTTTTCAACAAGAGACAAGGTCAAGTATTCACAACTTAGAGAAGCAAATGGGGCAAGTAGTTTCAAGTGTAGGGAAATTGCAAGCACAGATGAATGGAAAATTGCCCTCCCAAACATTGAATCCAAAAAAGAATGTTAATATGATCACACTGCGAAGTGGGAAAGAACTTGAAGAGCAAAGATCGAAACAAATTAAGATAGAGGAAGAAAAAGAGATAGAAACCGAATCAAGTGTAAGGAAGCAACATCCTTCCTCCTCCACAAACTGAAACAACGATCTATAGGTAAGTCCGAACTCAATGAATTCTAGTTTTAAGAAAATTCCCCCCTTTCTTGTGAGTTTTTCTAGGTCTAAAAAAGAGGACAAAGAAAAAGAGATTTTAAAAGTTTTTTTTTAAATGGAACTCAACATTCCTTTCATCAACTATCAAGCAAATTCCCAAATATACAAAATTGTTGAAGGAGTTGTGTACTTCCAAGAGAGCTTACAAGCTAAAAGGTTACGAAACGTTAAGTATGGGTGAAGTTGTATCTGTTGTTGTTCAAGAGAATCTATCTTTAAAGCAAAAAGATCTAGGTAAGTTTACTATCCCTTGTGTTATTGGTAATGCTAGTTTTAAAAGGGCCTTATGCGATTTGCGTGCATTCATTAGTGTTATGCCTAAACATGTTTATGATTCTCTTAGTCTTGAGCCTTTGATTAAAACTAACATTGTAATACAACTTGTGGATTGTAGTTTTGTTTATCCCTTTGGTGTGATAGAAGATTGTAGTTTTGGTTATTCCATGTGACTTTTATATTCTTGATATGAAACGTGATTCTTGTGATTCATCAAACAACACTCCTATATTGTTTGGGAGACCATTCTTGAAAACTGTCAATACAAAAATTGATTGTGGTAAGGACACTTTGTCCATGGAGGTAGAAGATGAAAAAATTGAATTTAATTTTCAAGATGCCATGAAATATCCTTACAACAATGTTTATTCTATCACATGCTATGACCAAGTTGATAAGTGTGTGCAACAAGTTTTTTATTTTGATTGTGATGATGGATTAAGCGTGGCATTAAGCTATGGCTATGATTTTACCGAGATAGAAGAGATGGAGAGGCACATAAGTGTTCCCTAAAATCACTACAAGATTTAACAGTTTTACCAACGGAAATATTCCATCAGTGTGTGATTAGCAGTTTGTCGGTGATTTATTTACCGACGTCTTCACCGACGGATTACGTCTGTCGGCTTTCCCTTCATCGGTGATTTCCCATTCCGTCACTATATCGGTCGGAAAAACAAAAAACCATTTTCCGATGGTTTTACAGATGGAATTTGCGAGCAAAAAAAAAAGTTTCCCGCTTGAAATATACCGACGGATTTTATTCCGTCGATGACATCGTGATTTACCGACAGCTAGGTACCGTTGGTAAATTTGTCGGTGAGTGTTTGAAATACCGATCGAATATATTCGTCTATAAAGTCGTCGGTAATTGTGGCAGCTACTTTCAAATGCCGACAGATTCATTCCGTCGGTAATTCTGTCGGTGAGTGTATGAAATACCGACCGAATACATCCGTTTGTAAATGCGTCGGTGAATGTACTGTCAAATGTCGACGAATTCATCCCGTCGGTAAAACCCTTTGTAATAGTTTTTTTCTAAATTTGTTTTTAAAAAATTATTTAGAATACATAATATAAAATTATATAAATTAGTGGTAATAAAAACTAATTATGCAAATAAAATTTATATTAAACATCAAAAACAAAAAATCAAAGTTAAATAATATTCATTACAAACTGAATGTGTTTTTTAAAAAATATTAAATGAAATTTTAAAGGTAAATAATGTTTATTACAAATTAATATAAAGGTGAAGCTGGAGGTCTTGGAGGAGGAGGTTGGTGGTTATACGGCCAAAAAGGATTAGGCGCACATGTTCCACTCTGTGTTGCCATGTTCATGACCATTTCGTGAAGCTGTTCATAAGCCGCTTTTTGTTGTTCAGACTCTGCTTTTTGTTGTGCTTGAGACGCTTTCAGCTGTTCAGACTCCGCTCTTTGTTGTGCATGAGACGCTTTGAGTTATGCGTACTCCGCTGATAGGTGGTTGTATTTTTCGGTGAGCTGAGCCGTGTGTTGCTGTAAGGCCACGAACTCCTTAGATTAGGAGCTCGATATTGATTGGGAGCTCCCAACAGTTGAAACACTACGGGCCGACCACAAGTTATCGGTCGTAGTGTTGGGAGCCCGTAAACCTAATTTTTATCGGGTCCACCTGACAATCCAACCTCCATCCACAAATCTGGATCGAATTCCGGATGGGTCAAAATATCATCCCCGTATCTCTCCCTCAACCGATTATTATAGGTCTCCTGAAAATAAAAAAAAGTAATCATCATATTCAATTCAATAAACATAATAACTTACAAAATAAAATGGTTGAACAAACATACCACGAAATGTTGAGCACGGTTATCAACGAATTGTTGCGCCCTCTTTTGGCAGTCTTGACTCCGCACGTGCGTCTCCACAAACAGCTTCATCGGGCTCGGCTCACGTCCAAGAGACGTAGCCTATAATGAAAAAAGATTTATTAACAACAACTTAATTTAACAATATATTTCATTTAAATTAATCTTACCATCCATTTCGCATGTGCAGCAAACGGAACGGAGCTGCCAGTGTGCATTGTCACCGAGCCATGAATTGGCCGATTTCGGTTGCCAGCACCGGACTATGAGCGTTGTGTGAAATGCTTAGACGTCAGGTGCTCAAGATAGTGCGGCCATATATCTTCCGAGATGTATATCGGTTTGAAATCCCTCCAAACTGCAACATTGTTTCAGCCTTGGAAACCCCTATCTCTCGCGGGTTTTTTTGCCCTTTTTTGTGCTTCATATCACAAATCACACAACCTACTTCACGCAACCAAAAATTACATTTCGAAACATAAATTTTTGTCTAAAAAAAATCTTGTATTGTTTTCGATGTTACCTAGTTGTTGCGTGATTTTCCCACACCCTCCTCCTCGCAACAATGTTATGCTCACTGTCCTAGTAGAATTTGTTCTGTATATAAATAATTAATTTCAAATAAAAATAATAATTTATTTACAATTATATTAATAATTTATTAGAAATAAGCTGAAAATTATAAATTAACACCAACCTCAAACCTGTCAAACCATGCATTGATTTGAGGCATCCATTTAGGATGCTTGGATATTTGACTCCATTGAAACAATGGAATCTCCATCGACGATTTAAACGCCGATGATATTACTCGGGCGACTTCAATGTTTGTGAACCTGAAAATAAATGAAATAAATTCAATAGTGATTACTTCATAAATTATGTTGTAATTTTTTTTTAAAAAAAAAAACTAAAACCTTAACAAACTTACATTGAAAGGTCGTCCTTCCACTGTGCCTCGAACTTGCGGGTAAATTGATTCCGCTGTGAAGGCACGCCGCCTCTACGCTGTGAAGTAGCGCTGGAAGAGGCAGCATCGGTTGACGGCGCAGGTGGTGTAGGTGCCTCTTATTAAGAGACATCTAAGGAAATATCATCCTCGCTGCTAGACGAACTAGCTGCGACCATACGTGAGCGACCAACTCTGGTTTTCATTCTACACATCTACATAATTATATATAAATAATTATATAATTAAATTCAAATGTTAAAAAAAAATTCGACAGCACCTCCTCTACACTGGATACTACCCAAATCCACAAACCTGCACATATTAACAATAACCACAACCAATTGACCCAATCTATACTAATTATTCTAACATATTCAATTACTAATCTTAAGGTAAATTCAACATTAAGAATTACAATTCAACAAATTATTCAATAATTATGTCAACACAACAATAAAATATATTCAATAAATAAAAAAAACTCTAGACTATCAATTAAAATTAATGGAAAAAATTAAACATAAATCATGCAATAATAGAGTAAAATTCACAATTATTCCAAAATATTCAATTACTAATACTAAGGTAAATTCAACATTAACAATCACAATTAAAAAAATTATTCAATAATTATGCTAATACAACAAGACAATAAATTCAAAAAAAACTCTAGACTAACAATCAAAATAAATGGAAAAAATTAAACACAAATCATGCAATAATAGAGTAAAATTAATAATTATTCCAACATATTCAATTACTAATTCTAAGGTAAATTCAACATTAACAATAAATATTCAACAAATTAACTAATAATAATTATGCCAATACAACAATAAAAAATATTCAATAAATTCAAAAAAAACTATAGACTTTAGGAATGAAATATGCTTACTTTAATAATGTGTTGAATTCAATACTTTATCTACATTACAAAAAATACACCAAAACAAAAAAACATAGCAAAACAAAATAGCAAAAAAAAAACCCTTAAAGTAAAATGAAATAGAAGAAACACATACCTTTTAAACTGATGAAGATTCACAAGAAAACTTGCTAGAGATTGCAGGTGAAAGCTTTGAAGAATGGAGAGGAAAAGAATCAAAATTTAAGGTGAAAAACTGAGGAGAAGAAAAAATGAACTGAAGGGGCGGTCGTTGGAACTTATATGACAGTTTTACCAACGGATTCACCGACGAATATAAAATTAATTATTATTTTAATTTATTCCGTCGGTAAAGTGTCAAAAATCCGTCGGTAATTTTTGAATTTCGCACCAAAATTTTTAATGACCCTCCATATTTTTCATGGTCCGTCGGTGATTTCGTCGGCAAGATGACACAGTCAGAAATGCATTTAATGCACAACCCTTTGGAATTCGCACAGTCCATCAGTAATTCCGTCGGTAATATTAACCCGTCGACAACTTACCGACAGACATATAGCCGTTAGTATAGACGTCGGTGATAGTGGCATTTCAAGTAATTATTTTCAAACTCTCTGTGAAATGCCGACAGACTTATTCCGTCGGTATGGACGTAGGTGATTGTGGCATTTCAAGTAATTATTTTTGAAGTCTCTGTGAAATGCCGACGGACTTATTCCGTCGGCATGGATGTCGGTGATTGTGGCATTTCAAGTAATTATTTCGTGTTACAAAATATATCATCCATGATCGATAATTATTTCAAGTAATTATTTTGTGATTGTGGCATTTCAAGTAATAAATATTTCGTGGTACAAAATATATCATCCATAATCTAAATTACATGAAAAAAAGGGTTTTACATAGGGCTTCATTTTGATAGTTAATCAGAATTTTCTTCTTTTTTATCATCAATTGAATAGTCATAACCTTCATCGCAATCTTTAATATGGATATCATCTTCTTCATCAACATTTGCTTGTCCGCTAGAGCTTAAAACAACATTCAACTCCTCTGCGTCAACATCAATAAGACTATCATCGAAAACATGAAAATTTGAATTTTCTTCCAATTCAATCGAAGGAGCAACTCAATATGGTTCAACCAACTCACTAACTTGAAAGACTTCATCTCGCACACTTGTGTTTTCGTTCTCATCCTAAACAACCTCGACACGACCCCGGGGTTTCGTTTTTAAAACGGACAACCAATCCACTCTTGATCGATCCTTTCTAAATGAAGGGGTGTATGTGTAATAAACTTGTTGACATTGCTTTGCGAAAGCAAAGACATCATTTATGTTGCGGAGTCTAGCTTTTGAGTTGATTTCGACTAGACCATAGTGCGGATCAACTCTGATTCCTCTGTCAGTCGTGTCATACCAATAGCATTTGAATAAAAACACTCTATTCTGCTCGTTATGATATTGCAGTTCGACGACCTCTTCTAATCTACCATAGTAGTCAACTTCTAACTCACTACTAGTGGATCCCTTAACACAAACACCGCTGTTGTATGTCTTTCTTCCTTGCCCGTATTCTTCAGTATGGAAAACATATCCATTGACAAAATACCCGTTGTAGCACTTACATTTTCTTTTAGGCCCCAGGCTTAGTGAAGACAATGACTTAGGCGCACTCCTTCCCATTTGATAAACCTTGTATGTAATGTACATCAATAAACAGTAAATGAACGAGAATCTCGTAATGACATGCATACGTACAGTAATTTTGCAAGTTAGAATGAGTTTGTGATAGTGTTTACATGTGTTCTGAACCACGTGACAAATTGTTCATCTTGTAATTGAAAGATCTGGGATTCGGTCAGCTGTGAGTTATTGGAGAGCAAATATTGTCGATGTTGCCTGCAAGTGATAATGAGTGTATGATATTACAATATATAATTAACAGTATATTACTAACAAAGTTTAATTAGTATTACACATATATAAACTTACTTAATAAAAGGTCTCAGCTCATCACAATTAAATAGAACATGGTTGTGTGCTTGTTTGAACTCTATTTCTGACAAATATCTTCCTCTTACGACATTTTTAGGTGTGGGTCGTCCAGTATTGGAGAATATTGACAAGTTCCCACTGGAAGGCACTTCACCGCCATCATCATGCCATGGAAAGCGATTGATTCTCGTTCTCAGATGAGGTTCGAAATAGTACGAAATAAATGTTGAGATCTCCTCAACAATATAGGCCTCACATATCGAAGCCTCAACATGCGCCTTGTTCTTAACCTTTTTCTTGAGATTAAATAAGTATCTGCATTAAATTAATCAAGTATTTTCAATTAAGAAAAACATAGAAAATACTTTTATATATGAATTACATTGCAACTGTAATATCTAACCGTTCGAATGGGTACATCCATCTATATTGGACCGGTCCTTCAGCTTTTGCCTCGAACGGTAGATGTATAGGGAGATGCTCTAATGAGTCAAAAAATGATGGAGGGAATATCATCTCAAGTTTGCATCGTGTCTTGACGATATTCGTTTCAAGCTTCTCAATGTGCTCAACATTCAACTTGCTGGAGCATATATCTCTGAAGAAATGACTGATCTCCGTGAGTGCATCCCATATTCTCTTTGGCAACAAATCATGAAAAGCTAATGGGATGAGTGTTTGCATAAACACGTGGCAGTCATGACTCTTCATTCCATACAATCTACAGTCCTCTATATTAACCAACCTTGATATGTTCGACGCATGTCCATCCGAAAAACCTAGACTCTTAAGCCATTTGTAGACTAGCAGTTGTGCATTTTTCTCTAACACGAAGCTTGCTCTTGGTTGTTCGACCCATGACTCATCATAAACCAACTCCATATTTTTACGGTTACAGTATAAAGCTATATTTAATCTAGCCTTGATGTTGTCCTTTGTCTTCCCCTTCACATCCATGACGGTGTTGAAAATGTTCCCAAACAATACATTTCCCGTTATCATAGCAAAAGGTTTGACAAGTGCGCAAGAGAAAAAACTTGTGAAGTTGTTGTGCGATCACAAAATAGCTATTTACTTTTGATACAGTAGATATAGCTCCCACTCTTAAGGAATATGATTATTTGTTAAGTTGTCCAAGGTTAGATAAAGTGTACTTCTACACACCAAAAGAGCATTCCCCATTTAACTATGTCTGGATTTCTAAGATAGGCAAGAAATAGGCAAAAGAACAAGCAATCAAATGAGAAAATAGTCAAAAGTGGTACTTCTCTTGTGCGTTCTTTGGCTTATGGAAATGTCTAGCATGTGAAAGTTTGTAGCATATGCTCGTTACAAGGACATGCTTCGGATATGTGCTCAATAATGTAAGAAGATTACATTGAACAAGCTAATGTAGTTGATGGAGCATTCAATGGACAGCCTCAGCGTAAGTATGATCCTTTTTTCCAACACGTACAATCCTAAATGGAGAGATCATCCGAACTTATGCTATGGGAACCCGCCTCAACAGAGCAATCAAGGCCAACAGTTCCATCCCCATGGATTTCAGTCCCAATAGAATTATCAAGCAATACAGCCCCCCTGCATTCACAAATTCCAATGTTATAGGTTCATGGAGTGCTGATCTTCATAAGATGATGAAAACCTTGGCTTCTAACACAGTAACCTTGAACAAAATGTCATGTCTTTTCAACAAGAGACAAGGTCAAGTATTCACAACTTAGAGAAGCAAATGGGGCAAGTAGTTTCAAGTGTAGGGAAATTGCAAGCACAGATGAATGGAAAATTGCCCTCCCAAACATTGAATCCAAAAAAGAATGTTAATATGATCACACTGCGAAGTGGGAAAGAACTTGAAGAGCAAAGATCGAAACAAATTAAGATAGAGGAAGAAAAAGAGATAGAAACCGAATCAAGTGTAAGGAAGCAACATCCTTCCTCCTCCACAAACTGAAACAACGATCTATAGGTAAGTCCGAACTCAATGAATTCTAGTTTTAAGAAAATTCCCCCCTTTCTTGTGAGTTTTTCTAGGTCTAAAAAAGAGGACAAAGAAAAAGAGATTTTAAAAGTTTTTTTTTAAATGGAACTCAACATTCCTTTCATCAACTATCAAGCAAATTCCCAAATATACAAAATTGTTGAAGGAGTTGTGTACTTCCAAGAGAGCTTACAAGCTAAAAGGTTACGAAACGTTAAGTATGGGTGAAGTTGTATCTGTTGTTGTTCAAGAGAATCTATCTTTAAAGCAAAAAGATCTAGGTAAGTTTACTATCCCTTGTGTTATTGGTAATGCTAGTTTTAAAAGGGCCTTATGCGATTTGCGTGCATTCATTAGTGTTATGCCTAAACATGTTTATGATTCTCTTAGTCTTGAGCCTTTGATTAAAACTAACATTGTAATACAACTTGTGGATTGTAGTTTTGTTTATCCCTTTGGTGTGATAGAAGATTGTAGTTTTGGTTATTCCATGTGACTTTTATATTCTTGATATGAAACGTGATTCTTGTGATTCATCAAACAACACTCCTATATTGTTTGGGAGACCATTCTTGAAAACTGTCAATACAAAAATTGATTGTGGTAAGGACACTTTGTCCATGGAGGTAGAAGATGAAAAAATTGAATTTAATTTTCAAGATGCCATGAAATATCCTTACAACAATGTTTATTCTATCACATGCTATGACCAAGTTGATAAGTGTGTGCAACAAGTTTTTTATTTTGATTGTGATGATGGATTAAGCGTGGCATTAAGCTATGGCTATGATTTTACCGAGATAGAAGAGATGGAGAGGCACATAAGTGTTCCCTAAAATCACTACAAGATTTAACAGTTTTACCAACGGAAATATTCCATCAGTGTGTGATTAGCAGTTTGTCGGTGATTTATTTACCGACGTCTTCACCGACGGATTATGTCTGTCGGCTTTCCCTTCATCGGTGATTTCCCATTCCGTCACTATATCGGTCGGAAAAACAAAAAACCATTTTCCGATGGTTTTACAGATGGAATTTGCGAGCAAAAAAAAAAGTTTCCCGCTTGAAATATACCGACGGATTTTATTCCGTCGATGACATCGTGATTTACCGACAGCTAGGTACCGTTGGTAAATTTGTCGGTGAGTGTTTGAAATACCGATCGAATATATTCGTCTATAAAGTCGTCGGTAATTGTGGCAGCTACTTTCAAATGCCGACAGATTCATTCCGTCGGTAATTCTGTCGGTGAGTGTATGAAATACCGACCGAATACATCCGTTTGTAAATGCGTCGGTGAATGTACTGTCAAATGTCGACGAATTCATCCCGTCGGTAAAACCCTTTGTAATAGTTTTTTTCTAAATTTGTTTTTAAAAAATTATTTAGAATACATAATATAAAATTATATAAATTAGTGGTAATAAAAACTAATTATGCAAATAAAATTTATATTAAACATCAAAAACAAAAAATCAAAGTTAAATAATATTCATTACAAACTGAATGTGTTTTTTAAAAAATATTAAATGAAATTTTAAAGGTAAATAATGTTTATTACAAATTAATATAAAGGTGGAGCTGGAGGTCTTGGAGGAGGAGGCTGGTGGTTATACGGCCAAAAAGGATTAGGCGCACATGTTCCACTCTGTGTTGCCATGTTCATGACCATTTCGTGAAGCTGTTCATAAGCCGCTTTTTGTTGTTCAGACTCTGCTTTTTGTTGTGCTTGAGACGATTTCAGCTGTTCAGACTCCGCTCTTTGTTGTGCATGAGACGCTTTGAGTTATGCGTACTCCGCTGATAGGTGGTTGTATTTTTCGGTGAGCTGAGCCGTGTGTTGCTGCAAGGCCACGAACTCCTTAGATTAGGAGCTCGATATTGATTGGGAGCTCCCAACAGTTGAAACACTACGGGCCGACCACAAGTTATCGGTCGTAGTGTTGGGAGCCCGTAAACCTAATTTTTATCGGGTCCACCTGACAATCCAACCTCCATCCACAAATCTGGATCGAATTCCGGATGGGTCAAAATATCATCCCCGTATCTCTCCCTCAACCGATTATTATAGGTCTCCTGAAAATAAAAAAAAGTAATCATCATATTCAATTCAATAAACATAATAACTTACAAAATAAAATGGTTGAACAAACATACCACGAAATGTTGAGCACGGTTATCAACGAATTGTTGCGCCCTCTTTTGGCAGTCTTGACTCCGCACGTGCGTCTCCACAAACAGCTTCATCGGGCTCGGCTCACGTCCAAGAGACGTAGCCTATAATGAAAAAAGATTTATTAACAACAACTTAATTTAACAATATATTTCATTTAAATTAATCTTACCATCCATTTCGCATGTGCAGCAAACGGAACGGAGCTGCCAGTGTGCATTGTCACCGAGCCATGAATTGGCCGATTTCGGTTGCCAGCACCGGACTATGAGCGTTGTGTGAAATGCTTAGACGTCAGGTGCTCAAGATAGTGCGGCCATATATCTTCCGAGATGTATATCGGTTTGAAATCCCTCCAAACTGCAACATTGTTTCAGCCTTGGAAACCCCTATCTCTCGCGGGTTTTTTTGCCCTTTTTTGTGCTTCATATCACAAATCACACAACCTACTTCACGCAACCAAAAATTACATTTCGAAACATAAATTTTTGTCTAAAAAAAATCTTGTATTGTTTTCGATGTTACCTAGTTGTTGCGTGATTTTCCCACACCCTCCTCCTCGCAACAATGTTATGCTCACTGTCCTAGTAGAATTTGTTCTGTATATAAATAATTAATTTCAAATAAAAATAATAATTTATTTACAATTATATTAATAATTTATTAGAAATAAGCTGAAAATTATAAATTAACACCAACCTCAAACCTGTCAAACCATGCATTGATTTGAGGCATCCATTTAGGATGCTTGGATATTTGACTCCATTGAAACAATGGAATCTCCATCGACGATTTAAACGCCGATGATATTACTCGGGCGACTTCAATGTTTGTGAACCTGAAAATAAATGAAATAAATTCAATAGTGATTACTTCATAAATTATGTTGTAATTTTTTTTTAAAAAAAAAAACTAAAACCTTAACAAACTTACATTGAAAGGTCGTCCTTCCACTGTGCCTCGAACTTGCGGGTAAATTGATTCCGCTGCGAAGGCACGCCGCCTCTACGCTGTGAAGTAGCGCTGGAAGAGGCAGCATCGGTTGACGGCGCAGGTGGTGTAGGTGCCTCTTATTAAGAGACATCTAAGGAAATATCATCCTCGCTGCTAGACGAACTAGCTGCGACCATACGTGAGCGACCAACTCTGGTTTTCATTCTACACATCTACATAATTATATATAAATAATTATATAATTAAATTCAAATGTTAAAAAAAATTCGACAGCACCTCCTCTACACTGGATACTACCCAAATCCACAAACCTGCACATATTAACAATAACCACAACCAATTGACCCAATCTATACTAATTATTCTAACATATTCAATTACTAATCTTAAGGTAAATTCAACATTAAGAATTACAATTCAACAAATTATTCAATAATTATGTCAACACAACAATAAAATATATTCAATAAATAAAAAAAACTCTAGACTATCAATTAAAATTAATGGAAAAAATTAAACATAAATCATGCAATAATAGAGGAAAATTCACAATTATTCCAAAATATTCAATTACTAATACTAAGGTAAATTCAACATTAACAATCACAATTAAAAAAATTATTCAATAATTATGCTAATACAACAAGACAATAAATTCAAAAAAAACTCTAGACTAACAATCAAAATAAATGGAAAAAATTAAACACAAATCATGCAATAATAGAGTAAAATTAATAATTATTCCAACATATTCAATTACTAATTCTAAGGTAAATTCAACATTAACAATAAATATTCAACAAATTAACTAATAATAATTATGCCAATACAACAATAAAAAATATTCAATAAATTCAAAAAAAACTATAGACTTTAGGAATGAAATATGCTTACTTTAATAATGTGTTGAATTCAATACTTTATCTACATTACAAAAAATACACCAAAACAAAAAAAATAGCAAAACAAAATAGCAAAAAAAAAAACCCTTAAAGTAAAATGAAATAGAAGAAACACATACCTTTTAAACTGATGAAGATTCACAAGAAAACTTGCTAGAGATTGCAGGTGAAAGCTTTGAAGAATGGAGAGGAAAAGAATCAAAATTTAAGGTGAAAAACTGAGGAGAAGAAAAAATGAACTGAAGGGGCGGTCGTTGGAACTTATATGACAGTTTTACCAACGGATTCACCGACGAATATAAAATTAATTATTATTTTAATTTATTCCGTCGGTAAAGTGTCAAAAATCCGTCGGTAATTTTTGAATTTCGCACCAAAATTTTTAATGACCCTCCATATTTTTCATGGTCCGTCGGTGATTCCGTCGGCAAGATGACACAGTCAGAAATGCATTTAATGCACAACCCTTTGGAATTCGCACAGTCCATCAGTAATTCCGTCGGTAATATTAACCCGTCGACAACTTACCGACAGACATATAGCCGTTAGTATAGACGTCGGTGATAGTGGCATTTCAAGTAATTATTTTCAAACTCTCTGTGAAATGCCGACAGACTTATTCCGTCGGTATGGACGTAGGTGATTGTGGCATTTCAAGTAATTATTTTTGAAGTCTCTGTGAAATGCCGACGGACTTATTCCGTCGGCATGGATGTCGGTGATTGTGGCATTTCAAGTAATTATTTCGTGTTACAAAATATATCATCCATGATCGATAATTATTTCAAGTAATTATTTTGTGATTGTGGCATTTCAAGTAATAAATATTTCGTGGTACAAAATATATCATCCATAATCTAAATTACATGAAAAAAAGGGTTTTACATAGGGCTTCATTTTGATAGTTAATCAGAATTTTCTTCTTTTTTATCATCAATTGAATAGTCATAACCTTCATCGCAATCTTTAATATGGATATCATCTTCTTCATCAACATTTGCTTGTCCGCTAGAGCTTAAAACAACATTCAACTCCTCTGCGTCAACATCAATAAGACTATCATCGAAAACATGAAAATTTGAATTTTCTTCCAATTCAATCGAAGGAGCAACTCAATATGGTTCAAACCAACTCACTAACTTGAAAGACTTCATCTCGCACACTTGTGTTTTCGTTCTCATCCTAAACAACCTCGACACGACCCCGGGGTTTCGTTTTTAAAACGGACAACCAATCCACTCTTGATCGATCCTTTCTAAATGAAGGGGTGTATGTGTAATAAACTTGTTGACATTGCTTTGCGAAAGCAAAGACATCATTTATGTTGCGGAGTCTAGCTTTTGAGTTGATTTCGACTAGACCATAGTGCGGATCAACTCTGATTCCTCTGTCAGTCGTGTCATACCAATAGCATTTGAATAAAAACACTCTATTCTGCTCGTTATGATATTGCAGTTCGACGACCTCTTCTAATCTACCATAGTAGTCAACTTCTAACTCACTACTAGTGGATCCCTTAACACAAACACCGCTGTTGTATGTCTTTCTTCCTTGCCCGTATTCTTCAGTATGGAAAACATATCCATTGACAAAATACCCGTTGTAGCACTTACATTTTCTTTTAGGCCCCAGGCTTAGTGAAGACAATGACTTAGGCGCACTCCTTCCCATTTGATAAACCTTGTATGTAATGTACATCAATAAACAGTAAATGAACGAGAATCTCGTAATGACATGCATACGTACAGTAATTTTGCAAGTTAGAATGAGTTTGTGATAGTGTTTACATGTGTTCTGAACCACGTGACAAATTGTTCATCTTGTAATTGAAAGATCTGGGATTCGGTCAGCTGTGAGTTATTGGAGAGCAAATATTGTCGATGTTGCCTGCAAGTGATAATGAGTGTATGATATTACAATATATAATTAACAGTATATTACTAACAAAGTTTAATTAGTATTACACATATATAAACTTACTTAATAAAAGGTCTCAGCTCATCACAATTAAATAGAACATGGTTGTGTGCTTGTTTGAACTCTATTTCTGACAAATATCTTCCTCTTACGACATTTTTAGGTGTGGGTCGTCCAGTATTGGAGAATATTGACAAGTTCCCACTGGAAGGCACTTCACCGCCATCATCATGCCATGGAAAGCGATTGATTCTCGTTCTCAGATGAGGTTCGAAATAGTACGAAATAAATGTTGAGATCTCCTCAACAATATAGGCCTCACATATCGAAGCCTCAACATGCGCCTTGTTCTTAACCTTTTTCTTGAGATTAAATAAGTATCTGCATTAAATTAATCAAGTATTTTCAATTAAGAAAAACATAGAAAATACTTTTATATATGAATTACATTGCAACTGTAATATCTAACCGTTCGAATGGGTACATCCATCTATATTGGACCGGTCCTTCAGCTTTTGCCTCGAACGGTAGATGTATAGGGAGATGCTCTAATGAGTCAAAAAATGATGGAGGGAATATCATCTCAAGTTTGCATCGTGTCTTGACGATATTCGTTTCAAGCTTCTCAATGTGCTCAACATTCAACTTGCTGGAGCATATATCTCTGAAGAAATGACTGATCTCCGTGAGTGCATCCCATATTCTCTTTGGCAACAAATCATGAAAAGCTAATGGGATGAGTGTTTGCATAAACACGTGGCAGTCATGACTCTTCATTCCATACAATCTACAGTCCTCTATATTAACCAACCTTGATATGTTCGACGCATGTCCATCCGAAAAACCTAGACTCTTAAGCCATTTGTAGACTAGCAGTTGTGCATTTTTCTCTAACACGAAGCTTGCTCTTGGTTGTTCGACCCATGACTCATCATAAACCAACTCCATATTTTTACGGTTACAGTATAAAGCTATATTTAATCTAGCCTTGATGTTGTCCTTTGTCTTCCCCTTCACATCCATGACGGTGTTGAAAATGTTCCCAAACAATACATTTCCCGTTATCATAGCAAAAGGTTTGACAAGTGCGCAAGAGAAAAAACTTGTGAAGTTGTTGTGCGATCACAAAATAGCTATTTACTTTTGATACAGTAGATATAGCTCCCACTCTTAAGGAATATGATTATTTGTTAAGTTGTCCAAGGTTAGATAAAGTGTACTTCTACACACCAAAAGAGCATTCCCCATTTAACTATGTCTGGATTTCTAAGATAGGCAAGAAATAGGCAAAAGAACAAGCAATCAAATGAGAAAATAGTCAAAAGTGGTACTTCAATCTTTTAGATGTTACATTCAAGAGGAAGCTCCATGACAAAGAAAATTAAGACCATCTAAAAATATTAGCAATGGGCATTTATGGTTTGCTTTTATTCCCATTGGTAAAAGAGATGGCTGACTTCAAGGTTGTGAATACGTTTAAAATGTGGTTACTCTCAAAATCAATCTAGCCGCAATAGTTTTAGCAAAAACTTTGTCTTCACTAAACCATTGTCAAAATACTGGAAAAGGCACCTGAAATGTTGTTTACAATTGCTTTTTTTGTTTTATGGAATATCAATCATTTAATGGAATGAAAGATTTTTGGATTGCTTGGGACTTTATGATACTTGTACTTGAAGATGAAAAAAAATTGTAGAATAGCCACTAAAAGAGTTGGGTAAAGAATACTTGGAATCCATGTTTCATAGCTTGAGCATTTCGTTGGAGGACTCAATATGCTTATTTCCAGACATATTTGGATTACTATAGAGATTATCAGTGGGTCTCATTGATGTGAGCATGGTGTTGCATTAGTTACTGCCCTAATATGGATCTACAATAATTAGGATTTGAATAGTTCATACCTCATACTACCAAATTAAGTGGCTTCTATGAAGACTTTTAGAGTTTTGGAAAATTGATTGTAAGAGTTAGCCAAGCATGAAAGCACCCTAATATAGTGGCATCTACTAATAGAGTTGATGGGAAAACAACTCTAGATTACCTGAAATGGAAAAAAACTAGAGGGAAAGGCTATCCACTCTCACAACATGAGGGTCATTGAAGGACTATGGCTGAAACCATGGAAGATATATAAGAAGAGATCAGAGCTTAATAAGAGACCTAACCGGATTGCCATACTTATTGGCTTCACTGAACTATCAATACAACTTATTGGCAGCTCACGGCCTGCCTACAATGAGGATATGAATCTAGAGTTAGAAAAGCTTTGGGCAAATAAGAGAAAATTGAAGTTTAACTTAGCTATTTGTGGATAGATCTCGGTTGCAGTAGGAAATGAGAAAGATGGTTTATTGACGTAGTTTTTCTTTTTTTATCAAATGTAAGATGGATTTATAGATCAAAAGAAAGAAACAAGGCTGAATTAAAACCAGCGAGTAAACATGAAAAAATACACAGAAAGAAAGAAACCATAGGAAACATGTAACCTAACATAACTAATTACAGCAGGGCCAAACAAAAACGAGGTCTCCCAAATCATGTACAACCAAAACTATTAGGGAACCAACTCCCTATTTGAACAGGCCACGCAAGGCTAAAGAAAGTCAGCCAGCATTGGTTAGGATGAGAACCGTTTCAATGAGAAGGTGCCCAACCTAACCAACACGCAAAAGAAGAAGGGAGAGCTCGACATCCAAAACAGCAGCATAAGAAGACAACAACAACCAGCAATGACAAAGAAAGCAAGGGTTGCATTGAGCCCAGCACAATCAGTAGATGTTATATGCATCAAGCACAACATAAAGCTTGTACGGGTACATAAGAAAGCATAGAGCCCCAACCAAAAGAACTAGAAAAGAGATCCTATATCTTAATTTGCGTTTCTTTCTCCTCCTCTTTCAATTCTGTCATACTCTTTGCTAAGTTAGTCCTGATGCGTTTTCTCTTTGATGGACTTCTTTCTAAGATACATGATACGCCAAAAAAGGAAAAAAAAAACCAAACGTGTATTTATTTTAAAAAATAAATCTTTGTTTCTTTGCTTCGCTGGAAGTTTAGATCTGCAAATATAGAAGTGTTCTTGTGTGTGATATATAAGCTGATTTAATTACTAAGAATGTTGAAAATTGATGAATTTGATGAGAGAAAGGAATTTGTTTTTTCAAAGTCAGAAACGATAGCAAGAATGTACGTTTTTTCTTATAACGACTCCTTCTGTTGGCATTACCTCATCGCTGATAGCCTTTGAAATTATGATATGGCATGCATAGATTGTTATTTCTGGAGTGCATGGTGTTCATCTTGGATTAAAAAATCGAGCTTTTAATTCGTCCCTTTTTTAGTACCGATATCTCGAAGATTCCTTCTGTGCCAAGTTTATTTTTTTAAAAAATTAACGTGTTTTTTATTTTTGAGGATCAATGTAAAAAAACTCAGAAATAAACTAAAAAATGTTAGGACAATTAACGGAAATAATAAAAAAAAATCTAAAAAAATATACATAATAAAAATGATTTTTTAAAAGAAAAATGTGGTAAAGGTAATGCTATATTTTTTTTAAAAGTATAACTAACTCTTTTTCTAAATCTTTTGAATTAGTTTTAATTTTAGAATTTTTATTTTTTAAAAAATACATAGTAAAAATGAGTTTTTATAAGAAAAAATACAGTAAGGATGATGGTGTTTTTTTCTTAAATATAGCTAACCTTTTATTTAAATTTCTAAAACCAGTTTTATTTCTCAAAATTTCTATTTTTTTTAATTATTAGATGGCCATTCTAATTTTCCGCAATGAATTTTTAGTCTTACTGTGATGTCCACCAGATGAGGCAACTTTTGTTATGGAAGGTGGTAAAATCATCATACAACATAATTAATTAAGAGATCGAGACATCAAATAGAAATCATAGTTTTTTTCATCATTTTGACTTTTAAATATTTATATATTAATTACTGCTAGCAAAGTTTTCTAATTTTTTGAACTTTTCTCCCTAGTAGTAATATATATGTATCTAATAATATTTAATGAAAGATAAGGTGATACATGATTTGTGAAACACATTTTATATATATAGAGAATATTTTTTAGAATTAAAATGGATGTTTGGGCAGCTTTTATGCACCTTAACTAATCACAAGAGCTCTGAAGTTAACGACCATTTAAGTTTTCAGTGGCTATGAAAGGACTCGAACTTCTAAATTTTTAGTGGTCCTGAAAGAATTTAAACTTATAATAATTAAAAAATAAATCCAAAAACTAATAGGTTAATCTCTATCATTTAGGATTAAAAGAGAGAGAATACTTGAAATATGGAGTGATTTGAATTGCATCCCTTTTGTTGCATCATCACCTATAAATGGTTCTGTTCATGTGACTCTCAGCCGAGATATTGGTGGTCTGTCTTCATCAACTTATTAATCAAGCTATAAAGATCTATGTTTTTCGATCAATGCCGCCTTTAATTTGCTTAAGATAAGGGTGCCTTTTTTTCTCCGGAAATCGCAATGTCTGCCCAAAGAAATCGACCAAACTCCCTAAAACTGTTTTAATAACATGTCGGAGTCATTTGTACCATAAAAAAAATAAAATCATTAGAAACGTGAAATACATTTTGAATGTTCTCTCAAGTTCTAAGGATCTATTCTTTTCAAAAGATTCAGATTACTTTTGATGACTTTTGTCCTTCGATTACGAATTAGGTAAAGGATTTTTTTTCTTATATAGAATTTAAAGAAAGGAGTCTCAATCCAAACACTTCAAATATTGAAATAAAGAAAAACAAATCTGAGTTCAGCAAGTATTTAAAATGAGAATAGTTCAGACGAGTTGTATTATACGGATTGAGCCAAATACAAGTACTACCGGCTTGTTAATGAGACATGCAGGTAGCCCCTTCGTAGAAGGATTTGCATTTCCTACGTGGAACGGCATTGTATCGAGCTTTTTCAGTTAAGTATTGTTTATTTTTGTATTTAAAAAAAATTAAAAAATTAAATTTTTATTTTTATTTTTTGTTTTTAATTAATAATTTTTTGATATTTTTAGATTATTTTGATGTATTAATATCAAAAATAATTTTTAAAAAATAAAAAAAATATTATTTTAATATATTTCTAAATTAAAATTATTTTAAAAAATAATTACAACTGTTATCATAGGCAACTTGAAGAAGTTCAGAATTAAAGTCAGACTTGGAAACGTGCCATCACGTGGAGGCCTTTGTTAAATTACTGGTTTTTCTTACAACAAGGACTAGTTTGATACTGACCATGCAAGTAATCCATGGTTCCATGCTGTAAAGGCATGGGAAGATGCATAGCCTCTCATGGATGCCAGTACTGTATAATGGCAGCTAGAAAAAAAAAAAAAAAAAAAGAGAAAAAGTGTTCCTATCTCCCACTTGAATATACAAGGTTCAAATAAATTCTTGCTTACTCTTTTTTTTTTTTTAGTTTAATATGGGTGTCCGGACCAGCTTGCGCACACCTCGACTAATCCCACGGACCCTGAAGTTAACGACCATGTAAGCCTCCAGTGGCCATCATATGAGCAATCACAGGGCTCGAACCTGAGACCACAAAGGGAGCAAACCTCTTGGTCCCAAGCTCTTACCAGTGGGCCACCACCTAGATGGTTCACAATAAATTCTTGCTCACTCTTTTTTTTTTAGTTTAACATGGATGTTCGGGTCAATTTACGCGCACCTCGACTAATTTCACGGATCCTGAAGTTAACATTCATGTAAGTCTCTAGTGGTTATCATATGAGTAATTAAAGGGCTCGAACCTGAAATTATAAAAAAACAAACATTTTAATCTTAAATTCTTACCATTAAACCACCGTGTATAAATGATTAATTCTTGCTCACTCTTTCTATCAGATGATTTGGCTTGTATGGCAGGACTAACTAAATAAATTCTTGCTCACCTATGAAAGGAAAATTCCACTCAGAAAAGGCTATGACGCTAGTTTTCTTTCACCTCTTCGTTAGTTTATTATTATTTTGTTAAGACACCATTCCATGTAAAAGCTTGATGAAGTGACTGATACATTGGGTTCAAGCTGGCTTAGTTATTAGGTGCAGTTGGTGAGCTCACCCCTTCTGTGAGTGTCTTGTCTTATTTTCAATTATAACAAGTTAAATGACTATGATGCTCGAGGGGTCAAGAAGACACATACTGCCAGGAATTGTACGTGTCAAGCCACTATTGACTTGTGATTTGGAGCATATACCAATTAAGCTGTACACAAGAGCTACCACATGTTAAAGGTTTGGGTGGGTATAATCTAGGTCAAGATTTTATCAATATTTTTTTATTAATTTTATGTAAAATAATTTATAATTATTAATTGAGTTATCAAAACATTCTGAAAATTTATGTGGAGCCTTCTAATATGATGCTTTAACTGGGTTAAAATTTCAAAATTTTTGGAGAAATCCAGAAATGTGAAGAAAAATCACAATTTGACCAGTTTTATGTTATTGAGCGTAATGTTCAATCCGGCCATCAGATTAAGCTGAAAATTTTAGGAGGGATCTTAAAATATATTGAATAAAATCTGGTTAAAATTTTAGGATGAACGGAGCTTGGTAGTACTAACAAAAGAAAGAAACGTAAGAAAAAGCAAAACGACTCACTAAGGGTAAAATGATTATTTGCCATTAAAAAAACAAATCAGCTCTTCCTTCCATTTATATGTTGCCCGGGCAGAAGTAGAATAGGAAAATAAAGAAAAGAAAAGGGGAGAGAGAAAGAGAGAAAAGTAAGGGAAAAACATAAAAAAAATCCAAGGAAAAAAATAAGAAAAGTAAGAGAATAACCTTGTAAACTTACAAAGTCCAACTTATAAAACACTAATCTAAGGAAGAATCAAGTGAAGGAAGGAGAAATTGAGAGAGGGAAAAAATTTAATTACTTTGTTTTCCAGTTAACATGAGATTGTTATTTTATCCCGGTTGAGGAGTTGTTACAATATCGATTCAGATTCGATAGATAAATCATATTCCACAAAACATCGAAGGATGTAACTTTAATAGTGAGTTTATTTTTATTTTCACTTCAATTTTATGTACTTTCAAATTTATTTTTTAATATTTTAGATAATATATTTGAATTAAAATTTTACTGTTAACTTTAAAAATTCATGTACATGAGTTAATAATTGATCTTAAAAATAAAATTATATGTTTATTTAATAATCCAGGGCAAGAAAAATTCATGGCTACACTCTTAGCTGTACAGTATTTTAAAATTTTTGACAATTCCCTTAGCTAATATAGTTTTCTGTTTTTGTTTTTTTTTTCGGGAGATGATAGAGGACCCCAGGTCATGGACCCGGAAAACAGACCTTTGAAGACAAAATCATGTGCCCCTCATGCACTGAACTTGCAAGCCCAATAACCAACCTCATGGCTGCCCTTAAAGGCAGCATGAGGGTAACTGGGACAGTTTGAAATTAGCATGTGTTAAAAAAAATAAAATGGTGAAGTGTTATATTATATTATAACATATACTAAAAAGCCCCTAGTATGCATGCATTTCTTTTTCATTCTTAATTCTTTTTAATTGCACTTTTATATGCCATACTAATCTGTCAAATCTTGTTAAGGATTGAAATGATTGAATGAATGGGACTGCATTAAAAAAACATGGAGAAAACGAATGTCTAATTTGATATTCGTAAGAAAGGTTTATTTTAATCCAAATAATTAATCAAGTTTAAGTCAATTAAATAAAGAACCAAAACACACGAGCAATCCTAAGCATGCAAGATTTTATCTTATAAGGTTCGCATTTTTTAATTGTATTGTCATATAGAGATATACTATGATAGCGCCAGACATAATTCCGTCATCCACTGTCGGATTAGGCTGGTTATTTGTGCGCCTTGATATGCTATACAAATTGACCATTCGGATTTTGATTATCTTCTTCTGTTTGAGAGTTCTTGAAGTCGCAAGTTTTCAGGAAAAAACGGCCTAGTTCTTTTCTGTTCACCATTGCGTTTTATCCAAATTGGATAGGGAGGTTCTTCCAACTATCTTCTGCATTCTAAACCATGGAGATCGTATTTGGAACCACTTTCATAGTTGGGAATTTCTTGGTTTGAAATCTGTCAGTTTTCAGGTCAATTTGGTCCTTCGTTGATTGTGGTTGATTTGGCTGTTGGATTAAGCTGGGTTTTTGTTATTTTATTCTTAACTTGATTATGTAGAACTAGATCGTTGGGTTTTATCTGGTTTGAATTCAACTGTGAGTTGTCCTTGTTCATAGTTGCTGCTTGTTTTGTTACTGGAACATTTTGAATTTCCATGGCTTCTACCAAAACCACCCAAACCACCACAGCAAGCACCAAACCCACAAACACCAAACCACCCCAGAACATAGCCACAAATCCAACACCAAACCAAACTTTATGGGCCGAAAAGGTTAAGAGTTACATACCCTAACACCAGGTTCTCTCTTGATCCACTTCCACGGAAAGAGTTGGGCTCCATTCTGTGTCATATTATGCAGTCAAAACAATTGCATTTCGGGTATGTAATAAATATGGCTCGGAAATTGTTACGTCGATGGCTAATGGTTTTATGGTTTTCAAGTTTAAAACTGAGGAGGGTTTGCTCAAAATAATAGATAAGGGCCATGAATGTTTGGAGGGAAGTGCATTATCTTGCACCAATGACACCCTCATTTTGTGTTTGATGAAAAAAATCACCAAGATACCCGTGTTGATATGGCTCCATGGATTGTCATTTCCTCTATGGTCCAGGAAGGTATTGAGTATGGCGGCAAGCATGATGGGTAAACCATTGTCTTATGATGAGCTTACTTTTAATTGCCCCGCCTTGAGTATGCGAGGCTTTGTGTTGAACTTGATGCATCAATCCCTCTAGTTCACGAATTTGATATTGAAAGTCCACTTTCGGATGAGCTAATCAAAGTAGAGGTGGAGTATGAATGGAAACCCAAAACATGCTCGAAGTGCATGGTTTTTGGACAAAATTTTGTTGCAGCCACCAAACCATAAATCGTGGCGGGCACTACGGTTGGTGAAAACACCAAAGGAAAAGCAAGTGAGGACTCGCATCAGACAAGAAACGGTAGGGATGTCTTGTTAGCCTGTATATCACTTGTTGATAAGGCAGTTGAATCTTTCATATCTCTAATTGGATAACCGGGAATGAATGATGATATTAACTTTGATTAATGGTATCTATGCTGGCTAGCCAAGAATAGTGTATGCTAATGGAACTTTTTGCAATAGTGTATGCTTTATAAAAATTCAGATCATATTTACTTGGTATAAAAGTTGTTTTTATTGACCATGTAGTTTTAAGGTAACTTTTGAAGAAAACAAAGTCCAAATCAAGATTGATCAGGTGGATCTTTCTTTTACAAGAATTTGATCTTGAGATCAAAGACAAAAAGGGTTCTGAAAACCATGGCTGATCACTTGAGCCGACTGAAGACTAAGGATATACAAACCAAAACAATAACAGACATTCCCCGACGAGAAGTTGTATGTGTTACATTCCTCCACAAAACCATGGTATGCTAATTTGGTGAACTATTTAGTCACCAAATAATCCCCCCAGTTTTGTCTAAATCCCAAAGAGACAAGTTACAAGTTGATTTTAAATATTATTTTTGGTACACTCATTATCTGTGAAAATTTTATGCGGATCAAGTAATTAGAAGATGTGTACCATAAGATGAATTTCATTTCATTCTCACTTTTTGATATTCTCATTCTTATGGTGAGAATTTTAGATAAAAAAAAACGCCCCACAAGATACTTGAAAGTGGTCTCTATTGGCCTTCTATTTTTACGGATGCATATCACTTTTCCAAATCATGTGAAAAATGCCAAAGAACGGTAATATCACTCATAAGAACCAAATGCCTTTAACAGATATTCTTGTAAGTGAAATTTTTGACGTTTGGGGTATTGATTTTATAGGTTCATTTCCTTCTTCTTTTGGTAATCTTTATATCCTTCTTGTTGTTGATTATATGTCCAAATGGATTGATGCGAAAGTCACACAAACTAATAATGCTAAGATTGTTTTAGATTTTATTAGGACTCACATATTTGATAGGTTTGGAATCCTCAGAGCTATCATTAGCGATCGTGGCATATATTTTTGCAATTGTTCAATGGAAGCATTATTACGCAAATACCATGTGACTCATTGGACTTCCACAACTTACCATCCTCAAATGAATGGCCAAGCTGAAATTTCAAATTGAGAAATCAAGTCCATTTTAGAAAAAACAGTGCACCCTAACTGGCGAGATTAGAGTCTGCGACTTGGTGATGTATTTTAGGCTTATCGGACTGCTTACAAATCACCTATAGGAATGTCACCTTATAAGATGATTTATGGAAAAACATGTCATCTACCAGTGGAGCTTAAACACAAATCTTTTTGGGCCATTAAAAAATGTAATTTGGATTATGATGCTACTAGGATTGCAAGAAAGTTGCAATTACAAGAGTTGGAAGAGATACGAAATGATGCCTATAAGAATGCAAGGATTTACAAATAAAAGACCAAGAATTTTCATGACCGAATGATTACAAGAAAGGAGTTTCATGTTGGAGACAAAGTCCTTATTTATCATTCACATTTAAAACTTTTTCCTTGAAAGCTGCGCTCTCGTTTGATTGGATCATTTGTTGTTTCTAATGTTTTTCCTTATGGTGCATTTGAAATTACAAGTTTAGAAACATACAAAGTGCTCAAGGTCAATGGGCATCGATTGAGACCTTTCTATGAAGGTTGGACGGCAGAACTCACCGCTTCCGGAGTTAGCTGAACCAATTTATGAAGCATGAGCATGCGATGTGTCGAGACAATGACATTAAACAAAAGCGCTTATTGGGAGGCAACCCAACAAAACAATCAGATTTGCTTTCTCTTTTCTCTTATCTTTTATTTTTCACATTTTATTTTATTTTTGTCATTCTCCTATATTCCTTTTCTTTTATTTCAACATTAAGGACAATGTTGTGTTTAAAGTGTGGGGGTATTGAGAGAATTTTGGCTTTCCTTGTTTCTAAAAATATAAAAAAAGGTTTAAGTTTTATCTTTTAAACTCTCATTGGTTTATGAGAATATGAGTATTATGTATGAAAATTAGTTGAGATAGATGAAAATATAAATCGAATGAATGAGTGTGCATGCAAGTTTTAAAGTTTAATTAGTCTAGGGAGTGACTTTGAACGTATGCCATGTTGACTTTATAGTGGTGTACCAATGCAAGCTTTTTAGCCTTCAACATTATATTCTTTGATTGTGCATTCTTTCAATGATATGTATCTCTAGAACTTGCTTCATATCTTATTAAGATTACATTCACATTACATGTGTACATGAAAATGATAAAGGCATTAAGAATTTTAACCACTTGAGTCAAAAAGCCAACCTAAAGCATATTATCCTTAGTGAGCCCTTTTGAGCTTGCTTATTTGTTCTTTGCTTTACCCATATGTAAGCCTTGACTCTTTATATGCTTTCCTTTTCCCCTGATCAAGGATTAGTAGAGCATATCCTTGTTGATATCTTATGGGATTATGGTTGGAAATTATGTGAAAAGAAAAAAGAAAAAAAATGATGATTGATGAAAAGAATGGGCAAAGTTGCCAAAGGTGAAAGAAATAAAAAGGAGAAAAAAAAAAGAAAAAGAAAAGAAAAGAAAAGTCTTCCTTAAAATTTTATGTTGATGGAGCTTGAAATCAAAAGAAGTTAAGTATTGATGCTTAAAGATGGAAGATTTATGTGCTTAGATGGGATATCTTGTTTCAAAAATTATTTTTTTAGAATGCTCTACTTCCTTTGGTTTTAGTCTTTTCTTTTCCTTTTTTTTTACCTCACCTTAACCTTAGCTCTATTACAACCAAAAAGTATACTTGTAATATTTTAGTAATGGAGATGAGATTGAAGAGCAAACTAATGGTAGAACACATTCATTGATTGGATTTGAGAGATTTAAACACATAAACCTTAAACACATGAGTGTTAAAGTGTATATAATGAGAGGACCTATCACTTTGGATGACATAGATTTCATTTAAATCTCAACAATTAATTAAGTTTTGAAGTTCACATGTAAATAAATTCATGGAAATTTATGTTTTTATCCTTCTTGATTGTATTATTGTTTATAATACATATATTCTTGGGAATTGATGGGAAATTAAGAGATTAGTCATAGTTATTTTATTTATTTAATTTAAGTTTGATTTTATCTCTCTTTTCTCGAGGACGAGCAAGAGCTAAGTGTGGGGGTATTTGATGCAACCATATTATTCAATAGTTTTATCCACATTTACCTAGTATTTTGCCTATGTTTTATATATACAATGTCTTGACATTCTTTGTTTTATGTTTTGAAGGCACTTGTGAATGTAAGATTAAAAAAGAAGTAAATTGGAGATAATTGGTAGATTTGACCTCCAATTGGTGTTTTATTCCGAGCTTGAGCTCTAGAGATCAAAATGAAATGATTCTAGTGAAATTAGAAAGCTAACATCCATACATTTCTATACATATATGGAAAGGAAAATAAAAGGAGAATGAGCATGGAAATCGCAGCCTTCAAAGACAAATCTTGCATTCTGCTAGTGTTGACCTTCGGTCATTCCGACTTAAATATGTTGAGCTAGAGAAGTCCATAAGATGCAAACTTAATTTTTTTGGATTCCTGACTCGAAGACCTATCAGCCTACCAAATTTCAGTAGAAAAAAAAGCTCATATAAGAGATATGATTTTTCTAAGATGACACATGAATTCTGCTACCAGATAGGTTTTGTGAAGAAACAAATCTAAAGTACTCTCAAAGCATCCAAGTTTGTATTTCGGCAATTTAGCTCCTCTAAGTCCAAAGTCAAAGCTTGAAGATTTTATGCAAAGCTATTTCTTCTTTTTTAGGAAAATAGTTATTGAAATACTTAAATGTAAATTGTCTACTTAGAAAATGACTATTTTGTAGGAAAGGGGATTATGGTTTCCTATCAAATAAAAAAGAAAGGAAAGGGGGCTGCCAGAAAAGAGAAGAAAAACACACCCATTCCTCCAAAAACCTGAAATCACACATTTTCTCTCTCTTTTGATTAGTTGTTCAATAGACATGTAAGGATAAGCTTCTTTTCTTGGTTTCAAAGACATAGAAACCTTCAGTTTTCAAGAACTATGAGATTTATTTTACCTTTTCTTTTCAATTTATATGATGAATATGTTTGTTTTCCTATGTTTATTTCCTATGATTGTTTATTTTAATTGCTAGAGCGAACTCTAAGTTGTTATTGTAAACAATCTTACTAAGTTTGTTATCAAAACCGTAGTTGTGGTATATAAACTTGTGAAGCAAATGAGTTTAATAATCGTAGCGGATCTATGTTATTAATCTTAGGAAAAACATTCGATCAAATCAAACATGTACTGTAGACAGTTATATGTTTAGATTAATCAACTTATGTAGTTCTTAAGGATGTCATTCAATTAAATTACTAATACAGACACTGTGGTTGTTTGATGCTTAGGGTTAGTTACATTGCGGATCGGTTAACTAACTAACATTAAGAAAAGATAAATATTCAGAATATAAATTGATGTATCATTTTAATGATCGATTCTGATTTCTGTAGGTATCCGTCTACTTGAAACCAAGGTTTGTTCTATTGATAGTTTTCTGATTTATTTAATTTAACTTGATTGTTTAATTCTGCTATAGCCTAGATAACCTCAATCCCCCCCCTAAATTGCATATAATCTAGCATAAAAATCTGAACTAAACCTTCCTCGTAGGATCGACCCCTTGCTTGCTCTATACTATTTTGTTTATTTAAGATATAGTAATTAATTTGTGTGACTGCAACATCACAACACTTCGGCTAATGGCATCTTAGAAGGATGGTTGAGACCAATATTATGATTAGCTTCAACTAATGGCATCCTAAAAGGATGGCCGGGTTGAGTTTGATGATTAGTTTTGGCTAATAACATCTTAGAAGGATGGTCGGGATGAGCATTATAATTAGCTTTGGTTAATGACATCATAAAGTGATAGCCGAGTTGATTTCGATGATTAGCTTCAGTTAATGGCATCCGAGATGGATGATCAGGTTTGAATATTATAATTACTTTCGGTAGTTGATGAAATAATAAGGGTTATAGGAGTAATGAAAGGATCATATTCATTTAGGTTTGAAATGGAAAGTAACGATAATGTTCTTTTAGTTATCTATTGTCACGTTTCTAATTGTTTATAATTCTTGTATTTATTTTGTATTGTAGTAAGGACGTCACATCAATAAGGTGCATAGGAATCCTGTTCCACGGATCCATATATTTTGAAAAAAGCTATGTATTCACATGTTTAAGTTATTATGTATTTTGTATGAACGAATGTATTAATTGTTAAATTGTCTTCTGACACTTTTGTATAAACTCGTAATGGTAGTGATATGTAAATACGATATAATGTAAACTTATGAATATGTCAATATGATGTTATGGGTATGTGTATGAGCACTTTTATGGAGATGTTGATTTACACAATCATATGTGTATTGTGCCTACTAATAAATGGAGCCTGTCTACTAATTTTTAGAATGCTATTATGAGAAGCATTGAGACTGAATTGGCTTCAAAAAAACAAATTACCATCAATTTTGGCTTTGAAAAATTAGAATATTACATGCATGGTTAAACAAGTACTTAGACGTATATTAGATTAAAGTCACACATCCAAATTTATGGGTTAATATTACATTTCAAGTTTTGAAAGATAAGTCTCTTAATTTATAAAATAATTACATGTTCAAAAGCAAAATGTAACTAAACTAATATCACTCCTAACGCGACCCCGATGGACTTGAAAACATAAATTAACATGTACATGTAAATAAAAAGTAGTAACAAACAATAACAATGACAAGTAATAATTTTTATGGCATTTCTTTGATACATAAAATTAGGCATAAACCGCTTTTACAATATACATTTTCCATCTATTACCAATATCCATCTAATATCCTAACCCATTTGCCGAGAATAATTTCATCTTGGAAATCTTAACTCAACTCAATGGTTTCGAACACTATCTCCTTATGAATCAATTCTCACTTGATACCACGATATTCCTCTCTTGCTATCATTATTTTATCCCATTCTTTCGAAATATCAAATCAATATTCTCTCCCATTCTCCAGAAGGTAATTGTCAATACTAATGAATCTCATTAATATCATTAGTCTCCTAATATCGAGTTAGACTAATCAAATCCATTCAAGTGTCGATATCAGTACAACCAATTGATATCATTAACTATTCCTACCCTGGAATAGTTAATCAATTCTTATCCACATTTGGTTTACCATCAAAGTTGTTGATGTCAAGGACCCTTGACGTTATTAGCCTCTATACCTGGAGTAGCTAATCACACCAGAAATGGCTGTCGATACTAATGTCATCTATTGATATCATCAACTATTCACAACCCTAAATAGTTAATCAACTTATCTTTTTTTCCTTAACCGAAAGTAACCATGCTGATATTAGTAATCTTTACTAACATCATTAGTCACCCAATTACCCACGATCAACTAATCAATTTAAGGAATGTTGGCACCAATGGAACCCTATTAATACCATTAGCTATCCAAACCCAGTAGCTAATCAATAGCATTTGAAATACTGGTAACAAGGAACCTTATTGATACCATTAGCTATCCAAACCCAAATAGCTAATCAATGTCATCTCAACCTACCATTCGTATCGATCCCCTTTTATTTTTCTTATTAACATTATATACGTAGACTATCAGGTTCAAGCACTAACATACCAAATAATTTAAAATAGTAGAAATAGAAAGCATAGGTGTTGGGCACCTACCTGCTGTAAAAGTTTGACTGGTAGTCCCGGGCTGCTGTTTGGAATTTGTGGCTCCCCCTGTATCAACAAGTATACCTACATCATTACCCATGAACATTTATTTCTTCTAAATCCAAAATCTATACAAATTTCTCTTTAATCATCTCATTCATTATTACACGCTTAATCCCTCAAAAAGCTAAGACATAGAGTTATTAGTCCACTGAAGGGAGAAGAACCCAGTTTTACTTCTAAATCCCTCAAAACTACCTGTTATCGAGAAGATGACCAACTGTCTAGTAGGGTATATCCTGACCCTCTCTCAGTTATTAGCCCATAGCTAGAGTTATAAAACTCCAAATTAAGCAAAGCCAATTTCCTTTGATAGCTAACATCAAATACTAAAATTTCTATGAGAGACCTAGTTCTTACCCCATTTTCATACTTGAATTCCCTCTAGAAGACCAAGAGACAAAACTATCTAGTTTCATCGATAAATTCTGTAACATTCACACATTACCAATTTAACTTATTCTTATTCAAAATCAATTCCTTGCCATGTTATATACTCTATAATGTTGCCAAAGGCACCTTCTAAGAACTAGTTTACCCAATTCATCATCATTTTACAACTTATCACAAATGAAGACAATTCTCCCAATTTCATTAACTTATCAATCAACACTCTTCTCAACTCTCTCTAACACCTTCATTGTTATTCATTCATGCATTCTCTCATTTTAATTTATATAAACACATATAACCAAGCTAAGGATTCAAATAGAACACCCTTCCTCTTGTTACATCAATGGCGGTCATACACTTAGCAAGGGACTACTAATTTCCTTTCAAAATTACTTGTTATTTCAACTCATTTCAATCCTATTACATGTCACAAACATCAGTTTAATTCAATTTCTCATTTCACCCAAAATTCATCATGAACCCTATCCTCAATTTGATGAAAAATCAATGGAAACTTCACAAATGTTGTAAGAACTTGTTAAATGGATGTTAAGACATCTTATCAAGGAATAATCTAGGTTCCAAGTGCTAACAAATCAAGGATTCTCACCTCTTCTTCCTTGTTTGCTACTGTTGCCCCTTCCTTCTCACTATATCCCTAATTTTTTTCTTCAAGAACACTCTAAATCTAAGTGATTTTGTTGCCAAAATCTTTTAGTATCACCAACTCTCTTCTTTTCCTTGTTTTTCTCTAGGTTTCTCAAGGATTTTTCAAGTAAAAATAGAGTTTTCTCCTCTCTTCCCTCTCAATTCCCCCCAATGGTCGATTGCACCCAAGCCTTTTATAGATAAAAATTATCAAATTCCCACTATGCCCCTTCAAATAGTAACTTTTATAGTTATTAGGTATTATTTTCCCCGTCTCGGTATATTTTTAATATCGATTTTCAATAGGTGATATCAAAATTCATTAATTTATACTCTAATACCTTTCTTTCCTTATAAATCACTTCCATTAAAATTTTATTCATATTTTGAACCTTTTTTTTGCAAGCATTTTTGCACTTCTATATTTAAAAATTTGTTCGCTAACCTCTTTTTCAAATTTCAAATGTTTATATCTATTCCCTTACTGCAAGTATCGAATCCTTAATTTTTGTATTTTATTTGTTTAATTTCCTTATACACTTCCTTTAGAAATTTTATGGAACTCCTAATTTGTACCAGGTTTATGTTTCATAATCAACATTTACAAGAAATGATTTCAAATGAATTTTGTATCCTTATCTTATATATTTATATATATATATATATATATATATATATATATATATATATATCTCATTTATCAAAATTCATACATCATTCATTTTATTTCTTTTACTCAATTTAAAAACATTGATGGAATGTACTCTACTTTAACAATAGTAAGAGTTGAAGGATTTTTCTAAGCAACATTGGAAGATGATAAATCCATAGCAAGGTCTTGTTGAATCTATTTAGGATGGCTAATAATAAAAAAAAGGTGGTGTTTTTATAGCTTTATTAGGTGGGATCTCAAAAATCATGAAATAGTGTGAGGTACTCCAACTTTTATCGATGGAAAAGCACTCATTTGAAGATGAGGAGCATAGTAAACCTACTATCTTTTCTAGAGTGGGAACTATAGGATGAGTAATAATAGAGAAATTAAATTATATAATAATCAAGGAATTAATATTAGAAAATTTAAAATAACATATGAAGGACAAAATACTTTCACCAAGAAAATTTATCTTAATCTTGGACCTTAACTAAAAAATTAAAGCCTCTGAAATGATGCATAAATAATGTGATGTAAGAATATAGTATAAAAAAGAAATCAAAATCAAAATAATCAAATATATTTTTTTTACCTAATGCCTGTTATCAAATTGAATAATACAAATTAATTATCCATAATAAATGAAAAGCCCCTCACTTAGAAATGACTAAAGACATGTTCCCGTACTTCAGTGATCTCTTTCACTTGCTTCAGGCTATTTAAAATAACTTCTTATGGACCATCTCTGTTTTACAGCATAAAGCATGGGAAAAAAGTATACACTTGATAAACCTTAGTTATATGGCTACTAGATAAGGGTTATAAAATTCATAGGAACAATAGTTGTTCTTTGGAATGGAATCTATCCCTAGCTCAAAGAGAAGATCCTTACAATAATGCTTCTCTAAACCACAACATTCTTTTTTAACAAATATCCTTTAACACTGAGGAAGAAATACTCATTAAGGTCTTTTTCTTGTTATAACCAAAAGGAATATTGTTATAGCACTCCTATTTATGAGTCATAAAAAGTTTTTTATATACTTTATTAAAGATAAATCAAAGAAGCTAGATTATAGTAGGCTTCTTTCTATATAAATAAATTTTAGGTCAAGATTTATCTTTACATCACTAAACCTAAGGAGTAGGCAATTGCCCATACTTGCACCACTTTAGTACTCCATAAATACTTCTTTTCATTATGAAAGGCTCTTCCTCACATCTGGTTTGAGATTCTTTTAAAGCTCTATAAATATGGCTTAATATAAAAGGCTTTAAGGCCACAATCTTACCCTTTGTTGAAGCTATTACTATTTTTAGGTATGATTTGGTAGGATGTTTTGATTTGGAATGTAAACCCCATGCCAATTAGTGTAATCCCTAATAAAAAAAAATCATAATAATCATTTATATAAAAATAAATATCCATGATTTCAAATCCATAGATGATTGACCATGAAAACTAAGCTGACGTGGGGTTACAAAGTGAAAATTAACTCGGCTATAATGGCAAGGGCTATGACGGGAAGTTGAGTCGGCCATATATAATAGTGGGGGCTTTGATGCAAAATTGAGTTCACCATAATGACAAGGCTAAAGAGTGTTTTAAGACACAAGTTATGTTTATTGAAATGGATAAATGGATGTGCAATTGATATAATATTAATCTACACATTAAAATGGTGGTATAATATTAAAGGAGCCTAATTATTTGATGAAAAAGATGAGATAAATTGGAAATATGATGTGGTTTAAATATGTTTGCAAAAGGACCCATAATGTTGTGTTATTCCTAAAGTATGGTAAATGGATACTCATATACTTATTCTATATTTCTATGTTTTTATAGGTACATCCTATCCATCACTTCTACCTTGATAATGTAATTTAGCTTTTCCTCGATTATTCTATTATAGTTAGAATTTTATAACAAATTAATGTTATGTAAATAAGTTTATCATATGTACTCAAGCTAGTGATACAATATGGATTAAAAGAAAAACAAAAACAAAAACAAAGGATGGCTTTTCTTGTTTTATGAATGTTTGATTATATCCAAGGAAGTGTTGTTATCTTGTTATTTTGTATGTATATTGCGTACAATTATACTTTTTGATGGAATTAATGGATAGCGAGCATGATGCCTCTTTTGTCTTTATAATTTGCGACTTGAGCTATTTTGGGTAGGATTTTTGTATAAGGAAAATTTATTGAATTTTTTTAAAAAGAAAAAAACAATCCATTTTACAATAATATAATCATTTGAAATATAAGATTGACATATAAGATTTAGGTTTGTTATATAGAACATATGAGGAACATGCATGTCTAATATAACATAAAAGCTACATGTTTTTTAAGGGTGAGAAGGTATGTTCTTTTTTCCCCTCTTTTCATCCAAAATGAAAATAGTTGCACCTAACACCAATTTCTCAAAGGAATTGTTATAAGTTTGTGTGGAAGCACAAAGATCCTTATTGGTAAAGGCCATCTATTATGGCTAAATTATATAAGGTAATAGTTTGCATTCCATACTTGAATATAATCACTTTGTTGGACTTTGACTAGAATAGAAAGAATGCACTCAAAAGCTCCTTTTATGATTTAAAGTGACTCTCTATAATCAAATTACATTAAAAATCATTCAATGCCTCTACTATTCGCTAAAATGGTGTTGCATTCTTTCCAACCATTTCATATTAGAAGTAGCAATACTATGTCATTATGGAATGATTTTCTTTCAAGTGTTTGTCTTGACATGGTCTTCTTGAAGATAAATTCTTTCCTTTTCAATTTCAAACCCAAAGTGATGATCTCATTTTCTCAAGGCAATTTCTTTAAAAATGGACCAATTGATATTTAGTTAAATAATCTACATAGTTCTGATATCATATTTTAAATGTAGACTTTAATGGATCATAACTTAAGGCTGCCATTTTAGTGGTCTTTAAGAAAAAGAAAAGTGTATAGGGTTCTTGTTTGATCTTATTTGAAAAAGTCTTTGATTTTTTAAAAATGAATTGGTGATTTTGTATCAAGATATGATTGATCAAGTTCAGTTGTAGAGCCTTAAGTATCATTCTTAAAATCCAAGAATGCATTATTTTAAATTGAATGCATTGACTGAAACAATTGATATATCAAACATATTTAAGAATATGGTTGGTAGTTTTGGGTGAATAATATCACTTGCCACATCATATTTAGTTTATTCGATTGATCAAGTTTAGTGTAAATATGACAAGGAAATTATTTCTTCATTTAAGAAATAAAAAAATAAAAAGGGTGCAATGTTTTTTAAACCAAAAAATAAATATCTGCAAATAAGAATAGTATTTTTATAATTACTATACAAGGAGTGTTAAGTTGAAATGGATCATGAATTATATGATTGACCAAAAAATTCATAATGACCTAAAAACAAGGAAGACTACACAACAATCAATAGGTAGAAAATGATTGACCAAAAGAAAATAGTCCATATAAATGACTAGGATGAAGTAATCAACCATGAAGAAAATGTTTATGTAATCAACCAGAGTATCCAGGTGATGTGAACCACGTGATCACATGACCCAAAATAAGATTGACAAGGAATCCTATAAAGCCAAAATAGGTCTGATAGGAGTGTGATACAATGAGAACCTATCCTAAGACACCAGCACTGTTGAATAAGAATCTCTACCTTATGAATATCAATTCACAAATAAGAAATATGAAGAAGACACAACAATCTCTACCAGCAATGTTGAATAAGAAGACACAAAGGTGTGGCAAATTTATAATTATTATTCAAAGAAAACATAAAACTAAAACTTAGGTTACAATTGAGTTTTTATATGAGTAATAACCTAAGTTGAACCCTAGAATACCTAAGACATGGGCTGATGTGAAACCCACATACACTCCAACACTAAACTTGATTGAAATAAACCCTAATAATGTTAAACAAACCCAAAATATTTAAAATTAAAATTAAAATAAAGTCTCTCTATGATGCTTAAAATAACCAAATAGAAATACAAGAGATAAGTCTAATTTCCCTAGCTTAAAAAGTGTTATAGCCAAAATAAACCTTCCTTATATCTCTAAGAAGAGTTGTCACCTCTAGATGTCCCAAATAGACTAAGAAAATATGATATGAATGTGGAATTAATTATGGTGTTTGTTGTGATGTCGCAGTTACATAAATTAATTACCCTAACTTAAACAAACAAGATATTATAGAGCAAGCAATGATTGATCCCACGAGGAATATCTAATTTAGGTCTTTATGCTAAATGATTTATAGTTGGGAGATTTTTAGGTTATCTAGGCTATACTTTGGTAAACAAAATAAACTAATCAAGCTAAATTAAATAAATTTAAAACTTATCAAGAGAAAAACCTTGGTCTCAAGTAAACATCCATCTACAGAAATCAAAACTGATCACTGAAACGATACATCAATTTTTATTCTAAATATCTATCTTTTCTTAATATTAGTCAGTTAACCAATCCACAGTATAACTAATCCTAACCATAAAACAACCATAGTGTCAATACTAGTAATTTAATTCAATAGCAGCCTTAAGAACTAGATAGGTTGATAAATCTTAGACAACGTAACTGTTTGCAATGTATTGTCGATTTAGTTCAATGTTTTTCTTAAGATTAACAGCATAGATCTGCCATAATTATTAAACATAGTCGCTTCACAAGTTCAAATATCACAACCTTGGTTTTGATAGCAAACTTATCAGTAGATTGGTTTACAATAATAAATTAGAGTCCGCTCTAACAATCAAACTAAATAATCATAGGAATTAAGCATAAGAAAATATTCATACTCATCATATAAACTGGAAAGAAAAGATAGAATAGATCTCACAGTTTTTGAAATCCTAAGGTTTCTGTATCCTTTCAACCAAGAAAAATAACTTAGCCTTGCATGTTTATTAAAAAACTAATGAATAGAATAGATGAGAACATAATTTCATGTATAGAAAAAAGGGTGGTGTTTTTTTCTTCTTTTTGGCCACCGCCTCCTTTTCTTTCTCTCTTTCTTTTTATTTAATAGGAAACTCTGATCCCTACATCCCTCTAATCCATTTGTATTCTCCCAAAAAATATAAAAATAGTCCTTTTCAAAGTAAACAATCTACATTTAAGTGTTGGACTTGTTTCTACACAAAACCTGTACACTGATAGAATTTATAGGCTGTCTTAGAAAAATCAAATCTCTCTCATATGAGCTCATTTTCTGATGAAATTTCATAGGTTGATAGGAATTTGAATCAAGCATAAAAAAAAATTGAGTTTGCATCAAATGGACTTCTCTAACATAAGAAATTCAAGTCGGAATGGCCAAATGTCAAAATTGGCAAAATGCAAGACTTATGTTTGAAGGTTGTGATTTCCCTCCTCTTTGTTTTTTATTTTTTCCTGCCATATATGTATAGAAAGGTATGGATGTTAGCTTTCTAATGCCACTAGAGTTACTTCATTTCAACCTCTACAACTTAAGTTCTACATAAAACATTGAGTATAGATCAAATCTGCCAATATTCAATGTAAGTTAGAACATAGTCTGAATTTTATCTTCAATTTACTCCTTTTCAAATCTCACATCCAAAAGTGCCTTCAAAACATAAAACAAATATTATCAAAGCATTTTATATATAAAACATAAACAAAATACTAGGTAAATGTGGGTAAAACTATCAAATTATGTGGTTGCATCAGTGCCTCTTGTTATTCCTTGTAGAGCTAGGTTTCCTTGTAATACTTGGATAATAATAAATACAAACATCTTCCTTTGTTTTTGCCTATTTAGTTTCCTTACTAAACTAGCATAATCATTAAATAATCGATCCTATCTTAGGAATCAGATTTAGCTAAATTCTTCCTTGAATTAATAAGAGAATATTTGCTGACTTGGAATCCATGTAAGATTAAAAAATCTTGTCCAAACAAGGCTGCCATAGGATCGGACATATCAGGCCCATGTTGAACATGGATTAGACCCTTCTTGCACTTGAGTTAGCTGGATTAGAACCTCATATTGATACTCCAATGGATCTCCTATATAAGCCTTGGCTGAAACCTATAAAACAAACTCATTTAATGTTTCCTCCAATGCCTTTGCTTTAGACCTTGTAATTGATCCAATTGGCACATGTAATAGATCCTTAATGATTTTTATGGGCTGATCTGTATCACTAGGCCTATGCAGAATAGGAATCCTTAACATGTTCAACTAGTTAGTACTATATAGTTGGTGAGGATTCATATGTTTATCAAGAAATGAGCAATGCATTAGTTAGGGTGCAATTTATATTAGGATTCATCAACCAGGTTTCAATAAAAAAAAATAAAAAAACATTGAAAATCATGGCTCAATATTTTGTATGTAATTGAAGGAAAAACAATAATTAATCTAAGAAAAAATGTATAAAATTTATAATAAAAGTTAATATATATATATATATTATTTTAAATGATTATTTATGACCACAAATTAATTGAATATTATGTTTATATATAATAAATAATGAAATAATTGCTAATATTACAAAAAAAAATTCTATAATCTAATTTTAAAACAAAGAGAAGATTGAATAGTAGTTAATAGAATAATATTTTAAATTATTTCATTTACAATGAAACTTTATTAACATTTAAGATAGAGTTTAAAAAACGACTTGAAGGACTACCTAAAAGAGGTTGAGCACCTAGCACTATGTGTGCTACAGCTTGCAAGGCTAGACCTACATGCTTGATTTTTTCCCCTAAATTTTCTATTGTTTAATAGAGTCGACGACACGTCGTCCACTCTACTTAAAAAGAAAAAAAAACTAGAAAACACTATTTTGGCCACCTTTGATGGCCGAAAAGTTAGGGTATGGCATTTTGAATATCAAAAATTTATTTTTCAATCATTTAGTCAACTAAAATAAAACATCTTAAACACCTTAAGGAACCATCTTTGATTTCAATACACCTTTAAATAGGTAAAAAAACCCAAAATTAAATCGAATAAAAATAAATTCTTGAGACTCAATCTATTTTTGTCATCAATAAAAACTCAATGATACCATAATCATCTTTTTGTTGTTGTTGTTGAATTATGGCCAAACAATCCTTTTTGTTTGCCCTCCTCCATTTTCTTGTGACTTTTTCTCTTTGTTTTAAAAACTAAAGAAATAAAACATGAAACAAAATGAAGTTTAAGAACCTAAATAAAAAATTCTAAAATTAAGGAGGCAAAAAAGGATTGAATGGAGAACTTCTAGATGAAAATGAAGTTTTTCACATGAATTTGAAAAAGCCCCTTTACTTTTCGTTTGGCCCTTATTTTCTTAATTATTTTTTATAATACAAAATTAAATCCTATTTCATCAAATTGGCCTCTAATTCAATTATGATTTATTATCAAACACCTTGAAATCTCAATAGTATGCAAAGAGAAGAAAATATCAATAGATAAAATATTATAAATATCACATGGAAAGATGAAATAAAACAAATTGGTGACTAAAAAATTAAAATAAAAACAACATTGTCCATTAAACATTGTTGTCCACAATAATTTCTGAATACATAAATAGCAAGGCACAATAAAAATACCAACTTTTTTAGTCTCTTTGTATTACTTTTTTTTTAATTATTACATTAAATGTTCATTTTTTTTAATAAACTAACACATTAATTGTTTTCCTTTTCTTAGAGATTGTGAATTTGAGACATTGCCAGAACGAATTAGTCATGATTTCATTAAGATATGTCAATAAATTGAAGCTTTATAATTTGAGTTTTATACATTTTGTATGTAAAAATTGATATGGGGATATAATTGTTTCTAAAATAAAAAGAACAATAGATCCTCTTAGTTAATTTGTATCTCTTTGCTAGAAAACCAACCCTGGGAATTTATATCTCCATGGTAGAAACAGAAGTTTATATTGCAAAGTCTAGCTAGCTCCTACTTTCAAGTACTAAAAGAAATGTTCTAGGGTTAAATTTAATGTCTCTAGGCGGAAGAAGCATATGAAAGATATAGACGGGAAAAATATTTCGTAATTTTCCGTTCTTTTGTGAAATTTATTACTTCCAATTAGTCCTAAAAAGCCAAGGTGAAATATATTTTTTTCTCTTACAATGAAGGCGAAATTAAATTAATTTAGGGTAAACAGCATTTGCACGTATATTATGTGGTCCAGACTTGCAGAAATCTGAAAGCAAGTTTTCTTTAGCGATAAATGATGTTGACAAGTCCATTGCATAATGGCTCTGCAAGATTATTGTAATTTTGTGAGCGGGGAAAAGAGTCCTTAGGTTAAGTTGCATCAATCAACACCAACTTCCTTGGTTAAATCAGCATATCCACAAAATCACAATTATTGTTTATTCTCATTAGTTACTTGTTTTTGTCAGTTCTAATGTCGGATACATAAAGATTTGAAAAAGCGTAATTTGTGATTTCATTAGAAGCCTAAGATGCCTTGCCCAAGGACCCCAAAAGCCTAAATCGCTACACTTTTTCTGTGGACATCACTGGCTGGGTTGGGTTGGTGAGTAGCAAAAGACCTCATCATTCACAATCTTCTCAAAACATAATCATACTTAAGTCCCTATCAGCCCCACAAATCTATCCTTACTAACAGCCTTAAATTCCAACTAAATTTAAACAATTGCGTTTGTTTCATAAAAAATATAAAAATAAATAAATAAAAAACCCGAAAGGAAAGGAAAGGAAAGGAAAGGTGGAAAAAAAGAAGTACGGCATGCAGTACAAATTCCAAGTTACATCTAATTATATAAGCGTTAGTATTCCCAGTAAAATGTTCAATTGACATTAATGTCTTTCTTTCATTAAAAAAAAATATCAGAGATCAAACCTTTTCTTCTTAGCGAAAAAGTAAAGCAGTAGTGTTCCAAATGGAAAATACTATATTTCTTGTTGATAAGCATGATTAACAACACAAAATTCATAATGTTGCGCACCCTAGATAAATTTCATGCATGCTCACTTAGTCTTGTCTGAGTTACTAACAGCATGTGCACGTATAAATATTTGGCTCAAAATTCCACCATCACCAAAGTGTAGTGTAGTTGTATTTCCCATCATAATCCTTTTATCAAGATTAGAATTCTTAATACATAAACTTAAGAAGATGTTTCCAAATTTTAGTTATATATATATGCACTCAAGGAGCTGACGTTTGGCATTCTTAATTAAATAGTAGATTCTGGAACATATGCAGCTGTAAGGCTGATATATTAAGAAAATTATGAACCACTTGGTGAGCAAAAAATAATTAAAGTTTAATTTATTTTAATATTTATATAATACCATATTAATGAATTTAGACTAAAGATAAAGTCCAAGTGATAAAAATGCTTTACAAAGAAAATTATAAAATTGTTATAATTATAGAATCTTGTTGCATTAAAGCATTATTCCTAAAATATTTTTGGACAATGCTCTCTTAAATATTGGATATTCATTAAAGTTGTAGAAACGAGTATATATATGTGTTATTTCCTTTAAGAAAGGAAGCAGTTGTTTTCATAAGCTGAGGTATAAAGAATACCTAGAACTAAAATGTAAGTGCTTGTCATAAGACGTGTACACTAAATTGATCTGCATGAGGATTCCATATGAAGAGATCACTTATGTCTATGAAAAGGCTGATGTGATGATTGTATAAGTGATCACTAAGTTATCTTATATAGAGAATATTATGCTTTGATCCTGTTACATGTTATCTTAATCGAGGTAATGGAATAACAGACATTGGGTATAACATAAACTATATGAAGGCACGAAAGTCATCAAGAGAGGATTCATCACCCTAGGTGAATAAGAAAAAATATTCCATATGTATTCAAATAGTATTAACTGAGAAATCATTGGCTAAGGTGGAATGAGATATGAAAAGAGTTTCAAATCTTATTCAAACGATCAATGTCTATTATGTAGAGAACAAACATAATAAAATTTGTTCTATTTGGGAAATTATCAAATTAGATTTGATTGAAAATTTCTAAGTCATAGAAATATTATTTTATAGTAACACATAAAGCCAGTAATTATAATTGAAGTATGCAATGTAATTTATCATGATATTAAAAAACATTTATGCATGATAAATGATTATGGACCTTAAAGACTAATGTGATTGTGTTTTTATTTGATGGTTGAATAGTTGTAATTTTTATTAAATAGGGCTTGCATTCCTGCCTTATCTTTATTTTTCTTCTGGGTTATAAATTCTTTTCTCATCTAATTTCCCTCGAATGTAACTCGGGGTTTCTTAATTAATTATAAAAATGTTATGTAATTTAGAAATGTAGGAATTTAGATAAGAAATTATTTTGTAATCTAAGATGAAGAAAGATATGGCGATGAAGGCTACAACTGAGGTGCTTGCAAAGGACTTATAAAGATTTCCAACAGCTACCTAGGATTTGACCATCTAATTTTGTTTAATGGCTCGAGGGAATTAACTTATATATGTTCATAATCATCCAATTAGAATGGCATTCTAGGGGTTTATGTTTATATATAAATTGTTATGTATGAAATATATATTTGTTATGCCATGCTTTGAATGGGACCTGTTTAATTATTAAATCCCTCATTAAATATTAAGTATATGTTGAGAACATGAAAAGTTGTTTTCCAATTTTATATGCATAAAACTAGAGTTTTATTCATAGATGACTTCTTGAGTCACTCAATGTTACCATTAATCTAATATGTTTAATGCTATAAAATTGGGTTCTACTTAACTAACTTATATGATTTGGATGAGTCACTTATGATTATATGAGGTTAGAGACATGGGTTAGGCAAAACATATAAGACATGGGTTAGGCGAAACATATAAGATATGTTTAGACAAAGAGTTGTCACTTAATTGATCTAGGAGTCACATAGAGTTATGATTGGTAAACTATCTACCTAATTTAATTTATTTTGATTTGTTGATAACTCAAGGTTGGATAAATTAAATAGAACATAGCCCACTAGAAAAATCTAAGCAAGATTTTTTGAATTAATAAGGAGGGCTATTGATTTGCAAGAAAATAATGGGAGACCAAATTAGGATTAAAGACCTTATCTAAATTTAGATTTAAATATGTATGCATGAAACTAATACTTGTTATCTTTACGTTAATAGGTTGATAGATAAAATGAGTAGGAACATATCCCTATAAAGCATACTTGATGCCAACAAATTGAATGAACCAAATTTCATAGATTGACATTGAAATGTAAAAAATTTTCTTAAGCAAGAAAAGAGGTTGTATGTTCTAGAAAATCCAATTCCAAATACCCCTACTGAGGATGTTGAAGAAGAAGTTAGGAATGAACATCGGCGTTGTGTTAATGATAATGAACAAGTTGCATGTGTAATGTTAGCCAATATATCACCTAAACTTTAAAAACAACATGAGAATATGGATGCTCATACTATGGTTATGTGATTAGTATTTAAAAGTGCATTTTTATCAAGGTTTTATATCATCATTTTGCACTTGAAGTATCAATAACTCCTTAACTAGAGTATGTTTTATAATAACAGGTCCGATAATATAAGATAGCTTTAATTTATGGTAAATGCTCATTTTAAATGGAGGCATATCTCACAATTCAAAGGATTGATTGATGTGATTAACTATTGAAAGTAAAAGGACAAAGAAAAGGCGAAGCTTAGAAAGGAGATACCGATTCAATTCAAATTGAAACACTGTTCAGTTATTGGGTCATATCTGAAGCTGTAGATGTTGGATTTCAGTTTAATTTATATTGATAGAAAGCTAAGAAATAGGCCTACAATGTTCATGAATAGTGAAAGACCCAAATCTGCCATTTTTAAATCCAAAGTTTGGCCACAAAAGAGAAGTCATAATCTGTCCTACAATCCAGCCCAAACACTACTCAGAAGTTTACCTATATCTGGAGTTCTAGAAAGAAAAAATGATGTGAAATTTGGTGAGTGGAAGGAAAAGATATTTTCCAACAACTTTCATGAAGAAGACCTGCTCAAATTCTGATGGTAACAATGACATTTCATCCAGACAAGAGCTTGAGGGCTATCCACCACGTCCACCAGCAACACTACTTGGTATTTTAGCCATATCTCGAGCTCTAGTGATCTAAATGCTCTGAAATTTTATGGGTGGAAAGATAAGATGATTTCCAACAACTTTCATGGGGGCACTTTGCCAAATTCGAATTGCATCAATGTCATTTCATCCAGCCAAAATGTTTGAGTGTTGTTGTCCACCAAGTCCACTAAATCAATAGTCGGCCACTACATCAATAATCAATTACCAAATGAATAGTTCCAAATTTTAGCCTATAAAAGGAGGCATTTGTCATTCATTTAGGAATCTTGGTTTTTCAGATCAAGATCATGTTCTTGCTCTCTCTCTTTATATTTTTGTAATGCTTAAGTTTTGCTTTCATTAATCTCTTGTTCATGCTTTTCATTTCCTTTACTATACTTAGTTAACTTATATCATGTTTATGTTCTTATATTATTTATTTATGTTTTTCTTCTTCATAATGTCTAGCTAAGTTAATTATGTCAAGGTGAAAAGGTTTCACTAATGGTGTTAGGATAAGTATAATATAAACTCAACATGGACTTTAATGTTTGTATCCAAGAAAGTTTGCTATTAACACGTCTTATCATTTTTATCTTATTAATTCTTAATACCTTGCTTGTTAAATGATTAATCTAGATTTGTGTTGTATAACACTTGGTACATTAAATACTTGATCCTTCATAGTCTTCGGCCGACATCGTTGTTATGAAAGGAATTTGATTTGTTGTCAACATAAGTTAGCATCATGAATACCTGATAAAATTTATAAGTATGGTGTTACGTAAATAAGATGATTAATATGATCATGTTGATAATTTATATTTATACTTTACTTATCTCTAATACTATTAGTGGATCCTCTAACCTTGACATTTGTTTTTATCATTGTTTAATCTTCACATTTATCTTACATCTCAAAGTCCTCTTTAACTCATAATCACCGTCACCATCACCATCACCATCATCATCATTGTTGTTGTTGTTGTTCTTATTATTTTTATTATTATTATTATTATTATTATTATTATTATTTATAATTTATATAGTTCACCTCCCTGTGGTTCGACCCCGGTCTTGCCGGGTTATTTATTACTTTTACACTCTTGCACTTGGTATAAGACATCAACTCTTTGATCGTGTCAAGTTTTTGGCGCCGTTGCCGGGGAGGTAAATTCTTGTATAAATTATAACATTTATTTTATTTTCACTTTTCACTTTCCTTGTATCTAACTTTTGTTTCTTTTGTTTTGTTTCTTTTTCCTTTGTTTTCTTCTTTCTTTTATTCTCTTCCTACACGTGCATGAGAGTTTGGTCACGTATATTAAGTGGTAGACTTTGTAGGGTATCCTCATCATTTTCAGAAAATATGGCTGAAGAAGATAATCAATCGCTCTATAATGAGAATAATGAGAATAATCGAGTTAGAACACTAAGAGACCACATGAATCCAACATGAACAAGTGCACCCTCATGTATAGTTTTCCCTCCTAATGCATCTCACTTTAATTTTAAGCCAGACATTATTCAACTTTTACCTTCTTTTCATGGCTTAGATCTAGAAAATCCATACTTGCATTTGAGAGAATTTGAAAAAGTCTGTAACACCTATAATGACTTAAATTGTAGTATGAACACCATCAGATTAAAGCTTTTTCCTTTTTCATTAAAAGATAAAGCTAAAACATGGCTACAAAATCTTAGGTCAGGATCTATTCATGCTTGGGATGAAATGCAACAACAATTTTTAAAGAAGTTTTTTCCATCTCACAGAATAAACCCTTTCAAAAGACAAATCACCACTTTCACTCAAAAACCAGGAGAAATATTTTGCCAATGTTGGGATAGGTATTGAGATTTGCTTAATACTTGCCCTCATCATGGTTTTGAAACATGGAGATTGGTTTCACATTTTTATGAAGGGTTAACACCTAAAGATAGGCAAATGGTGGAATTAATGTGCAATGGAACTTTTGAAGACAAAGACTCTGATGAAGCAATGGAATACCTAGACTTGCTAGCTGAAAATGCTCAAAATTGGGACACTACAGGCACTTATGAGGCACCAGGTAAAACTCAACCTCATACATCTAGTGCAGGTATGTACAACCTTAGGGAAGATCATGACCTCCAAGCCAAATTAGCTAGAAAAGTTGAGGCACTAAAATTAAAAAAGAGTGGTCAGTTAAAATCTGTTCAAGACATTGTGTGTCAAATCTGTGAAACGAATGAACATGCAACCAATGATTGTCCAACTTTGCCTTCTTTCAAAGAATGCCTTCATGAACAAGCCCATGCTCTAAATAGTTTTCAAAGGCCCAATCATAACCTGTACTCACAAACATACAACCCTGGTTGGAGAAATCACCCAAATTTCAGTTGGAAGAGTGGTAACAATAATGCACAAACTTCACAGCCACCGTTTCAAGCACACCATAATTTTCAAAATTCTTATGGATATGCACCTCCTTATGCTCCACCTCCTAGAAGAAATCTTGAGGAAACATTGCATGCATTCATTGAAAAGCAGGAGACAATCAACACTCAAATGCTCAAACCATGGCAGATCTAAAAGATGCTCTTGTAAAATTCACATCTGCTCACAGTTTTCAAGAAAGAGGTAAGTTTCCATCTCAACCACAACAAAATCCCAAGGGGCAACACAATGTAAATGCAAGTAGTTCCGGAAGCCAATACATGGATCAAGTCAAATCAGTCATCACTCTTCGTAGTGGTAAGGTTATTGAAAAACCCACTCTTGAACCTTGTGAGAAAGATGATGAGTTAATCTCCGAGGGTAAGGAAGGGGTTGAATCTGAACATTGCAAAGAAAAGATTGATTCCCCGCCAGCACTTCCATTTCCTCATGCCATGACCAAACAAAGAAAAGTCAATCACAACTCTGAAATCTTTGAAACTTTGACACAGGTAAGGATCAATATACCTTTGCTAGATGCTATTAAATAGGTACTTTCTTATGCTAAATTTTTAAAAGATCTGTGCACTGTGAAGAGAAAACTAAATGTGAAAAAGAAAGCCCTTTTAGCCGAACAAGTAAGTGCCATTCTTCAGAACAATAATGCTTTGAAATATAAAGACCCTGATTGTCCTCCAATTTCTTGCTTTATTGGAGAACATAAAATTGACAGAGCTTTACTTGATCTTGGAGCTAGTATGAATTTACTTCCATATTCAGTCTTTCAGAGTCTCAATCTAGGTGTGTTAAAACCAACTTCTGTAACTCTTTTACTTGCCGTTAGATCTGTAAAAGTGCCTAGAGGAATAGTTGAAGATGTGTTAGTACAAGTTGATAAATTCATTTATCCTGTGGATTTTGTTGTCTTGGATACACAACCTGTTGAAGCATGTAATTCAATTCCTGTTATTTTAGGACGTCCGTTTCTTGCAACTTCTAATGCATTAATTAATTGTAGGAATGGACTGATGAAGTTATCATTTGGAAACATGACGTTGGAGATGAATATTTTCAACATTTGCAAGCAACTTGGAGATAATAATGATTTATAGGAAGTGGATTTTATTTGAAAAATTAGTTCATGATCAATTTGAAACTATTTCCAGTGAAATTGAGTTTAATGAATCTGAGAATTTGCATATGGTTTTTTTCCAGGAAGAATCAAAGGCAAGTAATTGGAGACCACAAATTGAAGAATTGCCACCACGATCAATTGAGTCTATACCTTCAAGTGTTCAACCACCAAAACCTGATTTGAAGTCGTTACCATTCAATCTCAAATACTCATTTTTTGGAGAAAATAAAACTTTTTCGGTAATAATCTCTTCCAAACTTAATGCACATCAAGAAGGTAAGTTATTACAAACTCTGAAAATGCACAAAAATGCATTAGGATGGACCATAGCTGACATAAAAGGAATTAGTCCTTTGATTTGCACACACAAGATTTATTTGGAGGAAAATACTAAACCCTCTAGAGAAATGCAACGAAGGCTTAATCCTAATATGAAAGAAGTAGTGAGGAATAAAGTCATTAAGCTTCTAGATAATGGAATTATTTATCCTATTTCTGACAGCAAATGGGTAAGTCCTACCCAAGTTGTACCCAAGAAGTTTGGAGTCACTGTGATAACAAATGAGAAAAATAAGTTAATTCCAACTAGGACTATTACTGGTTGGCGCATGTGCATTGACTATAGGAAACTTAATTCAATGACTAGAAAAGATCATTTTCCTTTACCTTTCATGGATCAAATCCTAGAAAGAGTTGCAGGTCATGAATTTTATTATTTCCTAAATCGCTATTTAGGTTACAATCAAATTGAAATTGCATTGGAAGATCAAGAGAAGACTACTTTCACATGTTCATTTGGTACTTTTGCATATAGAAGGATGCCTTTTGGATTATCTAATGCACCAACCACGTTTCAAAGATACATGCTTAGCATATTCAGTGATATGGTTGAACGTTTTCCTGAAATTTTCATGGATGATTTTTCTATTTTTGGCGATTCATTTGATGATTGTTTAACTAACTTAGAAAAGGTTTTGAGCAGGTGTGAAGAGAAGAATTTTGTACTGAATTGGGAAAAATATCATTTTATGGTAACAAACGGCATTGTACTTGGTCACATTGTTTCATCGAAAGGAATTGAAGTTAACAAATCTAAAATTGAGTTAATTGCCAACTTGGGAACACCAAAATCTGTTAAAGATGTTAGATCATTCTTAGGATATGCTGGCTTTTATAGAAGATTCATCAAAGATTTTAGTGTAATATCTAAGCCATTGTGTAACCTTCTAACAAAGGAAAAATGCTTTTGAATGGACTGAATAATGTGAAAAAGCCTTTGTTAAACTTAAAAACTTGCTTACTTCTGCTCCTTTCATTCAACCTCTTGATTGGTTGTTGCTACTCAATTTTTGACCCATGTTTTGATAATTTTTCAGAAAAAACCAAAAATAGCCAAAAAAACAATGAAAACCCCAAAAAATGCATTTTTGATATATTTGCATCGTTTTTAGCATTTTCAACATCATCTCAAAAGAATTTAAATTTTCAAAGGTATTTGGAACGCGTTCAACTTTTAACGCGTAAATTTTATGATCACTGATTTTCCTTGTTGAGTTAACGTTGATATTGCTCGCTTTCAAAAATACAAAAAAATAAGAAAAATCAAAATTTACAAAAAAGAGGAAAAGAGAAGGAAAGGAAAAGTTGAGGGACTAGTTTGAAAACCTAGCAAAACTTTTCCTATAAATACCATGCTACACTGAATTTTTAAAGGGGGCAATTTTGCATTTAAAGGGGGCAGGGAACACAAAAACGAGAAAACCCCTAAAAGCTTAACATTTTTTCTTCTCCCTCACCCTAGGCAGCCGCTGAAGCCCCCCTCTCCATCTCACTGTCTTCTCCCTCAACCGGAGCCGCCACCCCCCCTCTTGATCAGATTTTTCTCTTCTTCTCGCCAGCCTAGAGCTTGGCTCTTTGGACGGCACACAAGCCTCCCCTTCTCAGCCACCTCGTCTTTCCCTCTCCAGCCGGCTCAACTTTTCCCCCCATTTCCTCTCATCATCGCCCAGCTGTTCCCTTCCAGCACAAGACTTTCCCTCTCTGGCAACACAGACAGAGACCGGCTTCTGCACCTCCCCACAACAGCCAGCCACTACATTTCTCTCAGCCGTTTGTCGCCGCCAGCAGCAGCAGCGCTGTCCTCACCAGTGAGCCACCAGCCCCCACACGGCAACGCCGGGGCACCAATCTTCTTCATCTTCTGCAACTGGCCTCCTGCCCGCCTTCTCCCTTCGGCAGCGCCCGCAGACCCAGCAGTCTCCAGCGACAGCCCCCATACGGCGGCGCCCATAGAATCCAGCCGCTGCTCACCTTCCTCCAGCCGCTCACAGAGACGCCCTGACCTCAGAGATGTCCGCCACCTGCAGAAGGGAAGAACATAAAACCAAAAGGAGAAGACAAGAGAGAGTAGATAAAAAAAAAAAAGGGGAAAAAGAATCGGAAGCTTTGCATGTGTGTTTTTCCCTTTGCAGGTAACGGTGGTTCTCACAGCCAGCAGAGAAGGGAAGGGAAGAAGAAAGCAGGGCAGATCTGCCCATTTCTGGTCATTCTCAGCAGCGGCACGTGAACCCACTCACCGCCAGTGGCGACGACGCGTGGGGAGACGCGCCGCTACTGTTCAGGCAGTTCCATAAGTCTGCCTGACACTGTTCTGTTGGTGCAGAAGGCTATCCCTGTAATTTTAGATTGTTTTGGGGCTAATTTTTGTAAATGTAAAAATTGTTTAATGTATTTTTTTTGTTTAGTTGACTTTTTATAATGTGTATTGTTGATGTAACAAAAAAAAAGAAAGAAAAGGAAAAGAAAGAAAAGAAAAGTATAGTGAAAAGGAAATGTGTGATTTGTATTTTGTTTATGAATGTTTTTTTTTTTGTATGATAAAATTGTAAGAATAAAGAAGAATTTAATATTTTGATTTGATCACGGATAAAGAATTATGAACTTACATGTAAGTCGTATTTCTAAAATTCGATGAAAGAATAGAATTTTTTAAAACTTCTTTAGCACATCAAAGCCACAAAGCAGCTTACCTCAGGTAGGGTGCGTTAGGGGTGCTAATACCTTCCCTAACCACAACCAGTCCCTTACCCGTGAATCTCTGACAAGACCAGCACCCGGGTTTCCTAGTAGCCTTCAATTAAATACTAGGTGGCGACTCCAACGAACCAATCAACGCAAAACGCATAAAGAGAAAATCGCCAGCCGATGCCGCACGGATTTTTTGATATGTGACATTGGTCATTACCTTTTGAAATAATGAGTGATGCTAGTGATTATGCCGTAGGTGTTGTCTTAGGACAAAGAAAAGATAAGAAACCCTGTGCGATTTACTATGCAAATAAAACTTTAAATAGTGCTCAAATGAATTATACTACCACTGAAAAGGAATTACTTGCAGTAGTATTTGCATGTGACAAGTTCCGATCTTATCTTATTGGCTCACCTATTGTTGTTTTTAGTGATCATGCAGCTTTGAAACATCTTCTTTCAAAAAAGGATTCTAAGGCTAGATTGGTACAATGGATTTTGTTACTTCAAGAATTTGATATCACAATCAAAGAGAAGAAAGGCACTGAAAATGTTATCGCGGATCATTTATCAAGATTGACAATAGATTCCACATCTGACATCACACAAATCAATGATTACTTTCCTGATGAATATTTACTTTTTGTTGCTACAATGCCTTGGTTTGCTAATATTGTTAATTTTCTTGTTTCAGGACATTTGCCAGCTCATTGGAGCACCCAAGACAAAAGAAAGTTCTTGAACAAAGTGAAGAACTTTTATTGGGATGACCTTTATTTATTCAAATATTATCCTGATCAAATATTTTGAAGATGCATTCCTGACAATGAGGTAAGTATTGTCATTAAATTTTGTCATTCTGAGGCACGTGGGGGTCATTTCTCATCAAGAAAGACAACTGCAAAAATCTTACAAAGTGGACTTTACTGGCCCACCATATTCAAGGACACGCATGCATTCTACAAGACTTGTAAAAACTGTCAAAAGTTGGGATCTATTTCAAAACGTCACATGATGCCTTTAAATCCTATTCTTGTTATTGAGATCTTTGACTGTTGGGGTATAGATTTCATGGGTCCATTTCCTCCATCATTTGGTTTCTTGTACATATTAGTCGCAGTAGATTATGTTTCAAAATGGATAGAGGCAATTCCAAGTCGAAACAATGAATACAAAACAGTGATAAAGTTTTTGAAAGAAAATATTTTCAATCGATTTGGAATCCCTCGAGCCATGATAAGTGATGGTGGAACACATTTCTGCAACAAGTCATTTGAGTCTTTAATGAAGAAATATGGAATTACACACAAAGTTGCCACCCCTTATCACCCTCAGACAAGTGGACAAGTAGAACTTGCTAACAGGGAAATCAAACAAATCTTGGAGAAAACAGTGAACCCTAATAGGAAAGACTAGTCTTTAAGACTTAATTATGCACTTTGGGCTTATCGAACTGCTAATAAAACATCATTAGGTATGTCACCTTATAGACTAGTCTATGGAAACCTTGTCACTTGCCTGTGGAACTTGAACATAAAAACTTATTGGGCTATTAAAGCTTTCAATTCAAATCTTGATGATGCTAGTCAGCTGTGAAAATTACAAATAAATGAGCTTCAGGAAATAAGAAATGATGCATATGAAAATTCAAGAATTCATAAAGCAAGAATCAAAGAGTTTCATGACAAGAAAATACTGAGAAAAAATTCAATGTTGGTCAAAAAGTCTTACTTTATAATTCTCGACTTCATTTATTTCCTGGAAAACTAAGATCAAGATGGAGCGGTCCTTTTATTATGAAACATGTGTATCCATATGGGGCCTGTGATATCGAGAATCCAAAGAATGGTAATGTTTTCAAGGTAAATGGACATCGTTTGAAAGTTTACTTTGACAATTTTTCAGTTGAAAATGACTCTATTGAATTGGGTAATCCCGTATATAAAGATTGATTCTTTTTCACACATTGTTTTTATGTTTCTTTTTGGTGTGACCTTTGTTTTGCTAGTTTCTCTCACCCCGGTCAAATGGCGGATAACGGTACTCCGTGACTCTTAAAGTTGGTTTTTTCAGTTTCCCATGATAATTGATATCTGTGTATATATTTGTGCAATTCTTTGCTCTTTCTCCCTTCTTTGCATCTCTTTTCCACTTCTCATCTGAAAAAAAAGGACACCACTCTTGAAAAATTAAAAAAAGTATTTTCCTGCTCTGCCTCAGAATACGATTACAAAAATTTACCGTGCTAGATGGCAAGATTGCGATTGTTAATGAACCATGGAATTCCTGAAGATATTCCCTGGCTAATTGAAGCAAAGGTTCGATTATCAGGTGAGTCCTCCAATTCTTTCATTTCATACATGCTTAGAACAGGTAAAAGCACTTTTGCAAAGAAACGTCGTGCAAAATGACTGGAAGTCTATAACAGATGTGCCAGATGGACTTGTAATCCAAAATGTCGTTCTTTAGGAATGGTATCTGTAAACCGTGAAGATAAAATACAGTTCATTAAGGATGGCCTGAGTAAGGGGTCTTTAGATAATCTTCTATTGACTCTTGAGACGCACCCTAGTGGAGATGTGCATCGTGCAATTCATGATTGAAATTTGGGCTTATCGAAAACAATGAACCCTAATAGGAAAGACTGGTCTTTAAGACTTAATGATGCACTTTGGGCTTATCGAACTGCTTATAAAACATTATTAGGTATGTCACCTTATAGACTAGTCTACGGAAACCTTGTCACTTGCCTGTGGAACTTGAACATAAAAACTTATTGGGCTATTAAAGCTTTCAATTCAAATCTTGATGATGCTAATACTTGGACATTGAACCTTCTCTCCCCTTTTTTATTTCTCCCTCTTCCTTAAAAACCCTCTATGCAACAAAAACATCCCCCCCTCACATCCCCCATCATTTCAACATAACTCATCCTTCCTAAACTTTTCCAGTCACAACAACACTCTGTTTGATAGCATCCATGTTTTGATTGAAATTTTATTGTGGATTTTTCATTTTAAGAAAGCAAATCTATTATTTTTTTAATTTGAACACAATTTTAAAATGTTAATTTTTTTTTATTGTATATTTTTGTAATATAAGTATTTTGTTTGGGTGTTTACTTGTTTTTTTGTTTTTTTCTCAAACAAACTTGTTGTATGGATTTATGATTTTGTACATGTTATGGTTTATTTTAGATTTTATAAAATTATATTTGTTTGTAAATTGATAAAAATTATGTCGAATTACTAACTTAAGTGTGTTATGATGAAATAAATAATGGCTAGTTTAACGGGTCCATTTTATATTTTGTCAATTTTATTGCCGAGTTGTAATTTTTTTAAATGTGTACAAATTTGTATGTATGTAGATAATTGATAATGAATTAAGAGAAGTATTAAAGAAGGTTAGATAATCTTGAGCTAAACCAATATTTTTTTAAAAATTTATATAGTTAACGTAGTTAATTAATACATGTTGTCATCATTATTTGATATAGGTTCGATAGAAGTCATGAATGATAGTTCATGGATATATCGAGATTCACCCCAAGATTATGGAGGATGGATTATTATAATGGGGTTCAAGTTTTTATTAATTATGCAACATCTAATCCGAGAAATATTAGTGAAGGCGACATTAGGTGTCTATGCAAGAAGTGTAAAAATTATAAGTTTCTTGATCCAAATGTTGTAATGATACATCTTCTACACAAAGGGTTCATGGAGGAATACCTGTATTGGTATACACATGGAGAACCATTTGTTCCTCGTGATACCATGGTAAAAAGGATGGTTGGGTCACCTTCTAGTACTTGCATAGTACATGGAATTGTAAATGACAATAGTAATCTTTATAGGGGACTATGGTTATGAATGCGATGAGAATGAATCAGAGTTATGTTGGTCAATGTCCAATCATAGATGAAGAACCTAATGTAGACGCGACCAGGTTTTTTTTATCTTTTGAAAGATTCTGAGGAACCATTATCGGATGGCTGCACAAATCACAATAAATTATCGACTGTTGCACATGTGTTTACCATCAAGTCGAATTATAGGTTAAATAAGGTCAGTTATGATATAATTTTCAAATGGGCGAGAAGCATTTTACCTGAAGGAAATAGACTGAAAGAGAACTTATATGCTACTAAGTCCATGATGAAACCCCTCGGTCTAGGATACCATAAAATTGACACGTGTCCAAACTTCTGCATGTTGTACTACCTTGAAAATGCTTAGCTGACTGAGTGCAGGACATGTGGGCATTCCCGTTATAAACCCAAACTGGCAGGGGAAAGACTCTTGTAGCACATAAAAAACTTAGATACTTCCCATCACACCTAGACTGCAGAGGTTATCCATGTCACCAAAGACTGTTGAGCACATCACATGGCACCAATCACATGATGTGGTGGATGGAGTGATGATGCATCATTCTGGTGGTGAAGCATGGAAACACTTTAACAGTGTCCATCCTCACTTTTCAACTAAATCAAGAAACGTGCGTCTTGGATTATGTACATGCAGATCCAATCCATTCGGGTCATTTGTCGCTCCTTATTCTTGTTGGCCGGTTATACTCATGGTTTACAACTTGCCATCGGGGATGTGTATGAGGCTGGAGTTCATGTTTTTATTTACAGTTATACTCGGTTCTAATAATCCGGGCTGAAATATAGATGATTGTCTTTGACTGAGTTAACGCAGTTGTGGTCCTCTAGGGCTTTGGCTTATAATGTATTGATGAAACACAATTTTCTTATGAAGGCAGCTTTGATATGGACTATTAATGATTTTCTAGCTTATGAAATAGTTTCTCGTTAGAGCACGTATGAAAAACTAGCATGCCCATACTACATGAAAAATAACAAGGCATTCATGCTAACAAACGGGGGTAAAACACCTTTTTTTACTGCCACCAGCGCTTTTTCTAACGAATCACAGGTACAGAAAGAACATAAAGGATTTTTTTGTTGGCAGAGTTGAAAAGGATGTTGCAACCCTGTATCTTTCTAGTGAAGAATTGTATGACATGGTGTTAGAGTATGGTGACATTGTGTTTGTTTTCAATCTGGTAAGCAGAAGTTTCCTAGTTTTGGTTTGACCTACAAGTGGGTAAAACGAAGTATTTTCTAAGAGCTTCCTTATTGGAAGACCAATCTTCTCTGTCATAACATTGACGTCATGCACATAGAAAAGAACATATTTGAGAACATTTTCAACACAATCATGGCTGTGAAGGGGAAGATAAATGACAATATCGAGGCTAAAATGGATATGACGTTGTTTTTTCACCGTAAAAATATAGAGTTGGTTTATGCAGGGTCACGGGTCACAAAGCTTAAAACAAACTTTGCCTTAGACAAGAATGCACAACTACTAGTCTATCAAAGCAAACTTCGCTTAAGAGTCAATGTTTTTCTAATGGACTTGCCTAGAATATATCATGGTTGGTTAATTTGGAGGATTACAAATTGTATGGAAGGAAGAGCCATGATTGCCACATGTTTATGCAAACACTCATTCCATTAACTTATTGTGATTTATTTCCGAAGGGGATATGAGATGCATTCATAGAGATTAGTCATTTCTCTAAAAATATATGCTCCAACAAGTTCCAGACACAATACATTGAGAGGCTTGAAATGAATATTATTCAGACAATATGAAAACTTAAGATGATATTCCCTCCATCATTTTTTGACTCGATGGAGCATTTACCCTTACACTTATTATATGAGGCAAAAGTTAGGGGACCAGTCAAGTATAGATGGATGTATCCATTCGAGATGTTAGATATTACATATGAAATGTAATTAAAAATGTATTTTCATTATTTTTGTTAATTGAAAACATTCATTTAATTCCATACAGGTACTTATTCAACCTTAAGAAAAAGGTTAAAAACAAGGAACATGTTAAGGCTTCAATATGTGAGGCCTATATTATTGAGTAGATCTCAACATTTATCCCGTACTATTTTGAGCCTTATTTGAGAACAAAAATTAATCGTGTTATGGGTCATGATGATGGTGGTAAAGTGCCTTCAAGTGAGAACTTGTTAATATTCTCCAATCCTATACGACTCGCACAAAAAAATCCTGTTAGTGAAAGATATTTGTCTAAAATAGAATTCAAACAAGCACATAATTATATGTTATTTAACTGTGATGAAGAGACCTTTTATTCAGTAAGTATATATATTACTTAAACTTTGTTATAAATGGTCCATTTATCTCTTGTGATATCACAAACTCATATATTATTGAATGCCTCATTGGCAACATCGTCAATATCGTCAATATTTATTGTCTAATAACTCATAGCTAACTGAATCTTAAATCTTTCAATTACAAGATGAACAATTTGCCAGGTGGTTCAAAACACATGTAAGAACTATGACAAACTCATCATCTATTGGGATACTCAATTTAATTACAGAAGTCTAGTTCATTGTTCATTGTTGCTTGATGTACCAGGTTTATCAATTTGAAAGGAATGCTAGTGCTACATTGTCTTTACTGAGTCTGGTCCTGAAAGAAAGGTGAAGTGCTACAACGAGTATTTTTTCAATGGATACTTGTTTCATATTGAAGAATATAGGCAAGGTAGAAAAACATATAACACTGGGGTTTGTGTTAAGGGATCGACTTCTAGTGAGTTTGAAGCTGACAATTATAGGAAATTAAAAGAGATAATTGAATTGCAATATCATAGCGAGCATAATAGAGTCTTTTTATTCAAATGTTATTGGTATGACATAACTAACAGAGGAATCAGAGTACATCCCCATCATAGTTTGGTCAAAATTAACTCAAAAGCTAGACTCCACAATGTCAATGATGTCTTTGTTTTTGTCAAGCAATGCCAACAAGTTTATTACACATACACTCCTTTTTTTAGAAAGGATCGTTCAAGAGTTGATTGGTTATCCGTATTGAAAACCAAACCCAGAAGTCTTCTCGAGGTTGTTCAGGATAAAAAAGATGACTCAAATATGGGAGATGATGTCTTTCAAGTTAGTGAGTTGGTTGAACCATATCGAGTTACTCCATCAATTTACTTAGAAGAAAATTCAAATTTTTGCATCTTAGATAATATTTTTGTTGATGTTGATACTGAGAAGTTGAATGTTGTTCTAACCTCCAAGGGACAAGCACAAGTTGATGAAGATGATGATACCAATGATATCAATGTAGAAGATTGCGATGGAGCTGACGACGAGTCAATTGAAGAAGATGAAGACAATTATGACTAACTATCAAAACACAAAAGTGTAATTCCATAAACTATAATGTAATAGTTATTGATGAAATTCTCAACAAAGAAGTATTTATTTTATTATTGTTATGTGACTTGTGTTATTGTGTTGTGTGTGCAACTTTCAATTTAAGTATTTGCAGGATGGATAGGAATAAAGATACAATCTGGCGTCATTCACTATGGATAACACCGATGAAAATACCGATGGTTAATGTCTTTCGGAGTATTCCAGAATCAAAGGGAACAGTTCCCCCCCTGGAACTGTTTATTGTACATAACACCGATGGAAATACTAACGATTTGTGCTCGTCGGTGTATACCAGAGGTGAAGGCAATTGTTCCCCTCCACTTGGAACTGTTTACCATCCATAACATCAATGGAAAATACCGACAGTTCGTGTCCGTTGGTGTATTCCAGAGGCGAAGGAAATTGTTCCCCTCCCCTTAACATTGTTTACTAAGCATAATACCAATGAAAATACCGTAGGACTGAAAACCGTCGGTGTATTCTAGAGGCAAGGGGAATTGTTCCCCTTTTTATGTCAGTGATGGCAATTATAGTTCACTGAGTGAGTGGCAGGTTTCCCGAGGGAATTATTGACGGAATGCGAATTCCAACGCATTAGTAATTAATGCATCTTTGATTGTTTACTATTTACAGTTTTACCAACAGAATCACGGACAAACCTTGAAACATATGGAGGGTTTTTTGAAATTTTTAATGTGAAACAAAAATTTCAAGGTGAAGTTACCGAGGGAATCATCGATGAACTAATTTAAAATAATAATATTTAAAAGTCCGTCGATGATTCCCTCAATAAAACATAGTATAAAACCTAACAAGAGCATCAGAGCTTCATTTTTATCTCTCAATCTCACAATCACTCTCACTCTCTCAAATCCTCTCCTCAAAGTTGTAATAAACATAGTGGAAATTAAGTTTTTCTCTCTCAACACAATTAACAGGTATATGTGGTGAATCTTTTGACATAATTTATTTTTATTATTTTCGGTTAATTAACAATGAATTTTTGTTTTTTTTTTTTGTATCACACATAGATTAACTCTAAAATTAAGCAAACCATTAAGGTAAGAATTTTTCATTCCTAAAGCCTATATTTGTTTTTGTATTATTTTTTTCTCTATTTTTTTATCAACATAATCATGGACAGACATTGCAATAATGTTTTATTGTTTTGTTGAATTTTAATTGTTATTGTCAAATTTGTAGTATAAATGTCAATTGAATATATAGAATTAAATTTAATTACAAAAAATTCTTGTCAATGTAGGATTAAAAATATAATCATGTTGAAAATGAGATGAAATTGAATAATACAAACATCCTGAGGTTGCACAAGTAATAACATCGGCGTTTATATCGTTAATGGAAATTCCATTGTTTCAATGGAGCCATGTTTCCAAACATTCTAATTGGAAACCTCATGTCGATACATGGTTTACAAGATAATGTTGCTTAAAGGTTTTACTATTTTTTATGTTAATTCCTTTACTTTGTTGAAATTATAGAGCAAATGATAATGTTACAATGAGGGTTTGGGTGAATCACGTAGCAACTAGATAACATCGAAAACAATATGATATATATTTTTTTAATTTTAAATATTAAAATTTCATTTGTCATTAGCTCATATAAAATACATTTATAACATGTAGATTGCGTGATTTTTGGTATGAGATGCAAAAAAATCTAAAAAATATGCCAGATAAAACGCTCTACTAGGCTGGAATAACGTGGTGATTTGAAAGATTTCAAGCCGCCATATATCCTAGAGAATATATGGGTGAATATATTCAGCACATGACGTTCGAGCGTTTCACACGACTCTCACAGTAGAAAAAAGCTATGGATACATTGTATCACAGCTAAATCTGTGAATAGTGATATAATCGCACCACTCCAATTTAGATTGGAAAAGAGGGGATAAAGTCAAATAGTCTCCGATGTGGGGAACTAAAGCCGACAAGTTCACAGTTCGTTACCACGTACACCGGTGACTCTATTCCATTCATTTAGGATGCGAAGTAGATGCTAAGATTAATTTTAATCACATTTATATTTAATTAAATTTTTGTCATTTATAAATATATTTAACTGCATTTTTTTGTCCTTATAAGCTACGACTCTTGGACATGAGCCAAGCCCAATCAAACTTTTTATGGAGACGTATATGCAGAGTAAAGATGGCTAAAAAAGGGTGTAACAAGTCGTCAACAACTGTACTTAACACTTTGTGGTATGTTCATTCAACCATTTTCTTTTGTAAGTTATGATTTTTTTGAATTGAATTTGATCATTTCTTTATATATATATATATATATATATATATATATATATTTCCATGAGACATATAACAACTAGTTTAAGGAGAGATACGAAGACGATCCTTCGACCCACTAAGATTTCAATCTAGATTTGTGAATGGAGGCAAGATTGTCTAGCGGACTCGATAAAAATCGGGTGTACAGACTCTCCAACACTACGACCAAGAACTTGTGGATGGCCCGTAGTGTCTCAACCGTTGGGAGCTTGCAATCGATATCGAGCACCCAATCTTAGGAGTTTGCGGCCTTGTAAGAACATACAACCCATCTAATTGAAAAATGTAAATGACTCTCTACGGAATATGAAGAACTCTGCTGAATGGTCATGAATATTAGATTACATATGAATGGTACATGTGCACCCTCTTTTTTGCCCTATAGTACCGGGAACGACTAACCTCCTTGATTAGTACTTAAAAGTGCATTTTTATCAAGGTTTTATATCATCATATTGCACTTAAAGTATCGTTAAATTCCCTAACTTAAGCATGTTTTATAATAACAAATCTGATAACATAAGATATCTTTAATTTATGGTAAATGCTCATTTTAAATGCAGGCATATCTCACAATTTAAAGGATTGATTGATGTGTTTAATTATTGAAATTGAGAAGACAAAGAGAGGGCCAAGCTTAAAGAACAGATGCTGGTTTAATTCAAACTTGAACATCATTCGGTTATTGTATCATAACTGGAGCTGTAGAACATGGATTTAGGTCTGGTTTATATGGATGGAAAGCGAACACATAGGCCTAAAACTTTCATGAGGAGTCCAAGATTCAAAACGGTAATTTTCAAGTTTAAATTGTAGCAACAAAAAAGAAGTCGGAAACTATCCTGCACCCCAGACACTATTTAGTGTTCAGCCTATATTTTGAATTTTAGAAGTCCAAATGATCTAATTCTTCTTTTGTTGGAAAGTTGAGACAAATTCCCAGAACTTTCATGAAGACTATCTGTTCCAATTCTGATATTAGTAATGACAGTTTGTTCAGATAAGAAGATAATGATTGTCACCAAGTCAAGAGGTGGCCACCCACTCAATAATTAGTCATCAAATCAATAGTTTTGAATTTTAGCCTATAAAAGGAGGCATTTGCCATACATTTAGACATCTTGGTTTTCAGATCAAGATTATATTCTTGATTTTTTTCTTTGTATTTTGTAATGTTCAAGTTTTATTTTATGTTATATTAATCTCTTGTTTATGCTTTTCATTTCATTTACTATACTTAGTTAACTTATATCATGTTTATGTTCTTATATTGTTTGTTTATGTTTTGCTTCTTCATTATGTTTAGCTAAGTTAATTTTGTCAAGGTGAAAAGCATACACTAATGGTGTAAGAATAAGTATAATATAAACTCAACATGGACTTTAATGTTTGATACTAACATGTTTTGTATTTGTTATCTTACTCATTCTTAATGCCTTGCTTGTTAAATGGTTAATCTTGATTTGTGTGATACAACCTTTGGTACAACAAATACTTGGCACTTTCATAGCCTACTAGTATGGTATAATCGACACTTGTGCTATGAAAGGAACTTGATTTGTTGTTAACATAAGTTATCACCATGAATACCTGACTACATTTATAAGTATTGGCATTACTCAAATAAGATAATTAATATAATCATGTTAATAATTTATAATCCAATTGGAACCTCCTTTATGTGTGGTTTCCAGTTGAGTAATAAAAAGAGTTTATACTATACTTATTTGAATAACCTTGACAATTGTTTTATCCTTGTTTAATCCTTACATCAATATCACATCTCAAAAGTTCTCTTCAACTCCTTTTCATTTGTTGTTTATAATTTTATATAGTTCACTCCATGTGGTTCGACCTCGGTCTTGCCGGGTTATTTAATACTTCGACACTCCTGCACTTGGGATAAGACATCAATCTTTTGATCGTGTCACTCCTCCTCCTCTAGCGCCGTCTTTGTTCTAATTTAATTTTATTTGAACATATAAATTTATAATGAATATTTGGCTTTTATATTAAGATAAATTATTTTTACATACTTGAATTTTAGACAACTTTATTTTTTTAATTATTTTCTTTTAATTTTTAATTTTAATTTTACTTGAATTTTTTTAATTTTAATTTTATCCAATTTTAATTTTTCTATTCAATAGATTTTTTTCAAAAATATATTTTTTAATTATTATGGATGGAATTACTAACAGACTCAATCCGTCGATACATGCCAAAGAGTTGGAAAACATTTACTGCACATGGCACTTCAACTGTTACATCATTGAAAAAATTATTTCATCGGTATTTTACAGAGGGTTGACATAAAATTACTCCAAATATCACTGTCAATCACCAACAAAATTATTCCGTAGGTACATTCCAGTGGATAAATTTTTTTTTGCGCATATTTTTCATTTGTAAAACCTTCGGGTTTTTTTTACTAACATAAATGCTGACAAAAAAAAATTACCGGTGAACATTTTTCGTCCGTGAATCAATCGGTATAATACGTGCTGATATAATTGTAGAGTAAATACCAACAAAATATTCCATTGCTAAAACTATTAAATGTAGTAGTGAACTATGTTAGAAAGAGTTGTTAACGATAATCAAAGACTAAATTAAGAAGTCGAGGGAAAAATTATAATTAAAGTGATATGATCTCATGTTTCGATTATTATTCAAATATATGTTAACATGTATTCAAGAAAATTAATAATTTAATAATTTACTAGTATAATACCTCCTTTTCTCATTAAGCTTTTTTTTAAAGAAAAAAATTATAATTTTTGGTTTTATGTTCTTTATTTAATAAATATAAAAAATAATTAAAGCAAATATCAACATAAATTTGGACGATTTGAAAGAAGGATAAAAAATGCATCTCTTTAATTAAACCTCATTTATCTTATTTTTTCTTTTAGATGACATCTCATCAAAATCATGAAAGCCGGTCTAAAAAAAATGTTATAATAATTTTAACATGAATTTAATAAAAAATAATATACAGCTCACATGTTGATGTAGGGAACTTTCGATAATGTTGTCAACCTGTTCAAAACTTTGTTTCACTTTAAAAATTTCATCAAGATATCATTTTCTTGTTTTCTTAAATATTAAGGTAATAATGTTTTGGATCAAATGAAGTTAGCCTAACAAACCTTAAATTTGATCATGAACTTGGTTAAATTAGCCTATTTTTTTTAAAACTTATTTCTTATTTAATTATACGATAATTAAAAGAGACATGTGCTAGAAAGCGATTAAAAAAATAATTATTATTAAGGGTTACAAATTTATTAAAATTATAAAAAAAATGATATCATCTTATCCAAAAGAAGATAAAATTGAATGGTATTTAAAAAAAGTATTGCAAATATATTTTTAATTATTTTGTTTAATGAATTTCAATGAAAATTAAAAGGAAAAAAAACATACAGACCAAAACAAAGTGAGGCATGCATGGGCTGCAAGAAGAAGCCTACGCACCTAGCCTTCATTTTTTCTACTCTTTATTAAAATAACATCGCCCACCCTTTTTAAAAACTTAAAAAATAAAATAAGTGATGTGTCGTCTATAGTGATAAAATACTACATCATTTACTAGTATGTCTTTGGCTACTTCAAGTGGCTATGAAGTCAGCCTCAACTAAGAAAATCATTTTCAATTCATTTTTTTTTTGAAAAACACCTGGTAAACACCCTATAAATTTAAATAAACCCATATTTAATCTCAATCCAATCTTTAATTGATCACAAAACTAAAAAATCACCTAATTTAAAAAAATCACAAGCCCTTATCTAATTTTTGTTTACAAAATGAAAGGTAAAAAAACTTTAATGGAACTCCTCTTGTTCAAAGGAACCTATTGACACTAATAACTATTTTTTTTCCATCAAAATGTGGTCAATTTATCACTTTTCTCTCCTCCCTTATTCATCAATAACTTTCTCTCTTTTCTCAAAAAATCAAGGATTGAAACATTAATAAAATAAAATTTGGACCACAACAACATATCCTAATACTTAACAAATAAAAAATGAGTTGACATAGAAATTTTGAACCCAAACGTTTTGCGTGAATATGATTAAGACCAAGTTGTTTTTGTCCTTTTAGTTTGGTCCTCTTAATTTGAATTGTGTTCTATACCATTAATTGCAATTCTATGTTATTAAATTAGATTTTATCTCAAGTTAGAAATTCAGCCAAAAGCTTGAGTTTCCAAGAAAATGCATATATAAGAAAATATCAACCTATAAAGGATGATAAACATGGCAAGAAAAAAATGATGAGATTGAAGGCGGAAAAAGTTCAATGGCCAGAAAAAAAAAAAGTTTACTACTACATCTAGAGTGAATTTTGAGAAATGGATGGAACTGTTCCCTTTGCCCATGTCTTTTAGTTTTTCTTATAATTACAATTATAATATTGAGTGATTTACTCGAAAATTGAAGGCCTTTTCAAACAGGTTTGGCAAGATTACTTAACATTGACATGTTATCAGGTTTAGCTAGACAAATTTTGTTGGCATCGTATCAATGCACCCCACAAAACTTCCTTTTAGCATCAGCAACAGTTTAGGGGCCACAGTATACAATAGGTTTAAGATCTTAGCTGTTCATTCTACTTTAAACCAATCAGAGTTTAGCGCGAAAAGTAAAGCTTTTTCATCATTTAGGGTTTTTCTTCTTTTATTTAATTATCACTATGCTAATGTGTTGTTAAGGCAGTTGGATTATCATTTCACAGTAGCTGATACAAAGGCAAGTGTATGGCAAAATTAATATTTTACGACGCACACATATATTGTTAGAAAGAAAAGTAAATAGTAATTAAAAGGTCATGGTACCTGATAAAATGTATTAAGTCCGGTTTACATGTTATAAATACACCCTCTAGGGTTAGGGCTTGTAGTAACAACTAAGAGCAAGTTATTGATTCTCTCTCTTTTCCCCCTCTTTCTCTCCAGATGCCAGCTTCTAATTATAGGTCAGTCTTCCAATTGGAGAGTTCTAGCCTAGTTTATCAAGGATTTGAAGGAGGAGAAGGCAGTGTGGAATTGGGGACTAGCAAGATGAGGAAGCGACAAGTGGTGGTAAGAAGAACGGAAGAACCTTCAAGAAGCTCAACGACTTCTTTCACTATCAGGAATGTTAAATATGGAGAGTGCCTAAAGAATCATGCTGTTAGTGTTGGAGGTTATGCTGTTGACGGGTGCAGAGAGTTCATGGCTAGTGGCGAGGAAGGCACAGCTGGTGCACTCACTTGTGCCGCTTGTGGTTGCCATAGAAACTTCCACAGGAGGGAAGTGGAGACAGAGGTGGTATGTGATTGTTCTTCACCTTCTTCAAATGGTAATTAGAATTTCGATGAGTGCTGGGGTTTTATGTTTAGTGTATGACTTTTACTTTTCCTGTCTGGATTTGTGATTGTTGCTCTTGTTGTTTTATTATTAATGGTTTTTAGGGTTGATGGACATCATAAGTAGAGCTCCTCTATATATGATTTGTATATGTGAAAAACCAATGGAGAACAGTGAAAATGAATTGAGCGATGTGTTTTTGATGATCAATGAACATTGCCATAGCAAATTGGTGGCACTAGCATGAATTAGCTGTTATAAGCTTCATGATTGGAGTGAATAAAGCATATGTAATCCAGCAGTTATGTTGTCTTTGAGTCACAATTTCACAAGGCAGAAAGAGTATCTACTAAACAAAGGTGAAAAATTAACGGTGGAAGATAATGAATATTATTGTCATGAAATTATAGAGAACTTAATTGTTTATGTAACATTTGATTTGTTGCTCTTCTTCAAATGAGTCCGGTATATATTCAGCTGATAGCATTCTTAAATCTCTCCTTCCCACCTAGGTTGTAATGAAAGCATCAGAAGTTTGAACAATAACAATTTAAGCAGCATCAGAAGCTTCATTTCCCTCAAAATTGATCTTATATATAGTTATCGATTCAAGTTAATAAGCTTCTTCTGCCTTCGCATATCTTTTTTTCCAATTTAGCCCAATAATTGTGCTGCTTTGCTGATTGATTCTTGATGTAGTTCATCAGCCATTTTGCAATATTACATTGAGGAGCTCAGAAAAGAAATCTAGGGAATACTTCCTAAATGTGGTAGTCATATCTATATGGTAAGATAACTTTGTATTTAAGGTTATAGGCCCACATAACTAATCATGTTGGTTGTTATGATAGAAAATTCACTTAGCCATATACTTAAAAGTTGATCAAAAAGCTTTAGCCTATATAACTCGTCTCTTTTTGTTGGTCAATAAAATTCATTAGTTCAACGATGAAGATAGAAAGACATGAAAGGATCTCCAAGAACAAAACTGACCGCATCATTTTCAAGCTTTCTAACATTAAGTATTAGAACAATATGGAGCCTGCAATCAAGCTTTATTCCTAACTTTATTTATAAAGAAATCATATCAAATATAATTAATATGCTGACAATGGCTAGATATTTTCATGTGATGTATGAGCGAGCAAGAGTGTTCAGGTTAGGTATTCATGAGTATGGAGGGAACAAACCTTGCCGGCACATGTTATATTTGAAATGGGCAGATGTCAATTTCAAGAACATCATCACAAGCCCATGCATGAGACTGTAGTTTCAGAGGGAAAATAATTGTTTCCACAAGCTTATGCCCCCGGAATTTACACTAATTAAGTTACCCAGTACTAAGCAACAGTACTACACTAAATAACCGAGATCTCGTGATTATTGCACGAGAGGTTTATAAGCCTTCCGATATATTAATAATATTGATCCCCACAAAAAGATATTTTAGAAAATGCTCTCTAAAGGACACTCTTGTGCTTAAAAGCTTGGACTTTTTATTAGAAAGTTTCAAATTCAAATCTCTCCTTTTTTGATTTTTTGAAATTTAAACTAGTTGTAAGTGAATACATTCTTCGGGCTCTAAATTCTAAGTGTAACTAGAAAGAAACTCCATGTTGGAATGCAGAAACTAACCCGAAGATACCATGACCATTAAAACTTAATAAATAAATGGTGGAAATAGGAATATTAAGGGTTTAGAGGAGAGAAATCCTTAATGTAATGCGCACCAATTTGACCATTCAAGGGACATATACATATATCTTGGATAATTCTATACATAGAGTCCAAGCTGGTGGAAGTTACATTTATCTTCTTTCACCACGTCCATAACCAACCACAATATCTCTAGCTACCAAATTTATCATCATAGATGCTGGCAGAAAGAAGGGACTCTCTCAACAGCACTGTATTTTTCCATAAGTGAAAGCAATCAATTGAAAACATCCTTCACATAAAAAGTTAATTTGGGGCGATATAATGATATAGCCCGTCATTATTTCCTAGCTAATATTTCAACATCAAAAGCAAAACACCTTCGGCCCTAACGACCATTGTTTGTAGTCTAGAATGGACCAGGCTGGTGCCAAACCCATTATCAAATCCCTACCCTTGATTTTACAATTCAACCACAAGAGAAGATTACAAAGGGAGTGAGAAGGTATTCACTAATATTTTTTAACCTTTTCAAGTGAAGTACTCCTTTACTGATAAAGTTGATTAGTTATAATTTTTCTTTTAAGCACTGATTCTTATTTTTGTTATAAGAAAAATAGAGTTACAAGAGATTGTATAAATTTGGAATCTTTCTTGATAATCATAAAAAATAAAATCGAAAGGAAAAGCTTTTCATTTGGCATCAATTAGGTAATTTAATTATTTTAAAGTCAATCAATATATGAAATAATCCTAACCATCAATCCAAATTTAAAAGTTTATGATTTAGCTAAAGTAATTTATTATGTTAGCACTTATTGGAGAGGAGTCCAATCTAGTATGTGGAGGAGTTTCATTTCAAATTAAGATTATTAAATAAAACAAATAAACTAAAAAAAACAAAAAAAAAACAAAGTTCATTTCCTTTATTTTATTTTTTTTAATGTAATAAATATCAACAAGAAAATGCTTTATGTCATATCGTTTCCTTTCACCTAATTATTCTTAGAAACCACTAGCCTTTAATTAGTCCCGCGCATATAATTGCATAAAAAAAATATAAATGTTATTATTTTAGTTTCCATGCAATGAAATATTTTAAACTATCATTAAAAACTCAACTAGTATATTAGACTAAACTAATCAACCACCATAAATGTTACTAAATAAATAAAAAAATATTAGTGTGGCTTGTTCGGCCAAGAGAGCCATCAACAAATTGTCTATCCAGTTCAAATAGTGATCTAATTAAAAAAAATTAACGTTATCGTGATTTAAATCTTGCCTAACCCTAACTTAAATGTGAAAACAAAGAAATGCCAAAGAATTAAATCAGAATTAAACTAAAGGAGTGAAATGAAATGAACCTATTAAAAAAAATACTCAAACTTACACACCTATGCCTTATATTTTTTTTAATCTTTTTAAGGGGTTAACAACCCCTATTTAGTCTTTTTTTTAAAAAAAAAACATATCCTGTTAAAGCAAATAATGTATCGCCTATCTACCTAGATTTTGGCTATCATAATGGTGGTCGAAAAGGGACTGAAAAAATAGAAAAGAAGTTGTGTATCAAAATTGAATTTATAAAAACATAAGGGTCCAAAAAGGTCCAAGTTTGGAAATAAAGGGACTAAATTGTACTTTTTTCATTAACTTTAAACACACCATTCATCTTCAGTGCATTTTCTAAGTTAGCCCTCCATATTTCAATTTCATCCCTAGCCAACAAATTTGAACCAATTGTCTACTAATTTTGCAATTAAAGGACACATCTAAAGAAAAAAAAGTTAAGGGACCAAAGTGAAAAAAAAATACATTGCTCTAGTCCATAGTACATTGTTAGTGTGTGAACAATTTTTTGACTGTTTAAGGACACCCTTTTTTTTAGTTCATTTATTATTTTTCTTACTTGTTTTGTATTCCATCCAAATAAAGTGTAAAGGTCTAAACATGATCTTATATTTGATAATATGTTGTTTAATGCAGTTTTTCCTTTAGAACTATTGAGGTTAGGATACATCGGGGCATTTACAATCCTGTTAAGGTTATGATACTAATGATGTTGGAAACTCACTTCAATGAATCTGAGCTTACTTCACGGATGATAGTTGTATGGTTAGGGGGGTTGTTACCTATAAAAAACCCTTCAATGCCAAAATCAATTTAGGATTTTTAGGTAGCGATAATAGAAAGATATTGAGTAGAGAGAGTAAGATGTTTTTTCTATGTCTTATCTTGAGAGAAAAAGGCCCCCTCTTCTTGCTAAAACCTGACATTTTATGTACAGTAAAACATGAAAATATCTATGTAATATTTAGAAAAAAAATCTTTCAGCTCATAAGGTGGTAGCTTTATTTCTTTGTTATATCTCCAAGTATAGTTGTCATAGACTCATAGCTTGTGGTATTAAAAAGAGAGGGAGAAAAAGGACTTGTTTGGGCTTGAGACTTGGTTGTGCCTTAGTCCAACTAAGTGTGAGACTCTGTTAGGTTGTGGCCTAACTGAGCATTAAGGCTCAGTTGGGCCTCAATGCAATCAAGTGTGTGGGCTTGGTTGGGTCGAGGCCCAACTGAGCTCACTATTTTATCTTAGTGTTATCAGTTACCCCCTAAACTAAACTTCTAACATAATGTTGTTAAAAAAATACTTTATCATAAAGCCTTATGCAGTATAGGAGAAAGAAATGATATATACAAGGAATAATGTGACCTTACAGGAAAGGCTGATGATATTATGACCAATATTTATAAGAATTGAAGTCTGCATCCATGTCAAGAATCACATGACATCTTTCACATGGTTTTGTACATGATAAGGCCGGAGAACTTGGTCCATCTTGATGATAACAATTATCTCATGAATCTTGATACATAAATCATTGTTTTATATGAGCATGCCAAAATCACTTTAATAGTTGTTGGTAGAATCTCTGCTATAATTTTTCTTTACTTCAACATCTCATTCTTTTTTCTTTTGAATTCCTTACGATGAAATTTTTATGTGCTATGATAGAGGTAAGGAGCCTTACTTTTCTTCTCTTGATTTTTCTACTTGCTTTTTAAGTATGTCTAACTAGATTTAAAAAAAAAAACCTTTGGTAGAGAAAACTCTAAAGCTGGTACCTCTACTAGTGGAAATAAGGGGCTAATATTTCCTATTACACTAGTAGGAGTACAAGAGCTAGATCTTTTCATAAGGTGCATTGTCTTCTACACCTAAACCTAATCTACATAAACCTCATGATCCATATAGGAGCATTGTAGCTAATAATGCTATTAATCAACTAAAATTTAACATGAGAGTGATGTATAATGTTAGGACTCCACTTCCCCATGAAAGAATAAGTAGAATACCAAGAGAAGCAATTGGAAATATTGAAATGGCACAACCTAAGTGCATGTTTAAGTTTGCATATTTCTTTCTTTTATCTAGTTTTGTTAAGGATATATTTTCCTACTATAATCTATAGGTAAGTTACACCCAAATGGGTGGATGACTATAGTAGCTTTTGACAAATTCCTAAGACTTGAAAGGTCAAAGTCCTACTATTGACCTATTTAATTATTACTATAGCTTGTCTAGTTCTCTTGAAGCTTAAAAAAGTATGGTATGGTCTTACATCTTTTTTAATAGAAGAATACAAAATCCCTTGAAAGATATTTTTCAAGGCAATTCACTGTTAGTAAAAAAATTAGAGTACTGGATCATAATGTGTTCTAATGGTTTTATATACCTTTACTAAAAGAGTGTGGGGATCTCTAATTTAGAGAGTTTCTATTACAGATAATGTACTCCTTGTTTAAGTCTAAATTAAGAGAATGAGTTCTGAAATCTTATTGATTGTCAATATTACCTCCTTTAGTTGGCGAAAGGGTATTCTCTAAACCAATATACATATTACAAGAGATATTTTATCTTTTTCCTTGTATTTTGTGTTGCATAATTGTTATACTAGTATTTGTCTATGTTATATACATATAGGCCCCACTCTTTGAGACAATTAAAGAACCATAAAAAACAAGCTTCAAATACTTCATTGTCATCGTCGTCTTCCTCTGAATAGAAGAAGAATCTTAGAAGGAGGAAGAGATTGTAGAACAACATAAAGTAGAGGTAATAGGCAGACCGATACGAATACTAGATTGTAGTGATACAAAATTGAGAAACAAGAAAATTCTTGTAGTAAAGGTATTATAGAAAATCTTTCACGTGGAGGAAGAAACTTGGGAAAGAGAGTTAGAAATGAGAATGAAATATCCTGAAATGTTTTTCAATCTTGATAGAAATTTGAAATTTTGAGGACAAAATGTTTTTAAAGGGGGAGAATGTAAGCCCTCTATGTGTGTGTGTATTTCAAATAACAATTATTTAAATGGATATTAAAGAGTGGATTAAACAATAAGAGAGTTAGGACTGACATTAGTATTTGTTAAAAATATAGGGAGAAAAATAAAGAACATTAAAATCCTTAGGGGCCAATTAGCAAATAGGCAAATTAAGGAGTTTAAATACTTCTTTTCTCTCTGTAAAACCGGCAGCTTGGTTGAGAGGGTATTTGAGATTTTTTTTCCTTCATATTTCTTGATAACTCTCTTAAAAAGTACTTGTTTTAGGAAATTAATAAGGCTAGAGAGTGATCAAACAAGGAAAGTAAGTGATTTTAAAGGGTTTAAAGGCTTGGAAGATAAAATTTGATGTTAGAGAGAGAGAGAGAGAGAGAGAGAGGAAAGCAAAGGTGATAGGAAGCTTGAATTTCCTTCCAAATTTTTTTTTGGCTGTTGTTTCAAGGTAAGACCAACTTTTATTGTGTTTGGTTTTGAGAATTTTAGCATATTGAGGTTTAAAGTGATGCTCGGGTATTATGAAAAAATGGTTTTTTGTGATTTTTATAATTGTAAGGATATTGTTTTTGTTATAATTAAATTTAGAAGCATGAATAAATATTGAGTAAGTGGAAAAATTTTACAAATTTAAAGGAAAATCCTTTCCCTTACAAGGATACATGTTCGACTAGAGAGCGAGAGTGGGAGTTGGGAATTTTGTTTAAATGTTTTATAAAATTGATGAGTATTATGGTTTTAATTAAGCTAATTGTAACTGAATTAGGTTGAAACTCGATGTTTAATGATAAAAAAAAAAAAAAGCGAAGGCCTTTAGGGCCGGCAAAATGTAGAATTTGGAAGAAAAAAATTGGATAACTAGTAATGAGCTCTATTCAATGGTAAATTATTTTATAGTATCAGAGAGATGATAATTGTTAAGGAAAAAATAATTGAATTTATAATAAGAAATGTGAATATCAATGAAATTATCCATTGGAAATTATTGAAGACTTATTAGATAAAAAAAAGTTGCAGATAGGGTCCCTAATTATGTTTATATAAATATTGGTATAATGATGTCATGGATATTGATATCGGCATAAATTGATTAAACACTTGAAAAAATATGACTAATGATTACAAAGAATATTATTGTCGGTATGGATTAATTATTAGGTTAAGATAATTAATGATATCATAAGTGTTGATATCGGTAAAAATTGATTAGCACCTGAAAAAAATGATTAATAATAACAATGAATATTGTGTCGGCATAGATAAATTACCAAGAATAATCAATGGTATCATAAATACTGATATCAGTATAAAGTGATAATAAGAAATGAGTTTTTGTTGCGATGCAATAATAAATGACACATTGACCAAAAGGAAAATATGATTATGGTAGTAAATATTTTTCTAAGGAAGAGATTGTGTTATATTAATTACTAGGTGAAGGTAATTAATAATATCATAGGTATTGATATCGACATAAATTGAGTTGTCATTTGAGAAATGTGAATAATTATAATGATTAAAATCATTGTTTGAATGAATTAATTATTAGATGAGGGTAGTTAATGATATTATAGGTATTGATATCCATATAAATAGAGTTTTCATTTGAAAAATGATGACTAATGATAATAATAAATATTATTGTCGGCACGGATAAATTATAAAGTAAAATAATTAATGATATCATGAATATTGATATTGGTATAAAATAATAAAAAAAAAAAGTTTTGTTGTGATGTAATAATAAATAAATGAGACATTGAAAAAAAAAAAAAACGATTACGACAGTAAATATTTTTCTAAATCACCAAGCCTTGAATAATTAACCCAGCAAGCAAACCCATGAAGAAAAATAAATACTCTCTTTCACTTTTGAGAGATCAAAACAGTCTATAAGGACCTCGCCATGGCTTATGCCCAGAATCCATGCATCAAAAAGAATAATAACAACAACCATAACTGACTTATAAATCTTACACCTAGATTCAACACTGCTTAAAAATCAAAACAAAACAAGCTTCCTTTCCCTTCTTTTTTATTGCACCGAAAACATAAATTTTACCTCACAAAAGGAGTTGTGAAAGCAGGAACCACTACGAAGTCTGGATTAGAAGTTGATGGAGCTAAAGTTAATGCTAGTGTTATTGCTCTGCTGAACCTTGGGTCTGCTGTGATGGAGAGGCAAAAACTTGCTGTTGCACGATTTGTTACTTGAAGGAAGTTATTGGATTACAACTGGTCACGATGGAACCAGTGGTTGCTGATGAAGAATATATTTCATTGCTGCTCACAGTGTAGAGAAAATGAAGGCTGAACTGTTGTTGCATGGCTGAGGAGATAGTTTATGTGAAGCAGTTCATGTTAGGCTGAACTATTGCTCACGTTACTAAGAGGAGGAGCTGCTGCTGAAACTGGTTACGGCTAGATCTTTTGCTGCTGTTCACAGTGCTGTTGCTGTGATTGTAGTCTCTCGGTTGGAACAAGAAAAACGAAGCTGCTATGAACAGAAAAAGAGAGAGAGTGGACGTTGCTTGGTTGTTGGACGTGACTGATGCTGAAAAAGATCTTCCAATGCGGCTCACAATGCAGAGGAGATGAAGGTCGAGCTGCTGTGTGTGGTATTGGTTGTTGTTTTAACTAATTCTATCCTTTTCATGGCTTCACTACTAGAAAATTGATTAATACAAAGGAAAATACTGAAAAAATTATAGTAAAAAAATATTAAAAAAAAGCAAAAAAAATGATGACGTATTATTTTTACTAACAGAATTACCGACGGACTAAATACTGTCGGTAAAATCCGCCAATAAACTCGTTGGTAAACTATGCACATTGTTCATCATGTCAATTACAAAGAGAATCACCAACAAAAAATTCCATCAGTATTTTCCAGAAAGCTTTGGAACTGTTCACTTCCCAATTGTACTGTTAATTACTGTTCTTTACAGACAAAATCACCGACAGATTGAAAAGTCGTCTGTGTTATTTGATGGTTTTCTGAAAAATTTTGATTAACTTAAAAATCTAAATTAAATATTACAGACGGAATCACCAACAGATTGAAAAGTCGTTGGTGATATTTGGCGGTTTCTGAAAATGTTTTATTAAATTGAAAATTTAAATTAAATATTACAAACGGAATGATTAAAAATATTTATAATTAATTATCTGTCGATAAAATCATCGATAAAACACCCAAATAAAAAGCCTGAAATCCCTTATTTCACAATAGACAGGGCTCCTTTCTTCTTCTTCTTCTTCCCCATATGTAAAAAACATCAATATCCATTTCTTTCTCTTCTCTCCTCTCCTCAATTCCTTCTCTTCTCCTCCATACTCAGGCATGTATTATTCTCCTTTCTTCTTTTTTCTTCTCAGTTTTTTTTAATTAATATGCTTTACGAATTTTATTTTTTTCCTCTTCTTAGCTTCACTTGCAACCACATTAAGGTAACATTTTTCTTTTTTTTCTTTTTCATGTTTTTTTTCACTATATTTGTTTTTTTATTTTATATTTAATTGTTTTTGTTCTTAATAATTATATGAAATTGTTGTAGGATTTTTTTTTTCACATGAGATCAACTTTTAATTGATTTATTTATAGGATTTTTAAATTTTTAGCAATCGTAACTTATTTTTTTCATATGAATTTTTTTAGTTGAATTTATTTTTTTGTGTTATTTATTTGTTGTAAATTTGTTTGAGTTGATTTTCTTCTTCTTTTTTCAAGCGTTTTAAGTATAATAGAGTGTTGATTGTAAGTTAGGCTAATATCTTTGTAGCTTTTTTCTTAATAAAACTTTCAACTATTACCAAAAAATAATAATTATTATAATAATAGAGTGTTGATTTATATTAATTTAATTATTTTATAGTTTTGTAAAATGGATTTTAATTATCGATGAAATTACATACGGTATTTTTCCAAGGGAAATATTGACAGAATGAGGCAGGTAATTTATTTTTTTATGCTCGCTTTTTCTGTCAGCAAATCCATCGAATAATATTTTTTTATTACCAACGAAAAAAAATTACTGACGAAAGATTCACCGACAGAGTAATTCTATCGGTAATTACGTTGGTAAATTAATTACCAACGGAATGATAGTACAAATACCGACAGAAAATTCTGTCGGTAAATATAAAGATTGTGGTAGTGTTTATGCTTTCTTAAAATTACTCTCCCCTCTCTCCTTTTGTGTGAACATCTGTTTATATGTAATTTTTTCTTTGGCTCAAGGCAAAGTAAACCAAGATTAACCATTAAATTTCAAGAATAAATCTCAATCATTCATTTGATAACTTGGAGGCAAAGCAAAGAAAAATGAATCCTTGGGTTAAGAGAATGATTGTAAACCATTTAATTAAAAAAATGAGTTGCTTGGTGAGAGGTTTTCAATTTTCAAATTGGTCCTCTCCCTTCCACAATTATAATTAAATCACTAAAGATTAAATGTATTTTTTATTTTTCTTTTTTTATTTTAAATTATTTGGAAAAGACATAAAAAACGACGCAACTACGTCAAGAATATAGTTTTTGGGTTTTTTGTTATTTTTTTTCCAAAAAAAAATAAAAAAACAAGGTCGAAATTTGAATGGCAACAATTATCATTCCACCTTGAAACTCTTTACAAATCTCATTACTTTTTTAGAACAGATGGTCAAAATTTGGGTAGCAACAATAGTCTATTTTGTTTGAATAAGATTTGAAACTCTTTTCAAATCTCATTCAACCTTGACCAATGATTTCTCAGTTAATACTATTTAAGAATACATGAAATATTTTTTTCTAATTAACATAGAGTGATAAATCCTCTCTTTATCACTCAAGTACCTTCATATAGTTCATGTTATATCCAATGTCAGCCCTTCGTCACCTTGATTAAGATAACATGTAACATGATCAAAGCATTACATTCTTTATATAAGATAACTTAGTGATCTTAAGTCTAAGAATCACTTATAAAATTATCATATGAGCCTTTCCATAGACATAAATGATCTTTCCATATGGAATTCTCATGCAGGTCAGTTTAGTGCACAAGTTTTATGACAAACACCTATATATTAGTTTTGTGTATCATTTATACCTTAACTTATTAGAACAACTACAAACTCTCATAAAAAAAATATAATATATACCAGTCTCTATGATTTTAATAAATGTCTAGTATTTAAAAGAGCATCGACTAAGAACATTTTAGAAACAATGTTTTGATTTAATAGAAATTTCATAATTATAACAACTTTATAATTTTCTTTGCAAGGCATTTTTTTCCAATGACCTTTATCTTTACTCTAGATTTATAAATCAAATATTAGATTCATTAATTTAATATTATATGAATATTAAGGAAAAATTAAGTATTTTTTAATAATAAATATGTATTTGCATGAATATAATAATGTCGCGTGTAACCAACTGATTGGCTACAGGATATATTAAACTAACATGTTCTAGTTTTTTTTTCTTTTATGCTATGTTTGTTAGAAAGGATAGATTAGGTAAAGTGGAGGGATGAGATATAGAGGGATGAGATATAGGAAATGACAAATGTCTTGTTATTTTCCTAAAGTGGTGTTTGGTCATTGTCCCTAGATAGAAGAGACAAAGACAATGAGGATAGAAGAGACAAAACAAAAACAATAACAATGACAAAATTGTATTTGGTAGTGATGTATAAGACAACGTAATTGTCTCTATATCCTGTTTGGTTATGGTAGACAAAATATAATAAAATATAAAAAGTCTATTTTACCCTTAATACGTATTGTTGTCAACCTTACATATATTAAAAAATAAATAATTTTTTTTTTACTTTAGTTTATATTGAGTGTTGACCTTAGTTATAAAACCAGGATTGACTTGACGGGTTAACTCGGATCCTAGACTAGTTCGAGTTTAAGAAGAAATAAAGGAAGAATTGACTCAATCTACCTTGGTCAAAAAACCAAGTCAACCCAAGATAAAACACGGATAAAAAAACCATTGATTTTTTTGAACTTTTTTTTTGTAAGAATAAGGTTTCTTTGATTATTCTTTTTAAAAAAATTAGGGTTAGTTGGGTTGACCCTCACAACTCGTGACCTAAACTTGCCTTTGGTTAACTCCCGAATCAGGTTTTAAAACTATGATAATAACTTTTTTCATCCATACATTAACTTGGGTCAACTCGTGTTGACCCTCCTGACCTGTGACTCGGGCCTTACTCTAGTCGACTTCTTAGTTGGGTTTAAAAACTATAATAAAAACTATTTTTATCCTTATATTAACCTGGCTCAGCTCAGGTTAAATCTTCTGATTTGTGACCCGGGCCTTGCCTTGATTTGACCCCAAATCAAGTTTTAAAACTATAATAATAATCATCTTTACTTTATGTTAACTTGGGTGAACCTGTGTTGATCCTCCTAACATGTGACCCTGATCTTATCCCAGCTTGATCACCTAGTCAGGTTTTAAAACTATAATAATTATCATTTTTGTTCTTACATTAACCTGAGTCAACGGTCAACCCCATTTGTGACTCAAGTCTTGCCTCCGATCAATCCCTGAATCGAGTTTTAAAACTAAGATAATAATCATTTTTATAATTATGTTGACTCAAGTCAACCCAACCCGCAACTTGGACCTCAACCAGGACTTGAGCTTTGCCCTAGATTGACCTCCTAATTGGATTTTAAAATTATGATAATAATTATTTTTATCCTAATATGTCTTAGTTAAATAATTTTGGAATTGATAGTTTTTTTCTATGATATTTTAGGAATAAAAAATAAAAAATATTGTCTCTAGAGTCATGTTCTTTTTGTACCTCATGTTATGGAAGTCAGAAATTTACTCTAAAATAGTCCTAGATACACATTTATTTTTATGTTTTTGTCTCTGTCTCTTCCACGAAACACATTTCTGTATCCACTGTCTTCATCCCTTTTGTCTCAGGATAGTAACCAAACGCTACCTAAGTGTTTGACTAACAAGAAAGGAAAAGATAAGGAGTCGATCTATCTAAATCCAAGGATCTATTTGTTTCCTGTAAAATATTTTATAAGAAAATATTTTCTAGATTTTCTTGTATTTGGTTTTGAAAAATATTTCTCAAAAAATAATGTTTTGTGTTTATTTCTTGTAAAATATTTTATAGGAAAATTAGTCAATGTAAAATAATTTACAATCAACCTTCAAACTTAGTTTATTTGTTAAAAATTATTTTCAACTATAAAATTCCGTAAAATATTTTACAAATAGTTATCCACTTATAATATCATCCAACTATTTCAACCACCACCTCCATGTCACCATGACCGCCGATGCTACCACCATTTCACCACCGCCATCTCATCCCCACCTTTTCTTTTATCACCATCTTCTTTTTTACCCCCATTACGACCCCTTCACCACCACTGTCGGCATATCACTACCACCACCACCACCACCACCACCACCACCACCACCTCCTCCACTATCACAACCATGTCACAACCATCACTGTTATCTCATTACCACCTTCTTCTCCACCATCACCATGACCACCTCCATCACCATTAAAAAATAGTTACATGTAAAATATTTTACGTAAAAATAGTTTTCAAGCTAAATATTGAAAAATATTTTACTGTCAAATATTTTTTATCTTTAAAATATTTTACACAAAACAAACATTAATTGAAGTACCGAAAATTACAAAGGAATGGGTGTATACAAATCAATATACCTAGGATTGAAAACTATTTTATAAAGAAGGATTTGAGGGATCCCTCCAATCCCTTCTTTGATTGTTATTATTTTTGTACAGTAGAGGATACATTTAACTCCTCCTCAATTTCTCCTCTTTTATCCATCAACCCTCTATCCTTCATGATAAATAGAGTGTTAGTTGCGTTGAATTCTTCCATAAAAATTGAAAAGGAAAGGTTAAAAGCATATGAAAAATGAATTCCACTGCTCTGAAATTAACAAAAGAATCAACAATATCATAATTTGGACCCAAGAAGTAAAAGGCTCGGGGAAGGGCACATGAAATCTATTTATTTTTTGTCATTTTCACCATTGTAGTGTGCTGCAGTTGCATTGAAGTCGGCAGGTTTTTTTTTTTATAATTAAAATTATGAAAGGAAAATTAAATGTTAATTATGAGATAATGAAAAATAGGTGATAGCATTAATCATTATCTTGTGTTGGTAGCCTTCAAACAAACAATTTTGTTCATATGCGTAATGATAATTTATTAAGGTAAAATGTCTTTTCGAAAATGATTAACCTAACTCTTCAAACAAACAGGTTATCTGATTGGATCCTCGCAACTAATTGCAGCTCAGGTGTCAATTACGCAGTCGCAGGGTCTTAATTCTAACCAATAAGTGGGGGGAGGGATGTGAGTTGTGCGTGCTAAAAGCTTCCCATTTGGGTCAGACAACTGGGCTTTTAACTTGCTTTATGATCTTATGCATAGATACATAGATTCATGCAGCTTTTTTAGGGGCTTGACTTTTTTTTTTTTTTTACCATGTAATTACAATATTCCACCCACCCCATCTAAGTTCAAACATGGAACATGTTCTGTGGTACATTACTCCACCTAAAGATGGGAACCTTTTAATCTCATACAAAGCTTCATTTTAAAAGGCACAAGTTCCCAAAATTAAAATTGTTTGTTTGTAATAAAAAAAAATATTAAATATGGATTTGGGGAAGTAAACTTAAAATGGTTTGAAATGTAACAGGATGGATGGCTATTAAGCAAATTTTGTTCTTTTTCTTTTTTAAAAGAATCAATCCTGGGATCTTTGATATATAGAAAATAAATAAATAAAGACTAGATTATGTTAATATTCATTCAAGTTGAAATTTCGTTGCCAAATCGCATCTAATAAATCAGCCATTTGTCCATAAAGTTGAAGTTTAGTTGATGAAAGGCTAATAGACCAAAACATCTAGCTAGAGAGCATCACAGATGGAGATTACTAGCAAGGGCATATGGGTCGATAATTCTTGGACCACAACATAAAGTGCAGTAATCTTTATGCTCCAATTAATAATTTTGTGGTCCTCCAATGACTTGTTCCAAGTGTTTCTTTCAATATCCGCTTAAATATGCTTCTTTCCTTTTCTTGATGAAGGTGTTCGAGCACGGGTAAGGATTTAAAGGTTTATACTTTATTCTGTATCAAAATTTTGTTGCAGCTTTAAAATGATGGATGGTCTCGCATTAATTGCTTCCTCTTTTTTTCTCAAAATTTGCACAAAGCGACATTGCCTACAAAAGGATTGCCATTGACATTATCAACGACCAAAACATCAAGCAATCTATGAAAGTTCTCCTTTATTTCCCCTCTCTAACTTTCTCCCCGTTTATATTCTTTGTAAGCTAGTGAAGAATATGAAGGAAATAGGAAGTTATGATATTCTATTATTCAATCGAATTATTTTAGCTTCATCAACTTCGTTTTTTCAAGTTTTATGGCCCAATGCGGTAGGTGTGGAAATTAAAAAAATAAAAATAAAAATAGAGATCTATTTGCTTTTTTTGGTGATAAAAGGAGATTTACTCACTAGTTTGATTTTTTTAAAAATTGAAATCATATAGAAATAAGACTCGAGATCTCTTTGATCGATATTGTTGTGATTTCACTACAAGATTTAACAGTTTTACCGACAGAATTTTTCCGTCGGCGTAAGACACATATTCCATCGGTAAATTAATTACCGACGGAAATGCTCCGTTGGTGAATCTTTCGTCGGTAATTTTTTTTCCGTCGGTAAATTCGTTGGTAATAAAAAAATAAATTTATCCGCTTTATTTCGTCGGTATATCACTCGGTAATAATTTTTTATTACCAACAGAATTACCGATGGAATTTCCGTCGGTAATTATTGAAAAACATTTTAAAAAAATTATTTTATAAAATTATAAAATAATTAAATTAACATAAATTAACACTGTATAATATATACTCAAAATGCTTGGAAAAAAGAATAAGAAAATCAACTGAAACAAATTTGCAACAAATAAATAAAATAAAAAAACAAATTCAACTAAAAAAATTCATATGAAAAAAATGAAGTTGCAATTGCTAAAAATTTAAAAATCCTATAAATAAATCTACTAAAAATTGATCTCATATGAAAAAAAAAATCTCACAACAATATTTATACAATTATTAAGAACAAAAACAATTAAAAATAAAATAAAAAACAAATATAGTGAAAAAAATCATGAAAAAAGAAGAAAAAAGAAAAATCTTACCTTAATGTAGTTGCAAGTGAAGCTAAGGAGAGAAAAAAAAATTTCATTAAGCATATTAATTAAAAAAAAAACTAAGAGGATAAAAGAAGAAAGAAGAAGAGGACATACCCAAGCATGGAGGAAAAGAGAAGGAGATGAGGAGAGAAAAAAAGAGAAAGAAATAGATAAGAAATGATGTTTTTTACATATAGTGAAGAAGAAGAAGAAGAAGAAGAAGAATAAGAAACGGGTCTGTCTCTTGTGAAATAAGAGCATTCAGGCTTTTTATTGGGACGCTTTACCGATGGATTTCCCGACGGATAATTAAATATTAATATTTTTTAATTATTCTGTCGGTAATTTCATCGGTAATATTTAATTTAAATTTTCAATTTCGTAAAATTTTTTCAGAAACCGCCAAAAAATTACCGATGATTTTTCAATCCATCGGTGATTCCGTCTGTAATATTTAAATGAAAATTTTAAATTAATTGAATTTTTTCAGAAAACCGCCAAATAACACCGACGACTTTTCAATCCGTCGGTGATTTTGTCCGTAAAGAACAACAATTAACAGTGCAAGTGGAAAATGAACAGTTCTGGAGCTCTCTAGAATATACCGACGGAAAATTCCGTCGGTGATTCCCTTTGTAATTAACATGATGAACAGTGTTCACATTTTACCAACAAATTTACCGACGGAATAAATTCTGTCGGTAATTCCGTTGGTAAAAATGACACGTCATCATTTTTTTTTTGCTTTGTTTTAATTTTTTTTCCCGCGGTAATTCCCTCGGTATATACCGAGGGAATATTTCGGTCGGTAAAATCCCTCGTAAATTTACCGACGGAAATATTTCCTCTGTATTTCCATTTGTATTTATCAATTTTCTGGTAGTGTTTGAATATTATTGTGTTATATTGCATATCTTACTACATTGTGAATGAAAATATAGAGTAGTAAAAGCAATGTTTAATAATTGGTCCTATGCTTTCCCTTTGGTTAGCAGCAGGTGATAATATGCTTTGTTTCATTATTTTTAGACCAAATTTCAAAAGCATAGTAATATCAAATAAATGCTTAATCTTGATTAAAGCATTGAACTATTTTAAAAATATCAGCACTAAGGGTCAAAATAAAATAAGCATATTTCCAACATATATAACTCTATTTAATTAATTAGACGGCAATGGATTGACTCCCCTCAACAATTTATACCCCTAATTTGAGGGGAGCCTCATCCGATTGAAAGACTGCCATAAGCGTACTCCATGTGTAGCCTTTCTCAGTACAATTTCCTAGTACAAAGCAACCTACGAAATTTAATGGGGGCGATTTCAAATTCGAAAGGGGGCAATGAGCTGAGTCATCAAGTAGGTGCTGCTCATCGGAGAAAAGAGCATTAAAACAAAGGTACTTTAATAGAAAGCTCCTACTAATAAGGAAGACCTACCAATCCCTTTTAGTGATTAAATTGAACTTTATCCTCTTCCTACCGGTTTCTAGTTCACTACCAGAAATTCGCTAAATAGCAACGGATTTATCGACAAAATATTTTTGTCGGTAATTTAAGGTCGAAATTACCGACGGACACTTTTCTATCCGTAATTCAGTTAGTAACTACCGACGAAAATTGTCCGTCCGTAATTCAGTTGACAACTACCGACAAAAATTGTCCGTCGATAGTTACCGACTGAATTACGGACGGAAAACATTCCGAATTAAAAAAAAAGGCGGGTCGCTGACGTGGAGGTTTTGGCGGGGTTATTTGTACTGACGGAATCACCGACGGATTCAAAACGACAGCCCGTATAGTGACGTGACCGTTTTGCCGTTTAAAATGCCGACGAAATCACTGAGGGATTCGAAATGGCAGATTCGTACGGTGACGTGTTGATTTTTCTGTCAGAATCACCGATGAAAAATCCGTCGGTGAAACCGTCGGAAAAAGTTAATATATGTCCTCTCTGCTGACCCTCTCCTTCCCTATTTCTCCTTGTTCTTCCTAATCCCAACTCTCCCCATCTGCAAACAACCAGCCCCCCCTCAACCCCAAACAAAAATCTTCCTCATCTCAGCACAACAAGTTATATTTCTTGAAGTTTTGTGGTCACAACATCCGTGTTCTGATTTACCGACGGATTTTATCAATTTTTGTAAGTAATTCTATCTTTTTAAATTTTAACATTTAATTAAATGTCAATTTTGTTGTTTTTTTAGTATATGTATTTTGTTAGTAGATGTACATGTTTTATTGTTATTTCTCAAACAAAATTGTAGTATATGAATGTATAATTCTATACCTGTTATGGTTTGTTTTAGATTTTGTAAGATTGTATTTGTTTGTAAATTGTTAAAACTTTATGGAATTACAGAATTACATGTGCTGTTTTGAAATAATTAATAGCTTGCTTAATGGGTCCGTTTAAAGTTTTATCAATGGTATTACAGAGTGATAATTTCTGTAAATTTATATATATTAATTTGTATGGACGTTGATAAATGATAATGAATATTTAATATTTATGAGAAGTTGTGATTGGTTTGTTGGATAATCTCGAGGTAAAGTAATATTTTTGCAAGTTTATTTACCTAACTTAGTTAATTAATACATGATGTCATCATAATTTTATAGAGGTTCAATATAAGTCATGGATGATCGTTCATGGATTTATCAAGATTCACCTCAAGGATTGCAGAGGATTGATTATTGTAACGGGGTTCAGGGTTTTATTAATTTCGCAACATCTATTCCCAGAAATTTCACTGGAGGCGGTATTAGGTGTTCATGCAGGAAGTGTCAAAATAAAAAATATCTGCATCCAGATATGGTAATGATGCATCTTCTACACAAAGGGTTTATAGAGAATTACCAATGTTGGTATGCACATGGAGAAGTATTTGTTAGTGATAAGAGAATCTTTAGCATGTATATTTTCCACTATTCATACTTGATTTTTAAATATTTTGGATATGTTGCACAAGACAATTAGAATGTTGAATCTCTTTTTGAACTATTGACCTCGTGGGAAATTAATGTGTTTTCAAATATTAGGTTACTGAACAGGCAGAGCCCGACAGTGAAACTGAACAGTAATTCATTATGTGCTGCAAAAAAAGCAATACAACTTAGTTCCAGATGTTTGTCACCATTTTCAAATAGCTGAGATGAAGGTCTACAAAACATATGAAGGGCATATAACTCAGTTTTGTTGCTTCGAAGCACAAAAAGCGAGTAGAAAAACAAGGATTGAACCAGCCCAAAATTCCTGCACTGCAAAGACTGTTTCGGTTTATGGCCCTTATCTCAATGCTCAGAGGTCCAAAAATTACAAGATGAGTGTCATTGGAAAGAAAATTTGATTTTCTACAATTTCTCCAGAAATAGAGATCTTTGAATTCGCACGTTTCCTACCTCAAATCTGGCCCGCAATGTCTAGGTAGGAATTCAATGCAGAAAAGGAAACTTTCCTCATTACTGCAGGGGTAGAACAACCACAATATAAAAGAAGAGAAACAGGGTCTGAAAAACAGAGCATAGACACTTAGAAACCCTATAACATAGCAAAGAAAAACAGAGGAGGCGGCACCAACAGAAACAAAAAAAAGAACAGAGACAAAAATATTGAAGACCGAGAGGACACCTATCTATTCCTGAAATTCTCTACTTTTGAGTGATGTTCATCGTATCAAGTTTGTTTCTCTTTAATTTAACTATGGAGTAAACTTTTATTCTGGGATTTTTGATGTAACCTTACTATCAATATGTGAATAATTTCTTCGATTGAATTATTACATTAAGATGTTGAGTATTTCATTATATCTGTAATGCTTGCGTGTGTTTGGCCAACATCTGCATGATTTAGAATTCAATTTGAAACTGAGAAGTGATAATTGTTTTAGCTATTGTTTGAAATACCTTAAGAAATCTATAGGATAGAGATATCCTAGGAACTTTTGTAATCGTTATAGGTTTTACAGTACTTAATAAATTTCGATAAGTTCAGAACTTTTGTAGAGTATATGAAATTTGTTTGTCGAAATAATTTATTGATGCTCGAGAGAGATTAATATTTACATTAGGAAAACCTAATTATCAACATTAGGAGTAATTAATTTAATTGAGAAAGTTCACATAAGCATAGTTACGGTAAGTCAGAAATCCTAGAACCAGTACAATTGAATTCATTAATATTTAATCATTTGGTTGTTTGTTTGTTTTTTTTATCATTAATTATTGTTTCATAAACTATCTCATTTGATTCCTCAAATAGATCATAATTAAAGAGACTTTGGTAATTAGTAGTAATTTTTACAAATCCTCGTGGGACGATACTCTACTCATCACTTTATTACTTGTTACGATTCGTGCACTTGCGAAATTAACAACAGTTAGTAAGAGGAGAATGGGAGAAATGGTGGTTGGGTCTACTTCTAGTGCTAGCAACATGCATGAAGCGGCAAATGACAACACTAATCCTTACAAAAATATGGTTATAGATGCAATGAGAATGAATCAAGGTAATGTCAGTCAATGTCCAATCGTAGAAGAAGAACCTAATGCAGATGCAGCTAAGTTTTTTGATTTGTTGAAAGATTCTGACGAACCATTTATAGGATGGCTGCACAAACCACAGTAAATTATCAGTCATAGCAGTTCACCATCAAGTCAGATCACAGGTTAAGTGAGGCCGGGTATGACAAGATTATTTAATGGGCGAGAAGCATTTTACCTGAAGAGAACAGGCTGAAAGAGAACTTTTATGCTGTGAAGTCCATGATGAAACCCCTCGGTTTAGGATACCAGAAAATTAACATGTGCCCTAACTTTTACATGTTATACTACCTTAAAAATGCTGAGATGACTTAGTGCATGACATGCGGGCATTCCCATTACAAACCTAGAACTGGCAGGGGAAAGACTCTAGTGGCATATAAAAAACTTAAATACTTCCCGATCACACCTAGACTGTAGAGGTTATTCATGTCACCAAGGACTGCTGAGCACATGACATGGCACCAAGCACATGACATGGCACCAAGCACATGATGCGGCTGATGGAGTGATGGTGCATCCTTTTAACGGTGAAGCGTGGAAACGCTTTAATAGTGTTCATCCTCACTTTTCAGTTGAATTAAGGAATGTGCATCTTGGGTTGTGTACAGACGGATTCAACCCATTTGGGTCATTTGCTGCTCCTTATTCTTGTTGGTCGGTCATACTCACAGTTTATAACTTGCCACCAGGAATGTGTATGAGGCCGGAGTTCATGTTTTTATCTACTGTCATACCCGGTCCAAGCAGCCCGGGGCGGAATATAGATGTTTGTCTTCGACCGTTGATTGATAAGTTGGCGCAGTTGTGGTCCTCCGGAGCTCTGATTTATGATATATCGAGGAAACAAAATTTCCTTATGAGGGCGGCTTTGATGCGGACTATCAATGATTTTCCAGCTTATGGAATACTTTCTGGTTGGAGCACGCATGGGAAACTCGCATGTCCATACTGCATGGAAAACAACAAGGCATTCACGCTAGCAAATGGAGGTAAAGCTTCTTTTTTTGACTGTCACCGTCGCTTCTTGCCACTTCATCACAGGTACAGAAAGAACAGAAAAGATTTCTTTGTTGGCAGAGTTGAAAACGATGTTGCATCCCCGCGTCTTTCTGGTGAAGAATTGCATGATGTTGTCTCAGAGTACGGTGACATTGTATTTGGCCTTCAATCAGGTAAGCAAAAGTTTCCTAGTTTTGGTTTGACCCATAATTGGGTAAAGCGAAGTATCTTTTGAGAGCTTCCTTATTGGAAGACCAATCTGCTCCGCCATAACCTTGGCGTCATGCACATCGAAAAGAACATGTTTGAGAACATTTTCAACACTGTCATGGATGTGAAGGGGAAGACAAAGGACAACATCAAGGCTAGATTGGATATAGCTTTATACTGTAACCGTAAAAATATGGAGTTGGTTTATGATGAGTCACGGGTCGCAAAACCAAGAGCAAGCTTCGTGTTAAAGAAAAACGCACAATTGTTAGTCTACAAATGGCTTAAAAGTCTACGTTTTCCAGATGGACATCCATCGAACATATCAAGGCTGGTTAATATAGAGGACTGCGGATTGTATGGATGAAGAGTCATGATTGCCACGTGTTTATGCAAACACTCATCCCATTAGCTTTTCGTGATTTGTTGCCAAAGGGAATATGGGATGCACTAACGGAGATCAGTCATTTCTTCAGAGATATATGCTCCAGCAAGTTGAATGTTGATCACATTGAGAGGATTCAAACGAATATCGTCGAGACACTATGCAAACTTGAGATGATATTCCCTCCATCATTTTTTGACTCAATGGAGCATCTCCCTATACATCTACCGTTCGAGGCAAAAGCTGGAGGACCGGTCCAATATAGATGGATGTACCCATTCGAACGGTTAGATATTATAGTTGCAATGTAATTCATATATAAAAGTATTTTATATGTTTTTCTTAATTGAAAATACTTGATTAATATTTCAATGCAAGTACTTGTTTAATCTCAAGAAAAAGGTTAAGAACAAGGCGCATGTTGAGGCTTTGATGTGTGAGGCCTATATTGTTGAGGAGATCTCAACATTTATCTCGCACTATTTCGAACCTCGTCTGAGAACGAGAATCAATTGCGTTCCACGGCATGATGATGGCGGTGAAGTGCCTTCCAGTGGGAACTTGTCAATATTCTCCAATACTGGACGACCCACACCTAAAAATGTCGTAAGAGGAAGATATTTGTCGAAAATAGAGTTCAAACAAGCACACAACTATGTTCTATTTAACTGTGATGATCTGAGACCTTTTATTCAGTAAGTTTATACTAATTAAACTTTGTTAGTAATATACTGTTAATTATATATTGTAATATCATACACTCATTATCACTTGCAGGCAACATCGTCAATATTTGCTATCCAATAACTCACAGCTGACCGAATCCCAGATCTTTCAATTACAAGATGAGCAGTTTGCCACGTGGTTCAGAACACATGTAAGCACTATCACAAACTCATTCTAACTTGCAAAATTACTGTACGTATGCATGTCATTACGAGATTTTCGTTCATTTACTGTTTATTGATGTACATTACATACAAGGTTTATCAAATGGGAAGGAGTGCGCCTAAGTCATTGTCTTCACTAAGCCTGGGGCCTAAAAGAAAATGTAAGTGCTACAACGGGTATTTTGTCAATGGATATGTTTTCCATACTGAAGAATACGGGCAAGGAAGAAAGACATACAACAGCGGTGTTTGTGTTAAGGGATCCACTAGTAGTGAGTTAGAAGTTGACTACTATGGTAGATTAGAAGAGGTCGTCGAACTGCAATATCATAACGAGCAGAATAGAGTGTTTTTATTCAAATGCTATTGGTATGACACGACCTCTTCTAGTGAACATGTGCGCCTAATCCTTTTTGGCCGTATAACCACCAGCCTCCGTCAAGATCTCCTCCTCCTCCACCAGCTCCACCTTTATATTAATTTGTAATCAACATTATTTACCTTTAAAACTTCATTTAATATTTTTCTTGAAACATATTCAATTTGTAATGAATATTATTTAACTTTGTTTTTTTTATGTTTAATATAAATTTTATTTGCATAATTGGTTTGTATTACAATTAATTTATATAGTTGTGTATTATATATCCTAAATAATTTTTTAAAAACAAATTAAGAAAAAAAATATTACCAAGGATTTTACCAACGGATGAATTCGGTCGGGATTTTAAAACATCACCTACAGACTTACCGACGGACTTAATTCATCGGCATTTAACAGTAGCTTCCACACGTACCGATGAATTTCCAGACGGACATATTCGGTCGGTATTTCATACACTCACCGACAGATTTACTGACGGTTAGTTTCCATCGGTCAATCACAATATCACCGACGGACTAAAAATCCGTCGATATATTTCAAGCGGGAATCTTTTTTGTTTTGGTGCGCAAATTCCGTCTGTAAAACCATCGGCAAATGGTTTTTTTGTTTTTCCGACCGATATGGTGACGGAAGTGGGAATCACCAACGAAGGTAAAGCCGACGGACTTAATCCGTCGGTGATGATGTTGGTATAAAAATCACCGACGAACTTCTAATCACACACCGACGGAAAAATTCCGTCGGTAAAACTGTGGAATCTTATAGTAGCTTAATATGATTTATGTTATACCTAATATTTGCTCATTTGTTACCCTTGATTAGGACAACGTGTAGTCAGGATCAAATAATAACACTCCTTATATAAGATAACTCAATGATCTCAAGTCTAAAAATCATTTACATAATTATCACGTGAGTCTTTCAATAGACGTAGGTGATCTCTCCATATGAAATTCTTATGAGAGTCAATTCAGTGTACATGTCATCTGACAAATACCAATATATTAGTTTTAGATTTCCCTCATATATCAGTTTATGAGAGCAATTGATTCTTTTTATAAAGGAATGAACATAATATGTACAGGTATCAGTAGCTCTAATTAATATATTGTCTTAATATTACATTGACTAGAAATATTTAGGAACAATGCTTTGATACAACATGAATCTCATAATTATAACAACTTTATAATTTTCTATGCCAAGATTTTTTATTCCACAGAATTTATCTTTACTCTAAATTCATTAATCAAATATAATTGAATATTAAAGACAAAGAAAGCCTTTATTAATAATAAATATATTTATAAAATTAGTATTATATGTAATCAACCAATTTGTTACAAGGTATTTTCATTAAGAATCTCCCACTTACACTAAAGCTAATTGATCATGTATCCAATACAATATCCCTTCATTTAATGATCATGTTTATGTTGGATTAGTGCCTTATTGAGAGGATCTGCAAAATTCTCTTGAGTGGATACTCATTCTATGTCTAGTTCTTTTCTCTATTTGATTTCTCTTGTTAAATAGAATTATCTAAGTACATATTTGGATCTTTAATGAGACCTTGTTTCTTTACTTGTGCAATGGATTCATTGTTATCATAGTACATGGCTCGTAGATCAACAATGCTAGGAACCACATCTAGTTTTGTGATGAATTTCTTGATCTAAATAACATTTTTTATTACCTCGAACATAGAGTTATATTCAACTTCAGTTATAGAATGTGTTGTGGCATTTAGTTTGAAACTCTTCCAGCTCACAATACAACCATTTACATTTATAGTAAAAACATCCTAACTGAGATTTGCTACTCAATTACAAACAGACTTCAGGTAGTTTAATTAGGCAAAAGGGAAACGTGAACCATAAATTACTCGCGTAAGTTCAATCTCTAATCACATATTCCTTAGGTCACAAGCATGCTATATGGTACATGTAGCTCGGAACAGAAACTTCCCAGTCAATAATAGAGCAAAGAAGCATGAACTTAATTCGTTAACTTCCTCATTGAGCAACTAATGTTCATGATTAGCACCAATGGTAAATTGCACACAGCCACACATTAGGTAGTTTTGTGTATGAGGAAAATGGCGAAAGCAAACTTTTCAAGTACTGCTAAACAATGATTTATTAGTAACATCACATGTGACATTACATGTGAAATGTGTGGTGATCAAATATTCGAAATTGGAGAAAGAAAGCCTTGATTCAACTTAAGCAAATGACGCAAATATGAGACGAAGGGAACTCTCAATGTCAACCAAATAATTTGGGATAGTAGTTGGCTACACTTCCATGTCAATATCTTTTTCTTTCTCTTTTTCGCTGCTGAAAATTGTGTACATATGAGCTAACTCACATTCTATTTTGACACCTTCCTCCACATCTCTTTTGGAACCATAACTTGAAATATTTCTACATTGAGATATCAACTTACTACGAAATTTTAATGATTTTCCATATCACTGAACTAATATATTGGCACCTTATCTTTTATATTAGAACAATAAGCAAGTTGGTGCGACAATACACGGTCAAATAAAAAAATTATAATTATAATTATAAAAATTATTAAAAACTTAGCATTTTTAGTATTTTTTTTTTTTGTGAAATTTAAATTTTGTATAAGATAAGTAGTTTTGTTATTTCACAAAAAGTCATGCTAAAACATTTTAGTCTTCCGATCAAATAGACATTAAATGCGCCTTACAATTCTTAAAATAAACCTTCAGTTCTAACATATTTAATTTCTATATTGTATCCTTAGATTTGAAAAATTCATAGAAAAGCTCGTGAAGTTGGCCTTAATTCTTCTAAATAGTTGAAATATATCAATTAAAAGTTGTGTGTCCATTGGTACACATATCATTTATGGAATTACCGAAGGAAACGTTTCATTGGCTACTGTAGCGCTAGGAATTTCATATTCATTGGTAAGTATATTGATGATTTAAATATTGATGAATTTGCTGATGGAATATTAGTATCAATAATAAAAATAGGTAACAACCAATTTCTGCCAGTCTATCTATTGATAACTATTACCACGAATCATTGATTAATAAATTATTTGTCATATATCTTCTCTAACCAATGGATTAATTGACAAAATCACTTACAACCATATTCTTTTGGTGAATCTATGTCTTTAACAAAATAGTTTACAACTCTCTATAATTTTATGAGGAAAATGGGTTTATTGTACCGATGGAATTACTGATAGTTTTTTATATAGTAATTTGTTATTTTTTTGAAATATTATCAAATAATTTGACATTAAATAGCATTAAATAACATTAAACAAAAAAATTAACCTGAAGATCACATTTAATATTATTGATTTAGCTGTAAAAATTAATTATAAATATTTATAAACATTAAGAAGAAGTTGTAGATAGAGGTGGAGGTGGAGGTGGAGGGGGGCAATATGTTAGTTTAATATGCCATATAGCTAACCGGTTGGTTACACGTGGTATTATTACATTCATTTAAATACATATTTATTATTAATAAATGCTTAATTCATCTTTAATATTCATATAATATTAGATTAATAAATCTATAGTAAAGATAAAGTCCATAGGACAAAAATATTTTGCAGAGAAAATTATAAAGTTGTATAATTATGGGATTCCTATTGTATCAAAGCATTGTTCCTAAAATGTTCCTGGTCGATGCTCTCTTAAATATTGGACATTTATTAGAGTCATAAAGACTAACACATATTATGTTATATCCTTTATGAAAGGAAGTAATTGTTCTCATAAGAGAAGATCAAAAGAGGATTCATCACCTTATTTGAATTAGAGAAAATATTTCATCTATTTTCAAATAGTATTGACTAAGAAATCCTTGGTCAAGGTAAAATGAGATTTGAAAAGAATTTTAAATCTTATTCAAAAGATCAATGACTATTATGTAAAGAACAAACATGATTTAACATGGTAGACATGCTCCATGCTTTAACATTATTGATGAAAGGATATTAATTATACTGAGAAACTCGTCACTAAAATTAAGGTTAAGTCAAACAACTAATGACTTTTCTAATATTTAGGGGATCATGACACATTACTAGACGATGCACTTGATCATCAAATATAAATTAATCAATTGTTGAATTAATAATAAATTAAATTGCTTAATTTATTTTCTATTTAATTATAGTTATAATTTATATTTGGGCCAACATATTAAGAACTTAATGGGTCACACACATTACAAACCATTAGTCATAAATTAAACTGAGATGATTTAATTAAGTATGAATTGATTAAAATATATTTTACAAATTAAAGACTAAATTATAATTAATGTAGTGATTATATTTCTAGACCTAGAAAAACCAAGAACTTGATTGAGTTAGTTTCCAAAATTTTCTTGAATTAATATATGGATATTATTCAGGGGGGAAATTGATATTTTTCTAATTTGTAGGGTTTCTTTCAAATTTTTCTATAAATAATAAGTTATGCCTTTTATTTTTATAAGTGAGGAGTGGTTGTCTTTCAGACAAAAAAAAAAACTACGTAAACACAATATTAGAGCTAGCATTCTAGACATAGCAATCCCTCTCTCCTAAATAGAGATTTAGGAGATTTTTGACAGGTGGTTCGTATGGATTATCATTGGAGGCCGGACAATTAGACGGCATGTGGTTTATGACAACCCAGCCTTTAAGAGATTATTCAAAGCCAAAGAAGATTAGATCTTCAGGTAATAAATCTCTAAATAACTCTAGATCTATCTAACAGGATCCTAGGAAGTTATTTCATAGTTTTCATTGCGTGTATGATATTCGAAAAACCCAACAGGGTAAAATCTTATTGAGATCTGTAAAGAGGAGGATAGTGACTAGATAGGTATGCCATCATCTCCTCACATTGCTTATTTCTTTGTTCCTTATACTTTGCCTCTATTTTGGCCCTCGAGCACTAACTTGTTGTTTAACCAACTCCTTAACAGCTGGTGATGGTTGTCGCGGGTTAAATTATGGACCTATATTTAGGACACTATAGTCTGACCTTATAAAAAATGTCATAGTCATTATTGGGTCCACTAGTTGCTCCAACCTCAAATAACAACTCCAAATCGTATTCAGGATGGGTTGAAGGGTCCTCTCCATGTTTAACACGCATGCCGATGTTATATTGTTTGTAAACAAAAAAGAAAGTCAAAGATATGATAAAAAAAAATATTAGTACAAATAATGTACAAAAGGTTTCAAAGTTTACGTACAATAAACAGCTCAACTCAACTGTCCATGAACTAATGCACCCCTTTTTGTCTATCCTCTCTCCGTATAAATGTTTTCACGTATAAATCCATCGTAGTTGGCTCACGTCCAAGTTGTGTAGCCTGCAAAATAAATCGTTACTTATACATTATCATAAATAATAACTACCATTTTAAGAAAATACTTAAAAATAAAGCAAGCTTTCACTAGACGCTTTGCATGGTTAGTAAAAGAAAGCAACCAGCTGGTATGCTTGTTAATGGTATCACGAGTCTTATTGTTTCTATTCACAAACCCACTCTATGACAATATCCTATAACCCTATGACATGTAGAACTATATATATATATATATATATATATATATATATATATATATATATATATATATATTAAAAGTATTGATTATATATGTACTAATCTTAAACTTCCCCCACCAAACCTCAATTATGGCAATCCATTCAGGATACTTTTCAAGTTGGCTCCATTGAAACAAGGATATTTTCATTGATACTTTCATTATCGATGTTATTATTTGTGTAGCTTCCATATTTGTGAACATGAAAATAAATTAATTAATGGTTGACTATATAAACATTTAAACATTAATTTAATGTTATGTTTGGATAAAATAAATTTTCTTACATGCTTAAATTTGGCTTCCATTATGCTATTAACTTGCCAAAATAAGGATGTCTTGCAGATGACGCCAGATTTGTAACCCATAGTTGATAAGCTTGTATCATTATAATATGCATCAGGTACCTTTTCAATATCAACACCTAAATACATTGTAGGCTTAAGAACACTACTACTTCAAGAAGCACAATTGCTTTGTTTTGACCCTTAACTTTTCCTCATCATATGAACAATATAACTAAATAATTAAACATATTCATTTAAATTCTCTATGTATGGTTTATGGTTTTTTTTAGTGCATCTATGTATTTATAATAAAATCTCGGCAGTACCTCCCCTAAACAGGACCCTACACAAAATTTAAAAAAATATATCAAATAACCAAATACAACAAATCAAATCATCACCCACAAGCCAAACATGCACTTACTATGTATTCTTCTCAATGACAAGGTTTAAGAAAAACTTTTTATGCGTTATGAACATAAGTCATGAAATAAGAAACAGTGTACCAATAAACATAAAAGAAAATAATTATATCATTGATCATGAGTGACCAAAGGAGTATATTCTTTTCAAACACAAATTAAAAAAAAAACAATTATGTTATACATTATCTTTAATAAACTTAAGTTACGTTACTAGAAAGAATAGATAAAAAGATTAATGGTATATTTGATCTCTTTATTCTTGATTTTTTGTCAATGTAGTTCATCTACTCTTCATTTATTGTATTTGATTAAGAAAGTTTCTTAAAATAGCTCCACTAACCAATTGTGTGTTAATTCTTGACATATGGCCTATTATGCTACCATAATGCAAGCACACTTCCTAGTGAAGTCTAAACTAGAAAAAAATTATAAAAGATCATTATGCAAAGACATTTTTCATTCAACACACACTCTCAATTAATTATCCCAACTTCAAAATATATCAAGTTAATTGAAAGTACATTTAAAATTCAATTCAAGAAAGAGTGAAGGAATTGATTTCTTGATAATGGGTTTAATTTCCGGTAAAAGACGAAAGAATTAGTTTCCAAGTAAAGGAAATTAATTTTCGGTAAGGGACAAAGGAATTAGTTTTCTGGTAATGTGCCTAATACGCAATAATGGGCATTAGGGATTAGTTTTCCTAGTATTGAGACTAATGCCCAACACTGAGAAATGGATCTAGATTTTTGAAAGCAGGAACAATTTCTGAACATAGGTGAAGAAAGGAATTATCCAGTGTTGGGTATTACTTAGAAAGATTGAGTTTATAGAGAATAAATGTCAGGAAAGGAATGATTTACTAAACTAATGACAAACAAGAAAACTCGATGTGATGAATGAATAATATCGATGAATTACATTAATTAATAATTGGAAAATTATTGACAATGACGAGTTACATTATGAATGCATTAGTACATATGTTTTATTTGTTGAAGCATTTGTATGATGAAGAATTAATTGTTATTGATAAATTAATTATAGGTACCTCACAGCCACGAACTGAATGATAGATGTGTAGGACAACTTTTGATAATTTTGATTGGACTTGTATTAGATGCCCCTTTGTATTATAATGGGTTATGTATTTAAATATTAATTGACTCTGAGATGGTACCATATCCAGACAGGTTGGAGTATCACAGCTAAAGAAGGCAGATCGTTAGGGATAAATAGTTGTGCTTCCACTAATGGCACTTACGGGAGCCCCCGCTTCGTATGTTGACCCTGCTTTTATTACATAGATGGTGAGGGCAATGGTGAAAACTATAAATAATGCATCAACCCCTACAATCCTAGTAGCCTTGGCACTGCCACCACATCCAGTTATTATAGCATCTACAGACAATGTAATTGCCTTGGTACGGATTGTGAAGAGTATGAGAGAGATGGGCTATGAGCCTTTCCTGAGTGATCAGGACATAGAAATTGTTGGTAAGTGGATCAAAAAGATAGAGAAAACCCTAATTTAGATAAAGGTGTCAGATGAGTTGAGGGTGGATTGTGCGACTCATCTATTATCTAATAAAGCACAATCATGGTGGGAGACTATGGAGTCAATGAGGGCCACAAGGGTTATGGACGTGGGGTGATTTTATAGTTATGTTAAAAAATCAATTATACTCTAGATATCACCATAAAATGAAGGAACAAGAGTTTCTAGCATTAAGTCAAGGTGACATATCAATGCTTGAGTATAAGAGGAGATTCCACGACCTCTCTATGTTTGTCCCACATTATGTGCCTATAAAGTAGCACATGATAGAGAGATTTCAAGATGGGTTAAGGAAGGAACTAAAACAAGTGTTGATAGCTTTACAATTTAGGATGATGAGGGATTTGACTGAGATAGGCCAGGCTTTGAAGGCGTGTATTATTGAAGGACAATAAGGTCGACCTGGTGGTGGCAAAAGAAAGGAAACTGGTTATTGTTAAACCTTCTGGGCCTTATCTTTTTAAAAAGGGAAAAGATGGACAATAAAATCAATTTAAGAAGAGGGGGGATGCTAGTCGAAGCAGATCAGTTGTTGGATCTTATCATAGTACAAGTGAAGGGCCAACTGGTGGACAATCAAACGTTAAAGGTAGTTTTGCTTAAAAGGTTTCAGAGTAGAAGACATTACATATCCTCACTATGTCAATTGTGAGCAACGACATCCTGGGACTACTCTGCATCGCTAAAGCGATGCTATATTTATAGGTAGGATGGGCATAGATGGCAGGACTGCCCCTATTTAGGTTGAGGATGTTACTACTGCGATGGGTAGGGATATTTTAAGAAAGATTGTCCTAGGAAAGTTGAGTATGTTCAAAAATAAAGACAACAAATATAAAGTTATCAGTAGTCAGTCATTGTGGATAGACCTATTAGACTAGTGTAGTCTGGGACTGGTGGAAATTGAGACAGATCTCGAGGTCAGGGGGAGAAGACCTAGTGTAGAATATTTCACATGACTTAAAAAGATGTGTGGGTTGCCACAGATGTAGTAACATGTACTTTATTATTATAAAATTAGTTTGTACATGTGTTTGATAGATCTAGGTGCTACATATTATTTTATGGAAAGAAAAATTGAAAATAGACTAAAAAAAAACCAATTAAGTTAGAAAAGGGGTTTTTAATTAGCACACCCTTGGAGAATGTGGAATCTATAGAACATATATATATAAGGGAGTTAAAATTACTAAGTGATATGATATGGAAGTAAATGTAAAGCCGTTAAAATTATGTTATTTTGATTTAATTATAGGAATGGATTGGTTCAATAACATAGAGCTCACATGGATTGTTTTTCAAAAATTATTGATACCTAAATGGAACATCAAAAGTTAGCAGGGCCTCTACAACTATTATTGATACCTAAGTGGAAGTGGGGAGATATTATTATAGACTTTATGTCGGGTTTGCCTAAGAGGAAGAAGGGAAGTGATGTAATATGGGTTATTGTGGATCACTTGATAAAATCTGCATTTTTCTTGCCTATAAAATGACAAATTAAGTTGATAAGTTGGACAAGCTATATGTGAATGAAATGGTAAGATTGTATAGGGTACCCGAGTTGATTGTTTCTAATCAAGATCCTAGATTCACCTCGTGATTATGAATAAGTATTTAATGTGCTCCAGGGATGAAAGTAAATTTGAGCACATCATTTCACCTATAAACGAATGGACAATCGAAGAGAACAATCCAGACTTTAGAAGATTTGTTAAGGGCTTGTATTTTGAAATTTGAGGGCAACCAAGAAGAACATCTACCACTTATGAAATTCACGTACATCAATAATTATCAATCTACAATAGGGATGGCTCTTTATGAAGTTTTGTATGGTAGAAAGTGTCAAACTTCTGTTTATTGTGAAGAAATTGGAAATAGGAAGTTGATGGGACTCGAATTGGTGTAGATCATTTTAGAAAAGCTAAAAATTATAAAAGATAAATGTTAGAAGAAGGCCTGAAAGTATGAGTTTAATGTTGGAGATATGGTGTATTTGAAGGTTTCTCCTTCGAAACATGTGTTGTGGTTTGGTAGGAAAGGAAAATTAGCACTGAGGTGTATTGGACCCTATAAAGTAATTGGACTGGTAACATATAAGTTAGCTTTACCTTTACATTTAGCTAAGATAAATAATGTATTTCATGTTTTTTTATTACAAAAAACTGATGTAGACACTTCTGAGTACTACCACAAGCCCTACTAGAGGTTAACAAAGATTTGATCATGAAAGTAAAACCAGAAAGGATTCTGGATCAAAGAGAAAAGAGTTGAGAAATAAAAATATCCCTATGATTAAAGTACTATTGGAGAAGTTCCCAAGTCAAGGAAAAAACTTGAGAAAGAGATGAAAGAGAAACATCATGAATTTTTTCTAAAAACAGGTATGGAAATTCATATTTCAAAAATGAAATTTTCTTAAAGAAGGGACAATGTAAACTCCCAACTAAAACTTTCATTAAATAAAAAAAAATGAGATAAATGATTATTATAATATTTCCAGATGGATATGAATAAAAGATGAAGAGTTCAAAGGCGCTTTGGTATAAATTTACGGAATGATTTCAGGAGATATAAATTATAGTGTGATAAAATTAAATAAAAAGGTGAATATATATATATATTGGGAGAATAATTAAGAAGATAAAAGAAGAAAGGTTTATGGTCAGATTTATGCATTGTTCTAGAACTAGAAATGATCTAGCCGTTTTAAGAAATGGCTAGACCAATCTAAATAAAACAGACGAACCATTTTTCAAAATAGTAAGACCGTTTTGGCTATTGTCTCTGTTTAAAAACTGATGGTGTAATCGCAAGAGAGAAATAATGTTTTCTCATATTTTTCCTTCTTTTCACCATTAAAAGGGTTAGAGAAGTGCTAGATAGGAATGAAAACAAAGAAGAAACACATCCACACAAGAAATTAACAAAGATCGAAGAGAGGAAAGATTGAGTTAGAGATAGAGAAGGTGAAGAAAGATGGGGAAAAAGGGTAGAAATGTTCAAATTTTTGATTGGTTAGGATTCAAAAACTAGATTATCGTTCGGTAAGGATTTCTAAGCCTAATCTAGAAATTTCATACAAAACGAATAGCAATTGAGGTTGAAATCATGAAATTAATATTAGGGTTTATGGTATAATTTTAGGGAAAATGTAAATTGAATATAAATTGATCAAATTAGGTTATATTAGGTTGTGTTTGGTGTTAAATTAGGTAGAGATGATGAAGAAAACCATGAGGTCCTTAAGGGCCCAATGGCCGGCCAATAATAGACTATATTGCATAAAGTAGATTTATATATAGTTATGTGAAATTATGGTGAACTTATGTATAATTGTGTGTGTATGTGGAATGAACATGTAATGAAAAATAATGTGGAATACTTGTTGATATATGAGAGGTCATGGGAGCTGTGCAACAGCAGCGAGGTACTAATCGAGCTATGATAGTAGGTAGGTGTTTTGCACCTCATCATTTTTTTACTTAGTTTATCGTGGTAGCATATTGAATATATTATATTGTATTGAAATTTTGGTTTATAACGAAGGAATTAATTTTCTGATAATGGGACTAATGCTCAGTAAAGAGCGAAGGAATTAGTTTTCCAGTAACAGGAATTAATGCCTAGTAAGGGGCAGAGAAATTAGTTTCCTGGTAATGGAAATTAATGGCCAATTAGGTGTGAAGGAATTAGTTTCTTAGTAATGGGATGAATACCGGGTAAAGGTAGAAGAAATAAGTTTCTCGATAATAGGCATAGGGGGTTAGTTTTCCCAATATTAGGACTAACATTGATACTGAGCAATGGATCTAGATTTCTGGAAGCAAGAACAACGCCTAAACATAGGTGAAAAAGGGAATTACCATGGTGTTGGGTATTACTTAGAGAATAACTATCAAGAAAGGAATGATTTATTAAACCAATGACAAATAGGAAAACTCAATGTGATGAATGAATAATGTAGATGGATTATGTTGATTAATAATTGGAGAATTATTGACAATAACGAGTTACATTTTGAATGCATTATTACATATGTTTTTTTTTTTTTAGTTTAACGTGAGTGTCCGGGCCAGCTTACGCGCACCTCGACTAATCCCACGGGCCCTGAAGTTAACGACCATGTAAGTCTCCAGTGGCCATCATATGAGCAACCACAGGGCTCGAACCTGAGACCACAGAGGGAGCAAACTTCTTACATATGTTTTGTTTGTTGAAGTGTTTGCATGATGTACAATTAATAATAATAATAATAATAATAATAATTTATAAATTAATTATAGGTACCTCACGACCAGGAGTCAAATGATAGATGTGTAGGACAACTTTTGATAATTTTGATTGAACTTGTATTAGATGCCCTTTTGTACTATAATGGGTTATGTAATTAAATATTAATTGTTCTAAAGATTATGTAATTGGAACTCGACTTAATTATATAAACTTATGATGTCATATTAATTTCTTTTGTTGTGTCGTAAATAATAAGTGTGATTATGCTTCTTTATTTTATTGGAAGATTTGAGTGTGTGTGTGTGTGTGTGTGTAGTAAACTATAATTAAATGTGATAGATATGATGATTCCAAGATGATTAAACAATGAATAAAATGAGTTTTTTTATATATTAGAAGGTTTCAAGTTATCAACTAAAAACCTGTTACACTTCAATATTCAACTAATTAACATTTCATTTATTGTTCAATCATCTTGTACTCATCACATCTCTCTCTCTCTCTCTTTATCTCTCTCTCTCACACACACACATATAATTCACTCAAAAAATTATAATATTTACAAGAAATTATATAATGATTACATGTAACAATGAAAGATGTTACAGTTATTATCAAAGCCCTGGCATGAGTTGAAGACCTATCATGAAAATTGATACATGTTGAATTGTTTCAGGATAGTTAGTACAAGACATGGCACGAGGATAGATCCCTCTACGAGAAGGAGAGCTCGAGGATATAAATGGTAAAGCATTCACTCTTTATTGGAAAATATGTACTTCAACTTAAAATGGTCACAAGATATGATATACAACATTAACTCTTTATATGTATGATATCATTCACTCTTTATTAAATTGTAGTTTATAAGTTAGGTCGGTGGCCATGTTCCAAATTGTGATGCGCCCATACCGCTGGTTTCAAGGGTGGAATATAGGGAACGCTCATGAGCGGGCAGTTTATATCCTTGTGTGTATGATTGTTACTATGGCATGTGATGTTTTTTTTATTATTATTATTCAAAAAAATATTAAAATATTCTTTAAAATTGTATTTTTATTTTTAACGTTAAGATTTTAAAAGTAAACACAATAAAGACAATGCGAAACAAACAGGCTCTTCATCAATGAACAAAAAATACAAAGCAAACCGAGAGAGAGAGAGAGAGAGAGGCCACACAAGGCAGTCAAACATTGAAGGACCCCTTTCGTCACCATCTCTTATTTTAATAATTGTGGTAACAGTAATTATGATATCTGCTTCCCTTAAAAGGAAAGTGGGGTTTAATTAATATTGATTAGAGAGGTAAGCTTCACTTGGGACTGAGCAATAGCCGGGCACCATGTCTGACCTCATCCCAAAGCTAATGCAGATTATAACAAGGAAGAATACTATACTTTGTTCTTTTTCTTTTCTTTTCTTTTTTATTGAAAAGAAGAAGAATACTATACTTAGTTCTAAAAACAGATGGAAGGAAGATTCCCGTATTGCAATAATATATGGAGCACAGCCAAGCATGTTTCCTTAGTTAACACCACCTTTTGTATTCATGGAAATAAACATTCACAATCCAAGATCTGACTAAAATAATTGGACTCTGATCATTGAAATAATAATGCGTTCCTAATTAAATATAAGATTCATAAAATCTTTTACAAGAACTTAAGTACTAATGAGATATGTTAGAATAATATGTAACCGCTTTTTGCTCCTTTCTCTCAAACACAAGATGATAAAGAAGAATCTCTCCTCTTCTCTCATTGTCTCTCTCTAGGCATTACGAAGAGATATTAGATTCAGGGATTGAAATCCTCTAGCTTCACTTCCAGGAAAGATGCACAAAGTTTCAGGTTTGCTTAACGGTTTTAATTATTGATCAATCGAGGAAAAAGAATTTAACCAAAAGTTCATGATCCCCAGAAACCCTTGAAAGAAAAATGAAGTCCCAGATATGCCAAGAACAAGGAAAATAAAGCTAACCAAGAAAAAGCGCAAGCAACAGAACAAAGTTAATTGGTACTAGATGATGATGATGATGATGATGAAGAGTCAAAATTAGATAAATTAACTGAGAATAATCTTTCCCTTAATTTGGATCAAATCGCTCCCACGCTATCCTCTTCCAAGTGATATTGACCATCATTAATCAAAACTAAAAACAAAAATCAGGAATTTTTAAAGGAAAAGGAGACTTAAAGAAAGAAACTGACAGCTAGTGCCATCCTTACTGATGATCTCTCTATCTAGCTAACAATTATTATCATCATCATTAATTAAAACAACAATCCTTGATCGAGTTTTAAGAAGATGAAGAAGAACCATTAGTCCCAACATGTGCAGCATGACTATCATTCTCAAAGTGGTGATGGTTGTTGTTGTTGTTGTTGTTCGTAATGTCTTTGTTGCTCTCATTGTTGCTGTAAGAGTTTTCAAGATTACTGCTCCTAATATTGTCATCATTGTTCCCATTAAGGTGTTCTTTCTTACCAAAGCTGTTCTTGTTGTTATGCATCCAAACTTTCAACGCACTTCTATCAACCCCAACTTCATTGCAGAACTCTTGAACCAAATCTTCGTCTCTTTTTTGCATCTTCCATCCAACTTTCTCTGCAAACTGGTGCATTCTCTCTTTTTGGCTCTGGCTGAACTTCGTCCTAAATCGTTTTCGCGGCGAAGAACCAGCTCGTGGAGGAGCATTTATATTCACATTCTCATTCAGACCCGATACACCCCCTGAGAGTGCTAGCAGCATGTGTGGAGCTGAAGGGTAGTAAGAGGAGGAGATCGGAGGAGGAGAGGCTGAATTGGGGCTTCTATTATGCTGAGGATGCGCTTGTGGCGGTGGTGGGTGGTGGCGGTGGTGAGGTTGGTACTCTATGGTTGTTATAGCGGTGGTGTGAGGGGGGGAATCATCAGGTTCACGGCGGTGAAAGTTGCGATGGCAGCCACAAGCGGCACATTTTAAAGAAGTTGGATCAGTGTGTGTGGCGGTCGGAGAAGGCATGAATTCTCCACAGCCATCTAGAGCATGGCCACCTATGGTAGCAGCGTGGTTCTTGAGGCATTCTTTGTAGGTTATGACTACTGGTGGTGGTGAAAAATGATTGTGGAGGTGGTGGTGGTGTGGATGGTGGCGTTTGAGGACACCGTTGGTGAAAGACAAAGGCTTTGTTTGAGGGATCCGGGTTGGTGTTCCAGTGTCTGCCTCTGGGGATTTTGGAATTGTGGTGTTAGTGTTATTGTTGGTGGGGGTTGTTGCTGTTGCTGTTGCTGTTGCTGTTGCCGGGGTTATGTCCATGGCTCAAACATTTAAATGTTAAAAAAGAAGTGAAAATTGTTTATGAAGATGTGAAGGGGTTTTATAAAGTTAGGGTTTTTTTAAGAGAGAAAAAAAGAAAAAAGAAAAGGTTGGTGGTGGTGTTAAGGGAAATGGATGATGGGATTGTTTACAGGAGAAAAGGGCTGTGGAGATTTTGAGGAGAAAGGAGAGAGCTAGCTAAGCTAAGGATATCGTTGTGTGATGAGTGATGATGATGAGCAGCAATAACTGTAGATAAATAAAAATCTGGTTTTTGTGGTTGTGCTTCTTAACCTTGACCCCCTTGTTTTTAACCCTAGTTCTAATCTATGGTTAAGTTATTGACCCCACTTGAGGTTAGATGTTGTGTCTAATAAATATGCCCAGTGATTGACCCTAGCTAGAGTATAGTAAAAGTAGTAATATTTATACCTTCCCTTTACTGTTAGATTGCTCCTTCCCTCCCTCCCATGCCTGTTTAAAATATTGTAAAACAAAAGGAAATCCCATTTACCATAAAGTATTATTATCCATATATTATATTCACACAGAAACACGACTCTCTTTCTTCTTCTTTTTTTTATTAGTCCTGCTGGGTTTGACTCAGCCTTTGTGGTTATCAATAATGATTCATTTCTCCGAGTCAATTGGCTTTGCAGTATACAATTATAATCGAGGCTAGGTTTAGCTGGGGACTGAGTTGACCCGTAGAGTCTTAATTTGCTGAGTGGTAACCAGTAACACTCAAAAATCATAGCTGAGGGAAGAACCTGCTTTCTCCGAGACATTCTGTAACCCATTTTAATTTTGACATGTTGCAATGACTATTCTGCCACCCCTAACTTTCCATTTTCCAATTCACGATACTACCCCTCACTCGTTTTTCCTCCCTCTTTTCAATTTATCCGCAAACAATGCTCAAAGATCCTCAATTATTCTAACACCGTCCTTTACTCTCTCTCTTATTTTCTCAAAGTTTATTTCCATCTCTTTAAAACAGGATGGAAAGGTAATTATGCGCAGCTTGGCCATTGTAGTTAAACAAGAAGTGAAAAATACTGCAAAACCAGATTGTTCCTTGGAAAGGATAAGGAAAACGCAGCTTGGCCATGGACAAAACTGTCTTTTAAGTTTAAGTTGTCCAGGACGCTCCTACATCCTTAAAATTAAAGGTATCTTTCTCGGCCTGGCAGAATATCAGGATGATGAACGCCGTTTGTAGTTAACTCCATCTCTCAAGCTGGACGACATCGTATCAATTCATCCTCTCTTTATAACTGTACTGTAATTTGGTTTTACCGTTCTAACGAGACTCCATACATTGTTATTTTCACTAAGATGACCCTGAATGCGTGAGAGCATCGCAATCTAAAGATTTGAAGTGCTTCAAACATAACAGATTAATTGCTAACGTTAATTACAATTAATATTCATTAGGGGTGTTCAAAAACTCAAGAAAACCAAAAAATATTAACAAAAAAACCAAGGGAAAAACCAATTAAACCAATTAAACTAATTTTTAAAATCATAAAATCTAATTGGTTCGGTTTGATTTCAGTTTAAAAAATCAAAATCATTAAACCGAACCGGACCTTACAAAAAGAACCTAGTAGCTCTAAAAAATAAGAGGGTTTAAATATTAAACATTTACCACCAGTAAACCTAAATCAATCAACCTATTTCACAAAACAGTCGCCGCCTAGAGAAACCATATATTTGCATGTGCTCTTCCATATCTATAATCCCTCCTAACCATTTCTCGTTCTTCCTTTTCCTTTAGCATTTGCTCTGCCACATTTCACAATCCCCCTATTTCATCTACATCTATCATATCTCTCCATCTCAAAAGCCACCCATATGATATGATTTTTCAATGGCCTGTCATGATTGGAAGTTACACACGTTGAAGAGCAGAGATGAAGCACACGAGGTAAAGAGCAGAGCTTAGATATTTCCTTTTGTTTTATTTAATTGTAATTGAAATAATCAATGAATAATTAGCTATAGTCAGGAAGTTGTTGAAAGCTTTCCTAGTATTAAGTTCCTCTAGTTGAGTTCTTATTATCATGGATTCATGGTAGATATTGTAACGTTGTAGCCATGTGTCCTATTTAAGCTCACTTATTATATTGAATTAAGTGCGCAGAAAAATAAAAACACTCTTTCGAACCTTTGTTCTTCTTCTTCTTATTCTTCCCTAGATAAGGTTCTTATCAGTGGTATCATAGTCGGTTCAGTTCATAGATACACACAGTAAAACCAACGCGGAGTTTGGTAACGAGGTCAATGAAGCTCTTACCTGTCACGATACCAACTTTAAAGAATTAAACCACAATTTTAGTCAGGTCAGTAACGCCCTACAAGGAGTCATGACCGAGGCAATGCGAATTGCCCAATCTAATCGCACACCTGACAGAGAAGTTAATACATTCGCAGCAAGAGAAACTTCCCACCACAAGCCTTCTGCATCAACCACCTCCATCCCAGACCAGAATCACACTCACCTCAAGTTGAATTTTCCGACATTTGCAGGCAAAGGCGAGGATCCCACAGGTTGGATTTTCAATGATGAGCAATATTTTGAATTTAAGAATATTGACTCTTCCCAATAGGTACAGTTGGCATCGTTTCATTTGGAAACGTTGCGCTTCAATGGTATCGTTGGTATACAAAAAATAGGGGTCCATTGAATTGAGACAAGTTCAGCAAAGCCCTCCTCCACTTTATTGGACCAACGAATTATGATGATCCGTCAGAAGCATTGTCTTGTCTTAGACAAACGACAACAGTTAATGCTTACCAAGAGGCATCCGAAAAATTATCCCATGAGGTAGATGATTAGTACTTAAAAGTGCATTTTTATCAAGATTTTATATCATCATATTACAGTTAAAGTATCATTAAATTCTCTAACTTAAGCATGTTTTACAATAACAAGTCTGATAACATAAGATATCTTTAATTTATGGTAAATGCTCATTTAAATGCAAGCATTTCTCACAATTTAAAGGATTGATTGATGTGTTTAACTATTGAAAGTGAAAAGACAAAGAGAGGGCTAAACTTAAAGAAGAGATGCTGGTTCAATTCAAACTGGAACATCATTCGGTTATTGGATCATAACTGCAGTTGTAGAACATGGATTTGGTCTAGTTTATATGGATGGAAAGCTAAGACATAGGCCTAAAACTTTCATGAGATTTCAAGATTCAAAATGGTCGTTTTCAAGTTCAAATTGTAGAAACAAAAGAGAAGTCAGAATTTGTCCTGCAACCCAGACACTGTTTAGTTTTCAGCCCATATCTCGAGTTCTAGAAGTCCAAATGAGCTCATTCTTATTTTGTTGGAAAGCTTAGACAAATTCCTAGAACTTTCATGAAGACAATCTATTCAAATTCTGACATTAGCAATGACGTTTTGTTTAGACAAGAAGATAATGGTTGTCACCAAGTCAAGAGGTGGTCACCTACTCAATACTTAGTCATCAAATCAATAGTTCTGAATTTTAGCCTGTAAAAAGAGGCATTTTCCATACATTTAGATATATTGATTTTCAGATCAAGATCATATTCTTGCTTTCTTTCTTTGTATTTTTGTAATGTTTAAGTTTTGCTTTCATTAATCTCTTGTTTATGCTTTTCATCATAACTATGTTCTTATCTAGTTTATTTATGTTTCTCTTCTTTCACAATATTTAGCTAAGTTTATTATGTCAATATGAAAAGGTTTCACTAATGGTATTATAATGGGTATAATATAAACTCAACATGGACTTCAATGTTTATATCTAAGAAAGTTTGTTATTAACATGTCTTATCTTTTTATCTTACTAATTCTTAATACCTTGCTTGTTAAATGATTAATCTAGATTTGTGTTGTACAACCCTTGGTACAACAAATACTTGACACTTTCATAACCTTTTGTATGGTATAACCGACATCTGTGCTATGAAAGGAATTTGATTTGTTGTTAACATAAGTTAACATCATGAATTCCTGACAATATTTAAAAGTATTGTGTTACTAAAATAAGATAATTAATATGATCATGTTAAGAATTTATAATGAACTATTAAGGATAAATCATCCGATTTGAACCCCTTTGTGTGTAGTTTCCAGTTGATTAATAAAAAGAGTTTATACTATTCTTATTTTTAACACTATTAGTAGATCCTCTAACCTTGATAATTGCTTTTATATTTGATTAATACTCACATCAATATCACATCTCAAAAGTTCTCTTCCACTCATTTTCATTTGTTGTTTATAATTTGATATAGTTCACCTATCTGTGGTTCGATCCCGGCCTTGCCGGGTTATTTATTACTTCGACACTCCTGCACTTGGGATAAGACATCAATATTTTGATCGTGTCAGTAGAAGATCTACCAGAAATTTTTTTGGTTAGTTGTTTCATTACAGAATTGAAGCATGAAATTCGATTAGATGTACGTGTTAAGCAACCAAAAACGCTATCTGAAACGATTAGTGTAGCTCACCTCATTGAAAAACGAAACCAATTTCAGTGAAAACCTGGTAACCAAATTCGACCAGCAGCTCCCTCCTATCAATCTTGACCTCAGCAGAGAACCACGGTGGGACTACTTGGACCTTCCCCCTCTCAGCAACCACCTCAGGGGTCTAAAATTCTCAATGGAGATGTTTGGCGACTCACGGGACACGAGGTTGGGGAGAAACATGAAAAGGGATTGTGTTTCTATTGTGATAATAAGTACATGTCGGGACACTGTTGTACGCGACCACAAATGTTTATGATGGTTGATGTACAAACAGAAAAGGAGATAACTGATGTGGATATGGACATAGAGCCATCAGAAGAAGCACATCCCTGAACCTTTCGGGTTATTGGGAAGGTCAGAAACAAAGAAGTGATAATGCTTATTTATAGGGGCAGCACCCACAATTTCATTTAACAGTCTGTAGTTACGAAGTTTGGATTACAAGTGGTCCGTGGCAAAACAATTTAGGTAACAGTCAGAAACAAAGAAATTATTGAGTGCACTGGACGTTGTATAGGACTCTTCCTCTCAATTCAAGGATTCATAGTACGAGTTGATTTCTATGTACTCCCTATGGTTGCTTGCCAAGTTGTTTTGGGAGTGCAATGGTTAGAGACATTAGGTCCAATTCAAACGGACTACGAGGAACTTAGTATGACCTTCATACAATCTGGACGGACTCATATATTGTGAGGAATGAGAATTTATGAGCTTGCTCCTATGAGTGGAAAAAAATTGTTACACTTATTAGGTATGTGGTTCTTTGTTCATGAGATTACAGATGAAACAATTCAAGAAAACAAAATGCCACCAGACCTTAGTAAAATACTATCAGAATTTGCACATGTGTTTGAGGAACCCGCTTGGTTGCCACCTACGCGCAGCCATGACCATCGAATTCCATTGCTACCAAACCAGTCACCAGTTAACGTAAGACCTTACAGGTATCCTCATTACCAAAAAACTAAGATAAAAAATATGGTCAAAGAATTCCTCAAAACTGGAATCATTCACCAATTTTGCTAATCAAAAAGTCAGATGGGTCTTGCCATTTTTGCATAGACTACAAGGCACTCAATGAGATCACGGTAAATGATAAATTTCCAATATCGATCATCGACGAGATGCTTGATGAGTTACATGATGTGAAATTTTTTTCAAAGTTGGACTTGCGTTCTAGGTACCGCCAAATCTATATGCAGCAAGATGAAATTCACAAAACCACCTTCTAAGCTCACGATGGGCACTATGAATTTCTAGTGATGCCTTTCGGTTTGACGAATGCCCTGGCCTACTTTCAAAGTCTCATGAATGACATTTTTCAATCATATTTGTGAGGTTTATTCTTGTTTTTTTTATGATATTCTGGTGTATAGCAGGTCTTGGATGGATCATCTGCAGCACCAAAAACAATTTCTTCAAATTCTTTCTAAGCACCAGCTGTATGTCAAGTCCTTTAAGTGTTAGTTTGGAGTGATGACAGTAGGGTATTTAGGACACCTGATTTCTTTTGATGGCATGGCAGTAGATCCAACTAGAATACAATCAGTCCAAACTTGGCCTATGTCGACCTCACCTAAAAAGGTTCATGGTTTCCTTGGACTGGCTAGTTACTACCGCAAATTTGTTAGGGGCTTTAGTGTGATTACAGCTCCTTTAACAAGGCTTCTAACCAAAGAAGATTTCACTAGACCGAAGAATCTCTATTGGCCTTTAATCAATCGAAGCATGCTCTTACGTCACCTCTGGTATTGCGGCTACCAAACTTTACACAACAATTCGTGGTGGAATGTGATGCATGTGGAGATGGTTTAAGTGCTATATTATCTCAGCAGAACCAATCAATAGCTTATTTCAATGAAGCCTTGAAAGGGAAGGCCACATTACTATTAACCTACAACAAAAAAATGTTGGTTGTGGTGAAGGCTATTCGAAAATGGTTACCATATCTCCTGGGGAAGCCATTTATCATCAAAATAGACCACTGAAGTCTAAAATATCTCCTAGAGCAAAGAATTACTACTTCTTCCCAAGCAAGATGGCTACCAAAATTATACGATTTGATTACTCTATTCAATAAAGGAAAGGCAAGGAGAATCAAGGTACGGATGCTATCTCTCGCATTACTGCTTTCCAATTTCAGGCCTTGTCAATTTTGGTTGTTGATTGGTGGACAACCCTTCAACAGGAGGTACTACACCATCCTTACTATGCTTCTTTATCAAATAATCAATCCTTAAATTGTGTTCAAAGGGATGGTGTATGGATGCAAAATGGAGAAATCCACTTGAGCCCCACTTCATCGATGTTACCAGCTGTTTTGGCTGATGCCCATTCTTCTCAAGCGGGTGGACATTTTAGTTATTTAAAGACACAACTGAATTTCTGCTAGCTTTGTTTGGCCTGACATCCGCACCTCTGTTAAGCAATTCCTTCATAATTGTGATGTGTGTCAACGTAGTAAGAATGAGACCCTTCGTCCTTCCGGACTACTTCAGCCCCTTCTGATTCCATATTGAATATGGATAGAAATCTCCATGGATTTTGTTGAAGGATTACTAACATCCCAAGGACACAGTGTGATTATGGCTGTTATTGATCATCTTTCAAAGTATCCATATTTTATGCCATTAAAGCACTCTTACACAACAACATCAATAGCTAACAGTTTTGTCAAGAATGTTGTGCGTTTGCATGGTGTGCCTCTTTCCATTGTCAACAATCGTGACAAAATATTCCTTAGTACTTTTTAGAAATATTTTTTCAAACAACTGGGGTCATCATTATGTTTCAGTTCCAGTTATCACCCACAATCTGACGGCCAAACTGAGGTGGTGAATCACACCCTTGAGCAATATTTACGTTGTTTCACTTTTGCCCAACCCAAAAGATGGATGGAATGGCTCTCATGGGTAGAATATGGATACAATATTGCCATCCATTCATCCTCTAAATTGTCTCCTTTTAAAGTCATTCCTGGCAGAACAAAAGTTCAAGTAGTGGACGACTTGTTGCGCATAAGGGAGGTCATTCTTCATGAACTACAATAGAATTTGTTAGAAGCACAAGTTTGCATGGAGGCAAAGGCAGACCTGCATCATCACGAGGTCATTTTTTAGGTAGGCGACTATGTATTCTTACGGCTACAACCTTACCGCCAAAAATCAATGGCTTTTCGAAGATCGTTGAAATTTTCACCTAGATTTTTTAGAACTTTCATAGTTCATGCTCGAATAGGAATGGTGGCATACAAACTAGCCCTTCCATCCGACACACAAATACATGATGTTTTTCACATCAATTTGCTCAAGCAAAAGTAGGGATCAATCTCCGATCCCACTACGTTAATCCTTCCTTTTGTCTCAGCAGATGCATCCTTACTACCAGAACCTGAGTTCATTTTGGACCGTCATGTTATTCAGAAGGAAAAATATCATTCGAAAATGGAAATTCTGGTTCAATGAAAATGAGCTTCCTTAGAAGATGCTATATGGGAAAACTTGTGGCGTTTCTCCAAAACTTATCCAAAGTTCTTCCTTGAGGACAAGGTCCTTCTTAGGGGGATAGATTGATATGATTCTTCAATGGCCTATCATGATTGGAAGTTACACACGTTGAAGAGCAAAGGTGGAGCACATGAGGTGAAAAGCAGATCTTAGATATTTCCTTTTATTTTATTTAATTGTAATCGAAATAGTAGTTGTAATCAAGAAAGTTGTTGAAAGCTTTCCTAGTATTCAGTTCCACTAGTTGAGTTCCTATTATCATGGGAGATACTGTAACGTTGTGGCCTTATGGCCTATTTAAGCTCACTTATTCTATTGAATAAAGTGTGCACAAACAGTTTCTTCCAGACCTTTATTCTTCTTCCCCAAATTATGTTCTAATCACCATACTATCTAGCCAAACCAACCCCACCTCTTCATCTCCCCTTGACTTCTCTCTCTTATTCTCTCATCTTGTTTGAAGACTTCTCTTGAAGGTAATATTTAATTTGATCTTTTAATTGGTGGCGATAGTATACAAACTAGGGATAATTGAGTCTACTGATTCTTTAAACTTTTGTAGGATACAATATATATGTTTTATTGACCTATGAGACAATTAATGGTTTGTGTAATGAATTATGAAAGTCGATAATGTTAGAAAAATAATTTTTATGTTGAGTGTAATTAATATAATGTTTTTAACTCCATTTTAGCACAAATGTTTATGATTTATGAACCAATAAAGCAGTCTTAACAGGCTTCAATGAAACCTATACAATGTTTTACTTTACTACACCAAGAGTAACAAGAGTAATTATCTTCATATGTTGTTATGCTCAAATCTTTCTAGATGAATTATTTACGACTATGGGGATTAGGTTTCCCAGTTTTATACCAAAAAAATTGGCCTTGATCAAACCGGCTCTCTTTGAACCAGTTTTTAGTTTGGTTTGGTTTATATTTTTTAAAACTAGTATATCTTGGTTTAGTTGGTTTTTTTTTTTTTGGCAAATTAGACTAGACTAGACTGTGAGCACCCCTAATAATCATAACAAAAATTGTGTAAAATGAAGGGTTGATTTGATAATTAAATAATTATGTTACCATTAAAAATAACTCAAGTTTTATATAAAATTTGAATTTAAGATATTTTTAAAAAAATAAAAAAAAATATTAGTATCAGTTACATTTTACTAATTATAAATTTTTTAATTGAATTATAATAAATAAAATGTTTATGAACTATCTATTCTAGTATCATATAGTTTATCTTCCAAAATTTATATTCTTTGTGGAAAAAAAACTATTAGAAGATACCCTCAATATAATACAATAGTTACAAAATCTAGCTCGGTCTATTGTTAGGTTAAAGGCTCGGGTTATGAGTTAAATGAGTTCATTGGAGTTAATTTGTATCAATTTTAAAAAGCATTATTTCAAGATGTTTTTAAATTAAAACAATTTTATTTTAGAAAAAAATTAAAAAAAATCAAAGTAAATCTTATTTGGATTGAATTTCATCTTAATTCAATATAAAATCTGATCCAAATCAAGTTCTAAATTGATGGATTGCTAAGTTCTGACAAGGGTATACCTTTTTAAAAACACTATGTAAAACAAATAATAATGAAACATGTCATAAAGCATAATGATTTTAGATTTGTTCTTAAAAAATGACACTGTTAGCATAAAATTTTAGGGGAATAACACAGGTTGAAAAAGTATTAGGAAAATTATATAATTTAACACAACCGTTATTTCAAATCATGGTTTTAAACAAAACCACGATTTAGAATTGTGGTTATGTATACAACCACAATTCCAAATCACAAGTACATAATACAATTGCGATTCAAAATCTTGGTTACAATGGGTTTTTAAATGCCTATCAGTTCTTTATGGCTGCCTCTCGTTCAAAATAAATAAAAAATCTAAAAACAAAAAAAAATACCAAAACAGCTTCTAATTATCAAAAACAACCTTCAATCCTCCATGAGTCTTTCATTGTTGAATTTACAGCCTCCCTGCCATGACAACCGGTAGAACCACCACCTAGCCATAAAAACAACAAGGCAAAACGGTTGCATTGTCTTTTAGTTTTATGGGTTTCATTGTTGAATAAAGAAATTTTGATTTTTGATTTATAATTATTTGTGTTGTTTTTTATAATTATATATTTGTTGATGTTGAGATAATTTTGAGTTTGAGTGAATCAAATTATATGTGTTGTTATTCAATTAATGTTATTTATGAAATCAATTAGGTTTGAATTAAAGAAATGGGGTTTAAATTGAATTTTAGGGTTACATGTCGCATTTGAGGATATTGTTTGAATTGAAATAAATTTTGTTTTAATTGATGCAAATAGATAGTTTTTCAATCAATTGATGTTATTATTAAAGCTATGGTCGAAATCATAGCAACTATAGTTTATGTTGAATTTTGGTAAAAATTGTTGTAATTGGAGATTTTGTTATAATTGAGATAATTTAGGTTTTAATTGATGCAAATAGATATGTTTTCATTGATATTATAAATGTCAAAGTAATAACAATTAGGGTTTGCGTTGAATTATGAGATAAATTATTTTTTATGAAATGGATATTCTTATTTTACAGAATATGTCTTCCAACATCTTTATATTGTGTCATTATGGTGATACTATTGTTCTTGGTGTGAATAATAGTATCACTTACATTGATGTAAGTAATGTGTACTAAAATGCAACTTAAGGCATGTCATTTGAAGATACCAAACAAGTTATATGTGGAAGACTTGTTTTGAATTATAATGATGTTGAAATAGATATTACTTAAAAGTGTCTTGTTAGGGGAACATCAATATTTTGTTGTATCAATTGCATGTGATTTGGATTTTAGGAATATGATGGAATCGTTTGTCCGAAATGAATCGGACATGATAGAGTTGTATGTGAGTAGTCGACCTAAACATAAAAGCTTATATAATATAAATCATGGAGATATTGTTGTATCAATACCCATATATGCTTGGCCACTTAGAAAATCATCACATTTTGTTGGTGCTGGTATGTCTAGAACATTGGAATATATAGTTGTGGGAATTTATGATGAAAATAGGATTAAAACTATATATTGTGATCAGCATAAGTATGACTCCTTCAAACTTAGTGATAATGAGGATAGGGTGTCATGGGTTTAGTTGAAACATCAAATGATGATAATAAGATAATGAGGCCTCTTGTTCTAGAATATAGTTATGATATTAGAGTTGATGACATGGTTTGTAATGATTGGTTTATGAATCGTGTCACACCCAGACATCGCAGCGACCCATTCAAAATTTTCAATGGAAAAGGAACACATATCTGACATATTATTATTTGGGAGAAAATGTCTAGTTTAAGGAGTCGTTACCTAGTATTATGATCACTAGAAAGCCTAACTGGTCAACAAAGATTCTATGGTACGGAACTAGTTACACGAAACAGAAGATACTATCACCCATTAGGTGTCCTACCTAAGACAGGCTGCATTTCTGGTTTTGTCTTAAATTGCTAAGAGTTTGTTATATTATGCTTTTCATGGTCTGCCTAGGATATTTCTGACTCTAGCATCAGTGAATATTACGTAGTCCAAAAGGTATAGTATTCCTAACTCTAGCACCAGTGAATAAATCTGTAAAAATTAGATTAAAAGAAAAGGGAAACTATTTTTTTAGAGCTGGATCTAGCCCAGCAACCCGACCAGTAACTAGTTCAACCAGTAACCCAACTGATTTACCTGCAAGTGTGCATGGATCCTACATGTATGCCTACTACAGTAGCCATGTAATTAAAATGCAGGGGAGGGAAAAAAAGAAAGCTTACCTGCTGTTGGAGTGTTGTTTCTAGCGTCTTAGGCCAAGGTTGGTGCTAGTGCTCGTTGCTGGGATTCTTAAAAAACTGGGATTTGTCCTCCTTCTTTCAGTTTCCTCCTCTGTTTCTTCTTCTCTCATCTCTATGTTTTGTTTTATTCTCTCTCTCTCTCTCTCTCTCTCTCTCTCTCTCTCTCTCATTTGTTCTCCCATTCTCTCTTGTTTTCTCCTTCAATCTCCCCTTCTTTTTTGTATGCACTAAGATATGTATTTATAATACAAGAGTTCTAAAGGACATGGAAAACAAAGTCCCAAACAAACTCATTCTTTTTTTAAAAATTTGAATTTGATTAAGAATCAAATTTGAAAAGGATAACTATCATTGTCTTGGTGATAAGAAGAGAATGACAAACACACATTATAGTCCCTAGTTTTCTCACAAGTTGACAAATCACACTTTTTATCGAAATAAATCCCTGATCTTTTAATTTTAAATTTTAATCCCTGTAAAATTAAATTAAAAGCAAATAGGCTAAAAATAGGTTATAACAGTTGCCCTCTCTTTACAATACTTACGGTGCAAAGGCATTGGAAAATTCATTTTCTTTTGGCTTTGTGTAATAAGCTTGTAAAGAAAAACAAATGTGAATGTCATTCCTCTTCTTTTCTTTTGAATGTTTTTTTTTAAATGGTCAAGTTATTCCAGTGACTTGCTCGATGGAGAAAAATTGTGAAATTTTTTTGTAAGTGGTCTAATTGTTCCAAGCGACTTGCCCAATGGTGAAAAATATAGAAATTTTTTTAAAGTGTTCTAGTTATTCTAGGTGACCTACCTGATGGTGAAAAATACAAAGGATTTTTAAAAGTGGCCTAATTATTCCAAGCAACATTTCCGATGGTAAAAAAGAGTGCGAAGATTTTCGCTAGTGGTCCCATTGTTTCAGGCGACCTGCCCAATGGTGAAACATATGAAGATCTTTTGAAGGTGGTCTAATTGTTCCAAGCGACCTGCTTAATGGTGAAAAATACGAAGATTTTTTAAAAGTGTTCTAATTGTTCTAGGTGACCTATCCGATGGTGAAAAATACAAAGATTTTTCAAAAGTGATCTAATTGTTCCAGGCAACCTGCTCGATAGTGAAAAATACAAAGAATTTCGCAAGTGGTCTAGTCTAATTGTTACAAGCGACCTGCCCGATGGTGAAAAATGTAAAGACTTTCGCAAGTGGTCTAATTGTTCCAGGCAACCTGTCCAATGGTGAAAAATGCAAAGAATTTCATTGTGATGGGTGATTTTTCCAATTGAAAAATATGAAAATTTTTCAGATGGTCTAATTCTCATGGACGGTCTACCTAGGCGAAAAACTTGAAAAGTCTTATTGTGATGAATGACTTTCCCAATTGAAAAATATGAAGATTTTTTGGGTGGTCTAATTCTCATCAGCAACCTGCCTAGGTAAAAAATCGAAGGTTCTCATTGTGATGGGTGACTTTTCCAATTGAAAAATAAAAAGATTTTTTGGGTGGCCTAATTCTCATGGGCGGCCCGATTAGGTAAAAAAAACTCGAGGGTTTTTTTTTCAACATTGGTCTCATTGTGATGGGTGACTTTTCCAATTGAAAAATACAAAGATTTTTCGAGTGGTCTAATTCTCATGGGCGGCCTGCCCAGGTATAAAAAAAACTTGAGATTTTTTTTTCAACATTAGTCTCATTGTAATGAGTGACTTTTCAAATTGAAAAATATAAAGATTTTTTGGGTGGCCTAATTCTCATGGGCGGGCCGCCCAGGTAAAAAAAACTCGATGGTTTTTTTTTCAACATTAATATCATTGTAATGGGTGACTTTTCCAATTGAAAAATATAAAGATTTTTTGGGTGGCCTAATTCTCATAAGCGGCCCGCCCAAGTTAAAAAAAAATTAAAAGTGAAAAATTTTGAAGAGCATTTTCAATTCCTAGCCATTTCGAGGTGGCCATCTTTTTTATGGATCTCATCAGGGATTTCTCTTATAAATTTCTATAAAACACATTGTTCAAAGCTTCAGGGTTAGATGATATGCATGCATCTTTACCTGATTTGAAATATAGGCCCTCATTTCTTCTCAATCTTCTTGTTGCTTGATTGGTAAGGACTTATTATTTCTAATTTGGGTCATTTTCATCATTTGGCTTCTAACTCACTCGAGTTGGCCCATGTAAGTCTTTTTCCAAAATTATTCCAAAACTCAACCTTGATGGTGCTCATCGTGACCTATTTACTTGCTGAAGATTTTTTGTCTTGTTGAATAATTTGAGAGGATCATTCATTACTCCCATGTTTCACTGCTAAAAACATTCAGTGTCACTTGTTGAATGGATCAAGCTACCCTTTGTAAACCAAAATGCCCTTTTATCTCGTTGTAGGGCATGTTCCTTTTTTTTTACGATTATCTAGAAGGGATCGATTTTCCTTCTAAACACAATATTGCCCCCTTATACTGGTCATTGCCCTTAAGTGTGCTTTGTCAGCGACTCAAACAAATAATGATTTCAAGTAACCATTTTTTCCTTTCTCTCCTTTTCGGTTTTGGTAAGGGGATACTTATCTTGAATGAATCTTGAAATCTTGATCTTGCATTTTGAAAACAAAAATTGTTTCGATGTGAGTTTAAAACAATTTGTTTTTGAAATCTTACAACTTCCTGGTTATTTTTTCTTGGAAAAGAGATGATTTGCTCTTGTGTTGGCGTTATTACTATTAGTGAAGGTACATCATGAGGTGACTTTCTGCTTTTGTGGGTTTCAAAGCAAAGGACCCAAGAGAAAGCTCGAGGTTTTGTTTGAGAAAAAAATTGTCTCTTTTTTAACACTAATTTTATCAGCATGAATAATAATAAGTTGCTTGTTCGATGTCATGACTCTTATGAAAAAGTACTCTTTGCATTTTAAGAGCATCGTTTATTGTTTCAGGTTGCTTGCTTGATTAAAAAAACTTCTATAAGCATGTAACGTAGGCTGTGGTTTTTGGCTATGAAAGAAAATGATTCATAAGGCTCAAAGAGTGTTTCAAGATTTCAAAATTGAGGATCACTATCAGCAATTCGACTTTTTATGTCTTTCATCTTTTTCTTTTGTCGTTCTTCTTTGATTTGCCCTTTTTCATTGTTTTGGCCAGGGCATACTCACTTTGTTTTGGTTATCACTTTTTCTTGTGATTTGGGCATGCCCCCTAGCTTATGATTTTCTTGGGTTCTTTGCCTTTTTGGCTTTCTCACGACTTTTTCCTTTTTTTTTATCATTGAAATTTTTACTTGCCCTTAGTTTTGTTTCCTCCCCTCTATTTCTTCTTCTCTCATCTTTGTGTTTTTTTTTGTTCTCTCTCTCTCGTTTGTTCTCCCATTCTTTCTCGTTTTCTCCTTTATTCTCCCTCCCTTTTTTATATGCACCAGGATCTATACTTATAATACAAGAATCCTATAGCACATGGAAAATAAAGTCCTAAACAAACTCATTCTCTTTTTAAAATTTGAATTTGAGTAAGAATCAAATTTGAAAAAACATAACTATCATTATCTTGATGATAAGGAGAGAATGATAAAAACACATTGTAGTCCTAGTTTTTTCACAAGTTGCCAAATCACACTTTTCATCAAAATAAATCCCTGATCTTTTAATTTTAAATTTTAATCCCTATAAAATTAAATTAAATGCAAATGGGCTAATAATGGGTTATAACAAATCGTACAAATTCAGTTGGCAGTGTTGATTTGGTAGTTGGATAAACTTTCAACACTAAAGATGATTTAGTGTATGATGTTAAGCAATGAAACATTGCACATTCACTTGAATATCTATCAAGTTCAACGTCCAAACTAAATATTTATTCAGTTACAATGTGTTCATACACCGGGATGTCAATGATACTTGCATAGGGGATACCATAAAAGGTTAAATTCCTTTGAGATGGCAAAGTTGAAAGGTAAACACATATGTACCAACACATACATAAAAAAAGATTATCATTAGCTTGATTTAAAAGTGATTGCACTAACGGTTTCAACTCTTATCAAAATAATCTTGCTTATAATGTTTTGAGCATTCAAAAAGAAATCAAATTGCACTATAAGTTATAAGGACTCATTTGAAATGTTACCTAGATTATTTTTGGCATTACAAGTGTGTGAGCATGCTTATATAAGGTCTCCCCTAAGTCCTCACCCGCCGATGTGGGATATTACAATAAGAATCAAATCCTATAACAGTTATTGAGTGGAAAAATAATGGACAACTTGATAATGAAATAGTCGTTTTTTGCAGAGTTTTCTAGGCATTTGGTATTGTAATTGAGGAGTTCAAGTCATGTATGACAATTATGAATGTGGATGGCACTCATATATATGAAAGGTTTGGTCAAAAGTTTTTATTTGTAATTGTTTTTAATACAAATAATGGGATTCTCTACCTTTGACTTATGCACATGTTGAAAAAGAAAATAATGTCAACTGGAGATGGTTCTTTCAACTTATTCAACTTCACATTACAGGTGACCGTATTGGTATTTATATAATATTAGACAAGCACGCTAGCATTAAACATGGAATGACAGAAATTTGGCTTAATCTGATTGGATATTATCGGTATTGTATACACCTAGTAAACAACTTCAATCATAAATTCAAAGATTTGTCAACCATAAAAAAGTTGCTTAAGATGTGTTATGAAGCTTTAAAGCATAAATTTTATGTATGGTTTGATGATATGAGAATAGTCACCTAGAATGGAAAGAATAGCTTGATTGTGAACCATAACAAACATGGGCACTTTATAATTATAGGGGTCACCAATATGACAATATGAAAAGATATCTTTCTAAATATTTCAATCATGTTTTAAAAGGTGCATATGTTTTGCCTGCTTTTGCTTTAGTTTATTTGATATTTTATAGGACTAATACTTAGAATGTATATGACTACATTTCACATGGGATATTATGGCCTTATGTTGTTCAATTAGAATTGAATGCCAACATGCATAGATCCATAGATCATATTGTAGTACTTTTCAATGTTGACAATGACACTTTTCAGGTTCAAACCCCTCATATACCAGTGTCAAAAAAGAAGTTTGATAAAGAGTTAAGTTGGCGAACAGAACATGCACATATGGTAAATGCAAAGTTCTTATCGACCTGGTTCATATGTTTTTGCATGTTGTGTAGAAAAATATCTTAATGTTACCCCGATAAGTTGACCAACATTATAGTGTTTAGATGTACAAGAACATATATAGAGCTTTATTCTATCATTTACCTGATGAATTAAATTGGAATGAATATATTGGACCTCAGGTATATCCAAACTATAACAACCCCAACTTCTAACAACACAATTTACTTTATATGAAAATGGATAAACACAAAACTTAGAAGTTTTTTTTATATATAAACAGCCCATTATCAATGATAACAATTGACCAAATTAATTCAATTTGATAATTTGGTCAACTATGACTCTTATATTTCTATATTTTCTCTTAATAGTAGATGAATTGGTCAAATGGTTTCATTGATCAATTTAGATAATAACATTTTTTATTGTTTAATTAAATCAAATGGTCAACCAAATTAGTTTTTAATCAACTAGTTTGAACATAATTTGACATTGTTGTTATTTATCTTTTATTAATTCATTAACATATAGTGTAGCACTTAAGTTCTTGACTTACAACTTCTCTACCAAATCATTTGGTAAGATTCTTCTTTTACACTTGAATTATACTAGGTTATTCATATTGATCCCATGTTTAAATTTAATCTCCCATTACTTAATTCAATCATCTTGGATCAAATTTCATAATTCAACATTGTCAAGAATATACCACATCTATTATTTCGATCCATCATTTCATACTTCCAGTAATAATTACAACATATTAATCACACAATAATTCAAAGATAATTTTATAGATAAAAGAATTATAATTTAAGTCTCATCTATTTGTAATTGTAAATGAAAAGAAAGACAAATTTAAGAATTTCAAACTTTATAGTTTAATAAATTTAGTTGATACATGCATCCTATTATTAAAATTTACTTACATACCAAAAGAACATACTTGAATTTACAAAAGAAGTTTATATTTTCCTTAATTACAACTTTAATATCTAGTAGCAAAATTATAAAAGTGATCCACTGCAATTTGTGAAGATCTTATAAACAATTTATTTTATAACAATTAGCATTAATTACAATATGATATAACAAGACAAGAAAGTCTGCTGCTTAATTTATACATAGACAACCGATTATTAAATCAATCTCTTTTCTTTCTTTTTAGAATTAATTCTTATCCTGGTCATCAACTAAATTAACATCTCTAGTACTACATCGAACACTAGTCAATTTTATATTCTTGGTCATCAATCAAATTGATGCCTCTAGTACTGCACCGAGTACTAGTCAATTTTATATTCCATTCATCAATCAGAATTGATGCCCTTAGTACTACACTGAGTACTAGTCAATTTTTATATTCCCAGTTATCAATCAAATTGATGCCTCTAGTACTACACCGAGTACTAGTCAATTTCATATTCCCGATAATCAATGAAATTGATGCCTTTAGTACTTCATCATGTACTAGTCAGTTTTATATTCCCGGTTATCAATTAAATCGATGCCTTTAGTACTACACCGAGCACTAGTCAATTTCATATTCTGAATCATCAATCAAATTGATGCCTCTAGTACTACACCAGGTACTAATCAGTTTCATATTTCATTTCATATTCATCTCACTTCTCATATAAGCAAATACATCTAATTTTTTTTTATGAAAAATAAAATGAATTATCATTAATAGTTCTAATATGTTTATAATATAAGAGTCGGTCTCCTACCTGCTGCTCGTGAAAGTCCTACCTCTCCGACCTGAGATCTTACTCCAGCAACCTCTTCTATGTCAACAAATATACATATCACTCCTCATTTAGTAATTCAATGTAAGTTTACCTTACAACTTAATCTTCAATAACAATTTAGCTCATAATGAGAATTTCATTCTCAAAACCTCTATCTTTTACGTCTTATAACATCATTAAAAACAACACCCTAATAAATAATTTTTTTTCATTTCACATCCTACTAGAAATAATTGAAACTCTCTAAAACAAAATAAATTTATTTTCTTTAACATTTCTTCCTCAACCATTATTCAACACAACCTAAAACTTTATAATTCTTGCAAAGTTCCAATAGTCGTGATTTAAGGTATAAACAACATTTTCATTACCATTTAAACACAATATTTCCATTTCTTTTGAATTCGTTCTCCACATCACAACACATGCTATAATAAGCATAAACAATTAACATTTATGCATTGTTTTTGTTTCCTCAACTCTTTCTTTTTATGGCCGACACTAGCCCCTTTCAATAACACTAGGATTTTTCACTTTATTTATGTATATTATAAGCTATTTTCATTCATTTCTATCCCAATTACATCAAACAAAAATAAATTTCTCATTTCCCCTGCATTTCACTATTAACCCTAACTCAAAACTTACAAATTAGGCATGAATTCCTAATTGAGTTCTTTTAGGCTTGCATATTTAAGTCTAGTGCCCCTAACCTGGTGATAAAATGGTCTTTAGGTCATAACCAGTCGAATTTTTCCTACACTTCTCCATTTTTCCTCTCCTATGCCAAAATTGACTTTATATGGAGGATTAATTTTTACTTTTTAATTATTTCAATTTAATTGATACCCAACCATATTTCATATCATTAAACATTATTCCATCCCAATTTAACATTTTAACTAACAAATCTGTGAAACTCAACATCTACACAACACTAACACATTCATCCATTCACATATTCCATAATCATTCAAACCATACATTTTAAATGAGTTTCTCACGTTAATTGAATGCTAATCCAAGTGGAAAATGCAAGAGCAAAACAAGTTCCCTTCTCTCCTCTTTGTTTTCTTCTCACCTCATTAACCTTAACCTTTTTAACTCTTTAAAAACCCTCTAAACCACTTAATTTCTTTTTTTGATCACTTAACAACTCTTTTAATCACTCTTTGTTAACCTTTTCCAAGAAAATAGAAAGGAAAGAAAGAAGCCCAATCCTTTTTTCCTCATTTTTGTTCTTCACTGCCTAATAAGGCTTCTTCTTTTTTTTTTACCAATCTTCAGCTATTTATAATTTTACCCCTTATTTATTCTAGAACCATTTGGGTTATTAAATGAATGAGTCGACTGATTCCTTAATTCATGAAATATCAATTTAAATCCTTCATTTTTATTTCCAATCAAATGAAAACCTTGGGGTTTACACAGGCCCTTCCAGATGAAAAACCTGTCAGGGTTGACAAAAATCAACTTGGTTACATAATAAGATATGGACATAAAAGAGGAGCATTCCCAGTATAGATGTGGCATATACGGTTAGACATGACATAAAAAAAAAAACTTGTAAATATAGACAACGTATGGAACAAGTTACTTAATTATATTATTATTTATTATTTGTTATTGTTATTGTTTCTAATACTTATTTTGTAATTTTGAATTGTATTTTATATTTTATAGATACGATTGGTTAGGATGTCACATACACGAGGTGCTTCTTCATTTACACATAGAGGTGGAGTTTCTTAGTACATGGATCCTAACCTAGTTGATTACATAGCATTAAAAATATGTCAGTTAATTGCAATTTAAAGTTAAAATTACACAATATAAATGCATATAAATGCATATAATTGCAAAATAATATCGCAATACCTACATCCGAGTATGAGATGAAGTGTAACCCCCATCGTCTGGACAGTCATAGACAGCGATCGAAGTATCTGGAGTCTGCCTACAAGAAAATGTTCCCATGACCATAATTGTTATTCATTAAAAAAAAAAAACTTTTGTTTATTTTGTGATAACAAAAAGAAATTAAAGTAACAATAATATTTCTTGCTTTTTAGCTGTTGGAGTATCAAACATCCTCCAACTTGTTTGACCCCATTTATGCATGCAAGACATAGATGTTTGTATAAGCATGCTAAGACATCAAATCCCCAGTTACATGTGGGGATGACATCAAAATAACCCACGAGAGTCAGATAAATTAAGGGCACATATCTCCCTGTTAGGTTAGTGAATAATACACCGCCAAACATATAGAGTATATATGCTCTCGCATACCAATATAAAACATTAAAATTATCATAATAATTCACACAAACTTAACAAATAATCAATATATTAGATTTATAATTGATTTTGTACCTCCACAATACCCCTACAAGACCTCCTCATTAGCATCAGCTGGTGGTGTCTGCTACTCCATTCTCGATGCATGCATATTTATCTGATATTATACATATACATGTTTTACCACCAGTAACATATCTTTGTAAGCAGAGCAAAAACTATCTTCAATTAAAATTATATTTTTCATTAACAATTGCAAAAGCCAAATGAAATAACTCATAATTAATAACTTCTTATTATATCGCTCATATAAATGTGTCATTAATACTAATAAGTGGTTTATAATCCTTAAAATCTTATACAAGATATAAATGACTAAAACATCTTAAATTGTTATGCTTTTCAATAACAATATTTACTACATTCCATGTTTTCAAAATATGATGCCAAATTATATTATTTCATAAAGCGTTCACTGTAATAATTTTTTTTTAAAAAAAAAAACCATATGCCCTCTGGTTTGATGGACTTTGTGGCACTGATTTTGTTGCAAGCAAACTATTATTAAAATACTAATTAATTGGAAAATCAAGGAGTAAAGTGGATGATTAAGTGACACCAGCAGACCAATGATACAACAGCTAAGGTTCAATCATCGAAGGGTGTGTGAACCTAACTATTGTACTATATATTCCTTTTTCTTTTCACGTTGTACTATTGATGATCAAAAGATTGTCACAAATTTACTCTTTTTTTGTAGTTTCTATTATTTGATTATAATTATCATCTTTGTATTTATCAATATTGTGTATATAATATTTAAGTACCGTGAGTTATTTCTTTGGGAAAAGTCTATCATGAATTTTCTTTGACAGTTTTTACAAGATTGGATTTATTTTATCCGATCCATATTTTAACTTAGAAAAATAACATATAAAACAAAAAAATCATAATAAAAACTAGTCATATTCTTATAGAGATGATATATTTTTGTATATAATCAATTGTTTAATAATATGTTTGTAAATTACATTATTATAATCTTGTTTGTTAATTGTCCAAGTCATTATAATAATGTTTATTTATATTGTACTTATTATATTTAAGAAAAAACAAAAATAATAATATATCTCATATATATGAAAAAATTTTCTAATCCAAATTTTATATAATTTTTATAATATGTTTTCCGTTTTCTTTTCCAACTTGATACCAATATTTATTTATTTTTATTGATTGGTATTGAATTAAAAGTATTATATCCTAAGACTAAAATAATAAATATAATAATAAAAATTTAAAATATGTTTAATATTTAATATTCTCAAACATATTGAATTTAAATTCTTAATCAATGTTGATTTTGAAAAGAAATACTATAGCATCACTTGATTTTGTAATTTTATATAAAAAAAAGATTTTAATTAAAAAAATAATAATGGTGTAAATGATAAACTCGTGCATTATTATTGACTTTTAAACAACTTGAAGATATTAATTTGAGTTAATCAAATATTAGAGATAATTTTCTTGAGTTTTTTTTCTTTTTTATATTTTACTTAAATTTTTTATTATGCATTTTTTAAAATAAAAAGCTTATGATATGATATTTCAATTGATTAAAGTAAAAATAATTAACAAGAAATCTATCATAAGAAATTATAATTCAAATTTTTAGATAAAAAAAATGTTCTTATATTTTCTGTTTCTTCAACTTGGTATAATGTGTTAATTTCTTTCTTTTTTATCTACACATGGCAAGAGATGCATAGTGTATAAGCATAGAAAGATCCAATATGTGAGCAATGTGGGCACTTGCCAACACTACCTAAAACAATCAAAAGAATAATGTGTTGAGTTTCCCGAATATCATATACGCAACATAAATTATGAAACAAAATTATTCGGGAGTCTTTAGGATCCCGTTAAATAGATCTAGAGTTATTTAGGGATTTGTTACTTGAAGATCTTATCTTCTTTAGCTTTGAATAATTCCTTAAAGACTGGGTTGTCGTAAACCACAAGATATCCAATTGTTCGGTCTCCAACAGTAATCCACGCGAATCACCCGTGAGAAATCTTCTAAATTCCTATTTAGAAGAGAAGAACTATTATGCCTGGAGTGCTAGCTCTAATTTTGTATTTACGTAGTTTTTCTATCTAATAGACAACCACTTCTTTTTTTCCACTAACAAAATAGTAGGCTTAGCTTTATATTTATAAGGAATCCTAAAAACCCTATAAATGAAAAAATATCTATTTACCCTTTAAATAATATCCATATATTATTTAAGGATAATTTTAGAAATTTAATTAATCAAGTTCTTAATTTTTCTAGGTCTAGAAATATATTCCATGTATTAATTGTATTCTAGTCCTTAATTTCTAAAATATATTTTTATGACAAGCATCTAAATATTAGTTCTAGGTATCTCTTATACCTCAACTTATTAGAACAACTACTTCCTTTCATAAAAAAAATAATATAATATGCATCAGTCTCTACGACTCTAATGAATGTCCAATATTTAAGAGAGCATCAACTAGGAACATTTATGAACTTTGCTTTGATGCAATATGAATCTCATAATTATACCAACTTTAAAATTTCTTTTGCAAAGCATTTTTTTCCGATGAACTTAATCTGTACTCTAGATTTATTAATCTAATATTATATGAATATTAAAGATAAATTAAGCTTTTATTAATAATGAATATGTATTTTCATTAATATAATAATATCACATGTAACAACCGATTGGCTACAAGGCATATTAAACTAATAATCTTATATTTGCACTAAAGTCAATCGTTCATGAATCTAATACCATATTGATCCATGTAGCATTAAAACTTCTGCATGGATAGTGACTCCGGAAAAGAATCTTCTAGATTCTTTTCGGTAGGTACTCACTTTATCTTTACATCTATCATTTCATTGATCTATCAAATCAAATGGAATTTTTTAAGTACTTGTTTAGATCATCAACGAGACCTTGGTTCCTTTGGTTATGTAATGGCTCCACTGTTAGGAACCAACCTAGTTTATTGATGAACTTTTTGATCCAATCTTTGTTTCCTTAAACATGGAGGTGTACTCTTATTCAATTGTAGAATCAATTATGCTTTCTTGTTTGAAACTCTTCCAACTCAGAGCACTATCATTTAAAGTAAAACATATATTGGTTGGTATTTACTATTTTTCCAACATTTCATTGAAAAAATTATAATTCAAATAATTTTAAACTTCTAGTTTATCTTCTCCGTTAATGGATTCTATAGCCTAGTATATGATACTATTTCCATCATTTCTCTCTCAATCTATATCTTAAAACACATGTCTTTGAAGGGAGGTGTTTCATGCAAAATATATAAGAATCAAATCTTAGATTCTTTCATACTAAGCTATTTTAGCATCTAGTCTATATGCATGGATTGGGACAATTTATGTTTTTGTTTCCTTCTCTCATTGATTGAATAAACAAAGAGAAAATCTCTCTCTTTCTCTCTCTCTATCTCTCTCATAAGTAAAAGCAGTATTACACTTTTACCCGTTCAAGTTCTATGTAAGAAGGTTTGGTTCTTGTAATCATGGGTAATTTTAGTTTCGATCAAATAGAGAGTCTTTATGTCATTCAAGTTCTCTGTAGGTACACATCTCTCCCTCTCTTGCTATAAATATATAATTTGTTCTTTTTTTCTGTGGATTTTGCTTTATTTTGGCTAGTCTTTGATGGGTCTTTAATTTTTTATGACTTTCTTATTATATTATAATAATTTTCATGTAAGCTTTGTCTCGTTTCTCTGTTTGATGTTTTCTTTAATTTTATATTCATTGTATTGTATGATTTCTTGAATTAAGGGATTAGAGAAATTTTTAGAGTCGAAGTTTGGATCTTTTAGATTTCATGGTGAGTATTTTCTTTTATTTCTTTTTTAACCCTTTGATTGATTGGATTTTATTTCTTGGCAAGATTTTAATTTTACTTTCTATTTAATCATGATAAAATTTTTGAAATTGGTTTCTCCTTTTTTTAAAAAAAAAATGAACTTGAATTTCTAATTTTGTTTGTGTTTGAAAGCTCTATCCTTGGTTGTTTTACATTATAGAGACTCCCTTCTTCTCTCTTTCTTTGTATGTTTTGTTGATGAGAAAGTGATTTGAGAATTCTTGACGGAGGATTCCATATTTTTTTATGTTATTCTTTCTTTTCTATGGTTTCTCGACAACCAAACAAAGAACAAATTTATGTTTCTTGTTGAGATAGCTTTGTTATTTTATTGATGCATTAATATTTTTGTGTTTGTTTTGAAATGCAGGCTAATAGGATAAATGTTTTAGCAATTTTTATTTCATTGACTAGAGATCTTGAGGTCATTCGCCTTATTTGATTCCTCTTTAAATGGGCTTATTTTCTCTCAATTTATTGCATTTTCTATTTAGATTCCTCTTTAGTTTTCTATTTTAGAACTATTTAATTGTCCACGTAGCATTCAAATTGAATAATGGTGTGAAATTAATTATTATAATCATCCTTTCTTCCTCTTATTTGGTATCTTGTTGGATAATAATGTAGAATTTTAAATTGGATAAAAATGTCAAGAGTCAATTCAATTTATATTATGATAATTCCTTATTTATTTTATCTAAAATTCAAAATTAGAATTGACTCTTAATATTTTTCTATGACTTTCCTAATTCTCGTCCCTTATTGAATGGATATTGGATAACAAAGAAAAAGAAAATTATGTGAATCTATTTTTTTTTAACATAGAGACTTATCAAAAATATTTTAGGAAATGAATATTATCTAATAGTTTAAATTACTTTTTGCATTGATGTGTATATATTTTTTTTTTTATTATGTTCTAATTAGATTATTTTTTTAGTCATGGATAGGTTTGTCATTAAAAGAAAACAAAATGTTGAGGATACACTCATTGTTAATGATGTTAATGTCATAAATAGTGGAGGCACTCCGTAAAAAACAAGTCGTATTGAAACTCAATTTAAATGATTTTCCTTTGGATATGGGGCTAAGAAAGAAAATTTCTAAATATCATCCTAATGATAGAGACAAAGTTCAAAGAGCCTACTTGTAAAAAGTTATGTTTCAACCTTATGATTATTATTTACCACAAAGAAAGATCAAGAATATATATTGATGATTTGTCCTAGTTTGGTTCAAGGAGCATGGTTATTGGTTAGAGTATAATAAGGATGACGATTCAATATTTTACTTATGTTGTTATCTTTAAAGGTTGAATACGGGAAAGCAAACAAGTGGTGATTATTTTATTGGCATGAGATTTAAGAACTGGAAGGATAAAAAAGACTTGGGATTCATGTTAGAGCTCCTAATAGTGCTCACAACCAAGCTTGAAGGAAATACCAAGATTTGATGAATCAAAGGCAACACATGAAGTTGCTTAAGCCATAATTTCAAATCAAGCTTGAAGAGATTATCAAACCCAATTGATTGCAACTATTGATTGTATTCGCTTTCTTTTGTGTCAAGAACTAGCTTTTCATGGTTGTGATGAATATAAGGATTCAAAGAATCAAGGAGAATTTCTTGAGCTACTACGGTTTCTTGTCAATCATAATTAAGGAATCGAAGATGTTGTTTTTGACAAATATCCTAATAATCTTAAAATTATAGCTTATAACATTCACAAAGATTTTGTACATACTACTACAATAGAAACCACCAATATTATATTGAATGATCTTGGTCGTGAGTTCATCATTATTTTAATTGATGTATTAGTTAAAGAGAAAATGGTTGTTATTCTATGTTATGTAGATGTGAAGAGATGTGTTATTGAATATTTTTTTTAGTATTGTGCATGTTAAGAACACAATTGCTCTATCACATAAGAAGGCAATTGAGGCATTGTTTGCCAAACATGGGCTTAGTATATCACATCTATAAGGACAAGGCTACGATGGAGCTAGTAACATGCAATGTGAATTTAATGGCTTGAAAGCTTTGATAATGAAGGAGAATCCATCTGCATATTATATTTATTATTTTGCCCATCAATTGCAACTAGCATTTGTTGGTGTAGCAAAAAAATGATGCTCATATTGCTTTGTTATTTAATGTGGTTTCTAGTTTGACAAATGTTGTAGGAGCGTCTTAAAAGAGAAGAGATCTTATTTGCGAGAAGCAATATAGCAAGATAGTTGAAGCATTTAATAATGATGACATTTCAAGTGGTCGAGGTTTACATCAAGAAACTACGCTTCGAAAAGCTGGTGATACATGTTGGGACTCATATTATGGATCTTTGGTAAATCTAATTATATTGTTTTCCTCTATTACAACGATGAAATTGGTTAAAAGTTGGTTACGCAATCAAATCGGAATGATTGGTTGAAAGATTGTTTGGTTACTTATATTGAAAAATAGATATTTAAAAGTGTTATAATAAGAAAATCTTACAATGTTTTCAACATATGAAGTCTTGTAGGGAGCAATTGTGAATTACAAGAAAATAAATAGAATTTTGTGGAGCATATTTTTATAATATATGTAAATTTTTAAACTTTATATTATAAGTTTATAATTTTCAAACTTTTTGGATCTTAATTAATATAGTTATATTATTTTACAGCTACTGAAATTGGATTATGGATTTGTCCCGATGTATTGGTTAATTTTGTAATAGATGAAAAATATTGTTGATTAATATTAATATCTATTATAAATCAGTAGTAATTCATGTGTCATTGTGATAACATTTGGTGAGAATTGCTTTCATTTTGCTATTGTATACAGATATACTATTTCTTTTTTCTTATTCTTCTTCTTATTTTTTTTAACAATATATTGTCAAATCACTACTATTTTATCAAACTATTTTTAAACAAATAAAAAGGTATTAATTATTTCATTAATACCAAATGAGGTACAAATACATTATTAATTTTACATTATAATTACAAAAACATAATAATGGTAGAAATTGAAACTTGATATTTAGAAGGATTTTAACAGTGACGATAGTGAAAATTAGTTTTTCACCAATGATGTCCGGTAAACTAAATTCTATAATACTCTTATAAAAATTAGTGTATGGATAAGTAACCATACATATGTTAAAAAAAATATTGTGTTTTTAACATCTATAAATATATTAAGAACCCACCACATATATGTAGGGGTTGAAATGTAGGATACCTTCACAAATGGGCTTGATGTAGATTTGTCACTTCTCATGACAAAACTAAAAAAAAGCCCTCATATTGAGTGAATGTTTTTCAAAGTTCTGCATGTTTTCTATAGACAACATGTGTTTCCTAGGTGAAAAAAAAAACACTTTATTAATTATACAAATTTCTGAACCTATTGTAAATATAGTTTCTATTAATAAAAGGGTTTTTTTTTTTCTCTATGATATTTATAGATGTCCACAAATCATTAAACTAAATAGAAATCTCTTTCACTATACGTTTCCATCTATTGTTTTTTCTCTTACGTTGTTGTTTTTTATTATTATTAACGTGGGTGTCTGGGTTAGCTTGCGCATACTTCGACTAATACCATGGGCCCTGAAGTTAAAGACCATGTAAGCCTCCAGATGTCATTATATTAGCAACTACAGGGCTCGAACTTGAAACCATAGGAGGAGCAAACCCATTGGTCCCAAACTCTTATCACTAGGCCACCTACTAGATGGTTATACAAGAAATAGTAGAATTAGACACAAAAATGTGCAACATGTTTTTCTTTTTCCTTGTCATAGACAAATTGTAATTGCATACACTACCAGAATTCTTATATTTATCAATGGAATTTTCCGTCGGTATTTATTATACTATCATTCCATTAGTAATTAATTTATCGACAAGGTTACAGACGGAAATGTTTCATCGGTGAATCCGTCGGTATTTTCCTCGGAAAGCTTGCCATATAACCGACAAAAATACCATAAGCAATTTCATCGGTGATTATTTAAAAATATTTTTTAAAAAATCTATTTAACAAAACTCACATGAAAAAAAAATCCTACAACAACATTCATACAATTATTAAGAATAGAAAAAAAATTTAAATAGAATAAAATAATAAATAAAATGAAAACAACACAAAAAAAAAATCTTACCTTAATGCAGTTGCGAGTGAAGCTGAGAAGAGAAAAAAAAATCCATAAAATATATTATTTAAAAAAAAACAAGAAAAGAAAAGAAGAAAAGAGAAGAAGACATACCTGAGCGTGGAGGAGAAAAGAAGGAGTTGAGGAGAGAAGAGAAGAGAAGAGAAAGGGATGTTGATGTTTTTTACATAAGGGGAAGAAGAAGAAGAAAACGAGGCCTGTTTGTTGTGAAATGAGGGATTCTAGTCTTTCTATTGAAGCATTTTACCGATGAATAATTAAATATTAATATTTTTAATCATTTCATCGGTGATTTTATCTTGAATATTTAATTTAAATTTTTTATTTCATTAAAAATTTTTAGAAACCGCCAAAAATCATTGACGACTTTTCAATCCATTGGTGATTTTGTTTGTAATATTTAATTTAAATATTCAATTTAATAAAAAAATTTCAAAAATCCACCAAATAACACTAACGACTTTTCAATTCGTCTATAAAGAACAGTAATTAACAGTGCAATTAGAAAATGAACAGTTGGTAATTGACATGATGAAACAGTGTTAGGGAGATGTGAACAATTTACCAACAAGTTTACCGTTGATAATTCCGTTGGTATAAATAACATGTCATTATACTTTTTGGTTTTGTTTTAATTCTTTTTTTCCATTGTAATTCCCTCAGAATATAATAAGGGAATATTTTTATCGGTAAAATTCACTATAATTTACCGACAGAAATATTTTATCAATATTTCTATTTGTATTTGTCAATTTTCTGATAGTGATATAAAAAAAAATTAAAATCTTGCTGCTAATATAAAATAATAACAGATGTTTGCAACGATATAATTTTGTTATCAATCTCATTTATGACCCCATTTATTAAGTTGTTATTGTGAATTAGATTTTTATTAATTAATATGTAAATTAATAAATTATTAATTAAATAATATCTCAATTAATTAATATTTTTTTATGATTTTAAGGATATTAATTTATAGAGGTTTAAGTGAAGTAATTTTTTATATATAATTTTAAAAAAATTAATGGAGAACGTTGTTATATTAATTAAAAAATGGGTCTCATAATAAACCGTTGTGCTTTTGATTAAAAGTAGAGATACTAAAAATAATTTTCTTTTTTAAAGTGATATGCGGTTTAATTTCAAAGTAAAAGCAATTAATACCAAACAATCATGTCTTCTAATATTTATTCAGCTTGAAAATTGATCCGTTTGATATATTGAATATACTAGAATAGTAAATCTAAAATGAAACCTTTTTTCCTAAATCAAATAAAAAAAATTAATAATATAAAATTATTCTTAAAATCTCACCTAACTTAACTTAAGTTATTGAATTAAATTGATTTTTTGACATATATTAAATTTAATTTTAAATTATTTTTTATGTATTCAAGCTAAAAACCTGGTTAGATGTATGTTAAATGCTGTTTTTTAAAATATTTTTTTAATATTTTAAAATAATATTTTTATTATTATTATTATTTAAGATTTAATTTTATATTAATACATTAAAACGATATAAAAGTATATATAAAATAATTTAAAACTAAAAAAAATTAAAAATTTCCAGAATCACAATTTCAATTAGGCTTAAAGAAGCAGAGGGGACCATGGTGATTTTAAACCGGCGGTTCTCAGGTCGAATAGGAAAAACAAAAGGATTTGCTAAAACTATGATTCCATCCAATCAGCAACAGAAATGGATTGGTTTGGCACCGTTCTACTTCTAATTGGGCAGGATACTCCCACAAGGGTTTTGAATTCTAAAAAGTTGTCGCAAATTAATTAGATTTTTCAACTCCTACTTCAAACGTTAAGTCATTGAGTTGACAATTGACACCATTGTTAAGACACATGCCTCTATTAATTACAAACAAAGTACCCAAAGTACTTAAGAGAATAGTTCGTGCATCAGCATCATTCCATTATCTACTGTGTGACTACACTTAAAACATATTTAAATCTCGGAAAGCAAGATGCATGATAGACTTTGGTCTCTCTTAGGGACAGGGTCACATTGGTATAGGCCTGTAGGGTTTTATGACAATTGACTACTTGCGTGCTCTCTCAATAATTTTTTATTTTTATATATTGTTCTTGTCAGCCATAATCTTGATAGAGAATAAGATATCATTTGATATTATAAAAAATATTTTTAGTTAAGTTTTAATTTTAATATCATTATTAATTTATCTAATCTCAACCCAGTTTGAAATAAGCACGTAACTTTAAAGATTAAAAAAATTACATCTACACCAAACTAATTATATACTAAATAATTTAATTTGTAAAATTTAATTTTGAATTTGAGTTACATGTATGAATATTGGATAAATATCTAAAATCTAATCATTTGAATTTGAGTTAAGTTTAAATAATTATTTTAAGTTCGGGTATAAATAATACAAAATCCAACCACGAGCATTCATTTTCATCTCTTATGTGAGAATTGTAACTTGCTCTTGTACCATATAATAGCAATAATGGAGTAATATTGTACAATCCAACTATAAGATGACGTGGATAAGGCATATGTTATATCAAGGGAATAGAAAAAAAGAAGAAAAAGGGAAGAAAAAAGAGAAATATTCCAATATTAAAGGCATAACAAAACTAAGGGCATCTTCGAGAGAAGAGCCAAAAGAAAAAACAAAAAAAAAGTAGCTGTCATCCCTTATTTTTATAGCTCTGAAGAGAAAGTTATATTAGAGAGCCAAAATAACATTTCCATGATGGAGAGCTATTCTTACATGTTAGTCAAAAGAGCCAAAAGTTTATGCAAAAGAGGAGTTTTGATTGAAGTTGAATCTGATGGTTAACTTAGGTCAATTGGGTTCAATTCAATATGTCGTCGTTTTAATATTAAAAAAATAATATTATCATGTTTTTATCGTTCATCTGAGTTATTTTTGAACTTGTTAAATTTATTGGGTCACGTCGTGACAACTTTCACATAGTTTAATTTGACATTTAAGGTAAAAAAGGAATTAGTTTAGGAGATTTCAAGGTGGCTTACCACTACCAGAAAATCGATAAATATAAACAGAAATACCAAGGGAATATTTTTCTCAGTAAATTTCCAACGGATTTTACCGACAGAACTATACCCTCAGTATATACTAAGGGAATTACAATAGAAAAAAAAATTTAAACAAAGCAAAAAAACGATGACGTGTCATTTTTTATCTACGGCATTACCGACGGAATTAACATTGTTCATCATGTCAATTACAGACGGAATCACCAATGGACAATTCCGTCAGTATTTTCCAAAGAGCTCTGGAATTGTTCATTCCCCAATTGTATTGTTAATTATTGTTTTCTAAAGACAAAATCACTGACGAATTAAAAAGTCGTCGGTGTTATTTGATGGGTTTCTATAATTTTTTGATTAAATTGAAATTTTAAATTAAATAATACAGACGGATTGAAAAGTCGTCGGTGATATTTGGTGGTTTCTGAAAATTTTTGATTAAATTGAAAATTTAATTTCAATACTACCGACGGAATCACCGACGGAATATTTAAAAATATTAATATTTAATTATCCGTCGGTAAAACCATTGGCAAAACACCCCAATAAAAAGTCTGGAATCTCCACAAACAAGGCTCCTTTCTTTTTCTTCTTCTTCTTCTTCTTCTTCTTCTTCCCCGTATGTAAAAAACATCAATATCCATTTCTTTCTCTTCTCTCCTCAACTCCTTCTTTTCTCCTCCATGCTCAAGTATGTATTTTTCTCCTTCTTTTTTCTTCTTAGTTTTTTTTAATTAATATACTTTATGATTTTTTTTCTCTTCTTAGCTTCACTTGCAACTACATTAAGGTAAATTATTTTCTTTTTCTTTTTTCTTTTTTCGTGTTTTTGTTTTCACTATATTTGTTTTTTATTTTTTTTTCTTAATAATTGTATGAATGTTGTTGTAGGATTTTTTTTTCCATATGAGATCAATTTTTAGTTGATATATTTATAGGATTTTTAAATTTTTAGCAATTGCAACTTTATTTTTTTCATATGAATATTTTTACTTGAATTTATTTTTTCTTGTTATTTATTTGTTGCAAATTTGTTTGAGTTGATTTTCTTTTTCTTTTTTTTTTAAGTGTTTTGAGTATTATAGAGTGTTGATTTATATTAATTTAATTATTTTATAGTTTTTTAATATATATATTTTTTAAAAATATTTTTAAATAATTACCGACGGAATTACATACGGACCTACCGAGAGAAATACCGATGGAATGAAGTGGAAAATTTTTTTTGCACGCCTTTTCCATCGTTAAATTCATCGGTAAAATAATTTTTTTATTACCAAAGGACCTACCGACGGATAAAAAATTACAAACGAAGGATTCACTTACGGAGCATTTTCGTCGGTAATTTCGTTGGCAGATAATTACCAATGGAATGATAGTGCAAATATCGACAGAAAATTCCGTCGGTAAATATAAAGATTGTGGTAGTGTACTCGGCTAGGTTTAATGATGTTGTCAAAGATTTCCACACGGCATGCCCATTTAAAAAAAAGAAAAAAAAAGTTCGAACATAATCATCTTATAATTTTTTTAATAAAATCAAGTTTTAACTAGTTCGATTTTGTAACAACTCAATTAACAGGACAATACACCAATCATAATATAGGAAAAGGCATGGTAATTTTTTTTAAAAAAATAAAACGAATGCATACAAAAGTCGACCAAAATTTTGGCAGAGTGTATTCTATACCAAAAAGTCTCAAGTTATCGATAACAACCTGTTACACTTCTATTAATCATTATCCAATCACGACCCAATCATCCTAGGTCTCAATTCCAACAATCCACATAAACACAATCACAATTTCTCAAACATTGATATAATAGAAATGAAGTGTTAAATGGTACTAAATAAGTTAACAAACTTACAAGTAAAATATAAATACATGAAATATAATTTAAGTTCATACATTCAATTTAAAAGATATTAATACAATTTAAGTCACGACAGTTTTTTAAGATACAAAATACATGAACATTCAATTTAAACAAGATAACAAAAAGATAAAAAGATTTAATATTCACTCCTAACGTGAGTATAACGAACTTGAAACAAATATAACATTGGATAATAAATATTATGGAATAACAATAGTAACATCGGTAATTAAGTAATTTATTCAAGACTAACATACATTCATACTTCTTACAATTCCCCACTTGGTCCTTTTAGGATTTTTTTTCTCATGAATTCACTAACATTTTTCCATTCCACTCTCAATTTCTGACCAATATCATATATTAATACCGAAGGACAATTCCTTCAAGAAAGTGTCGATACCAATTTATTGGTATCATTAACTATTCTTCACTGGATAGCTAATCAAATCTTTTCTTTTCTAAAAACCTTTGAATGGTAATGCCAATACTAATGAATCTCATGAATATCATTAGTCTCTTATACCGGGACCGACTAATCAAGTTTATTATGAATGTCGATATCAATATAACCCATTGATACCATTAACTATTCCTAAACCAAAATAGAAAATCAAGTTCCAACAATACCTTATAATATCCTCTAAAATGTTGATGTCAAGAATCCTTGACATTATTAGCCTCCATACCAGGAGTAGCTAATCAAGTTTTTGTGAAAATATCAATATCAATGTAACCAATTGATATCATTCTCCATGTTTCATGGTAATCATGCCAATGTTAGTAAACTCTACTAACATCATTAGTCTCCCATACCTCAGACCGACTAATCAAATCCAAAGAAATGCCGATATCGATGGAACCCAATGATATCATTAACCATTCCTAATCGGGATGGTTAATAAAATCTGTTTTCATTTCTCTCTCATTTCATTAAATGCCCCATTTTGGGGATATATATATATATATATATATATATATATATATATATATATATATATAGGTATAGGTATAGAACACCCACCTGCTGCAAAAACTTGACTTGCGCTTTCCTACTACTGTTGTGCAGCTCTTGTGGTCCCTCTTGTATTCACAGATATTCCACATTATTTCCTATTTAAGTTACATTTCTCATAATAACAATAATAGCAATTGTAACAACAAATATTGACCTCCTTTCAACAATTTTTTCTTTATATTTGTGTTTCCCATTACATCATTTAAAATTATTGTTCTTTATTTAATTATAACTAATATTATAAATTTTAGTTTCAAACATAGCTTATTTCCTTTGAACACTAAGACACAAAACTACACAATTTCTGAAGGGAAAGAAACTCAATTATGCCCCTAACATGTCTAAATTTCTCGTTTTAGTAACTTGTAGAAACTGTCAGCATGGGTTGTAGCTTGACCCTTTCTTAGATTTTTACTTTTATCTGGAGTTCTAGAACTCTAATTTAAGCAAGGTCGGTCTCGTTAAAAGCTAACATCCTTGGTTATAACGTCTATGAAGAAACCTCTCCCAAATTCAATCATGTTTAAGGCTCGAATCCCTTCTGGAATTTAAGGAGATGAAATCTGTCCAGTTTTCATCAAAGGTTTAAATGAACCTTTAAACATCTTCATTTCCCACTCTTCCTCCAAAACAACCATTTCTACATTATATGTATGGTACCCTCACTAAATGTGACCCTATACAACACATAATCTATCCATTATTAACATACAAAATCTCAAAAACTCCTCCTGTCTTTTTTTAACCTTACCTTGGCCGAAACTTGGCCCAAGGGAACCAAAGGTTACCTTCTCCTTCTCATGCAATATTATCTCCCCTAACCATCATTCACATTATAAACAACACATCACAAGAATTTACAAGGAAAATAATAAATTCTTCTTTTCCAACCCCCCCACCCTCCAATGGTCGACCACCTATGATTCTTTAACCACTGAATTTTCTTTGATATTTCTACATAATTTCACATTCAAAGCAACGTACAATATTCTAATTAATTTAATTTCACACAATTCTATATTTCCTTCAAATTCTCTTCAAGAACCATAGCTTAAATTCAAAATTAATACAACATTTCTTAATCGAATTCAAATTGGTTTGCATAATCAAGTCTAGGACCCCTCACCTGGTGATAAACTGGACTTCGATCCTTAACCAGTAGAAAAATTCTGACTCCCTTTTTGCACACCAGCTGACCCTCTCTTTTCTTTCCCTTCAAATTTCTTCACTTTTTTCTTGTTAATTTCCTTGCTTAATGATATTTTCCCTATCAATTGATCTAAATCTTTCATAAACCTAACAAGTTTTGGTCTTTCTCTCTCAATTTTTGGTGGAAAAATAAAAAATTTCTCTCCTCCCTCTTGTCTCCATTGCAGCCCACTTTAGAGGAAGAAAAATGAGATATGAATAATCTCATTTTTTTTAATTACACTTTGACCCACTTACTTAAATGTTTTATTTTTAATCCAATTCCTTTTTGTTTTTACAATTTGAGCTATGCCTCTCTTTTTTTAATCTATATTATTTTCAGTTTATATACAAGTGAATTCCCAGGGTTTATAAATTTGGTATATTATGAGTTCATGCTTGTTGTTTCAGAAACAAGAAAAGTATATATGCCCACAATATTTTCCAGGGATGACCAAAAAAACTGAAAAGCTTATTAAATAGAAAAAACTAAAAAAAAATAATTAAAAAAAATCAAATCGAAAAAAATAATAAAATTAACCAATTAAAAAATTTTGATTTGGTTTAATTTCAATTTTAAATATTTAAAATCAATTGAACCAAACTGAACCGAACAAGTTCAACCAATACTAAAAATAAAAAATATATAAATACTCAATTTTCCAAGCTTTTTATTTTATGTTATCATCTTCTTCATCACCCATCATTGTCAAAACCCAACGACAGCTCCCTATCCTCTCTCCCCCTGTTTATATATTTTTTTTAATCTTTTACCAAAGAAAAGTAAAAAACCAAACCCGAAATCAACAACTCTTCAGCTCTAACATAGGAAGCACGGATGACCTCCACCACGCCTCTCTCTCTTTTCTTCTTTCTTTCGTAAAACAAACCAACTGTCTCTCTGTCGAACCAAAGACAACAAAGTAAAAAACCACAGTAGCCCAAGAACACCCCAAAACCCAGTTGATAGCCATCAAAGAATAATCCAACTACGATTGAAGCAGATCTGATGTGAGATTCTGCTTGTGTTTATTTTCCTTTGCAGATGGCTATGAGTTGCACAGCCCAGTATAATGATCCATGCTTGCTTTATCATCCTTTAATTGTATTTAAATTATCTAGTGTCGAGAAACATTGGTTTAAACCAGCAAGTAATTTGAGATCATGTGGATGTGTGGCCAGAAATCATGCAAGGATTTTTTTTTTATTTGTTTTACAAGTTTTTGAATAATTAACCGAACGAATTAAAATTAATTAACCGAACCGAATTAAAATTGACTAATTGAATCAAAATCAATCAATTTAAACTGAATTTGGTTTTGAATTTTTTTTGAATTCAATTTGATTATTTTTTAAGTAAAAACTGAATCGAATGCCCCAATATTACCACCTATCATCTCGAATCCATACCTGCATAGGAGCGTAAGCAACTGAACTGATGTATTGCGAAGTGGACATTATGGGAGGCAGATGAGATACATAATTCATTGTCTCCCTAGATTAAATAATAGGAGTGTTTTAGTAAAAGGCAACAACTAGCATAGCTTTTGTGCAATAATGGTTTGTTTTTCCCTCCAGCGTAGCATGACCCACAAGGCAAAGAGTAGTTTGGGATTCAAATGGGCAAAATGTGAAACAGTAAGAGGTGGAGAGAGACTCTCTCATATGGGAAGGATAAGGTTTTTTTGTGTCATTGATGATACGGCACTTGCAAATTATTTCGAGGTCAGATGCTACAGAAGGCGATGCCATTGAATATTCTAGTGCCTGCATGTCTATACTGTACCTTTTCTGAGGAGTAATAGTCTGGTTGACCTAGAAGGCATATCATTAATTGTTCGTAGATTGTGAAAAATGAAAAAAAAGAAGAAAAAAGACTGATGGTGAGGGGGGGAACATTGCTTATCGATGAACATGACATTGAGTGGTATATAATTTGAAACTTAAAAGATATATAATTTCCATCGACATGAAAACGATTCCAAACCAAATTATATGGAAAACAAAACAAGTTTGTTTTGTAGGGTTTCGTCCCTTTAATGCTATTAAACTAGATGGATGTGCTAAGGTTAAAAGGAAAATTAATTTAGTGAGGTTTAGAGCCTATAGACTCTACACTTGACATGGGTCCCAAGAGACATGGGAATTCAGAGCACAAGAAATATCAGCCAACTCAATTACAGCAATTGTATGACACAGGGGGTCCAATTCATACCCCTCTGTGGGACCAAGGAAATGGTGATCTTATACACACACACACTAGTAAAGGTTTCAAGACTTTATGTAGCTGTAGATTTGGAACAAAAACTAAAATAAGAAAAATAGAAATCCAGCGAAAGATTACATAAACAGAGCAAGAAGATAAAATCAGAAATCATGATTTATTTGGAGGCCCGTGCAGGTTTACCGAGTTGTCTGCTTTCAAGGCCCATGTAGACGTGAAAATGTAGTCCTTCTGAGCTAAAAAATGAACCCGCAGGAAAAAAAAAAAAAAGAGGAAAAAAATGCGACAACATGCCTAATAATTATCTCTGACAAATCTACCTAAGAACAGCAACTAGGCATCTGGTAGGGGACCCTACATGCTTCTCAGAGGTATTACAGAAATGAGTGTGTCCATAAAGAACCTGCATGATTATTACAACAAAAGCTCAGTGTGATTTTACTATTAACTATTCAAGTCTTCTACCTTAAATTCAAGGGTAATATATTATTTTTTCATAGGAGATACTTGCTATTATAAGTTTTAAGGAGAGTAAATATGTCTTTTATTATTTTATTTACATAATATAATATCTAAAATATCAACAAAAGTTTAATTGGATAGGGGTGTATTCGATTTTTTTTAATCTTCTTGGTATAATATAATTACTAAAATGTTCTTTGAGTCAAATAATTTATAGTTACAATTGAGTGTTTTTTTTTTTTTTGTCTTTTTATTATGTCATTTTGATATTTGTATAAATTAAATAAAAAAAATAAGTTGTTGGTGCGTGCGGCGCCTCGTAGTAGTTGAACACACCTTTCAGGAGGACTTTCGATGCATCTCTTCGCTACCTTCATGATGGTGTGGCGCATGTAGCCTTCCTACGAATAGTGAAGCTCCATCGACATTCCCCCCCTCTTATCTCTCTTCTCAACCTTGAAAAACATGTTGCCCTTGAAAAAAATAAAAAAAGTGTTATTTGTTAATTTGATCACATTTGGTCCTCATTTTTTTAATTATATCAAATCTCATTTATTTATTTTTTCAATTTTATCCTTTGTCATTTGATATTTATAACAAATTAGTCCTCTTATTCTATGATGTTTCAGGTTTGACTTTAATTTTTAATTTAGATTCTTGATTCTTATATCAAATTTTAATTTCTTTTCAATTTCATTCTTGGATCCATGATTTTATTTTTAATTTTTTCATATTTGATCCTCATTTTCTTGAATTTTATTTTGTTTTGGATTCTTTTGTGAATTTGATTTTTCTTTTCAATCTTGCTCTTTAATTAAAAATTTGATGATATTTAAGGTTTGTTTTAATTTTGATTCCTAGCCCTTTATTAAATTTTAGGCCTCGTTTGTGTTGACGGAAAGTGGTTTCCTGAAAACCACTTTCCAAACTTTTCTGCGTTTGTTTGTCATTAAAAAAATTGGTCAACAGAAAACACTTTCCAGTTATAGAAAAATTTGGTTAAGTTTTCAGGAAAGTGTTTTCCTTTTATTTTGGGCGAAAAACACTTTTCAAAAATTGTGAAAAATTTAGAAATGTCATTTTTTTTTTACTAATTATATCAAATTTGGTCCTCAAACTTTTGATTACTATATATATTTTGTTTTAATTTTTTTTTTCAATTTCATCCCTTAGAATTTGATTTTTATATTAACTTTGGTCTTCATTTTTAGAATTGTTATTTGCTTTTTCCTTATCATTTTTTAATTGAAATTTTTTATGTATCAAATTTGGTTCTCATTCTTTTGATTGTTACCTAGTTTATTTGAAATAATTTATAAAATGCTAATTATTATTATTTTAATTTCTTCATCTTTTAATTTTTTAATTTGTTAGATTTGATCTCTATTATTTTGATTATTATTTATTTTATTTGAGATAATTTATGCAATTATATTTTTTTTCAATTTCATTCTCATTCAACTTTTTAATTTGTAAGATTTTATCCTCATTATTTTAATACACTTGAAAAAAATAAAACATTAATAAGTTATTTTCCAGCTTATTTTCCATAACATAACCAAATACTGGAAAGTATTTTCCAACTTATTTTCCATTATACTACTGAACATCGGAGAATAATTCATTTTCCAAAAGGAAACTACTTTCTAACAAACAAACGGGGCCTTAGTTTGTTTTCAATTTCACCTTTAGATCTATAATCTTGATTTTTTACTTTTTTTTTTAATTTGATCTCTTTTTTCAGTTTTTCCCTTCAATTCAAAATTTTAGGTTGTCCTCTTTTTTGTAATAAAGTCCTTATTCTCTTAATCGCTATTTTTTTATCCTTGAAATTTTTTTTTATTTCGTCATTCAATATTTAATTTTTTAGGATTTGGTCTCCTTGGTTTTTCCTATTATTTTTAGGCCTTACCAGGGAGTCAATCCGAGACAAGTACTGGGTCACGGGTCGAACGGATTGACTCGAGTTAACCTAAGTAAACCAAATATTTTTTATTAATAAAAAAATAAAAAAAAATCATTTTGAAAAAAAAGAAGCAAAATAGTTAACGTGTTTTGACTGGATTTGCCTAGGGTTGACCGCCTTACACTAGATTAATTCTCCCCTAATTTCTTTTGAAATCCAGCCCGGTCTAAGCCATAGGTCACCTAGGTCACGGGTTAACTCATCTGGTTGAGTCAAGTTTTAAAATAGCGACTTTTCAAATGCGGTGCTTCCAGTTTAGTCATTATTTAGGGTCATGAGTTTGTAAAGTTAATACAAGTTGACATCATTTTTTTTTTTAATTATATCCTTTAAAGTTGTTTATTTGAAAAATGAACTTTGTTTTTTCCTTCGGTTTTCTTTTCAATTAAGTTATTTTTTTTTAATTATTTTTCTATAATGTGGAGTAGGGAATTGTTTTTTAAAATACACTTACCGAGTTTGAACATTGATGAAGTTGCAAAAAATCAATCCAGCCCATAGTAAAACACTTGCCAACCATGCATCTAGTTAAAACTAAAAATTGTTAGATTGCTTTTAATCTCACAGAAAATGAAATGTCATGGGCACAGCTAGCAAACTTGTACAAAGGCCCTATCTGGGGGATGCAGAGGGGAGAGCCCCATCAATCTGATTGTTTGTTGTGTGGCTTAACCACCTAAATTATTGACTGTTGTAGGCCTCTCTATGCACGTGGTAGGTAATAAGGAATTATAAGATGAAAAATTAAAAAGAAAAGAAAACGTATGCAGAAAAGAGTTAAGGACTCGTAATGGAGATAGCAACCTTATCTCACTCTTCATTGTCACTGTGATGAATATGAAAAGGATATTTTTGTAATTATTCAGCATCATTGGTGCTTCTTCTGTTGTTTTTCCTTTATCTGTGTGTGAAAAACGACTAAATAATGCTAACAAATTACAGCAATGAGATAATTAATGGGTCAATTTTAGATAAATAACAACTTTAGAAACCATGATAATATAATAATAGAAAATTGTAGATTGAATCATGCTTATTGATATAATATAACCTTGATAAATTAATAACCTTGATTCAATAATATTTTTACTAGTCTCCATATTAATATGATAAATTAATCATTTGTTAAAGTTATAACATAATATATTTTGAAAAACATACAATCCCACTTTATATATAAATATATAATATTTTTATATATCAAAATTATATATAATTAGGAGATATTAGTAAAATATAACTACAATGTTACTTTTTTCTTCTTGAAATGGATGTCTTCTTTAACCTCATATCTAACTTTTTCTTAGTGTATTAAAAAACTCTTGAAATGTATAGTGTTTTCGTAATGCAAGAGAAAATCATGCAATGTAATTTTATATGAGACAAGCTCTAGTATAGAATTATCATCTTTAACATTTTCTTCTTTGTCATTTCTAATAATGCTCTCGATAATTTGCTCATCAATTAACAACTCTAAAATTGCCTTGTTTTCTCCTAGGTAGTCCAAAAGATACTTAGCATTTATTAATTGTATCATTACACTTCAACTCTTTGATTAGAATATACAATTGTTGAATGCATTCATCATCTATCCAAATTCTCTTAAATCATATTTTCAATACACTTAATTTTAAAATATTAAAAACAATTTGTAATTGCACTTGCTTGAATATCTGTTGTCCAAAGATGCATTGCATGTAATATCGCATATCAGCGGGTGAGAACTTGAGGAAGGGCCTTATATAAGCATGCTCACCTTGACTAGTAAGACACGTTTTGGGGTCATGCATGACTATCAATAACAAATCTGTGAGGCCTGTGGGCCAAAGCGGATAATATCTTACTAGTGCGGTAAGATGTTACAATTGGTATCAAAATTTATGGTTATGATTTAGGAGACAACCTAAAAAAAAATTTATGAAACAAAAAGAAATTGAAATGTTGGTATCAATGAAAAGTATGATTATAGATAGGACGTCCGTCGGTATATCATTGAAGTATGGATTATGAAGAGGTAAATAATGAAATATCATTTTGGATTAGGGACTTATGGAACAAGTAATTTCTGATCATTTACTAAATGGTTCGGCTTGATAAGATGACTAACATGTAAGCAGGTGTATATGCTAAATGAATGAATTTAAATCGAGAAAGAACATTTGTTTTTAGAAAATAACGAAAAATTTATTACATCATTGAGAAGTACTTTGAACCATACGATTGTATAAAGTAAGATTAATGATAAGAGATTGATGTTAAGGTATGGGATTTAAAAGCAAGAGTTGAATTTGATTTTATGATAAGAATCACTCCATTTTCATATAAAATAATCTAAGGAAAGCAAGGAAAAAAGGGAGTGAAACCATGTTATAAAGATGGGCAAGAAGAAAATTATGAAATAAATGATTTTCTTTCCTTTTAAAAATGTGAATGAGAAAGCTTCAATGATTGGATGAGAAATAAAAAAAAATAATGATAGTTGGATAAGTACTGAATATTGATATATGAGTCATGAGAAATAATCCGAGGGCAATGAGAAATATAAGAAGAAGACCTGACTTTGTTCTTAGACTCATATGTGAGTCTCAAATTTCGAGGATGGAAATTTTATAAGAAGAAAAGAATGTAAAGCCCTAGATAAAATTCACGACATTAATATGGAAATTTTTTATAAATTTGAGGTGAAAATATTTAGAAAAATATTTAGATTTTTTTTAAAAAAAACAAATTAATGTATAGTTTTATGCGAGAATGACTCTGACCGTCGATCTAAGCCTGCATATAATCACACAATTTTTAACCTGGAAGGGAACTTATTTTGAGGAAAATTTGTAGGGATGGAAGTCCCCAATAACTAGTTAAAATACTAATGATTTAAGAAAATAGAACGTTGAAAATTTTGGATTTTGGCCGAATTAACATTATAAATGCATGACGATGGTAGGGGGAATGAAGGAGAAGAAGAAGGGGAAAGGAATTACTTGGCGTAATAAGTTGTTGATGGTCTGGCCATGGAGCTGGTGGAGAGGACGGCGGTCAAGCCGATGGTGGGTTGTTAAAGGAGGAAGAAGAAGGTTTACAAAGGAGAGAGAGAGAGGAGCTCGGCGGCGCACTTAATTTGATACAAATAAATTTGGTCTCCTAAAATTTTAATCTTCTTAATTATGCCTCAATTGGGCACCCAAACTTAATTTTTTACCAATTAAGTTCCTAATAAAATTAAATTGACTCATTTAAAGTATAATTAAGTCCTTACACCTAATTAAATCCTTTAATTGGACCTAAATTAATTCTTAAACATAATTAAACTTTAATTTGGCCCATGATTAAATTAGATTGACCTACTAAAAATCTAATTATATCCCTAGGCTTAATTTCTATGCAAATTCGTCTAATAATCATGTAACTTGACCTTGAATTTGCATTGTCTTTTCAATTTTGGGTAAAATGGGGTACAATTAGGCTCTCGATTCCATTCAAAATTGCAGCTTGATTTTTTCTATATGTGAAATCTTTTCAGCTTGCTTTGGCCAAAATGTCAGCCCTCTTGCTATCATTATTTTATTTTGAGAGAAAAAAGGTGAATTTGGGGAATAACCTAGAAATTGGTTATGATAGACACCATGAAGCCAATTAATCTTCAATAAGTTGGTTTAGATCTTTCAAGAACCAAAGAAAGCAAGAATAGCTCTTATACACAATCTAAAAATTTATAATGATATTATTCAATGACTGCTAAATTTTAGGCTTGCAAAGAGTTTAAATACTCTTTGAAAATAACCATAATGTATCTACCCTTGTGAACTAAATTGGTCCACTTATAAAATTAACCAAAAACATGTACTGACAAGTCGAAAACACCAGTCCAAACAAGTCTTAAATCTTATATGAAAACCAAATATCAATTAAGCTCGAATAATCCTTAGGTTATAACTAAAATAATAAAAATAAAACTCACAAGTTAATTCCCTATGCTGCCATGCGAAGAGAATAAGAAAAGAAAATAATACAAATATGATATAAGACTTATTTATAGCCTAAAATATCACCTAATGACCCTAAACCAAGGGAGACATTGTCACCCCTATAGTTTCCAAGATAGAAAAAGGATTTTAATCGTAGTATTATATTTATCCTTCCATCACTAGGAAAAAAAATTAAAGTTGCTGAAATATTTTCCTTGCAGATCTAGGAAACTTTGTTGCCAACTTATTTCTCTTTTAAGCTCTGATTCTTTGTTTTTTTTTTGTTGTGTATTCTCCTTACCTCACATGAAAATAAATTAAATAAGAGATCCTAATACATAAAGCAAGAAATAATTGTTCCCACACCCAATATGAAATCCACAATTAGTATAGAATCCACAAAGCACATGGAAACAACATAAAAACAAGGCTGATCTAAACTAGTGCAAAATTGGTAGCCTTGTTACCAAAAGTTCATTGTCTGAATAAGGTTGGATTGAGACTCTCTTGCACATGAATTAAATGCAATAAGGCCTCCACTTGATGCTTCATGGGATCACTAATTTATGTCGTAGTTGAAACTTGTTAGTCCATTTAATGCTTCTTTCAATGCCTTCATTTTAGACCTTGTAATTGACCCATTTGGAACATGTAATGGATCCTTATTGATGTTCATGGGCTGATCCTCATCAAGATTAAGGAAATGAAGAGATATAAAGAAGGAAAAAAGATAAGGGAAAAGAAGAAACAGTGAACCCTTAGGTCATTGCCTCGTGCAACTTAGACGGCTCAACCATTGAAATCGAGGTTGTTGTAGTTACCAAGGTTGATACTCAGGTTTTTAAGCTGGTTCTTTGAGTTGAAGGAGTTTTGGGATAGTGGTGATGTCTCAAGAAAGTAGTATTAACTTTAAGAAACCTCTACAACATCCTAGATCAACTACAACATTTTGTTTTCTTGAAGAGGGCCATGAGAACACCACATCCAACAACTATTCCAGGTGAGTTTCTGCCTTTTTTTTGTGTTAAATCCACTTTATTTGGTTTTTTTTGTTGTTGTAACTTGTTGTGATCATAGACAATAAATTTTGATGTGGTGAAATGCAAAACATGAATTTATCTAGGGTAACAATCCATAAACATGAACCTTCTGTTTTGGTTTTGGCTTTTTTCTTTGTTCTTTATTTAATGTTCTTAGTTAATATTGGCTAATAATATGGATAACAAAATTGGGAACTTAAACTCGTGAAAAATGAGAGATTTTTAGTTATATTTGGTTTTAAAATAATAAAAATGATGTGTTTTAGGTTTCGTGGTTTGATTAAAACAAGGTTGGGTAACTAGGGTTAGTTATGAAAGCCTTTTTTATTATTTTTATTTTTATAAAATTAAGAAAATAGTGTTCATTATGGTTTAAGTTAAACCATATAACTCTTTCAAAAGCAATTTTAGGGTTTTTGGATGTTGATAGATGGCCCTTTCAAATATAAATTATTTAGGATCTATGAAAAATATGGTTAGGATTTGTGTTTGGTTTGTTTTTGTTAAAGAAATGAATCAAGTTTGGTTAATTTAGAAATCGATAATCTTAAGATTCTTTTTTAAACTGACTTTTGGTTAAATGTTGAAATATAGTTTCTTTAAATATAAAACATGTTTGTTCATATTGTAAGAACATGTGTGGAAGAGTTTTTTATTTTTTTTTCAGACAGTGGCTAGATGTGAAATGTTACTGATATTTAATCCATCACAAAATAAGAACCAGAAAATCAATGCAGAGACAAGGGTTAATAGTTGGGGGTGCGATGTGGAGAGAGTGGTGAATGGGGCAGAAATCGCAGAAAGGATCCAAGCAATGATGGGGAATGAATCATTGAGAGGTCAGGCAATGTTCATCAGAGAAGAGGAGGCTAGGAAGAAGTTCTGAAGTCATGAAAAAACAGTGTCCGTTGTTCGAGTGTCTGCATCTTTATTGTCATTACCATATATTTAAAATGTTCATCGATTCAAGATTAGAAACGGGAAAAAGGATGCAAGTTACGCAAGATCAGATTCATTCAGACCATAATCTCATCAAAGCTATATAGCTTACCTCAACAAGGCATAACCAAACGTCACTTCTGTTCCTTACATGTCTGATAAAAAAAAAGCACGAAGAAAAACCATACTGTTACTATTTAGTCAAGGTCTTGCTCTTTTTCTTGATAAGTTTGAACTAATTAAGCCAGAATAGACTTTTTTGAAATGAGATCAAAAGAAATTCCATTTTGTTCGAGCTGTTCTTGGAGATCTGTCGGGCCAAATACTATCCCTGGAGGAAAAACTCCTCCCTTCGGCAGGTTATCACGGTGGCTTAGAAGAATACGAGCACATTGAACTAGGATGATTGGGGTTGTTAAATAGCCGATCTCAGGTCCCACTACTCGTGTTGTTATTTCCATGTCCGGTTTCTTTTTGTCCTGAGAAACAGTCATGTCACTAAAGCCGCGTCCAACAAACCACATCTTGAATGAAGCACTTCTCACTTCATCATCTGAGGGACCCTTCTTCCTGAACCAACCAAGGCTAAAAAATGAAGGGAATTTTAAGAGAAGCCACCTCCCAATAGCATTTCTACCTAAGAGGCCAATGAACATGCCAACTGCAATGAATCGGAAGACTCCCAGTAGAGTCTTAGAGCCTAGCTTCACCCCAAAATGGGCTGGTTTTACTGTTGACCAGAAAGCGTCCCTCTTTTCAATCTGTTCAGGACTCTCATTGAGTCCAGGAAGACCACGAGGGTTTTCTGTCAGAGTTGTAAGAGTTCTACGAACAACAGCAGAATCTGCAGAAGGTAGCTTCACAGCCCAAAGACTAATCTCCTTTTGGTGATCTATCATTGGTCCTTTGGTAGGAAAGGGACCAGGAATCTGCAAGAACAAGGGAATCAAAGAGATTAGCTGCAAGCATAATGCATGCATCTTGGTACTTTGGGAGGGAAGAAATCAGGTATCTACAAAAATGCAGGTGAATTGGCAACATTAGCTACATCTTGTGATGCAACTAGGAAGCATAATGCATGCATCAAAGATTGTTTATGTTGATAACTAGGCAAACCTTGTTGATGCATATGGTAAAAGAAAACTAAGGAAATGATAATATTTTTTACCTACTAGAGCTAGGGACCAATAACAAATTTAACCAAACAGCAATCAGACAGACATTTGGAAATTATCTAGTAAAACTCAAATATTATTGCTATTGGCTTATCCTGACTCGGGAACAGACCAACATCATGACATTGAAGACAATTCATATCCAGAGCATTTTAGATAACACCTCGGGTGAACTTCAATTTTTTATCAGTGCTAGCATCCAAGTAATAAATGCATGCTAAAAATGAAGACTTGTGCACCAACCCATTGCAACAATCTCCCATCTTGCATTGTTCCTTTGCAATACTCAACATGCAAAGTACAGTTTCTGTTTCCCCTTCAATTTTTCTTTTTCTTTTTCTTTTTATTCAAGAAAGATTTGAAAGTAAAATAAACCAAAGCCATGCAACCTCTTCACCACTTGATTAGGGCACAAGCATAAAGGAGCAATCATGAGAAAGATATAAACCACACCGCTGCTTAAATGTTGACAAGTTCAAGAAGCACGCAAGTCAAGAATTGAACCCTTAAGAAAGACACTACCACTGACACGCAATATTAATAATATAATTAGAGCTGAAGGCACGGCGACATTTTCAGCATCACCGCTACTGATACGACAACCAACATTACCCATGCACAAATATAATTCGCTGGCACCTGCCACCACTAGCTAGACCATCACCGCTGCTACAATCAGCATATTACAGTTGCTGAAACCACCATCACCATGGCATTACCAATGACATTCTCAGTCAACATGATAGGCCATCATAATATTATCATAACTAAATTATGTGCCTACTGTATACTTTTCCACCACCAGGGGCCTCCAACAACAGAAATTACTAGTAATGGTGCCACTGTAGTGGTGGAAGCTAGACATTTATTGTCGCAAATATAAACAAGGCCTTCAACATGAGCATATTGCAGGACACACAATGATCACAGTTTTTGTATCGAAAGTCCATTAGCTCAACAGTAGTAACTTAGGTACCTTGTTGATATTTGCATGGACACAACAAAGTACTCACCCCACCAGCCTTCAGAGGAAACATAAAGAAAGAGCAGAGGCAGGGGGGAAAAGACATTACAGAGGAATTTTTTCAAAAACCTAAAGCAATGCTAGCTTATTCATAAGTTTCTATTAAATAAAAATAAAATCCACCCTTCTCTTGCAACAAAGGGCCAAAACAGTGGCTACACAACCTAAAAATTCCTGTTGCTAAACCACATGGAACCTTCACTTTTATTTAGGTACTATTAAATGCATTTCAACTTAATAATCCCACACAGGACTTCAGAAGCCTCATTAAAGACTGCCTTAATATATTTCATTCTATATTACAAACCATTCTATGCCAGATGTAGTAGGCCTATAATCTTCACCAGTTGAAATGTTTCTTCTAGTGAAAATAAACTAACTTAATTCAAAGATTGAAAATGGAAACACGAACTAGACAATTACTTGAAAAATGGTTATAATTTATGAGACTTATTAAAGTGATTTCATTAGACAGGATTAAAGTTTAGCATATTATCACAGTGTGAAGTGCAACCAAAGTTAAGAGCATTACTAGCGTGTTCTCGATGCACACCTACCAATAATTAACATATCATAATATAGTTACGTGCAAACAAACAACATAAACCACAATTGATTTATAATAATGTTCACAATCAGAGGGATTGACCTACACTTTTGTTTTGCTTTCATTAAAAGGAAATCCTAAGACAAACAACAAAGTTCTTACAGCTGGCCTTGCTCTTTTGGGCCTTGATCGCCTCAGCTCCACCAACTGCTCGACATTGGCAACCCCCAGAACCGCGGATTCATATGTGGCAAAATTCCCAACAATCCTTTTCTCCGACTCCAGACTCAAATAGGCCTCAATTTGGTTTGGTGCAGCCGGACCCACCCAATGCCTGGAATTAAACATCCATCCCAATTCAGCCGGAACCGAATCAAACCCACAAGCAGAAACCACTAAAGAACCTGTCTCCATCGCCTTCTCATGGTACTTCACCTCCATTCTCTCCATAAACTCAGGCTCCCCACATATATCCAAGTAATCACAGCTAGCATTATTTTCAACAAACAAAATACCCCATAAAAAACTACACAAAAAAAATCCAATTTACAAGCATCATTCTCTTCATTTAAGTTACAACACCAATTATCCATAAGAACACAGAGACATAACATAGAGAAAAAATAAAAAAAGGGTACCCAGTTTCTGCACAGGCAGCGACAACAGGCTCGCCAAGAAGGCGAAACGGACCGACACAATTGAGGATGAGCTTGGATTGGGAGCAGAGGTGGTGGAGAGAAGCAGGGTCAGTGGTGTCAGCGATGAGGATAGGAATTGGAGGAGGGTGGTCGGGGTGGGAGGCCCATTTGAGGGTTTGAGCTAATTTGGTGGGATTGCGACCAGCAAGGGCAAGAGATTTAAGAGGAGAAGAAGGGACATTGAGGAACTTGAGGGCTTCTTTGACAACATATTTTCCAGTGAAACCAGAAGCTCCTAAGATTATTAGATCATAGAGAGGTGGTTGTGAGACTGGTTGAGACTGGTATGAGTTAGCTTCCATGTTTTTGGTTGAATCTCTCGGGAGATTTTGGTTTGCTACCGTATATAGACTTCTTGAAGTGTTTTTTATATAAGAAAATTCTTTAATTAAATAAGAGTTTATGCATTTATTTAATTAAATAAATTAAAAATTATTTTTACTAATAAATAAAAAAGAAATATTAACAATAATTTAAAGTTAAACTGAAAAAAACAAGAAATAGATATTAATCAAGATATTTAACATAACTCATGTACCTTATTGTTTTGTTTATTAGAATTATTAAACTTACGTGGTTGGTTGCGTGGTTGCTTCTGCGTTTGAAGCAACCACGGCAACTTACCTGTTTGGTAATGCTCCCACAGCAGATTTCTACTGGTGGGACCTACCGTTAATTGTGGCATTACCACAAGAATGCAAGAAGCAACAATTTGCTGCTTCTTGAGCTGGAAAACGCTTGAACAGTGGAGTTAGCTCCACTGTTCATGGGTTTCCTTTAATGAACAGTGGAGGTAGCTCCACTGTTCATGGGTTTTTTTCATGGATCCATTGTCTCGGCCGACCGGTCCGGTTCAACGCTAAAAATACATTGAATCGGGTCTGATCTAATAAAATAAAAAAATATTTTTTTATTTTTAATTGTGTTTTATTCGAAAAAATAGTGTTAAACATTATTCAATGACACTACATAAATTAGACGGAGATCGCTTGATGACGTAATATTTGCATAATTTGATCGCAATCCCAATTTTATTTCTAATTATATTTTACCTATGTTGTTGTGCTCTTAAAAAATTTAATGAAACAATAAAAAATATTTTATATAAAGTATTATTTATTTCATGATATAATAGTAAATAGTTAAATCTAAAATATTTAAATTAAAAACTATCAATATTAATATATATATATATTTAAATTATTTTATAATCTCAATTTCAAAAGCATTCTTAACCAAACACATTAAACTACTTTTTCTTTAACCTCAATTTCAACCACAGTTTTAACCAAACACCTATTTTTTCAAACCAACCTCAATTAAAAGTATTTTTTTTAAAATAACTTTTTTCAAACCACAACCACAACAGCTACCGCAATACCAAACACACTCTAGATCATAGAGAGGTGGTTGTGAGACTGGTTGAGACTGGTATGAGTTAGCTTCCATGTTTTTGGTTGAATCTCTCGGGAGATTTTGGTTTGCTACCGTATATAGACTTCTTGAAGTGTTTTTTATATAAGAAAATATTTTAATTAAATAAGAGTTTATGCATTTATTTAATTAAATAAATTAAAAATTATTTTTACTAATAAATACAAAAGAAATATTAACAATAATTTAAAGTTAAACTGAAAAAAACAAGAAATAGATATTAATCAAGATATTTAACATAACTCATGTACCTTATTGTTTTGTTTATTAGAATTATTATTTTATTTAATCTAACGATAATAAAAATAAACATACAAGATTAAATAAAATTAAAGAAAAAAAATATTTTGCAAGATTACCTATATTAAAAAAAAAATTATTTTATGCTAAAACCAAGTAAAAATTAAACGATATTGAACAAAAAAAACTAAATTGAAAAGTTGAGAATGAATGTGAATGCAGACATCTGATCTCGAAACACAAGTCATAGATTCGATTGTATTTAATAATTTTGTTTTTTGGAACTAATGTTTTATTTGATAAAACAAAAAAAAAACACTTATAGAAAAGTGATTGAATAAAATTAAAGAGAAAAAAAAATAAATAGAGCTACACAAAAAGAATACTTTAAAATATTAGAAAAAATGGTGAAATCTTCTTCGTAAACTAACTAAAAATTATATTCTATTATATTAAAAAAATCATAAAATTAAAAAATAAAACAACCAATAAAAAAAACTCAACAAAAACCTAATATTGAATGATAAATTTTTTTTTAAAAAAACTAAAAAATAAAAAAAAATCAATGGACAAGTAAAAAAGAAGCCTAGATGACTTAACACGCCTCGACTTAAAAAAACTCAGGCCCACATGCCTGGGCAAACTATATTTTTAAAGGGCGGACAACCTGAAGACCCTTTATTTGTTTGAAAAAAATAAAGAAGCGACACATCATCTATTTTGGTTGACGATGTGTCGCATGCTAGCCTACTTTCAAGCTATTGAAGGGAGGGCCATGGGTTTTTTTTGCCTAAAAAACTTTATTTTCAATCTTTTTTAAAATTCAAAACAATTAGAAAACACTTTGCACACCTCACTAAACCCATTATTGCCCTAAATAACCCCCTCAAAAAATAAAATAAAAGGTGTTTCAACTCATATCTATCATCTCAGGTGATAGGAAGGGAAAAGAACACCTATGCAAAACTTTCCTCATTGAATGAAACTTGTTAACACTAAAATTGACTTTTTTTTATGGGCATAATCAATGTCAACCAAGAATTTCTCTTTTTCACCAAATTTTAGCTATTCTTTATCTCTTCTCTCAAATGAGAGTGAAAAAAAAAAAAAAAGTTTAGACCAAAATTGAATTTTCAAAATCTTGAAGGACTGAAAGTTTATTATTTGAGAAGTAAAAGGACCAAAGTGAACTTTTTACCTCAATTATGAAATTGCTTGACAAATTTGAAGAAGGTCTTCAATTTGACCACAAAAAGGATGAAATCACCAAAATAAAAAGTTGGATAACAAAAATAAAAAAAAAACAAATTATTGTGTGAGTCTACATTGAAATGTGGGAAGGGCAAAGGTTATTGTATTTTTCTCACACATTTTAGTTTTTTTCTATAATAATTATATATCTAATTTCAACATTTTAAATTTAATTTATATAATTTTTTTTGTTCTAGTTTATATCTTTCCCAATTTCTTTTGTTTTAGAAAATAGAAAGATTTATGAGAAAGGTATTTTTTTTGGGACAAAATACTAATAAAATAAACACCATCAAATTTAATATATAATTGTTGAAACCACAAAGATTTTTTTTTAAATTATAGGGCATAAATTATAAACTAACTTAATATTTTGGGAAGACAGATTAAGGTAGTTGGGTCTTGTACCACCTTTGATAAATTTTTGTAGTACTTACATTAGACTAAAATGTTAGACCTAATTGTACCAAATAAATAAATAACAGTTACGAACAAGAGCAAGACAGTAATGCTATGGTGATATCATTTCTTCATTTGAATTTATAATCTTTCTGAAAACTAACACAATTTGAAAAAAAGTTAAGAGTAAATAACATATTTTTGAAAAGTTTTGGGAGTGTGAATGCGGGTAAATGATGAGAATTAATTATTTATATTGATGTTTGATTTTTTAGATATTGATAAATGTTAGGAAATTATTGCATAGGTTGATGTCGAAATTTTTTGATATTTATTAATGTTGGGGGATAATTTTTCATGGGTTGATATTGGTAAATAATGAGAAATAATTGCATTGTTGATATTTTAATAGATCGTGTTGAATCCCTATTCAGCAGATGATATGACAACTGCTCTTGTTATATGCACATCAGCCATGGATTTATGAGCATAAGTTGTACATCTCATATTTTTTGAGCTTGTTGAGTTGTATTGCCCGGACCGTGTGATGCGACAATTTGGCTTTCAATAACACATCACGTCTGACATAGATATGAGCGATTAGTTGCATTTCAGTAGTTGTTCGGGTAGTCACGTTGATTAGAATTGGATGATTCACCATCTCCAGCATATATCGATGTGGGATGCACGAATAAATTTTATTTTTAGAGAGGTGCATCCTGTAATTTCTGAGAGGAATACATGGGCTGGTACTTGAGTATATCACGATGAATCATTACACCTAACTCAATGTAAGTTCCTCCACGCGAGGAGATGGAGTATGAGCCACATGCATATCGGATTCAGAATAATATAAGTATTTGTTAATTTTTTATAGGCTTTGACAAAATCATTGTATTTTATTTATGGATTAACAATTTCTATTTGCTTCATATTAGGTTAGACAGTTGCTACATGATGGTCGACGTGTTAAGGCTGATCTTCATGATCTCAATGATGATGATGGACTTGCTCGTTATTATGTATCTTTTTTGCTCGAGATATGTCATACAACACTTGACCTGTTAGGAGAGACAATGAGCCTAAATGATATTATCTTGGGGGATGAGACCACACAGTCAGGTGAAAGTCGTGCTATTAATGAAGCTGGTTCATCCACCCGTCATTGCATAAGACATAGATAGGCTCAAATATATTATTATGTTGTGTTATTTTTCTAGTTAAGAGTTATTTTTATTATTACTAGTTTTGTAATATTGTTTTTTGTTAATTGTCATATTGATTTTAAAGTTGTCTTACATATTATGCATTTTCATACTTGGTTTATATAAGCATGATTTAATATCATAAAAAATAGATAAACATGTGAATAGGTCGTTTAAAATTTTAAATCATTCATTAACAGCTTAAAAAATGCAAAAATAAAAACAATGTTTAAAAAACACACTCATTAATTTGTGATTATAATTAACAAATAAAAATGATATTAAAATATCACATTTTGAATTGTGGGTCTAAGGTTTGATAATTTATAGGTCTTGTTTGGCTTTTAGTTGTGATGGTTTAGACTTAGTTCTACATTGAAATTGGGTTTGAGACACAATCGTTATTCTTAGTAACAGTTGCTTAACGGTTCTAAATGACCACTAATGGTAATAACGATTGTTTAATAAAACACTAACCATCATGGACACATTTTTAAATTTGAGTCACTCAAAAGTTCATGTTACTTTCTTCGCACCCTACTCTTATCATCAACGTTTTTAAATTTCTCTAGTATTCTGCCTCTAGTGCATTTACTGATCCATTACCTGAAGCATGATTGAGTAGAGGGTTTGTACTTATATTTAGAGTTTCTTTGAATGTTATCCACCCAACTTTAATTAATTTAGGAGCCTCTTCTTGAAGACATTGCAAGTATGAATGTTATGTCCTGCAACGCTGGCATGATATTCACAGGTGAAGTCTAGCTTGCACCAGTTAGGGTAAGGTGGCCGCAAAGGCGCAAATGGTTCTTGAGCTACATGCTCAATGTTGAGCAGATTTTGATACATCTCATTTAAAGGTAGCGGTAATGGGGGTAACTGTTCTTGGATTCTTTGGAAACTCTCAATTTGTTTATTGATTTGAGGCTTAGGTTTTCTAACAGGAAATGGAGAGTTGAAATTAATGGTGGCAATGTGGGATGAATGGGATGAAGTGTGGTAATTTTGGAATTGGTTTTTCTTACTCCTGTAGCTACCTTCAACATGAATCATTACACTTCAACATTTTGAAATTAATCGACCTCTTCTTCCTTTCGAAGCTTTTTTTCTCAATAGGTGCAGAAATTTTGCCACTCCTTGCTTTATACGCTCAGCTACAACTACAATGTTAGTGAATTGATGTGTTGAACTACCCATCACATGCTCATAGTATGGTGTTTTGAGCGTATTTGTGAATAAGATGACCCTTTTTTGGGTCCAAAAATAGGGGAAATTCTTGCGCTACCAGATCTCTTCATCTTTAAGGATGCTCCCTTATGCTTTCTTTATCCTTTTTTTTCTAAATTGGACAAATTGGTCCTATTAAGAGAAATATCCTTATTATACCTGTATTGCTTAATGAAAGCATCCACTAGGTCTTTCCAACCTCATATACCAACTCAGCGCTGCACCACTTAAACTATCTTGAAAAAAGTGCATCAGTAGTTTTTTATCATGTACTAATGCTGCCATTTTATTATAGTAGGATTTGAGGTGGGTGTCAGGGCATTGTGTTCCAATGTATTTGATGAATTTAGGAACATGAAATTTCTTTGGCACCACCACATTCATCTCTACAGCCTGTATTAGGTCATATAAGTCTAATTCCTTCAATGACCCTAACTCTGGCTTTTAGCGCTGCCATTTTATATTGATTAACATCATAAGAGAATCTTGTTTTATGAGACTCATTGGTGAATGCATCTATAGCTGTAGGAGCTGGTGCCAGTATTGTTGAATGTACAAACACTGGATTTTGTTGGGGATTCTGAGCTTGTTCTCCCATCCTTTCTTCGAGCGAGGTTGTTGCTTGAGTGACAGATCTATTGGAATGACCTTCATTAAAGGCATTTTTAGGTGCTACCTCGAGTAAGCTAACAATGCAGGCCACACTAGCCTTTAGAGACTCCAATTCTTCTTAGAAAGGAGTATCATAGTGGGTAAGCTTTTTATCTTCCATGTTCATCAATCTGAGTCTGGTGTTGTAGACTTTACAAACTGAAGCCTTTTGTGGACCTATATTTCAACATGGTACATGTAGAGATGTAAACTTGAGGAAAATTAGGTTGCATAAATTGCAAACTAACTAATTGGAAATAAAACGAAGAAATTCATGCATAGGGTTAAATAAAAAAATGGGAATTTAGAAATTTTTGGGATATAAATTTTCGGGCGGAATATTTCGAGACATTATAAATTAACCTAGAAATGTTGAGGATTGGATTAAATTGAGGAAAATAAGCTAAACTAAAAGTTCTGAGGTGGAGTTATAAGAAAATAAAAGGAGGTATAGTTTGATTACAAGAATAAAATAAAAAGTTGTGGGGGAAAAAATAATACACTTAAAAGGAAATGGGGCCTAAGTACAAATAAGAGAAATTATAGAGTATAAATACTCCTCTCCTCACTAAAAATCTGCGGCAACCCAAAAGGAAAGAAAAGAGGGAGCTTTTGTATCCATTCTTGCAAAATCAAGAGAGAAACACCAAAATTTCAAGAACCCATCCAATATTAAGGGTTTATAGATGGAGTAAACACTTGTGGGCAAAGGATTAACAAGAAAATTTAAACAAGAAGAGTAGGAGGAGGGTCGACTGTCATTACAAAAAAAGGGAGATAATTTAATTATGAAAGGACGCTTTGATGTTGAATTATAGATTAGGGTTCTTAGATTTGAATTGGGGAAAACGTATCAGTTGTTAAAATTAAGTTAATTTATGTGTGGTATGTGATTTGGTGGCGTGAAACCATGATAATTTACCAAGAAAATGTAGTTTGTGAATGTTATGTGTGAATGGAAGGGGGTGACGAATCTGAACAGGTTTGTCTCTTGACTTTCGGTGAGATTTCAAGTAGAAGGATGGGGGAATTAGGATTAGGTTCCTTTGTAGAAATTGTAGTTTTAGATGTTAGCTAAGTAAGAAAATTAGTCTTGCTGAATTTGGAGTTGTAGAACTCCAGTTATGGGTTACTGACACGATCAAAAGATTGATATTTTCTCCCAAGTGTAGGAGTGTCGAAGTAATAAATAACTCGGCAAAACTAGGGTCAAACCACAGGGAGGTTAACTATATAATAATAATAATAACAACAATAATAACAACAATGATGATGATGATGATGATGATGATGATGATGATGGGTTAAAGAGGACTTTGAGATGTAAGATTAATGTGAAGATTAAACAATGATAAAAACAGTTGTCAATGTTAGAGGATCCACTAATGATATTTCAAATAAGTATAATATAAACTCCTTTTATTACTCAATTGGAAACTACACACAAAGGAGGTTCCAATTGGATGATTTGTCATTAATAACTCATTATAAATTATTAACATGATTATATTAATTATCTTATTAAAGTAACACCAAAGGTTTAAATATTGTCAGGGATTCATGATGCTAACTTATGTTAACAACAAATCAAGTTCCTTTTGATAGCACATGTGTAGGTTATACCATACGGTTGGCTATGAAAGTGTCAAGCATTTGTTGTATCAAGTGTTATACAACACAAATTTAGATTAACTATTTAACAAGCAAGGTATTAAGAATTAATAAGATAAAAATGATAAGACATGTTATGGGTCACTGACACGACCAAAAGATTGATGTTTTCTCCCAAGTGTAGGAGTGTCAAAGTAATAAATAACCCGGCAAAATCGGGGTCGAACCATAGGGAGGTTAACTATATAATAATAATAATAACAACAACAATAACAATGATGATGATGATGATGATGATGATGATGATGATGATGATGGGTTAAAGAGGACTTTGAGATGTAAGATTAATGTGAAAATTAAACAATGATAAAAACAATTGTCAAGGTTAGAGGATCCACTAATGGTATTTCAAATAAGTATAATATAAACTCTTTTTATTACTCAACTGGAAACCACACACAAAGGAGGTTCCAATCGGATGATTTGTCATTAATAGCTCATTATAAATTATTAACATGATCATATTAATTATCTTATTTAAGTAACACCAAACTTTTAAATATTGTCAGGAATTCATGATGCTAACTTATGTTAACAACAAATCAAGTTCCTTTCATAGCACATATGTAGGTTATACCATATGGTTGGCTATGAAAGTGCCAAGCATTTGTTGTACCATGTGTTATACAATACAAATTTAGATTAACTATTTAACAAGCAAGGTATTAAGAATTAATAAGATAAAAATAATAAGACATGTTATGGGTCACTGACACGACCAAAAGATTGATGTTTTCTCCCAAGTGTAGGAGTGTCAAAGTAATAAATAACCCGGCAAAATCGGGGTCGAACCACAAGGAGGTTAACTATATAAATTATAAATTATAAATAATAATAACAACAACAACAACAACAACAATGATGATGATGATGATGATGGGTTAAAGAGGACTTTGAGATGTAAGATTAACGTGAAGATTACACAATGATAAAAACAACATGTGTAGGTTATACCATACGGTTGGCTATGAAAGTGCCAAGCATTTGTTGTACCAAGTGTTATACAACACAAATTTAGATTAACCATTTAACAAGCAAGGTGTTAAGAATTAATAAAATAAAAATGATAAGACATGTTATGGGTCACTAACACGACCAAAAGATTGATGTTTTCTCCCAAGTGTAGGAGTGTCGAAGTAATAAATAACCCGGCAAAACCGGGGTCGAACCATAGGGAGGTTAACTATATAATAATAATAATAACAACAACAATAACAATGATGATGATGATGATGATGATGATGATGATGGGTTAAAGAGGACTTTGAGATGTAAGATTAATGTGAAAATTAAACAATGATAAAAACAATTGTCAAGGTTAGAGGATCAACTAATGGTATTTCAAATAAGTATAATATAAACTCTTTTTATTACTCAACTGGAAACCACACACAAAGGAGGTTCCAATCGGATGATTTGTCATTAATAGCTCATTATAAATTATTAACATGATCATATTAATTATCTTATTTAAGTAACACCAAACTTTTAAATATTGTCAGGAATTCATGATGCTAACTTATATTAACAACAAATCAAGTTCCTTTCATAGCACATATGTAGGTTATATCATACGGTTGGCTATGAAAGTGCCAAGCATTTGTTGTACCATGTGTTATACAATACAAATTTAGATTAACCATTTAACAAGCAAGGTATTAAGAATTAATAAGATAAAAATGATAAGACATGTTAATAGCACGTTGATTAGGACATAATCATTGAAGTCCATATTGAGTTTATATTATACTTATCCTAACACCATTAGCGAAACCTTTTCACATTAACATAATAAACTTAGCTAAACATAATGAAGAAGAAAAACATAAATAAATAAGAGGAGAACATGATTATATAAGTATAGTAAAGGAAATGAAAGCAAAACTTAAGCATGAAAAAAATATAAAGAAAGAGAGCAAGAACATGATCTTGATCTGAAAAACCAAGATGCCTAAATGCATGGCAAATGCCTCCTTTTATAGGCTAAAATTCAAAACTATTGATTTGATGACTAATTGTTTAGTGGGTGGCCACATCTTCACTTGGTGACAATCATTATCTTCTTGTCTAAACAAAACATCATTGCTAACATCAGAATTTGAACAGATAGTCTTCATGAACGTTCTAGGAAATTGTCTCAGCTTTCCAACAAAACAAGAATAGGCGTATTTGGACTTCTAGAACTCGAGATATGGGCTGAACACTAAACAGTGTCTGGGCTGCAGGACAGATTCCGACTTTTCTGTTGTTGCTACCATTTGAACTAAAAAATGACACTTTTAAATCTTGGACTCTTCATGAAAGTTTTAGGCCTATGTCTTAGCTTTACATACATGTAAACCAAACCTAAATCCAAGTTCTACAGTTCCAATTATGATCTAATAACCGAATGGTGTTCCAGTTTGGACTGAATCAACATCTCTTTTCTATGTTTAGCCCTTTCTTTATCTTCTCAATTTCAATAGTTAAACTCATCAATCAATCCTTTGATTTATGTGATAGGCTTGCATTTAAGATGAACATTTACCATAAATTAAAGGTATCTTATGTTATTAGACATGTTATTATAAAACATGCTCTAGTTAAGGAGTTATTGATACTTCAAGTGCAAAATGATGATATAAAACCTTGATAAAAATGCACTTTTAAGTACTAATCAGTCACTAACCGAGATTGAGTCGTGACTGAATCTGTAGGGCAGTAGGATTCATTAGTTGATGAGAAATTTTGATTATCTTAGAGGCAGAATTGGGTTCTCTTTCGTTCAAAGAACTCGTAGGCTCGTGCCTTAGCTTTCCAAGGATACCAATCTCACTTGAAATGGAGTTCTAGAACTCTGGATATAGTTAAAAATCTTAAGAGAGTTCAGACAGTAACGGTTAGACAGTAATAGTTCAATGTCTAGACAGTAACGATTCAAGATAGTAACGGTTGGACAATAATAGTCTAATGTCTAGACAGTAACAATTGGACAGTAACAGTTCAATGTCTAGATAATAACGGTTCAAGATAGTAACAGTTCAATGTCTAGACAGTTACAGTTCAAGACAGTAACAGTTCAATATCAAGACAGTAACTGTTGGACAGTAACAGTCCAAGGTCTAAACAGTAATGGTTGGACAGTAACAATTCGAGATTTAAACAGTAATGGTTCAAATATAAAGAAAGGAATGATAACTATGGTTGGATAAAGAATGATAACATTAATGGGTGTAATGAGAAAAACGTAAAATATAAAGAAAGAATGCTTGAATGAAAAACCTATTACCTATTGATATGATTATTATAAAATATATCCTTGAATGAGGAAAATTTATGAGATAAGTCTGTGATTGCTGGAGGGACCACTGATGTGGTACAACAGCAGCAGTAGGGGAGCACGAGTAGAGCTTCTACTGCAGGTAGGTGATTTGCAACTATACTTTCTAATTAAATTCCAAGATTATATGTTATGGATGTGATATATGTATTACCGAATATTGGATATTATGGTTAATAAGGAAATTTTGCGTAATGATGTCGATATTTTGAATAGTATTCAAGGTGAAAGGATGTTGTGTGAATTGCCAAGTGATGAAATTATCGCTGACAAAGGAAATATAAGAAGTGTGATATGGGACGTGGACTAGCATACATATAGTGTATGTTAGAATCCCGGGTAAGGGGATCACCATGTATTGGCTAGTATACATTTAGTGTATGTTAGGATCTTGGGTGAGGGAATCACCTTGCATCGACTCTTACGGGGTTATGATGATATTAGTGAAATTGGTATCGGTAATGTGTTAAGCGAAAATAATCATGGCTGATCTTATGAAATCTTGAATGGAGGTTGATAATGGAAGAGGAAACAGTTTTTAGTAGTTGAAGGAGAAAGAGTTTCCAATGAAAACCAGAAGGGAGAAGTGAATAAAATATGAATGCATGTTTGCCTTTTTAAATTGTTGGATATTTGTGTTGCTATACTATTATGATATTCATGTTTCAATAATATATATTTTGTTTCAGGACCATCGCATGCACGACAGGAGTAGATCCTAGCTTATGTTCAATTTTTGTAATATAGGTTCTAGGGAGTACACCTTTGTATTTTGTAATATTACAACTTTTATATAACTTAACCTATTTGGGAGTGTGGTTGCAGTTGGTTTTCAAAGTACTTTTCGTGCCGAAATACATCAAAATGATGTTTTTTCATTTTTTAAAAATCAATTTTGAGATCAGCACATCAAAATGATCCAAAACATACAAAAAAATTTAAATTTTTGCAAAACAAAAAAAAATTTAATTTTTTGCAAAACAAAAAAAATTAAATTTTTTGGGAACGCGGTTTGCATAGCGTTCCCAAACGTTCTCTATAATTGATGTTTAAACTTGAATAGATGAATTTAATTCTGCAGTTTGTATAACCATCTTCCATATATGCATGTTTATATCTTTTATCCATCCATAATGATAATTGTTGTTCAATGCATATCACAAATATTATGGTTGACATGAATGATGATGTTTTGTGGGATTAAGACCCAGGATGATTGGGTTGAATTGAGTTAGGAGATGCGGGATATTAGAAGTGTAAACAGGTTGTATGTCGATAACTTGGGACCTCCCGGTATAGGGGAGACTCTGCCGAAATTTTAGTGAAAATTTTGATAAATTTTAATATGAACACCCTGTCCATGTGTGTGTGTGTGTGTGTGTGTAAATTTAATTACTCTGTTTATCAGTTAATATGAGATTGTTGCTTTATCCCGGATCGGGGGATGTTACATTTTGGTATCAAAGCTTAGGTTGTTATTCCAGGGACATGAATAATCATATCATTTTGAAATGTGTTTCAGGATGGTGAGAACAAGGCAAGGAGCCAGGACTAATCCATCCCCAGTTCGGTGAAGTGATCAGAGTCTTCATTATGAAAGTGATCCAGACCGGGATCCCTTGGTAGACACCTATTCTTATGTACCTGCAACATCAGTGAACTTTGAAAGGGACGAGTCAGTGAGACTTTGAGATGATTCGTTGTCTCGTCAGGTAGATGTATCAATGCCCGAGGTATCAGATAGACAGGGGGAGATAATATACCCCCACCAGTGGCACCGGTAGCTGGGTCAAACCCATTTTCAGATCCTGCTTTTATGGATCATATAGTGAGAGCCATAGCATCAGGAATGACATCAGGAGCCTTCAGTACAGCTTCTAGATTAGGGGGGGTAGTCACCATAGTGCAGTGGGTGAAGGGTATGCGAGAGATGGGTTGTATGACTTACCGTGGCGAAGAGGATGCTGAAGTTGCTGGGCATTAGCTAAGTAAAGTGGAAAGAGTTGTAAATCAGATGCAGGTGTCAGAGGAGCTACGGGTGGATTGACTCAGCTATTATTGAAAGTGCCCATTCTTGGTGGGAGACCATTAGAGAGAGGAGATCTGGGGAGGTATCAAGATGGAGGGACTTTCGTGAAGAGTTTGAGGAGAGGTACTATTCTTGGGAGCATAGTAGGGAGAAAGAACAAGAGTTTTTGGATTTAAGGCAGAGAGATTTGACAGTTCTGGAGTATGAGAGGAGATTCCAGGTTTTAACAACTTTTTCCTCCACTTACCTTCCCACAAAGCACCATAGGGTGGAGAGGTTCCGTGATGGATTGAGGCAGGAGCTGAGGATGATATTGATAGCCATGCAGTTTCAGTCTGTGCTGGAATTGGTATGGGCTGCTTAGGGTATGGAGAGGGTAATAAGAGGAGAGATTTTGAGTTTTTGACTAGGAGACCCCCTTTCCCAAAGAAAGGGAAGAGTGGGCAATCATTAGGATAGTTCCAGAGATGAGGTGAGAGTTTCACCCTAGGAGGTAGCTCAGGAAGATCTAGACAGGTTAGTGGAAGAGGATCCTGGGGAGGACAGGCTAGACAAGGAGTCACAACTGCTGAAGGGTCTACAGAACAGAAGGGACCAGTATATCCATTATGTTAGAGGTGTGAGCAGCGACACCCTGGAGATTGCTTTGCAATGCTGGGGAGATGTTATATTTGTAGAGGACAGGTGCATCGATGGAGAGAGTGCTCGCATGTAGGCAGAGGCTGTTACTATTATGGGGACACGAGTCAAAGGAAGAAGGATTGTCCTTGTATAACTACCGAGGGACCCATGGTTAGAGGATTGAGGTTCAAAGCCAGCAACAATCAGTTATAGTCAATCGTCCTATCAGGCCTACCCAGTCAGGGACGAGTGCTATTCGAGGGAGGCCTGGAAATTAGGAGGGGAGGACTCAAGGTCGGGTATATCACATGACCTACGAGGATGTGAGAGTTGTACCTGATGTGGTGGCAGGTATTTTACAGTTAGATACAATGCAAGTTTATGCTTTAATTGATCCTGGAGCTAGTCATTCCTTTGTAGCTTATAGAATTATGAATAACCTACATGTTTTATCTAGTAAGTTGGGTGTAGGAGTGACAGTTAGTACACCTCTGGGAGAGAATATACATATTGATGATATTTATAGAGGGGTAAAACTATAAGTTGGAGGGTTAGAATTGAGGGTAGATCTTATGCCGTCAGAGTTATATGATTTTAACTTGATTCTGGGTATGGATTGGCTAAGTAAACATAAGGCACAAGTGGATTGTTTCACTAAAACGGTGACAATCCAAGGAATAGGTGATAAAAGAGTAGTGTTTAAAGGGAAAAGAAAAGTAATTTCAAGTTGTGTAATCTCAGTCTTGGTGGCCGGAAAGTTATTGAGGAAGGGTTGTTCTGCTTGGCTAGCCCATGTAAGAGAGCTGAAAAATGGTAGCATAGATTTGGCTAGTAGTCCTGTTGTGAGGGAGTTTCGAGATGTATTCCCAAAAGAGTTGCCAGGATTACCTCCGGTTAGAGAAATTGAAGTTTCCATAGAAATTGTTCTAGGAATTTCTCCTATAGCCCAGTATCCTTATAGGATGGCACCATTGGAACTGGTTGAACTGAAGGTCCAACTTCAGGAATTGTTAGATAAAGGCTTCATCCGGCCTAGTAACTCGCCCTAAGGAGCTCCAGTATTGTTAGTAAAGAAGAAGGATGGCACACTTCGTTTATGCATTGATTATCATCAATTGAATAAAGTGACAGTGAAGAACAAGTACCCACTCTCACGAATAGATGATTTGTTTGATAAGTTGAAGGGTGCTAGAGTGTTCTCTAAGATAGATTTGAGGTCTCGGTACCACCAGCTGAGAATCGAGGAATAAGACATACAGAAGACTACTTTCAGAACCTGTTATGGGCATTACGAGTTTTTGGTGATGCCTTTCGGGTTAACCAATGCTCTAGCCATGTTTATGGACTTGATAAATCGGGTGTTTCGGCCTTACCTGGACCAATATGTGGTGGTATTTATTGACGATATCTTGGTATATTCAAACTCTTACTTGGAGCATGAACAACATCTAAGGGTTGTGCTACAGACTTTAAAGGAGAATCGACTATATACAAAGCTGGATAAGTGTGAGTTCTGGCTCAAGGAGGTAGTATTTTTGGGCCATGTAATTTCTACAGAAGGAATATTTGTGGATCCAAGGAAGGTTGAAGCCATGTTGAAGGAGAGACCTCCCAACATGAAAGAAATTCGGAGTTTCTTGGGTCTTACTGGGTATTACAGGAGGTTTATTGAGGGGTTCTCCACTATAGCATCACCTTTGACTAAGCTTACCCACAAGGAAGTTAGGTTTGTTTGGTCAGAAGAGTGTGAGGCAAGCTTCCGAGAACTGAAGGAGAGGCTCATTTCTGCTCCTGTGCTAGCCCTTCCCTCAGGGACAGAAGGGTTTGTGGTATATAGTGATGCCTCAAAAAAGGGTCTGGGATGTGTGTTGATGCAACTTGGGTGTGTGATTGTTTGTGCATCGAGACAACTAAAGTCGCAAGAATTGAATTACCTAGTTTATGACCTGGAACTTGCAGCGGTGGTGTTTTCCCTAAGAGTATGGTAACATTATTTGTATGGGTTACAAGTTCAAATCTTCACGGACCATAAGAGTTTAAAGTATTTGATGTCACAAAAGGAGCTGAACATGTGACAAAGGAGATGGGTAGAGTTGATAAAGGATTGTGATTGTGTGATTGACTACCATCCTAGTAAGGCTAATGCAGTACTGATGCCTTGAGTAGGAAGGGAAAAACAATAATGAATGATATGGAGATAAAAGAACAAGGAAGTATAGTGGAATTGAAGAACATGGGCTTGCAGCTAAGTGTAGGGCCTGAGGGATCACTGTTAGCTCAGTTAAAGATCCGATCTGTATTTCGAGACAAGGTCTTGGTGGCTCAAGAGGTGGATGGGAAAGTAAAGGAGATCAAGGAGAGGGTAAACTAAGGTGTAGAGACAACATTTCAAATGTATCTGATGGGCTAATACCTATAGGTAGGCGAATTTATTTGACTGATGATAAGACTTTGATAAATGAAGTATTGAGGGAAGCTCATGAATCCCAATTTGCTACTCATCTTAGAAGTACAAAGATGTATAAGGATTTAAAGGAATACTACTAGTGACCAAATATGAAGAGGGAAATAGCAGAATTTATATCGAACTGTAGGATCTGTCAGCAAGTAAAGATAAACCACCAGAGACCTGTAAGGGTATTACAGTTATTGTTGATTCCAGAATGGAAATGGGAGGATATTTCTATAGATTTTGTGATGGGATTACTTAAGGGAAAGAAAGGGAATGATCCTATGAAAATGACTGATTCGGTAGATAAGCTAGCAAAATTATATGTAAATGAAGTAATCAGACTTCATGGAGTGCCAATGTTGATTATATCGGATCGGGATCCAAGGTTTATATCGAGATTATGGCCTAGCTTACAACGAGCATTGGGGGCAAAGTTGAATCTAAGCACAACATTTCATCCTCAGACGGATGGTCAATCTAAGAGGACCATTCAAACTCTTGAGGATCTCCTGAGGTCCTGTATGCTGGAGTTTGGAGGGAACTGGGAGGATCTCCTGTCGTTGGTGGAGTTTACTTATAATAATAGTCATCAAGCTACTGTTAGTATGGCTCCATATGAAGCATTGTATGGGAGGAAATGTCGTACCCCAATTTGTTGGGATGAAGTAGGAGAAAGGAAGCTTTTAGAACCTGAAATGGTGCAACTGACAACTGACAAGGTGAGGGTGATCAGAAAGAGGATGAAGGAAGCCCAGGATAAACAGAAAAGTTACGCAGATAATCGAAGAAGGCGTTTGGAATTCCAAGTGGGGGATAAGGTACTTTTGAAGGTGGCGCCTTGGAAAGGCATCATTCAATTTGGAGTAAAAAAGAAATTAGTTCTGAGATATATTGGCCCCTTCAAGATTAAGGAAAGAATCAGACCAGTTGCCTATCAATTAGAGTTGCCTGTATATTTGGATAAGATTCACAATGTGTTCCATGTGTCATTGCTGCGAAAGGCTAAGATAGACCTCTCACGAGTATTGCCACATGTTCCTATAAAGATTAAAGGGGATCTAACCATGGAAGCTAAGCCTGTCAAGATTTTGGATCGAGATGTGAAGGTGTTGAGAAATAAGAGAGTTCCCTTGGTGAGAGAATTGTGGAGAAGCTCTCAAATAGAAGAAGAAACATGGGAAAGAGAATCCGACATGAAGGCTAAATTTCCGTGTTTATTCTCCGATATAGATACGTAACTTGAATTTCGAGGATGAAATTTATATTAGGAGGGGAGAATGTAAACCCCGGGAAAATAAGGTTGCATAAATTGCAAACTAACTAAATGGAAATAAAGCAAAGAAATTCATGCACAGGGTTAAATAAAAAAATAGGAATTCATAAATTTTTGGGATATAAATTTCCAGAAAAAATATTTCGCGACATTATAAATTAATCCGGAAATGTTGAGGATTGGATTAAATTGAGGAAAATAAGCTAAACTAAAAGTTCTGAGGTGGAGTTATAAAAAATGAAAAGATGTGAGATACGGACGTAGGGCTGGCGCTTATACCCGGATTGGAACCAAAGAATCCCCGTCTGGGAAGAGCTCGATGCTTTCCCTCTAGAAAAAAAAGAGAGCAAGGCTTTTTCCTTCAACACATAATCCCTAAGGTTCAAGATAGATCTCTTTTCATGAGAAAGTCTATACCTTATTGGGTTAAATCCTAACCGTTCTAAAGTCTAAATTTTAGCATCGCATTTATCTACACCTTATATCTTTAATACCTGAGGGTGTACTTTAATTTTACACCCACAAATATTAAAGTCTACATCTGGATCCTAAAAAAATTAAAAAAAGGGCTCTATAAGGTAAGGAAGAAAATCAGTCTTAACTAAAAGCCTATCGAAGTCACTTACGGATCCGGATTCCATTCTTTTTGAGTGAACGAAGCGCAAGCTCCGCCCAGACCCGCTCAACGCTGCGCCCCCCCCCTCAGCAGCAACAAGGTGCTCCCAAGCGACCCTGGGGACCCAACCCAATGGAGCTCACTACCAAAATGACCCCTACCCATTCCTACCTATTCTCCATCCTTCTGACCTGGAAAGCCATTTCTCTACCCAGAGATCACTCCCCTGGCCTCCTGGTCTCGACTATTTAAAGTTCTGTCCAGTTCACCGAGACGCAGGCCATACCATCGACGACTACACAAGGAAATTAATCAAGCTAGGGATGGTTTTGAGGGCTGATTGTTTTCTTATATTATTCTGAATATTTTACTTAGTTTTTATGTTTTTTTAAGTATTATTTGAACCATAATATTGTAGTTTAGGTTTTTAAATTCATTTGGGTTTGTTTTGGCCCAAATTAAGTGTTTTAGATATATTTTAGGCATTAGGCTTGTGTTAGCTGAAAGCCCAATGATTTGCAACCTAATATGGGTTCATTACGTTTAATTATCTTAAAACTATATAATGTTTTTCTTCCTGTGAATTTTAGCAGCCTTCAGATTAATAATATTCTTGTGTTAAACATGTTCTTTGTTGTGACAAAGAATAAAACTTGACTTATCAAGGTATAAATAACTTTATGGTGTCAGTTCGCAAATTCTAATACCTCTAATTCTTAGTTACAGGTTAACTATAGGTCAAAGGTTTGCAAACCTAATTTTCGACTTTTTTGGGGAAGTATCATCTTTGTTGGGGGTTGCTTGACCATATGATCAAGAGGTCCGCATAAACTATTATGTGCAACAAAATGTGAAACATAGTTTTATACTATTTTTTTATTGATTTTTATTATTATTAAACCTTATTTTAATTAGTTTGGGCTTTATTTAAATTAGATACATGTCTGGCCCATTAGTAGTAGGGTTTTATTTTCAAAAGCATAAATACTTTTGGTAAGGAAAAAATATTAAGACATTATAATACTATTGCTATCAAATTTATTCAGCTTATATGAGAGATATTCTTGCATTCTTTGGTTCTCTAATGAACAAAATTGACTTATCGAAGATTAACTAGCTTCGTGGTGTCTTCCTTATACTTCTCATTTATGAATTGATATTCGTAAAGTCGGGGTTCTTATTCCAATAGTGTTGGTGTCTTGGGACAAGTTTTCATTGTGTCATACTCCTATTATACCTATTTTGGCTTTCCATGATTCGTTTTCAATCTTGTTGTGGTTTGCGTGAGCACGAGGTTCGCATTAGTAAGAGCATGTAAATTTTCATTCTTAAAAATCAACAACTTTTCACTCATGTATTTTTTTTTATTTTATTTGGATTTTATCTTATTTTCACTAGTTTCGCAGCAGCATTAGATTTATTTCATAAAACTATATTGTCGTGTTTTTAATGTACACATATGATGCAAACCCTTGGTAAATTTTCAAAAAAGTAAAAGAAAAAAAAACAAAAAACAAAAATGTTTGAAGTATTCCTCAAAGATAATTAAGCATCAATCATTGAATTTAAATATGTATTCTAATCTAATTTGTGATAATAAATAAATTAATCATGAAAAACATCAAGTTTTTCTACTTATCCTTACTTCTTAGTTAACCTAGCATTCATGCATGAATTAACCCTAGTCACATAATAACCTTCATTAAGCATGTGATTAGTACTTAAAAGTGTATTTTTATCAAGGCTTTATATCATCATTTTGCACTTGAAGTATCAATATCTCCTTAACTAAAACATGTTTTATAATAACATGTCTAATAATATAAGATACCTTTAATTTATGGTAAATGTTCATCTTAAATGCAGGCCTATCACATAAATCAAAGGATTGATTGATGAGTTTAACTACTGAAATTGAGAGACAAAAAAAGGGCTAAGCTTAGAAAAGAGATGTTGGTTCAGTCCAAACTGGAATACCATTCGATTATTGGATCATAACTGGATCTGTAGAACTTGGATTTAGGTCTAGTTTATATGTATGGAAAACTAAGACATAGGCCTAAAACTTTTATGAAGAGTCCAAGATTCAAAAGTATTGTTTTCAAGTTCAAATTGTAGCAACAACGGAGAAGTCGGAATATGTCCTGTAGCCCAGACACTGTTCAGTGTTCAGCCCATATCTCGAGTTCTAAAAGTCTAAATGTGCCGATTCTTGTTTTGTTGAAAGCTGAGACAATTGCCTAGAACTTTTATGAATACTATCTGTTTAAATTCTGATGTTAGCAATGACGTTTTGTTCAGACAAGAAGATAAGGATTGTTACCAAGTCAAGAGGTGGCCACCCACTCAACAATCAGTCATCAAATCAATAGTTCTGAATTTTGGCCTATAAAAGGAGGCATTTACCATGCATTTAGGCATCTTGGTTTTCATATCAAGATCATGTTCTTGCTCTTTCTTTTTGTAATACTTATGTTTGGTTTTCATTAATCTCTTGTTTATGCCTTTCATTTCATTTCCTTTACTTAGTTAACTTATATCTTACTTATGTTCTTATCTTGTTTATTTATGTTTCTCTCTTTCATTATGTTTAGCTAAGTTTATTATGTCAACGTGAAAAGGTTACACTAATGGTGTAAGAATAAGTATAATATAGACTCAATATGGACTTTAATGTTTGATACTAACATGTTTTGTATTTGTTATCTTATTCACTCTTAATACCTTGCTTGTTAAATAGTTAATCTAGATTTATGTTGTATAACCCTTGGTACAACATGGCACTTTCATAGCCCAACTGTATGGTATAACCGACACTTGTGCTATGAAAGAAACTTGATTTGTTGTTAACATAAGTTATAATCATGAATACCTAACAACATTTACAAGTATTAGCATTATTCGAATAAGATAACTAATGTAATCATGTTAACAATTTATAATCCGATTGGAACCTCCTTTGTGTGTGATATCCAATTGAGTAATAAAAAGAGTTTATATAATACTTGTTTGAAATACCATTAGTGGATTCTCTAACCTTGACAATTATTTTATTCTTGTTTAATCCTTGTATCAATATCACTTCTCAAAGCTCTCTTCAACTCCTTTTCTGTTATTATCTATTTCTTTATTTATAGTTTATACAGTTAACCTTTCTGTGGTTTGACCCCGGTCTTGCCGGGTTATTTATTACTTCGACACTCCTGCACTTGGGAGAAGACATCAATGTTTTGATCGTGTCAGCATGTAATATTTAATTACATGATAGTATTAAAATCAATATAGATGAAAATGATTCATGACAATTAAACATACATGGAGAGTTAATTTAATCAATAATTACGTTTTCCAAGTAAGAAATAATCAAATATGGGTTTGAAAATTAGATATTTCTGCTACTTAAGTTAATTAGTCATGAATCTATCATAAACTAATTGCTGGTAATAAATTTAAAACCAAAAACATATGTTACGCATTGTATAAAATTAAGGTCATCAATTATCAAGTTTTAATCATAGAAAAATATAACATATTCATGTATCACAATAAGATAATTTTAAGCACAAATCCTCATGATAATTTAAAACCCAAGAGTATTAACTTCTTAAAATTATAAACTAAACTTGTCTCAAATTTGGAAAATGAAAAAAGATATAAAAAAATTCTAAAAGAATTATAGAACCTCTCATTCTCTTCTTGTACATTCTGAACGTGATCTCTTTTTATTTTTAGATTAGGGCTAGTTTTTATGGAATTAAGGAGGTGGAGAAGTTTCCTAGTTAATAATTAATTCCTAATCAAATTACTTTAAGGTCTCCTTGTACTAATATAATTTTAATGACTTGTGTATTGACCTTGACCTTCTAGAGAGGTTTTCTAGTCATGCGGGAAGCTTATCACATCATTAATGAGTTGTCATGTCATCATCCAAACCTGGAAAGATGGGTTGGACTTATGCTAGTTTGTTGGAAGATTTTAAACCCAACTTTAAACATATCGTTCTCTCTCGTCTGAATGATTTAATAAGCCTACCATATATGGATCAAAAGCTTGAGATGTTGATGCGATCCAAGCACCAAAGGATTCATTGGAGGTTTCAGTTGGTCTAGTTTTAAGGCTTAGAGCTAAGAGGTTCAAAGAGACCTTTAATGGACTTCTACAAGATACGTGGGCTAAGGTGGACTTCAAGAGAATATTAAATAATGAGGAGCAAGCCGTTATTAATCTTATTCATGTTCAATAGGGATTTGTTGGTGGAACCAAGACCATTACACAAGATTGGGAGAAGAAGATTAGATTCGAATGGTTGGACCTTTTGCTACCCTTTTTTATCATAACTAGAGCTACAAGTCGAATTTTGAGGTGATTATAGTTGGTCTGAAAACTAGACTTCCATACCTTTCCAACGGTATATGACACACCTTCTAATTGTTTAAGACGACAGAGAACCATCCGTTTGAAGTTGGGTTTTGCTGCTGCTAGACAGAATGCAGAAATAACCGAACTTGTCTTATTAAATTAGTTGGCTATTAAACTTTCTTTATTTTGTAGGAAATATTTCTTTGGGTTTCAGACTTGTTTATTTTATTTATTTTAATTAGTTTGGGCTAGTTTTAGCTTGGGTTGATTACTATTTAAATTGGATTTATATGTGACCCATTAGGGAAACTAGGGTTTTTGGCTTGGGGTATAAATACTCTTGAGAATAATTTTCAGCACACTTTTTTGCCTAATAATATTCTGATTTTTGTTGACCTTTGGTTGTCAATCTAGGTTCTTGATTGAACTTTCAACTCTTCAAAGAATTGACCAATCTTTATTGTGAATTTATACTCTTTTTGCTCGTTTCCAGGTATAAGCGTTGTGATTGAGTTGATTTATAGTCTTGTTGCCTTGGAGCAAGTCTTTCATTATGATAAGCTCATCCTATTTTCAGCAAACTTGGATTAGATAGATCTTGGGTTCGTGAATTTCATTAAATTTTGCTAGGGTTCACATCAGTTAGTATCAGAGCAGATCTAATCACAGGTTATATTCTTCAATTTGTGTCTTTTGTTTCTTGATTTTTTTTCTCTCTTAATTAGTTTTGGCCACATATATTAAAAAAAAATAGGGTTTTTGCATCCTCTTGAATTGTTGAGCACAAAATCATAAAGTACTGTTCTTGTTGAATTCTTGATCTTGCCGCAATATATACATCCAAAAAAAAAATGTGTTCTTGAATTTTTCTTCTTGATTGCCGAATTGGTATAAAAAAAGGGCTTGATCTTTAAAAATTTGATTGATGCCGCAAAAAAAAAATTAAAAAAATCAACATTCTAGAGTTTGGCCGAGAGCTAGGGAAAGAAAATTGGTCATTGGGAATTTGTGTTGCTCTTTATTTTTATTTTCAGGTTCTATCATTGCTTGATTTAATTTTCAATTTAGATAGTGAATCTCTTTAGTATTATTGCTTCCATTCAATTTATTTCGCGTCTTCAAATCTTTATATCACTCGCACAAATTTGCATTGCTACTCGTGAATTTGTCATCGTAGTTTTGTTTTGTTAGTTTTGTAAATTTCTTGCTTCTTGAGTCTATATCAAATTTAGAAATTCATTGCGTAGTTGGTTGCTTTTCTGAATTATTGCTAAGTGATTTCAAGAACTAAAGAAATGCAATTTGAGTGGAAAAAGGCGTAAGGAGCATATTAGAGTGAAAAGCCTATAAATTTGTGTGAAACACGAGTGTGTGAGGTGTTATTTTTATTGCTAATGATTTTCGTGCAGGTTTAAAAAAAAAGAAATAATGTCTTCTAACAATGTGCCACAAAAAAGGGTGAAATCCTAGAAGACGGGCTTTTGTGAATACAACAACAGATGGAATTTATGTTTGGTGACCTGATGACTAGGATTGAAAAACAGATGAGGTCTTATGGGGGACGTAGTAAAAAGGGTAGAGAAGCTAGGAAGGAGGAAAGTGTTGCTGGAAACTCTGCAGATGAAGCCGAGGATGATCTTAACCATGGTAGTGGGTTCCGTACACATAGGAGAGAGAGGTATAAGAATCGGACAAGGAGGGGACATATTCGGCCACATATGGATTTTGAGTATAGAGGGGATTTTGATGATTCAGGTGATGTAGACCGAAATTTGGGTAGTATTAAGTTAAAAATCTCAGTCTTTAAGGGAAAAACTTATCCAAAAGCTTACTTAGATTGGGAAAAAAAATATAGAGATGATTTTTGACATTCATAGGTACTCTAAAGAAAAGAAGGTTAAGTTAGCTGCGGTGGAGTTTACAGATTATGCCATGGTTTAGTGGGAGAGATTGGTGGTAGAAAGAAGAAGGAATAGAGAAAGACCACTTAGCACATGGGAGGAGTTGAAGACAATAATAAAGAAGAGGTATGTTCCTAAACACTATTATCGGGAGTTGTTTAATCGTTTACAAATGATTACATAGGGTAATAAGAGTGTGGAGGAGTATCAGAAAGAATTAGAGGTGGCTATCATTAGAACTAATGTTAATAAAGATAAGGAAGTTACTATATCTAGGTTTTTGAATGGCTTGAATAGAGACATAGCTAATGTTATGGAGTTGCAATCTTATGTTTAATTGGAAGAGTTAGTGCATTTGGCTATTGAGGTTAAAGGACAGTTGAAAAGAAAGGGTAGTACATGATTTGAAGCTTATTCGGGGGTCTTCTTCGGGTTAGAAGTTGAATTGTAGGAGAGAGGGTAGTGCACCATCGAAGCCTTTGGTGACTTCTAAGGTTGCCGAACCTACCTCCATGAAGAAGCAGATTTCGGCCAATGATTAAAAACTTAAGGAAGAAGTCCAACCGAAGTGTAATCATGATATAAAGTGTTTCAAGTGCCAAGGATTGGGACACTATGCATAGAGTACAAATCGTTGAGTTATGATTCTAAGGGATGATGAGGAGATTGTGTCCACTAGTGAGTCTGATTGTGATGACTTGCCATCACTTAAGGATGCTAGTGATTTAGAGTATATTGTTGGTGATTAGAAAGTCACTCAGTGTTCAGATTAAGGAGGATGATGTGGAGTAATAAAGGGAGAAAATCTTCAATACTAGATGTTTAATCAACAATAAGGTATGTAGTATGATAATTAATAGTGGTAGTTGTACTAATGTTGCTAGTATTACTTTGGTTAGAAAGTTGAGATTGAATACCATAAAGCTTGAGAGGCCTTATCAGCTTCAATGGTTGAATGAATGTGGTGTTGTTAGGGTAAATATACAGGTGATGATTTCTTTTTCAGTAAGCAAGTATAAGGATGAAGTGTTGTGTGATGTTGTGCATATGCATGCTACTCATTTGTTATTAGGGAGGCCTTGGTAATTTGATAGAAAAGGCCAAGCATGATGGGTTTAAGAATAAGTATTCATTGGAAAAAGATGGTAGAATTTATACACTTACCCCATTAACACCAAAGCAAGTATAAGATCAAATTCAGTTGAAGAAAAGCTATGAGGAGGAGCACTCAGATTCGGCCAAAGTGGAAGAACAAGCCGAAAAATATGGTGAGAATGTGAGGAAGAGTGAAAATAAAGTGAACTATGAGTTGAAAACAAAAGGGGACAAAGTTTCAGCCTTTAGGAAATTAGGGGAGGGTCACGGCCAAAAAGAAAAAAATAAAAGGGAGCCGAGAGTGGAGAGAAAATGAGCAGAGAGAAGAAATAAAGGGTGAGAAAAGAAGAGTGTGTAGAAAAAGTGGGGAAAAACCTTAATTTCTTTGCCAAATCTAGTGATCTTAAACATGCTTATCTTTCGAAATTGCATATGATTTTACTTATGTATAAAGAGGCATACTTTAACACTGATAATTTGGATTCATGTGTTCCTAGTGTTGTTAAAGTTCTTTTACAGGAATTTGAAGATGTCTTTCCAGAAGAGATTTCTAGTGGCTTGCCACCAATTAGGGGAATTGAACATCAAATCGACTTTGTTCCATGAGCATTTATACCAAATAGGCCAGCATATAGGAGCAATCCCAAAAAGTCTAAGGAACTCTAACGGCAAGTGGAGGAGTTGATGTCGAAAGGATACATTCGTGAAAGCATAAGTCCTTGTGCAGTTCCCGTGCTTCTTGTCCCAATGAAAGACAAGACTTGGTGAATGTGTGTCAATTGCAGAGCTATCAATAACATCACTGCAAAGTATCAACATCTTATTCCTAAATTAGATGACATGTTAGATGAATTGCATGGTTCTAAACATTTTTGAAGATTGATTTAAAAAGTGGTTATCATCAAATTAGGATGAACGAAGGGGATGAATGGAAAACTGCTTTTAAAACTAAATATGGTTTGTATGAGTGGTTGGTTATGCCTTTTGGACTTACTAATGCACCTAATACTTTTATGAGATTGATGAATCATGTTTTGTGTGCTTTCATTGGTAAGTTTGCAATTGTCTACTTTGATGATATTTTGATTTATAGTAAGGAGTTTTACAAGCATATGGATCATTTGAGACAAGTTCTTGATGTGCTTAGAAAAGAGTCCTTATATGCTAATTTGTAAAGGTGTGACTTTTGCATGGATGTAATTATTTTTCTTGGATATGTTGTTAGTACAAAAGGTATAGAGATGGATGAGACTAAGGTGAAGGATTTACATGCAAAGATTCGACAACAAATAGAGAAAAAAAAATGAACAATATGCACACAAGGCTAATAGAGGATGAAAATTGGTAAGGTTTGAACCAGGTGATTAGGTTTGGGTGCATATAAGAAAGAAAAGGTTCCCTGAACAAAGGAGATCAAAGTTAATGCCTCGAGGAAATGGTCCTTTTCAAATCATAAAAATGATTAATGATAGTGCCTATAAAGTGGATTTGCCAGGTGAGTATGGTGTTAGTGTTACATTCAATGTCACTGATCTTTCTTTGTTTGATGTAGGCGATGATTCAAGGTCGAATCCTTTTAAAGAGAGAGGGGATGATGTGATCCAAGCACCAAAGGATCCATTGGAGGTTCCGGTTTGTCCAGTTACAATGCTTTGAGCTAAGAGGTTCAAAGAGGCTTTCAATGGATTTCTTCAAGATACATAGGTTAAGGTAGACTTTAAGAGAATATTAAATAATGAGGAGCAAGTCGTGATTAATCTTATTCATGTTCAAGAGGGACTTGTTGGTGGAACCAAGACCATTACACAAGGATTTGGAGAAGAATCAAACAGTTTGACCTTTCACTACCTTTTATTTTATCATAACTAGAGCTACAGGTCAAATTTTTAGGTGATTTTAGTTGGTCTAGAAATTAGACTTCTATACCTTTCCAACAGAATATGGCACGCCTTCTAATTATTTAACACGAGAGAGAACCATCTGTTTGAAGTTGAGCTTTGCTGCTACCAGACAGAATACAGAAATAACTGAACTTGTCTTATTAAATTAGTCGGGCTATTAAAATTTATTTATTTTGTGAGGAAACACTTGTTTGGGTTTCAGACTTGTTTATTTTATTTATTTTAATTATTTTGGGCTAGTTTTAGCTTGGTTTTATATGTGACCCATTAAGGAAACTAAGGTTTTTGGCATGGGGTATAAATACTCTTCAGAATAATTTTCAGCACTCTTTTTTGCCTAATAATATTCTGATTTTTGTTGACATTTGGTTGTCAATCTAGGTTCTTGATTGAACTTTCAACTCTTCATGGAATTGACCAATATTTCTTGTGAATTTATACTCCTTTTGCTCATCTCTAGAAGTAGGTGTTGTGATTGAGTTGGTTTATAGTCTTGTTGCCTTGGAGCAGGTCTTCCATTGTGATATAAGCTCATCCTATTTTCATCAAACTTGGATTAGATAGATCTTAGGTTCACGAATTCCATTAAATTCCGCTAGGGTTTGCATCAGATGTCTAGTTCCTATCACAACTTGATCGCATAACAATTCCATCTAAGTAACTCATATCATAGTTGGATGTTTTACAAAACTGAACCTCGACTAAAAGTAATGAGGCAGACCGATAACCCCCCACCTAATTTAGAATTAGGTTTATACTCTTATAATTAAAATGCATGGAGGCATGAATCCATATTCGATGTACTTATGCATAAATAATATATATAAAAAAATACATGTTAAAATTAAATCACTAACAAATAAATTAGGCACAAATAAAGTAAGGCATAAAAAACAAATAACAATCAACAAAGCTTACTCTAACCAAAAAGGTTCCTAATGGAGTTGGCATTATATCGTGTCATGCACGGTGTCGAATGAAGGGTATGGCTTCTAGGTCAAAAAGGGTTTTGAAAATGTTGGGAAATAATAATAAAAATATGATTAATATGGTCCAGAAGTAGCCATCTAGTCTCATGGTCACTAAAAAACCTAATTGTAACATCCCCCATCTTTCATAGGATGTTAAATATGGAATTACAATAATAAGTTCACATTTTTAAACCAAGTACATGTTTTGTCTTATTTTCATGGCAATTGTTTTTGTACACATCATCATATTCCTCTATTAATAGTCAATTTTTATGAAATTTTGACAAAGTTTCCCTTAAAAAAAGACATACCAAGTTATCGATAATTTTTTTCATTTCATAATTTTTGTACCCATATTAACCATTCGTCTTAGAACTCATTCCATATTATCTTAACCATAAATCAATCTCAACCTCATCTATATATATATATATATATATATATATATATAGAGAGAGAGAGAGAGAGAGAGAGAGAGAGAAGTATAATCTAAACACACATGGAAATTTATACTGAGGGTACATAAATATCGTCTTACATAAAGTATTTACTTAAGAACTCCGTTACATAAAACAACATATATAGGATAACATCATTAAGAAAGACAAGTAATGGAAAGAGTTTTTAGTTTAGGGAACAAAATTAATTATATGTACAATGAAGTTTTGAATTTCCTAGAGTTTGTTGATCGCCTAATTACTTGGTCCACCAATATGCGAAGGTTCTGCAACATTGATTATTAAGCATATTTTGTATTTCAAACATAGCTTCACTTTTAAGTGTAAACGATAACGAGAGTACAAATTATTCCTATCCAATCTCATAGAAGATTTCATGAATGATGATAATAACACCATCTCAATCATCAAAATTTTATGGAGACTTTGCCATACTAGTTTTTATAAGTGATTTCAACAACCCATCTCTCTCTTTATTTACTTCTATCAATCTAGTGGAAACATTCTAGACATTAAGCTTTCGTATATTTCAAGAACAACCATAATTTCATAATTTTTCAAAAATTATCGATAGTGGTCCTAACATTGGCTTTTGCTCATTACAAAGGTGATTTCATTACATTGGTTTTCTGAAACTTTGAAAATAATCCTCAACATTGGCTTTCGCTCATTGCGAGAGCAACTCACATTCTTTGGTTTCTGAAAACTTTAGAAACAATCCCAACATTGATTTTCACTCATTGCGACAACAACTCAAATTCATCGATTTCTGAAAACTTTGGAAACAATCCCAACATTGGTTTTTGCTCTTTGCAAAAGCAACTCAAATTCATTGGTTTTTGAAAACTCCAGAAACAATCCCAACAATTGGCTTTCGCTCATTGTGAAAGCAACTCAATTACATTAACTTCACATCATAATTACGATTCATCCATATTACTTTCATGCTTAGCATTTATAATTAATCTGAAATTTAGATTTAACTTCATAAGTTGTAAGCGGGATTTTACTTACCTCATTTTCCAGTCGAGTGAGCTCCACCGATAAAAGATCCTATTCTCAGTGTTCCCCCTAGACCATACAAATATTTTCCATCAGTACATTCTTTAAAAATTTACATATTAATTCTTTATATCAGAAACACTGCTTTTAGCTTCATATTAAAACTCATTATGTTCAACAATACATGAAAATGCACAAGAACACTGTTTAGTGTTTCTCTCCCCACTAAAGTTGTAGAACTCGATTTTAGTTTGGGTTTATTTATTTAGTAAGCTAAGTCACAAACACACAACTTTGATGAAGAGGTTAAAACCCAGTTCTTCCATTTACAAGTTTAAATTTGTCGAAATACCATGGCACGCAGTTTTGTCTTATAATATACAATCTGACCATTCTCTAGTGTTTTATCCATCTGGAGTTATATAACAGATTTGTTTCTTGTAAACGTTAACATCATGGACCACATTTTTCATGAATGCATCTACCCTAAATTTTTCAATTGTAAACCTAAATTTTCAGTTTCAAGTCTAGTGCACATTATGTCCAAAATTTTCCAGTTTGACCTGTCTTCGAGTTTCTACCTATATCTAAGATTCTATAACTCCGATTTGGGTAATTCCAGTCCCATTGAAAATTTAACATCCAATTCCATAACTTTTAAGAAGGGTAATATCTTAAATCTGCCTTTAACTAGATCAATTTTTTGTCACAAGTTAGCTAACAACATTGTCCTGATTTTTTATTTGGTATGCCTAACACACAAACAATCATTTTCATGCATTTCTTCGCTTCTTTCTAACATCATTTGTATACAAAACAAGTTATTTCCTAGAAATGATCATTCTTGATATTTTACACATTCAAAATTAAACTTCACAAGAGCATGCACCATATAAATTTGTTCACATGTTCAAGTTTCAACACACCATGGCCTTTTGTATGATCCTACACTTGTTTATTTTAACATGCATACACAATTCAACATGAAAAAATGCACCCCTTCATCTTCATCATGTCTGGTCGAAGGCTTTAAGCCTTCCATGACTCATTTTGTTCTTCAATATCTTCTAACATTATCAAGCCTTCTTCTCCTCCCCATTTTACACTCTATTCTCACTTCTATCCACCGTAGAAAAATTCTTCAAGAACCCTAATCTAAGAGTTAATATTTTGTATAACACTCATCCAATATCTTAAAAATTGGTCTAAGAAGGTTTTGGGTTTGTCCTAGCTGTATTTTCTGCTCCTCAAAACCTCTTCTCCCTCAAATCTTTTGGCCTCTCTTCACCTCCCTTCTACTGCCACCTGCCTCCCCTCTTTTTCTCCCTCAATTTTTTTTGTTTTTGGTGTTTAAATCTTCACTTAAACCCCTCATTTTCTCTCATGTGTTTGCTTGCATATGATTTCTCCACTTTTTCTTTGAGAAAAGGCGTTGAAGAGAAGAGTGTCTCTTCCTTTTTCTTCCTCTTATTCTACTGTCAACCCTCCTTTTCATCCTAGGGCTGATGGGTTTTTCCCCCTTTTTTTTATCCCTCACTTGCTCATGCCTTTTCGATTTAATCCTCTCATCTTTTATCTTTCCCATATTAGGCCCTAATTTCTCCTTACTCACTTATATGTTTCTCCTTACTCACTTATGTGTGTTTCATGGTTTGTGCTAAGCTTTGTATTTTTACTAATGGATTTCTTTTTTATTTATTTAATTTCATGCATTCATTTTCTAGGGGCTTACACTAATGGTCTACGAGAGTCTGGGTAAAGGAGTTTGTGCATGAGAAAGATACATCACCCTTAGTGGACCCTACCGATGGTAAACTGCATTGTTGATTGACTGTTAAAAAAATGATATACTATTGGTATCCATGTTGGATAATCGGGATGATTGAATGAGATTAGCATTAATTAATAATGATAACAATAATTGCTTTTTTAAAGTAGTTATTGATAAGCTAAATTAAAAATAATGACATGTCAATTATAATTGCAATTAATGTTTAAAAATCATAAACAAATTGACCATAGTCAGGAAAGAACAATCATTCATGGAAGGATGCCAAAAGTACAAGAGTTTCCAAACCATGATACACATTGTTGATTGATGTTGTATATAGATCAAAGAAAATAATGCAGTGTAAGGTTGCATGAAGATATGAAGTAAAATGTTAAGGATAGACTTAGTAGGAAGTTATTAATGAGAATCTACCTATTTAATTTGTTAATACGACTACAAGTATATGTCCATTGTCCAATTATATTATAAGAAATTGTTTATACACTTACATTGAATTTGGTTTGTAACAGGGACATCTCATAGCCATGGTGCTTCGAAACTGTCTTATGTATTTTGTGATAAATTATGTAATAGTATAAATATGCGACCTGCATTTTATAATAACTATGTAATAGCTACGAATCGTCATTTTGCATTTTTGTAAAAAATTATGATGATGACTTTCAAATTCGTTGATGTGGATTATGGCGTGTATAAACACTTCATGTTATTAATACAATGAGAATGTGTCTCCTTTTGTAATGCTATTTTACGTTATATGTATGTGTGATGTATTGAATCATTTAATGATGTTTAATGGTTGAAATGATATATGGTATTACGCAATGCATCAATGAAACATGATACTATATAAAAAAAATCACCCTATTTCTGGCATGTTATAAATAATCAATATATCATGAATCTATTGAATTTTATGAGACATTAAAAGTACTATTGGGATGTATTGTAAATTTGGACTCATATGCCTTATGCAAGATCTTTTGTTTAACAATTTCATTGTTAGGGACATACATGTGTTGTCTCATCATCATCACTTTATCATCTGCAATTCAAAAGGGGGTTTCAATTCTGGAATTCTCTATACTTCTCATCTTTGATAGCTCATTATCTCATTGTTGTGCTTGTAATATATATTCTCGATACGCTGGTTGTACCTTTAACTCTGCTATTAATACCCCTTTGGAATTCATGTTCAACCGAGCCCCCAATCTCCTCAACTTTGTTAGTGTTCATTCCTCCCATATTGGTGTTTTGCTCAGAGTCACTTATGTTTTGCGACTAAGAGCATCAACTACCACGTTCACTTTTTTGGGATGGTGTTTTGTAGTATAATCATAGTCTTTGATGGGTTTTATCCATCTCCTTTTCTGCATATTCAACTCTTTTTACAACATTAAATAATTCAAACTTTTGTGGTATAAGAAGATTTGGACTCGAGATCCATAGAATTTAATGAATCAATACTCCTAGGAATTTACTAGTTCGACTTTTTTTTTTTGCGAGGTTTTACACGTTTATACAAGAATGATGGTCATATATCAGCCTGGGGTATAGCTAATCCATATCCAACATACATCATCATGCATAATCATATATCCATATGCATTTATGAATTATGGAATGTGCATGAACATACTTGAAATATAGATCCCTCTATCAGAGTCTATAATACTAGGCTTCGCAAAAGAATGAAGAACAAAGAAATGGCTCAACTTGAGGCCCGCTACCAAAAAGAGCTGGAAGATGTTAAGAATAACATAACTCAAATGCCTAGCTTACTCGAGCAACTCATGCGAGTGTAGTCTAGGAAAGGGACATTAAGTCAGCAGTCAACCATATTACCGCCTCCAATAACTCTAGTTATCCTCGACTCACAAAACTTTGAGCAAATCCCATTATTAGACCATAAAGAACAGCAAGTATCCCAATTACGATTACATCTGCTCAAGTGTCAGCCATAATAAATCTAACAATAGAGGGATTCCACGAGGTTAAATCCTTTTATCATCCCAAACAAGATAAGTGGGTCGCTTGTGAGGAAATATTGAGGGTTATTAAGGGATTTGTCGTCTACGACCCAGTTAGAGTAGCTGAGATATGTTTGGTACCAAATGTAGTGGTGCCCAAGAAGTTTAAGGTGACAGAATTTGTCAAATACACGGTACTGGAATGACCTAAGACACACTTGAGGTCATACTACAACAAAATGATAGAAGTATTACACAACAAGAAGTTGCTCGTCCATTTCTTCCAAGACAGCTTAATCGGTTCTGTGTTAAGCTAGTACATGACCCTGGATAGCACAAAGGTCAAGAAATGAAGTGATCTTACTAATCATGCTTCTAGTAATGGAGGAGTAAATGTTGTGGAGTTTAGAAGAAAGAAAGAAGGTTTTAAGGGTAACCATGGAAAAGTGTTTACCAATAAAAAAATGAATTAGGTTCAAGAAACAATGACAGGTTTTGTAGGTTCCACCGAGTAACGGGATATAACATCAATAAATGTGAAAAGTTTCACTAAAAGGTGATATAAATGATGATTTATGGTCTGTTACAAATAGAGGAGGAAAAGGATGATGTCGTGGGCATGATAAGTTTTCAAATGAAGAAAACAGAGATGTGTAGGCTTCAACACACACAGAGTGGTCCGCCGAAGCTTATCCTGATAAGGCATGTCATTACCTACAGTGGGAACTATAATGCATTGCCTTACAATTACAAAATTCTCCCAATATTAAGGGTCTTGCTCCTGTGTTTCAGGCCGAGATTAATGGATTAACTCAAAGTGGCAGATGTTTTATGCCTGAAAAACTAGAAAGACAACGAAAAGCCAAAAGCCAAAGAAGTTGTAGATGTCATCAAAGATATGGAAATAAACAAACCTATGAATGAGGAGGAAGTCGGTGAATTCCTAAAGTTGATGAAGCACAATGAGTATAGCGTGGTAGAGCAGCTGAAGAAAACCACTTTCAAACAAATGAATGTAGAGCTACAAACCTTTAAAATGAGCAAGGATAGATACAAACAAAAGATATGCTTCTCCTCTACCAAGATCAGGTGGTCTTCGATGATGTGTACATTAGAGTTGCTCCAACAAAGCTTTCAAAATACGTAAATTGGTCGTTGATGATCATGATACACATTTTGCAAAACCATTAATCTTATTTGTGTGTCCACATTTCAATCCTTCGTAGTGGGTTCTTATCAAAGGTTAGTCAAGTTTCTCTCAAGATCAAAAGGCTAGAAACTAGCTCTTTGATCTCTAAGTTTGGAAAACCACCAAAACCTCCAAAAACCAAATTTGTTGTAAAACCACCATTGTAAAACCAACATAAGTACAAAGCTCACAACTATAAAACATACTCTAGAACCCTCTCATTTTGATGAAAGGGCTAAGTTTTGATCAATATATGTTTGAATCCATCGAAAACCCTAGCAAGACACTATAAATACCCCCTTGGAAAATCAGAGTAAAAAGGAGAAAAAGATGGAGAAAAAATTGATAAAGAAACTCTATGTGTGAAGATTTAAGAGCCTAGCACATAAATTTCTTAAGTTTTGAAAGGGCAGCAAACTTGTGGAAGCAAGACTTGCCAAAGAAAAGCAAAAAGGGTAGTAGCTACTCTAGGAGCTTGCAGGTATTGTTTTCTAATCTAAAAGTGGAGTCCATGTGGCCTGCTAAAGTTTGGAATGCTTGGCAAATAGTGTTATGGTTTCTCTTTTTGTTAATATTATAGTCTGATTCTGTTTTTTTAAAGCTCTTTTGGATGTTTTGGATGTAGTAAAGTCTTCTATTCAAATTGTTTCTTCTTGATAAAATAGTGTTGTTTTAGTTTAACTTACACAATGTGGGTTGAAGCAATGATGTTCATCCTGGATTTTCTTGGTCTGTTGATGACCAAAATGAGTTTAGAAAACTAATTTTGAATCCATATTTAATGAACATGTGAACTATTTTAAGTTCATAGTTTTTTAATTTGGTATCTCTTGCATGATTTTGATGATTTGATGTTGTTTGTTAGTCCTTTTAATTCAAATATTCTTAGTTATGGTAATGTGGTTTATTGGAACTAAAGAAGCATGTTTTAGAGGTATAAAAGACCATTTTCCGGGTTTGGCAGCTTGATCTTCATTTCTGGGTTTGCTGGGCAGTGTTCTTCGTGTTCTTGGAAAAAACATTGTCTCAACCCTATAATTTGGACTAATTTTGGTTCAATTCTTTAAATAGAACCCTTCGGGCAACTTGATTAGTCAATAATCTAGGGTTTATTTGCATCAATAACATATTTTCAGTAGGTTTTAATCCTAGGGTTTTGGTTTTGAACCGAAACCTATTTTGACAAAATCGTGGTTTTTGAGTGATAATTGAAATGCATGAATGCTAGATTATTGATCCTTCCATGATTTCTAACATGTTTGTGTCCTTTGTTTGTCCATATCTGGTCTGATTTGAAATCCATGTTGTTGGGTTTATGTTAAATGTTCTTCGGAGTTCTTCATTTTTCTGGGTTTTGATTTGTTTTGATAAAGAGTTTTTTTTTACATTTTTAGAATTTACAATAAGTTTATAAAATTCTTTAGGGATTTGACCAATATTTCAATAACCTTAAAAATTTTAATTCCTAAAAATTAATGGTCAACATTATGATATAAATGTTGGACCTACAAGCAGGTTGGTATTTAAGAACCAAAAGTTGACTAGAAAATTTTCAAAATTATTTTGGATACTAACCAATTTTAATTCGGAGTATTTTTCACCATAATATGAGTTGTAAAAAACATTTTCACCTCTTAGGATAGATGAACCCTTGTCAAGGCACCTATATGAATTCTTCCTATAAAAATTTATTTAAGCATACGAGCACATAATAAATTCGAAATGCCAGATTTATTCATAAGTGTAAATCTTTCTCCTGAGTCATAGACGGACTACTGGTTAGGAACTCATCAATACTTTTAAACCACATTCAAACCACATAATGCAGCTTATCTCAGGTAAGATGCGTTGGGGGTGCTAATACAATCTCTAACCACAATCAATCCCTTACCCTGGAATTTCAAATAAGATCAGTACACTCTGGTCTCCTAATGACCCTAAACTAAAAAACCAAGTGGCGACTCCTTGACATCCTGCCACGTCACGCGTGCTACATGCGACATTGATAAAGAATATAGTGGTGGTGGAGTGGTAATAGTGATATTGGTGCTCCTAGTGATAGTTGTTGTAGTTAAGTGATGATGTATTTTGAGTTAATAGGTTAATTGTAATTCATTTTAATAAATAATTGAATTTGTGTTTAATATTATGTTTCAATTTTTTAATTGTGTTCATTGTTTCCTTATATGTATTTGGATGGCTCAACTACTGAGGATAATAGATTGAGCATTAATACTATCCAAGTAAGGTCAGATTCAAATTTTAGCATAAAATTTTCTATTGTCTAATTTTACACTATCAATCATAACTTTCAACTCGACTGTTGGATCGGGTTGAGATCTTTACAAGAGTTTCTAGACATGTTATACATTGGGTTAAAAATTTAGGTCAATCAGTTTTTGTTAAGGAATTATTTCAGAGGGTCGAATTTGCTAGACAAATCTTGTCAAATTTATCTGGAACTTCGTCTACTTTTTGGACTATATCTAAAGCTACAGAAGGAATTCTGCTAAGATTCCATTTAGGTTGGAAAATAGACATTTATACCTTTCCAGTTATATGTGATAGGCTTGCTAATTCATTCGAACAAGAGAGAACGATGTATTTGAAGTCAATACTGAAATCTGTCAATATTGTGTGAAAATTGAAGTAACATTGTTTCCTTGTGTATTATAGATTCCAGTCAATACAAGGATTTCTTAATGCGCTTGGAAACATGTATGGTAGATATTGGCTTACCTCTTCTACAAGGATTTCATGTCAAATAAGGAGACAATTATGACAACAACTATTATTCATAATTTGCAAGAATTCCATATCCATTATGGAATGTATATGGTGGCAATGATGCTTAAGATTCTTTTTTTATTCTTTTCCTTATTTTATAGGACTTGCTTATTTAGAAAGGAAATTATGGGAGGCTATTTAAATGAGATATTTCAGTCATTTTTCCTTTTTTTAAAATAGTTGGAAAAAAAAGAAACTTTAGCATTTAAAACATCTTTCAAGCAAGAAAAAAGGATTAATGAACGGCACAAGGGGATACTCATTCTTCTACAAGTTTCAGATTTGGCTACAAGGGATCCAATACAAAGAGACAGGTTTTGGGGTTGTTTTGATAACTTGTATTAATTTGAATATTTCTTAAGGTTTATTTTTGTTTTAATTAATATTTTGGATAATTATATTTTAGTTTTAGCAATTTTATTTTGTTGGGTTTATTTTGGCCTAAAATCAATGTTTAAGCTTGTTTTAGGCATTAGGCTTGTGTTTAACTGAGTTTTAGTTAAGGACCATTGGTTTGCAACCCAATATAGGACTACTATGGTTATTATTCTAGAACTATATTATGTTTTATTTTGCTACGAGTTTGGGCAATCTTTAGACATTAAAGAAATTCAGTTTTGCTTAAGCAAACTTCTTCTTCTTTGCAGGGACAAAGAGTAAATCCGACTTATTAAGGTATAACTAACCTTATAACGTCGTCATTCACAATCATTCAATACCTTTGATTCTTAATTACAAATTAACTCTAGGTAAAGGTTCAACTAAACCTGACTATTCAACGTTTTTTGAGAAGTTATCATCTTCATTGTTGGTTATGTGACCACATGATCATAAGATTTGCATCAAGCATTCCTTCTTTGATGGAGCCCATTTCAAGCAAATGGATAGTAGAATGGAAGGGCAACATCTCTATGTAACTTTTATATCTCATGATGTTATTTGTTTTTATTGAGTTATTTCAATGTATCGTTCATTTCTACTTCTTTAAAACATAAATATTTGTGTATAAGATTATGTCTATTTTATTATTGTGCATTATTTATATGAATTTTCTACTTTAATCTTCCAACCATAAAAACTCGTAGGTTTGCGTAATCTATTTAGCATTATTTAGATGAAAAGTTCTTTATAGATCTTAAATCTTTGTTGATTTTTTTTAAAGATGTTTTTTTTTGTTGTAGTTATAGGTTTATTGAGAGAAATTTTTAGCTTAAGGATCATAATGAACAAAACAAAACAAAAACAAAAATGAAAATGATGAATGAAATATTTTATCAGTATTTTATAATATCGACGGGAGAAAAAACTTCAATGAAAAAGTTTTTAAAGATGGTATTCTGTCGGGATTGAAAAATACCGATGGAACATTCACTATATGCCAGTAGAATATTCCATCATTTTTTAATTGTAATGGAGGGACCAAATTGTATTTTTTACATTTCCATCATGGATGTACTATAACGATCTACAGTTCATTTATATATGTGACTGCAGTAAATAAACAGTGAAGGGTGGTGTTATTTAATTTATTTTGTAATCGTATTAGTAATGTTTCATTCTAAAATAAAAGATTCGTTTCAATTCAAACTTGTATGGAGTTGCAGACTTGCAGTTGCAGCAATAATAAATAACCTGTCTGGCTGTTGCTCCTTCCAATATTGAGTGCTTGCGACTGCATGTACCAACTCCCTTCAAAGCTTTTGCTGGCTACGGAATTCACCACAAACCATGTCAACAAGCATCTACCGACATATTTAAATACATGCTCAAGCAGCTCTTCTTTTCTTATACAAGTAGAATAAGCTCCACCAAAACAAGGCAAAGGCAAATTCATTTACAGAACAAAGGAAGAATGCCAAGTTCTAGTGACCGCAAACTTGCTCATGTAGCTCTCCTCCCAAGTGCTGGCATGGGCCATCTCACGCCCTTCCTTAGACTTGCTGCTTCACTCACACTCCAAAATGTCCAAGTCACCTTCATCATCCCACACCCAACAGTCTCACTCTCTGAGTCACAAGCTTTATCTCAGTTATTTGCTTCCTTTCCTCAAATCAAGCACCAGCAGTTTCATCTCCTTCCACTTGACAACCCTTCGGATGACCCTTTTTTCGAACATTTCCAACTCATCAAGAACTCCTCTCGCCTTCTTTCCCCACTTCTGTCTGCACTAAATCCACCCCTTTCTGTTTTTATCACGGACATGAGCTTGGCTTCGACGGTTATTCCCATCACTGAAGCTATTAGCCTTCCTAATTATGTTCTCTTCACATCATCTGCTAAAATGCTGACATTTTTTCTATGTTACCCCACTTTAGCCGACTCAAAAGCTATGGATGAATTAGATGAGATGGATGTCATCAAGATTCGGGGCCTGGAATTGATGCCCAAATCATGGATTCCCCCACCACTTCTGAAAAAAGGCAATAATATCCTAAAGACCAGTTTCATAGAGGATAGTAGAAAAGTCGCAGAATCAAGTGGAATTCTAGTTAACACATTCGAAAGTTTTGAGCAAGAATCACTCAGAAAGCTAAATGATTGCCAACTACTCCTGGAAAGGCTACCTTCAGTTGTCGCCATTGGACCACTCCCACCATGTGATTTTGAGAAGAACCAGTTACAGCTAACTTGGCTTGATGATCAACCAGCTGGATCAGTTGTGTATGTTAGCTTTGGTAGTCGGACTGCTTTGTCGAGGGATCAAGTCAGAGAGTTGGGTGAAGGGCTGGTAAGGAGTGGTAGCAGGTTTGTCTGGGTGGTGAAGAATAAAAAGTTGACGGAGAAGATAATGAAGGATTGGAAGGGGTAATTGGAGATGAATTGATGGAGAGGATGAAAGAAAAGGGATTAGTTGTTAGGAATTGGGTAAACCAGGAGGATGTATTAAGCCACCCAGCAGTCGGAGGATTTTTCAGTCATTGTGGTTGGAATTCAGTGATGGAGGCTGCATGGCATGGAGTGAAGATCTTAGCTTGGCCCCAACATGGGGACCAGAAAGTCAACGCAGATATTGTGGAGAGGATTGGACGAGGGACCTGGGTGAAGATTTGGGGATGGGGTGAGGAGATGATAGTGAATAGAGCAGAAATTGCAGAAAAGATTGGAGAAATTATGGGGAATGAATCATTAAGAATTCAGGCATTGGGCATCAAAGAAGAAGCGAGGAAAACAGTGGGAGTTGGTGGGTGTTCTAACAAAGCATTGTCTGAACTCATCAACATGTGGAGGAAGTTCTGAAGTTATGAGAATATCCTGTATCCTTCCCTTGTATGTTTTGTATCTTGATTTGTCTGTGTCCAGATGAATAAAAACGCAAAATTAAAGAGAAACCAAATCCAACCATGCCACAATCACATCAAAGCTAGAATAATTTCAAGGAAGCATAAACTCCCCCCTTTTGTTTTGGGTTTTCTTTCTGTTTTTTTTCAAACAAAAAAGTTTCAACAGATGAACTTGTCAATTTATTACTGATCAGGGGCTTCAGTTGCCAGCTTTTCCTACAACACTCATAACCAAAACGCATCAAACAAATTACATCTTGAACGAAGCACTTCTCACCTCATCCTAGGAGCGATCCTTCTTCCTGAACCAACCAAGGCTAAAGAATGAAGAAAATGTTACGAGAAACCACCTCCCATTTGCATTTCTACCCAAGAGCTAGTCCAAAGAAATTAAATTCCAATATCAATTAGTCGAAATATATACTTGCAACAAGCTTCACCCTAAAACGAGTGATACTACAACTCATTCTGTGTCACACCTGAGTATTCTAACCAGGACCTAGAATGACTAATCTCTCATCATTTGTTATGATTTTCCCAAAGAAAATAAGATAACTTAATTTGAAGTTCGAAAACATAAAGAAAAACAATGAACAATTAAAATTAATGGTTATCATTGACAAGACTTGTTAAAGTGACTGCATCACAGTATTAAACATGCAGTGCATTGCAGTATAGCATATTATCCCAGTGTAAAGTGCGACCACTAACTAGGAGCAGGATTTGCGCAATTTAGATTCGAACTTATTGATAATCTGTACAAACAGATACATCATGGAATCATGTGCAGCCATGCAACATACAGCATCATTGATTCACAAGAAAAATTACAATCAGTGGGATTGGTCTGAATTTTTATTATGATTTTTCATCCTTCTTTTGGAGGATGTCTTATCCTCTCTGTTGTGTCTTTTAATCCTTTTCTCTTCAATAAAATTTACCCTTTTACACAAAAGGAAACAATTCCATAAAGTATTAAAGATAAGCTTCAAGAAGCTTTCTTTTGGAGGATGGTCTTACCTTTAGGCCTTGCTCTTTGGAGTCTTGACCGCCTCAGCTCCTGCTACCTTTCCACATTAAGCACTCCTAAAACTGCTGATTCATAAGTCTTAAAATTCCCAACGATCCTTTTCTCTGACTTCAAGCTCACCTAGCCTCAAGTTGGTTTGGTACAGAAAGGCCAGTCATTGCCTACAAGTAAACATCAAACGCAATTCATCCAAACTAGATCAAACCCACATGCAGAAACCACCAAATTAAGAACCAGCCTCCGCTGCTTCTCATGGTACTTCACCTTCATTCTCCCCATGAACAAAAGCTCTCCACATATATCAAAGTAGTCACACCTAGCAGAATTTTCAACATGAAGTTCATAAAATAAATATCAACATTGAAAAATACGTGTTCACATGTCATAATGCTAACACTTGTATTAAATTCGTTTTCCAGATGTACATATTTATGTTATACTGTTAAAAAATTTCTTAACACTCTAGCATTCCCTATTATAAGTTGCAGTAATTTAAATCAATTTGGGAAAGAACTGAACTTTTAAATAGAGGAAAGTGGAAGGGAAAGAAACCTTTTGACATCTACTACTCGGTTAACAACGTTTGTAAAGACTTTCCTATAGTCTATACCTTCCCTCTAAGAAAAAATTATTTAAATCCCATTATCACGCTTACAAATTCAGATAAGAGGAGAATATTACCAAACATTCCCTTTCCTTCACTTCCATCTTCTTATAATTTCTATTCCTTACCCTTTCTTCCAAATTTCCCAAACACAGTTAGAAATCAAACCAAAGTACGCATATGCACACAGATACACATGAATGCACACTAAAACTCGGAGAACCGAAATGGGTACCCAATCTTGACAGACAGTTTTAGTGTGCATTCATGTGTATCTGTCAGTTGTTCGTAGGTCCAACAACTAACTTTTAAATTTACCGCCAAAGGGGTCCCCATATTCTTGGTTTGTCTGTCAGTTGGAGATGCGAAAACGACGGCGCTTGAGGGGTGCGGAGCATGTTTCAAAACATTGTAAATGGAAAAGGGTAAAACTAGAGGGTTTTTTTTTTTTTTTTTCAAGAGTGCTTGTTTTTGTTTTTACTTTCTTAGAGCTTATTTCAAATTATTAATTAAGAATAAAAATATAATTAACTCCGAAAGTAAGCATGGAGGACGTTGTCAACTGTTGAGGAAAAAAAACAGAGAGTAGATAAAATTAGAGTCCATTTCTTTATTTGCGAGGAAATATGAAGAGCATCAACAAGTAGATTAAGGGGTACAAGACCAAGACCTTTGAATATGTATTATTATTAAGTGTAGGGCAAGCCACCTAACAGAGCCCTGATAATGGTAATTTTGTCAAGACCGCTGGCTTACATAGGAGATTTCAGGCCACGTTCGGACTCTACCGTGCACATATATATATTAATCAGAGTTTTCTCTTTTTTTTACTCACAACATGTCATTTAAGGAAGCAGATAACATACAAGTTATGGAAGTCACGCACAACAGAGAGAACAATGCAAGACAAAGAACATATTTTCACTCTCTGAATTTGAGAACTCAAAGGCTAACCATGTCTAGTAACATCACACACTAACAAGTAACACATTCATTTTATGTCAGTAGAGACCAGTATCACTTATTTTATCATCAGTAAAACAAGCTCACCAATAAACTGAAGAGTGAAGCATACCAAATCAAAGATTAAGAAAATAAGGCATGCACGCAATATGAATCTCCCTGGCATGAAAATTTGACAGGCTGCATGACAATTCCTTTCTGAAATCTAAATGACTTGCTCTCTAGTTTGTTGTGGTTAAGGGTTATTAATGGGATATCTCTGTCGTGGAGGACGCCTTGTCCTCTTTCCCCATCCTGTTACCTCAAGTCCCAGTTCTCCACAATCAGGTTGCTGAGTTTGCGGTGGACTCACTGCTGTTACTATTGGAGAGGCAGCAGCTGGGACTGCACGCTTTCTCCCCCTTCCTGCCTTTCTTTTAGGAGAATTTCTCTGTGACAAACCTGACCGCCAAGTGCCACCGGTTGCTGTGATGAGCCCTTCAATCATCTGAAGATCCTCAGTCACATCATTCCTAGACAAACAGACAAGACCAGGAAGTACATCTCTTTGAAAGTCCTTCCGATGCTTTCCTCTCCTGGCCTGACCTCTCCGAGGACGTCTTGGCAATGATGTTTCATCTTTTATGCTTTCCAAAACCATTGGCTCAAAATTATGCTCTTCTACCACGGTTTCAGTTAAATTTAAGGTCATATACTCAAAAAAATCAACCACATCTGATTTTGGATCTTCACAATCAGTAATATTCTCGTGCACTGAAATTGATCCTACATCATTCTCAATGTAACCTTCATACAAAGAAACTATCTCTGTGAACCACTGTAGTGAGTCATGGCATGGAGCATCGTCTTGAAATTTGCACGCACCAGAAGATGAGATAGAAACTAAAGCCTCAGCTGCAGCCATCAAAAAGCCTCCACGAAAGTCCTTGGATTCATCAGTTATTGACTGAAATGGTTCTTTAAATTTACTCTCTAGAAATTCACCACCAGATATAATGTCTATTTCATTTTCAAGGACAACTGGCGCCTCCAAATCTATCTCAATTGCAATCTTATCCTTGGTTCTTGGAGAACAAATACTCACTTGAGCCTCTTCTTCAGTCACACTCACATTCAAATCAATTGGGTGTCTTAAGCTAGCTCTACAATCAACTGAATGCCTTTCCGCATTTAAAATCTTTGTGTTTTGGGTCTCCACGGATTCAGATTCCATAGGATCCTGATTCAGATCAGTACGAAGTAACCCACCTTTGATAAAGCTAGCATCATTAGTCTCTGAAACACAACAACTAGGCTTCAGGCCAGAGCTGGCAGAAGGCTGATCCTTGGACATGTGCTTTTCAAAAATGGGAACACCAAGAATCTTCCTATTGCTTGAACAGTCACCTCCTATTCTTCTGTCTTTGGCATCTTGCGCATTTGTTGCTGATGACGAATCCTGGATAAAGTTTTGATTGAGGCCCTTCATTGTTCCAGAATCGCAAGCAAAAAGCTCAACATATTTTCTATGCAAGGAATCCAAATTCACCTTTTGAGAGTCGGGCATTTCAACAGAAGAATTTCCTTCACAAGGTGAAATAGCTCTCAGCCAAGATAACCCTCCTAGTGGAATTTCTTCCTTCCTTTGAAAAGCAATGGAAATAAGATTTGAATCAGAAATTGCTTCATTTGGGCAACATTTTGGAAGTACTGCATTGAGGTTTACTTCCTCTGCAGATTTTATATTATCCAGCCAGCCTGAACCCCTAGGGTTATTTGGAGGCCTATGCTGAGGAGCTAGTTCAGAAGCTGAATAACTAGCACTGTGACCATTCGAGTGACCAGCTGATGCATGGTAAACTTGTTTTTCCTTGAACTGCGACTGAGAAACGAAGCAGAGGTCATTTTTATAGGACAATTCAACTCCAGGACCTGGAACAAAATCCACTTTTTCATTAACAATCGACCAATCTGTAGAAACTTCACGGCAATGAATCAATGTTGCTGAACTCTTATTTGATTCAGGAAAGGTATTAAAGCAAGGGTTTCCCTGAACATATATTGCATTCCGTCTCGAGCTAGCTGGAGGCTTCTTCCAAGATGAAATGGAGGATGACTCGGAATTTACTACATTAGATGGAGGAGCAGGTGGCTGCAGAAGTGTATCTGAAAACATAACAGATGCATCATGATTTCTATCGGAGATTTCTACACCAAAAATTGTCTTCTTTCTCAATTGTTTTGGTTTATTCTGATCAGGCTCATGGGCTTTCGTGCAGCCAACATGCAATGATTCACTTTGTGTAGGCAAATATTCTCCATAAAAAGTTCTATTGAAAGTTCTGGTGCTTATATGGCCTGAAAAAAGGATCAAACCATCAGTTGAAACTGAATTAGTACTATTCAGCAACAAGCTTATTGCAAGAATTTTCAATTGTGCCTCTTATATTCTGAACCACCTAAAGGAAAAGATAAATTAATGTTGAAGATTTTAAGCTTCAGTCACAAAGAAGAATATGATGTAATCTTAGAAAGTAAATAACTTTAAAATACCATAATGTTAGCTCAGTATCTGTGAACAAATAAGCACACACACCTTCACATGCAAGCACATTCAAGTGTACAAAATATGCAGTCTTCTTTTCCCTTTGTTATAAGAAAGTAAAAGACATTCCTTAAAATGCATACGGAATCAATAACAATGAGAAGTTTCTTATACATTTCTCAGAACTTTCAGAACAGGGACTCATAGGTTTCTGAAAATTCATGTAAATCTCGGAAGAGCCATTGCCTTAGAAGTACTTAGATGCTTTTGGATGTCTAATAACAAAATGGTTATGCCCAGAAAATCAGTAACTCTTTTTCCTTCCAACTTATTATTTTTAATAATTCATTTCCAAAAAAAATTCCACAGATTAACTGATTTGCTATATTTAAGAATTTCAAAAGAATTGAGTTGCATTGGATTTAAAGTAAGAAAATCAATTCACCCATTTATCAACAAAAGATGATAAACACGCTATGAAAAATAGTGAAGCAATGATTTTGAATAAAAAACATAGCTACTCGGCTACTTGTAAAGTAGTGACTGATACAAATTTGCACATCCAAAAAAAACAATATCATTGGCTGATATCAACCAAAAAAAACACTCTAAAGTGGCTTGCTTAACAAGTCCTTACCAGGGTTGAAGTTAAGAGGTGGTCGGCCTTTCTTTCCCCATTCTTTATCTAAATGCTGATTACATTGACTGATTCCCTCATCCTTTTCTTTATGTCTTTGAGAAACTTCCTTGGCCAAACATTGGAAGCCTGGGGATGAATTTGCAGATAAATCCCGCCCCTGTATCTCCTCTTTAGAATAGGTAGCCTTGCCTAGAGTATCAAAAGAAATTGTACCATGTGCTTCCTCAACCTTGAAAGGTTCATTCAAATCTGTAAAACCTGGGGTCCTCCTTAAGCGTGTAATGGAACTAAAAGCATCACCATTGCAGCCAGAGTACACACTACTTGGGGTGGACATATTGCAATTTTTCTCATAAGTAACGTTACAATTCCAATTTGGAGGGTGAGTTTCCACCCCTGACCCTACAAATGCCCCGCGTGCGTCATCTTCATCATTTATGTATTTGTCACCAGGCAGTTCAAGGTCAAATAATCTCCTCTGAAGCTTCTTGTGCTTGTATTCATCCTTAAGCCTGGAACCATCATGTGTTGAGCCACATCCGGATTGCATGTTCTGCACATTAATGGAACCAAAATGTGATTGTACACTATCAGCACCTGAGGCAGATGGTATATGACAATTCATAGCCACTAAAGGCAAACTGGGATTGTGACACCTCCTTCGGTCTCCTTCATGTGGAAAGGCAAAAGGATTTGATTGCAATGTTCCCACATGATCAAGGCATATGACTGATTGTTTGCTCCGGACTTCATTCATTATGTCCATTTGTATTTTGTGAAGCCGGTGCAGTTCATGGACCTGCATAATCAAATTTCCATAAACATAAATATAATTTTATGCTCAATCATATTTCAATTATTTATGCAAAATAAGGGCATTTTTACACTATATTTCATGAGCTCGGTCAGAAAGTATAAAAATCCAATTTTATAGCTCAACAATATAGAGTGGAGATAAAACATACCTGATGTTTGAATGTGTTTTCATGCCTCAGTATGGTTTGCCTCAAGTGTTCCTTGTCATATCCAGAGTATCTATCTATTTCTGGCTTTGCAGCAAGCATGTCATGGTACTGCCCAAAGGCCTTGTTTTCATGATGTGAAGGCCATCTAACATCCCCACTACTGTCATCCAGATCCTTTGTAGAATGATAGCCCGGTATATACATCTTATACAGAAATTCAGTTCCCATTTCTGCAAACACCTGAAACAACTTAATAAAAACTCCAAATAAACCTGCCAACCCTGATATGAAGGATATCTCTTTTTCTTCTATCACAAATGAAAAATATTTACTAGCCCACACTATATATTTTTGTTACACGAAAGAAGCTGCAGGATGAGGAAATATGGTCCATGATTCTGACAAATAAAACTCATTGCATATTGTAACATGTATATTGTATGGTTGCATTGAAAAAGAATTTGTTGCAGCACATAAATCCTCATTCATCAATCCTGATACATGGAAAGAACCACCACCATGTTATACAAGCTGCATTATCATATTATTTCCTCGTACACGAATGTCATGCGCAGTTTCGCTGGTGAAATTGAATTCCAGTCAACATTGTAGTAAATATTCCATATAAGGAAAAGACAACTTCATCACTCAATCTAGAAACGAACTAGCACATTATGAATAAATCTTGACAAATCTGGTCCATAAATAAAGTCAATGAAAAACAATTTATCCCCATATATAATACATTATGGAGAGAGAGGTTACATTCCATAGTCAAACAAAAATAAAGATGCACTCCTAATATGTTTGCAAGAAGCATGGAGGCAAAAGCTTAGAAGGCCACGGAGATACCTGTCCGTCAAGAGCTTCTCCCTAGTTGCAAGTGTTCCGAGCCAGATATTATGCTGAGTGTCTTTAAGTGAGCCGGTCTATTGTACAGTAGTTGTTAAGAGTCATATCCAATGTACCAATGGGTCTTGCATGCTGAGTGTCTTTAAGTAAGCTAATCTATTGTACAGTAGTTGTAAGAGTCACAGCCAATGTTCCAAATGTGTTTTGCTGCTTTTGCATGCTGAGTGTCTTTAAGTGAGCTGATCCATTAGAGCCTGCCATAATTTACGTTACAGTAGGGCGAAATAGGCCAGCCAATGTACTGAAAGAAGTTTAGAAAATAAATTAGAAACAGCACCAAAAGTAATTCATTTATCCCTGTTTTTGAGGAAATGCATTTTCCAAGCTTTAAAGAAACACTGTGTTGATACAAAAGGCAATACAAGTGTATTTGGTAAGGATGGGAGATAAGGAAAGTCTTATCTAAACAAAACATGAGAACTGTGAAAGTTTCAATTGACATTCGACACCCATTTCGAAGGTAACTGACTGTAATGCTTCATAGCTATACATGACCATATAATGGCTAATAAATGGAACAGAGGACCCTTACCACTACAAAATACGCTAATAAATCTCTTAATACTATTGCAATTAATGTTATTAACTTCAACGATCAACAAATACTGATGGCACTGGAAACTCTTGTCAATTCTTACTTGAAATTCCAGTAGACCAGCATTCCTGCATTATTGATAATCTGAACTCCAGTTTTCTTTAAGATCTTCCAAACAGAAGCCTGTGATTCCAGCTGTGATAATCAAGGAAAGAAAAGCAATCGGTTATATTCCTCCACTAACAAATAAGAAAAGAATAAGGGAAGATAATGAGAGACCGACATGACAACAGCCATGCACACATGTTCAAATAACTGGAAGTTGACCGTGATTAGTATATGGATTAAGGTTAAAGCATAAATGAGAGACCAACAAACAGCCAAATCAATCATCCATTAAAACAACAAACAAGAAGATTTACCTTATATATGGCAGCATCCTCCACCACCCCATAACAAAACTTGAGCTCAAATTCAAAGAAAACCCTTGAAACTCAACTACAACTATATCAAAAATTCCCAGTTGAAGCAAAATACAAAAGTAGGTAGGTGCCTTTGTAATGTCATTGAAAAATCTTAAATCACAATCAATAGAAAAAAGAATAATGAATTATTATATATACTAGACAGAAGCTCAAATCTGCTAGGGCTAGTTAGATAGAGAGATCCCCACAATCCAAGATAAGAATGAGAGAGAGATCTTCCTTTTCTCTTCTTTTTCTCCCTTTCTCAAAGAAACAATGACTTCGAATTTGTCAACCTTGTGGTCTCACATTATTATTGTAATATACTTCTGTTTCAGTGTTTTTTTATTTTCTTATTACTATTTATTTATTTTTATTGATAATATCTTAGATACCGGGGGGTGGGGGGGCATTTGTTTTCTCTTTTACTAGATCCTCTCTACCTTCCATGCTTTCTGGGTACACGTAAGTAAATACATTATTATTATTATTATTATTATTATTATTAACAAAAACTCCAAATTACGTGGCTAAATCCCCTTCACAACACACTATTTACGTGTTTTTTTTTAATTTAATTTCTTAATATATTATTTTAAAAATTATAATTTATTTTTTTTTATTGAATTATATATCAATATCATATCTCATATATTTAACTCTTTTTTCTTTCAATTTTAACCTTTTATTTTTTTTATTATTTTCTATGAATTCATCTTAATTTTCTAATTTAGATTGCTGAATTTTCTAATTTAGATTGCTGATCAAACAAGTTGACTCGAATTATTTTTTTAGATTATTTTTTCTAATTAATTTGTTTGATTTTATCTTTCAATATTAAACTATTACAAAATTAAACTTCATAATTTTTTTTAATTTTCTTTCTGCACGGTTGTCATGATCTCATAACCCACACCGTGGGTTTATCAAGTTGACCCGGGTTGACTCTGTTTATTTTATTATTATTTTTAATTAAATTTTTTTTAATTTTACCCTCCAACAACTCAATTTTTTTATTTAGTTTTTTTAAAAGAAATTATCTTTTAATATTATATAGTTTGAGAAATAGAGCTTTATATTTTATTTTTATTTTTTTTATAATATTATCCTAGTTTTGTGATGTAGATCGCAGGCTTTACAAACAAACTAATTAAAAATGATTGAATTATTTTCTTTTTAATTTATTGCTCCATCTTGGAAATGGAGCGTGGTTTCATCACTAGAAGTTCAAAGTCGTATATTTTGTATTTTAAACTCGGAGGTCTGTAAGCAGAAGGAAGAAGCAAGGAAGAACCTCAATTCATAGTTGGATTTAGAGATGTTTGATCAGGTCCTCTAAACTTATTGAATTTTGGTCAATCTGATTCTATCCAACCAAACCAAGTTGTAAACCTCAAACTTGTCAAGTGACATTTTCAATCAGTAATTCTAGTTTTTCTTTTCTTCTTCTTCTTTTATGGTAACCAGCCCTTCTTGTTATATCTGTTTTTATGTTTTAAAAGTATTTTTTAAAAAGATTTATAAAAAATTAATATTTTTAAATCATTTTAATGTGCTGATATTAAAAATAATTTTTTAAAATATAAAAAATATTGTTTTAATATATTTTAAAGTGAAAAACACTTTAAAAAATAAGCACAACTACACTTCTAAACATCCGTATACATGAAAAGATTTGTTTAATCACTATTGGCTCATCAAGCATTCCTCATGGCTGCCTAGCGACTATGGTGCTTGTGGTTGAACATTGAATAATATAAAAAAGACACCATCGAATCTTCACCCTCTGCCTGTCTAATGGGTGTTTAGTTTTATTTTAATAACTTTTGTAGTTGTCGCTTGAAAAGAATTATATATTATAATTTTTTAAATATTTTAAAAAAGAGTTTTAATAAAACTCGTGAAAGAATAAGCAATTTAGCATTTGTAAATAAGGAGATTTAAGAGTCACGATATATCTATTCGCGTGCACATATATTTATATACAAAAAATATATATATATATACATTTGAGTCAATTGGTGTGAAAATCATCTCAATTAGAAGCTAATAAAAATATATTTATCACTTTATATTTGTTCTATTTATTATTTTTTTCTTTTTGTTTTTATCCTTATTCGTTTGTTATTTTATAATTTTTAAAAACAATTTCTTTTTCTTTTTCTTTTTCTTTTTTGTCAACATTTTTTTTTCTTGCAATGTAACTTTTTGCAACTTTCTTTTTTATTTTTATTTTATTTTTTTATCACTTTTTTTATCTTAATTCTTCAATATTGACAATGATTTTTTTCAATTCTTTTTTTTATATATATATTTTTTCCTTGACAAGTGGCTTATTTGCCACCATATCTTCATTTATCTATTTATTTATTTATTTATGATATGCATAATAATAAATATTATTCAAATCTATGAAAGCCTTACATTAATTTCCTACCAAACAATTAAAATGGATTAGCTAAAATTGTGATTTTTATATTTAAGAAATAAAGTCAAGCTATTTTTCTTAAAACTCTGGTTTTGGTTGGTCATATATCAGTCTCCAATAAATATTTGACATTTGTCTTAGAATAAAAATAAAATAAAATAATCCTATTGTGATCTTGGTAGTCCCATTTACAAGCTTATATGCCCAATTCAGACAAGTTCTCTCAGCAGACATTTTTTAGGCCCATAAGCCAGAGAACCTCCTCCCAAAGCCCAAGAGTCCCTTCCTTGTTAAGACCAATCACACTTGGGCTACAAGCTGCTACAGCCCAATAACCAGCTTGTATTTCTTCTTTCAACTGCCCTTTCTCCCACCCACAATATCCATCAAAGAACCTGAAATCGCCGAGCCCAACTACATTCCTCCTCGCCATTTCAGCTGCGCAACCAGCACTCTCTCTAGTCCCATAGTACACTCCCTTCATCACTTCTTCGAAAACCCCACTCTTGGCCACCCTATCGTTATCATAACCCCTCTCTGGACTGACTAGAAACAACCCTTCCTCTAATGGCCCGCCAAAGAACAATGGCCTGTTGGAGAACGCCCCGGCGACATCAAGCGCCGTTGATCTCATTTCCTTGATCGACATGAGGGACGGCCGGTTGAGTATGATGCCATATGGGCTCCCTGGCCCAGTTGACAAGAGAAGGATGACCGTCCGTTCGAAAATGTGGACCCCGTCAAGCTTTTCTGTGGCAATCAGCAGGCAACCTTTCTCAGGTTCATGGATGGTATGAGCCCATTTGTCCCCAATTGTGATTTGTGGTGGCTGCTGATCCACAACAATATCAGGGTCTGCTGTTGAGGAAGGTTCAGTGGGCCTCAGTGCTTGTTCATTGGCAACCAATCTTGCTCTAAACGATCTCCAGTCAGCTTCTAGTAAAGGCCGACAGTCATCAGCAGATGGTGATGGTGGTGGCATGTGGCAACCTGGCATCAACATACAAAGTTATTGATTAAACTACACATGATCATAACTTATAACAAAGATATCTTAAAAGAACCAAGGGATCAATGAATTCCCAACAAAATTAGATCAAGATGAAGTTAGGTAATGGAAAAGAAAAGAAAAAAACTGACAACAAAGATATGCATGAAGAGGTGCACTTACATGTTATGGAAGTGGAGAGAGCAACTATTTTGCTCTGAAATGCATTAGAACTTCTTTTGGGATATGAGAAAACTCTAGCTTTGATTGAAGGGATAAGTTCCAAGGTCTTGGTGAAGGAGTTTGAGGTGAGAAAGCAGGCTTCCATGCTCTCTTTCTTTCTTCTTCTTCTTCTTAATTCTTTCTTGGTGTACCACCAAATGAATATGATATTGGAATTGGATAATAGAGAATGATCCAAATGTGAGGTTTAATCTGAACCACAAGGTGATCTGATCAGTCCCATCCAATTCCAACCAAGTTGAGTCTCTGATGTTTCTTTCTAGCTAGGTAGGGGCCAATGGATACGACTCTTTACACATGGCATAAACAGCACAACTGACGTGAAAGCTACACCTGGACGATCATTTGGGTTAGTGGGACTTTTTGTAGGCTTTCCAGTACTGATGTGTCATGTTTCCAGCCAGTTATCTGTTGAGCAGTGAACTTGAAGCACCTCTTGTGGTTGAAAATGGTTTCCCTGGGTTTTTGTGTAGGCAAATATTCTCCATAAAAATGTTAAGCCCAGCTTAAAAAAATTGAGAAAGAAGAGAGAACAGAATTTGAGAAAGAACCGAAAGAAGAGAGAACAGAGAATTGAGAATAATCTTCTGTATTTTCTTATTGCCATACAAGGAATACAATTGTTCTTTATATACGGCTACAATGATCAACTAACTCTAACTAATTACCTGGCATGACCCCTGGCTCACGCGTTCCCTACTTCTTCATCTTCAAGCCTTCATGTTGCAGTCTGCTAACATATCTTCTTGCCGCTAATGCTCTCTTTTATTCCTTCTTGTGTCATTCTGCCAAGTGACTAGAGGTGTAACAATCTTCTACTGAGAGTCCTGTGCTTGTTTGGCCTGAAAGAAAGGATCAAACTATCAGTTCAAACTATCAGTTGAAAATTAATAATGTTGGAAACGTGTATGCACACACACCACATGCAAACGCATTCAATTGTACATAACATGAGTTGCATTATCTAATTTAGTTTTTTTTTTCTTCTATAAATCAGTTCAGTACCTAATATTGCACCAAAAATCAGCAGCAACAGATGCATTATATGCTTTACAAACCCTTAATTTGGTCATGAATCCAAAGAAACAAACATGATTAAAAAAATGCCTAACTAGTTTTATAGCTTGCATTTGTAATCTCTTGAGTGCTAAAAGTGCTCCTATTGCCATCTTTATTTTCCACATGTGACAAGGCATAAGGGTTCACAAGTAGCATGCCAACCTGTACATTCAAGCGATTTCGTGGCTAAGTTAACTTTGGCATGTTAAATCCTTCATAAACATGTGAACACTGTACATCAATCCTTCATAAACATCAGGCTTGTTTCAGTTAACCTAATTATTGGCCTGAGATATGAAATCAAATTTAGATTCAAGGTTCGATTTTTAACCATTTAAACCTCAGCCCAAAAATAGGTGATCCTGTATATCCTAATTTACCCATGTAAAAGATTCCATTTACAAATTAAGCTGGTGGTTAAGATGTGTGTAGTTTTGTGTTTAATTCTAAAACTCATCAATCTTATATTATGTGCAGTGCGAATAATGTTCAGATTCAAAATTCAGTAAAAAGTTTATGGATGTTAGTTTGGGATTGTCAATACCAAAATAACAACACAGAATTTGAACTGAAGCAACAATGCAATAACTATTTAGATGTTACAGTTTTGATAGAGCTTGGAAGTAAAAGGAAAAGAACACCAGGCTAGCAAACTAATTCTTTATGGCAAAGCACAAAATACAGGAAAAACATATCAGGAAGAAAAACACGATATATCTATCTCAAAAAACTGCATCTCAAAGCCAAGCAATCAGCCAATCATATTTCACTCTCTGAAATGCTATATTGGTAGGACCAAAACAGCATGCACTTCAAGAAGCATTCAACCAATCAGAGTCTCAATTTGTAAATCTATATTTAAATTTTACCAGTTAATTAACATTTCAAGAATACCCTAAATGGCAAAAGATAGCATCACAAAAACATAGCAACACTTGCATAATCTTCACTGTCACAAAGGCTTATATGTACTATAAATAAAAACAAGTCATTTGACTGAGATAGAAAATGTAATAGCCTTCATAGGATAAGGTCATTTGAATAAACATGTTAACACTATCCCATAAAAGGTCCAAGAATATTTTTCAGATAAAGTTGAAAGCTTACCTGGAACTACTGTTTATTATTTTCCTTATCACTATCTTCATTCTGAACTGCAATCGCTACTTTCTTCAACTCTTCCTGGGCTACTTTCTTCAACTCTTCCTGGTAGAGTTCGATGGAGGCTTGACATTGCCTGCTACCAAGCTCTGGTCATGCAGGCTTCAGCAATGCTCATCTTTAAACATCTATCGGAGTTTCCAAAAAGCTCCTACATTCTAGGCAAGTTCACAGCCTGTTTGAGGCAGGACCTGCTTTTCCTGCTTTATAGCCAGAGTAACCTGACACCAGGATGAGAATTCAGGATGGTGTTCACCTTCCTTGATGTCATCATACTGCTGAATTTGTTTGGGAACAAATCACAAGGATTATTGTCTTAGTATGGCATGAGAAGTTATATGGGTTTATTGTCAATGCAGACTGCAATTGCTCAGCTGATTTTCCTACATTTCTAATTTTGGTGTTTCTATCTTTAATTCCTTTTCTTTGAGATCTTCTCTCTTTCAAATATTTCTAAATCTAACTGTACTAGTTAAGTTTTTATGCCAGAACAAAAACAACATTACATCCAAAGTTGATAGGTTTTGTTTAAGCTTGGTTGTGGTTTTATTTAAGCAGGATTTTGGGGCGGGTAATCTTGCATAGTTTTTCCTTCAATACTTTTTTTGTAACAAGGAACACTCTTGCTACTAAGTCCCCGTGCTTACACATGGGCTATCCAAGACGTCACTAATGTCCTAGCCAAGATGAGTATCAGCATAACAGCAAAAGGTCAGTATCTTGCATCAAAGATGATAGACATTCATATAGAAATGTGGTTAACAGATCACAGTAATAGTTTGAACAAGTCTTGCATATGTACCAAGATTAGAAAACATTGCTACAGTTTAGAATCCATCTGAACATAAAGCCCATCTACTTCTGCAGGTACATGATGGAACTAGCTGACTCCCTTTAGGGTCTGATAAATCTCTGAATCACGATAAGTTTTCTATGATTCACAGTATAATTTTCCAAAATACAAGTAAATTGACAGACCTCATTGGTGAAGCATAGCTTCCACCGATGCATTGGAAACACAGTTCTGATCACCTGCAGAGACAAAATTATCTGGCAAAGAGATCATCCAGATCTGATGGTTCCAACGTTATCATGGAATCTAGTATCTCCTCTACAACTCCTACAGGCCACAGCATTATACATTTTGTGCATCCCCAAAACACTGTTTCCTACGCTTCAAATGAGGAAATGAATGCAGTTGTTTAGCAATGCTTCCAGTTGAGCCAAAGACAACCAACCCCTACAGGTATACCTTTGGGACAACGTGAACTCGCTTCAGGTCCAGACCCAATCTGTTAATCATTTGATAAATTTTATCTGATTTCGGGTGTGATTTATCAAATACTGTAAATTCATGGACCTCATCATCCACCTCAATGGAACTAGCCCCTGATGGTTTCTGTATTCCAAAGTTTTTCATTTGCAGCCTTACATTGGCAACACTGCTCCAGTCTCCCGCAGATGCAAAAATATTTGACAACAGAGAGTAATTACCAGGATCTGATGGTTCCAGCTTAAACAAGCAATCTAGTACCTCCTCTGCAAGTCCCACAGCATTATGCATTCTACAGGCCCCCAAAAGGGTACCCCAAATAACAACATTTGGTTCTACTGGCATGCTTTGCACAAGCCTATAAGCTTCTTTAAGACGACCTCCACGACCCAAAAGGTCCACCATGCAACCATAATGCTCAATGTGGGGAACAATGCCATAATCCCTCTCCATATTATTAAAGTATTGAATTCCCTCATCAACAAAGCCTGCATGAACACAAGCACACAAAACAGCAACCAATGTAACTTTATCAGGCCTGAACCCTTCTTGCCTCATTATAGAAAAGAGCTGTAGCGCTTTCTCACCGTGCCCATGCATGGCTAACCCTTGGAGCATGCAATTCCATGAGACCAAATCTTTTTTTGACATCCCATTGAACACACTTAGCGCCCTGTCCACCTGACCACACTTTGCATACATGTCAACCAATGCATTAGACACATTAACACTGCACTTGTACCTAATCCTCTCAATAGAAGTATGAACTCTCTTCCCTAAACCAAGGAGACCAGACTCTGCACAAGAAGCCAATATGCTAATAACTGTGCCATCATCAGGCTTCAAACCGGCCTCCTCCATTTGCTCAAACGATCTTATGGCGTCCTTTGCTAGCCCCTTTACAGCGTAGCCAGATACAATTATAGTCCAAGAAACCAAATTCTTGACCGGCATTCTATCAAACAACATTCTAGCCATTTCCATATCTCCTGCTTTACAATAACCGGAAACCATCGTCGACCACGACACCACATTCCTCTCTGGCATGCTCTCAAACAATCCAAACGCTTTATTCATCTCTCCTGCCTTCACATACCCATCCAGTATTGTATTCCAACTAACAGCATCTTTCATGGGCATTTCATCAAACAGTTTGCAAGCTTCACTCAACTCCCCTACTTTCAATAACCCTCTAATCATAGAATTCCAAGAAACCACATCTCTTTCATCCATCACCTTAAACAACCTCATTGCAGACTTCACACCCAACAAACCACACTTACAGTAACTATCAATAAGTGAATTGGGCACAAACAAATCCTGAAAAAACCCATATTTCTCCAAATGGTTATGTATCATTTTCACAAGAGGCAACCAAGACTGTCCAATACAAGCCTTTAAAAGAAAAGGGTACGTAAAATTATCAGCAAAAAGCCCATTCCTTTGCATTTCAAAGAAAGTTTCAAAAGCCAGTAAAGAATGGGAATTTTGCACGCAGGCTCTTATAAAAGTATTATACAAGTGGACATTAGGGTCAGGGATTTGTTTGAAAACATTAATAGCTAAAGTCATTTCTTGGGAAAGAGAGAAAGCTGAAATTAACTTGGGCGCTACATAAAGGTCTTGGTGGAGATTTTGTTTGAGGATTTGGGCATGAACTTGTTTTATGTGGTTTAAGTTTGTACATTTGTGAAGGTCTTGTAATTTTTGTTGAAAGATCCTTCTTGTTGAGACCCATGTTGGGGCTCTTATTGGTACTGAAATTTGCATTTGTTTAGACATAGAAGATGGCTTGCATTTTTGTAAGACAAATTCTGCAGGTGGATGAATTCAAGGATGGCAAAAAAGAGAAGCTGAGGAGACCATGGAGGGAGCTGGGTTTGGTTGAGGGTCTAAGGATTTTCCAGTTTGGTCCTAATATCATGAAGTCTGTCTGTCATTTGTTTATTGTGAGCCCTTGGGCTACCACATGTTAAAGCAAGCAAGCCACCCACTTGAACAAGGAAAAAGAAAAACTTCAATGAACACATTTTTTTAATTTTTTGTTGAAAAAGAAAAACTTAAAAAGAAAAGGAAAACTAGAAAATTATTTTCTATTGTTGAACACACCCTTAAGCTTCTTCACGTTTTCAAAGAGAAAAATATTGTTGGATAAAAGACAATCAATGATAGTGTGTATGATGAAAAAGTAAACAAAGTGGATGAATTCATATTATTAGATTATTTATTTATAGTGACGATGTTTATATATAAGGAATGATTTTTTAATTGGGTTTTTTGTTTTAGATAAATACTTGATGCTCATCTCAGTGAGTGGTGAGGACTCAATTTGAAAAAAATAAAAACAAAATTAAAATCAAAAATTAAAATTAAAATATATTATTTTATAGTTATGCTCACTCCAACGAGTTGACTTGTGACCTAGAAAATCTGTGGCTTAAGCCAGCCCGATTAAAAAAAAAAATTGAAACAAAGCACGAAAAATATTTGATGCTTATATTTAATCCAAAAGTAATAATCCTCATAAAAAAACTAAATTGAACAAAGTAAAAAAAAAACTCTAGGTAACACGTGTTAACCTATAGGCCACATAGTAATATTTATAATATTTTGTATTTTGATGATAGCAATTAAATAAAAAAAAATAGACTAGCTTAAATGAAATTAAGTTTAAACATGTTTTATATAAATATCATATCACTATGCATATGTAATTGAATGAAAAAAATTCCTTAACAAGTCCAAGATGCAAAGCAAGTGAAGATTTAGCTATTAAGGATTCATTTCTCAAAAGAAATATCTTTTAATTTTGTGAAGAAGGGCTTAGACTTTGTCATAACCCATTTTTGGGTTTCCCCCTCAAATTTACCCTTTTCCTTTTAAATAATAATAATAATAATAATAATAACAAAAACTAGCAACTTGGCAAAGTAGTAGGATAAAAAGGGTTTCAAATGAATAAAAAAATCAAGCTAGAGTTTTCGACAAAATTAAGAGACTAATTGTACTCCATTATACCCAAGATTGAAGAGAAAATGCTGATTCAATGTCAAATTAAATGATTATTGGATGAATTTGCATAAAAATTAAGTACAAGGACTTAATTAGATTTTCAATAGGCCAATTTGATTTAATCATGGGCTAAATTAAAAGTTTAATTATGTTTAAGGATTAGTTTTGGTCAAATTAAAAGATTCCATTAGGTGCAATGATTTAATTATACTTTTAATGGGTCAAGTTAATTTTATTAAGGACTTAATTGGTGAATAATAAAGTTTGGAAGCTCAATTTGGGCTTAATCAATAAGATTGAAATTTTAAAGGACCAAACTTAATTCTTACAAAGTCAATTGATTGAAATTAGAGATAAAATTGCAAAAAAATCAAAGTTTAGTATCAATTAAAGGTCAAATTAAAGAAATTCACAACTAATAATCTTTTTGAAAAAGACGCTAAACTTCGAGGACTTAGGACCCGTTTGGAAACGCGGTCCAACCCGCATTTCCAAACACTTTGAAAATTTTTTTTGCTTAAAATTAATATTTTTTTAGTGTTTTTGGATTGTTTTGATGCATTGATATCAAAAATAATTTTTAAAAAATGAAAAGACATCATCTTGATGCATTTTAAGCGAAAAACACTTGAATTGCAACCGCTATCACAATCTCAAGTATGCCCTTAATGTGGTTGAAAACAAGGGTGAAATTGAAGCAAATTAGAAGTTAAATAGTTAATTGAGGATCATTTGCATAAATTTACAATCAATGATCAAAATAAAAAGATGCTGAACTTCAGGGTTGATATTTGAGTTTGATAAGGGTAAAATCACATAAAATTAAAAGTTTGAAGTCAATTAGGGATGCAAATAAAAGACAAAGGACTAAATTGAATTTTAATCAAATTCCTAAAAGAGAATGAAATTATCTACATCTCTTAGAACATTACATCTAGATGAAATATATTCACAAGGCTAAAACATTGAATGGTTTAGCTTGAACCTTAAGAAACATAAAATCTCTATAAATTTGGTAAAACATGTCATGCATCAATGAAACAAGGACTTCTCATGAAAATTGTGAATAACATGTTGCTCATAATTGATTAGCCTACCAATTACTTGGAAGTAATATATAATATTTTTTCTAAGAAATGACTTGAAGTTATGGATTTCATATATTAACTAAGTTTGAAACTTGGTTGATCCACCTGAATGAATAAAACCCAATGGATCTAAGTGGGTTTTTTTAAAAAGACTAACATTAAAGGAAAAGTACAAATATACAATGCAAGCTTTAAGGCATAAGAATATCCAATTTTGATGGTATAATCAACATATTTGATTTCATTAAAAATATAGATAAACCTTGTGTTTACAAAAGGTTAGTGAGAATAGTGGTGTTTTCCTAATATTATATATAGATGATATATTTAGCAAACGTATCTTTACTTTAATTAGTAAAGTTTTGGTTGTCTAAGAATTTATCCATAAAGAAATTGGAAGAAGCAACCTATATATTGGATATAAAGATCTATAGAGATAGATATAGAAGGTTGCTTAAATTATCTTAATCCATGGGTATAGATTAAATGTTAAAATAGCTTAGTATGAAAGAATCTAAGATTTAAATTGTACCATGTTTTACCCAAAACTGGAGAGACAATACAAATTCAAGGTCAAGTTACATGATTATTGAACGAACTTGCATAACAATTAAGTTTAAGGACATGTTTAAATTTTTAATAAGCCAATTTGATTTAATTGTGGGCCAAATTAAAGATTAATTATTTTTAAAAATTAATTTGGGTTCAATTAAAGGATTTAATTAAGTGTAAAGACTAAATTATACTTTAAAATGGGTCAAATTAATTTTATTAGGGCTTAATTGGTGAAAAATTAAGTTTAGGAGCTCACTTTAGACTTAATTGAGAAGATTAGAATTTTAAAAAAATTAATTGGTGAAAAATCAAGGTTAAGTTACATGATTATTGAACGAACCTGCATAACAATTAAGCTTAAGAACATAATTAAATTTTTAATAAACCAATTTGATTTAATTATGGGCCAAATTAAAGATTAATTATGTTTAAAAATTAATTTGGGTTCAATTAAAGGATTTAATTAGGTGTAAAGACTAAATTATACTTTAAATAGGTCAAATTAATTTTATTAGGGCTTAGTGAAAAATTAAGTTTAGGAGCTCACTTTGGACTTAATTGAGAAGATTAGAATTTTAGAAGAACAAATTTAATTTTTACAGAGTCAATTGGTTCAAATCAGGGGTAAAATTGCAAGAAAATCAAAGTTTTAGGGTCAATTAAGGGCTAAATTGAAGAAATTCACAGCCAATGACCATTTTGAAAAAGACGTCAAACTCTAGGGACTCAATTGAATGAAATCAGAGGTGAAATTGAAGAAAATTGAAAGTTTAATGGTCAATTGAGGGTCAAATTGTATAAATCCAAGACCAAAATGAAAAAGGTACTGAAATTCAGGGCTGAAATTGGAGTTCGTGAGGGGTAAAATTGAACAAAATTGAAAGTTTGAAGTCAATCAATGGTGTAATTGATAAAAATCATGAATCAAAGGACCAAAATGAACTTTACCAAAATAGCACCGTTTTGGGTTAATTGTTTATCTTCTTCTTCAAGTTTTCACCCGAAAAGGCTTCTTAGGGGGCTACCTTCCCAAGGCATTTAATGATTCATCTCTCTACCAATTTTGGCAAAACTTGCACATAAGCGATGACCTGACATCTGACTATACCCCAATGTGGTTTGTTCTAGCCGATTGACGCCACAGCGGCCGTGGCACCGCCCCGAAGTAACCAACCCAACCAGCCCCTTCCTGCAGTAACTTTGTTAGACCATGATGGCCACTTTGAGCCAATGGTTAGGATTCTTCTGAGTTGAATCAAGAGCCAAGATTTGATACTATTAAAGATAAAATATACATCTTCCACCCCTATAAATAGGGGTGGATTTCATGGCCTAAGCATAAAGAAAATCAGGTGCAAAAATTGAAAAAAAAATCAATCCCCCTTATTTTTCTGCCATTATTTTTTCCCTCTCTCTCCGCAGTTTCAGCCACCACCACCATCATCACTATCTTATCCACCACAAGTCACTATAACCACCAGCCGACCACCTTACATCAGGAGGAGCCACCGCAAGACTTCTTTTTCTTTCTCCTAGTTAAAGGTTTCTTTTTCCCTTACAGCCAACGCCAACCACCAATTCCTTCATCAGAGCCACCATACTTCTCCCTCTCCATCAACTGCTTCTTCTTCCTACATAGCAACAACAACATCATCAGCTCCAGTAGACAGATAGTCACCACTATTTCAGTTTCTTCCTTCTCCAGCACCACCACCACCAACAACAACAACATTGACTTCTCCACGAATATCGCCACTAGCTTCACGTCAACTTCCTGAACCACCAGCTCCTTCGATACCAGGTAAGTCTCCCCCTCTCTTCTTCTCTTTCCGACATCTTATGTTCCACTATGTAAACAGTGGAACATGAATTATAATTCATGTTACACTGTTCATGCAACGTAGTCACTAGGTTGGGCTAGTGACTAAGTTGTGTTGGGCTGGACCCATGTCAGCTTAGCCTAAATGGTTGGGTTGGGTCCGACCTAACCAAAGAAAAATAAAAAAAATAAACATGTTGGGCTGCCAGTCAACCTAGCCTAGCTGAGTTTGGCTTAGATGGCTAGGCCGCCCTAGATGGCTGAGCCAGCCCAACCCAAAATATTTAATAATAATATAATAATATTATCATAATAATTAAAAACAAAAAAATTCCAAAAATTATGAGGTCATTTTAAAAATATTTATGGGCCCCCTCACATGTTTTTCCAATAATTTTGTATAATATCAGGCTGTAGACTTACACTATAAGATAATGATCTAATATTAAAAATACTTGTTTTCCTCTGAAATTTCAAAAACAAAAAAAAATTAAAAATTGAAAAAAAATTTCATTAAAAAAAAGGTGTTGTTTTGCATATGACCATATCTTAAAAGGTTTTTTTTTTCAAGCATATTTTCTAAAAGATACAAATCAGGAACAACTCCAACAACACTAGGAATGACTCCAGCAACCATTTGCCTCCAACCAAGCAAGGTAGCGTCGCCTCCTCCTCTTGTTTCCCCCCTCCCTGATCTGGTCATGCAATGACCAGATAATTGCAAGGTAGCGTCGCCTCCTCCTCTTGTTTCCCCCCTCCCTGATCTGGTCATGCAATAACCAGATAATTGCATGGTTGCTGGGCTACACTAGCAACCATAGAGGCCTGGACTAGACCCCGCCAAAAAGATTGGGCCAGGTCCACCAAAAAAAAGAGAGGGTATGGTCTGTTGGGCCGCCAGTCAGCCCAACCAGACTAGGCTAGGGTTGATCCAGTTGATTGGGCCAGGCCCAACCCATATATTTAATAATAATAATACTACTATAATATTATTTATTATATAAAATACCAAAAAAATTTAAAAATTTTGTAAAAGTCCTTTCAAAAAATTTGTGATTTTCTCCCATGTTTTTATACTAATTTTGCATAATATTGGGTTGTATTTATACTGTAAGGTACATATTGGATATTAAAATACCTGATTTTCTCTGAAATGTTTTTAAATTAATTTTCTCTTTCAAAAAACAAAAATAAATAAAAAATATTTTGTTTTCATGTATACGGCCAAATCTTAAAAGTTTTCCAAGCATATTTTTATAAAAAAAACAAAAAATTTACATCTTTCTCATGTTTTAAAATTACAAAAAAAATAGTTATTGTAACCAGTTTATAGTTATCCATTAGGATTTGACCAAAATATCAAAAACCCTTCACTAATCATTATGTTCATTTTATATCAAGGTTTAGATATAGACTTTAATATTTGGGGCTGTAAAACTACACAATATAGTACATTTTAGGTATTAAAGATAGAAAATACAAAATAAATACGATGCTAAAATTTGAACTTTGGAATGGTTAGGACTTCACCTAATAAGGTAAAGATTTTCTCAAGAAGGGAGACCTGCATTAGACTTTAGAAAAAGACTAACGAATAGAAACTTGACTTAGATAAATAATCAAATAACAATGCAACTTTCCTCAGGTAGGGTGCATTAGAGGTGGTGCATCTTCCCATTGCATAACTAGTCTCTTACCTAGACTCTCATAGACAATAGATTTCCTAGTAACCATAATATTAGGTGGCGACTCCTGAACCTTAATCATAATTTTATAATTAGATCCATAACTCTTTCTTTTCCCAAAACAACACCTCTTAGGAGGCATCTTGAAGCGCGTCATTTTGACGTTGCCCCACAACAAGATGATAACTCCACTGGGAAACACCTTGTCTGGCCGGACTAAGTTTTGCTTGTTTGATTATTTGTTTGTTTCGGTCTGTTTAAATTTAGCTCGTATTTTTACTTCATATTCATACATAAGTATGTCAGGTATGGATTAATGCCCTCATGCATTTTAATTTCACAAATAAAGCTAATTCTAGGTTAGGTGGGGAATAACGTTCTATCTTATGACTTTCAGTCGGGGTTCAGATTTGTGAAACATCCAACTATGAACTGAATGTTTACTCGGTAATAGTAGTCACATTGTGCCCCTAACCATTCCCTGTAAACCCCTATACTGCCTTTATGTAAGGTTGTCACTAGGCAGTTCATAGACTTTTTAAGACCAGGTAGAAAGTTTACCCTTATCTAATGGCCTAGAACCATCCCTTAGAGTATGAACTCCCTAAATATTCATTTTGCATGGGTTTTCGCCATTTTATACCTAATGTGTATATACACATATTTGCATTCATACGCATTCATTCATTCATTCATTGTAAATAACATATATAAATGCATCAGGTTGAAATATAGGTTCTCAAAAATTTTACAACACCCAACTTCAACTGAGAAATATGGAAGATGAAGAGCATGGTCATCATGACGCTTATTTTTAAGAAGAGTTGGAGTCTCTAAAAGTTAGTGTGAATCGCCTTACTATCTTACTCAAGCAAGCGCTTAGAAATGCCTCTAGTAAAGGTCCTTCCAACCAACCCGTCACCTTTTCTTAGACCCCAACAACAGCTCAACTTGAAGAAATAGTGGGTGAATAAGGTTAGGAGCCCGAATACAATCCAATATTTGTTCAATCAGAAACATCAACGCCATCCCCTACAGTTCTAGATGCATTCACCAACGAGTCCCACGAGACAAAGTCATCTAATGATATTGATAAAGATAAGATGGTAGCGTTGGAAGCCAGTTGAAAGGGTAGACTTGTATGACCCAGTACAGACTGTAGAGATATGTCTGGTTCTAAATATGGTGGTGCCGAAGAAGTTACGTGTTCCTAAATTTATCAAATATACTGGAACATAGTTCCCCATCACTCATCTCAAATCTTACTGCAATAAAATGACAGAAGTAGTACATGATGAGAAACTATTGATGTATTTTTTCAGGATAGTTTAAGTGGGGCAACATTGAGCTAGTACATGAGATTGGACAATACCAAGATCTGGAGATGAAAAGATCTGGTAGATGTATTTGTCAAGCAGTACAAGTACAACATTAATATTGCTCTCGATAGAACCAACTTGTCCAATATAAAAAAAAGGATAAAGAAAGCATAAGGAAGTATGCCTAGAGATGGAGAGATTTAGCTAATCAAGTGCATCCCCCACTTTTGGACAAAGAAATGATCACTCTAATTGCCAATACACTTAAGGCATCATACTATGAGCATATGATGGGTAGTTCAACGCAACAATTTACTAACATTGTGGCAATGGCCGAACGTATAAAACAAGGAGTAAAGAGTTGTAGAATCTCTGCACCCATGAAGAAAAAGGGCTTCGAAGGAAAAATGAGGGAGGTCGACCATATTAAAAATGATTATAGGGGTAGCAAAAACCAATTCCAAAACTACCACACACTACCCTAAATTGCCAACATCAATTTCAACCCTTTAGTTTCTGCTAGAAAACCTGAGTCTCAAATCAAAACCCAAATTAAGAGTTTTCAAAGGGTTCAGAAACAACTACCTCCATTACCACTACCCTTAAATGAGATGTACCAGAAGCTGCTGAGCACAAGACATGTAGCTCCCAAACCTTTGACACTTCTGCAGCCACCTTACCCCAACCGGTACAAACCTGACTTCACTTGCTTCATACCATGTTGGCACTGCAGGACATAACATTCATACATACAATGCCTTCAAGAAAAAGTTCATGCAGTTAATTAAAGATGGGTGGATAACATTTGAAGAAACTTTGAATGTGAGTACGAACCCTCTACCCAATCATACTTCAGGTAGTAGATAAGTAAATGCATTAGAAGGAAATGCCCGGCAAAAACACCGATGGTAAGAGCATGGTACGAAGAAGGCAACATGAATTCTTAAGGACTTGAATTTAAAGGGGTGTCTTTGGTTTTTTGTCCATACTATTGATGAGATTCCTGCAAGAGTTTTTGTAGGGAGGTTCGTCGAAGGGGAAGTGTACGAGAGTTGGAAAAAAGAGCAAGTTCTCATTGTGTCCAAAAAAAATAACTACCTCTGTCTAATCATGCTTGCAAAGTTATTTTGATTTCGTTATGTTTCTACCTGTTTTAGTTTTATCGGCAATCTAGGCTTTTATTGCCGCAAGACTTTCTTTGTTAAATAAGTCCTTCCTTTTTAATAAGATTATGTTTTCTCTTTTGTTCATGATGTGCCTTTATTTTTGTTATTTCACACAAATAACACACTTATACGAGCACATCCTTTACTAATGAAACCACTGCACCAAGAATTCTTTGGTGCGTTTCCTTTTTCTTCAAAAACTATGTATGATCCCATGTTTTCACAAGGGTTTTTGGAAAATCAAGGTTTTAGTACAAAAACAAAAATCAAATTGGTGTTTTTTTAACAGATGAGTTCTGAAAATTCAAGTGATCTCCTAGAAAGATGACCATACGCCTAGAAAAAAAACTGAAGAGCAATTGATGCAACCATATTATTCAATAGTTTTACCCACATTTACCTAGTATTTTGCCTATGCTTTATATATTAAATGTCTTGATATTCTTTGTTTTATGTTTTGAAGGCACTTTTGGATGTAAGATTAAAAAAGAAGTAAATTGAAAATAATTGGTAGATTTGACCTCCGATTAATGTTTTGTGTAGAGCTTGAGCTCTAGAGGTCGAAATGAAGTGATTCCAGTGGTGTTAGAAAGCTAACATCCATACCTTTCTATACATATATGTCAAGAAAAATAAAAAGAGAAATAGAATAAAAATGGCAGCCTTCAAAGATAAATCTTGCATTCTGCTAGTGTTGACCTTCAGTCATTTTGACTTGAATATTTTGAGCTACAGAAGTTAATTTGATGCAAACTTTATTTTTTTGGATTTCTGACTTAAAGACCTATCAGCCTATCAAATTTTAGAGGAAAAATATCTCATATGAGAGAGATATGATTTTTCTAAGATGTCACATGAATTCTGTTAGTAGACAAGTTTTGTGAAGAAACAAGTCCAAAATACTTCTCAAAGCATCCAAACCGATATCTGAGTCTTTATTTCAGCAATTTAGCTCCTCTAAGTTAAAAGTTAAAGCTTGAAGATTTTATGAAATGCTATTTCTCTTTTTTTAGAAAAATAGTTATTGAAACACTTAAGTGTAAATTATCTACTTAGAAAAGGACTATTTTGTAGGAAAGAGATTAGGGTTTTCTAGGATATAAAAAGAAAGAGAGAAAGGAAAGAAAGGGATGACTAGAAGAGAAGAAAAACACACCCTTTCCTCTATAAACCTGAAATGATGCATTTCTTCTTTCTTTTTGATTAGTTGTTCAATAGACATGTAAGGCTAAACTCTTTTTCTTAGTTGCAAGAACACATAAACCTTCGGGTTTCAAGAGCTTTGAGATTTATTTTACCTTTTCTTTTCAGTTTATATGATGAATATGTTTGTTTTTCTATGTTTATTTTAATTGCTAGAGCGGACTCTAAGTTATTATTATAAACAATCTATTGCTAAGTTTGCTATCAAAACCGAAGTTGTGGTATATAAACTTGTGAAGCAACTGAGTTTAATAATCATAGCGGATCTATGTTATTAATTTTAGGCAAAACATTCGATCAAATCAAACATGGATCACGAACAGTTATGTTTTCTTGATTAATCAAATGTTAAGAAAAGATAAAGATTCAAAATATAAATTGATGTTTTATTTCAATGATCGGTTCTAATTTACGTAGGTGGATGTTTACTTGAAACCAAGGTTTGTTTTCTTGTTAGTTTTCTAATTTATTTAATTTTACTTGATTGTTTAATTCTGCTATAGTCTAGGTAATCTCAAAACCCCCCAAATTGCATAACATCTAGCATAAATATCTGAACTAAAACTTTGTTATGGGATCGACCCTTTACTTGCTCTATATTATCTTGTTTACTTAAGCTAGGGTAATTAATTTGTGTGACCGCGACATCGCAACAGTAACCTAAAGACCATAAGATGGCTTCAAAGCTAAGTTTTAGTTGAATGGATAATGAGAAACCATTTTACATATTTGCATGAAATAAAGCAAAGCTTACCAATTATGAATGCATGCGTTTGAAATAAGAAAGGGCTATATTTGACAATCCTTTAACAAGATAAAAAAATCATTTACAGTCCCCATTGAGCCTAGTAAGTCTTTGTTGAAAAATAACTTTGACTAGGATCACACCCCATATTAGGAGGCAAGTGCGAGAAATAGGAAAAAAGATCCTCAATGAATAAAAAGTGCCCAAATAAAGATGGAAGACATGAAAGAATCCAAAGGGTCCAAAAGGTTTAAGCATACCAAAAAAATAACTAATATGATGATACTAAAAACCAAATAAAAAAAATAAAGAGAAAAAGCCCAAGCCTGATACTAGAGTGCACAATAAACCATTTTGCTAATCAATTCAAAGGACAAAAATGTCTAGAAACAAGCAATGATAATTCTTAGTCTTGAAATCCATTAAACATCTTTTGAGCCTATAAATATCCTTTTTCTTCGTAGCTAATAGTTAAAGCCTACGTTATATGCCCAATCAAGCCCTATCTAATCAAAGAGGCCATCTGGATCGGTAGGTAATTTTTTTTATGCGAAACAAGTTGCATTATATATACAAATAAAATTGATGCTTTGAAGATTGGTCCTCTGAAACCCTCAAATTGAAGTTTGAACTTCTTTGACCAATAAAATGTCACTTTACATTTTGAATGCGTCTTTGCGCCCTCATCTCTTAGATAGTTCATTTTCTAATCTTATCTCCTTTCGAATGCACCTTTGAGTCCTCATCTCCCAAGTAGTGTGTTTTTAAACCCTACCTCCTTTCGAGCACACCTTTGAGCCATCACTTCTTAGATAATATGCTTTTTAACCCTATCTCATCTTTCTTTCCGAACACGTTTTCTAGCCCTTGCTTCTTAGATAGTGCGCTAACCCTATCTCTATATCATATCTCTTCTTAAGTGCGCCTTTGAGTCTCTATCTCTCAAATAGTGCACCTTCAAGCCCTATCTTCTTCTTTTAAGTGTGCCTTTAAGCTCTCATCCCTTAGATAGTGTGCGTTTGAGCCCTATTTTTTTTTCCCTTTAAGTGCTCCTTTGAGCTCTCATATCCTACATAATACGCTTTCGAGCTCTATCTTGTCGTCCCTTTAAGGTATCTCTGACCAAATCCTTTCACCAGGTAAATCGCATTTTTCACCACTCGAAAAATCTTCGCATTTTCCTTCTAGACAGGTCGCCTATTACAATAAGACTACTTTGAAAAATCATTCGCGTTTTTCACCAACTAAAAACTTTTTGCATTTTTCACCTAAGCAGGTCACCCATTATAATAAGACCATTTTGAAAAATCTTTGTATTTTTCACCTAGGCAGGTCGCCTATTATAATAAGACTACTTTGAAAAATCTTCATATCTTTCACCACTTTGAAAATCTTTCATTTTTCACTTATGCAAGTTGTCCATTACAATAGACCATTTCTTGATCTGGAAATCCGTTATCACCATTCCTTTTTCTTCTTTACAAAGCTTACTATCTAAAGTCTCTAACGTGACTTTATAATCCATTTCTAAGTTATTCTTCAAATTCAACTTTTTCTTTCCAAATAAATCAAAAAATAAAATAAAGATTAGCATTTTGGCAAAAGCAAGCTGAAAGGATTTCACATGTAGAAAAAAATTAGGCTGCAATTTTGGATAGAATTGAGAGCCTAATTGTAACCTATTTTACCTAAAACTGAAGAGACAATGCAAATTTAAAGTCAAGTTACGTGTTTATTGGACGAATCTGCATAAAAATTAACTCTAAAGACATAATTAGATTTTTAATAGGTCATTTTGATTTAATCATGGGCCAAATTAAAGTTTAATTATATTTAAGAATTAATTTAGGTCCAATTGAAGGATTTAATTAGGTGCAAGGACTTAATTATACTTTAAATAAGTCAAATTAATTTATTTAGGGGCTTAATTGGTGAAATATTAAGTTTGGGAGCCCAATTTGAGCTTAATTGAGAAGATTAGAATTTTAAGAGACCAAATTTAATTTTTACCAAGTCAATTGATTGAAATCATGGGTAAAATTGCAAGAAAATTAAAGTTTTAGGGTTAATTAAGGGTTACATTGAAGAAATTCACGCCAAAGATCATTTTAAAAAAAAGGCGTTGAACTTTAGGGACCCAATTGGCTGAAATCAGGGGTGAAATTGAAGAGAATTGAAAGTTTAATGGTTAATTAGGGGTTAAGTTGAAGAAATCCGAAACTAATGACCAAAATAAAAAAGGCGCTAAAATTCAGGGTTGAAATTGAAGTTTGTTAGGGGAAAAATTGAACAAAATTGAAAGTTTAAAGCTAATCAGGGGTTTAATTGAGCGAAATCAGAAATCGAAGAACTAAAATGAACTTTATCAAAACTACACCGTTTTAGGGTTGACTATTCATCTTCTTCTTCATCTTTTCACTGAAAAGCTTTTTAAGTGGCTTCCTACCCAAGATGTTAATGCTTCATCTCTCCACCAAATTAAATAAAAATTACATGCAAACGATGGCCTAACATCTTAGTACACCCTAGTGTGGTCCGTTTTGGCATATTAACACCATAGTAGTTATGGCACCGCCCTAAAGTGGTCAACCCGACCAGCCCTTTCCTACAACAAATCTAACAGCCCATGATTGCCACTTTGAACTGACAGTTGGGATCCTTCTTGGTCGAATCAAGGGCGAAGATTTGACACCATATGAGACAAAATGTCCCTCTTCCATCCTTTTATAAATAGAGATGGATTTTATAGCTTAAAAGAGGAGAAATCAAAAGCCTAAGTTTGGAAAAAACAAATCAGTCTTTTCCCTTGTTTCCATTTTTTCTTCCCCCCACCACCTTTTCCTCTTCTTTTGCCGCGCCGGCGTTGCTAGCACCAACACCAACACCAACCACCCTCCGATCTTCCCTGCAACACCAGGAACGACTCCAGCAACCATTTGCCTCTGGCCAAGTAAGGTAACATTGCCTCCTCCTCCTCCTATTTTCCCCCCTCCCCAATCTAGAAAACCATGCAATGACTAGATAATTGCATGGTTGTTGGGGTTGGGGGGGGGGGGGGGGGAGAGGGGCAACAACCAAGCGGGCCTGGGCTGGACCCGATAAAAAAAAGAGGGCAAGGTTTGTTAGGCCGTTAGTCGACGCAACCAACCCAGCTAGGTGCGGTCCAGTTGACTGGGTTAGGCCTAGCCCATATATTTAATAATAATAATAATATAATATTATATATTATAAAAAAAACTAAAAAAATTCAAAAAAAATTAAGTCCTTTAAAAAAATTTATGATTTTCTCGCATGTTTTCTACTAATTTTGCATAATATTGGGTTATATATTTACATTGTAAGGTACAAATTCGGTATTAAAATACTTGATTTTCTCCTAAATGTTTCTAAAAAAATTGCAAAACAAATTGAAAAAAATCTCAAAACTTTTTAAATTAATTTCCTCTTTCAAAAAAATAAAAAATATTTTGTTTTCATGTATACAGCCAAATACTAAAAGTTTCCCTATAATATTTTTATTAAAAACAAAAAACAAAACATCTTTCTCATGTTTTAAAAATACAAAAAAAATGGATATCATAACCAATTTATGGTTATCCATTAGGATTTGGTCAAAATATCAAAAACCCTTCACCAATCATTTTATTTATTTTATATTAGGGTTTAAATGTATACTTTAATATTTGGGGTGTAAAACTACACAGTAGAGTACACCCTCAGGTATTAAAGATACAAAGTGTAAAATAAATACATTGCTAAAATTTAAATTTTAGAAGGGTTAGGAATTCACCAAATAAGGTAGAGACTTTCTCACAAAGGGAAACTTGCCTTAAATCTTAGAAAAAAACAAACGAATAGAAACTTAACTAAGAAAAATAATCAAACAACAATCTATCTTATCTCATGTAGGGTCCACTAGGGTACTATCCAGACTCTCGCATACTATAGGTTTCTTAATAACCATAATACTAGGTGACGACTCCTGAACCTTAATCATAATTTTATGATTAGACCAAAAACTCTTTCTTTTCCCAACATAACACCTCTTAGGAGGCTCTTTAAAGCACATAATTTCGACGTCGCCACGCGACAAGATACATGAGTGATTAACTTTAGTACAAGTGAGATATTGTTAATTCAATATGTCATGTTGCCAATCGGTTGGTTACATGTGGAATTATTATATTAATGTAAATATATATTTATTATTAATAAAAGTTTAATTTATCTTTAATATTCATATAATATTAGATTAATGAATCTAGAGTAAGATAAATTTCAAAGGACAAAAGCAGTTTGTTCTCATAAGTTGAGGTAAAAGGATATCTAGAACTAATATGTGAATCCTTGTTATAAAACATATACAATGAACTAACCCGCATGATAATTTCAAATGGAGAGATCACCTATATTTATGGAAAGGCTCATATGACGGTTGTGTAACTGATCCTTAGACTTAAGATCACCAAGTCATCTTATATAGAGAATATTATGCTTAGATCCTGCTACATGTTATCTTAATCAAGGTAATGAAAGGTCAGACATTGGGTGTAGCATGAACTATATGAAGGTATTTGAGTGATTAAAAGATGATTCATCATCTTAGGTGAATTAAGAAAAATGATCAATTTATTCTCAAATAATACCAACTAAGAAATATTTGGCAAATGTGGAATGTGATTTGAAAAGACTTTCAAATCTTATTCAAATGATCAATGACTATTATATAGAGAACAAATATTATTTAACATGGTGCGTATACTGCATGCTTTATATTAAATCGAAACATAATTGATGAAAGAATATTGATTACATTGAGAAGCTGGTCACTGAAAAGTTAAGTCAAACCATTAATGACTTTTCTAATATTTGGGGGTCATGACATGTTGCACGATGCACCTGATCTTCAAATATCAATGAATCAATTGATAATAAATTAAATTGTTTAATTTATTTAATTATAATTATATTTTATATTTGGATCAACATATTAGAAACCTAATGGGTTACACACATTAAGAACCTTTAGTCGGAAATTAAACTGTGATGATTTAATTAAGTATGACTTGATTAAAATATATTTTAGAAATTAAAGATTAGAATATAATTGATACAGGGATTATATTTCTAGACCTACAAAAATCAAGTAAGGACTTAATTGATTAAATTTATAAAATTATCCTTAAATAATATATGGATATTATTTAAGGGATAAATAGATATTTTGTCATTTATAGGGTTTATTTCTAGTGTATATCTCTATAAAATTATTATATTTTCTTTAAAAAATCATTAACTTATCCATAAGAGAATCTCCAAATTCACCAAATAAAATTTATTTACGAGTAATAGATACCAGACATCAGTCATTTCAAGAGAAAAATGGATTAGAATTTCAAAATTAAAATATTAACTAATTATCTAAAATATAAATCTTATCTCCAAGCTTCTTGAGTGTTTTGAAACATCATCATGCGAGAATAATGATTTGTGTTGTAATTTTTTAACATTAATAAAATAATTATGTTTTCAATCTAAAAGTAAGTTACAAAAAATTGGTTAAAAAGAAATCATGAATGAACACGGGTACTTACTAAAATTAAGGTGTCGTTTGGTATGGGATTAAGAAAATGGAGATAAATTCTTACGAAAGTAATTTCAAAAAACATAAAAGTTAGTTTTTGAAAATGTTTTGGTGTGTTAATAAATTAAAGAGTTAAGAGTTAATGATAGAAAATAATTAAGAGTGATGAGAGATGAATAACAAATTATTTAGTGTATATTTGGAGATAAATAATAATAATAATAATAATTGTATGGAAGATAAAATTTACTCTCCAAAAACACAAAATTAAAAATTGAGAGTATACTATAATAGTAATCTAACATATTTGGATTATTAATTTTTCCCCTCCACTTACTTATTATAAATAATCATTTTTATGTTTGAGATTGTAATTACATTATATTTTTTAATTTTTTTTTTTAGTTTGAATTTTTTTTATATATATTTTAATTATTTTAATATATTAATATCAAAAATAAATTTTTTTAAAATAAAAAATATATATTATTTTGATATATTTTCAAATAAAAAAATACTTCAAAAAACATTCTTCACACCACAAATTTAAATATTGTTTTTCAAAATATTTTTTGATTAGAAATATATAAAAATAATATATATTTTTTTAATTTTTAAAATTATTTTTAATATTAACATATCCAAATATTTTAAAAATAATAATTTTAAATAAAAAAATTAAAAAAAAATATCACAACTCAATTTCAACTTGATTTCTCAGCTACAAAAACAAACAACCTCTAAACAGTCACGAAGATGACCGACAGCAGTCACATATAGAGCAGATTAAAACCTTACCGGACGTAGTGGCCTTCTAGTTTGATCTCTACTCGGCTTAAATTCCAAAAATTTGTCTATTGCTTCCTCTTCTCCTTCAAATAAACAAAACAGAGGGAGAAAGAAATGCACGTCTTTAACAGAACCCTCTTAGTTTTTGTTCCTCCCCTCTCATCATTTATCAAGAATCTCTCTTAAAATTCCCTTCTTCATAAACTGGTAAGGTGCGTACCGAACTTCTTTCTTTCTTTCTTTCTTTTCCTGATTGGTGTTCAAAGTTGTCCTTTTTTTTTTTAATTATAGAATTACATCAAGCTTGGATTTTCATGGATCAGTTGTTTATTTTATTTTATTTTACTTCTTTGAATGCTAGGAATGTTTCTTTAAGGATAAAAAAGAAGTGGGCTTTGTTTGTTTTCTCTCAATCTACTATTAGTTGTTGAATTTTCTTGCTCCTTGTTGTTTGTTGAATCTACTAAAGGTTAAAGAACTAAGAATTTAGAGTTGTTTTTTTTAATGTTTTTAGGGTTAACGTTAGCTGAAAATTCGTTACGGTTTTTGTTAGGAGTGGAATTAGTCTGGCACTGTTGAATCGAAGGCTTATGAAGCATTTATTCGAGTTTTAATTTGTGTTATATGGGTGATTTTGAGGTTGAGCTTGAGCTTGAGTCTGAAGGGAGGGTAGTATTTGATTTATTTCAGATTGTTGGTCTATTATTTCATTCTAAATATCATCGTTTGAAGGGATTGTTCTCTTGGCAAAGATGAACTAACATAAATGCATGGTTCTGGGAAACAAAAAATGTCCCCACACGCCAGCTCGTGCGCAAGTAAGCACATATGCGTTCAAGTTAACATTCATAAGCAAACTTGGATGCAAAATGAGGACTGGTGTGGTAGAAAGTTGTTGCAATTATTGAATCAGCTCTCTCTACATTCACATCCCTTGCAGTGCTGAAGTTGGTGGAAGATAAGAATTTGTATTTGTTAGATACACTAGAAAACAAGTTTTATGGTTCAATCATCGCAACTGCATAACTGTGATCTTTGTTTGCAAGTTTGACTTAATACCTTAATTGGTTTCATGATCCATCATGCAGAGATTGAAAGTATAGGGCTCAGTTAGGGTAGCAAAAGGATGTTTGCTTGTGCATGAAGGTGAGTTCTCAGCTGTTCACATATCTAATAAATGGATAACATCTAGATTTGATGGTCTAAGATAAGAATTTTTGGGATAATTAACTTCTCTGGGTAATGATTGATAGTTTGGCATTAGAATTTGCAAATATACATCTTGTTTAGTTTATTGGTATGTGTCATGGTCACTGTTTGTTGTACAAACTTCTGCTTCTGCTTTGTGAACTGTAGCTGCTAGCTAGCTGGCATTGCATGCAGAGAATGCAAATTGATTTAACGATGCAGCTTGCTCAAATAACATTGAAGGTTAACCAGTGAATGTATTTGTCTAAATGGGAAACAATGAAAGAGCAGCATGTTTGCTCAAGTGATCTATCCTGACAATTTTTATATTGGCAAAATTGCGCTCATTTTTGGGTCATTTTAACCTTTCTTTTCTAGTTTTCATTTGAGATTACAAGAGATGGTGTTCTGTTTAGAAGCTCTGACACCATGAAGTCAATTTTTCATCATCCTCTTTTTCATTTTGGATTACTAACCCCTTATCCTGTTTTTTCTAATTAGCTTTCTTCTATTTGGAGATTTTAGCTTATTATGATGAAACCATGATATTATCTGCTTTGACATACAAGATTAAAAGCTAGATCTCTCTATTATACATAATCAGATTGCAGTTCGAGTAGAAAATGGATGTCAAACTGAAGCTGGCAGCCTAAATTACATGTAATTTAGTTTGGTTGTCATTCTGATTCTTATTTTTCCTTCCAGGTGAAATACTCGGAAATTATTAGCAAGAGAAGACAATCCAGTATGAATATATGGTTAATGTCACTCCTTGTATGGTTCAGCTTCTACAACCATTGAAAGTGATGTTGTTTGCATAGTCATTTGTCACCAATCAAAATGTTGAATTTTGCATCCAATTGCCTAGCTGGAAGTGTTAGTATGAACAATTCTACAAAGCCTACTCAAGTCCCATCAGAATACTCAGACGATGAGGCATCTTCTGTTAGCAGAGAAGAAGCTCTAGAGTGCCCAATATGCTGGGAATCCTTCAATATTGTGGAAAATGTGCCTTATGTTTTATGGTGTGGCCATACTCTTTGCAAAAATTGCGTCCTAGGGCTTCAATGGGCTGTAGTGAAATTCCCCACATTACCTATTCGGCTTCCTCTCTTTATTTCTTGCCCGTGGTGCAATTTATCATCTTTCCGCTTTGTTTATAGAGGGAACCTCAAATTTCCTCGCAAGAATTATTTTCTACTTTGGATGGTTGAGAGCAAGAATGGTGACAGAGACAAGTCTCCTGGCACCTTCTGTGAAGATCACCAACCGCACTGGTCATCAGACAGTAATTTAGCTCATGGAAGTCGGGTAAGCCGTGGTAACATCAGGAGAGGACACTATATTCATCACTCTGAACCATCAGGGACACACCATGATCATAATCATGTCAACAGTTACCTCAATGTGGAGAGAATACATTCTTCCCTTCAGAAATCACTGGCTTTCTTTGTTAGTCTGACAGCAAAGTTCCCATTGGTCATCATATTCCTTTTGATCATCTTATATGTAATACCTGCCAGTGCAAGCATTTTGGCCCTGTACATTCTTATCACTGTTCTGTTTGCCCTCCCATCATTTCTCATTCTTTACTTTTCTTATCCTAGTTTGGATTGGCTTGTGAGAGAAATCATCACTTGATATGCAATTTAGTGTCGTAATCTGTAACCATTGTGAATAGAAGTTTGCACCTAGAAAGTCGCACATCTTTTTCTTGGTGACGTGAACTTGGTAATTCAACGACTTTCCAGTCTCCAAGATCACATTCGTTGGTATCGAAGCTCCTCGGTCCCACTATCCCCCATATCTTCCATGGTTAGAAGCTCTTCTGCTCTTGTAGGATTTTGCTGGTGTTAGGGCTGTTTGTAGTGGCAATGGGGTTCGGTGGTAATAATGGTCCCACCAAAGTTGTTTCCTTATGGATGTGTAATGCTCTTGTAAGTATCTGAAATATTAGTAAAGTGTGAGGGCTATCACCCAAAAGCTTGATTTCTTGGTTGTATCTTTATTATGGTTCTATTCGATTTGTGTCTAACTAGGAATTTTTTGTTTTATGATGGGTTTTGAAACAAAGTGATAAAAACCAGAGTAATTTCATTTCAGTCTTCTGTGTGGAAATACTATTCCAGCCGAATGCTTTTTGGATATCTGAAGCTCTTCTGGGAATACAGTTGAAATAGGTTTTTATCCATTTCCCAGATGTTACTTCTGAACAGGTCAAGGTTTTGTTTGTAGTGGACCGGTTCTTTACCTATCATGTTGGTGCAAGCAACTTGGTTCGCTTTGGCTTGAAAAGAAGCTGTAGAACATGAGCTTTCAGTGTAGAATTGGTTGTCATCAAGCCAGTCACTGGATTATCTGCTCTTGGTTATGCTTCGTGAGCATAGAGTTGTCTTAAAAATTGCCATGCTAGTGTGGAGTGGATGCTATTTGTGGGAACACATGGTGAACCTAGTGCCAAATTATGGCTGATCAGGATTCGATGCTACAGCATTGCCTGCATTCTTAGCTCTGATTTATTTGGGGGGTAACCCTCCTAAATTAAGGTCTTAATTTGCTACAGAAAATACTATTTTGATCCTTTTCTTTTCCCATCCACAATAAATCCCCAGAAAATCCAACGCAGACATGGCCGGGGAAGTTCCAACTCTGGATTCTGTTTAACATTATGGACACCCCACCACAACCTTTTAGAACAACCATGGCCTGATAAAAAATTTCCACTGTTTCAACAAAAATGGCAGTACCCTTAACCATTTCTTGCCCTAAATCCACAACCCTGCAGAAACCATCCTCTTTAAAAGACTTAAATTCTAGTTTTCTTGGTGGGCCCCTGAAGGATGTTTCTTCTCAGTTAAAGCCCAGAAGGGAAAGAACAGACAAGTTCAGCTTGGTGATTGCTGCTCCAAGCAACACCTCAACCAGCACCTGCACCAACAGTGGTGGCGGCGGTGGCAGGTTTTATCTGAACTGTACAGGGTTTCCTTTCCCTCTTGGTCCTTTCCTTAATAGGCGCACTATAAGGACTGAGGTAACTTTCTCTATCTTCAGCTTGGTTGTTAAGGATTTTGTTCAAGAATAATGGAGAATGGCTTAAGTTTTGATAATTATGACTTTAATATACTTGTGCACATATGTCCTTTGCTGTGTGTATTGACAAAACTTGTCTGTTTTCAAGTTTTATCACTCCCAGTCTGTTGTACTTGCCATCTCACAGAATTTATGTACCTGTAAAGTCACTGTTTGATGTATGATCTTGTTTCTGCTTTTTAATTCTTGATGTGCAAATTAGTGGTGGTTGATGTTTTCGCTTGATTGGCTTGCTTATACTTTATTCTGCATTGCTGCACATTGCTAACTATAATCAGGTAAACCATCATTCTAGCAGGTGTTTTGCACTTCACATTTACATCAAACAGTGAAGTAGATTGGGCATACGGAACCTTCTTCTTAGTTAATATGTTTTCCTAATACTGAAAGTTTTTGTAAAGGAAAATATAAAGAACATATACTTTAGGAGGTCTCCAATAAATGTCTTTTATATAAAGAAACACAGGACTTCTTAACTTTGTTCAGCTACTTAATTCAATGCTTTATAAGGAAAGCTGTTTCAATTTCAATTTATGGTTGAACTTTGCTACTTCTTTACATACCATTAGAAAATTATGGAAGTTCTTTATTGATAAACTTCGAAAATGTTGTATTTGAAATAGCCCAGAAGAATGGCAGGTATGTTAACAGCTTCAAAGAAGGATGCTTTTTCAAGCAATTTCTTTTCCTTGTAGAGCCTTTGGGTTCTACTTGTTTGAGTTTGTCTCATTCTTTCAAAAACTTTAATATAAAATCACTTTGTAGAATTAAAATTTCTTGAATTTCTAAATTCTGCATTTGGAATTGGAAACCAATAAACATATTTGGATAATGCAATCTGGATCATAGAACCCCTGAATACTGGAGTTCCATTCCATGACTGAATATGAGACCAAAGACTTCAGCCTAAGAGATGGATAATATGTTGAGTAAATTGTTCCGTTTCAGTGTCATATGCCTTGATAAAATGGGAAGCATCTCTAGATGAATTCGTGGAGCAGCAGTTCCTTCAAAATGAGGTCCTCATTTTAAAACCCACTTGGGGAAATTCCATCAGTCTAGAAAAAAATGAAATATTCGTTGTTCTGATTAAACTACTCCAATTAGTAGAGAAAGAGTTGTATTTGATATGCATGGAAAACGTAAGTATTGTAAAAGGCACAATTCTTTTGTATGCTAATGTAAACTGTAGCTAGAAGGTCTGTTATCTTCTGTTTTATGTCTTTAGGCTGTGAAGGGTTGTATATGGCTATTCGAACGAGCATGCATTAGGCTTCAGCAGCGTGTCAACTAACATTCGAATGACAGTCATCAAACTCAAATCTGGAGGATTATGGGTCCACGCACCCCTTGCTCCAACGAAGGAGTGTATTCAGGTTCTATCTCGTTTACCTTTTTACTCTTTAACAAGATAATGTTAGTCTTATTTGTTGCAATGAAGGATTTGAGGTGTGTGGATTTTAGTTTGTTTCTGTAGCATAAGAAATGTCTTTTTGTTACCTGTTTTTGTTCAGTATTGTGAGGGCATTCAAGGACAGTATCATATGCCATTGATTGCATTGTCAAGTCTGGTAATGGGTCACCGAGTAATAGGGGCAAAACTGATCAGTCTTTTATGGACGACCCAATAACACCACTTTTACCGATAGATAGCAAAATGGTGGATCCTTGCCATAAGTTATAATTGATTTTTTTGTCCTCAACTCTACAGCAGCATATGATACATGAAGTAGGAGATGCAAAATGACTATTCCTGTTGAACCTGTTAAGGGAGATGTAACATCTATGTCTATGTTTACGTTGCCTACATATATGAAAACCAACAGTTGGATGCAAAGTTCCTGAAAAGGTAAAGAAACGACTTTGATGGAAAGTTAGAGCTCTCATAGCTGGGCTGAGATGATTATATAGACCTAAAAAGTGAGAAACTGAGTATCACTCTGCCTGGTTATGGTATGCTGTGATTATATAGGCCTAAAAGGTGAAAACAACTACAGACCATCAATCTGCCTGGTTATAGTATGCCGTGATTGGTACTATCAAACCAAAAGGTAAACATATGATGAACACATCTGAATTATCAACCTTCTAGAGCGCATAGAGCCAGCCCAAGTTTTTTGAACTTCAATATGATCAGCTTTTTCTATATTATGACATATTTCTTGCTTGTTAAAATTGCAGATCAGGGATTGGATTGATAGTATTGTCCGAGACTGGAAAGTCAAGAGGATAATTCCTGCTCATTTTGCTGCTCCAATAAACACAGGCAGGTCTGAATTTTTAGCCGCGTTTGCATTCCTAGATGACTTCTTGGGAGCGTTTGCATTCCTAGATGACTTCTTGGGAGAGCGATATGTTACTCAGCCTTCACTTTCTCTTATATTTACATCAATTATGAGGAAGGCGGCGAGTTACTTCCCACCGGATGACATGAAGACCTTATCATCTCTTGATCAGTTCTTGGTCTCGGTGGGAGCAGTGAAGAAGACTGTCTCAGGCCGGGAGAAGACAGCATGACAGATAAATTTAGCCAATGAGTTTCGCTACCATAAATTTACACACATGTATATGCAGTGTTTGATAAATCATCATTGCCCTAGCATAAAATACATAGAATTGATGTCCCTAGCTGTAGATGTTTTAAATGATATATACGAGATTCAAAAGGTTGAAGTGTCGAAGTAGCCTTGTTCTTGGAGTGCTTTATACCATTAAAAGCAGATCATTCCTCCATCAAACAGGTTTTATTTGTTTTCTACGGCTTTATCTTGCCATTTAAGCAAATGAATGGTTATTAGTCACCGGAAACCCTAAAGGGTTTCTTCTGCTTAAGGACTATATCTAGTGACAATTGATTGAGAGCTATATATAGCTCATTGGCTGAGGATCGAGTTTTCTAACAATGACAATACTAGTTGATAAAAGTAGAGAGAGATATAATCATGGAACAGTGAGACTAATTTCAGCCTTCAAATGACTGGTTTGATTGAAACCAAAGACACCCATAATTTTCTAGTTGTTGAATTGCATACAAATTTTGCCAAAATAATTATATATATATACAGTCAATGAACTTGCCTTGCCCTATATATATATATAGGGCAAGGCAAGTTCATTGACTGAAAAAAAGCATTTAACAAATATATTTTTATGGGTCCAACACTCCCTGGAAGAGGAGATGACTCGAGGCAAAGGGCAGGTAAGTTGAAACATTGAAAACAAGCAGTCCTAATCCTAATAAATTATATTGTGGTTGGAGGGTCACCTTCTTCTTAATTAAAAACCCTTTAGAAATAATTATAAGAGGTGTAATTTAACTGATCATGTTTTAGTTTTGTTCTTTAGAAATCACTAATTCGAGTCTCATAAACCTTAGACCACTGGAGATTTAAATAATCGTTAACTTCATGGCTCGTGAGATTATTCGAGGTACGCACAAGCTGACCCGAACACCTATATTAATAATAATAAAAAAAAACCATGTCAAAATAATCTTGAGTAGGGTACCTCAACTGGTCAGACTCTGAATTTGCTTTCTAAAGATCATTAATTCAAGTACCACAAACATCAGAACCACTTAAGACTTACCTGATCGTTAATTTCAGAGCCTCAAAATATTAGTTGAGATTCACGTAAACTAATCAGATACTTATGGTTATATATAAAAAAAAAAACCATGTCGAAATTGAAATCCCACTCTCAAAAGGGCACAAAGCACTCAATATTGATCAACATGAATAAACATTTCATGGGGTAGAGCGAGAGAGATGAACAGTAAAAGAAGATGCTCTGAATCTTAGAACATGGGGGACCATGAGAGAAGCAATATTCACCTCCTTTTTCATCCCTGCCCATCTCATCTCAGAAATCATTCATCAAACATTGCTTTTCCCCCACGAAGGAATTAAGGGCTTCGGCCTTTAAGCCTGTAAAACTTGTTCCTTTCTTTCTCTGAAGCAGCTAGCCAACAAACAAGAACTAAGCTAGTTACTGTATGAACCAGAATATATTGTAGCTTGATCAAGTAGGATGTATCGTGATTGATTTGTCCTGCCATCATGAAATCTTAAATCTCATGTATCACAATATTTCCATAAATCTTGGTGAATTAACTATAGATAATACTCTAGATTGATTGAATTACTTGTCTTTATATAGAAATGGAAATACTTTACAGATTGTGTGTTTTCCATTAAGGGAAGAAATTCATGAGTTCGAGTAGAAAGCACCCAGATTATAAAGCCAAAGGAGAGCTTTATCTTGATGGCTAGCCTGGGTGATATTAATTAATTCGGCATAATAAACCACTAGGTTATGGTCCAATGATAAAAGTTTGGGACTAAGAGGTTTGCTCCCTCTGTGGTTTCAGGTTCGAGCCCTGTGGTTGCTCATATAATGGCCACTGGAGGCTTACATGGTCGTTAACTTCAGGGTCCATAAAATTAATTGAGATATACACAAGCTAGCCGGACACCTACTTGAAACTAAAAAAATATTAATTCGGCATAATAAGCATAATGGTCCAGCTTTGAGCCAATATGTTGCCAGTACAACTAGTCTTTTTCAAGCCAATAACTCACCCTTTTCACAATAGCAAACGAATTTCTTGCTTTTGCTTCGAAAGGAGAGAAGAAAAAAGATTATTTTTTTTTAAAATATAAAAACAAAGGTGATATTAAAAGTTATCCTTTTCAAAACCCATGGTATACTTCACCAAACATCTAAAAATAAAATATAATTTTGATCGACACACAATCTTACTTGAGGAGATTCATAAAATAACAAAGGATTGTTAGAAGTAATAAGCAACACCTTATGTTAAGCTTGGAACAAAGAATAAAGGATAAGATGTGACGTAGGAGTTTAGTAACACATTATATAATAACATTGAAGAAAGCTTAGAGTTGAGATTTGACACACCATAATTTAATAGCACAGTACTGTATTATTATTTTTTTTAAAATAAAATTTTCAAATTTCTATATTGAATGACGATAACATACATAATAAATAGAGAGGTGATCAACGATCACCGCCTATATGTTTGTTTTGGTGATGAAAAATAGTTTTTTAGGTGACAGACATTATCTCCTAACCTTTTATTTTTTTTTTAGTTTAATGTGGGTGTCCAGGCCAGCTTACGCGCACCTCGACTAATCTCATAGGCCCTGAAATTAACGACCATATAAGCCTCCAGTGGCCATCATATGAGCAACCACATGGCTCGAACCTGAGACCACAGAGGAAGCAAATCTCTTGGTCCCAAGTTTTTATTACTGGACCACCACCTAGATGATTCCTAACCTTTTATTCTTATTTGTTGCCAACAATGCTTTATTATGCAGCGAGAGAGAGAGAGAGAGAGAGAGAGAGAGAGAGAGAGAGAGAGAGAGAGAGAGAGAGAGAGATAAGCTAGCAGACATGCCATTATCCAAGGATGGAATTTCATCATGAAATCAATCCTTATCTTAAAATTCATTCAATTACTTGAATTTCGTAAAATTATTATTATATTATTCCATTTGGCTTCACTATTCATGTGGGATTAATTTCGATAACATTTTTCCATGGTTTACAAGAGATTTATACTGATAAAAGGTAAATGGACTGTTGTTCGCTTCTCAGGGTTGAAGATTGAGATTTCCCCACCTCGAAGTTTTTCACTCACTGTGATATCAGGTTAGATTTTTGTGAGTTCTCTTCCTTGGTTTAATTTTAGCATAAAATCTTGAGTGATACCGGAAATTCTTTTCTGCATGGTGCATCATTCATATACCACCATCGATCATGACTAGATGTGTTTGGTTTGCAGGGGTTGTAGCTTTTGTTCTCTTCATCTGTATGTGTCCTATCTATGGCTGAGCAGAGCATCAGTCTGGCAGTGACCCCAACAATTGCTGAGGCTGATGGAGGTGATTCAAGAGGAGGAGAGTGTTTGGTATTAATTATTTTTTATAATTTTTTTTTATTTAAGAATATATTAAAATAATATTTTTTTTATTTTAACAGAAGATAAGAAAGCAAATTCTTCAGGTCATGATTTGTAAATATGGGAGGCAACATGCATTCAAGAAGAAGGCAAGGTGTCCATTTCCAACAAGGATAATAAAGAAACCACCAGATGACCAAAGTTTGGCAATTTTCGTGTTGCAGGTAAGCTTTACGTGAATAAGTTCACCAGAGAAAAGGCATTTAAAAGAGAAGTTACCGTTACAAGTGATTCACACCGTTTTACTTTACTTAATACGCACCGTTTCTAATATTTATAATCTAGAAGGCACGAGACCCTGCTCTCGTTTTTCTATTTATGCCTATATACAAAGGCAGTTGTAACAGAATATGATTATCGAAAGAAAGGAAATGTTATTCTGTCCTTCCTCTTTGCTTTCTCTCCTATTCTTCCTCATTCTGTTCCACTCTTCCTCACGTCTGTTAAATTTTTTCTCAATACATTTGTTGCTTCATCAAGTGGTATCAGAGCTTTTATCTCCAGACCTTAACAATGGCTCATGACACAAGGTCCCAATATATGAAGAACTTAGAAGGGGCGATAGCTACAGCTAACAAGGAACAAGCCCAATGGAATGACAAGATGGCAAGAATGTTTGAACAACAAGGGGAACAACAGCTGTCCAGCGACACCCGACTTTTAAGGTTGGAGGAGCTCATTTCTGGTATTTCCCTTCAACAGAATACACTATTGCAGAAACTGCAGTTACCTACAGGGGAGACAAGCTCTAACCAAGAGCATCCACGCAACAGTCAAGAAGGAATGATAGGCAATAATGATTGGCAGTATGGGGGACACTACAAGTTTCATAAGCCTAGGCACGATTTTCCATCTTTCAAAGGGGAAGACGTTCATAAATGGTTGTATAAATGCAACCAATATTTTGAGATAGAAGAGGTCCCTGACGCTGAAAAACTCAAACTAGCATCTTATTATTTGGACGGCATGGCACTGTATTGGCATCAAAACTTCATGCGCAACAATAGTGGCAGGGTAGTAATTTGGAATGAATATGTGGAAGCCATCTGTGGAAGGTTTGGCGGCCATAAGGACCCTCTAGAAGAACTCAAAGATCAGAAACAAGAGGGCGATTTGGAAACTTACATCAAGGACTTTGACACTCTGTAGAATCGTGCAGAAATTGATGAATGGTATGCCTTGATCTTCTTTCTAGGTGGACTGGAAACTGAAATAAAAAATTTGGTTAAGATGTTCGAACCAAAATCCCTTAAGCAAGCCTATAACCTATCCTGCCTGCAAGAGAACACTAACCTTTATAAGAAACTCCATAAACATTCAACCAAACACCCCACCATACCTGTTAACAAAAACAACATGACAACTCAACCACTACCTTTTTACAAAACTTATAGCTCTCACAATACACCACCCTCTAAATTGCCAGGATTATTACCCACCCCTCAAACACCAGTTACTACTCAGCCTACGAGAAGACCAACCAGAACTCTCAGGAGTACTGAAATGGAAGAATGAAGAGCAAAAAGTTTGTGTTTTTGGTGTGACGACAAATTAACTCTGGGGCACAAATGTAGAGCAAAAAGGCTTTACCATTTGCTTAGTGGGAGATGAGGATGAGAACGAAGACAGTGCATTAGAGTCTGTTAGGGAGATGGAGGAATCAGAAGACACGGACCCGCACATTTCCATGAATGCCTTAGAAGGGGTTCCAGGCTACTACACTCTTAAGGTGACAGGAAGGGTGCATAAGCTACCTATATTTATTTTGGTAGATTCTGGGAGCACGCACAACTTCATGAATACTGAGGTCGCCAACAAATTACAGTGCAAACAAACTCCTATCAACCCAGTAACAATTAAGGTGGCCAGTGGGGGAAAATGGTATGCTCATCCATATGCAAAAACTTCAGGTGGAAGATGCAAGGTATTTATTTTGTGACAGATGTCTTTGTGATGGAACTAGATGCCTGTGATATGGTCTTAGGCGTTCAATGGTTGGCTACCCTTAGAGACATTGTGTGCAACATAAGAGTATGTGGATGAGTTTCGATTGGCAAGAGCAGAGAGTGACACTAAAGGGAAATGAGCCTGTAAAGTTACAATCAGTCCAATATGGACAAATGAGTGGATTAGTGGACAACAATAGTGGAATAACAGGTATTAGCCTATGTAGTTTATTACTGGTTCAGGAAACAGAGAGGGCAAAGGCATTACTAATGGGGAAAAATCTCAATGAAAAAGAAAAGAAAGCCCTACAAAATCTACTTCGTCTCTACCAGGACGTGTTCACTCCTTTGACAGGGTTACCCCCTAACAGACCCGAAGATCACACCATTCCATTAAAGGAGGGAGCCCAACCTGTAAATCTATGACTGTACACGTATTCTGGTTTACAGAAAGATATGGTGGAAAGAATTATCTCTGAAATGATTAGTGCTAGAACAGTCCAACCAAGCCACAGTTCGTTTGCATCCCCTGTCGTGCTTGTGAAGAAAAAAGACCTTACCTGGCGGCTGTGTGTCGACTATAGGGCCCTCAATAAGTTGACAATAAAAAATAAATTCCCCATTCCATTAATTGAAGAGCTACTAGAAGAGTTAACAAGGCCAGCAGTGTTCTCAAAAATAGATTTACGCTTCGGCTACCACCAAATTCAGATGAGCTCAAAGGACATCCACAAAACAGCATTCAGAAGACATAATGGACACTAAGAGTTTTTAGTGATGCCCTTTGGTCTTACTAACGCCCCTGCTACCTTTCAAAGCCTGATGAATGAAGTGTTTAGAGCTCATTTGAAGAGGTTTGTTCTAGTATTTTTAATTTACAGCAAGTCTTACACAGAGCACTTGGAGCATCTACAGGTAGTTTTTGCTTAGGACACACAAACTGGTAGCAAAGGAAAACAAATGTGTCTTCGGTGATGACAAGGTAGAGTACTTGGGCCATGTCATCTTTAAGGCAGGAGTGGCTACCGAACCAGAAAAGTTACAAGCAATTAAGAAGTGGCCATTACCTCAGAACATCAAGCAATTATGGGGGTTCCTAGGGCTCACGGGGTATTACAGAAAATTTGTAAAAGGATATGGCATTATCTGTCGTCCCCTCACCAAACTTCTTAAAAAGGATGCTGTGGGTTGGGACTAGGAGGCAACTTTGGCTTTCGAAACTTTGAAGAAAGCAATGATTAATCCTCCAGTTTTACCCCTACCTGACATGAGCAAGCCTTTTATCATCGAGACTGATGCATTAGGATTGGGCATTGGGGCAGTCTTAATGCAGGAGGGGCATCTTATAGCATACATCAGGAAGGCGTTGGGGCCAAGGCAGCAAGGGTTGTCAAACTACGAAAGAGAAATGTTGGCCATTCTGCAAACAGTAACCAAGTGGAAGCAGTACCTATGGGGTAAGACTTTCAAGATTAGACCAGACCATGTGAGTCTTAAGTACCTGCTGGACCAAAAACTATCTTTTCCGTCTCAGCATTTATGGCTGTCTAAATTACTGGGCTTCGATTATGAAATTGAATTTCGAAAGGGAAGAGAAAAAGTAGCAGCAGACGCTCTTTCTAGAGTCACCAGCAGTGAGCTTAATGCCTTAGGATTGTCCACAGTGTTGATCCCTTTAGTAATAGATATCAAAAGATCTTGGGAGGAGGATAGGAAGATTCAATCCATCATCCAAGACTTAACAAGAGACTCGGCTACACACCCCTTACTACAAATGGAGGGACAATTGCTTATTCAAGAAAGGGAAACTAGTGGTGGGAAACAATATAGTGCTCCAGCATCAACTCATAAATATTTACCATGATACATCCTTGGGGGGACACTCTGGGTCTACAGTCATAACAGCTAAGGTTGCCAGCATTTTCTACTGGAAAAAACAACAAAAACAAATAAGACAATATGTGAGAGAGTGCCCAACCTATCAACAATACAAAACCGAGAATGTGGCCACTCCAGGATTATTACAGCCTCTGCCAATTCCAACTGCACCCTTCATAGACATCAGCATGGATTTCATAACTGGCCTACCGAAAATTAGGAGGCAAGGAAGTGATATTTGTAGTGGCGGATAGGTTCAGTAAATATGCACACTTTATGGCACTTTCACACTCTTATACAGTTCACATAGTCGCCAAGACCTTCATGGAATCAATCTACAAACTGCATGGATTGCTAGCGACCATAGTAAGTGATCGAGACTACATTTTCCTTAGTCAGTTTTGGAAGGAATTATTCAGCCTACAAGGGGTCAACCTTCATTACTCCACAACATATCATCCTCAATCAGATGGGCAAACTAAGGTCGTCAATAGGTGCATAGAAGGCTATCTTAGGTGTATGACAGGGGAAGTTCCTTCACAATGGTGTAAATGGCTGGCTTTGAGTGAATGGTGGTATAACACGAACTTCCACACAGCTACAAAGTTCACCCCCTATGAAATACTATATGGGTTTTCACCTCCAATACACATACCATATTTCCCCAAAGATTCAGCAGTAGAGGTAGTTGATCATTACCTTCAAACAAGGGAGAAAATGCTACAGACAGTACAACAAAATCTAGTCCAATCCCAGAACAAAATGAGGCAATTGGCTAACAAAAAGAGAAGCGACAGGGTCCTACAAGTGGGCGATTCAGTTTACTTAAAGCTACAGCCTTACAAACAGAAATCAATGCTTCAGCATCACCATAAGTTAGCAGCTAAATATTACGGTCCGTATGTAGTAATCAAGAGGATTGGGGAAGTAGCCTACAAGCTAGACCTTCCATCCTCGTTAAACATCCATCCAGTCTTTCATGTCTCTCTATTGAAAAAGAGCGTGGGAAATAAAGTGGTGCATAAAAGCTTACTAGACGGACCCAGAGAGCCCCTGTTACAGCCACAAGCAATCATGGATTGCAGGATGATCAAGAGAGGTCAACAAGTTGCTACACAACTCTTAATCCATTGGCAAGGGTTGTCCCCGACAGAGGCCACCTGGGAGTTCATGGATGAAGTAAAACTCAGGTTCCCAACCTTCAACCTTGAGGACAAGGTGGTTATTAAGGGAGGAGAATTGTTGCAGGTAAGCTTTACATGAATAAATTCAACAGAGGAAAGGCATTTAAAAGAGAAGTTACCATTACAAATGATTCACACCATTTTACTTTACTTAAGTTTTACTTACTTAATACGCACCGTTTCTAATATTTGTAATCTAGAAGGCACGAGACCTTGCTCTCGTTGTTCTATTCATGCCTATATACAAAGGCAGTTGTAACAGAATATGATTATCGAAAGAAAGGAAATATTATTCTGTCCTCCCTCTCTGCATTCCTGCTTTCTCTCCTATTCTTCCTCATTCTGTTTCACTCTTCCTCACGTTTGTTAAATTGTTTTCTCAATACATTTGTTCCTTCATCACTCTGACAGAGGAAAAGAGGACATCAGTGGTTGAAGGCCAAGCCTAGTCCCATTTCCAAGTAATAGTCCCAAGATCATAAAGCGAGAAGTGTCAACCAAATCAGTTTTTAGCCAAACTCCATTATTCACAGAAGTCCTGGCTAAGAGGATGAAGCCAACAGATTTATTAGCGAAGTCTTTTGACTGCCGAAGCTCAATGTTGAGAGAAGTTCTAGCTAAGAAAAATTCATTAGTTATGTTGTCTCTGGCAAAATCATTCGATGGGAAAAGTCCTGTTTCAAGAGGAGTTCTGGTCAATAAAAAAACAATGACATAGGAAGGGTCGACTAAATCAGCTGACAGCCAAGATTCCGGGTCAAGTGAAACTAGGACGAGGAAGAAAACATCAGCTGCAGGGAGTTCAGAGGTCAAGTCATCAACTAAATTCGTTGGCATCCAAGGTTCAGGATTAAGTGAAATTTAGACAAAGACGAAGACTTTAGCCGTTGGGAGGAAAAAGAATTCAGAGGTCAAGTCACCCCCAAGTATCACTATGCAGGATTTAGCATCATCTTCTAAAAAACCGAAGGTCTCTCTAAAACAAGTGTTATCGAAATCTAAAGAACTGAACTCATCTGCCAAACAAGCTAGTTCTTTAAATCCAAAATTATCTTCTCCTGATGCTTCAAGAGTTTTAAGTGGCAGAAAGAATAATGACATCAATATCAAACAGAGTAAGGGACCTCCAAAATAACTGCAAAGAAAGTACAAGCATCCCCAAAGGCTTCATTTTCTCCTAAAAGACCAGTCAGTGGTGTTGCTAGAGGACTAGCATCCCCACGAGCTTCATTATCCCGTAAACCTTCTCTTATTAGAGTTGCAAGCCTAAATGCAAAGAAGCACAGGGGCTTGAAACTAACACCTCGGACTAAAGAAACTAATTCTAAGCAGCTCAAGATTAAGAATTCTGATCATGTTCAATGCAGTGACAAACTTAAAGAATCCAATGGCGATATGGTCCAGGGGAAAACGTTGTATGTCATCAAGATGGAAGCTGACAACAAACATGTGGAGTCTGATTGTAGATCTTAAGAAAACGTAGTGAGAATTCACTTCCTTGTTCCTTGATTAATTACTTTAGTGTCATTTTAATTACTAGTATTAAAGTGAATTTCACGGTACAAACGTTTTTATAAATCTTATCAAGTTTATTTTGAGAGTCAAAGATGAGAGAAGAGAAAAGAGAAAAACTAATTTTTTCAAAGTAAAACTTTTTTTCCTCTAATAGATTATGTCCCTATATATATAAGTAGAGGAAGCAGTTATTTCTTCTAATAACTCCTCTAAACATTTCGACCAAGCTCATCCCTCATAGACGGACCCGACCTAACCCAATAACCAACATCTCTCACTCACCCATGAAAGACTGGATATATCTAATACTTTATATTTTAAACTTGCACAATAATTTCATACCAGATAAATGGACTGTACGACCTAAAACACATAGTGAAAAGGAGCTCCAATATAGAAACCTAATACAAGTCATATAGAAGACATCAACCTCATAATTAGTTACTCCTTAAAGTGTACTACTATACCCCAAACATTTTTAGTTACACATGACTAAATATAATTCAATCCCTCAAGAATTTCATACTCAATCCATCCTTACAATTACAAGTATTCTAAACCATATCAAATTTATTCGAGTGATATGATCCCGGTTGATGAATACAAGTAATAGGTGTAGAACTAAAATTACTTTTTATTTCGCACTCATATCAATCAGATCTGAATTAACTCACTTTCTTAGGAGTATTCCTTTAAGTTGCATCATTTCATAAGCATAAGATATACTCTTAAAGTAACAATCATTTATACATCACCTCATGACATAGTCAAAAATCACAAAGGGTAAGATTTTGAGATCTTAGATATGATCTCTAGGACACATAATAAAGAAGCAGAGATCTGTTCTTTATTCCTGTAATGGTCATTAGCACATGTAGTATGAAATACATGTTATAGTGGAGCTTACTCTTTTCTTTTCTGAAGACAAAGAGTGTATGTCATTGCTCTTCTTGCTAGAGAAAAACACTAGATGGATCTTAGTTTTGTTGCCAAAAAACATAGACTTCAAATCAGAAATTATCATTGGCTTACTGTCATTAGTGGCAGATGAATAATTTCATTCTTGGCTTCAATTATAATAGACACATGAATTGTGGGAATTCATTTATGTTGATTCTTTTATTTCAAAACCTCATCGTAGTCCCAACCAAGGTGACTTTTTAATAATTACTTTGAGTTAAAACTACTTTCATTACGCCCAAGTTGCTTATTGAGCATTAAAACTCAAATAATCTCATATTTATTCACCTTACAAGCGCTAAAGGTGATTGCTTATGTGAGTTAGCCAATTTAAGTCTATCGACATACTTTAACAAATTGTACCATACTATACTCACAATTTATTTCATAAAACAAATAATGAATAACATGATATACTTATGGCATTTATTCATTATTCAATCATTGTAAGCCTTCATATGATCTTTAAAATTAGTTATATTGCTAATTACATTCTACATAGGCCAAGGGATCTCACATGTCTAATAAATGCATCCCTTCTTATTGGTTTTGTAAGTGGATCTGCAACTATAGATTTTGTAGAAATGTGTTTTAGGATCATGTCATATTCAGTAATTGCTTCTCTAATGCAGTGATATATCATCTTGATGTGTTTGGTCTTTCCATGGTATTTTGGATCTTTAGCCACAGCTACTGCAGCAGTGTTATCACAGTAAATTATCATTGGGTCTGATGTTGATTTGATAATTTTAAAATGATACAGGAAACTCTTTACCCAAACAACATCTTGTATTGCTCCGGAACAAGCTACATACTCAGCTTTCATAGTAGATAAAGCTATGCAGGATTGTTTCTTGCTCCTTCATAGTATTACACTATCATTAAGCAAGAAAGCATATCCTAAAGTTGATTTGGATTGGTCGACATCTCATCCTCAATCAGCATCAGAGTAACCAATCAATCGTAAGTATTTCTTTCCTTGGTAATATAACATGTAATTCAAAGTTCCTTTCAGAAATCGTAGAATCTTTTTTACTGCCATCTAGTATTTCTTACCAGGGTTTGATGATATCAGCTAACTAATCTAATGGCATAACATATATCAGGATGTGTGCACATTATTGCATACATCAAACTACTGGCGGCATTGGCACAAGGTACTCTAGAGATTTTCTTTTTTTCTTCTAGAGTCTTGGGACACATATCACAGCTCAAGCTCAAGCTTTTATTAATAGAGGTGTCTATTGGTTTGCTATCTTGCATGTGGTAGCACTCTAACATCTTTTTAATGTAAGTCTTTTGAGTTAAACTAAAAAGCTTTTTAGCGCAATCTCTTATGATTTTCACACCAAAAACATAGCTAGCCTCACCCATGTCTTTTATTTCAAAGTTTGATGAAGTAGTTTCAATCATCTCTTTGTTATTTCCAACTATTAAGATGTCGTCTACATATAAGAACAATATTATAAAACTATTGTTAGAATGTTTTAAATACACGCAATGATCTTCTTCTATCATTGTAAAACCATGCTTACGAATAGCTTAATGAAACTTAACGTTTTATTGTCTAGAAGCTTGCTTAAGACTATATATGGATCTTTTAAGCTTGTAAACTTTAAGCTCTTATCCTTTAATCTCAAATCTTAAAGGTTGATCCATATAGATCTCCTCCTTTAGTTCTCCATTGAGAAATGCAGTTCTAACATCCATTTGGTATAACTCTAAGTCCATATTTATGACTATAGCTAAAATAAGATGAACTGAAGTAATCCTCACAACTGGTGAGAATGTATCTTCATAATCAATTTCCTCTTCTTGAGTGCAGCTTTTTGTTACTAGTTGAGTCTGATAACATTTTATTGACCCATTTGCCTTACATTTAATTTTAAAAACCTATTTATTTTTAAGAGATCTTTGTCCTGATGGTAAATTGACTAAGTCTCAGACCTGATTAGATTTTATCGACTCTATTTTTTCTTCCATAACTTTAATTCATTCTTTTATTTTAGGACCAAACAAAGCATGCTTGAATGTTTTAGGCTCTTCATCATCTTGTGGAGAAATCATGAATGCTTCCTCTTCAAATATCAAACTAATGATGAGAAATTGGTTCACGAATGCTTCTATGAGGTTGAGATTGTGCATGATCTTGCTCCATGAGAGTAGGGATAGAAAAAATGTCACTCCTATTATTTCCAAGAGGATTAAGAGTTTCCTCTAAGTCCTCTACTGAATGGCTTGTTGTGCCATAGTCTAGATTTTTCATTTCATATAATTGAAAAGCTTTATTAACCTCACCTGTCGTTGGAAAATCATTTCCTAAGAATATAACATCATACGATTCAATCTTCGTCACTCTTCCATAAGTTTTTTCACCAATAAATACAAATCCTTTGAAATGTTCAGAATATCTTATAAAAATACACTTCTCCCCCCTATGACCAGTTTTTCATATTCATGAGAATTATTGTGAATATAAGCTACACACCCCCATTGATGCAAATAACCTAGATTAGGTTTGTCGTTATTCCATAGTTCATACAGGATGAATGAGACAAATTAAGTATATAGGTAGCAGTTAACAATGTATCTCCCCAAAAAGAAATTGGTAAGTTAGTATTCGTCATCATTGACCTAACCATGTCAAATAAGATCATATTCCTCCTTTCTTCTTTACCATTTTGTTGTGGAGTATAATGAATAATTAGTTGTCTAGTTATACCATTTTCATCATAATTTTTTTAAAAAATTGTTCTGATAGGTATTCATGTCCTTAATCAGTTCTTAAAGCTTTGATTTTTCTGCTTAGTTTATTCTTCACCAGATTGGTGTGTCGAATGAAGCAATCTAATGCTTCAGACTTGTATGGGATCAAATAAACATAACCAAATCATATGAAATCATCTATAAACATGATAAAATAATTCACATCATGTCTTGCCTTCACATTCATTAGGCCAAAAAATGTCTGAATGAGAAGGCTGTAATGGACTACTAGCTCTTTTAGCTTTGCCAAATGGTAATCTAGTTGCTTTTCCAGCAAGGCAATACTCGTAAACGAGCAATTATTCTTTAGTAAGTGATCCTAAAAGACCAACTCTTGCCAAACTATGTAATCAGTCTTGCCTAATATGTCCTAATCTAGCATGTTAAGTTATGATATTACTATTATTAGTAGTGTTGGAATTTTAAACAGCATAAATAAAAGCATCATCATTAATAGATATATTAATGATGTCTAACACCATAAAATCATTTAATACAAAATCAAAACAATAAAAAATATTATCCAGATATATTTTCACACAACAACTAACAACAATACTATAAAAGTCCAATTGTAGTAAAGCAAGAACAAACACAAGATTTCGTCAAACTTTGCAGGTATTGATCCCAAGCATAGCAGCGAAAGCATTATTCCCTATCTATATATATCTACTTCCCTTTGGAATTCGATGAAATTCCATAAAGGTTGTCAAATCCCTTACTATGTGGTCAGTTGCTCCTGACTCTACAACCTAGAAAGAAACAGATTCAGCAAACATTAAATAACTGCTAACGCATAAGTTAGAGGGATGATTGTGGTTAAACATTACCTTTGGTTTAGTGCAATCATGAGCAAAGTGACCAGGTTTACCACAATTGAAACAATTCATATTCTTGTCTTTCTTATCGTCGTGTTTCCCACGCTTGTGCTTGTGTCCACTGTTATTTTTTTCTATTCCTCTTTTACCATATTTGGGACATTTTCCCTTGCCCTTTTTTATATTTAGAGTCATAAGCTCCTTACATCTTAGTCTCAGATATAAAAGCCTCGTTTACAGGCTTCTCAGTGTGAAGTCGATCTTCTTTAAGTTTAATATGACAAGCAACATCATCAAATGTATTGATGTTGTCAATGTGGGTAAGGTTAACACGCATGTGTTCCCCATTGCTTGGCAAAGAACAGGTCACAACTTGGACTTATTGTTCATCAATCATCTCATGCCCAACACCCTTTAATTCACTAATCATATTAGACATGATTGTAAGATGCTACCTCATCGTCTGATTTGATGCTTCTTATAACCATTAAATTTGAGGAGTTAACTGATGAAGTCTAGTAGTAGAGGTTTCCCCATACTGAATCTTCACTACATCCCAAACTTATTGGGCTGAACGATGCCTTTCAAAACACAGTATTATATCATTTCTCGTGCTACTCAATATTAGAATGCGAGCTATATGATCCTTGTGCTTATAGGTTTGATATGCTTCCATATCAAGTCTGTGCTGAGCAATGTTTTCTTGTTCAGGTTTAGCCATCGGTTATGTGATTATTTCTAGTATTTCTTGCTCTTCTAGGAGATACTCTCAATCTCACGATGCCAAACATTGTATTTCTTTTCACTTAGCTTGTCTTCATTATTCAAATCAGCAATAATACTCTTAAATACAACCATATTAAAAGTTGTTGACACCAATTACAAATATTAGTATCTAATACAATTTAAATGACATTTATTGCCACTCCATTCTAAATTAAACAAATAATAATCTAACACATTTAATAGAAATGAAAAGAATGTTAAACACTTAATCAATTTCCATTTGTATGGTTTAATTATTATTAAAAATTTCAATGAGTGCAAAATTATAGCTATTAGTTTTAACTAACAACTCCCACTAATCAAATTACATATATTTTCATATACATGTATATAATGTAATTAAAACTTAAATTACATAAAAATATGCAGTTAAAAAAAAAAACCAATTATCTTAACAACAACAAAAATACTGAAAAAATACAAAATAAGAATAATAAATTTCAGAATTATTTTATGTTGTAGGTACATAATGAGGATCTCCAATTACTTCATCAAAGTCATCTTCTCCAAGTTCATTCTGCTCGAACCATGAAATGAATTTAGCAACAGCATCCAAATGATATGCGTTTCTTAAGGTATATCCTTTTCAGTATACTAATGTTCCCTCTCAAGTAGTATTTTATCAGTGAGATTGTTGAAATCTAAGAATTCTAGCCTATATTCAAACGATAGTCGCACTGACATCTATTCCTCAGGCAGAGAACCGAGAACGATTAACATATGATATTCCATGTAGAACTCGTAAACACCACTCATAGTCAGTCTACTCATTCAATGATACATATAATCAATTTACTCTTGAATTTTATGAACAAGATTAATGGTATAACCCAATAAATAATGAATTTGTTGTTGTCTATCTACTACAACAAAAAGATATTAAAAAAGCACATAAATATTATAATCAATATTTAATCAATACGTGTATCATTTTTTTTTGTTTTTGTTAAAAGCTAAATTGGCACCATAATTAATCAATATAATGTATTTGCAAATGTTTATATTAACAATTAATCAATATTTAATTGCCTCTCTCATGTTTTTTTTTCAACTCAACTGTTAAATGGCAATTATACATCCCAGATGTGTTCTAAGGTTAAGGCCATGGTGGGTGTTGTCGAGACGGTAATCTCCCTCCAAGATGGCAAACCCCCCCTGCAAATATGCCTCTTGAATTGGAAATTAATTGCTAAACCAAAAACCGAGTAAAGTTTATAAAAAATAAAATAAATAAATAAAAAGTCAAAGTGAATGTTTTTTCATTAACAATACATTAGTTTTGCAAGGGATTGGTAGGAAATTGTTTTTTTAAAAAAAAAAAACTAAAATGCATAATTCTTTTACTGCCACCTAAGAATTACAATACTGTTGATTGAAACAAAATTATGATTTCTAAATTATGATTTTTTTTTAATTTGAAAGATGTTATTTTTTAAAGTAATTTTATATTTTCATGAGAATTTAATTGACATTGCTGAATTTATTAGGTATGAATTGGTCTTCACATAAAATTTTGGTATAATATAATGACTTTTTTACCCTTAAAAGCAAAATAACTTATACTATCACTTGAGGTATTCTTATCGTTTTCATATTTGATTGTACAGTGAATTCACAAACTTACACCTAAAAAAAAAAATAGGTGTGCAAAGGTTTTTGTGTATTTTTTTTCTTTTGATTTTTTGGGTAATTATCAAATTAAAAGAGAAGTTATATCTTTTACCAATTATATAATATTATTTAAATTATTAAACTGGAAGCGCGTGGGGCTCTAGAATTTTTGTGGTAGTGAGTGTAACCAACTTACGTGGTCAAATGGTGGCTTCCAAGGCAACAATGGGATCCTCTCGGTGGTGCCTACTTGACCATGCAGTATATGTTTCTTCTTTGCCTTTAGTTCACTATCAATGAACATTTTTTTTCTTCTTCTTTTCCCTCTCACTTTAGGAAAGTGCTCAGTCCATCAAAAAAAAATTCATGCGGTCTTTTAATTAGTTTTGTCTTCAGATTGGTCCTTGATCTTTTGATTAATATTTTTTATTTGAAATAATTTATATAAAAAAACAGAAGTTGTTTTCAATTTCATCCCCAATTGTTTTTTTTTTATCTTTGAAATTTGGTCTTTACAAAACACAATGCAACCCTTTAATTAGTTTTTTTTTCTTCAGATTTTTTCTTTGGTCTTCTGATTAGTATTTTTTTATTTGAAATAATTTATAAAATTAGATTTTTTTTCAATTTCATTCCCCATGGATTTTTTCATATGTTTAATGGTTCTCATTCTTTTAATTTATATTTATTTTATTTAAAAATATTTATAGAATTAGTTTGCTTTTTTATTTCATTTTCGTTGGGTTTTTTTTCTGTTGAATTTTTAAACTTTATTTTTTTTAGTTTGATTTTATTTTATGATTTTTTCCTTCAACATTAAATTTTTCGGGTATTGACCTACTTAATTGAGCATATGTCTAGAGCTTAACAGTTAGCGAGTTTGCGATGTTAATCCGGGATTAGAAGGTTTCTCCGAGCTTACTTGGTTTTCTCATTCCTTTTTTTAATATTATTTTTGGTTTCATGATCCGATTTTTCCACTTTCAATGAGACTTTTCCGACCATTTGAGAGTAACCTGAGTTGCCTTTTTTTTTTGTTTTGTCCTTTTGTCTTTACTAGATCCACCTTTTTTAAAAAGAATTTTTTTTAAATTAGATTAAATTATTTTATTTTATCTTTCAACATTAAATCAACCTGGTATTGCCTCGGTTTTTTTATGCTCTTTGTTAGATCTTGCTTTTTTAAAAATATTTTTTAAATTAAATTAATTTATTTCACCATTCAAAATTAAATTTGTTTTATATTGAGCTTTTCAGTTGAGCCTGAGTGTGGAATTTAATGATTTGCAGCTTTGAGTGATTGACCTGAGTTTAGAAGGTTCAGCTAGATTTGATTGGTTTCCCCTTTTTTTTTAGCTCATTTTTTTTCGGTTTCATCCTCAAATATTTTCTTAGTTTTTTTTTCCCACTTCCTATGGGATTCTTCATTTGTTTTGAAAAAAAAAACAGCTTTTTTTTTTTCGAGCTTTGTCCAATTTAGTTTTTTTATGAAGATTTTTACTTTTGAATTAAATATAAGCAACAAATGTTTTTCGTGCTTTATTCTAATTTCTTTTGAAAACCGGGCCAACTTTAGACCCACGTCCCTTGGGTCACAAATCAACTTGTCAGGTCGAGCATAGATTTAAATAATATATTTTGATTTTGGTTTTTTTAATTTTTTTTTCTCAAATTGAGTCCTTACTCTCTTGATTTTTATTTTTGTTTTGGATTCTTTTGTGAAGTTGAGCCTTAAGAATTTTTAATTTTGTCATTCAATTTAATATTTGATGATATTTTAGGTTTTGACTCTCAATGTTTTGATTTTTAATTTTGATTTTTTGTTTTTTATCAAATTTTAATTTATTTTTAATTTTATTGTTAGATCCATGATTTTAATTTTTTTTTCAATTTTATTACATGGGTGTGCTGGTATTTTTTTCACTTTTTTTTATTTCTTTTCCAGATTTTATATCTCATTGTTTTGGTTATTAGGGATTGACGATTGTTAATTTTTTTTTTAATATTGAGTTGTTAATATATTTTTTAAAATAGAATTACAACACTTAAGCATTGATTTTTCACCCTTCAAAAGAAAAGAAAAGAAAAGAAAAAAGACCCAACTTGCGCTTCGAAGCTATCTAGTAAAAACTAAGCATGTACTTAGTAGTGTGGTTGGCGTCGATGCAAAAATAAAAATGATTGTGGTGGGTTGACATTAGATTGCTTTGATATGGAGTTGGACGGAAAGTCCAATGAGTATTGATCTTGACGTGCCTTATATGCATCTTCTTACCTTTCAAACCTTGTACATAGTAGTATGATTGGATTCTATCTGTGAAGTAAACAAAGATATACTCGTGTAGTTTTGCTGCACTAGCAGAAGAAAGCTTCATGACATGATTTTTCATTCTTCCATGATTTATTGTTGAAAACTGTTTACTGATGAACTGAGGATGGGTTTTCTTTTTTCAACATTGCCATATTGTTGAAATATAATCTCAATTTCATCTCTTTTGTTTGCTTAATTTTCTTTCTTCTAATGTAATCTCCCTTTGCTGCTTTGGGGGCATCTAATTACAGAGAGGCTGGTCTTCCAATAACAAGCAGTACCTGTAATTAATAAGTTAATCAAGAAACGTTTTGATGCCCAGAAAAAAAAAGGAGAAGAAGAAGATAATGATGATGATTTTAAGCTATTCACTTAACATCATCATCACCAGGAAGAACATCGGGTTGATCATCTGAAAGAAGAAGAAGAAGGAGAAGAAGAAGGTCTTGATGCACAGACACTGTAATTAGATACAGTGTTTGTGCGATTTCAATATGCAGAAAGGATTGGTAGGAGTGCTTTGTTTGGAACAGCCGCAGCAGATGTTGTCACCAAGTCCAATCCTTTATCTTCACCTTCATAAATACAAGTCAATCTCTGAAGACAGCAATGGCCCCATCAAATCAAAGAAAAACAGGTGTAAGAATCCCTCCTTGGATTGGACAGTGTCGTGCCCACTCCTATTTACTCTGGACCCACATGACTACTGTCCTTTTCTCCCAAATAACCCACCAACCACCTACTAACACATGAACCATTCTAAGCAGCCAGCCTCAAAATTCTCCCCCTCTTTACTCTCTGACGTGGCGCAATATGAGTTGTTTTTATTCAAGTAAATAACAAGCACGTTATTTTATCTTTTCAAATAACATAAAACTATTTTATGGAAAGCCGTCATGTCTCTCTCTCACTCCAATCTGAGTTTGCTTCGCTGTCCACGCCTTCTCTCTCTCTCTCCGTGGAGTGCGTTGTTTCGGACCGAAATACCCTTGTGGAGAAAGCGACTCTCGAGTTATTTTTGTGCTTGTAAGTGGTCAAAGCTTGTGGCTTTTTTCGTTAAAGTATTTTCTTTTTTTTATTATTATTATTTCTAGTGTTTCACAACCTAATACTTGCTTCGGTTATTTGTGTTGATTTGTGTTTCTAGGGTTTTTGAGGCTATGAGAAGAGGATACTTCTTTTTCTGAGGTAAGGAATTTTGGGTTTTCATTTGATTTTAATTACGATCCTATCCACTTCTAGCTTCTTTGCTCTTCTTGGTTGATTTTGATGTGGGCTAGGGTTTTCTTACTTCAACTTCGAGTTCTGTTCTTTCATGATGAAGTGAATATGTGAAGTGGGTTTCGTTTAGATTAAAGTGATCGTGTGTATTTTTTTCCGATTAAAATGGCTTGGAGTTTGATAAAGGGTTGTTGTGGATCTAAGCCTTGGAGGGTGACTGACATCGATAGAGAAATGAAGAGAAAACAGTTGTCTTAGTTTGGTATGGGATGCTTGAGATGATGGAACCTAGACAAGTTTTAATAATGGTCAGGATTAGGTGTTAAGCTATACTGTGGCTAGTTTCCTATTAGTGTTGTGAATGTTTAAAGCATGTGTATTCTCGAACTGAAGCACCAGATTTCTCCTTTGTTATGCAATATGTAGCTGGTATTCATATTCAATACTTACATATAGATTAAACTTGAACCTTTTTTTTTATATAAGCTTCTGTTTTTCAACTAAAGTTTGTTATAATTGTGTATCTTTTGTGGCCATCATGAAGATTGTGATGCTGTGTGCTTTCAAATTTACTTTTTTTTTTCTTTTCCCAATTAACTTCTGGATTAATTATTGCCGAAGATAGTAGAGATTATGAAAGAAATGGCATTTAAGCGATTTAGAGGAAGTTATGTTTATGCTTAAATCTTTGCATTAATAAAATGGAGAAATTTGCGAGATCCCTTGATTCTATTTTATATGCGCATTTGGTTGTGATAAAGATGGTATTTATTTCTGTCTTTGTACAGATGTTGATTATCATCTTACAAAAGTAGTTTGCCTAACTGATCTAGAGTTACATGGAATGTTAATTATCACAGATTTTGTGTATCGTTCCCTATTTCCACAGACATGCATAATGATTGGCCTGACTTGCATGCAGTTGATAATATTATTCATATGATGGCTTCATATTTGGTCACACATTTAATTGTTTGAGTAAGTCGTTTGGTGGGTAGTTTTATTTGTTAAGATCACAGTTCATGAATTTTCTTGACTTAACATCATTGTTGTGGACACTTATTCATGTTCTTGGCTGAGAATCTATAATTTGAATGGTTGGCTTGAAGCTGTATGACTTCAAAGAGAGCCATATTCACTTCCTTGACTATATAAATGATATTTAACGTGTTAGTCTTATTATTATATCATACATATAAAGAAGATCAGAATCCTAGTCTGACTTTTTTTGTCCACTTCTCAAATTTGGTTATCAGATGCCATAACTGTTACTGTTAATTATCATCTTCATTTCCTTTCTTTCTTTCCTTCTTACTAGGTGGAGACAATGATTTTAACAAAGCAATATCGTTGTATACACTCCTCGAGTTGTCAATGCACAAAAGGGCATCTAAGTGAAGATGTGATTTTTTTAGTATTTCAACAGCTGAACTGGAACCCTAAGTTCATTGCTACTTTGTCCTGTGTATGCAAATGGTTTGATGATCTTGCCAAGCGAGTGTTATGGAAGGAGTTTTGCCGAACAAGGGCTCCAAAGATGATGCTTGATCTGCAATCTAGTGGAAGTCACAGTGTTGATGGGAATTGGAGGGCACTTGGGAAACTGCTTATTTACTGTTCAGGATGTACAAAGGGTGGCCTGTTCAATAACATTAACATCCCTGGTCATTTTGTTTATAGGACTCGGTTTTCTAGGACTTCTGGGAAGAGCTTTCTTTTGCCACAATGCAGGACAGATGTATTATATGTGTCTGATCCCTGTGAACATCTTGACCAGGGGGATGAAGGGGATGTGGGGTTTTTTCGAGGAATTTTCAAGTCATTTTCAATGTCAAAGGTTCGGAAAATGCTAATTAAAAGGAAGGCCCAGCTTCACCCAACAGAGGTGTGTCCTTACTGTAAGGCGAAGTTGTGGAGTATGCAGCAAGCTGAAATGATACCACAGAGTGCCAGCTGCAGACTAGGTGCCTATGATGACTGCATTGAGTATTATGTGTGCCTCAATGGACACATGCTTGGAATATGCACTCTCCTACCTTTGTCTGATTCAGAAGAGGCCTCTGAGTTGGAATGAATGCAGGTATCCTCCTCAACTGAGGAATTTAGTTTTTGTTAGATAAAATTTTGGGGAGATTTTGACTGTGGTCAAAGAGACATCTATTTGTCACAAACAATATGATAATAATTTGTTAGACAGGATACAGTCTCTTTGTGGTCATGGAGGCTAGGAAGATGTACGTGTTTCCCTTTATGAAATTAGATCTACATGCAGATCATTTTGTTCAATAACTAACAGTAAGGAACTGAACCACAGCTTTGCTAACAAAGCATGCCTTCATGAATTTTGGTATTCCTACTCACTTTGGACCTCATGATAATAAAGTCATTTTCTTGTACATCATCTGTGGTGGAGAAATTCATTTGCGTTATGGTATGTTGTTAGTAGACTGATCTGTGTATGGTCTAGGACATGCCGTAGAGCTACCTGTTCATTCTACACTCTGCCTGTTACTGACATGTAAGGTATTTCATGTGCTTTTCCTTACCAGCAAAACTCTATAGCTTACAGAATCTTCTTTTTTCTCAACAGTTGTCTAGGCCTGGGTTTGTTTCTTGTTGTGGACAGAGCAAATTTGGATGGAAAGTGATAGGCTTCTTGATAGCTTTATTACCCTGGAGCTGAAACCAATCATCACAATTTAAACTTCGATTCTGCTTCCTGGTCCTGCTTAGGCCAATTGTTTCATAGAGAAGGGTTGGAGTCTATTGCTGACCGTGGTTTAATCATCTGTTACTTATTGTGAGCGTGTAATACTGTAGTGTACATTTTATGTATTGCCCATATTTGTATTTGGATGGCAGATTGGTAACTGCAATAATTCACAGCCCCATGTTGTCAATGATCAGTTTGTTTTGCCTGTCAGATTTTCTATGAAAATCTTAATATGATTTAGAAGGTTAATCACCTGTACATGTTTTGCATGAGCGATGTGGTCTTTATCAGCTAGGGAGAGATGACAGTCTATTTTTATTCTTGTTTCTCACTGTGGCGCCAGAAATGCATGATAGGAAGTTAGTTTATCTTCTCGATTTAGGGCTGCCTTGCCCCTCTGGTTGATTTTATGGGTTGCCATATGAAAAGTTATTTGCTGTGTCATTTCAATTTTTAATAAACAGACGAAGAAGCAGTGTGTTCATATTGAAAACAGAAGACCCCAGCTTGGCTTATGAAGAAAATTGTCTTTTTCCCCGTGTCCTAGTCATGAGATTTATTTTCCTTGTTCTGGACAAACTGGAATGCAAGGCCCTTTAATTGATTAGATATGAATGATGTACCCGATTTCTTTAATTAGGATGATGGTTGTGCAATAAAGTTGCGCTTAGAAAGTTGGTCCTGAGTTTTCTTGTTGAGCATAAGATTAGCATAATTTGGATAAAGCAGGGAGGAATGAAAATGGTCTGTAGAAAGAGGCCAGCAGTTTGACTGTGATATCATGGCTGTAAGCCCGTGACAGGAAAATTCGCCTACAAGAGCTCTCTCTTTCAGCCACAGAATCGGAGGAAGAAAGCATACAATGGTATGTAACGGAGTCCTCAAGTTGAAGATATGCTCTCCTGTGAATAATAGGACAAGCTAGCCTTAAAAATCACTAGTTCAGTAAATGAAGCCTTGTTTACGAAGTGCATTTTTCGATCCTAGATGAGCAACCATAATAAGAAAGCATTAAATTGATTGATTTTAACACAACGCAAAATAAGTATTAAAATAAGCTAATAAGCTGCACGTTAGTGCAATAACCATCAACAAATCCAAAACAATTCGAGTTGAGTGGTGCAGGAATCTGTTACAAAATTCTATGAGAACCAAGGTTATATTATTATAATTCAACAATTTCTGAGGTTTACAAGCTATACAACTTTACTTGTAGGAAACTGTCATGACTGATAAAAAAAAGTCTGGTCAGAATAAAGCTTATATAAATCAGTAACTACTGGACTTGTTGACATAATCTGATTACTGAAAGCAGTTGCAAGCACTACGGGTTGCTCGCTATCAGTGAGCAATTTCTTATTTTATTTTTTCGTTGTGGCCAGAATGAGCTAGCTCGCTCTTGACGCTTATGGTTAAGAATGGTATGAAACCAAGAGAGGATGCAATGCGTGCGGTAATTGGTGCATGTTCAGAGGAGGAGGGGAATTGGAACTTGGCTTTGAATGTCTTCCAAAATATGCTGAAGCAGCCAAATCTTATTGCCTGTAATGCGTTGATTAATTTACTCGGGAAAGCAGGGGAGATCAAACTAGCATTTAAGGTCTTAAAAATTCTTGAATCTTGGGGCCATACACCTGACGAATACATTGCTTGGTGGCCTGTACAGAGCAAATCAACATGTTGATAAAGCAGGGGAGATCAAACTAGCATTTAAGGTCTTAAAAATTCTTGAATCTTGGGGCCATACACCTGACGAATACATTGCTTGGTGGCCTGTACAGAGCAAATCAACATGTTGATGCTCTTTGAGAGAATAAAAGGAAAACAAAGATCTCAATTGAATGAACATTTATACAACACTGCTCCTGTGTCATGCCAGAAACTAGGATTATGGGATAGAGCTCTTCAGCTTTGATGGCAGGTGAAGCTTCTGGACTTCAAGTTGGTGCTTGTGAAGTTGCTCAAAAGCCAAAAAGTTGCGTTGGAAGTATATGAGCACATGGTTCACCAGAAATGCACTCTAGACACATTTACTAATCTGTCATTGATTGCATTTGGGCATGTCTTTGGGATGAAGTGGAGGGAGTTCTAGATGTAGGTTTATTCCTGAACTTTCTATCCTTTTGTGCTCGAGAATAATCTCATACAAAGATTGATCTAGTCTATCTTCAAGCCTTCACTCTTCATGAACTCTTCCTTGCTTCTACCAGAGTAGCTGTGATAATTGACTGACCAGAAAGGTAAAGAATTAATGTGAATTCAGGTCCTTGTCTGTAACTCGGTAGTCCTATAAAGTTCAGAATCAAATGCCAAAGTGCAAAGTTTGGTCCTTCAAAACCTTACAGGTGGACCCTTACTTCTCTTTGGAAGAGCATTGCAGATGGTTCAGAATAACTGATAAATTTCAGTTCATCTCATCTGCAGCAAGTTCCTCCAGATGTCTCCCTCTACAACGCTGTAGTTCATGGAATGTGTTTAAGAGGCAAGATTGAATCAGCGAAGAAGCTGTACAGGAAATTGGTCTCAAACATGAGATGGCAAGACACGGGCCTTGATCCTACAGGAGTTGCGAAAGAATTCGCCTATAAAAGGAGCAGGTTCTGTACCCACCGTAGATATTCATATCCTCAGTACTGTAACTAGAAATCGAGGAAGAGAACACAAATGATAGAGTTTACTGACAAATGCTGTTCTGACCTGTTCAGAACCCACGTTACGTAGTTGTAGCATGATATGGCAAAGTAAATGAGCTGAGCCGTGCGTGGTCTTTTGGCATCTCTCTCCTCTTGCTTGATTCTATAAATGGAGGGCATTGTGAGTCAGAGGGCTGGCAAATTAACTCCAGATTCCCCTGGTTGCTCATGTCCAAAGGGAATTTGTCTTAGCTGTTGTTTTTTACCTGTCCTCCTTGATTGAAAGATTTGTATCATAGACAGAGGGTTAATCATTGTAATTTCCACCCATCTCTTAATCATCTGCTGCTAATGAACACGATATCGTTATGTTTTCTAAAACCATGAATTTCTGATACAACGTGACGAATTCGAATGCAGAGACATACCGGCAGCAACACAGCCAAATACATTAGGAATGGCTTTGTCAGAGCGACTTTTCCTTTGTTTTGTCCACTCCAAAATACCTCGCAAAGAATTCATTTAAATAAAAATACTGTCAATTCGTTTCACTTTTAAGAGTATGTATAACAACAGTTCTGGTCTGTCAAATTAGTATCATGTCGCTCTCGTGCACTTTAGACTACAAGAACACAAGATCACCCCAACTTCACCAACCACAAAGGAATATAAAATATGTTGTTAGGAAGTCAAGGCACCTTACAAAAACTCCTCGAGACCTGTAATTTTACACAAGATGGGAAATACTCATTTAGCATGAGTTATGAACCCTCTACCCAAAATGTATAGCACCTGTATAGTGTAGTGCGGGTAAAAACATTTAGACAGTCTCTGAAAAAGCTCGACTTTCTGCAGCTGCCTTATCTTCACTAGTTTCCAGACGCTTGAAAACTAGCTTTTGCTGGGGGAGGTGGCCATTAGCAAATGCTGTAACCTGCGTATCTATTGCGACAGAATCCTCATCCTTCAATTCCCCTCTCAAGATACCCTTGGCAAGTTCGTTTTCAACATGCTGCTGAATCACCCTTTTGACTGGCCTAGCACCATAGTTGGGATCGTACCCAAGAGTCCCTAGAAACTCTACAGCTGCATCGGTGACCAATAATTTAATCTTTCGGTCTGCAAGTCTTTGCTGGACACGTCCAAGCTGAAATGCACAAGCAAACATGGCATAAGCAGTCAGGAAAATGCATGAAAACAGGACCAACATGCAATATGCTACGTGCAGTGTAAAAAGCATAGTGAAGTTAGCATTGGAATTCAAATCAAATCACTCCATGATTATCCAATAAAGAGGTCATTTCCCATGAGTCTCCATGAAGAGTTGTAAAAGATCCAGCACATCTTCGCACACATACATGTAAGCACACATACATCTACCAGGCTGCAAGATGATTGCAGTTAACAGCTAGGATTCAAAACACAATTATTAATTTGGGCAGTAGGATCTAGAATGAACCAAACAAGCTCTAACCATGTTTCTGTAATTATAGTTTATAACAAGTTGCAAAGACATTCACTGAAGAAAAATCATTATCAACCCAAACAAACAATACCAACATACCTGTAACCTGACAATACTGTTTATCTGATCACGATCCAGAGGCTGGAAAACTATGTACTCATCAACCCTATTCATGAACTCAGGCCGAAAGACTGATCTAGCAGCATCCATTACCCTCCTCTTAATTGTTTCATTAGCTACCTCCTTTGGCAAGTTATCATCTGTGTCGAGTATATATTGTGAACCCACGTTTGAAGTCATAATGATGACAGTGTTCGTGAAACTGACAGTGCGACCTTGTGAATCAGTCACCCTACCATCATCCAAAACCTGAAGGAAGATATTAAACACATCAGAGTGAGCCTTTTCTATCTCATCAAAGAGAATAACTGCATACGGCCTCCTGCGAACTGTCTCTGTCAACTGCCCCCCTTCCTCATACCCTACATAACCAGGTGGGGCTCCTACTAATCGTGAGACTGAATGCTTTTCCATGTATTCACTCATATCAATTCGTACAAGGGCTTCTTCAGTGTTGAACATATAGGAAGCTAGGGCTTTAGCTAGTTCTGTTTTTCCAACACCAGTGGGGCCCATGAACATGAAGCTAGCAATTGGACGGTGAGGATCTGAGAGACCAGCACGAGATCGCTGAATGGCCTCAGCTACTGCTTTCACCGCAGGGTCCTGACCCACCACACGTTTATGCAGTTCATCTTCCAAATGTAATAGCTTCTCCCTCTCAGATTGTTTAAGCTTGGAAATAGGAATACCAGTCCACTTACTAACAATTTCAGCAATGTCATCACCTGTTACTTCTTCTCTCAGCATGGACTTTCCTGACTTTATATACTCATCCAACTCCTTTTCAGCACTTTCAAGTTGGCGTTGCAGAGAGCTCAGGCTCCTATACTTCAATTCAGCAGCACGATTTAGATCGTACTCTCGCTCAGCCTGCTGAATCTCAAGATTTACCCTGTCAATCTGTATAAAGCAGAGGAATAAATTTTAGCTTTGAGATTGTTACATCAATATGCATTTTATTGTTTATTTTTAAATGATTTTTGGCAAATTTGTTTTTATAATAGTTAAATTACATTGGAGGTCACACTTATAATTAAGTTTGTCTTTTTTAAACTTGCAAGTGTGGCAGTGTGCAACAGAACTGTCCTCAGAGTTATCTATATATGCTGAAGGGAAAGTTTAACTTCTGACAAATATTCATGGTGAAAATATACCTCTTCTTTAATTGATTGAATGCATGTCATGACAGACTTCTCGTGCTCCCATTGCTCCGTCAGCTCAGCTTGTTTCTTTTTTAGCAGAGATAACTCAGTATCAAGGCGGCTCAACCTATCTTTTGAAGCTTTATCTGTGTCATTCATAAGAGATAACCTCTCCATCTCCAGCTTTAATACTGAACGGTTGATTTCATCTAGGGCAGTAGGCTTTGAAGTAATTTCCATTTTCAGTTTTGCAGCTGCTTCATCAACTAGATCAATAGCTGCAATTTGAAAAACATGAGCACTTTGTGGAACTTGTAGTTCTTAAAAAAAAAAAATTGTACAGACACTTAGACATTGTACAAGTTTATGCTTTCCCAAAAGAGAACCAAATATAGGACTCAATACAAATTTTATGCACAATTGATATCTCTTCTACATAAATTTAGCATATGATCATGAGATTTAATATTAGCCACTGGCTGCAAGCACAATTTTGGAAGAATGACAAAAAGGTACAGAATTGTCACATTCAATCATCCAATACAAAATAAAAAATCTTTCAGCCTTTTAGGCTGTTATATATCTATGTGCATCAGTTTTACCTTTGTCAGGTAAAAATCTTCCACTGATGTAACGGTCAGACAGAACCGCAGCCTCCACAAGTGCACTATCAGAAATACGGACTCCATGGTGCAGCTCATATCTTTCACGCAGTCCCCGGAGTATAGATATTGTATCCTCTACTGTAGGTTGATCAACAAAAACTTGCTGGAAACGACGCTCCAAAGCAGGATCTTTCTCAATATACTTACGATGCTCGTCCAGTGTTGTTGCACCAATACAACGCAACTCTCCCCTGCCAAGCATGGGTTTCAAAAGATTCCCCGCATCCATCGCCCCATTTGTGGCTCCTGAGACAAGTATTACCATGTCATTATTGCTATCCAATGTACTATCAACAGTTCATTAACAAACCTCATTTCACATATTAGAACAGCCCCTAGGTCTAGGCCACATTCAAATTCTTTATTATATTAAGAATCACCTCCTTCCAAATTACAGGTATGTTTCACTAAGTAATGGCATTCTCAAATAATTACATTATTCTAATTAAAGAAAATTCAATTCATAAAAACATAAGAGCTCAAAGGAAAAGGATATAAAGTAAAAATATCTGATATGCAGCTTACCAGCACCAACCACTGTGTGAATCTCATCAATGAAAAGGATTATCTGACCATCTGAATCCGTGACTTCCTTAAGTACAGCCTTCAATCTATCCTCAAATTCTCCTCGATATTTCGCCCCAGCAATGAGGGAACCCATGTCAAGGGATATTAGCTGTAAAGCAACAGCTAACAAAATCATTACCAGGTTATGGACAAGGCAGCCCTTCCTCTGATAACATGGGAGAGGAGAAAGGAATAGTTCCAGTGAGTAGAACTTAAGATGCACATAAAGAATGCACCTTCCGGTTCATCAAAGCTTGAGGTACATCCCCTTCCACAATTCTCTGGGCAAGCCTGTCCAAAAGTACAGTCAGAGTCATCTACACAGTACAGAAGCAGACCACCAAGACGTCATGGAAACCTAATGTAGGCAGTCAAACTAGACAAAAACTATTTAACCAACCCCCTTGCAAACTCCCCACGGCATCCAGAAGCTCAAACCAGGTCCATAAAACAAACAATCCAGTAGGAGAGTGCTGATCCCTGCACTTGGGACCTGGCACATGCTTGAGTACTGTTTTCATTATCTTAATATGTTCAATGATACAAGTAAAATATTGACATAACAATGAGTAAGTTTGTTTAAGCTGCAAGTCAAAAAAAAGTTCAGGAATAACAACTTATAAAGCCAATTGCTGGTTTGAAGTTAGCCAGAAAGTGGTCAGATCAAGAACCCAATTTATCAGAAATACCCAGCATCATGGTTGATCCTACTCCTATGATATTGTTTCTATGAAGAAGCAAACACTTAACTGCTTACCCTTCGGAAATTGCAGTTTTCCCCACACCTGGTTCACCAATAAGCACAGGATTGTTTTTCGTTCTCCTGGATAGAATCTGGATGCATCTACGGATTTCCTCATCCCTTCCAATAACTGGGTCAAGCTTTCCTGCTTTTGCCATGGCTGTCAAATCTTTTCCATACTTCTCCAGTGCTTCATACTTCCCTTCGGGATCTGTAACAAACTAACAGCATTTCTGATATGCTTCATGCAGAATTTTAAACATTGAGAGAAACAAAAAGGTGAAACTATAAATCATTCATCAACTAATATGCAGTTAAATACATATATGCATGAAAAACTACATTTTATAAGTAACCATCTATCATATTAAAAAATGGAGATGTTTCCATGTCCCAGGAACACTAGTTCAACCCAGATGACTAACTATCCTCCACCCCCCAGCCCCAGCATATTGTTGCATTAAAAGAACCTGGACCATTTCACAGTTCAATCCCCCTTCCCCCAACACTTAAGACACACATGCACACGCGCATGCACACAAAAAGCTCACAGGGAAAGTATTCAACCTTGGTCTATAACTGATTGGCGCCCCCTAATGGATTCTATTGCAGATTTCAGAGTTTGTAAAGATATTTGGAAATCCTTAAATAATTGCTTCCCAAACCGTTGATCCTGAGCAAATCCAAGAACCAAATGCTCAACAGAAACAAATGAATCTCCATACTCTTTCTTGTATTCCCTGGCTCGCTGGATCAGGGTCTCCAAGTCACGCCCCAACATTGAACTAGTAGATTCGCTATGAACCTAGCATAAATAGACATAGAGACTCATAAAATGATAATGTGGCCATTGTAAAAGCTTCTGACACAAAATCCCAACTTGTCAATTTATTAGTTCACCGAATTGACTGACCTAGTATATGATGGAATATCCAAAGGATATGTAAGTCTGTATATACCAAAAATTGACTGTTATTCTGCTAGCTAGATTTTGTTTTTTCATTATCGTGCTATCTACATAGCAGAAGCTGCTTCACAATTTCATGCTTTAGATTCAAATGAGGGTCCATTAACATATTGTGAGGTGTTTCAGCCCATTGTTTCCAGTACCCAAAACTGTGTTCATGACTTAAACACTAAGCTACTAAACAAGTGCTGGTCAGGTTTCCAAAGACATCCAATCAACGCCTTACATTGTATTGAAAGATTGGCCGGCTAAAAAAACACATTGCTTAGGAAGTTTTTGATAGTCAGGTGTCAAATTATTAAGCAACAAAATGGCATTCCGGCTTCCATCTTGGAGAATGATGCCAAAATCCTAGCTTAAACTTGAACATATAGGAATTACCTTGGGTTGGCGTTGTATAGACTTGTCGGTGGCTTCAAGAAGACGAGTATTATCAACCCCAACTTTGGAAAAGATGCGGCGAGCAAGGCCATTCTTTTGCTCCAAGAGGGCTTTCATCAAATGCTCCGTCTCCACTATCTGATGCTTGTTCTCTTTCGCCACATCTAGAGAAGATACAATTCCTTGCCATGCCATGTCTGTAAATTCTTGCTGCGTAACCTGTCAAATGTCCCAAACTCGTCACTCAAGAAGCTCTAGTTCAACATAATTTCAATATATAAATAATTGGCCATCATTGCTACTTTAGGTATTAACTTATCACATACCCTTCCATTAGAAGAAGCAGCACATCTAACGACAAAGGAAGAGGGTTTAGCCCTTGTCGAAAAGGCACCATTTCTCTTGTTCAACTCCAGCGACTTCACAGAATTCCGCTTTACGGGGAAGCTTATAAGAGACTTTCGGGGTAACAAACCATTACTGATAGAATCTGAATAGAAAGGACACAAACTAAACGAAGCCGCCGTAGCGGTCGTGGTTGCCATACGGCGGAACAGAGTTACGAAAGAAAATAATACAAAGTGAGGAGATAGAAGCAGTTAAAGTGAAAGGAAAGAACTTTCTTATATATATATTGTTGTAAAATAAAAAACAAGAAGAAGAAGAAGAAGAAACTGTTGGGTGGTACAGTAAGTAGTACTGTACTATCATCAACTATGTGTTGGTTTCTTTTAAAGACAGAAGAAGAAGAAGACGAGAAGATAGGGAAGCGGTGTTTTAGGCCCTCTTGATTTGTCGAAAAATAATTTTGTTCCGGAGAGTGGTATCTTAAAAAAAAATGAATTTTTAAAAAGTAGATTATTGTTAGAAAAATATTTATCATATTTAGCTATATTATAAAAAAAATAAATTAAACAAATATTTTATTTTATTTTATTTAATATATATAATATTAAATATAAATATTTGATCATTTATTTAAAATAACTATACATATAGTATAAATATTTTAAATATAATATCATAAATATATAATCATTTCTTAGTGTTTGAAGAACATTAAAAATAAATTTTTTATGGTATCTTAATTTTATAATATAATTTATATAATTATTGTATAATATAACATGTTTTTATTTCAAAAGTATTTTTTCAGTAATATTTTCTAAATTAAAATAATGTATCCATTGATATATCAAATTATTATATTTTTATATTGTATATTAATATTTCTAATATATTATTTTTATATAAATATATTATTAATTTATTATTTTTTAAAGTATCTTATTAATATATTATTGTTTATATATATATATATATTTAAAATAATGAAAAAACTTTAGTTTCTAAAAGTGATTTTTAGTTTTTTAAATTGTAAAACACTTTTCTTCATCTAAAATTTATATATTTTTTTTGAAAAAGAAATTTTATTGACCATTTTTTAATAATATAGATAAACATGAAAAAGTAAAGAAAATATCTTCTTAAAATGTTTTTTTTTTTCTCCGGCGGCTTTAACGTAGTTTTTGCCTCTCACGATTGTTTTTGAGTTTTTTATTTTATTTTGTTCGAAATTGGAACACGTGGCACTTTTTTGGTGCAAGAACCGACCGGCTTATGGATGGATGGATACGATGGAGATGGTCTAGATAGGGCTTTGGGCTCATTTTCAATTTTTATTATGATTTGGGCCTTTTTTATAATTAAAAAGAGAGAGAGAGAGAGAGAGGGGTGGAATAGTTCTCCTCCATTCACGTAAATTATGATGGTTCTCGTTTGAGTGAGAAAAGTATTGCTTGCACTCGATAATATAATATATATATATATATATATATATATATATAATTACAAAGAATAAATGCATTAAAATATTTGATTCAATATTATACTATTAACGCAATACATGCAGCCATAGTAATATATATATACCCATACTAGTATGTAAATCTTAACAGCCTTTAATTAATTAAAAAATAATAATATTGGTGGATTTGTTTTTAAATAAATTTATAAAAGATACATTAATCTCATTTTTATATTATTTTCCCATTTATTTATCATGTAAAATTATAAACAATATAAAATAAGTCTTGTAAATCACTCTTAACCAGTATATTAGTATATTATTTTATCGGCTTTTTTTTTACCATCAAAACTTTTAAAATACTTAAAAATAAGCCAAAACTAATAATATTGAAATCCGAAAATAATATAATTTATTTAAACAATTACACCTTTTTGTTTTTTTGTGTAAAATTTATTGTAAACAATTACAAATTTTACTTACTTAATTGATATTTTTAATAAATATCAATGATTTTTACTTAAATATTTTATTTTTATTTATTCTTAACAAAAACCAATAATAAATAAATTTTAATAAATACACCTAGATAATATTTAATGAATGCTCTAAGAACACTTCAAAATGCAACTCAACAAAATCTTCTAAACCTCTCTCCACAGGGGTCTTGTGCAACTTGGAAAAACACCAAATTCTACCACTTGTTTGTATTATGAATCTAAATTAAATAAGAAAACTCATTATATATAGAAAAACTTAAAAAGTTTCCACCAATTGAAATTTGATACATAATACTCGACATTCTCTATTTGAACCGGATTTCACCATGCAACATAACATCCTCATATTTGGATTTCTTGAATATTCAAAGTCTTTTGATTTAATTTGTTACTTATAATATCTAGGTTTAGGAAGATTAATTGATATATAATTACTTAATTTATAGAGATTAATTGATGGACAATTAATTATGCATAATTACTGTTTTAGAAAGATTGTAATTATAGTCCAAGAGTGATTGTAGGTCCAAGAGTAATTATAGAATATAAATATGTTAATGCTTTGACTATTTAAAGAGAAAAGAACAAGAGCTTTCATTGAGAGACATGAAGACCATTTTGACATGATATCGAAGTTAAAATTCTAAATTTTATGCTTAACTCTTTGGGTTGGTATTTTTTTTCTAGGTTAAGTTGTGGGATATTTTTCTTGGGGTTCTCTCTTGAGATTTTTTATTTTTTTGGATTGGGGTTATAGGCAATTTCTAGATGTAAAAAGATTTTTTTGACACCAAGCTCTATTTTTTTAACTAGTTCAATTCTTTTTTTTAATTTATCATGAAAGAAAAAAAAATTATTTTTTGTTTTAATGGAAAGAATTACCCAGTTTGGAGTTTCAATTCAAGATTTTTATAAAAAGAAAAGAATTATAGGTCACTTAGATGAGTCATCTAGAGCTCTCATTAATCCTTAGGTTGTTGATTCTTGGGAGAATAAGGATGTTCATATTTTCTCTGAGTTCTATTGAACCACATATAGTGAATCATCTTTGATCATTCATTATTCTTATGAAAATGTGGACTTATCTTTAAAGAATTTATTCTCAAAATAATATTGTTTGAAAGTATCAATTGGAGTCAGAAATTGAAAACTATCACCGAGGTAATCTTTCTATTAAACAACTATATTCTAGTTTTCTTAATTATGGAGTAAATATATTAGAATAGCTCATTCTATTATTCCTAATAAGGCCTTAATGGCACTACAAGTTGTTCATCTTGAGAGCCAAAGAGATTAGTTTCTAATAAAGCCAAGACTAAAATCTAAGACTCCACATGCTAGTTTAATCAATCGACATCATATTCCATCTTTGGAGGTTTATTTATGGCAAAAATTACATGAAAAACAACACCTAATCACTTAACATAGACTTAGCTTAGAAGTCATGATGTTTAAGATAGTTAATGTGACATGTGTTGCTCAAGAAAAAGGAAGATTCATCTTAATGGCACTACAAGTTGTTCATCTTGTGAGCCAAAGAGATTAGTTTCTAATAAAGCGAAAGACTAAAATTTAAGACTGCACGTGCTAGTTTGATCAATCAACATCATGTTCCATCTTTAGAGGTTTGTTTATGGGAATTATTACATGAAGAACAATGCCTATTCACTTAACATGAATTTAGTTTAGAAGTCATGATGTTTAAGATAGTTAATGTGACATGTCTTGCTCAAGGAAAATGAAGATTCAAGTCACAAACTCAGTAGATCAAATGTAGGGAGTTTAGATATATTGCAAAACACTATAGCAAGAAGTTTTGCAATTATTACAAAAAAAAAGGGCACATCATTAAATATTGTCAAGTGTGACTTCAAAATTGACAAACTCTAACCCCTTATAATATTGTCCAGTCCAGTTTCACAATTGCCTATTTGATTCTTTTTTTAGATCGGTAACTTGTTAGCAGTTATTCTTTTACTCTTACACCTGGAATCATAGTTTTGAAACCCGACCTGGTCCAGTGATCGGGTCACAGGTCAGATGGGTTGACCCGGGTCAACCCAAAAAAAAACACATATATAAAACACCTAACTAGTAACAAATGCAACACTTACATAAATCAAATTTAAATTTTAAACCACCAACATAAATTTAATTCAATATCCAAAACACAAAACAAATATAAATTCTAAAACAAAACATTCAACAACATAAATTTTAAAATATTTAAAACAAGAGAACTGATACATTACCTGAAGAAGCAATGCCCAATCAAGAACTGCGAATCGATAACAGCTTCATGATTTTCTAAAAAAATTATTATCAAGTTTTTTTTTTTAATTTTAGAAACACCCTTATATATTGGGATGCAAATTTTATAATTTCTTTTAAATACTAACTTTACTATTAAAATAAAAATTTTAAAAACGACAAATCTCTTTAATTATCGAAACCAATCTTTGAGTTAAAAATGGTTGTGAGCAGACAGAAAATATCTAACTACTAGCCATTGGGAGAATGAGAGAGAAGCCGCTTGTATCAAAAGAAATGGATGGTTGGAGGCGGTTTGCACGTGTAAAGGCAAGAATAAAAGGAGAAATAAAAAAGACATGGAGGGAAAACGACGTTCATCTTCTTCGTTTGACCTCTATGCATATAAAAAAAATAGGTCGGGTTTTAGCCAGGTTTACTCATTCGGGTCCCGAGTCGACCGGGTTTCGCCGGGCCAACTCCCAAACGGGTTTTTTCTTAGACCCGAACTGGTCCCATGCCCGGGTCGGCCGGGTCCCGGGTCGACCTGCCGGGCCGGTCAAGGTTTCAAAACTATACCTGGAATGGTTAACAAATTATTGTTTTTGCCTTCTTACTTTTTCTTGGATGATTAACTCTACAATATTCAATCATATGACTAATAGTACAAATGCTTTACATAATATTTATATTCAGATAACCAATGACAACTCTCTTTATATTATAAAAGATTGGAGATTTAGGATATTTCTTCAATTATATTTTTATGCCTCCAGATTTATCTACCAAATTAAAATTTATTGGCTAATTGTTATATAATAATTGTAAAATTCAATTTGATCATGATGATTATCGTGTGCATGATTAAGTGTCGTGGAAAATGATAGTAAATGGTCTAAAGTGGGATGTTTATTTCCTCTTTATTTTTTGATTCTTGGGTCTATTCCTTCTAGTTGTAGTGTAATTGTTAATAATAATAATGTATGACATAAGAAATTAGAACATCTCAATTCTATTATTTTAACTTATCTTATGAAATATGGTTATTTAGGCAATAAAGATTTTCTTTCATATTCTACTATGTCTTTTGATTGTAGTTCATATAAACTTGGTAAAAACAACTCCTAACCCTTTTCTTCACATAATAATTGGGCTTTTACTTGTTTTAAGATCATTCATATTATTAATGTATGGGTGTCAACCCCATTTTCTCATATGTTTAATACAAGTATTTTATAACATTTATTTATAATTATATTTGTTTAGTTTACACATATTTTTTTTCTTTCTAAAGCTTATGTGTTTTCTGTCTTTTAAAATTGTATTGTTTTTATTGAAAATCAATTTTCTACTTGTATTGAAACTTTAAGATCTGATTCAATGAGGAATATATGTTTAATTTCTTTCAACATGTTTTCTCTTCCAACATTCCTGGCTATACGCTCTTTAACAAAATAAGGTTGTCAAGCATAAGAATTATCATTTTTATAAGTTATTTGTACCTTGTTAATTGAGTCTTCTGTACCACCAAGATTTTAGGTAGAAGCATTATCCATAAATGTTTATTTGATTAACCATCTATCCTTATAAGTTCTCAATTTTAATTCTCCATGTTCTCTTTTATTTAGTTTTTCTCCTAAATATAACTCTTTTCATATATTTGGTTGTGTTTGTTTTGTTCACTTACAATCCACTGAACAACACAAAATTGCTACTCAATTTGTTTTGTGTGCTTTTATAGGATATATTAATGTCTATAAAGGGTTTGTGTGTTATGATTTGGTTGCTAATAAACTTTGTATTTCTTGAAATACAATCTTATTTGAAAATCAACATTCATTTCAGTCTTTTACTTCTCATAATTCCTTTTCATTTTTACTTTTAAATTTTGATGATGTGTTAAGTTATGAACATTTTAATTTAGGAATTATGTATTAATGACGTCATCCACCAGTCCTATAGCATGAACTAGCCCTAACATCAAATCCTATCAAAGCTTAACCTTGTTGGTCATCTTGGATTTCACATTCTTCAAATAGGTATGAGTTCTTTCATACAACTCTTCAAGCTACTCTTAATACTTCTATTGTACCTAAGTCTTACTCTAGACTTCTACTCAAGCATGTTGAAAACAAGCTATACAAGAAAAACTTAAGGCTCTTTAGGATAATCACATGTAGGATATTGTTCCTTATCATGATTGCATAAATTTTTTTTGCTATAAATGGCTTTATATCATAAAGTTATAGCTTGATGGTTCTATTGCAAGGTATAAAGCCCCGTCTAATGGCTCATGAGAATCAACAAGAGTATGGACTTGATTATAAGAATCTGTTTGTATCTATTGCTAAAATAGCCATTGTTAGCATTTTTTATGGTTATTATTACCTCGAAAGGATGATCAATCTGATATATAATGTGAAGAATGCATTTCTATATGAAGACCTCAATGGAGAAATATATATGACTCCTTCACCTAGTAAGTTAACTCACTCCTCTACTGAGGTTTATCATTTAAAACGACATTTATATGGATTGAAAAAAACATCATTTGCCTGGTTTGAGAAGTTTTGTTCTACAACTCTTGATTTTAATTTTATTTAGAATCAGTTTAACTCATCTCTCTTTCTCTAAACGATTACTACTAGAATAACCATATTTAATCCTTTAAAAATATCTAACATGTTATTTTCGATCAATTAATTTTGTTAGTTCATTTTTCGATCTCAACATGTTTATATTCATTTATGGCTTTTCTGTATATTTTTTCTCAATCTCAACATGTTTATTCCCATTTATAGCCCATCAATATTAATTTTTAATCTCAACATATGATTTTTCAATCTCAACATTTATATGCCCATTTATGGCCTATCAACACTATTTTTGCATCTCAATATTTTTATGTCCATTTATGGTCCATTTATATAATTTTTATTTTCAATTTCAACATGTGTATGCCCATTTATGACCCATCAATATTATTTTTTAATCTCAATATTTTTATTCTCATTTACTCGATTCATTTATTTAATACAAGCACATTTTTTGCTTCTTGATACTATTAACCATCACATCAAAATAAGTGTGCATTTAATTCTGCCAAGATCCACAACCGCGCTTATGTGGTCAACTAATTACTTTTCTATCATAGCCCCATCTCATGCTTTTAGCCCATTTCATTTTAAATTAATGTCCAAACAATTGGCTTCATTTAATTTTTATAGTTCCTGTCTAAATGACTGACTTATTTAAATTTTATATCCCTTTTTTCCAAACAATTGGCTTTCTTTCATATTATATATTATAAGGTCCACTATTATGGTCACTTTAACTTCACATGCTAATTTTCTTTGTTGCGATCGATTACAATTTACATTCATTTTTTTCATCATTGCGGTCAATTATAGTTCACATATGGATTTTTCTCCATTGCAGTCGATTACAATTTGTATATGGATTTTTTGTTATTATGGTCGATTAAAATTCATATACTAATTTTTTTGTTGATGCGATTGATTACAATTCATATACTAAATTTTTTTCATTGCAATTGATTACAATTCACATACTAATTTACTATCATTACAGTTGATTACAATTAACATATAAATTTTCTGCCCTATGGGCATAATTTTTATGATGAAAAATATATACACAATAAATAATACTTTCATTGAATTCTAACATTACAAGAGCAATTTAAATAATTAAAAGACAAGAGAGTCGACCCTTACTTTGATCTCCAACTATACAAGCTTTTAAGAAGTCGGGTCCTATTCTAGAAACTTCTCCTACAACTCCCAAACTATTATGTCCAGACTACTAATTAACATTTAACCATAGAAATCTTTATACATCCCAATATTCCAATTAATATTCATAAATGTTTCAAACATCAGTTAATCTTACAATCCATAAGTTAATATCCATACCATTACATTAAATCCTCACTTAGAACTTTTACATTTTCAAATTCCATGAGGATAATATATTATTGCGTTGTGGTGAATGTTAAACCGACTATGAAATGTTGATTGAGTTGTTGATGAATATCAAACCGATTATGAAATGTTGATGGAGTTGTTAATGAATGTTAAACCGATTATGAAATGTTGATTGAGTTGTTGATGAATATTAGACTGAGTATGAGATGGTGATTAAGTTGTTAACGAATGTTAAACCAACTATAAAATGTTGATTGAGTTGTTGATGAATATTAAATCGATTACAAAATATTGATTGAGTTATTGATTAGCTTTGACTAATGCATCCAAGATGGATAACCGGGTTGATATTGATGATTAGCTTCAGCTAATGGCATCCAAGATGGATGACCGGATTGATATTGATAATTAGCTTCGGCTAATGGCATCCGAGATGGATGGCCGAGCTGATTATGATGATTGGTTTCGGCTAATGATATCCGTAGAAATGATGGGTTTGATTTTGTGATTAATTTTGGTTAATGTCATCTGAGATGGATGGTCGAATTTAAATATTACGATTAACTACGGTTAAAAGTATCCAATGTGGATGATCGGGTTAAGTGAAGTAATTAACCCTGACTGATGTTAAACTTCGGCCCCATAACTCCTATGAAAAGGTTGGGATGTGTGAGTGAGAAAAGTACACTTAACAATGCATATAAGAAGTAAAAGAAGGAATATGCCCATTCTAAGTTAATAACGAAAAGTAACGATAACATACTTCTAGTTGTTTATTATTTACAATTCTTGTATCCATGTTGTTTTTGTAACAAGAACATCACATAATCAAGGTATGTAGGAAAGCTCGTTCCACGGGTTCACATATTTTGAAAGGTGTTATGCAATAATATGTCTTAGGTGTTATATTGAATTTTTATCATTCGACATTTTTGTAATGACTTGTAATGAAAATTGTAGTGGAACACGGATGTGGATGTGCAAACATGTAGATATGATGTTATGAATATATTTATGTGGTACTCTCTTTTATGAGGATGATGTGTTATGTAATCACATGAGGATCATATGAAAGAAAGTACTAGCTGTGTAAAATTGTCGTTCGGCACTCGTGTTGATAACGAGACTAAAACAAAAATGTAAACTCATGAGAATGTCAATATGATATAATGTAAATGTATGAATATGAAGATATAATATTATGAGCATGTGTATTGAGTATCTGTCTTATGAGAATGTTGATTTACGAAAACTATATCCGTATGATGGCGTGAAAAGGAAGGAAATCTAATTACTAATTCACAGAATGTCATTGTGAAAAGTATCAAGAAAAAAAAAATGCTGCCGATTTTGGCTTTGAAAAAGTCGGGTCGTTACACCTACATTCTCCTAACACATACATACAACATGCATTTTATATATTTAAACCAAAACCTATCCCAAACATAATTTTCCATACTTCTAGATTTAATACACATACAAATTCACCCAATTTACCAATTTATGCCATTTTTCAAAATCACCCTCCCATGGTCAGCCCTAAGTTTGTCAACATTTCATTGATTTAGCTCACTTGCTTCCATTATTTCTCCCTAATAAACACCCGTTCCATGATTATTTAGTCAATTTGTAACAAACTAACTTTCTCCCCATACTTGAATCAAGAACCCTAGAATTGAGATATTGAGAATTTCTCATCTCTAACACCAAAACCACTAAAACAAAGAAATAAGGTATGAAAAACATCTTACAGTTATTGATTTCTTTGCAAGCTTTTCCTCTTAATCTTCTTTCTTTTTCTCAAACGTTCATTTCTCTCTCTACAGGTTAACTTTCTCTCTTGTTCTTCCTAATCTAATTCTGTTTTTTATATAAGTTTCCCCTTAAAAATCCTTATTTCCTACCTTTATAAACCAATTCTCTTTTATTATTCTCATTTCATTTGTAACTATTTATATTCTTGTAGACTAAATTTTTCATTGATCATTATCAAACTTCTTCCAAAATAATTTTCACCATTTTGGTTAAAGATTATACGACAAAATGTAAGGTTTATACTAATTGTCGATATTATTCGAGCATTCATTTATTTAGAGTTCCATTATGTTTATTATGTTTTTTCTAAGGATTCTCTCTCAATTCATGAATTTTCTTTTAATAGTATTTTATTTGGTTGTAATTTATTTAACCTATGACGGCATCCACTATACTAATTTACTAGTTTCAGATCAAGGTTTACATGTTACTTCTTATAATTTTACTTGGCCACCGTACTTTTGCATACTTCTATATTATTTAATTTCATTAATATTTTTAAATTAACTTATTGGGACCCTTCTCTAATCATAGCATATTTATTATTATTTCTCTGTAAAAAATTCAATTATTTAATACAATTTTTTACTAATTTCAGATCGAGGGTTTACATGTTTCTTTTTTTTTAGTTTAATGTGGGGTCCGGGTCAGCTTGCGCGCACCTCGACTAATCCCACGGGTCCTGAAGTTAACGACCATGTAAGTCTCCAGTGGCCATCATATGAGTAATTACAGGATTCGAACCTGAAACCACGATGAAAAAGAAAGGGTGACTAGCTTGATGATGGGCTACTAGGGTTTACATGTTACTCATTGGATTTTTTTAGGGTTACTCTTTTCTTTCTAATTACTCTTGTATTTAAAACATACCACCTGACAAAGTGAGGGGGATGGGTGGTTAAGGCTTCGTTTTGTTTTGGCCGAGAGGGATTTTTTTGTTGTACTGGTCTTTTTTTTTTTTCCTCTCTTTTAGGGTGTTTTTGATGTAGGATTTTTGTGTGTCTGTCTTTTTTTCCTAGGCATTAATTTGTATTGCTCAGGTCCCATCAAAACTATAAAAATCAAAATTGAAAAAAAAATATATATATATATTTTATGTTCATTCCTTCTGAAATGAAAATCTCTAATTGAAAAAGTTTGAGGTTAAAGATTAATTAATTTTTTTATTTCCTGACTGTGTAGAATCTCCCTTATAATTTTTTCAGTTTTTCTTGGGTTTCTACTTTATGGAAGATAATATCTATTTATCTTTTTCTATCATTTATATTAATTTTTTTATATAATAATTTTTATTACTTTATGGAAGATAATATCTATTATATAATAATTTTCTTCTTCTTCCATTTTTATTATAAGAAACTACATGAAATAAACAAAAGTGCCTAAAATCATAAATTGGCTAAAGTGCATTGAAAAGATGTGTTTTTGAAAATTATTCTAATTTTAAAAATACATTGAAAAATAAGAGTAAAAAATGATTTTTCATTCATTATCTATATAATACATACACTATAAAATCTAACTATAGAGGCAACACTGTGGTATGTTTTTTAGGGTCGTTTATCTCCAAAGTTATAAAATCTTTTCTTTATTTTTAAATATTCCATAATGGTATTGTGTTTGTTTCAAAAATAACATATTTTTTCTTCAATTTTTCTTTTATTTGACATTCTATATGTAGTTTCATAATTTTTTAGAAATACACATGTTTAAAATTTTCTATTTTACATTCTAAATCATAGATGTTAAACATGCCTAACAAGTTAGTCTGGTAACCCGTCGATCTGGAGTATGGCTCAAGTCGAGTTTCATTTTAAATTAGTTTGAAATATGACTCAATTAAATCTTACGAACCTAGTTGACTTGGTCAAATCTGAGTGAGACCTAGTCAATATATTCAAGTCAACTCTAAGATTTGTTTTTAAATATTTGTCCAAAATGATGTCATTTTAGTTTTTTACTAGTTAGATGGCCTCCGCTACGCCGCGAGCTCACTTTTTATTTTAATAAAAAAATATCATAAAAATCTAAGACCTAAAATTGTTGGATTTGGTTGCAAAGTCGGACCCAAGAGCGTTGAATCTAGCTGCAACGTCAAACCCAACAATAATATTTATAATATTAATCATAATATTTAACTTATCTGTCAAAATTTTTATATTTTTTAATCTTTCCAAAAATATTATGGTTTTTCTTACATAGCAATAATAGTTTTGTTAAAATTTATTAATGATAATAATAATAATTTTACACTCCAAATCAAATTTATGATTCTTTTCCAATATTGATAATAATTTTTTTAATTTTTTTAATTATTTTATTAATAATAATAATTATAATAAAAATAATAATATTTTTGATATTAATACTTTTAATTATAATAAAAATAACAATATTTATAACACAAATAATAATATTTTTTATATTAATACTTTTAATTATAATAAAAATAATAATATTTATAACACAAATAATAATATTTAGAAACCTAAGATCCAAGAACCTTGGGTCCTAACGCCAGACCTATTAGCCCTAGGTCCTAACGCCGAACCCAAGAGAATTGGGTTCTGACACAGGATCCATTAGCCTTGGGTTCGTATGCCGGACCCAAGAGCATTGGGTCCTGACACAACTCAAGGGAATTGGGTCCTAACGCAGACCCAAGAATATTGGACCCTGAAGCAGGACCCGTTAACCTTGGGTCTTAACGCAAGACCTAATAGATTAGGTCCTGACGAAGGATCAATAGTTTTGGGTCAGGCGTGATGCAAGACCCAAGAGATTTGGGTCTGTGCTCTAGCTACACCAAAACTCCTTGGATGAGGTGCCCTTTTCTAGCCTCAAGTTTCTTGGCCCTGGAAGGGGATGCCTGACCCAAGTTAGTAATAATAATAATAATAATAATAATAATAATAATTGATTTTACCCTTTAAATCAATTTTATGTTTTCCTTATAGTAATAATATTTTTTACAAATTTAATAATATTAATGAATATAATAATATTAAACTCGTGTGACTTAAATTCTTGTAATATTTATAACACAAATAATAATATTTTTAATATTAATACTCTTAATTATAATAAAAATAATATTTTTTATAGCACAAATAATACTATTTTTAATATTAATACTAATAAAATTTAAAATATTTATAATAAAAATAATAATATCCTTAGATATGCCTGCACATCCAGACCCAAGGATATTGGGTCCAGCTGCCTAGCCAGACCCAAGATCGGTGGGTCTGGCTGGGCAGCCAAACTCAGCCCCGTTTTGAAGTGTTTTGGGTCTGACTGAGCCAGACTAAACAGTATTGGGTCCTGCTGAACAACAGGATCTAACGCCACTAGCTCATTTTAGAAGTGTTTTGGGCCTGATTTGTCAGCCAAACTTAGTAGCTTTCGGCAGGGAAGACAATGCTCCCAACCGCAATTCTTGACAAAAAAACACAGCAGAGGAATGCCCTCCAGGGCTCTACAGTATTTAAAACACAAATAATACTACTTTTAATATTAATACTATTAATTATAGTAATAATAATAATATTTATAACATGAATAGTACTATTTTTATATTAGTATTATTAATTATAGTAAAAATAATAATATTTATAACACGAATAGTACTATTTTTTATATTAATAATTTTAATTGTAGCAAAAATAATAATATTTATAACACAAATAATACTATTTTTATATTAATACTTTTAATTATAATAAAAAAATATTATTTATAACACAAATAATAATATTTTCAATATTAATAATAATAAAATTTAAAATATTTATAATACAAATAATAATATCTTTGGGTTTGGCTATGCTATCTTTAGGTATGGCTGCATAGCCAAACCCAAGATCGGTGGGTCTGGCTGGGAAGCCACACCCAACCTCTTTTTTAAGTGTTTTGGATCTGCTCAGCTAAGCCAGACCCAACACTATTGGGTTCTACTGGGTAGCAGGACCCAACGCTGTTAGCTCCTTTTAGAAGTGTTTTGGGTCTGACTTGGCAGCCAGACTCAATAGCGTTGGGTTCAGCTGCCAAGTTAGACCCAACAGCTTTTGGTAGAGAAGGCAACGCCCCCAACCACAATTCTTGATAAAAAAAAAAAAAAAAACATAGCAGAGGAACGCCCCCCCATGGTCTTACAATGTTGTCTATAGTGAAAACAATCTATAGCTATAGTGTTGTCCACAGTGCAAAGTATCTGTGTCCACTCCCACGCGTTTTGAAATAGCCCAGTAGATGGTAAATCCAAACAATGCAATCCACTGTAAAAGCACTTACGGTGCACAGTGATTCGAAACATTGCAATACATAATTAAAGCACTCACAATCCACAGTGACTCACTCTATAATAAAACATTAATCCCTTTTAGTTATAGATAATACTTTTGTTTAAAATGATGATGTTTTATATAGAAATATAAAATGATATTGTTTTAGGTTGACTCGACAAATCTACAATATGAGTTAGTATGACAACTATATTGTAAACACTAGATAAGCTTCCAAAACAACATGAAACTTCATGACTAGAAATCATTGAAGACCTTCATTCACAATTCCATATCTCAACAAAATGCATAAGAATCGAGATCTTTAAAGATTGGTTTATATTAGTTTGCATTAGGGGTGTTCAAAAAAACCGAAAAACCGATTAAACCTAGAAAACCGGAAAAAAATAACCGAAAAAACCGAACCGTGAAAAAAAACCGATTAAAATTTTGAAAAAACCGACCGGTTCGGTTCGGTTTCGGTTTTTTAAGCATGGAACTGGAAAAACCGAACCGAACCGAACCCGAACCGAAAAAACCGGAAAAACAACCGAGCCAAAACCGAGCCAAACCGAAAAAGCGAGCCAAACTGGAAAAAACTGAGCCAAACCGAAAAACCGAGCCAAACCGGTTTGAACCGGTTTTTGCTCTAAAAAACCGAACCGAATCGAAACCGGTCGGTTTGAACCGGTTTCGGTTTTTTTTTAAAAAAAAAATTTAGTTTGGTTACTTTTTTTGATAAAAACCGAACCGAACCAAACCATGAACACCCCTAGTTTACATGCTTGCGTTACGATATAGGGGTACTTTTTTAAAATGTAAAACAAATTTTTAGGTCTTAAAAAATTCTATGGCATTGTCCTTAAACCTGAAAAATACAATCGTTTTGAATTGTTTTCTCCTCAGGATCATTTTTTCTATTATTGTATCTCTTCTTTTTTCTTTTTTTTTTTATCTTAATCAACACAATGTTTTTAATTGAAATCAATGTTTTTTTTTAATATTTTATGATTGTTAAAATAAGTTAATAAAAAATATCAAAATAATATATCCTGTGTGATTGAAAGTTAGAAAAATTATAAATGTTATAAAATCATGTTTAAAATTTATAAAAATATTTTAATAATAAAAAACCGATTTAAATTGAATTTTCATGGACAATTTATTATTAGTATTATTATTTTCAAATTAGATAAATGATAATTAAAAAAATATTAAAATTCAAATAAAAATTTATAATAATATTGAGAATTATATCAGAACTGAGTAGTAAATGAATTTAATAAAAAAAATGAAAGTGTTAAAAAAAATAGAAAAAAGAAAAAGACAGCACCCGGTTCCTAATAAACTTGCAAAACATGTCATGAAACTATTTTTAATACACCAAAATCACATTACTACCATGTTTGTTTCCAGGAATTTATTTTCCTGGAAATCATTTTCTCCACTTTCCTATATTTGGCAAATATAAGAAAAATAAGTCAAAGGAAACTGAATTCCAGTAAAAAAAAAAATACACTTTATGCTAGGAAAGTGTTTTCCTTTCTTTATTCTAAAAAAAACACTTTCCTTTCCTTTGTTGACAAAATGTATACTGATGAGGATAAGACGAAGGGAATTGGGAAAAAAAAAAAAAGGATTAGGTATAGCCACCATCTGGTAAGAAATTAAGATAGGAAATTAAAAAGGATCCCTCTTAATTTGTTTAAGATAGAAATGGAAGAGCTCATATTCTTCCATTTCTTTTTTATTTCTAATACTTTCAATTTATATAAGCAAATCTGAGAAATAATGTTATTTCAAGAAAAAAAAACTGATAAGAAAATTATAAATCATTTTATTTCAATTACAAGACATTTTTGTTTCCAAATTAAATTTAATTGGTTCTCAGTGACGGAAAATTAAAATTAAAATAGTTGTTAACCTAATGTAATATTTTATCCTCTACACAGTACTTATTAAAAAAAAAGGGGACTAATAATCACTTGTCAAATGCATATTAAAAAATCATCAAAAAATAAAAAAAAGGGACTAATAATCACTTGATGTTTTTTCAAGTTTTTTTTAAAGTAGGATGTATTTTTAAAATGCATTTAAAAACAGAAACTACCGCACTCTCAAACACATAATAACAGATGATATACAAATAATTTTCATGCTTGTATCTATTGATCTCGATCATATATATTCCTGTTATTTTAATCCAAATCACCTTAATGCTTGTATCTATTGATCTCGATCATATCATATCAAAACTTAATATTTATGCAGGTCTATAGTTGATGTAAGATATTTATATTTATTTCTTAATGCTTATTTGATATATATTAAAGGGATATTACATTGATAATTGCCTATACCAGTAAAAAAAAAAAAACAATCTTTATCCAAAAAACCCATCAAAATATTTTTGTATTTATTTATCTTTTAAAAAAATCTTCATACCAAAAAACCCAAATATCTAACTCTTACTTAATAACATAAACTAATTTGGCTTTTTTCATATGAAAACAAACATATTTTAAGCTTTTAAAATTGAAAAAAAAATATTAATAGGCTTTATTTATAAAAAATTTCACAAGATTATATCTCTATAATATTATATGACATATAGTTATATTTTATAAAATAAGCTATATATGAATATAGGATATAATCAAAAAATTTATCATTACACTTTTAAGATTTTATTCTTTTATTGTAAGTGATTAAATATTTATATTAAATATTTTTCATATATTAGATAAATTTGAAAAAAATAATAATTCATCAATAAATTATTTTCCAGTTCATTTTCCATAACATAACCAAACACTGGAAAGTATTTTCCAGTTCATTTTTCATAACACTACCAAATATCAAAAAGTAATTCATTTTTCAGAAATTCACTTTCCTAAAAAACCACTTTCCAAAAAAAAATTTCTTTCCTACAAACAAACATAACCAACTATTTAACCTTTTCTGCCCACTAGGAAGCTTGAAACTTGCAAGCAAGCCTCCAGACAAAACGAACCAACAATATTCTATGTAAAAATAAGGTAATGTCCAGGGTGGTAAGGGAACATTTGGCAAGAAGGTTGTAAGAAACTGCGAGAAAATAGGTGATTTGTATTGACTAAGGGCGATGATAATAGCTCCACTAAAATCTGACTTCGTCTTTTGGAGACATGAAGTAGAGATCACAGCAGCATGGCAACATTAAGGAATTTTATACTGCTAGATATGAATATGAATATGGAGAGGGCATTTTGATTTCATATGCAATTAAAAGTCAGAATCTGGTGTCTTGCTTGGTATGTTAAGCACATGAATTATCTAGACAATGAAAAGCAATTAGCTAAGAGCAACTCTGCAATGATGAGCCAAACCGGTGAATCCCCAATATTTATTAGCAGCAGCTATGCACTATGATAATCTATCTCTCCGGTGAATCCCCCCAGTGTTTATTAGTCAATTATGATAACATCTCCCAATATTTCTTCGCCTGTACCTACAGCAAAAGCATTTAAATAATGCTGATCTTACCACTTTCAACTTGAGCTTTATAAAATGCTCCACCTCTCCACCATATAGGAGGAGTTCATGCTCTCATCATCTCTGATAAAATCAAATCCATTACTCTACCGTAATTCTGAGCAATTGGGGTCATAGAAAACAAACATACCTTCACACGAACGAAGAGTGTGCATATGGCTTTCAACCCAAATACATCACCACAATAGAAGTAAATGTCAGTAATATAACCTTCCTTCTTCAAAAAAGTCTTAAGAGATAAGCAATACAAGTAATATATTGATTTTCTTCTCCGTCCATGTCATAGCATTGTCTGTCGTAGCGATGTCAAGGAGCTCCATGTCATAGCATTGTCTGTCGTAGCGATGTCTGTCGTAGCGATCAAGACTACTATGGAAGTCCAAAAAGCAATACTCATAAACTACATTTAACTTTAGACATTTAACTTTCTGCATTCCAGAACACAGTCAAGAGCTCTTCAGCATTCAGCTAGGTAAATAATGACCACCAATTGTTATACCCACTCAAATTGTCCAGCTATGAATGATACAAGACAAGGTGACACAAATTCAATATGCAAAATCTGGGATAGGTGCCAGTGAGAAATTTTCAACTAAATTTGAGATTTAGTTGCATGGAAGCAAAGTTAAATCAACTTAAATACAATCATCGTATACCAAATGGGTTGGATCTGGAAACTGTATGGGGGGGGGGGGGGGGGGGGGGCTATGACCTGCACCTATATATGATATATGATAAAAGTTCATAATGTCATTGCCTCTCATCAAATCCACAAGTTGCCAATTTCATTATCTTTACCAGCACCAAACTCTATACCTGTGAAAACACAAAGAAAAAGAAAACATAATAAACTTAAAGAGCATGGTGTTTTGTTGAAGATGAAATGGATAATCATGTGTCTAAATTTACCTTGATGTAATTCCTGCTCTTGGAGGTGAAAATTATAATATAACACAAACGCATTTGCTTTGCCTTGGTTGGTTTGCCGCTTTCTTCTCTGCTCCGCCAAAAAGGGATACAAATTTTAACAAGACACTAGCAGCAGAATTGATTATTCAAATAAACTACAAGCAACAGGACAATTCCAAAGTGATTAGGTAATCAGCTGTATAGTTGGCAAAGGTATACTTTCCATTAATATAGTATTGAAATGGCCAATAATTGATTTGAATAGACATAAACTATTGCGTTAAAATTTAGAAGGTGCCTGGGACCTCAATGTAATGCAATCATTTCTGCTGTCCCTGGCCTGTAAGTAATAAGGTATTCACAAGAATAGCCATTATCTAACATGGTAGACCAGAAAAGGGGAAAGAATGGGACAGGGTATCATTCTCAAAACCACCAACAAGGCTTTTTCACCGAAAAAAAGAAGCATATGGGAATCTAGAAAATTTCTACAAAAGAACAAAACATGCCATGCTAGTTGCGAAGTGCTCAAACAAAACAAAAAAAATTATTTCCAAGAGGCCCCAAGAAACAGCCGGTGGGAAAAAAAAGAATATATTTAAAAGTTTTGGCCGTCATTATCAGATGATGGAAGAATACTCGTACCTTTCTCTACAGAAGATGGATGAACAACAACATGCATGGTTGTAACCCCACCAGGGATGTCACACAGTGGGCTTTGGCATTCCCCTACAGTTCTGTTGTTTTCCAGTATTTTTCCTGCACTTATTAACTTGACATCCTTCAATGTCCTTGGACCATTCTCCTTTTCTGGTCAAATATTAACAAGGTTTAAATACCTCCAATTATGTTTCTTGGAAATTACTTAAAACCATAGAAAGCATCAAAGTTCAGAAGGGAGAACTCTTGTGTTTATACTGGAGAATAAACAGCAAAAAAAAAAAAAACTTAAAGATGTTGTTGATCTAGCATGATGACATGACAAATCTGATGCTAATCTATCAAGTTGGACAGTGGTTCTTAATAACTAGCATCTGAAAATTAAAATGCAATTGCTTTACAGAACCGTATTCATACTGGATTGCCAATGAACAAAAACAACCACTCACAACCCAAACTAGAGTCTCAGTAAATTTCTAAATTACTTGACTGAAGAAAGAAGAAGAGTATTACAATCCAAATTACCAACAACGATGAAGAAACGACTGAACATGAAAACTAAGTAATTTGTTACTTCAGTTTTGGTTTGAGGCAAACAGTGTTGATATCAGTTCAGATTTCAGAATTTTGTTACAAATTTTCATGAATATTCATGAGAACAAAAACGCATGCAGTTTATGTATCTGATAATTGTAACTGAAGAAATCAAGGATTTCTTCAAATAATGGATTGGGTATGCATATTGATTCAAAGCAGAAGGAAACAAGCATGGTTCTACTTCATCTTGTCAAAGTTGTTGCTTCTGAATAAATTGCACAGAATTTTAAATAGAAGCCCAAAATCAGTACATGTCTGTTCTAGAGCACAATTTGTGCCAGATTTCATAATGAAACAGTCAAGAGAAAAGATCATGATTTGAGATTTGAGGGGGGGTGAAACCTTTGAAAGTTTATCTAACCTTTAGGCCAGTGGGCAAGAATATTTTCCTTCAAGGTTGCAACACTTGTAGCAGCAGGAAAGGTTTTGGGACCAATATCCGATCCATCCGCCAATCGAAACTTGATCTCTAACTGATCTTGCACCCCAGCCATCTTCAAAGATTCAGTCTTTCAAATTCAAGTCACCCACCTCTACTTGAACCTTTTATCTCGATTGATTTCTATCTCAAATCAAGCCCACTAAATTTCTTGATTTGGATCCTCACAGAGACAAATATTTCACCAAGATCCTGAATTGGATAATCTGCCAAATAAAAACGAAATCAAAAAAAGAAAAAAGAAACAGAGAGCACATCAATATGTTATGCAGAACAGGTGAGTAATGCAAAAAAGAAACACTGTTAAGGAAATAGTTTTGAACTGGGATTTCCAGCAATCAAATATAGCCAGGTGAATCTATCCAAAATTAGAAGCAAAGCTAACCACGCTATCATGCAACAAAATGTTGCAGGAGGCCACACAAGTAGAAAGAAATCACAAACACACGTACATAGAAGCATACCAAGATTTCTAACAACAAATCTTCTACAAATCACAACCACCTAAAAAACTTCAAGTAGTTCTTCCTCAAACAAATCCTCAGAATCAAAGGAAACACTCAAAGAATATGGATAACTTGCATGGACATAACAACATAATAATAATAAAAAAAAACCACCAAGAGGATGCTCCCATAAACACTAGAGTCAACCCAAATCCTCAACTGGGTCATCAAAAAAGCAAAACAAACATTCAACAAAAGGGAAAATCCTTGATGGGTTGGCTTACTTTTCTCTAAAACTGATCTGGGCCAATCTCTTTTTAGCTAAAGAAAATCCAAACATGAATAAAAAAGAGAAGAAAAAGAAAAAAAAATTGATGTGAGTGTATCAATAGTGAATAGGGATCAAATAAAACCCCTGAAAGGAGGCTGTTTCGAAGTTTTCAAAGTCTTCTAAATCTATGGTCAGTGCTTCCATCCTCGCCTTCTCCTATGACCAAGGGAATTGGACAGGTTTCTCTCTTTTTTATACTTGAGAAGACTTTTAGCCCTTTTGTTTCCCAGGTTTACAAAGTCACACGATGTGCTTTTTTTTTTTCTTTTCTTTTCTTTTTTAAAAAAGAAAAAGAAAAAGAAGAAAGAAATAATAATAAGAAACCATATATTCCTCTTTTATGATTGTGTGCCACACTTACACACAGATTTATGTTTGTCTATGCACCATCATCATAGCCATTCAATCATGATCAAGATTCACTAATCACTCTGCATATTTTTCAAACTAAAAAAATAAAAAACTAAAACGTAACAATATTTTTTACCTTTGTATTTATTTTGATCTCTTTTATCAGTCACTATGAAAGAAATAAACAAAAAAGAGGCGTGACTGCTAAATTAACAGCACCGGACTTCATTCATTCTTCTTTGCACATGCACCATTTTTTAAAGAAAAACGAAAAAAAACTGCAGCTTCTGGAGGACGTTGTCAAATTTATGCAGAGCACTAGAACTAAATCATTATTGTCTGCTAGAGCTTGCATGGGCAGGCAGGTTAGTGGCAGACTTATGACTTATCTTAAGGAGATGTGGAGATAGATGTATCTATTTATCATGCCTCCAACCTGAAATTAAAGGGAAAAAAAGAAAAGAAAAGGAGGAGGTTTATAAATGTTATGCACCGCCTAAGGCATGTAGCCAGAAAATTGGGGGGATGTCGATGCCAAGCAGATACATTCACGGTATTATTACAATGGTCAAAAATGAAGGCAGCCAGTGCGTGGAAGGGTCTGCGAGGACCCTGTCAAGGAGGCAGGCAGCCATGGAAACATCAAATACAATTCCATTTCTTCTTTCGATGATGATAACTGATGAGACCCATTCTATATTGTGTGCATTCATCTTCTTTTTCTATTGAGTAGGCATCTGTGATGTCTACGAACCTTTCAGATTCTTCCCTTTAAAACTTGGGAAGAATCAACTAATAGCTTAATGATTCAAACAAATGATCGAAAAGCAAAATCCCAAGAGTCATTCAAGATAATTGGGACGCGTTCGGCATAAGGAAGATCAGAACTACCAAATTCGGTTTTCGGATGCTTAAAGAAAGTTAATCGTACGAGTAAATGGATTCCTTGTCATCATGGAATCCCACGAACAACAATAATCCCTCTTGTTTGCCAAAGATATTGTATATTAAATTTCTGTCTCTATGTGACCATATCTTTCTCAAGGGTATTGTCAATGTCATAACAACTTTCTTCTCGACGAGGAAACGAGACAGAAACTGCATGCAAAACATGGACTGCCTCATAAATTAATCATTCTGCACAAGAATATAATTCATAATTGATCATGGACCTGTCCGCATGATTTGGCAGGTTGGATGGTACTCTGGTTCTTTCTTTGTAAATTGTTAGTTAAGAGTATCATGACATCTGGGATTAGGTTTTGCGGAACCAAACATCAGCATCTTGATTTCTTCCCAACAAAAGAAAAAACACATTAGCATCATGGTTAACATAATACGTCACAAACAGTGAAAGGATGCAAGGAGCAAGACTTTGAAACTGGACATGGTCACCAAAGCACACAGAATTCTGGAGAGAAAGAAAGAAAAAAGGAAAAAAAAAAAAAAGAATTTTCTGCGCATTTTAATGTTTCTCATGAATCGTACATAACAAATACTGATATATAACCTAAAAGGTTCCCCAATTCAATAGGTCCTGTAACAAAGCAATCTCCATTACCTACTACTAAGTCTCACCTTGATGATATCAAATTAACGAGGAAAAAAAAGGGGGAGGTGCTAGCAAAAATAACAAGAGGAGGAGGGAAAAAATCGAAGGGAAGAAACATTTCTAGACCAATACTGGAGCCCTCACTAGAGGCCTGTCCTAGCCTTCCTCTTCCCTGTACCAAGCAGTATGATGCATTGGCATATGCACTTTCTAACATGTGTATCTTGCTTTTTTCTAATAAATGTTCCAGGAAATCAGGCTAGATAGACTCTCTGCAGGAAGCCCACTGATAGTATCCATTTTTCAACCAAGAAAAAAAATGATGGGTTGCTATGTTAAAGATTGAAAGAAAGAATCCCATGCCCGTGCTGGTGATGCAGCCATTTTCTGCAAAGGTACGAGGTATGACAGTGAATTCAGACCTAAAACTCTGCCCCCTTCTGTATGAATTTCTACTTGCCTTCTCAAGTAGACCTTGAGAAAATTCTCAATCATGAAAAAACTTACATGGCACCTGGAATCACTTGTTTTTTCCATTCCAATAATAGCTCTAGCCCCTATGGTTAATCAAACTGAATCCAGGATGTGGCAGTTCCTTATAAAATCATTAGAGTAATTCACATACTTGGTCCAAAATGGTCGTAGATGCTCAAAGCCAATTTCCAGCCAAGGTTTAGACTGACCATTGTAGTGAATAACTGCAGCCTTCTTTACACTCTCGATATTTGTATTATTCTGATATCCCAGTCCAAGCATATGCCAGAATGGATCAATTGGATGAACATGACCTTTAAATGCAATCAAAGACGGTGGTAGGGTTCCAAGTTTCCACATCGTCAGGTTTGACTTCAGGTTCTGCACAAAATAACCCAGAATCTGAGAAAAATGGTGGCTAGGCTCCCTTATTTGCCAACAGTTATATACAAGTCATTATAAGCGCAAGCAACCTCACCAACATCCGGTGCATACAGGAATAACTTGTACAAAATATCAGTATTTGCTGTGTTTGATACTGATCAAAATTTAGATCCATGGTGAAGTTGAATGTTTGATTAATATTCTGGCAACCAACAAATATGAAACTATCAACTAGAACATATGGGAAAAGTTTGAGGGAGAAACAACCAAGTGATGCGCTTGCAAATTAATTAAGAGTGTATAGAACCAACAATATCACTTCTTGTGTACCCAGTCCTTGTAAGCACACATAATCAGAAGCCCGCGCCCAAGCAAAAATGGTACTTCATAAATGAAAAAAGATGATGATGAAGGTTGTTTACTGACACAGTGCTACTCATATAGGATTATTTTTTTTTCAAAGAGTAATGCTGGAGTTAGCAATGCTTGTTTAGTGCAGTGATTCTTCAGATACGAGTTTATTTATTATTTTTATTTTTTTGAGAATCAAGGTTATGTTTTAGCATGTTCAAAGAGTCACTTACCACATAAGATGGCAAATACAACAACATGAACGTGTAAGTGAAAATTTTAGAGACATTAACACTATCCTGTTATTTTATTAGACCAAGAAAAGGTGGAGGCCAGAAGAAGGAACAACAAAATTATTAGGATAAGCAAGAAACTAAATAGTGTAGGGCTTACCTCTTTCATCCAGGAATGGTAGGTTTCTCTTATATTCGTGTTCCTCCATGCATGGAGATCAAATATATTCATTCCATAAGCCCAAGCACATTCATCAGGGTCCAAATTCTTTGCTATGAGGGGATGTGAAAAATTGAAGTAGTTCTTGAGATGCTTGGACATTACCCACTCATCTTCACCTTTACAAGTTTCTACGGCTCCATTGACCTTTCCCTGAAGGTCAATTTCCCAAAGTGGAGACAAATCATGCTGAATTACAACATCATCATCTAAAAACACCACCTTGTCGAGGTTTGGAAAGAGCTGTTCAACAAAACCAATCAGCAAGAAGATTTTGGGGCAACAGATGAAGAAAACAAAAATACAAAAACTTTGGCCAACCTCAAAGGTTGGACTATGATACACTAGTTCATAGGAGGGAAAAAATAATGCTAAAGTTAGCAACAAAAACAATGAAGAAATTTTTGTTACCATTCCACATGCATTGGATCATCAAACTGCTATTTCTTTTTTCTTTTTTCTGAAAAAATTGCCTAACTTCCTGTAACACATCATTTGTTATTCATATGCATCTTGCTTGTTCAATTTGTAACTATCACACTTAATTCATATTTCAATATGTTAAAAATTTTGGAAACTTCAGTAATTCATAGGGCTCTCCCAATACAAATCAATGAATGTTATCAACAATCCCAGATACTTGTAAATCTACTAAAGTTAGATCCTGACTTTGTTTGGCTGGTGAAGAACTATAATTTTCAGTGAGATCAGGTGAGTTTCTACCTCTGAGAAGATGAATTAATCCCTCAACAACAATGCCTCATGAATTAGAGTTTTTTCGCTTGCTTTTTTTTATCCTTTAACATCTTCAGTTCCCTAGTTCTTTTCTAATAAACCATACACATCATAATTCATTAGTCTCCTAGTAAGACAACAGAAAAAGATAAACTTCATATGAGATTACCTCGGGTATGTATATCCGAAGATGGTTAAGTAATGATATATACTTCGGACTTCTAGCCTGCAATTTAGAAGCAAATCTCCGAGGTGTTGTATCACTAAGATTTGCCCCTGCAATATGATTCCCATGGTAATAATCCCTGATACCATTATGATTCTCCACAGCTTCAAGCACTGGAACATTCTCTCTTGTTAACCAGTCAAACTGGTGAACACCCTTCACTTCAACAATAGCAGGGGAGGCTGGGTTTAGTGCAAACCATGAATGCATACCCGCATAGGTTTTCTTGTCAGTGATGATGTGAAAAACTATCCTGTCAGGCTTTAGAGATGACTGGACAGTAGAAGTGACAACAACTGAGGCAGCCAAAATGTTATCAGTTGAGAGGACAAAGTGGTGATACGAGTTGTCAGAGAGCAAAGGAAGGAACTCTGGAGAAGGCAACTGTGTACGTGCATGAGCATTAGAAGAATATTCATCAGTCAGACGTAGAGAGAGACAGTGGATGCTTTTGGGGATGGAACTTGCAGCAAAGTGTTTGTTCATCAGCTCTGCAAATTTAGATTCCCTAATTTCTCTTTCCAATTTTTCCATCTGTGAAAGATAATAAAAGAATGACATCAGTTAAAAATATTTTCTTAACATTCCATCAGATTTTTGTTTCTTATTTTCTCTTGGAGGAGCATGGGTAACTGCACACTCTCACATGCATTTATGCATAAATGTTGACATAGGATAATAAGAAAAGAGACTAAATGAAAATGAAGTTGATGGATCGATCATGACATAACAAAAGAAAGTATATACAAATTTTACATCCACTTCAATGAGACAAAGTATCATGAACATGTTGCAGTTAAAAGATCTAAACTTAACATACAACAGTAGTAGTCCCATGACTGCAGCATTCCAGCTCCATCATAGTTGAGTACAATAATTCAATTTATTTTTGAATAATGAAAGAGTCATATCAATAACATGTTTTCCCAAGAAATAACTTAATTTAATATAATATATATATATATACACACACACAAGAATAGCAGAGAAAGAACATGAGGTAAGGAGTTTCCTCCGGGAAAGGGGCCACGACCAGAAAAGGAGGCTGCAAACTAATTATTAGAGCACATCATTAAGAAACAATTGATGGTATCTCCACAGTCAGCAAATTGTACAACACCGCGATTCATGACATTAGCCAATTTACTACCAAACTATGTGAAAACTGCCCCATCTTTTGCCTCTGAAAGACCAAAAATAATTATAGCATCCCAAACATGCTAGAATTATTACAATAGTACGACCTAGAGAATAGAAATGTAAAGAGGTCCTGTGGACACATCCTGTGACAACCTTACCAGTATGCCAAGCAAGCAATAAATCAAAACTCAAAATCAGATGCTCACCAAGAGAAAGTCAGTTATAAAATAAGCAACAAGTATAGTTGATATAAAAGAAGTGTCAGACATGGCATGAAAGGTCTCAAAATTATGGCCACCTTTATTACAATGTCAAAGAAAATAGTCAATTAGATAAGCAAAAAGGATAAGTTTGAAGTTCGAATTAGTGATCTATATAAATGAAGAGATCAGACGGTACAGCATAAACATATAACAACTTGAAGTCCATCATCCAATGTAACTTTTTAGGTTTAGAATAATCTTCAATGATTGGGAGATTGAGTCAGATAATTTATTTGAGCATAGATTGCATTGGCATTTTAGTTCTAACAAAGTATTGATGAATGAAACTGACAAATCATTTTCTAGCACGCAATAATTGAATAGCAATAGTTCTAATTCTCTTAAATCTTCTCTTTAGTTGTCTATAAAATTTTAGCATGCAATAATTTAATAGCAATAGTTCATAGCATGCAGAGAACACTTCTGGCAAATCATTACTTGATAGAATACACAAGGGCAAAATTTCAAGTATCATCTATTACCCATTCCCCTCGCTTTAGAATCCCTTTTCTTTCTTTCTTTCGCTGGTGAACCAAAAATAGAAACAACTACTATTAGAGGCGTCATATCATATATTTCTCCACTTCAAAAATTTCCAAATGTTAAGATTACCATTTAACAGAAAACAAGAACAAGAACCAAGAAAGTTAAAATCTAATTCCTGTCTAACAGCCCTCATTCAGGGATATAACTAGTTTAGAACAAGATTAAAGGAGCAGAAACAAGTCCAGAGCCATGAAACTAATACATATTAGTCAACCCTGCTCTCCTCCAAGAAATTAAGAATAAGGAAATGAACCAAATCTGAAAGTAATTATGTCCATGTTTGAATAACTTGACACATACCATAGCCCTCAACATGAACGCAAATGTCCTTGCATCATACTGATTGTTCTTCATTTCAGAAACAAGGTGATTAAAAGAAGCCGGAAGCTTTACACCATCTGGGATTTCCTCATTTTTTACTTGATTGAGTATCTTGTAAAAGTCTTTAACAAGCCTCTGTTGCATCATCACCACAAGCATAAGTATTCAATTTGTAATAACCATTAACAAAATTATCCAAAAGTAGGAGAGCAGGTAATATACTTAATCTGAAACTGTGAAGGATGAAGGAAAAAGCTTACTTACCCCTGAATCATCTACTCTTCCAAGAAGCCTTGGTCCTAACCGCCTACCTAAACAATCTGTAGAAAAAAAGCAAAGTAAGAACAAGAATCAAGTATCCAGCACAAACACAGAAACATCATCATGGAAGGAAATCCTAGATCCAGATCCCAGGACATAATAGAGTGTAGACACGCTACAAGCAGATCCAGACTGCTCTGTAACATTTAAATAATTTGAATTAGAAACACTGGTGAACAAAATTCACAGTAGAAGGGGGATTAAAAAGAAAATGAAATAGCCAGGAGAACAAAATAAATAAATAAAAAAATTGTGATTTTTGTTTTTTGAACCACCACAAATTGTGATTAAGAAGTCTTTATCTGTTTAAAGTATCAGCAAATTGCTATTAATCTAGTTTTGAATCTACCAAGTAATCAAAATATATTTTATATGATATTGGCATGCATGGACTAAAAATAATTCTTCATCCAGATTGTAATCTGCAATAATAATCAAAATTCACGTGCAAAAGTCCATCAAATCTTCATTTAGCTCATATTTATCATAAATAGTAATCAAAATATAATCTCCCAGAATTCACAAATTAATGAATTTGAAACCTATCCCCTATCAATTTCCAAGTGCAAAGCCTAATTGGTTAAAACAAATGTGCAAACATGGGTGAAAAACGAATGAAAATGGAAGAATCCAGGAATTAACCATGCTTGATCAAGAAGTCCAAAGCTAAGTTAATCGAATGAAATATAATCAGCTTAAGAAGTTACTATGGCAACAAATATAACATGCTACTGAATCAGAACAAGATCCATCATCCTCAATCTCAATTACAAATGCGAAAATCATAATCAAATGAATACAATTATACATACGAGTGTGCCTTATGTATGGTACGAACATTTGATGATTGACAATTTCAATTTGTTTACATCTTTTTTCTGCAATCCTAATACCGCGTACTTTCAATTTGTTTAATCATTTACATGAGCAGAAAGTACACGGTATTGCCGGAAAAAGATGTAAAGAAATTGAAATTATCAATCATCAAATGCTCATGCCAGACATGAGGCACATTCATGTATATATATTCACCGGATGACACAAAAAGACACAAATGCATTACATGTGAAAAACAACCTTACCCCAGATCAAATCAGGATCCAAACACACCAGAAAAACCACAACCAAATGCATACATACAGAAAATGAGAAAATCATGAAATTAGAAAGCAATCCCAACCCAAATCGAATAATGATCCATCCACCTCGTCAAGCAACAATCACAATCAAAATAACCACAAAACTAAATATTTAAACACGTCAGAAAACCTTGAAAAGAAATTAAAAAAAATAAAAATAAATAACCAACCAAACTCACCAAATGAGGAGCACTTATTGACTCCTTCAAGCGTAACCAGAGCAGTAAGAATGAATACAAAAGGTAACAAGAAAGCAAGAATGAGTATAGTATGAAAAAGGGTTCGATAAGAGATATGGCGAGCTGCGACTTTGATCTTCATTGAGTCAATAAATCCATTGTTGCCGCTCGAAGATATAGTGATGCTTCTCATGCTAGGAGAGATGTGAAGCTGCATATTCCTTTCCTATGCAGCCCCACCACTACAAACCTAGCTGCGGCAAACACAAAAGCAACGAATTCTACCTCCTTCCCTCCCAGTAACACCCCACCCACCATCAGATCCACAGCTATCTTTAATAATTTCCTCTTCACAGATAAGATTTCCTTTCTGGGTTTTCCTGTTATGATATTTGCCTCTTTGTCCTTCCCTTGTTTGTGGTCTTCTCAAAGACCGCATTGGAGATTTAACAACAACGATAATGATAAAATGGGCTTCTATATCTAAGCATCCAAGCAAGAAAGATTCAAGAATTCAATGGTTAATCGATATATCTTTAATGGTTTTCTTTTTATTATTATTATTATTATTATTATTATTTTCTCCTTCTGGCATGGATCAAGAAAGAGACGGAGAAAATGAAACAAAGAGAAGGAGAAAGGAGAGAGAAAATGGGGTTTGTTCTGTGCCTGTGTTTTTGTCCTTATTTCCTTTTTCTCTTTTGTTGATTGGTTGGAACGTGAGATTTATTTATTTATTTATTGTGAAAAATAATGAATAAGTTTAAGAAAGTAATTAAGGGTATTTAGGAGTCAAAACCGTGTGTTTATTGTGATGGGTTTAGAGAGAGAGTTTGACCTTCGAGAGCTAAATTTAGATGTCTGTCTGTCTCCCTATGTTTATGGCCACCACTTGGATTTGATTTCCTTGCATGGGTTTTCGAATTTTAGTTCATATCTCATCAGCCAAACAAATAATAATAATAATAATAATAATACTCAGTTTCCCTTCCCATATCACTTTATTTATTAATAAATAAATAAAAAGTGTGGCCCACCAACGGTTCTTCTCTTTTCTCTTTTTTACTATGATTGTATTTTCGCAACAAAATTCATCCTCTTGATGATTTTAAATATACAAATCTCAACACAATTCAAGACAGCAAATTCATTAAAAAAAAATACTGATTTAAATATTTAATAGAATAAAAAGAGTATTGTTTGTCATTGTGTTTCAAAATTACATATATTTTATGAAAAGATTTCAAATCAATGTTTTTTATTGTTTTTTTTTTATAGTTTTGATGTATTAAAATAAAAAATATAAAACAATCTTAAAATATTTATCTGGATATATTTTCAAAAACTATATATTTAAAAAAAAAACTTACATCTAACACACACTTTATAAACCTCACTTAAAAAAAAACACTTTTTTTAAATGACATTATAACTTCTTTAAAAAAACCTTTGGAAGTAAAATTGGACAAAAAAATCACCGGGTCAACCCAAGATAACATGATAGATAAATAAACTAGGCAATAAAAGCCAAGCCACCTTTTATTAACTCGCAAAACCCGTGGTCAATGCTATAAAATGAAGATGACTTGACAGAAAAGAAATTGAAGAAAACCACAAAGCTAATTATTTTATAAAATAAAATAATGTTGAAAAATAAAATCAAAAAAGAAAATAAGCTGCAAGAAAAAAAAATATCAATCAGCGTTAACTTTTCTAATTCATGATCATGAAAAGCATCATACTTGAAAAAATCACAAAACACAATCCCTAACAAATCAAACTTTAAATAATGAAATTTGAAAACAAAAATGAATTATATAAAAAGGTCCCAAAAGAAAAACATCAATTAGAAGAATTAGAATAAAAATCAAAACAAAAAATAAATTAGAGGCCAACAAAAAGATTTCAATTGAAGGGTGAAATTGAAAAGGAAAAAAACTTTAACAAAAAAGCAAAAAAAAATCAAAAGAATGAGGATTAAATTGAAAAAAAAAATAATACATCATAAATATAGATTGAGAGATGAAATTGAAAACTAATAAAAGTTGCACAAAAGGGTTAAGAAAAATCAGAAATCGAAAGAATGAGGAATAAAGAGGTAAAAACAACACATGACAAATTGAGATTGAAGGATAAAATTGAAGAAAAAAAATATCAAGACTTTACAGAAAGGTCAAGAGCAAAAAATAAAAACCAAAAAAGCAAGGACCAAATCCAAAGGCATTGAGGGGTAGCTCTGAAAATCTGGAAGGCTAGGCAAAAAAATCGAGGGGGGAAGAGAGAAGAGAAAAAAAGGGCTCATAGTGCTAAACTAAAAAGGACACGCACTGGACAAACACGAAGGGGCCGATGAGAGGATTTGAACACCGCCCTGGAAGCCACTGTTTGGCCTCTAGGAGATGCTGCATGCTCTGCTCGAAACCATGACAATCCTTCACGGGCTAAGGCATGCAATGCACTCGTCAATCTTTTTTAAAAATATTTATTAAAAATTAAAATTCAAACTTGCCCCTAACCCTATTTAACAATAAAAAAACAAGGTTAAAATGACAAAAATAACCCTTGACCAAAGCTTTTCTTTTTACCTCAAGAGCATTCCAGTAACTTAACTGTGCATTTGAAGTTAAAAAATATAAAAATTTCTCTATATGCTAAGCTTATTTTTTTTTATCCCAAAGGTATTTTTTCATTTTTACTGTTCAAAGAATAATAATAAAAAATCCAAATACCCCTAAATGACATTGTTCTTACCCCTTTTCCTTTTAGTTTATACTAGATAGATTGCTCGCGCTATGTCATGGGCCTTTCTATTTTTTCATCATAAAAAGGATATAAAGATGATGCAAACATTTTCAAACAAGAAAAAAAATCTAAGATTTTGGTCATTGACTCGAATAAGTTTAATAAACTTAGTTAATTTAATAATATTATTAGAAAATAAGATATTAACAACAAATAAAGCGAGAAAAAAAATAACAATGATTGATTTCAAAAAAGGAACGCTTGTCAATATTATGAAAATATATCTTTACAATATTCCTAAAACATTTCAATAATTTTTTTTGTTAAAAAAGTAAAAATTAAATGAGAATGAGATAATTGCATAGATAGAAAAAATAAAAAAAATATGAATCTCAATTCCCAACAAATGAAATGACGAATGATAAAATTGAAAAGAAAACAATTAAAAAAAATTGACTTGAGTCTGTCTAAGCTATCATATAGGTGAGTTCTTAAATATACATCCTCCAAAAGAACCGAACATAATAACTTTTTATTATCCAACTTGAGCGAAAATCAAACCAAAGTAGATTGAATAAAATTATGAAACTCAATTCTCCAAATATTCCTAAAACATTTCAATAATTTTATTTGTTAAAAAAGTAAAAATTAAATGAGAATGAGATAATTGTATAGATAGAAAAAATGAAAAAATATGAATCTTAATTCCCAACAAATGAAATGAAATAAAATTGAAAAGAAAACAATTTTAAAAAAAAAATTGACCTGAGTCTGTCTAAGCTATCATATAGGTGAGTTCTTAAATATATATCCTCCAAAAGAACCGAACATAATAACTTTTTTGTCATCCAACTTGAGCGGAAATCAAACCAAAGTAGATTGAATAAAATTATGAAACTCAATTCTCCAACAAACCTAATATTGAAAAGTGAAATTAAAAAAGAAATTAAAAAACAATGAAAATAAAATGCTAGAGTCTAACCTGGAGAACCTGTTGAATTCATAACTTGAGAATCCAAAACATGATATCAAGATAACTCTATAGAGAAAAAAAAACAAAAAAAAAACAAAGAATATCAATTTCCGACAAATCTAATGATGATTAATGAAATAAAAAAAAAAGACCAAAGCCAACTTGGTCCAACATTCAAAACCTGTGACAGGAATCATAAAGCTAGATCATGATATAAAGGCAAACCTGAGAAAATAACTTTGTAAAATTCTAAATTAACCAAAATAATTACGGATACACTTGAAAAATAAAATAAAAAAAGGGATAAAAAAGAAAAAATATAAATTTAAAATGAATAAGAACCAAATTGAACATAAAAAGAAAATAAAATCAAATCATAAGGGATGAAATTGAAAGACAATTTCAATTAATAAAAGAATAAGAAAAAATAAAAAGAATAATCAAAAGAATAAAGACCAAATTTGATATAAAAATCAAATGTCAATGAATAAAATTGAAAAAAAAAATATTTCAATAAAAGATTCAGGACTAAATACATTGCAATTAAAAGAATGAGGATAAAATTTGATATAAAAATCAAATGTCAAAGGATGAAATTAAAAAAAAAAAACTCAATATATGATTTAAGACCAAATACATTGCAATCAAAAGATTGAAAACCTAATTTGACTCAAGAAACAAATAACTAGACTTATTTGTCTTTCTGTAATGGCCAACATGTTTTTCTAAAAGAGGAGAGAAGAAAGAGGGAGGAAAGAAAAAACATGTGGTCGGAGCTCAACCGTTGATCTTCTGACACCACAAGCCTCACCACGATGATGGGAGCGATAAGGCGCATCGAACACCATCCCAAAAAAGGGTGTTTGGAGTTGTTTTAACACAGCGTGCGCCACTCGAAGGGCCCGAGCGACACCCACTTTTTAATTTAAATAATATTATATATATATATATATATATATATTAAAAGACTCAATTACCCTTGACCCCATATGAGAATAACAAGAAAACCATAACAAAATAATTAAAGCGCCCTTGCATCCAAAGCTAAGAAATATTATTTTTAGGGGCATTTAAGTAATTGTACTGTATAAAACAATTGAAAAACTTGAAAAGCTCTTGACCTAAGAAAATATTTTTTCTTTTAAGGGTAATTTAGTAATTACACTATGTACAAAAAATAAAAAAAAATATCAATTAACCCTCTCATTTCCTGTAATGACTAATGGGTCCCATGAAAAAAATCTTCTACCCCTAAGTCCAAGCCAAGTGAGTTTTCCTTTCAAGGGTAGAATAATAATTTCATTATGCGAATCCATAGTGAATGTGAGTGTGTGCATAGTGAGTCCATGAGCTCTTTTAGGTTTTTGTGTTATATTATGCAGTAAAATAATGGTTGGCCAATCTTTTATACAAAGTTGGGGACCACATGCTAGGCTCGCGAAATGTTTAGTAAATGATTATATTAGTCCCATACTACAACACCATGACGTGCTTCCCTTTTATCTATCCCTATTTTTATTGGGACAAAAGGTTAGGGATGTCCATAAATATAGTCATATAAGTAACAATAAATGTTCATAGGTTCTCGTTAAATTAGATTTCCAGTTTTGTTTTTCTCTTTGTGGAGGTTTGTGGCCCCTTGGGAATATTAATTATTAACAATACTCTAAAAGATGACTAAATTATTGTGAATGATTGCATTGTGGATCCCTCACATTTCACTGTGGATTCACTTTTAAAATTTTCCTATTTTTTCATTTTGATTCTCAAATGTTTTATCTAGGTGATTGCATCCTTTATGAGCCAAATTAAAGGATAGTTGATTCAAATTTGTTGACCAAGTACAATATTGAAAGAATGAGGAACATAGTGAAAAAATGGTGAAAATAAGTGGCTGTTTTGAAATTTGGTCAAAAAGTTCACTTTGATCCTTCTACTTTTCAAATTATAAGCTTTCAATCCTTATATGTTTTTGAAAATTCCATTTTGGCTCAAAATTTTATTTTTTTTATTTTTGAGTCCCTAGTTTAAGAGAGGATAAAGAAAGTGGCTGAATTTCAGTGGTAAAGAAAGAAAGTCTTAGTTGACACCGATTTCGGCCATAAAAAGATTGATTTTGGTGTTAATTGGTTCCATTTGATGAAGTGAGCTTATCTCTAAGTGTTGTTTGCCCTTAACTTTGATTGAGATAGCAATCCAAGCTTGAAAAGTTTTTAATTTTGAGTTATTTAAGGTCATATGTAGAGTTTTGGATGTTTTGAGTCAAAAATATGTTAAAAATGGATTTTAGGTGAAAACAACTATTAGCCATGATTTTCTAGCTACTATAATGGTCGGAATCTAGGGAAAAGTAGATGATGCATTGCTTGCTTATTTTTTTTTTAAAAAATTAGGGATGGACGACAGGTCGGGCAGTCTTTTGCATACTTAATAAACAAAAAAAACCTAGCCAGACGCTCGAGCTTGGGTTGAAAGGCCCAAGCAAGCTGTCCTAATTAAGCCAAACTTGTGCATCCGGACCTTTTTTTTGCCTTTTATTTTAGTAGCCTTTTATTTTTTTTCTTGCAATTTTTACTTTTAATGAATTTTTAACAAATTTTTATGATGTTTTTTTTAATAGAATAGGATTTAGTTTTTGCTTATTTTATGAGTAAGGTTTTATCATCTTTTTTTATGTTAGGAGGCATAGCCCTACTTTAGTTTTTTTTTTTCCCTTTTAATCTTATTCAATTGCTTTTCTATGTGTTTTTTATTGTTATCATTTTATTAAATAAAATACTTGTTCCAAGAAACAATGTTATTAAATACAATCAAGTCTATTACTCATGTTTCGAGATCATATGTCTACGACCACATCTATCTCTCACCTTTTCAATTTAATCTGTAGTTAAATATCACTTATTTTTTACTTGGTTTTCACATAAAGTTATAATATTGTTTTTCAAATATGTGTAGTGTTGCATTATGTTTTTTTATTTGATTTTATTAAACTGTTTTTATGTGTGTATATATTTCTATTATCATTTGATTAAATAAAAAAATTATTTTAAGAAACAAAGTTATTAAACACAACTAAGTACATAACCTTTATTGCGAGATCAAATATCTTAATCTACATATATCTATTTAGTTTTCAAGTTTAGTTTAGTTATTGTTAACAACATCTTTTTTTATATATTTTTTATTGACACTAATAATTATTTAATTAAATAAACAATTTATTCAAAGAAACAAGTTATTAAATACAATTGGGTACATGACCTTTGTTATCTTGATATATATATTTATCTCTCGATTTTTTTAATTTAGTCTTTATTTATCATTAACAACTTTTTTTTTACATTTATTGTCATGAACAATTCTCAATTTATTTAATTAGAAGCATGCATAAGCTTTTTGGTTTTTGATTGAGAATTTTTTTATGGTAAAAAAATGTGTTGAAAAAGCCTATATATTTATTTTTTTGCTAAAAAATAAAACTATTTAACCCATGGCGGAGCGTAATTAAATAGCTAGTTAACAAAACACTAAAGGATGTGACTAAATCATTGTAGCCACACCCACAAAGCACTATTCATCAGAATAGTATTTTGTGTTTTTTTTTTAATTTCACCCTTCATCTACCCAATCTTTGTTTTCTTATTTTATTTTATTTTTTCAATTTTATTTGTAAACCCTTGGGTAAATCCATAAGAACTTTAAAGTAAACAATATGTTAAGCAGGAAAACTGAATATTTACACTAAATGGATGATAATAGCTTTTGAAAATTGGAAATAAGATGTTATGTGTTAACTTTATAAAATTAAAATTTGAAAAATGGCTAAACAAAAAACACAAAAACATGAATAACAATCTAAATGAAAATAATAAATGAGGAAAGAAAAGTTGTGAGATAAAGTTTAATGAAATTAGATATCACTTGGGTTAAATCTAGTAGGCATTGAGATTTGAAAAATATTATTTGGGAAACATAGAAGGCATAAAAGAAAGGATATAGTAGAATTAACACAAGTTATTCTAATATATATATATATATATATATATATATATATATATATATATATATATATATATATGGGGGTGCATGTGGCCGGACATGAAAGGAGAAAAAAGGGGAATGAAAATTCTTCATCTATTTAGCTTGACATATGAAAATTAAGGGAAATTAAGGAGTTGAGAGTAGAACTTATGAGATTTTATGAGTTCAAAACACCTCAACAACTTGAATCAAGTGAGGGGAAGCAAGCTTTTAGTGAGAGAACCAGGGAAAGTGACAAAAAAAAAAAACTTGAGGAATTGTTCTTATGGTTAACAATTCTAGTTGTATTGTTATTTAGGTAAGGAGCTCTATACTTGATTTATCAAGTTTGATGAAAATTTAATGCATTAGGGTTCTTGATTTGGAATTTGGGGTTATGTTAAATTAGTTGTTAGAATTTTAATGCATGTAAAAAGGATTGTAATGGATGTAAAAGTTGATGTTCTAAAGAAGAAATACATGGAGAAAAATTGAGAGGAGTGGCCACCTAAGTATAAACAGAAAAGGGAAGAATTCTCATTTTTTTTATGTATATTCATAAAAATTGTAAGAAGTGTTATGTATATATGTGTGTTATTTGAAAACAATTGGATTATGTTATCAACTTTGCTTAGCACAATAGAATTGTTAACGAGGGACAATAAATTAATGTGCTTTAGTCACATGGCATATGTAATGAAGGATGTTGAATTTAAACTATGATAGAATTAAAAAAAATAATTAAAAAGAAAAGAGACGGAGACTTATGGCCAAATTGGATATATATTGGAGAATGAAATTGATAATGGTGTGATATTGATTTTAATTTACTTGATAGTTAACATATGTGTAATAAAGAATGATGATATGTTATATTATAAGATAAAAGAGATACTAATGAGGGTATCTCCTCTGGATTCAGGAGAGGCACAAAGAGTGATATCTATTGTAGCTGGAGGAGTGCGTACAACTGGATATGTAAATAGATGTCTTTCACCTTTAACTAATATTATTAAGATTGTCTAATTAATTTAATTGCAAATTCATTACGTGTGTGATTCATTGTTATTAATTATTGTTTGTATAACAAAAAATGATATGAAAGGGGTACTAGAGTCGTAAGAGTTATCTAATAACCAGGATATAGAATTGACTAATTATTATGAGGAGTATTGGAAATGCAAGTATATCTATCGAGAGGATATATTATGATTGTTCTAATATTAAAAAGAGTACATTTTAAAAGTATATGAATATTTGGGTTGAAGAATTATCTAAACATGAAATTAAAGTGTAATGTGTTATTATACAACTTGTTATATTTTAATCACCTTTATTTAATGTAACCTAATTACCATACTTATAATCGGGCCTTCGCAGACTTGTACTGAATTGTTGGCCTTCTCATATAACTTCTTGTAATAGATTAGTAATGGGAAACAAAAATATATTTTAGATTTAAATCGTAATGTTTTTGAATGCATGGATGTATCCTATTTTGTGTAATAAAATTTAATGATGCTATTGTAAATTAAATTAGAACATGTATATCATATTTAGAGTAATGAAATGAAGTTAGATCGTAATTTTAATCATATTCATGTTTATTCTCTTGTTCTAAATAAATATGTGTTTCATAACTTTTATTAATATTCTTAGTTTATAATCACATGTTTTATTTGTGTTGCTTAAGACTCATGGGTTTTAAACTTGTATGAATTATAATCCATGTGAAATGACAAAAAAAATGGATTAAGAGAATAATATTGTCTATTCTTATGTATAATGATGTGGGGTTGATCTAGTAGATTAGATCAAGCGAGGAGAGATTGAAAATGTCTTAAAAGTGGGTCATTACAAATAACTTAATATAATTCAAAAGATAAATAACAACAATGTTTGATATTACTCAAATTGGTCGACCGATTGAACTTACAAATTGATTCGGTCAACTGTTTGATTAAATAAATAGTTAAAATCGATATTGTAACTATTCATTGAGTTGAATTATAAAGGTCAAATGTTATTACAGATAGTAGGCTGATACAAAAAAAAAAAAATAGCCTAATTTTTTACATGAATGAAAAGAAAATTATATGTAATTTACATCTTAAACTTGGGGCCGTTATATCATCCTTCAATATTAGGTTATTTTAGGAATTGTGCTTCGTATTTTTTTAGGATTTGTTTTTTGTTGGGTTATATACTAGTCTCATGGATTTAGTTTTTTTTCCCCTCTCAATTTCAACATTCATCATTTAATATGTTGGACTTTGGAAATAAGGCTTCATAATTTTTTTGATTTACTTTCTATGAATTTATCCCGATCTCATGACATAGATCACGAGTTTAACAGGTTAACTCGAGTAATTTTTTTGGCTATTTTTTCTAATTGATTTTTTTTTATTTCATCTTTCAACATTGGATTAGTTGAAAATTGAGCGTCATAATTTTTTTTTTATTTACTTTCTATGGGGTTATCTCGATTTCATTACCCAAGACGCGGGTTTGGCTAGTTGACCCAGGTTGACTCTATTTACTTTTTTAGGTCCTTTTAGAGAAAAAATGAACAAAGGGTAGGCAGTAGATGAAGAAGATTGATTTACTGCAATTACTGTAAAATTCAAACATGAGCACACAAATACAATTTATACAGAATGCTCTCTATATATAGAGTAGTAATTAACTATTGCCTTTTCGTAACTTTATTTCTTTCTATGATTACAAGATTCCTTATTTATATAGATTAATTTGTTTCTAATCTACCATAGCTGCAGTTTCCTTCTATAAGAAATATGCCATAACTGTAGTTTCCTTCTATGAGAAGTAGCCGTTGGTTTTGAGCTAGCTCTTGATTCCTTATTGATTTATCTTTGATCTGCCACAACTATGATTTCCATGTATGGTTGATTACCATTCTAAATAGTAGCAGTTGGAGAGGTTAATTAAGATTGGTTGCTGACGAAGATGAAGATCTTGTGTTGGTGCTGCTACTGTCTCTTGCTGCTGCTGCAGATGTGTTATATTGTTGCTGCAGAGGTGTTATATGATTGTTAATACCCTCATTCAAATGTTGCCGAGGTTGAAGGCCAAGTTTGAGCTGAAAACAAAGGAGAGTAGCTTTGGACACCGGCTTAGTAAACAGATCAACGATTAGATTTGAAGTGGGAATATGATGTGTAATAAGTTTCCTAAGAGCTACGCGTTCGCGTACAAAATGATAATTAATTTCAATATGCTTGTTGTGGGCATGGAATACAGGATTGACCGTTATATGGAGCGCACTGAGATTATCACAATAGAGCACAAGTGGAGATATCAATAGAATATGTAAATCATGAAGGATGCAAGTCAACCAGGTAAGTTCTGCTGCCGTGTTGACCATAACACGATATTCAGTTTCAGTGTTAGAGCTTGAAATGGTATGTTATTTCTTGGCACACCAGGAGATGAGATTACATCCAAGGAAGACACAGTAGCTAGTGGTAGAACGTCTTGTAGTAAGACAACCAGGTAAGTTCTGCTGCCGTGTTGGCCATAACACGATATTCAGTTTCAGTGTTAGAGCTTGAAATGGTATGTTATTTCTTGGCACACCAGGAGATGAGATTACATCCAAGGAAGACACAGTAGCTAGTGGTAGAACGTCTTGTAGTAAGACAACCTGCCCAATCATCATTTGAAAAGGTAGAGAAATGAAGATTAGTATTAGAAATGAAGTGCAGACCATTATTAATAGTGCCTTTGACATATCATAAGATACGACGAACCATTGTTAAATGAACAGTTGTAGGAGTATGCATGAATTGAAAGACATAGTTAACACTAAATGAGAGGTTTGGCCGAGTGAGTGTGAGGTACTGTAGAGAGCCAACAAGCCCTCGGAAGAAACTGACATAATCTAGAATATGAGCATTTGATGAAGCTTTAGTTTGTGCTTCAAGTGGTGTATTCATTGGTTTACAGTCAACCATATCATCACGTTCTAGAATTGTAAAGGCATAATAGGATTGTGATAAGTGAAGGCCATTTGTCATGGGTGAAATTTCTATGCCAAGAAAATGATGAGCAGGTCTTAAGTCCTTCATAGCAAATTCCTGACTAAGTAGAGTAATAAAGTCTACAACAAGTGTATCTATAGTTCTTGTAAGAAGTATATCATCAACATAAAAGTAGGAGAATAAGAGAGCCATGATCAGAATGAAAAATAAACAGAGAAGGGTTTGCTAAGCTGCAATGGAAACCGTATTTGAGGAGGAAGGAACTAAAGTGATCAAACCAAGCACAAGGTGCTTATTTAAGTCCATAGAACGCACGTTGGAGCTTGCAGACATGTTATGGAAGATGAGGATCTGTCATTCCTGGTGGTTATTCCAAATAGATGTTTTCAGAAATTAAACCATGTAGAAACGCATTTTTTACATCAAGTTGTCGTAGGGGCCAATGATGAACAAGAGCTATAGTGATAATTAGCCGAATTGTGCCTAGTTTACAACTGGAGAGAATGTTTCAGTGTAGTCTAGTCCATCAATTTAGTGGTAACCTTTGGCAACAACACGGGCTTTGAGACGATCCAAGCCGCTATAAGATTTGAGTTTGGTTTTAAACACCCATTTGAAACCTATGATATGCATATTGGTGGTGTGAGGTACCAATTTCCATGTCTGATTTTGGTGTAAGGATGTGAGTTTATCCTCCATTGCTGCTTTCCACCCTAGGTGAGCTAGTGCAGATCGCACAGTTCGCGGCTCTCGCAGTATCCTAGCAGAGATGGTAGATGTTAATACATACTTAGGATTTGGCTTTATGATGCCATGTTGTGAACGAATGGTCATATTACAAAGAGCTGAAGTAGAGGAATTGGGAATAAACTCGTCTGTTGAAGAGTGAGAGGCATCACGACAGAGAGTTTGTGTAGCTTTGTGTAGCACACGTTGTGAACGAGTAACCATAGAGTGAGAAGCTGAACTTGGTTGCTCCTGTGCTGAGTAGTTAAGGTGTCATAGGATGGTTGGTGGTGATCTGAGGGAATAGGAATAAAATGCCCTGCTACAGAGGTGTGTGAACGAGTAACCATAGAGTGAGAAGCTGAACTTGGTTGTTCCTGCTGCTGCTGCTGCTGAGTAGTTAAGGTGTCGTAGGATGGTTGCTGGTGATATGAGGGAGTATGAGTAAAATGCCCTGCTGCAGAGTGGAAAGTATCGTGACAGAGATTGTGTGCAATCTCCTGCTGAGTGTGAGCTGTCTCCTGCTGAATGTCATTCTCCTACAAACTATGTTATTGTAGCGAGCAAGCATTTTCTATATGCTTATCAGTGGGAGGATCATCACGAAAGGACTGTGCTGCAACAGAATTAGAGATATCAGGGCAAGAAATGTGTACTTTCTCCTGCTAGAATGTCTCCGGCTGAGTGATTGGAGTGTCACAGTCCTACTGCTAAAGTTGCTGGTATTCTGTAACATTATCATCATGGATTCGCAGAGCAATATCAGCTGGAGAAATATTTTTAAAACATGCTGGTGTATCTGAGGACACGGTATGAAGCAGGGGTGTGGGCAGTGAGCTTAAGCATGGTGGCGCTGCTAGTATTTCAGAGATATCTGTAGGAGAACTTGAAGTAGGAATAGTCAGTCAAGAGTCAAATATCCTAATGACATGATTAGAAAGATCAATATTTGTGGTGTTATTAGTTTGTTTATATGGAAAGATAGATTCACTAAAAACAATATGTCGTGAGACAAAAATTTTTTTGCTTATTGGATGAAAGCATTTATATCCCTTATGTTGATCACTATATCCTACAAAAATACATGGAACACTTTTTGGATCAAATTTATTTCGTTTTGTGTCCCAAGTGTAAGGGAAACATCTGGAGCCAAAAATACGAAGAGATGAATAAATAGGGTGTTTACCATGTAATCGGAAGTAAGGAGTGTCAGAGTTAAAGCAGAAGAGAGCGGTCTATTAAAGAGATAAACAACAATTGTAAAAGCTTCAACCCATAAAAATAAAGGAGTACCACTATGGAATAACATTGTCATACCTAGTTCTCTTATAATTCTATGTCGCCTTTTAATCATACTTGTTTGTTCAGGAGTGTAATGACAAGATACCCGATGAACAATTCCTATGGAGCGGAGATGACTTGATAATTTTGAGTTAATAAACTCTCCTCCTCCATCTGAGCGAAAGACTTTGATCTGTTTATTGAATTGCCTATTAACATACTTTTCAAATGATATAAAAACTATTAGAAAATCAGTTTTTGTTATGAAGATGAATTATCCATGTATATTTAGAGAAATCATCTACTAGGCAAGCATAATACTTGAATTTTCCAATAGATAAAACAGGGGCAAGTCCTTATAAATCACAATGATTTTTTTCAAAAACATCAGTATGAAAAAGGTAATTTGCTAAGTTTTCCTAATTGACAACTATCATAAAGTTGCTCAGTCTTCATAGCACTTGTGATGTCAATCAATCCTTTATTTTTTAATAACTGCACGGCAGAAAATTAAGGATGTCCTTGACGTTGATGCCAAACTTCTGCTGATCCAGTTTTAAAACGATAAGAGAAATGTAATTCTGACGAGTTCTGCAAGACATAAAGATCACCCTTACATCTACCTGTGATCAGTGGTTGTCTTGTTTTCCGTTCCTTAACACAAAAATCAATGTTAGAAAACTCACATTTCACAGGAAATTGTTTTGTAAGTTGACTTACTGAAAGTAAATTTTTAGTTAATTTAGGAACAAACAGAACATCATTAATAGGTAATTTAGTATTGTTTTGTTTAATAAATGAATCTCCAATACCAACAATCGGTAGAGAAGATCCATTCCCAATAACAACAGAATAGATTCCAAAATACTTACGAACATCAGTTAACATATCTGGCTTACTTGTCATGTGATTTGATGCACCAGTGTTTGATGTCCATTTTGTGTCAACAACGGTATTGTCTAGTGTAAGGGCTGCTAGTGCTTGTGGGATTTCACTATCCTGAGTAGTTTTTTGTTTAGGTATCCACCAGTATATTTTAGCAATATGACCTGTTGTGCCACAATATTGGCATTTGTCTTCATGATACAAATCTAGTTCTGTTTGAGTCATGCGGCATTCTCCTAGTGGTGGAGGACGTCGTTGTTGAGTAGGATTAAAATACCTTTTGTTTTGATCTCTAGATTGCTGGGCTTGAAATCCTCTTCCACTGGATGTGAACTGATATGAGCTGCGTGCTGAGGAAGGCTGCTGTGTGCTTTGCTGATGGCGTTGCTGTTATTATCCATAAAATGCAAGTTGTTGTGGAAATTATGTGTTTGTTATGTCTGTATGAGAGGAGAACCAGTTACGACATTGATCAAAATTTTGAAGCTGTGAAACCAGCTCTGAATAGGACGGTCTTGGAGGCTTCAACATGGTAGTTATGAAGTTTTCATATTGTGGACCAAGGTTGGTGAGAAGGTAAAAAACCTTTTCATTGTCTGAAACTCGTTTTCCAATTGCTTGTAAGGCTGTCACACAAGCTTTTGAAGGTGCGGATATGCTCTTCCATGGATTGATTTTCATGTTTACGGAAGTAAGTAACTTGTTGACGAAGTGTAAATTCATGTTCTTGTGAGTGTTTGGCATAAGCATTCTTCAGTGCTTCCCAAACAGCAAATGTTGTTCTAATCCGACAACAAGACTAAGTGCCTCTTCAGACAAGTTTCCAATAATCCAACCTCGAAGGAGTCAGTCAGATTTTCTCCAAGTGATGAAGGCGTCTATTAGGACTGGTACCGTATTTTCTGTGTGTGGGTTATTGATTGAATCTTATGTGTTGTATTTTGTTGGTGCATGATCTTTATTGGTGAGATGCTCAACTAGCTCCTGACTTTCTACAAGAGCCAGGGCTTGTTCTCTCCATAATGGGTAGTTTGTTTGATTAAGTTTGAGGGTAATAAAATTGCCAATATTGAGAGACAACGAAGTCATTGTGAAATATGTGATTGTATTTAATATGTGTGTGCTCACTCAAGCTCTGATACCAAGAGAAAAAATAAACAAAGGGTAGGCAGTAGATGAAGAAGATTGATTTACTGCAATTACTGTAAAATTCAAACGTGAGCACACAAATACAATTTGTATAGGATGCTCTCTATATATAGATGAGTAATTAACTATTACCTTTTCGTAACTTTATTTCTTTCTATGATTACAAGATTCCTTATTTATATAGATTAATTTGTTTCTGATCTGCCATAGCTACAGTTTCCTTCTATGAGAAATATGTCATAGTTGTAGTTTCCTTCTATGAGAAGTAGTCGTTGGTTTTGAGCTAGCTGTTGATTCCTTATTGATTTGTTTTTGATCTGCCACAACTATGATTTCCATGTTTGGTTGATTACCATTCTAAATAGTAGCCGTTGGAGAGGTTAATTAAGATTGGTTGCTGACGAGGATGAAGATCCTGTGTTGTTGTTGCTACTGTCTCCTGCTGCTGCTGCTGCAGAGGTGTTATATGATTGTTAATACTTGTTTGATTGAATTTTTGTCATTCTTTTTATAGGGTTATCCCAGTTTCATAACGTAAGTAGGTTTTTTTGCCCTTTTTTTAATTTAATATTTTTTAATTTTTTCCTTGAACATTTAATTAATTATAAATTGACATTCATAATTTACTTTGATTTGTTTTATATAAAGTTACCACAGTCTCATGACTTGGGTTACAGATTTAACAGATTAACATATGTCAATTCAATATATCATCTTCTCAATATATATATATATATATATATAATTGTTTTAGACAATCTATATAAAAGTAATGGACCCCAGGGTTGGCTTTGAGATATCGAAGAAGAAGAAGAAGAAGAAGAATAAAAATTGGAGGTCAGGGAAGCCGTATGACTTGTGGACCAATGGCTTGGCTACCATTTTGCTGGGAATTTAATAAACGTGTTGGTGGTAGACGAGATCAAACATCTGCAACCAACACGTTTATTAAATTCTCAATCGAATTGGAAAAGAAAAAACTCTCAGACTATGTTTGTTTTTTTTTTAAATTCACTTTTTTAAAAATTATTTTTTAAATTATTTTGTGTTTGTTTGCCATTAAATTTAGTTTAGCTTAGTTTTTTTAAAAATATTTTCTTAGAAAATTTGGACGGAAAACATTTTCTAGAAGTTGTGAAAAATTTAGAAATGTGATATTATTTGCTAATTATATCAAATTTAGTTCTCAAACTTTTGATTGCTATATATATTTTATTTTGAATATTTATTTTTCAATTTCATCTCTTAAAATTTAATTTTTATATTAACTTTGGTCCTCATTTTTATAATTGTTATTTGCTTTTCCCTTATCATTTTTTTATTGAAATTTTTTATTTATCAAATTTGATTCTCATTCTTTTGATTGTTACTTATTTTATTTGAAATAATTTATAAAATGTTAATTATTATTATTTTAATTTCTTCATATTTTATTTTTTTTATTTTTTAGATTTGATCTCTATTATTTTGATTATTATTTATTTTATTTGAGATAATTTATGAAATTATATTATTTTTTTCAATTTCATTCTCATTCAACCTTTTAATTTGTAAGATTTGTTCCCCATTATTTTAATAAACTTGAGAAAAATAAAACATTAATAAGTTATTTTCTAGCTTATTTTTCATGACATAACCAAACACTGTAAAATATTTTCTAACTTATTTTCCATTACACTAACAAACATCAGAAAATAATTTATTTTTCCGGAATTCACTTTCCAAAAAAAACTACTTTCCAGCAAACAAACGGGGTCTCAATCATACATAGAATTATTGGAAAATTGCAAAAGCCATCAATCTCCAAGTGACCCACCAAGAGAAAAACAAAGATGGTTTCTTCAATTATAAAAAAGAAATTGTTTGGTTTCTATTAACGATTTCACATCATCTGCAAAGCTAGAGACATCTTCAAAAACTTCTAATTAACCTATGTTATTTATTTATTTAAAGAAAGAAATCATTCATTTAGTCTGAAGCCACGAACAAAGGCTATAAAAAATAAAGTCTTGAGAGAGTAATTTAACTTTTCAGATTCTGGATTTGTTTTCTAGAGATCACTAGTTCGAGTTCCATAAACCTCAAGACTACTAGAGGCTTACATGACCGTTAACTTCAGGGCCTGTGAGATTAGTCGAGGTGCGCAAGTTGACCCGGACACCTACATTAATAATAATAAAAAATTTAATGAATCAGAAAATAGGTTGGAGCTCTTAACAACACAATTATACCAAAAGCTAGCTAAATATTATTGCAACTTCCACATGGAGGGTGGGGGTGAGTGAATGCCATTGCAAATTATTATAAAAAACACTAAAATGTGTGATTTTTTTTTATTGTAAATGTACACTCTTCATACACTCATAAAATATTGTGGACTTACTATTTATTTTTTAATAATTTATTTTGGTTTTTAAAGTTTTATTTTGGGTGATTATATCCTAATTGAAGACAATTGCTTTTGATTTTTTAGGCAAGAGTGAAATTAGAAGAAGAGATTCTAAAATTAAAAAAAAAGCGCCAAACATGGGTGACGTGCCATTGATTTCGTGCAAAATATACTTAGGTCCTCCATCTTTGAAAATAACTCAATTTATACAATTTAGGTCCCTTAAAATTTTAAAAATTCACTTTTAGTACAAAATTTTATATGTGCAGCCTTGCATAATATTTTTCTCTTTTATTTTTATTCAATCAATTTAATGAGTGCGTCTGATACGATCCAAGAAAGGGTTGAACAAAGAAATTTAGATTTTAGCATAATTGTGCCTACTGTCCAATTTTACGACAATAATCATAATTCTCAATCCGACCGTTGGATCAGGCTGAAAGTTATCCAGAGTTTTCCAAAATATAGTTATATGTTGGGGTAAAATTTTAGGTCAATCGGAGTTCTAGAAGGCCTTACGATATATGTTAGAACATGTTATGTGAATTTTGTTATTTATTTCATTTTGACTTGTGAACTTTCTATCTGACAATGATCCTTTTCCTACAAGGATGTGTCAGCTTGTTTTGAGAATTTTCTAGCTTTACAAGGATTTTTAATGGGTTGCAACATAGTTTTCAAGTGTGGTAAAGATTCATTAATGTTTCAAAATCCTTTTCTTACAAAGATTCCTTATTTATCCTAGCTACACTAGTAAAGAAGAGCCGGTAATATCTAATGATATATTGATTAGCTTATCTTGGGGAGTTTTCTAATCCTACAAGGAAGACAACAAGGGTTTTATTGTTTGTCTTATCGATTGATTGAATAACAAATTTACTTTAATAAAGAAATTCAGCAAACAAAACCAAGTAAATGTCCCATCTTATAAGATTAAATATCTTAATCTACACCTGTCTTTTGATTTTCCAGTTTTATTTTTACTTATCGTTAATGAATTTTTTTTTCATTTATTAACACATATAGTTCTCAATTTATTTGATTATATGTATACATAAACCTTTTTATTTGCATTTAGAATTTTATTTATTTATAAAAACACGTTAGAAAAGCATACATATATAGTTTTTTTGATAAAAAATTTTTTTTGATCTCAGAACGCAAATCAAATAACCAGTAATAACAAAAGGATGATTACTAGGAGTGGAACAAAGCCATTTTTTAAAGCCATCTTAGATTTGTTTGTGTATTGTTTTTATAGCAAATGATTTTAAAGCTTTAACTATACATAAAGCTAAAGTGTGTGGGGAAAATCACTTTTCACCTACACCCATTGCACTGTGGATTATAATAATAATCCACAGTGTATTACTTTTTTGTTTTGCACTTTTTCATTTTTTTTACACTTTCTTTTTCACTCACAGTGTATTCCTTTCCTTTCCTTTTTTTTTTTTGTTTTCCCTACAGTTCTTTCCCCTTTCTTCTTCTTTTTTTTTTGTTTTTTCCTCCAAAATTATCTTTATCAATTTTATCTTTTTAATATTGAGCTAGTTAAAAATTTCACTTTGTAATTTTTTTCTTTTAAAATACTACGGATTGTTACGGTGTTTTCCCACACTGTTTTTCTATTTTATTTTTTTATTTTTCAAAATTATATTTGTTGATTGAGAATTTAGTTTTGTAATTTTTTTCTTTAAAACATTGTTGATTGCTACAGTGTTTCTCTACATGTTTTGTTTTTGTTTTTGTTTTGTTTATGATTTTCTCCAAAATTATCTTTTATGATTTTATTTTTTAATATTGAGTTGGTTAAGAATTACAGTTACAATATGTGAGGAAAGCACTGTAGCTTTCCTCACAAATTACTGTGGATTGCTACAATGTTTTTCCCCATGTGGTTTTTTTTTTGTTTTTTTTACATTTTTTTCTAAAATTATCTTTGTCAATTTTATGTTTTAAACATTTAGCTGGTTAAGAATTACAATTACAAATAAATACAAGGCTAAAATCATGTGGGGAAAACACAGTAACTTTCCTCACAAAACACTATGGATTGAAACAGTTTTTCTTATATGGTTTTTTTCCAGTTTCTTTTTTTGAAAATTTTTTTTCAAAATTTTTTTTGTCAATTTTAATTTTTTAATAGAACTGGTTAGAATTTAACTTTGTAATAAAGCTTAATCATATGGGAAAAGCACTGTAGCTTTCCTCACAAAACATTGTGGATTGCTACAGTGTCTCTCCACTTGGTTTTTTTTTCTTATGATTTTTTCAAAATTGTTTTTATCAATTTTATTTTTTTAATATTGAGCTGGTTGAGAATTATAATTATAAGTCAGTACAAATAAGGCTAAATCATGTGGGGAAGCACTGTAGCTTTCATCACAAAACACTGTGAATTGCTACAGTGTTTCCAACATGGTTTTTTTCCTATTTTTTTTGGTTATATTGTTTTTTCTAAAATTGTCTCTGTCGATTTTTTTTAATAGTGAGCTGATTGAGAATTTAGCTTTGTAATTTTTTTTTTTAAAACACAGTGAATTGCTGTAGTGTTTTCCCACATGATTTTTTAATGATTTTTAAAAAAATTATCTTTGTCGATTTTTTTTTGAATATTGAGTTGGTTAAGAATTATAATTACAATAAAACTAAATCATATGGGGAAAGCGTTGTTGTTTTCCTCACAAAATATTGTGGATTGCTACAGTATTTCTCTAAAAGGTTTTTTTATGATTTTTTTTAAAATTGTTTTTGTCAATTTTTTTGGGGAAAGAACTGTAGTTTTCCTCATAAAACATTGTCAATTGCTACAACGTTTTTCCTTCCAAAATTATCTTTGTCGATTTCTTTTAATATTATGTTGGTAAAGAATTTAGCTTTGTAAATTTTTTTTTGCTTTATTAACAGAAAAGCTAAATCATATGGCGAAAGCACTGTATCTTTCCTCACAAAACATTGTGGATTGCTACAAATCAAGTCTCTAAGTTTTTGATCACCAACACAACTTTTTTTTTCCGTCATGAAATATTGGCTTCATCATACATTTACTTTCTATTACTTATTTAGCGTTGATTTACAATTATAAAACTATCAAATATATTTGTTTTATAAATCCGGAGCAGCGCGCGGGCATTATCATCTCGTATTATAATAAAACTGGTAGTTGTGCCTGCATTTCTAAATTAAAAATTATTAACTTTTCTTATACTACCAAACAAATATACTGTTAGAGGTTGATTATTAAGGGTTTCCTTCCTCTACAAATATTATTTTATTTTAATCATTCTAGCTAGTATTATTGGTTGCATATTTCAACGATTGACCTTAAGAAAAAAAGTGATTCTATCTTTCTTAAAGCACATATTGGACGAATTTATCACATACTATCCTAAGAAAATGAAAGCACAAAAAAACCCAGCATGAAATTTAAAATCTAGTATAAAAGAATGTTTTTTCTTTTAAAATTACTAGGTTTCAGTTTAAATAAATTAAAAATTTAACCATATTTTTTTAAAAAAAAATTGGATAATTACATTGAGTCTCCTATATTTTGTATTTTTTTTGGTTTTGCCTCCATTATTTTAGAAATCACACTTATTAAATTTCATAATTTCATAACATTTTATATCATTGCACTACTAGCATGCAAAAATAAAAATAAAATAAAAACAACAAAATATATCATATTATTTACATAATTGTCATTGTATTTAATTTAATAACTAAAGAGCCTTTATAATATTAATATCACACCTTTGCCATTTAACTAAAAAAAACCCAAGTAATCATGGCTAACTTCCTTTTCTTTTGTTTCCTTCTAAATCTTCAATCAATAATTATGTAATGGCAACATATTCAGACCCAAATCCACCAAGACATCACACTCCATTAACAATCCCTCTTCATCTTCCTCCATTTCTCACTAGCTATACCCAAAAATCAAAATGATAGTGCATCAGGAAGATGCTCCATTAAACCCCAATAAAAACAAATGGTTATTTTCAAGAACCCTATGCCACGACACGGGTTTGTTGCTTCCACAACCTCATATGCTTAATGCCTGTTTAAGATTGAAGTAGCTGTTGCAGTTCAAAGTGTTTTTCGCTTAGAAATATATCAAAATAATATTTTTTTATTTTTTAAAAATTATTTTTAAGATCAATATATCAAAACGATATAAAAAAATAAAAAAATATTTTTTAGCAAAAAAACATTTTCAAAATTTAAGGGAACGCGGTTTGCACCGCGTTCCCAAACGAGCTCTAATCTCCACCATAAAAAAATGTGTCTTCTACTTCATGGAAGACTTTTTTCCTTGCTTCTCCTACTCTCTCTCCAACTCACATTGCCCATATTAGTATACATGTCATGTAGCCAATCAGTTGGTTATACGTGATATTGATTTTGTTTATTTAAATATATTTAATTATTAACAATAACTTATTTATCTTTAATATTCATCAATTATTTAATTTTATTAGTGAATCTAGAGTAAAGATAAAGTTCTAGGGACAAAAATGATTTGCAAATGAAATTATAAAGTTGTTATAACTATGAGATTTTTATTGTATGAAAGCATTGTTTTTAAATTTTCATGGTCAATGATCTATTAAGAATGAACATTAATTAAAACTCTTGAGACGATACATATTATGTTCTTTCTTTTATGAAATGAAGGAATTGTTCTCATAAACTGAGGTATGATGGATACCTATATCTAATATATATGTGTTTTTCAGATGATATATACATTGAAATGACTCACATGAGAATTCCATATGGAGAGATCACCTGTGTCTATGAAAATGCTCATATGACGGTTGTGTAAATGATCCTTAAACTTAAGATTACTAAGTTATCTTATATACAAAATGGTATATTTTGATCCTACCACATATTGTTCTAATCAAGGGTGAAAACAGACAAATATTGGGTATAACACAAACAATATGAAGGTATTTGATGAACAAGAGATCCATCACTGTAAATGAATTAGAAAAAATGTTCCACATGTTCTCAAATAGTATTGATTGTAAATCCTTATTTAAGGTGGAATGAGATTTGAAAAAAGTTTCAAAGCTTATTTAAAGAATCAATGATTATGGTGTTGAGAATAAGCATGACTTGAAAAAATAGACACACTCCGTGCTATAATATTTAAATCAGAACATTGTTGATGAAAGGATACTAATTACACTAAAAAACTGTTCGCTAAAAGATTAAGTCAAATCACTTATGGTTTTCATAATATTTAAAGGATCATGACATGTTGCTAAACATTGTACTTGATCTTCAAAAATAAATCAATCAGTTTTGAATTGATAATAAATTAATTTGTTTATGCTATTTTATTTAGAATTGCGATTTATATTTGGAACAACTTATTATGGAACTTAATGGGTCACACATATAAGAACTATTGGTCAGAAATTAAAATAGGATGATTAATCAAGTGTGACTTGATTGTAAGTAAGTTTTAAAAATTGAGGACTAAAATATAATTTATACAGGGAATTACAATTCTAAACTTGAAAAAATCAAGTAGGGACTTGATTTAATAAATTCATAAAATTATCCTAAAATAATATATGTGATATTATTCAAGGGGCAAATTGATATTTTGCTATTTATAGGGTTTTCAAGTTTCCTTATAAATAGAATGATATGCCTCTTGTTTTCTAAGTAATACACAATACAATACAGAACACCTGAAAAACACAAAAGAAAAGAGCTATCACTTAAAGGCATTGCAATCTCTCTCTCCTAAAAGGGTTTAAGAGATTTTTCACTTGTGGTTTGTGTGGATTACTGTTAAAAATCGGATACTTAAATTACTTGTAGTTTGCGACAACCTAACCTTGAAAAAATTATTCAAAGCAAAAAAAAACATCTGATTTTTTTGTAATCTTAGTATAAACCTTAAAAAACTCTAGATTTATCTAACAAGATTTGAAAACTCCCAAAAAAATTTTAAATTTACTATTTGTCCCTCAACTATCCCAACTGGTTTGATAGAAACCCAAACACTCTTCTCTCGAATCCCTTTAGTACCTTCCTTAAATTAGACACATTTGGGTCCACCTCTTCATACATGAAACCATTATCTCCACCCTTTTTCACCTGATCATTACATTACAATTCTCCTCTACCCTTTCCCCTATATAATCAAACCTCAAACCCAACATCCTATTCTCACCCCATCAATCTCAGTAAAATTCTCATTTATCGAATTATCTAGTTGGACAAACTTTGCTATCTCCATTCCCCCAACACCCCCTACAAAACCCCCCACCATTCTTCCTATCCTCATTCCTAGAAAATATCACAATAAGCAAATCAATCAAGCAATTTTTAAAGCTTTTGATGGGAAAAAGGGTTTTGAAATCAATTTTAGAAGCTTTTTTCTGTTTGATTTCAATTAGCATTCTGAGTCGGGAAATGGAGAGATCTAAGAGACATAGAGTCTGAATTCCAGGCAAGGACATCTCTTTATACTGATTGCAAGTTAGGGGCTTAAACTACCATGATGTGAATGACTTGTGATTATGAATGTGATTGTAGATTGAAAAAGTGTAAGGAATTTTGAAGAGAGAAGAGTCAAAATTGAAGAGATAAATTCTAATTTATCATTTGTCGGTGTTTTTTTATATATATTCTACTTTGTTTAAGTTTAAAATTTGAATTAATTTAGGATGGAAAGTATAATTTTTAAAAGAACGAAGATAAAAGGAAAAAAACAAATAAATTAAAAGAGATTTGATGTAATTACACCTAAAAAATTAATAGTAAATTATTTTTAAAAGTGGGAGTTCTAACTATAAATCTTTTCATACAATATGCTAATTTTTTAGATTTTCTTATTATTTTAATTTTTCAATATAGTTTTTATTATTTTGCGTGATGTGTAGGTGTCTTCATGTCTAACACATAAATGTTAGCAACAATTTTTTTTTTATTAACATAGATATTCGAGTTAATTTATGCATATCCTGAATAATTCCACGAGCTCTGAAGTTAACGACCATGTAAACTTCCAGTGACCCTGAGAGAACTCAAACTCGTGACCATTAAAGAACATATTTGTTTTTTTTTTTTTTTAATATTTAAGGAGAGCATTTTAAAAGAATTATTAAATTTTTCTAAATGTCTCAGGTTAATACGAGGGATGCATTTTTAAATTGTTTAGGAAAGGAACTATTCTCATTTAATGTGTAAACTGGTACAATACTATCCTAATAATTTTACACGTAAAGATGATATATTTTACAGCAGTTTTGCCTTTCAGGATTTCACTGTACCATCCAGAATGCGACAGCTTCCTCCCCTAAGACATAATTTTCTTCCAATAAGTTAAATTCTAAGAGATCAATTTTCCTAAATACTGTATTACACAGAAACTGACCCAATGATATCTGCCAATAAGAGAGAGGAGAGAGAGAGAGAGAGAGATCTGCATGTCACCTTCGTAAATTTGTTAGGAGGTCTTTGAGATATCCTTCTCCTTAATTGCCTTCCAATATCAGACCAATCCACACCAAAAACCAACCCACCTGCTTCACCTGAGAAAAATTGCAGTCGATGCGACCATGGATATGCTTGCAAAGAATTAATAGTTCTAATTACTGTATAATATATATATATATATATATATATATATATTATATATTATATATATAGACACTGTATATATACTCACTCACCTCCATTTATTATTTTACTTTCTAATAAATCTATTTGTTTGTGTCCCAAAAACCTTAAATTCCCTTTTTCCCTTCACCAGATTTTAAGAAAATAAAAAGATACAACAACTAGAAGAGAGAAATCTTACCTGAAAATATTCCTATAACTTTTGATGGGCTAGAAATTTTATATTCTTTTTTTTTATATATATATCTGTCTTTATCTTTAAAATATATCTAACTAATAAAGTCCCACTAATTATATATTTCCTAAGTACTATAAAGTAAGAAAAAAAAATAAAAAAAAAAATTAGGTGGTTAAAGAGCTAGTACTTGTCAAATGCACCGTGTTTCTGACTCTTTCATTTTATTTCGTTGTATATGCAATCAATTCATTGATGGAAATGTTGAAAACAAGATGAAATAATCAAACCTCAAAAATGAAAGAGAGTACCAAGCCATACATATTTTTATTTTTCTTGCAGGAAGTTCACAACCAGCAAAGCCATTCCCTTAAAAAGAAGTCATCATCACCGTGTTTAGTCTACATCCATCTTAAATGAATAATAATATCACATCAACATCTGCTGCAATTCCATGAAGTTAAATCCATACCAACTCAACTTGGAAAATTATTTGATAAGTTGCATTGATAACTCAATGCAAAATCATCGATAGGGTGGTAGGATGAGAGTACACAAACAAAATCCATCACCATTGCCATTGTCACACCAATCATCTTGTCAAGGGATCAGGGATGCCATGAACCACATCAAGAAAGCTATCTCCATAGCTCGTGCCAATAAAATGTAATATGGTACAGTTGATGGGTCATCCTACTTAATTTTCATGTAATTCTACTAGCCCTACAAGGCTAATCCCAAAGACTAAACACTCAAGGACACTGATCTCTCTTCCACTTGAGCTAGCCACATTCTTCAAAATCAAGGCGGTAATCGATTCTTCCATGAAAAGAAGCTGCACCAATTGGTTCGACATACAATTTCCTTATCTGCTAAAATTTAAGGTCAAAAGATGCACTGAACTGGAAAATCATTGGTTTAATCACGTCTCTTTAATATATGGTTTCTAAGCAATCAGCACATTCAATTATACTCTTCAATTCTTGTGCTGACTGTAGCTCTGGATGAAAATTTGTCTCTGCAGATTAGCATTAGCAAGCTAACTAGTTTATCCATTTGATATAGATAGCATGTTACCAATTCACAGTTCCAACCCCAATCATACTGTGGGCGGGTGCTTTTCTTAATCCGATGTCATCCATCCTTTGTCTCACACTTTCCGCATCTTCCCACCTTCCCAGTGCAGCATAAAGTTTGGCCAGCAGCACATAATTTCCTGTGTTATCTGGCTCGAGCTCAAAAAGCCATTTTGCTGCAACCTCTCCCAATTCAACATTTTCATGCATCACACATGCACCAAGCAATGCACCCCATACAGCATGGCCTGGCATAAATGGCATTGTCTTTATCAGATCATAAGCTTCATCCATTCGACCAGCACGACCAAGCAAATCAACCATGCATGTGTAATGATCATCATTGGGGATTGTTTGGTGATCCTTGAGCATGAATTTGAACAAATACAAGCCATCATCCACCAAGCCAGCATGGCTGCAAGATTGCAATACTGAAGTAAAAGTAACATCATTTGGCTTCACCCCAGACTGAACCATTTGTTTGAAAAGTAAAACAGCAATCTCACCATGTCCATGCATTCCATAACCAGCTATAATTATACTCCACACAAAAAATGTCCTGGACATCTACAGGGATAGTATTAAAAATCTTGTGAGCAGATTCTAAACTTCCACACTTGGAATATATATCAATGAGAGAAGTGGCAACTTGAATATTTGAAACAAACCCAGACCTCATTAGATAACTGTTTATATTGTTTACAGGCTGCAGATCAGCAAGAATGCCATATGCAGGAAGGAGACTATTGCATGTTGCAGCATTTATTTCCACTCCTTCCATTAGCATTTTCTTGAAAAGTCCTATTGCTTCGGTTGCAAGTTTATTATGAACACAACCAGAGAGCATTGCATTCCATGGAACAGTTTTCTTTCTTGAAGTTCTAGTAAAGACTGAGAAACTTAGGCCAAGACAATTGCATTTTGCATACATGTCAATCAATGAAGTCTCTACAGCAACTTCTGAATAAAGCCTTTGCTTCATCACCCAACCATGCAAGCAACGACCATCCTTCAAATTATTCAAACTAGCACAAGCCAAAAGAATCAAGGCTATAGTCACTGAATTGGGTCGTAACCCTTCAATCTGCATAATCTTAAAAAGTGATAATGCACTTTTCGCATCACCATTCAAAATGTACCCATTAATCATTGAAGTCCAACTCACTACATCCCTTTCAACCATGTTATCAAAAACCAACCTCGCCTCATCCATACTACCACACTTAGCATACATATCCACCAATGCATTGCTCACTATCTTTTTACCTAAAACCTTCTCTTCCACTAATCCATGAACCCTTCTCCCCACTTCCAATTCCTTCAAATACCCACAAGCCGGCAACACGGAAACCACACTAGCACCATCAATCTCAACCCCAGAATCCACCATTTGGTTAAAAACCACCAAAGCAGTATTTGCAAACCCATTCTTGAAATACCCATTTATCATAGTATTCCAAGAAACCACACTCTTCTCTTTCATTGCATCAAAAAACCTTTCTTGCCTCCTCCACTTCCCCACAATTCATATACATTGCCAATAAAGAATTCAGCACAAACAAGTGTGAACCAAACTTTGACACTAGCGTCATCCCATGAAGCACTCTACCATATTCAACCAATAACAATTCACTACAGGCTTTAATAACAAACGGGTATGTATAATTATCCGGGCAGCAATCTTTTGATCCAAGCATTTCAAGAAACACCTTCATCGCTTCAAAATAATCCCCCTTAGCTATATACATTTTAATCATGAAATTATACAAGAGCGTGCCTCGTTGAGGCAATACATCGAACAGTTTGCGTGCATTGTGTACGTGCCCACAATGCGCATACGTTGCGACAAGGACTGACCGGATATCGATGGAGAGAAGGCCAGAGGTAATGAGGTGGGCATGGAGTTGTATTGTTCTGGTGAGGGATTGAGCGGCTCCATAGTGTTTTAAGAGAGACTGGTATCGGGTCGTTTTAGGGGCGAGCAAGAGCTTGGTTGTTTTGGATATAGTAGTCTTTGTTGGGCCATTCATGAATTTCTATGGCTACTTTAGCTGCTGGGGGTTTTGACAGGATATTAGGCAAATGTACCAGGTAACCTGCCGATTATGGGTTGAGGTTAGGATGGCAATGGATCGGGTTCGGGTGATTTTTTCATGCATCTGTATTAATTTGCTAAATATATAACAGAGGTGTTAACAAACCTGATTTATTTGTAATATTTATATTATCTGATTTATTTAATCCATCAAATAAAAATAATATAAATAATGATGAGTAGAGTAAAAAAACATAAAAAATAAATATCTAGGGGTTAGGTAATGGGTAAGGAGAGAACCTAGACCAACTAGGAGAGGGCCATGCCCCTGAAAAAATTCAAAAGTTCACGATAGTCCTTTAAAGTTAGTTGTGTTTCATATAGACCCTTGTAATTTCTTAATCTCCCCTTTCCTTGAAGTCATATTATTTCTATATTGCCCTCTAACTTTTTTTGTCACCCTCTGTCACGAGTGGTGGGTCAAAATATTTAAAACTTAATTAACTCGAATTAATTTATATATTTTATAACAACAAATTGTTCTATTATTTTTCTATAATTGATTCTTTTAAAAAAGTTTATTGATTTAGTTGATATATTACGCTTAAATTGTTTTGGGCTAATTTATAAGCTCAAATCTTAGTTCCCATGAAATCCAACTCATGTAAATTAGTAATGTAAGCTCAACTAGTGAATATTTATAAAAACAATTAGCCCAACTCGATAGACCAATCCCTTTCAGATTTAAAAAAACTTAATGGGTTGGGTTTACAATTTATAAAATAATAAAAGTTAGATTTAATATAATTATAAACTCAACCCAACTATGTCTATAAATACCTTAGCATATAACTTTCACACGTTGGATAGAAGGTTTTTTTAACTTTTTGAGTACTAGATTTGACTTGGATTTCTTACATTAAAAAAATTAATGATTTTTATAGCACCTCCTAAAATTACATTTTTAATAACTTAATACAAAGAATCTTATATACTTAATAAATTTATTTTTCAAATTTATTTAAGATTTTAGTACTTAGATGTGGTTTTAAAAAAACATAATTATATCTTAAATATCACTAGTGATATGTACTAATCAGTAAGTTCTTAGTGATATGTACTAATCAGCATAGTACATATATAAATCATTCAAGATTTCTCTTACTCTTAGAAATAATATATACTATTTTTTCTGCATGCATGATAACGAAGGATAGTTTTAAAATAAGTTTTTATTTAGTTTAATTTTTTAATGATCAATGAATCAATGTAAAAAAAATAAAAAATACCTCCATCTCATAACCTTTTAACTTTTTTACTGAAAGGCATAAAGTTAAATTTACTATATCAATTCACAATGAACTGAGTGTATTGCTACAATGAATTTGCCATGTCATTAAGCTTTCTTTTTAATATATATTTTTCTATACCTTTTGTTTCTATGTTATACATTATTCTTATCTTATAATTTATTAACTTAAATTTTGGAGAGTCTTCTCTCCTATCAGGGGACTTGTTTTATATAAGTTTATGAGCTATGCCACCCCAACTTGATTTTCTCCAAAGTCTATTGCACTAGTAATGGAGAGGCCTAATTAAAAATTTCATCTTTTTTTTTAACTACTTTTAAAATTTTATTTTCTTGAACTAGTGTTCAGGAGTGTTTTAATCATTTCATTATAGCTTTTTTTGTAATTATCAAATAGACTCAGGAGAAATTTGATATTTTAATATACATAAAATTTATTTTAAAGGAAAACATGGATGACACGTGGGTGGGAGGAGCTTGTGTTTTGCTGGGAGGGGCGCATGTTGGTGGGGTGACTCCAGTGAATTTTTTTTTTCTCCTCTCTTTTCTTCTTAGTAAAATACAAAAGTTTCATTTCATTTGTTTTTTGTATACAATTTGATTCTTATTCTTTTGATTGCTACTTATTTTATTTTATCTTTTATAGATTATTTTTTTCTTCAAATTCATCCCTAATCATTTGATTTCATTTAATTTTATATCAAATTTGATCTTCATTCTTTTAATTGTAATTTTTTTTCCTTTTCCTAATTGAATTTTATTTTCAATTTCATCCATTTCTTTTTTATCCTTTTCTAATTGAATTTTGTTTTTAAATTCATCCCTTAACATTTGATTTTGATTTATTTTTATGTCAGATTTGGTTCCTTATTTTATTACTATTTGATTAGTTTTTATCATTTTTTATTGTCTTTTTTCCCCAAATTTCATCTCTTATTATTTTGTGAATAAGAATTTTACTTTATTATTTTTTAAGGTTTACCTTCTATGAGGTTAATCCTGAGTTCGTGATCAGGGTCTCGAGGTTTGAATATTAATTGAATTTTGTTTTCAAATTCATCCCTTAACGTTTGATCTTGATTTATTTTTATGTTAAATTTGATTCCCTTTCTTTTTTATTACTATTTGTTTTGTTTTTATCCTTTTTTCTTTATTGTCTTTTCCCTCCAATTTCATCCCTAATTATTTTGTGATTAAGAATTTTATTTTATTATTTTTTATGGTTTGTATCCTATGGGATTAGTCCTAAGCTCATGACTAGGGTCTCGAGTTTTGAATATTAACACGGGTGACTTTGATCTTGTTTTTTAGGTTATTTGTTATTTATTTTTTTCAATCTCATCCTTCAATGTTTGATTTATTGGGAATTGATCTTCATGTTTTTTTTTTTCCTGTTTTCCCTTCTATGAAGGAGTTATCTTAATCTTATATATCTATAGTCGCAAGGTTAACCAAATAACCCATATTGAGTTGGATTTTTTTTGTTAAAAAATGATTTTTTTTTTTAATGTCACTCTTCAACATTGTGTTGTTTGATAATTAAGTTTCATTAATTTATTTAATTTGATTTCTATAGAATTACCCTAGTATCACAACTAAATTGTAGATTTGATATATTAACCCTAATGGACTCATATTGGTTCTTTTATCTTTTTTTTTATTAATTTCTTTATTGTCTTTATATTTTTTTATTTATATTATTAAAATTATATAAATTTATTAAACTCAATCAAATCAATAACCTGAAAAACAATTAGAATTTATTAAACTTTTTTTAGAAATGCTTTCATCACCTTATCATCATCTTTTTTATAATGAAAAACAATTAGAACCATGCTGTGTAACCTAAATAACGAAACTACTAAAACTTGATTTTTTTTCCCAACGAGAATGAGGCACAGTCGTGTCTTTTACAATGCTTTGTAATCAAAAGAAGAATATCTTGATTATAGAAATGGAATAGAGGTGACCATGGCATTAGCAACAGAGTCTCATTCTCTTTTCTGGTGTCCTTAGTATTGCATTATTCAGTATGTCACACTAAAATGTGCAGAGAGTGCTTCTGCGTGGCTGGAACATCTCCTGCTAAAGAAACTTCTAGCATGAAGAGTGGTATTTTGACAGAGTAATTCAGATGAAGGGTTAAAATGCACAGGAATGGAAGAATACATTTTCTACCAGCAGCAAATGCACTTTTAGACTACAATAGGAACCTGATGCCCCAGCCAAGCCACAAAATTGTGCGGGACTTCAGAATCCAAGCCCGATTAATGGCCCTCTATGTGACAATTTTCACAGCCTTTCTCTTCTTCATCAAATCAGCTCTTGATTCCATCTTTACAGGCACTGGAGCAGAGAAAACTAAACTCCCATTTTGATTCCAGGCAATACGCATTACTTTCAAAGTCACCACCATTTCTCATATTCCTTCCAGGATTCTCAATCAAATTTCCATAACCACCATAATCATTCTTGGCATTCAAGATCCTAGCGTTGTTACTCTTCCCTAAGACCCTCACATTCCTAGCAGAATTACATGAACGTTCACGCCTTTTAACTGCAAACCCATCAATGAACTCCAAAAACCTTACCAAATCTCTAGTAACTGACCTTCTTCCATCTCTGATCATAGGATCACCACCCAACAAACAACACCCACAAATTTGACAAAGACCCATTAATGATATACCTGAATGGAGTCAATTTGAGCAGCAAGTCCATGGCTTTACGAGAAACAACCTCATAATCAAAAAGGGATTTAGAAGAAATAGAAGACTTCAGCGAGTTAAAACTGGATTTGATAAAAGCAAGCTCCTTGAGCTGGCTTAGGGTTGATCGGTGAACAAGAAAGGAACGAAAATGGGTTCCAATAACACGTGCAGCTGTGTCTCTGAGAGTACGTGAAGGATAGTAATGACTAATATTATTACTAGAAGTAGAAATATGGTGAAGGGAGGACTCGAGAGTGTTGATTCGTTGAAGAAGAGGAGAGAACAAAATGGGTTTGATGGGGGTCATCTTCTTCTTGAAAATATAGCTTCCGAGGGAGAAAGTTTGTTCTTTGGTGATTATTTTTTTGGGGGTTGTTTCTCTTGTTAAGACAAGGAGAGAAGAGACGGGGTTGGTGGTGTTGCTGCTGCTGTTGGAGGAGAGAAACAGGGGATTGAAGAAGTGGATCAATTGATACTTGTGGTGCTGGTGATGGTGGCGGGTGGAGAGGTTGGGTGAAACAGTGGCTCTAACAGCAGTGAGTAGCGGCGGCGGGGATGGATACTTGGTTTTGGCAGTGATGATCGTGGTAGTGAGAGGCCATTCTGTGTTGCGAGGGGGGGATTGATAAGGGAAGGGCACAGGAGAAATCAACTGTTGACATAGCTGTTAAATTCAAATAATGAGTATAAATAAAACAAACCATGATGCTGTGCGTTTTATTTCCTTGTTTTTTTAATTAGTCTTTAGTGCCACGTATGATTTAGGAAGAATGTGCTGGAATTCTAAGAATAAAAAACTCACACACATGTGTGTGAATATTACCAATATCTAACGGTGTGGAGAAATTATTATTCTTCGAACGTAAATCACTATCAATTACATTAGTAATTCATAATATATATTTTTTATTTTTTTTATTTTTCTTTACTTTCCTTTTTTTTTTACAAAATTACTTTTTTTTTTCCAACTTTGTTTTTTTTTTTAATTTTACTTTTTAAATATTGAGCTAATTAAAAATTTTGCTTTGTATTTTTTTTCCTTTAAAATACTGTGGATTGCCACGGTGTTTTTCCATATAGTTTTTCTATTTTATTTTTTTATTTTTTAAAATTATATTTGTCGATTTTTTTTATATTGAGCTGATTGAGAATTTAGTTCTGTAATTTTTTTCTTTAAAACATTGTTGATTGCTACAATATTTCTTCGCATAGTTTTTTTTGTTTTTGTTTTTTTATGATTTTCTCCAAAATTATATTTTTTTTATTTTATTTTTTAATATTAAGCTGGTTAAAAATTACAATTACAATATGTGAGGAAAATACTGTAACTTTCTTCGCAAATTATTGTGGATTGCTACAGTATTTTTTCCCATATGGTTTTTTTCTGTTTTGTTATGTTTTTCCCTAAAATTATCTTTGTCAATTTTATTTTTTTAAATATTAAGCTGGTTAGGAATTGCAATTACAAGTAAATACAAGTTTTTCTCCACAAAATACTATGGATTGATACAATTTTTCCTTACATTGTTTTTTTCCAGTTTTTTTCCTTACAAGGAAAAACTGTATCAATCCACTGTGAATTATTGCAGTGTTTTCCCATATGATTTTTTTATTATTTTTTTCAAAATTATCTTTGTTTATATTTTTTTAATATTGAGTTGGTTAAGAATTATAATTACCATAAAGCTAAATCATATGGGGAAAGCGTTGTAGTTTTTCTCACAAAACACTATGGATTGCTACAGTTTTTCTGTAAATGGTTTTTATTTTATATTATTGAGGAAAGCACTGTAGTTTTCCCACAAAACATTGTCAATTGCTACAACCTTTTTCCTCATGGGTTTTTTTCCTTCCAAAATTATCTTTGTTGGTTTTTTTTTAATATTAAATTGGTAGAGAATTTAGCTTTGTAATTTTTTTTGCTTTTTATTAACAGAAAAGCTAAATCATGGGGCGAAAGCATTGTATCTTTCCTCCCAAAACACTGTGGATTGCTACAAATCATTTTGTTCAGTCTCTAAGTTTTGATCACCAACACAACTTTTTTTGTTTTCTGTCATGAAATATTAGCTCCATCATACCTTTAGTTTTTATTACTTATCTAGCGTTGGTTCACAATTATAACACTATTAAATATATTTGTTTTATAAGCCTGCGGCAACGCGTGGGCATACATCTCATGTTTGTGTGGTGTGTGTGTGTCTATATATATTGTTTTCTATTGTAAAAATTGAGTAATTAGTACAACTCCAGGTACCCCCCCCCCCCCCCCCCCCCCCCTTTCTTTGTGTTACCTGCACCAAACCACCCTTTCTTTCTTCTTCACACCATTGTTCTTGCATTAATTGTAATTCTGGGAATTTCACTGCTCCATTTTGTTTGTCAATACAGAAGGTGGAGAGTAGAGAATTTGGAGGGTTATAACACATAAAAAAAGGGCTTTTTTTTTTTAATAATAATTGACAGTCTATTTTCTTGGGAGTTTTTGTTCAAGAATAGATCGGTAGTCCGCCGTACTCTGCGAGACACCGAATTAATTTCTTTTTTAATGTAAAAACAAATGTTTAGACAAGGATAATAATTTTTTTAAAATAAAATAAAAATTCAAGAATCAAATTATTAATTTTATTGAATTTAATAACCTAAGTTAATTAATAATATGATAAAAAAACAATAACATTAGATAAATAAAAACAAATTAGCCCGAGTTAAGCTAAGTTAACTTGTAAAACTTGTGACCTGGCACAAGAGATTAGAATAACCCCATAAAATGATAGAAATGGAAAAAATCAAGTGTAAAAAAAGACCTAAGCCAACATGGATTAATCTTTCAAACCTATGACCCGAATCTTGAGGCCGGAATCATCCTATAGTAGGCAAACTCAAAAAATTATGAAATTAAATTCTTGGTAAATGAAATCCCGAGTAATAAAATGTTGCTCGAGGGATGAAATTAAAAAAGAAAGTTCCAATAAAAAATGATAAAAAAACAAGATAAAATATAAATTTAAAGAATAAAGATCAAATCTGACATAAAACTAAAATGAAATAAAATATTGAAGGATGCAATTGAACAAATAACTCAATTTAGAGGATGGTTAAAACAAAAAAATCAAAATAAAAAGAATAGATATCAAATCTGACATATCAAAATCAAATGAGGATGAAATTGAAATAAAAAATCAATTTCATAAATTATTTAGAATTAAACAAATAGAAATAAAAAGAAAATGAACCAAATCTGGAAAAAAAACAAATTGAAGAGCTACTGTAAAAATGTCTAGTGGCAAGCGTGGAAATTGGGAAGAGAGAGGAAAGAAAGAAAGAAAAAAATGATCACAAGTGTGAAATCTAAGAATTTTTTGTCACATGCGTCACCTAAATATGGAGGAGATGCCATGGGAATTAAAAAGCTATTATGGAAGCTAGAGTTTAGCTGTTAGACGACGTTGTACACATTGTTTGAATAGCACTAGCGTACCATGCACGTCCATGTGTTCTACACGCACAATCAATTTTTAAATATAAAATAATATTTTATATATGGTAAAATACTAATTTTCACTGATCAAATGCAAAAAAAAAAAAATCATAATGAAAAGACCAGAAAACCTCTAGACCTAAGTTAAAGATAATTTGAATTGAACAATAATGTGGTCATTTTACCATGCTTTGAAAATGAAAAAAGGCAAAAACCCCCTTACCCACCACACGTAATTCTTTGCTTAAAAGGGTATATAAGTATTTTACTGTGAAAAAGACAACAAAAAAATTGATGCCCAGGCCAAATTGTTTGTTGATAAGGTAAAATGATAATTTCACTGTTTTAATCCATAATGCTAGTGAGTCTAGAGCAATAGTAAAAAAGCTATGGTAAAACATCTACTCTTTTTAGTTTCTTTTAATTAACTTTTGCATCTTGGTCAACCATGCAGAAAAAATTATTTGGTTAATTAAATAACTTTTGTTTTTTATATTAGGTCTTACACATAATTCTATTTTAACCTTAGTTTTATAGAAGTTAAAATAACTTGCTTTTTATGAAGATCATTTTTTTTTCCATGCAAAAATCCATATCACAACAGTTTTAACCAAATATATTTTTTTAAACCTACTTTTTTTAAAACCTCAACTAAAAATGTTTTTCTTTAACCTACTCTTTTTTAAAAAATTGTGATTACAAAAGCTATCATAATGTCAAACACACACTAAGATAATTGACATGCGCTATGTCCTAGGTTGGAATAATTTTTTCTTAATGTAAAAATAAATAAATTTAGGCATTGTAAAAGTATTTTTTAACAACAAAAAAAATCTTAATTATTAAAATTTATTATTTTTTTTGTTAAGATAATTTGCAGAATGGCTTTTTCATAGAACTGTATATTTTTTTGTAATTTATGTTTTAATTACATTATATGCATGTATATAAAATAACCTTGATTAGTGAGAGTTGTTAGTTGAAACTAATACCTATAATTTTTGCACTTATTTAAATTACCAATAATAATTGGACTATGCAAATAGAAATTGATTGAGTGTTTAACATTATTTTCATTTATATTGTATGTGTTAAATTATTATTTGTTTATTTTAGAATGGAGTGACAATAAATGTCATTTAAATTGTACTAGATACTAATATTAGTAATTGGTGTCAATAGCAATTGATATGATTGTATCTAAGAGTATTATTGTTAATTTGATCCACAGAGACAAATTAAGTAAAAAGAATTACAATGTTTGGCATTGTAAGATTGAGTATCTCCAAGAAAAGTAAGAAATGCTAGAAACAATCACACAATCGATGGTTGAATCTAAGCAAGACAACACTACTCAACATAGACTTGATATAGAAGCATATGAAGCCTATAAGCGCAAGGATCATGTAACTCACATTCTAGTATTGAGTAGCATGAGAAATGATATAATGCTACGTTTTGAAAGACATTGTTCAGTCTAAACAGTTTGGGATGCAGTGAATGTTCAAGATAGGGGAACCTCCACTACTAGACTTCGTTAGTTAACCCTTAAATTTGATGGTTATAAGAAGCATCAAATCAGATGATGAGGTAACATTTTACAGTCATGTCTAACATGATTAGTGAATTGAGGGGTGTTGGGTATGAGATGACTGATGAATAACAAGTCTAAGTTATGATTCGCTCTTTGCCAATCAATTAAGAACACAAACGTTTAACCTTACCCATAATGATAATATCAAGACTTCTGATGATATTGCTCGTAATGTTGAGCTTGAAGAAGATTGATTTTTTCTTGAGAAGCCTGTAAGCGAGGCTTTCATATTTGAGACTAAGATGCAAGGAGTACATGACTTTGAATGTAAAAAAGGCAAGAGTAAAGATCCCAAACATGACAAGAGAGGAATAGAAGCAAGTTATAGTAGATATATAGAAGCGCAAGAGTGAGAAACACGACAATTAGAAAGGCAAGAATATAAGTTGTTTGAATTGTGGTAAACCTTGTAACTTTTCTCGTGATTAAACTAAGCCATAGGTAATGTTTAACCATAATCATCCCTCTAACTTATACGTTAGCAGTTGCTTAATGTTTGTTGAATTTGTTTCTTTTTGGACTATAAACTTAGGAGCAATCGACCACATAGCAAAGGATCGAACAACCTTTATGGAATTTTATTGAATTTCAAAGGGGAGTAGATACATATACATGGGGAATAATGCTTTTGCTGCTGTACTTGAGATCGGTACCTGTAAACTAGATTTGCGGGGTAGTCGCACACTCTATCTTCATAAAGTACTTTACACTCTAGAAGTTCAACGAAATCTAGTGTTTGTTCTTGTTTTACTATAAATAGGCTTTTATTTTGTATTTGTTGGTTGTTGTGTGAAAATATATCTGAATAATATTTTTTTATAATTCTAGTTTTGTATTAAATGGTTTTATGGTGTTGGACACCGTTAATGTATTTATTAAGGATGATGCTTCTATTTATATTGTTTGAACTTCTAACACTACTAGTAATAGTGATCTTGTAAATTGGCATGCTAAATTAGAATACATTAGGCAAGACCGATTACATAGATTGATAAGAGCTCGTTTTTTTTTTTTATCACTTATTGAAGTAGAATTACCTATTTGTGAGTATTGCCTTGTTAGAAAAGCAACTAAATTACCATTAGGCAAAACTAAAAAAGCTAGTAGTCCATTACAACTTATCCATTTAGACATTTGTGGCCCAATGAATGTGAGGGCAAGATATAATACGAATTATTTCATCACATTTATAGATGATTTCACATGATTTGGTCATGTTTATTTGATCTCACACAAGTCTGAAGCATTGTATTACTTCATTCAATACACCAAGTTGGTGGAGAATAAACTAAGCACAAAGATCAAAGCTTTAAGAACCAATTGAGGATATACATATCTATCTGAACAATTTTTTTTCAAATGTGATGAAAATGGAATAGCTAGATAGCTAACTATTTCTTATACTCCGCAACAAAATAGTGTAGCAGAAAGGAGAAATATAACCTCTTCGACATGGTTAGGTTAATAATGGTGCATGCTAACTTACCAGTTTTTTTTTGGGAAGATGCATTATTAACTACTGTCTATATACTTAATTGTATGCCCTCTAAAATCGTCTCATCCATCCTGTATGAACTATGGAATAACGAAAAACCTAATATAGGATATTTACATCCATGGGGGTATGCAACTTATATTCACAACAATTCTCATGAATATGAGAAACTTGGTCCTAGGGGGAAGAAGTGTATCTTTATAAGATATTATGAACATTGCAAATAATTTTTATTTATTGGTGAAAAAGCTGATGGAAGAGTGATAGAGATTGAGTCGCGTGATGTTGTATTATTAGAAAAGGATTTCTAACGACAGGTGAGGTTAATAAAGATTTTTAATTATATGAAATGGAAGATTTAGACAATAGCACAACATGCCATTCAGTAGAAGACTTAGAGGAAAATCTTAATCCTCTTGGAAATAGTGGGATTGAAATTTTATCTATTCCTACTTTTATGGAGCAAAATCATGAGCAATCTTAACCTTGTAGAAGCATTTGTGAACCAATTCCTCATCGTTGATTTGAGATTGAGGGGAAGCGTTCATGGTTACTCCACAAGATGATGAAGAGCCTACAACATTTAATCATGCTCTGTCTGGTCTTAAAGCAAGAGAATGAATTAAAGCTATAAAAGAAGAAATGGAGTCGATGAAAACTAATCAAGTTTGAGACTTGGTCGATTACTATTAGGACAAAAATCCATTGGAAATAAATAGGTTTTTAAAATTAAACATAAGACAGATGAGTCAATAGAATGTTTTAAGGCTTGACTAGTAGCGAAAGGCTACACTCAAGAAGATACATTTTCACCAGTTGTGAGGATTACTTTAGTTTACCTCATTTTAGCTATAGTTGAACATATAGACTTAGAGTTATACAAAATGGATGTTAGCATTGCATTTCTCAATAGAGAACTAAATAAGGGGATCTATATAGATCAACCTTTAGGATTCGAATCTAAAGGACAAAAACGCAAAGCATGCAAGCTTAAAAGATCCATATATGATCTTAAGCAAGCTTCTAGATAATGGAACGTCAAATTTCATCAAGCTATCCTTAAGAATGGTTTTACGATGACGGAAGAAGACTATTTCATGTATTTAAAATGTTCTAACAATAATTTTATAATATTGTCCTTATATGCTGACGACATCTTAATAGCCAGAAATAATAAAGAAATGATTGATACTTCTAAAAGGTGGTTATCAATAAACTTTGAAATGAAAGACATGGTTGAGGCCAACCATGTTCTTGGTGTGAAAATCGTAAGAGATCATGCTAAAAGGCTTTTTGGTTTATCTTAAGAGACTTACATAAAAAAGATGTTAGAGCACTATCATATACAAGATAACAAACTAATGAACACCTCTGTTGATAAGAGCTTGAGCCTAAACCTGAGCCGTGATATGTGTCCCAAGACTTCAGAAGAAAAGGAGAAAATATCCAGAGTACCTTATGCCAGTGTCGTCAGTAGTTTGATGTATGCAATGATGTGCACACGTCCTGATATATGTTATGTCATTGGATTAGTTAACCGATATCAATCAAACCCTAGTTAGAAACATTGAATAATAGTTAAAAGGATTTTATGATATCTGAAAGGAACTTCGAATTATATGCTATGTTACCAAGGAAAGAAAGATTTATGATTGATTGGTTACTTAGATGCTAATTGGGAAGGACATGTTGACCAGTCCAAATCAACTTCAGGATATGCTTGCTTAATGATAGTGCAATATTATGGAGGAGTAAGAAACAATCTTGCATAGCTTTATCAACAATGGAAAGTATATAACTTGTTATGTAGTAACACAAGATGCTGTTTGGTTAAAGAGTTTCATGCATCACTTGAAAATTGTCAAATCAGTGTCAAACCCAATAACATTTGACCGTGATAACATTGCTGTAGTAGCTGTGGTAAAAGATCAAAAATACCATGGAAAGACCAAACACATCAAGATGAGATATCACTATGTTAGAGATGCAATTACTAAACATGATGTTATCCTAAAACACATTTCTACAAATTCTATGGTTGTAGATCCACTCATAAAACCAACAGTAATGGATGCATTTGTTAGACATATGAGATCCATCAGCTTCCATAGAATGTAATTGTCAATATAACTAGTTTTAAGGATCATATAAAGGTTTACAATGATTGAATAATGAATAAATTCCATTAGAATATCATGTTATTCATTATTTTTTTTATAGAATATACTGTAAGTATCCTATAGTACAATTTGTTAAAGTATGTCGATAGACTAAGATTGACTCACTCACATAAGCAATCACCTTTAACATTTGTGAGGTGAGTAGAGATTAGATTATTTGAGTTTTAATACTCAATAAATGACTTGGGTCTAGTGGGAGCAATTTGAACTCAAAGTAATTATGAAGAAGTCGTCATGGTTAGGACCAAGATGAGGTTCTTGAATAAAAAAATCAACACAAATAAATCCCCACCATTCATGTGTTTATTATGATTTAAGCCTAATGAAATTATTTATCTGACACTAATGACAATGAGCAAATGAGAATTTTTTATTTGACATCTATATTTTTTATGACAAGATTAAGACTCTTATAGTGTATTTCCTTTAACAAGGAAAGCAACAACATACACTCTTTTTCTACGGATAAGAAAAGAGTAAGCTTCACTATAGGATGTATTTCATGTTACATGTTATGGGTTAAGGAATTCATTTCAACTTTTCTAGAAAATTTGAACAAAATGGTCTTGAAGTTGAAGATGATAAAATTTTATTTTGCTATGTGATTTATTAAAATTATAGTTTAGTCCCTAAACTTTGAAAAATTATAATTTGACCCCTAAATATATTTTAGGATTCTAGGAAGTATTATTATGAGGTTAAGGATGATAATCTCAGTTTGATAATGGATTTGGAATATTTTCAATTTGGTCCCTTAATTTTGGAAATTTACATTTTAGTCCTTAAAATTTTAAAAATTATAATTTGGTCCTTGGTTCATTTTTGGACATAATTGAGGATTTTTTATGGGTGAAATTTCAGTATGGTTATGTATTTACAGTTTGGTCCTCCAATTTTGATAACATTATGTTTTGGTCCCTGTTTTTGGAAAATTGTCTTTTAGTCTCTAAACTTAGGAGGCTATACTTGGTTTTCCTTTATGCATTAGAATATTTTATTTGAGTTGTTTTGAGTTGTTTTCGAATATATTCTATATATTTGTTGTAGGTTTTCCTAACGACCCTCAATAGGATTTTTGGGTTTTTCATCTGATATTCCTTTTAATTTTATATTTTATGGGTGAGTGAGATAATCTTTAATATGTATGTAATATAAATAAATATGTATGTTCATTATCTGATGATTACAACTAAGTTTTTTGAATATTTATATATGTTGCTTTATTTTCCTAACATTAATCGATTGTTGAATTTGCACTCGCATCCCGTTGAACTAAATTCTATTCGATATGATATACATTGCTTTGATAATTATGCGAATATCTATTATGTCTTGATATAGGACTTCTAAGTAACTCCATGCTAACAGAGAGTAGTTAGTTTATGTGTACATTTTATTTTATATACCTAGCTGGTGAGAGAGACATCAGCCTTATGGCGACTGATTCTCCCACAGTGGTCATCTTTGAGTGTCATATGGTAGTCTTGAGGTATTATCTGGTCACCTTTGGGTATCATCTGATCTCTGACATGTATTCCACTATATGTAATATGTTTAGTATGTATACGTATATCAAGATAAATCGATTTGCAAACTATTAATATCTAAAATATATATTAAATGTTATTCTCTCACCGAGTTGGTTGAATTGACCCCTCGTTTTTAATATTATTTTAGGTTCTTAGTTTCTGTTAGCATGTAGACTTTGTTAAGTGTTTCTGCTTTTTCAATTTTAGTCAGTATGTCTTGCTTGTTTCGCGGGGCTTTCCTTTTAGTTTTGATTTGATGTCTTAGAAGTTCCACTATTACCCTGTTTTAATTAAGTTTGGATTTTGACAATGTAATGAGCATTATGAATTATTGTTTTTGTTTTAATTATTGATAATAAGTTTTGAACTATCATTTGGTTTCATTAGTTTTGAATAATATAATATTTCTGAAGATTATAAAATGATACGTATTTTTAAATAATGTGTCCTTTTGATATGTGCATTCTAAGGCTTAATATAAGTGGGGTGTCCTTTTAATACCGCTCCTACGTTGCCGCTCATGGACCCGAGATTTGGGTTGTGACAATTTAGAATACTTGTAATTGTAAAGATATATTGAGCATTAAATTTTTTATGGATTAAATTATATTCAATCATGTGTAACTAAAAATGTTTGAGGTTATAGAAGTGCACTTTAAAGAGTAACTGATTTTGAGGTTGATATTACTTATATGACCTATATTAAGTTTTTATATTGGAGCTCTTTTTATTTAAGTTGCACAATTCATTCGCCAATATGAAATTCTTATGCAAGTTTGAATTATAACGTATTAGATAAATTTAGTCCTTCATGAGTGAGGGAAAAATATTGGTTTTTGAGTTAGATCTGGTTTGCTGTAAAGGATGAGCCTGATACAAGAATTTAGTGGAGTTGTGATGCAATTGTAACTGCTTCACATAGTTTCTAAAAGAACTAACTATTTCCTATAGATTTATAAATAGGGTCATAATCTACGGTAAAAAAAGATGATGCAAAAAATATAATTGTTCTATATTTCTTTTTCTAGATCAAACTTTTTGAATTAACTTAACAAAATTTATAAAGGTATTTGTAATGTGAAATATTTTTTTAGTTCTAGTAATCAAAATAATATTGAAGCAATTGATCTTGGTATAAAAAAAATATATATATTATCAAGTCCGCAGTAAGTTTTCTTTATACTTCAGTTTGAATAAAATTTAACCATGTAGTTTAGCTCTGATTAAAATTTGAGAAGAAGATTGCGGACTTTCAATTTACCGCCCTTCTAAAATAGCTCATAGCTTTATTTCCACGCCTGTTATAAAAGTGAAATGTACGAGTGCATGACATGCAGCATAAGAATATACGACACTTTGAAGAATTATGATGTATAGCATTTTATTTTGTTAAAACTTTGTTTTAATCTGCTAAATTTGTTGGATTTTTTCATTTCTCTCAGGAAACAAGACACAAGAATTCTAATTGATACAATACTCGGATGATAGTAGAAAGCGTGTGCTTAAACAATGAAAAGGTTGCTGATGTCCAACCATTTTCTCATATATATTTTATAACTGTACAGGTTTGTTTTCCTCGCTGTTAATCACAATTGAATGCAGTTAATATATAATTTACAGATTGATTATTAGAATAGCCTTGATAACTTTTTTCTAATTTGTAAATTAACATGTTCTTGATATATATAGATGTCCAAGAAAATTGAACAAACTGGACGGGACAGACTTCTATGATTCATCTTCAACACTGTGATATCCTTTCCTGAACTGTGACATAGGTTGAACAGTCACTGCTTCTGCAGCTTTCTTGTGTAAATTCCCATTGGATTCTTACAATGCTAATAAGGAGTAGTAGGCCAATGCTATTGGCATGGAAATGAGCATGCCAAATATTACCCTGCAACCAAAACAAACATATAATACTTTCAGGAAAAGAAGAAGGAGGAGTTGAGAGAAGGGAAGGGAAGGATGTTGGATACTAGAGGAATGCAGTGAAGCATTAGTTACCCTGTGCTCAATGTATCCGGATGAACGTTGTACTCTTTTGCAAAGACGAATGGAACGATCCCTTGAGGAAGAGCTGCCTGGATTACAAAACACATTGTTTAATATTCTATCATAATAATTGATAAAATGAAACAAATCTATGCACCTGCACAATTGCCACTTTAAGCACTGTTCCCTTTAGTCCAACAGCAATGGAAGCGACTGCCATTAGAGCAGGCCCCACGATGAACTTCATTGCCATGGCTAACATTGCCATTCGGATTCCACATGCTATTATGCTGGGCCGCGATGCCATAAATAGACCTGTTGAGCATTTGGATGTAATGAGTAGAAATTCCCTCTTATGAGTTCTAGTAACAAGAGGTTATTGATAATTTATAGTCATACCTAAGCTGAACATTGCCATACCAAGCCCTCCTGTTGACAATATCCTCACGGATTTATCAACAATGTCCGGCAAGTTCACTCCCCACCTAAAACAGAGAAAAGCCTTGTAACATCAGTAGTAATAAGAGCAAGCTGTCTCAAGTATAGTCTCACTGTAATATTATCAAGAATTGATTTTGCAGATGTACCGAGAGTGTATGCTTGCCCAGATAAGAGCCACCAAGGTAGCGTAAAAGTTTGGGTTGCTCATTAGCTTCCTCCCCACCGTCAAAAGAATGACCATGGCCTTGACTTTCCTTGTTCTTCTTTGCACTCCCTCATCTTCTTTGTGTTGTGCTTCTTGAAGAGCCTCTAGATCCCCTTAACATAGAAATGAAAACCATATGTGCTGGAGAACATTAAAATATATCTAGAAACAAAAAAACACAGTCACATCATGTAAGTATGAATATGAATCAGACAGCTTGTTAATTACTGCTATACTTATTAGTCAATAAACATGCAGTGCCTTAGGCAACCATATATCAGTATTTCCTGGAAAATGTCCATGAATGGATCTTTCAAAGAGCATAAACAAAAGAAATGGACAGAGAGCAGAAATGTTTTCAGGGTTATCTTCTACTCCAATATATTAATTAAGGCTGGCTGAACAGGATTGGAATTGAATTACGTACTATTCATTATATTAGAGTTCAAGTAAGAGTCTAGTAGCTGGTGATCTATGCATCTTGTACTGTTCATACTTTGGGTTTATTATTATTTATCATCGATGAAGGGAACACAAATACCTGTGGATTCTGAAGATGGTGCCACAGTGGCTTCCTTGGTGGCATTGAGCTCAAACAGAAACAACAACAAATTGTACCAAATTAGGCTTTGCAGGCCAACTATCTGTGAAAGAAGTGGCTCTGCCTCAGCCCCATACATAGCCCTCAAAAGTGGAATTCCCAGAATCAAAGTGTTGGGCAATGTTGAGAGGGAGAGACCAGTGATGATCCAATTCAACCGTCCGCGAGAGCTGATTTTGGCGAGTGCTGTGAGCACTAAAAGGGCAAGTAGTTTTTGAAGAAAGTCGGCAAATATAAGTTTCAGGTTCATTTTGTATGGATTGATACCAGAGATAACTTGGAATGATAATAATGGGATTGAGAATTTGGCAACAAACTTGTTAATGCCTGCACACTGATCTGGTGTAAAGAGCTTCCACCATTTCACAGAGATGTACGCCAATATCATGGCAAAATATAATGGAACTGTGGCTGTCACCACATGATAGACATCAGCTGCAGAAATCATGGCAACCAGGGATTCAAGGATTGTGAATAAGTGCTGCTTCAGTTTTTTTTTTTTTTTTTTTCCAGTGAGAATCCTTTGTAACAAATCTCTTTTTATATGCTATGCCAGATTATGAAAAGTTGGGCTAGCATCAACTGCTTTGATAGAAGCCTCATTAAAAAGTCTTTCCTAATTACCAGAATGACCTTAGCTTCTGCCTCTTTCATGTCAGGAAGCAAACATGATATATGCTTTTCCCCCATTGAATTTCTGATTATTCTAGCCTTTTGCATGTTGCCAGTTTTGCTTATACCTCTACAATTATAGTAGATGTATACTTGGTTTTGCCTGTTGTCTTGGTTTTATTTTTTTCCCATTGTGTTTTTTGTAAGTTTTTTTTTTTTATATTATATAAATTGCCATTTAAACGAATGACTCGAGGTTTGAATTTTTGTTAATATTGTACTTTCTTTATGTAAATTTTTTTCTCGACTTGCAGCAAATCGCGAGTAATATATCTGGTATTTGATAAAAAAAAAGAAAAAATTAAATTACAAATTACAAAATTCCTCAATTTTTGTTAGAAAACGGTATTCTAAACTAGTTTGTGCTAGTCATCATGTATAATGGGAATATTTCTCGTAAATGAAAGGACATGGTATTTTTGTCATATAAGTCAATAGATTGATTCCTCCTTCCCTCTTGTTACGACTTTAAGCAAAGAGCTAGGCTGACACTTGTATATATAAATCTAAATCTTGTTCAACAGGCTTTAATTTTCAAAAACATAATCTAAAAGAACAAAAATCTTTGTTTTTTTCACCCCGTTTTGACCATGCACACCTCCATTCTTTGATTGTGGCCACATAATCTAAATTTAAAGTAGAAGGGTATGTGCCTAGCTAAATTTAGTCTTAGGGGGAGGAGGAATAAAGAAGCAAATTGCAAGGGAAGTAATAGAAGTACTGTGTTTATGACAGTGGCAAGGAAGAATTTGGCCAAGTATGGTCAAAAGTGTGAGAATAAGTGTCATGGGGAGTTCACTTTAAAAAATGTGAAATTTTGCCAGAAAGACCTGTTGTCTCTTTCTTCAAGTTGTCTTTGTTACCAGAAAATGCAATACTTGAGGCCCATTTTTTCGCCATCAATGCCTGTCTTGCACAAAATAGGTGAATATATGTGCTGGTGACTTGCTAAGAATTCCACACGTTATACCTTGGCTTTAATGATTGACAAGAAGGATCTTACATTCGTAGCTTTTGCTTAACACCAAAAATTTTGAGTCCTCAAGTCTTTGTTTAGATTTTTTTGTCTGACTTTTAATTCTTTTTATATTACTATATCCAGTGCACATTTATGTTGAAATTTTTCTGCATATTTATATATTTAGCTGAAAATTTCTGAAATCAAGTAGGTTTTTTTTTTTTTAAAAGTAATTTCTTAAATTTTATAGTGTAAACACCACGACCCAAATTAATATAGCTTCACATCAATATTAATTATGCTTAAAATTCATTTGTCCAAGAATATAGGGAATAGTAGAATAAGAGCAAGATGTTACTTATGTAAGCTTTGGCTAGAACACCTCCTTAATACCTATGTAAAGCCTACGTACGTTAAGATTATGCTGTTTGCCTTTTCATTCTTGTCTCCTTGGTAGTTGATGATTCAATTCTAATCCATCTACAACTCTACCAGAAAAATTTGAAAATATAAACGAAAACACTAATAAAATTTTTTATAGGCATATTGTAATGATCTTTATTGACAAAAAATTTTATTTTTATATCCATCAGTAAACACTGAAAAAAACATTTTCTCGGTATATACGGAAGGAATGACATAGGATATTATAGTGGGATTCAAAAAGACAAATCATACGGTGACATGACATTTTTACTAACAGAATGATCGACAAAGTGACTGACAGAATAATTTTATCAGTAATGTCGTCGGTGATATTTAATTTATGACTTGACGATCAACCCTCCTCCCCCAACCCCATTTCTTCTTCTTCTTTATGTATTTTTTCTACAACAAACAGCTACCCTCCCCCCCCTCAATGTCAACACAATTCAACCTCTCACAACAAATCCAGCTACCACAGTACTCAATTTTTCAGCATTCGTGTTTTATTAAGGATTCTCCACTTTAAGTAAGCAAATCTACCATTTTTTTATTTGAAATCAATTTTAAAATGTTGATTTTTTGCATTTTTTTGTAGCTTATGTACTTTGTTTGGGTGTTTACTTGTTTTATAGTTTTTTTTCATACAAATTTGTTGTATGGATTTATGATTTGTACATGTCAGGGTTTGTTTTAGATTTTGTAAAATTATATTTATTTGTAAATTAATGCAACTTATGTTGTATTTTTGACTTAGGTGTTTTGTGATGAAATAAATAATGACTTATTTAATGGTCCCGTATTATATTTTGTCAATTTTATTGCCAAGTTGAAATTTTCGGTAAATGTGTAGAAATTTGAATTATATAGATAGTCGATAATGAATTAAGAGTACTATTAAGATAGATTGAATAAGTTTGAGCTAAACTAATATTTTTTGCAAATTATTTAGTTAACGTAGTTAATTAATACGTGTTGTCATCATTATTTTATATAAGTTTGATATAAGTAATGGATGATCATTCATGGACGTATAACGATTCACCCCAAGGGTTGCAGAGGATGAATTATTGTAATGAGGTTCACGCTTTTATTAATTATGCATTATCTAATTCAAGAAATATTAGTGGAGGGGTATTAGATGTCCATGTAGATTTAATATAAGTAATGGATGATCGTTCATGGATGTATAGAAATTCACCCCAAGGGTTGCGGATGATGAATTATTGTAATGAGATTCATAATTTTATTAATTATGCACTATTTAATTCAAGAAATATTAGTGGAGGGGGTATTAAATGTTCATGTAGGAAGATATCATCAGACATATTCTATCGGTATACTCGTATGTAAAGATTTCTTTACCAAGATTTCTTTACCACTTAACAAAGTCTACACTCAAACACTTTCTTTGCATATTTCAAAACATTCATTTAATACCATACAAGTACTTGTTCAACCTTAAGTGAGATGTAAAAAACAAGGCACATATTGAGCTTCGATATGCAAAGATTATATTGTTGAAGAAATCTCAACATTTATCTCATACTATTTCAAGTTTCAATTGAGAACAAAAATCAATCGCATTCCAAGATGATGGTGAGGAAGTGCCTTCAAATGGGAACTTCTCAATATTCTCTCATCCTTGACAACTTGTACCAAAAAATGCTATAAAGGAAAGATATTGTCAGAAATAGAATTCAGACAAGCACATAATTATATGCTATTTAACTGCAATGAACTAAGACCTTTTATTCAGTAAGTATAGCACTTAACATGTTGCTATTTTCGAACAATTTATCTCTTATAATATCATAAAATGATACATTGTTGAATTCCTTGCAGGCAACATCATCAATATTTTATGTTGCAAAACTCACAGCTGATTGAATTCTAAATCTTTCTATTACAAGATGAACAATTTTCCACGTAGTTCAGAACACAAGTACTATTTAATTATTCTTATCTCTCGAGATACTTAATTTCATTACACATTTCTCGTTAGTTGTTCATAGTTGTATTTCATGTACCAAGTTTATCAATCGGGAATGAATGTTAGTGTTACTTTGTCTTTATTATGTCTGGGTCCTGAAAGAAAGATGAAGTGCTATAACGGGTATTTTATCAATGGACATGTGTTTCATACTAAAGAATATGGACATGGAAGGAAGACATATAATAGTGGGGGTTTGTGTTAAGGGATCGACTTCTAATGAGTTTGAAGTTGACTATTATAAGAAGTTGGAAGAGTTCATTGAAATACAATATCATAGCAAGCAGAATAAATTATTTTTATTCAAATGCTATTGGTGTGACACCACTGAAAGAGAAATCAAAGTAGATCCCCATCATGGTTTGATTGAAATTAATTCAAAGGTTAGACTCTGCAACGGTGACGATGTCTTTGTTTTCATCAAGTTTATTACATATACAATCCTTTCTTTAGAAAGGATCGTTCAAAAGTTGACTGGTTATCCATTGTGAAAACCAAACCCAAGGGTCGTGTCAAGGTTGTTCAGAATGACAATGATGAATTAAATGTGGGAGATGATATCTTTCAATTTGGTGAGTTAGTTGATCCATATCGAGTTGCTCCATCTAATGACTTAGAAGAAAATTCAAATTTTCACATCGTCAAGAATATTTTTATTGATGTTGATGTTGAGGAGTTGAATGATAGTTTGAGCTCTAGTGGACATACATAAGTCGATGAAGATGACAATGATGAAATCAACGTACAAGATTACGATGGAGATGAGGACAAGTCAATTGATGAAGAAGAAGAAAATTCTGATTAATTTGCACAACACTAATGTGTAATACTAGAAACTATAATGTAATATTTATAGAAAAAACTCACTTCAATATAATGATAATAATATTAATTTATTATTGAATGACAAAGAAATATTTATTTTATTATTGTTATGTGAACTGGTGTTATTATGTATGTTGTGTGTGCAGCTGTGAAATTAAATATTTGCAGAATGGATAGATAGGGAATACATATACAATTTGGCATTAGACACTGTTTTACACCGATGAAAATACTGACAGACTGTACATTACATACGAGTATACCGACAGAATGTATTCATTGATATATTCTAGAGAACATGAGAATTGTTCCCCTTCACACTAGCATTGTTCACAGTATTCATTACATATGGGTATACCTATGAAATATATATGTCGGTATATTCCAGAGACCATGAGAACTATGCCTCTTCACCCTAGAACTGTTTAAGATGTTCATTACGTACGAGTATACCAGCAGAATGTGTCTATTGGTATATTTTAGAAACCATGAGAACTGTTTCCCTTCACCTTGGCATTGTTCATGGTGTTCATTACATACAAGTATACCGATAGAATATGTCTGATGATATATTCCAGAGACCACGAGAACTGTTCACTTCTCAATAGTACTATTCACGGTATTCATTACATACTGGTTTACCAATGAAATGTGTCCTAACCAGCCCAATATTGAGGATGAGATTAAAAAATTAAATCAATTAAAAAAAGAATATAAAAAACCTGAGTCAATCCACCAAACTCATGACCCGAGTCATCAAACTGAGATAACCTTATAGAAAAAAATATGAAAAAAATGACTTGGTTTAACTCAGATTAATTTGTCAAATCCGTGACTTTGGTCTTGAGACTAAGATAACCACATAGAGAAAAAATTAAAATAAATTATAAAGCTCAATTCTCAATCGTCTCTATCGCCTAATGTTGAATAATGAAAATTGTAAAAATTTTAATTAAAAAATGACATAAAAAATAAGTCAAGTTAACCCGAGTTAACTGCTAAGCACTATTACCGAGTCATAAGACCATGATAGCCTAATGAAAAACAAATCAAAATAAATTATGAAGTCTAATTTTCAATTAAATACAATATTAATTGATGAAATTGGAAAGAAAAAAAGTCAATTAAAAAGGAGAGAAAAAATGAGTCGAGTAGGTTAACCCACAACCCGAGTCATGAGATAAGGACAACCCAATAAAAAGCAAGTTTAATGTTGAAGAACTCATGACCCAGGTAATAAGACCAATTTAACCTCTTAGAAAGAAAATAATAAAAAAAAAACAACCTGATTTAACTAGGGTTAAAATACCAAAACCTGTGACCTTGATCTTAAAATCAAGGTATTCTCATAAAAAAAACTAATCAAAATAGATTATGAAGTTCAATTCTCAACCGACCAAATGTTGAATGATAATTTTTTTAAAAAAAATCAATTAAATAAAAGAAAAAAAAACCCGAGTTAACTTGGGTTAATCTGTTAAGCATTATTCTCGTGTCATAAGATCATGATAATCTAATGAAAAGTAAACAAAGCAAATCATGAAATTTATTTCTCAATCAAATCAATATTAATGGATAAAATTGGAAGAAAAAAATCTGAGTCAACTAGGTTAACCTGCCAAAACAGGTTAATCCATCAAATCTGGGATCCGTGTCATGAGAGTATGATAACTAAATAGAAAAAAAATTAATATTAAAAAATGAAATTAAACAAAAAATAATAATAAAATAGCAAAAATATAAAACAAAATAAAGTATTATTTCAATAAATAATACTTCGTGAGGAATAAGCAAGTAAAAACCCCTTTTTTTTTGGTTTAGTTTATATTCGATGTAAATAAATAGAAGACACCCAAAAGATAAGCTGCGTTTTTAAACATGAAAGTACCCAATGATCGATGTTCAATATTATAACTCACAATTAGATTTGGCAATAAAAATTGATGACTATATAACTAGCAGTTGATAATTAAGCTGATTGTACTTAATATATTTTTAATTAAATCTTTCTTGGCTAGCTAGCTAGTTTTTATGGTCTTAATTCATAACAAAATCGACAGCTATCTAGCTAGCGGGCGCAACTTCACTAATTAATATTCCGTGTTCAAGATGTGTCTAAACCGTGTTTACATGATGGATGTGTTTATGTATATATATAGGGGCTGGGCATAATAGGTTCAGCCATTTTTAAGAGCACCCTTGCTTCCCTCCAATTCTCTGTTGATTCAAGCAGCTAAGGAGATCCATGCATGGATGGATGGATGCATGCATGCATGCCTGCGAAACAAAAGAAATTGAAAAACAACAAAAGAAAAGAGAAGAAAGAAAACTCTGCAACAGCTGATCTAGCTCATTGTTTGGAAGCTGCAAGGCATGCAGTTCTAATTATTATATATCGATCGTTGGTCTAAAAACATGGTTGATTATGAGCTATTTAAAGCAAGGATTTGATAAAAAAAAGCATTGCTTGCTGGCATGGAGTCAACCATGCGCAAAGTTGAGACAGGCGTGAAAAAGAAGAGAAATTGCTGGCATGGAGTCAACCATGCGCAAGGTTGAGACAGGCGTCAAAAAAGAAGAGAAAATAGTTTGCATGTATATTAGCAACATAGGGTCTCGTTCGAGACCATTTATTCTCCTAGTTAGAGACTCTAATCGTCAGTCAGTCAATCTTCGTTGCTGTGCATGTACTGTCAACCATTAGTACAGAATGGTATTCCTTTCTCTACGCTTCTAATTTTAGATCTCCCAAGTTATTGGATAGTATTTAAGCATGCCCACAACGTCAAACCTATGTGTTCAATTCATAAACCAAACACAAGCTATGCAGATATCTCAAAAATTCACCTAGCTAGGTTCAATTTTTTCTGGTCTATTTCGGTCTGAACCCATAAGAAGATTTACGAACCCACCGCGTCAAGTGGTTCAACCGTAGACCTTGATCTATAACGGACCTAGGACGTCCAGGACTACTTTTGGTCAGAACTTGTTAACATTCATAATATATTACATACAAAGAAGATGGCAGTGGGTAAGGCCATGCTGATCTTTGTTTTTACTCTTGCAACATTGATTCCAAGCCTGTTGGCAGACATTGGCATTTTCGACGATGTGTGGCAAAAACGAGCGCAGGATGCTAAGAAGATGACATTGGAAGCCTACGTATCCGACCCGGAAGAGGCAACCGATGCTTTCAACGTTGAAGTTAACAAGTGAATTCCCAACATCATTTTCTCCATTTCATTATTGATCATCAGTACACAATGTATCACCATTTATTTATTTTATAAAGTCTTAATTTCTCTTTGAACTAAGAAGCAAGCGCCTAGATCGGATAAGATATATAGGAACTTGCTATACTAACGTATACGCTCGACGATATTTTTTGTTACAGCATGCAGAATTAATTTACATGGCACATTTATGAAATATTATAATGATTTTGACAATCTTTTTTCCTTTTCTTTTTAATTGGGGGAAGATACTCTCTTGCAAAGAATAGCAGCAGCCTTTATGGTGCTTTTGGGAGCACAAACATCACTAATTTGGACCTTGATGATGATGATAACGATAACGATGCCGATTTTGAACAGTTCGCTAACAGCACTAGAAGGAACCTGAGGCAAGGGAGGAAAAAATACGCAGGTCCATGCCAGGTGACCAACCCAATTGACAGGTGCTGGAGGTGCCAAAGGAACTGGGCAAAAAACCGTAAGCAGTTAGCAAAATGTGCGCTTGGTTTTGGGCGTAGGACTACTGGAGGAATGGCCGGAAGGATATATGTTGTGACAGATAGCTCGGACAACAATGTTATGAAGCCAAAACCAGGGACTTTGCGTCATGCTGTGATCCAAAAGGAGCCCTTGTGGATCATATTTTCAAAGAACATGAACATTAAGTTGTCGAAAGAGTTGATAATGTCTAGCCATAAGACGATTGATGGGCGTGGGCACCATGTACACATCTCTTATGGAGGTGGCATTACAATACAATTCATCCATAACGTAATCATTCATGGAATTCGCATTCATCACATTATTTCTACTAGCGGTGGGAATATTAGGGACTCCGTGGACCATTATGGAATCAGGACCAAAAGTGATGGAGATGGAATTTCCATCTTCGGCTCCACCGATATCTGGATCGATCACGTTTCCATGTCTCGCTGCACCGATGGACTCATTGATGCAATTATGGGATCCACTGCAATTACCATTTCCAATTGCCATTTCACCCACCACAATGATGTAAGCTACAATATCATTTCTTATTTAAAACTTAAATATAATTTTTCTTCTTATTTATTGCAGAGAGATGGCGATTTGATATATATTGAGAATTGCAGGCCATCTTGTTAGGAGCAAGTGATAGCTACTCAGGCGATCATCTTATGCAAGTCACGGTTGCATTCAACCATTTTGGCCAGGGGCTTGTACAGAGAATGCCAAGATGCAGATGGGGTTTCTTCCATGTTGTTAACAATGACTACACTCATTGGCGCCTGTATGCTATTGGTGGCAGCAAACATCCTACCATTATCAGCCAGGGTAACCGCTTCATCGCACCACCTGAGAGTCATCTAAAACAGGTAAACAAAACAAAATCATGCATTCCATTAATTAAATCCCATATATAATACGATAAATACATGTTCTGATGATACCTGCAAATTAAATGCAGGTGACCAAGAGGGACTATGCAACGAAGGGAGAATGGAGTAAATGGACATGGAGATCAGAGAACGATCTAATGATGAATGGAGCCTTCTTTGTTCAATCTGGCCAACCGAGAACCAAGAAACCGAACAGGAAGTTCATGATCAAAGCCAAACCCGGTGCAGTTGCTACAAGGATGACTCGGTTTGCTGGGGCACTTGATTGCAAACCAGGTAGAAAATGCTAGAAAGATCAAGTCCCATGGTTATCTGTGGAACCCTAAACCTCACGAACAAGGACATGTGAAGGAGAACAATTTCAACGTTGTTGCTGTTATCAATTTGCGTGTTTGTTGGGAGGAGAAATTGGAATCGGAGGGCAAAATACGAAACCAAAAAATGTAAGCATTACAATTAATTATTAATGTACTACGTTGTGTTGTCTGTACAACTTTCTTCCTTTTCTTATTTACTCAATGAGATCAGAAACCAAAATATTAATACAATTAATCAGTCTAATTGGATTGAATTGACTAAGTTTTATGAATAGAAAAGTAAAATCTTGATCAAATCTTTTTTCATTGAAGCTTATTTGCCAAATTGATGCAAATTCATGGACATTTTGGGAGGTTATTCCGAGTTCATGTGATAAAACCACTAAAACAGGCAAATTCTAGACTACATACATTAAAATTAGTGAATATTAGCTAGCATCAAGTCCCAACTGTTCTTCCCTCCCCTTAATGCTAGGTTTTAAGTGTTTTGATTTTGTCTTTTTTTGGACCATTTAAAGATATTACAAAGAATTCGTCAGTTTTTTCTATTGTTTCACTTTAGCTTTTCACTCTCTTTTTTTATATATAAAAAAATATCCAAAAACATTAATATTCAATAACATTAAGTCTAAATGTAAAAAATTTGGGTTTAGTTGCAACACCTGATTCAAGAGTAATATTTTTAATATTAATAATAATATTAAACTTGTTTGACACAAGTTTTTATAGTTTTTTATCCATTGAAATCAAATTTATGATTTTTCTTTGATAGTAATAATATTTTTAAAAAATATTAATAATAATAATGATAATGATAACAATAATAATAATAATAATTATAATTATAATTATAAACTTGGATCTGGCGCCCCAACCAGACTCAAGTTTCTAGAGTTTGGTTCCCCTAATAAGAATAAAAATAATAATATTAAACTTGTCTGATCCAAGATTTTATAGTTTTTAATCCCTTCAAATCATTTTTCTTCAACATTAATAATATTTTTTTTCAAATTTAATAATAATAAAAATAATAACAATATTAAGAACAACACTAATAATCATAATAAAAAAAACAATATTAAGAATAACATTAATAATCATAATAAGAATAACAATAACAATAACGACAACAATAACAACAACAATAACAGTAATTTTAAATTTTACCCTTCAAATAATAAAATCTATGATTTTTTTCAATAGTAATAATATTTTTAAAAAATTTATTAATAATTATATTAATATTAATAATAATGACAATAATCATATTTATAATATTAAATATGTCTGACTCAAGTTCTTATAGTTTAAATTTTATCCATTAAATCAAATCTATGGTTGTTTTTCAATTTTAATAAGATTTTTTTTCAAATTTATTAATTACTATATTAGCAATATTCATTATAGTAAAAATAATAATATTTTTAATATTAATAATAATATTAAACTTGCATGACTCAAATTTAAATGGGTTTGGCTGCAACGCTAGGCCCAAGAACCTTGGGTTTGGCTGCAACACCTGACCTGAGAGCCTTGGATGTAGGTCTGGCTGCAAGGTCGTGTCATAAAAGTGTGATAACTAAATAGAAAAAAAAATATTAAAGAATGAAAAAAAATAATTGAAAAGATATAAAAAAAAAAGAAGCAAAGCACTATTCTAATAAATAGTGCTTTGTAATGAGGGGTACTGTAAAATCTCCTCATGAGATCACAATAATCTAATGAAAAGTAAACAAAATAAATTATAAAATTTAATTCTCAATCAAATCGATATTTAAAGAAAAAAATTACAGGAAAAAAACTAATTACAAAAAAGAAAAACAAATATGAATCAACTGGGTTAACCCACCAAACCTAAGATCTGTGTTATGAAAGTGTAATAACTAAATAAAAAAATTTAATATTAACAAACTAAATCAAATAAAAAAATTAATTAAAAAAACTATAACTAAAAGCATTAACTTTTTTATTATGGATTATATAGTATAATTCATAGTAAAGAACCGATCTCTTTGAGTTATAATTAATGTTTTATTTATTGTGTATATCTGAATTACCTCCATTGAGATTTATGAGGTGTCCCATATTTTAATTGACCCTCTAAGTTTAAGAGAAAAATCTCAATCAAGCATCTATTTCGCAATTATATTAAAAATTCAAGAAAAACAATTATGGCATACGCTGAAACACCTTAAGAGGAAAAAAAAAACACAACAAACTTAATATATTATATTTTAACACAGTTCACGGCCAATTCACATTTAAAATGAAATGGGGGTTCACAGGTTTTAGGTTTAGAGATTTAACTGAGTATATATAGAAGAAGAAAGTTTTTATCTTAAAAAAAATTTATGTTTTTATCTTCAGTTATTATTTCTTACAATTTGCCTCATTTAGGATTAGTCTCCAGTTAATAACTAGAGTTATCAGCGTCAAAACTTAAAATAATTTATTTTAATTTTATCTTTTAATATTTTATTTATTAGAAATTGATCGTTGTACTGTTTTGTTTTTCCTTTCCTTTTTACTAAGTTATACTGATCAAGAGGTTAACAGGTAAACTCGGATTGATTAATATTTTTTTCCTTTGCTTTTTTATTTTTATTTTTTTTCGTTTTCTTCCTTCAACATTGAATTATTTGATAATTAAACTTTACTATTTTATTTAATTGTCTTTTAAATGCAGTTATCCTTGTATCACAACTGAGTCAAAGGTTTTGAACCGTAACCCCGAGATTTTTCAAAAAAATTTTAATTATATATTTTTTTCATTTTGCAACATTTTATTTATTAGAGATTAAGCTTCAGCTTAAAATTTTTTCCTTTTTATTTATATGATACTCATTTAATTTATTAAAAATTAATCTTTAATTTTTTTTCTAGTTAACCCAATTAAATTGAAATTTTGTTTTGTTACTTTTGTTTTTCAATTTTTCTTTCATACAACTGAGTATAGATCAAATTCTTTTTACCTTTTTTCATGTTTTTTTTTTTTTTTGCCAATTTATCTATCATTGTTAGATATATATTTTTTGTTAATATTATTTAAATAATCAATTGGACCTATGACTCAAAGTATAGAACTTTATTTTTTTTCTTAATAATTTTTTATGTTGAAATTTTCACGGCGGGACATATCTAGTTATGATGCTAAGCCATGAAGATTACTTTGGTAAGATAGTTAGTATAAAACCATTTCATTGTCTTTAACCCGAGGAAAAGGCACCCAATTCCTGACTGAAAGCAGCCACAAAAGTACCAACAATGTCTTGGATGATTCAAGAAAAAAGGCACCATGGAAACATAGAATTCTCAAACCAATGGCATGAAGACAGGAAAATCAAACATAAGAAAAGTCTTAGAACATAGGGCTTCAATCTATTCAACTGTCAGACTCGTATCCAGAGTCTACCATCATTGGCTGTGGGTTCTTGTTCTTGTAATCATTGACTTGCGATTTATACCGTTGTTTATCATCTCGAGCCATTTCTTCGTACGGTTCTTTCTCCTCCGCTGCATTTGAACAGGTAAGAACAAACGGTGAAATATTTTTAATATTGGCGAGATATCTGGGGAATAACCTACAAAAACAAAAGCAAACCTGACATAGCATTCCACTTGTCCGCAAGTGCTTTTGTAATCTCCCCAAACACAATTCCTGGGTTACTTTTCTTCACATTCTTTTGCCAAACACAATAATATAATTAGCATACCCAAAACAAGCAAGAGCAAATCATGACCAGAGATTTCAATGGAACAGCAATGAACCCACCTCCCTTTCCATTTGCGAGAAGAACACGTAGGCAGATTTTGATCTCTTCGGTGCATTGGGATCCTTCTTCTTTTTTGGTTTTCTCTTCTTTTGGCTTTCCTCTCCATCTCTGCTTTTCCTCTTTGTAACAGCCTTGGAAGATGAAACCTCCCTTTTAAAATCCTTTTTTCCAGGGTTCTGCAATTGGCCATTATTTGGAAATATAATCAATCGAATTACCATATAGCAAATCCTCTTCAATAGGGCATGAAGGTAAAGGAAAATAAATGCATTGCCTCTTTCTCATCTCCACTTTCACTGGCATCAGATTCTTCCTCTCCAGAATCATCAGTAGGAGAACCTCCATCATCCTTCCCGAGGACAAAATCTTCATCCTGCAACATCACCATGCTTAGATTCAATTGCATAAATGCAAAACTGTTAGATCTCAATAGAGGCATAGGAAAACTGTAGAAAATGGAGTGCAAACAAGAGTGGTGCACATAACGCTATGTATTTACATGAAGTGAACCCTACAATTACAAGATACTGTAGCTACAAGCTTGCAGGAGATGCAGCACAAAATTCAAAAATAGAGAAAAGAACTTGCCTCTTCATCACTCTCATCATCACCAGCTTCATTTCTAATGCGTGCAAGATGTGGATCAACAGCATCATCATCATCATTCTGAAGAACAGCAGCCACTCCTTTTGTGGTCTGCATATCTCCCAGGTTCATAATTTTCATGCCCTTCCCACTGTATGATTAAATGAAAGGTAAAGCCATTGAAAACAGTGTAAAATCAAACTGTCAGGTGAGAAATAAACCAAACCTTATGAAGTCAAAAAGATTATGATATTCATTCCTCTGGATGTTACGGAAAAGATGTTCTTGTTCTGTTTTAAGTCTTATAAGAAGATCAAAGTAATGCATATTTGAGCCACCAGCAGCATGCCTCTCAAATTCAACATAGTCAATCTTGTATGACGAAAGACAAAAAAAATTAAAACAAGCATGTACAAAACCAATTGAAATATATCATATGCATATCAAAGAACTAATCAGGAACAAAATTTGCAGAGCTATACCTCCTCATGAAGAATGAGGGTTGGAGGTTTGGGTAAGAAGAAGAAGCTCTTCTCAAGTGGGTACAGGACACCATCTTCAGCTTTCAGCGATGACTTCACAGCATAGCCATCTTGACAGCTACGGAATTTTCCTGGTCTAGTAACTTTGGCACTAGACAATCCACGCAATATAGTGGTGAACACTTCATGAATAAGTCCCTATTTATCCACAACACAAATAAATTTTATATGCAAACTTGCAAGCCAATCTCTCCTAGATTAAAATACCCACATCACAAGAGATGATTACCTTCTTGCAAGAAGAGAAGAAGAAGAAGAACACATGAAGCATGATCGAATCAGAAAGTAACTAGGTTATTACCTTGTAAGATGGCTCCAACTTGTCCTTGTACTTTGTGTACAAAAGATCTTCACTCATTGACAAGTTGCTTTGAACTACAAAGTCAGTGTCGAACTGTACAAAATAGAATAATGAATGCCAAACACATCCAAAAACACAAACTGATGTTCAAATGTAATACAATCAATAATACCTGCAACACGATATGCGGGTATAGAGTTTGCCCTTTACGGATAGGTGGATCAAGAGTCACAACAACAAAGGTGTGTGGCTGGTTAAACTGTAAAAAATCAATCAAGCTCACATTAGATTCCATTAGCAATCATTTGATAGCGTTTGGTTATTGTCTCAAGATAAAAGAGACAGAAAATAGGGACAAAAATGTGTTCGGTTGGAAAGATAGGGACAAAAACATAAAATAAGTCCATCTTTTGGACAGTTTTGGAGTGAATTTCTATACAAAAAGTACAAAGAGACATGTCCTCTTGTACCCTTTGTCCCACTATCTCCGTCTCTCTTATCCCGAAACAGTAACTAAACGCTACCTTTCATGAACATGATTGATTGAAATCATACCAAGGCTCTAAGGAAATCATCATTTGAAACATATATATGCTTATATAAGTGGACCGGTAATAAAAGCAAACCTTTGGAAGCAAAAAGAGGCGGACAACACTGCTATACTGGATTTTGAAATCATTAGCCTGTCCTTGAAGCCGCAGGAAAGACAAATGAAGTTCAACACTGTACCGACCCCTAAATTGAAAAAATAGTTTTACAAGTCACATATGTATCTAAAAGAGTAGCATTAGAGAACCAGCAGATGACATGGATTGAGTTATGCTTTTGCATGGAAGTACATGGGTGAGCATGCAAGCATGCATGGGTGGGTGGGTGGGGGATCAGGGTCTGCGATTTCTACCTTGGTGTGAGGATTGCAATGCCCTCAAATGTAACAACAGCTTCTTCACCTCCAGCACCAACATCTGCCTTTTGCACAATTAGGTCACGGAAAACCTAAAAAAAAATCAATTGACAAGAAATCAGTAGATACATAGGACATAAAAAAGATGATTGTCATAACAAGGAAGAAACTCACCTGAGCAGGAGGATGATTTTCATCACCAATATATTGGGTATTGTTATTAGGTATGTGAAAACTTAGCTCCATCAACGAATCTTTCTGTAAACATAACAAAATATAATTACTAAATGATAGCATCAATCCTAAACAAGAAAATATAAATGCAGAACCATTATTTTCTACTAGGTACTTAATGCAATTCTGCAATGAAGAAAACAAGAATGTGATAGACGTGACCCCTGCATATAATTCTGGATTGTGGACCCATATGCATGAAATGTAGCCATATGGCTTGCACTGTTCAGAAAGGACAAATAGCACTATAAACAGACCTCATTTGCTCCAGTAGTATCATCCACATGGAACTCCAAGATGACATCATTTTTCCCTTGCATCTGTGTTTGTGAAACATCTGCTAAAGATACCTCAAATGCTTGCTTCGAACCAACCAAAAATGTAAGCATATTTCCTACAAATGATTGGAAGATATAAGCCAACAGCACAATAAAGACAGAATAAAAGAATGCCATACCACTAAAGAAGCTAACTACTGTCATAAACAACAAAGGCTATAAAGAAAACTAAAGGGTGAAAGACAATCCAGCAACTAGGCAAGTCCAAAAAAGTTACCCACCATTTAAGTCAACTTCTCCCCAGTTACGACCACTGACAGATAGCTGCTTCTCTTCTGGTGTTATTCCATGGCTTTGGAAAAAATTGGTCAAGGTAGATAAGTCCTACATGGCCAACAAAAGATGAGCAAGGTAAGAAATTACAAACTATAAACATCAAACTTACAAGGAAAAAGGAAATTGAAAACTTCAGTGGAAGTTGTAACTAATGAACGGTCACTGACATGCACCAGGGCTATTGTGATCATTTAACAGACCCACAAACTACATACACAGAAACTTAAATGTGATGAGAAGTTCATGAAGCCATGCAGGTAGGGATAAGCTAGGTTACAAGGCGGATCAATATGTTCAAAATTTGAGAGGAAAGGCCATAAATTACCTTGATTTCCACTCAAATTGAATACACACTCTCTGAACATCAAGACAAATGCACAAATAACTTCTGACTATAAAAATAAGATATCAAGGACATTGGAGAAAAACCTGATCACGAAATCCAGTAAACTTGTACCAAGGTCCACCTTTAATTAGAACACTGAGTTGATTTGTCCTTGGGACCTTCATCCATGTCACTCCAAGAATGTCAGCTCTATCAACTTCAACTGCCTTACCACCCCCTTGTTTCTTCCATAGAATCCCCCCTGGAGATATCTTAAGGTGTCCAGGGTTCTGAATGTGACAATATGAACATATATGAGATTCCAATTTTCAATTCTCTTTCTTGCTCTCCATTCGAAAAAATAGACACCAAATTTTACAAGGCATTTCAACAAATTAGGGTAACAATACCATGAACTCACTAAGAAATCACATATAAATAAAGCCTCAAATCTAAAAAATTAGTGTATCGATACCAAAGGTATCATATTGAGTATAGTAGGGTTTAAACTTAAGAAATGGTTATTACAAAACCACTATTTCATGTATCCATACTAACTTTTCTCAGCAACCCGTCAAACCTAAACCTTAAATCGCTTTTTTTTTAATAATCTTTTGAGATTGTTTGCCAATTATTCATAATTTGTTCAATACTCCAAATACGAATTAGCCAACTGATTAGGGTTTCATGAACAACAATATAAGCACATGATTTTCCAACCCAAAACACAGACAAAGTAGGAATTAGAATAAAATTAGGGTCTCAAAAAGCAGAATTGAAATACAAAAAAAGAAAAGAAAAGAAAAGGAATTAGGGTTCAAACAAGGTATGGTTTCAAAATCGAAGAGTAAAAGTAATAAATTTAAGAGAGAAAGAAGGTAATTACAGTGCCTCCACGGCCTCCGAGAAAGATATTATTGAAGAGATGACCGTCCGTCATTGCTCCTGCAAAACTTTTATTCAGAAAACAGAGAGAGAAAGTCTGTGTGAGCGCGCGCACGAGTTTCTGCCTTTTGGGAGGGATTTTCTTGTCTTTTAAATCGGGAAGGCATGAACGGAGCGACTCCCGTACCCTTGGATTTGAGCGCCAAATTGGTGATCGCTGTTTTCTTTCTTTGTGTGCCGCGTGGGAAGGAAGATGGAAACAAAAGCATATGGTGGCAAATTACATGTATTTTTTTTATTTGAAGATTTTAATTTGATTAATTGTACTTGCAAAATTTCTTAGATTATATAAGTTTTATTACCCCAATATTGACGTGGTAATTATATTTTTTTTATTTTTTTAGAGATAATGATATTATGAAATTCTTATATTTTTTTATTTTTCTTACCAAGATGTGTATAGATATTCTTGTTAGATATATCTAATACATGCAATGAAAAAAATGGGTGGTCATTCGTCCACCTCTTATATGAACCTCGTGATCATGTAATCACGTAACCCATGTGTGGAAAAGACAAATTCTAGAAAGCCAAAAAATCAGGTTTGATAGGAATATAACATAAAGATTATCTGAATCAAAGTACTAATATTATTGGTATGAACCCCCAATCAATGATTAATGAATCATAAATAAGAAGTATAATGAAGAATGTCACGAAGTCAGTTATACTCATGTAAGTTCGATTGTTCTTTGTTTAAACAAAGGGAAAAATATGTTGTTCTAATCAAAACACCAATTTTATTCAATAATCTATGGCTGCTAAATTTTGCAGCAAAGAAAACAATATATAGTCCTCCTAAATAACCCTAATTAAAAAATATGATGCTAAAATTTGAACTTTAGAACGGTTAGGATTTAATGTAGTAAGGTAGAGATTTTCTCATAAAAAGATATTTATCTTGAACCTTAGAAAAAACCAACGAATAGAAACCCGACTTAGAAAAAACAATCAAACAACAATACAACTTACCTTAGGTAGGGTGCACTAGATGTGATGTATCTTCCCTTTTCACAACTAGTCCCTTGCCCAGACTCTCGCAGACCATAGGTTTTTAGTGACTATAATACTAGGTGGCGACTCCTAAACATTAATCATAATTTTATGATTCAAATCCAAAAAACTCTTCCCAACACACCACACCTCATCGAGAGGCACGATAAAAGTCTTTGTCGTCGACGACGACGTCGCGGCGTGACCCGCGATAATAAGCACCATATCCTCTAACTCCACATATTCACATAATGTTACAACTCCACAATATTCGAGATCTTGCAAATCAGCCCATTCAAGAACTTAGTCAAAGTGGCCTCCCTATCCTTTACTACATTAGCCTGAATTATTGTGATCTTCATCTCTTTGTGGTACTCATCACCACTTTTTGTTTATTGGCTCAAACACTGCAATTTTTGATACAATTCTCTATAATAATGACTAGGGATAAAACATCTCCTCATAATAGCCTTCATTTCCTTCCAAGTCTCAATAAGCCACCTACAATTCCTTCTGTGACTTAACACAAACTGATCCCACCATACAATGACATAGTCTATAAACCCAATTATGATAAGCTTAATCTTTTTATCCTCTAAATAGTTATGACAAGCAAATATAAGCTCCATCTTCTTCTCTCACTCTAAATATGTCTCAAGATCATTTTTCCATTGAAACAAAGTAATTTTCATCGTAATGCTATCCAAACTCTTATCTACCCCATCACATGGTACCTAAAATTACCCATAACTCCTATCATCTCCTTGGCTAAACTATCAATCTTTCATAACTCCCCCATACCTATTATTTCTAAAATGCCCAAACTGATCTCTATGGCCTAAAGTTACACTATCATAATTCTCATCACCCATCTCATCAAAATCATCGTCAACATTGGGACTAATACGCCTTTCATATTTCCTATTGTTTCCACACTGATCAACCCTATTTCTCAAACCATCAATTTCAGCATCAAAACTTTTCCTTATGTCTATCCTATTCTCCAAATTGTCTATTACTCTATTCAACCTTTTTCCATCTGTTGTGCTAACATTTGAATTTGAAAAGTCTGATTCCCAATTGGTGGTGTTGTAATGGTGTTTTATGAAATCTTTAAATCTATAAATATTTTAGTGATAAAGAAAAAAAAATATTTTCTCACTCACTCCCTCACATGTTTACTCTTTTCTCGTATTTCACTCAATTGGGCTTTTCACTTAGAAATTCAACACAACTAATAGAACAACTTAGTAACGCAATCCAAATATGTGTAATGAATCAAGAAGTAAGAAATATATGAAAAAAAACAAAGAAAAAACTATAATTACAATTTCACAAGTAGCAAGAAAATTCATGCAAGATATGGATGTTTTTTTAAGACATAAAAAAAAATCAGAAGCAAATATTATAAAAACAACTTGATTAACAACCAAATACCCTGAACAACACTTTAGTATGCTACCTAAATCAATAGTAGCAAAGCAAGTTTCAATAGTAGACACAAATCAAACTCGTTTTTTTACAAACTAAACTGAATTTGCAACCTAAACCAATTGATGTCCAAATGACTTAAAATTTAATATATAGTGCGATTAGACTCCAACGAATCAGAATATACATTTTCAAGTAATTATGATGTGGTTTGATCCAATTTCCCCTTGTTTTAGTTTTTATCATATAATTTATAACATATTTGTTTGAATGACGACTTTCTTTTTCTTTTTTGACCTTTGTATTAGTGATATATGTAGTGACAATAATGAAACAAAATAACATCTTTTTGGTAAGAGTAGTTTATGCCATAATTCAAACGGAATAATGAGTTTTAACACACGGAATGAGAATTACAAAAGGATATAACTTGATAAATATAGCCAAGCTTTGATGCCAACTCGTCATGATCACGTAACCCCCACGAAAGGAAGACAAATCCTAGAAAGCCAATGAATTTGGTTTGATAAAAGCATGATACAAAGATTACCTGAATCAAAGCACCAATACTATTGGAATGAACCCCCACCAATTATTAGCAAATCATGAAAAAAAAATTATAAGGAAAAAAAACCACAAAGTCAGTTATATTTTGACAAGTTCGATTATTCTTTATTTAAACAAGGAGAAAAATGTGTTACTCTAAGCAAAACACTAATTTTATTTTATAATCCATTGCTACTAAATTTTACAACAAAAAAATAATATATAGTTCTCTTAAATAACCCTAATGGACCCTTATTGGGTTACAAACCAATGGGTACAAGCTAATAATCAATTAACACAAGCTTAATGCCTAAAACAATCCTAAAATATTTATTTTGGATCAAAACAAATCCAAATTAAAACACAAGCCCAAAATTAAATGTAAATATCCAAATATTGAAATAAAACAACAAATAAAACCTTAAAATAATACAAATTAATATAAAAGAAATTATTCAGCCTAAAAGTAATATGCCATTAAATATTCATGCCCTCTTGTCCTTGTGTAACTAAGATAAATAAGAAATCCTTATAAGAAAATGATTTTGAAACATTAAAGTATCCTCGCCACATTTGAAAATTATGTTGCTACCCATTAAAAATCCTTGTAAAACTACAAAACTCTAAAAAATAAGTTATTGAATATCCTTGCATTATGAGGAAAAGAATCCTCTTAAAATAAGAAGTTTATAAGTCAAAAGGAAACAAATACCAAAATCTGTAATGTATCTGTTAACCTGTATTTCAAGACTTTCTTGAACTCTAATTGACCTGAAATGTTACTCTCATGTAGAACAATACATCTGGAAACACCTAGTAAAATTTTAGCCAGGTCCAACAGTCAGATTGAGAATCATGCTTGATAATGTAAAAATAAACAATAAGTAACATTATGCTAAAATATGAATTTGATTGTTGAACCCTTGAATGGATCGTATCAACCTCCCTTATATAATTCATTTTTATTTTTATTGTATATGGTTTAAAATGGACATATGTATAATATTTAATGATGTAGTGAAGAACTAGTTTATAAGCTTGTGTTATGCTATTGGTCGAATCAAATCTTTCTTGAAATTAACAAAAATATTTGGGGCTATAGAAAACTATTTGGCATTTTTATTAAACTCGGCCTAACATTTTAACTTTGAAACCTCTTTATTCAACTCCTTGCCTAACCTAAATTTAAAATTAAATTGTGTGAGAGTTGCCCTAACATGACCTAGTTGACTTGACAATCCAAAGATATCCTGACCACCACTAAAAGAAAGTGTGAGGATGAGATTGATAAAAAAAATAAAAGATGAAATCAATATAAAAAATCTTTTGAACCAACTTTTTATATAGCCTAGTTTTCAAATTAAATAGCATAAGAGTTGCTCTAATATGACCCCGTTGACTTAGCTGGTCCAAGGTAATTTGGATGACCAGTAAAAAAAAATGAGAACAAATTGAGAAAAAATAGATGAAATTGAAAAGGAAAAAAAACCTCTCAAGTTTAAAACTAGACCATATGGGAGTTACGTCGATATGATCCAATCGACTTAACTAGTTCTAAGGCAACCCAAATGACTGTTAAGAAAAGTTTAAGGATAAAATTGAAATAAAAAAGGATTAAATTGAAATAAAAAATAAAGGAAATGGGGTTGAATTGAAAAAAGAGTACCTTCACTGTTCATATAAAATAAAGCTCTATAATGATTTTCTAGTTTTTTAGTATATATTTAATTAAATTAGCAATTTTTTGGTCAACTTGGTGAATATCAATTTAAATAAGTTGAGGATACATGTATTGAATTATAGGATGTTAAAATTTTTATATAAAACATGGTTAATGAGCATATTTGAGGTCAAATTAGAAATTGAGTCTATTTACATTTAGAGTTACACTTTGTTGGAATTTGATCTCCAACATAAGCTCTTTAACATGAAATATTAACTTGATTTAAACAAATTATGAGTGAATGAGAAATATATTTCAAAGAGCCTTTGATTTGCATGTTTTGGAGAAACTCATAACCCTCCTAAAGCTTTATCCCATACGGAAATAAACAAGATTTTTTCTTATTGGTTTATTTAATGAGAATGTGAAAAGTTAAAATTAGATTGAAATGGCACCCAAGCTTTTAACAGGGAGAAAACCTAAGTAAAGTGAGATTTGGGCTTAAACCCTCTCACACACGTTCTCATGGCAAAGGCTAGGCCAGGGCCTAGGTTTAGGTTTACTATAAAATAACTTTTTGGGTTGTAAAAGATTAGTTTTTGCCAACATAATTTTGTGCTTGGATCTGGTTCATGAAGAATTATTTTATAAAATTGTTTTCCAATAATTTAAAACATTGTCTTGTCTAGCCAAACCAAAACTATTAAGTTTATTTTTTTATGAAAGGTAGTCAAAGTTAATAATAAAAGGAATTATATCAATTTTGATTCTAAAATCTTCTATTAAAAAAGGCAAAATAATTTTTTTTTAGGGTTTTTCTATATTGTTTTGGAAAAACATTCATAGAATTTTTTACTCTTCTTCTACCCAACTTGCCAGCATACTTCTTTCTATCTCTAAGCTCTGATTTTCTTCTTTGTTTACCTCTTAATCTAGAGCATAAGCTAAACCTTGTAGAGAGGTTTTTAAATTTTGTTTTCATAGTTTGTTGGACCTTATTTAGGAGTGCATCCAAGCTTGGAGAAGTTGTTGGCACTTGGGCTGCTGTTGTGTGCTTGGCAGACCCCAGCGCATACATAGCGCTTGGGCTGCTGCCTGTGTGTTGGGCATACCCCAACGCACACGTGGTGCTTGGACTGCCTGCCTATGTGCTGGTAGACTAAGCGCACACGTGGTGCTTAGGCTCCTGCTTCAGTTCTGGGCACACCCTTGCGCACACATGGCGCTTGGGCGGTGCTGGGAGAGAGCCATGCCTACGCCCCACTTGGGGACACTTGACGCTTGGGTCATGGTGCTGGACCTAAGGGGAATAGGTTCGGCGTCAGGACCCACGATCAATAGGTCTTGCGTAAAAATCCAATTCTATTAGATCATTCATCAAGGCCCAAGGTTCCTAAGTTCTAGAATTCTAAATATTATTATTTGTTTTAGAAATATTTTTTTATATAATTAATATTATTAATAAAATAATTAATAAATTTAAAAGAAAATATTATTAATAGTATTGAAAACATATTATTATTTATATTATAAATTTTTATGGTATGTTTTATAAAAATAAAAAGTGAACCCGCAGCACAATATTATTAAAAATATTCAACAATTCTAAGTATTAATATAAAAAACATTATAATTTACGTTGTAAATATTATTATTTTTCTTATAATACAAAATATTCATATAAAAAATATTATTATTTTTCTTATAATTCAACGTATGAATACAAAAGATATTATTATTTATGTTATAATATTATTATTTTTATAATAATTCAAAGTTTTAATATTAAAAATACTATTATTTGTGTTCTAAATATTATTATTTTTACTATAATCAAAAGTATTAATATTAAAAATATTATCTTTTGTGTTATAAATATTATTATTTTTATAATAATTAATATTATTAATAAAATAATTACTAAATTAGAAAAAAATTATTTTTAATATTAAAAAACAACCATAAATTTGATTTGAAAGATAAAATTAAAAATTATTATTATTATTAATAATTTTTAAAAAAATATTATTACTATTAAAAAAAACAATGTGGAGACACATGATGCGCGGGCTAATGCCTATGTGCTGGCTGACCAAGCACACATGTAGAGCTGTGACTCTTATCTTAATGCTGGAAACACCCCTATACATATCTGGCGTTGTAATAGATTTGAATCTTCTTTTTGTACGCGATACAAATAACCTTACATTAACTTCTGCAAGCATCAGAATCGGATTTTTTTATGAAAATAAAAAATAAATCTCCCGTCCTCCAACGTGGAAGTAAGACAAGGTCTGAAGATTATCCAGGATTTACTTCAACAAAGCCGGACCCTCCCTCCTTCACAGGATTCGAATAAAACCCCTGAAACGGTATTGCATCACGTAGCAGGCCACCCAAAATTTCTCATTATTCAGTTTTAAAGGTCAGATAAAATTCTAATGATCAACTCATAAATAAAGACTAATTAAACGTGTAACACAATTGCCTCCTCAGACAACAAATACCAGGGGAAAGAATAAATTTGGAAGTAGACCCCTGATGAACAACATAAATAATTTAGATCTACAATAATAATTGTTTTTTAAAATATTTTTTACTTAAAAATACATCAAAATAAAATTATTTTATTTTTTAAAAATTATTTTTAATATCAACACATCAACAAAATCTAAAAACACTAAAAAAATATTAATTAAAAGTAAAGAAAAAATTTAATTTTTTTAAAACCGCTTTCAGAACACAAAAACAAAGAAAAAAGCATACAAGATGCTCCTAAACTTGAGCTCCACTCCATATAACTGGCATTAATAACACCCATCATTCTGCAAACACCAATTTCAACTTTGAAATAACTCAATTGCCTTCTCCAAATAGCCTGAACACAAGATTCTTGCATCAAATCATTGCAAATGAATGTGCATCATGTTCTCTATTCAACATTGAATTATTTCCTAATTGCATTTCTCGACAGTTGGGTATAAACCACAAAACTTGATTTTCTCAAATGCAACTGCATTTCACTAAGATGTTTACTATTAATGCCTACTCTTTAACTCCCTTTCTGTCCATCTTGCATTTACCGGACTAAGAAGCACATAAATAGAGTAACCAAGAAATTTAACAGGAAAAGTAGCACGATCCAAATAAAGCACAAATTTGAGGCCGATGATAATGAGAAACTCAGTAGTTGACACCTGGTTAGAAGGACCTCAAAAAGTAAAGCAGATGCAGTGACAAATACTAAATAATCCATTACAACAAACTCAAAATCTCCATGAAATGGCCCCGGCGAACCATAAAGTCAATTAAGCTTCTAAGAACTCATTAACCTTTAACATGGCAATTACTATTTGAACTTTTCTTAGAAAATATTGAAATTAATAGGACCTTTATGAAAGCATGGCTTTAATTTTTCAATAATTTAAAAAATAAGTAGCCCAGAACATTTGTCCCTAACTTGTATAAGCTTAGCAGCATGACTGGATCTACAAGTTGTTCCTTAATCCCTAACTGTTATAAGCATCAGAAGCTATATGTTAATTCCAAAACCAGTTCAATCACAAGGCATGAATCGAAATACATATAGCTTTCAGAACTGCTACAGCTCCCCTAACTTTCAAGTGCATAGATGGTTCCATTTTCCTTGACAGTCAAATGTACCAAAAAATAAAAACGATGGGATCAAGGAAGCAGCAAAATGTGAAAAACAAGCATTTAGCTAGAAAAGTAGCGAAATTACAGAATTACAGCAAACAATGGAAGCTGGACAACATGGCAATATATCAGCTTCAACTGAAGTAATTTCATGTCAAGAAAACTGCACATTAATTTCTAACCTTCAGATGTACCCCTCACAGAAGAAGGTTTGTTGTATTGTGTTCACAAGATACAGAATTCTATTCCTCTAAATAGCTTCAAAACTGCTTTCTTTTATTTCTAAAAAGTCTCTCTCTTTTAGAATAAACATAAAAGAGAGCAAAGAACCCTACAGCGGACATAGACACTGAACCCCATGGAAATGGTGGGTCCTTAAAACAAACAAGTGATGCCTCCAATTCCTGGGATGCATGATAGACCAGAGAGTGAATGGCATACATATCATGGTCAGAGGACCGCAGATAATATAAAGCCATGTCAAAGTCCAAATGTGATATTGCAGAAATTGCTTTGTCCAGCTTGTACTTGAACAGGTTCCATCTCTGAACAAACTCAATATGCCGATTCTGTTTAAGGAGATTCCTGTCCCCACCATGTGCTGCAATTGATTCAAGAACATCAATAACACTAGTTATACTGTAATTTAACAACGTCAACAGCACATTTCTACGAGCTGAATCTTTCTGCACAAACGACAAAGATGAAATCTCTGAGAAAGGCCCAAATGGAGTTTGTCCAACACTCCATGTATAATCCACCAAAGTATTATTATGCCTTGGACTCCATGACAAATGGGTTGGTGACACTCCCCACATACTCTGTAGAATAGAACCAACAAGCGGTCTCTCAAGCATCCTAGTATGTGTAAACACGTGACGACCATTGCAGCTATAATCACTCACAGTCTGTGTAGTCTTTGTCCTCACTGCAATAATCATATCCCTAAACGCAACAGATTGATGATACCGATCAAGCATCAACATCATATTGTAATCCAAATCAAACACATAAACAGGCAGCACTCTACTGAAATCCTCCTCAGGGATGCCTGCAATCCTCCTAAACTCCTCAGCAGAATCAGATAATATCTGATGCAATCTCTTCGAGTCCAAATACTCACTGACAATTAAAGTATAATTTTCAAACAAGAACCTCGAAGTATAGGAATTAATTGACCTGGAAATCGCAAACGAACAAATGGGACACTGATCATAATTCACTTCATAATTCCTAAACGCCAAATTCTGATTCCTCAACAACAACCCACCTTCATTAGCCTCATCCATAAACGTCCTCTCAATCTCCTTCCAATCAAACCCACTCAAATCCTTGGCACTTTCAGACCCATAAATATGTATAAACTCAACTATCAAAGAATTCTCAAAATGCACAGGAATTCTCAAAGAGGGCACAAGTAATACCTGATAAGCACTCCAAATCAACGACGCCAAGTCCGCTAACAACGCTTTTTGCGACTTTGGTCGCCCGTGCATTGCCGCAAGAGGGTGAAATTCACCTCTAGGCAAAACCCCATCTCCAGATAAAGCCGGGCCATAATCAACAGGGCCAGCAGATAGATCAATCCAAAGATACCTCTCTTTACCAGTCCAAATAGTTCCTAAACATTTAGTGAGGCCAGGAGAGGAGTCTCCAGCCGAATAACTATACGCATATTTCTTGGGTTGCGAACCCAAATTAATCAAATAAACATAAACCCCATGCACAGGCTTTTCTCTATAAAAATCTTGCTTGATTATCCGGTCAACTGTGTCGTAAGGGATGGAAATGAGAGGGGTTCGGAGGGAAGATGTTGTCTCGGAAACTGCAGATTTAAGGGCCTCGGAAAGGCGAGATGAGAGGGTGGAGCTCGCGTGGGAAATGTCAAGGTGGGGGGAGTGCTTGATGGAAAGATGGTGGGAATTTTGGGAAGGGATGGGGTCGGTGGTGATGACGTGGAAGCGGTCGGCGATGTTGGCGGTCGAGAGGAAGGAATAGAGGAGGGAGGAGGAGGAGGAGGGGAAGGAGGGGCCGACGAGACGGATGTTGAGCGAAAGTTGGACGGTGAGGGAGAGGAGGGAGGAGATTAGGGAAGGGATGTGGGGGGGAGGGGAAGCGAGCGAGAGGGATTTTTTGAGGGAGAGAGGGAGGGAGGGGAAGGAATCGTTGGTGGAAAGAGGATCTAGAGATGATTGGTGAGAGAGGAAAGAGTCTAGGCCTGGGATTGGGGAGGGAGTTGTGGTGGTGAGGAGGAGGAGGAGGAGGAGGAGGGTGGTGGTGGTGGTGGTGGTGGTGGGCATTTTGGTGAAGCAGAGGAGCGAAAGGTTGGTGGTAGAGGATTTGGGGATCTTAGCAGATCATTTCAGATTCAGTGAGGAGGTTTCGAGTCAGTGACGAGCAGAGGGGAGCAGTGTGGGAGACTCGGTAGTATAAACATCGCTCCAGCCAAGGCTTTGAAATAGGTTGATTACAATTTCTTTCTTTCTCTATGTGATTTTATGAAAAGAGACCAGAGAAAACAAGACAGTGGACTAAATAGGTCATTTAATACAAATGATTTTATGAATTTGTTTTTTTTTTTTTTTTTTTTTTTTTTTTTTTGTAATGGTGATCTCTCTCTCTCTCTGGTTTTGAATTTCTACTAGTTGAAAAGCTATGGAGAATTGGAAGTTGCCTCTTGCACTTTTTAGCTTCCAAAAGAACCCATAGATTCTTCTATCGTTCAACCAAATCTCTTTGAAGAAGCACATTAATGGTTGATGATGATTTTCCATCACACTACACATGACGAAGTGTAAAGCATGAATTGAAAAAACATTTAAAATTTTAATACCAAAATACTTTTTATTTGAAAATTATTAAAATAATTTTTTTTATTTTTAAAAATTTATTTTCAATATTAACACATCAAAACAATCTAACAATACTAAAAAAAATTAATTTAAAATAAATAAAAAAATTCAAACTTTTTTTAAAAATACTTTTAAAACATAAAAACAAGTATACTCTAAAATCAATGAATGATTGTTCATATAAACAATAATAATAAAAAAAAAAGATCACATGTTCGGGCTAAACAGGGAACATTGTTTGCATTTAAAAAAAATAGAAAGTTTTCATATTAGTTAAAGCTAGATTATTGACTTGTGCTACGCTGAAAGTAAAAAAATATTCAGATATTGCTAATGTTTATTTTTATAGTGGAAAAAGAAATTAAATTGTGTGAGTGTTGAACCGATGTAACCTAGTTGAATATACGAGTTCAAAAGCGATCCATACAACTCATAAAAACATAGTTTGACTAAAAAAAATCAAGATGGGAAAGGCCTACTACGGTAACTGAAATTCGTAGTTTTCTCGGATTGGCAGGGTATTAAAGAAGATTTATCGAAGGGTTTTCAATGATAGCAACTCCATTAACACGGCTCACCAGGAAGAACATAAGATGGGAGTGGTCAAAGGAGTGCGAAGAGAGCTTTCAAGAATTGAAGAGAAGGCTTACTACTGCCCCCGTACTAATCCTTCCATCCGAAACAGAAGGCTTTGTAGTCTATAGTGATGCCTCAAGAAAAGGATTGGGTTGTGTTCTAATGCAGTATGGAAAAGTAGTTGCCTATGCATCGAGACAACTGAAGACTCATGAAGTCCACTATCCAGTTCACGACTTAGAATTGGCAGCAGTAGTTTTTGCTTTACGAGTATGGAGGCACTACCTATACGGATCCCAGGTCCAAATTTTCACGGATCATAAGAGCTTTAAATATCCGATGTCGCAGAAGGAGTTGAATATGCGACAACGGAGATGGGTAGAATTAATTAAAGACTACGACTGTATTATAGATTATCATCCAGGAAAAGCGAATGTCGTCGCGGATGCTCTCAGCCGTAAAGACAAAGTGATTAGGAGTGGACCAACGACTTGGAATGAGGAAACCATGATGGAGCTAAAGAGATTGGGGGCAATATTAGGTGTGAGTCCGAAAGGATCCTTAATGGCTCAACTAAGGGTGAAGTCAGGATATCGAGAGCAAATATTAGAGGCACAACTGCATGATGATGAAGTGTCAAAAGTGAGAATCAAACTGGAATCGGGGGGTGAAACTCTTTTTTGAATGGGTGATGATGGAATAGTGATGTTGGGGCGACGTATATATGTGCCTGACAACAAAGCCCTTAAACAAAAGTTACTACAAGAAGCTCACGAGTCTAAGTTCACTGTACATCCAGGTAGTACTAAGATGTACTAGGATATGAAGCAGTACTATTAGTGGCCAAATATGAGAAAAGAAGTGGCTTGTTACGTGGCAGAGTGTAGTATTTGCCAACAAGTAAAAGTAGAACACCGAAAACCGACAGGGCTGTTACAACCATTACCAATCCCTGAGTAAAAGTGGGAGATGATCACAATGGACTTTGTATCGGGACTACTCAGAGGAAAGAGGAGAAATGATGCAATCTAGGTCATTGTGGATCGACTAACTAAGTCTGCCCTTTTCCTACCAGTAAAGATGACAGATCCAGTTGACAAGTTGGCTAAGATTTATGTGAACGAAGTTGTAAGGCTTCATGGAGTCCCAATATCAATTGTTTCAGACCGAGACCCAAGATTTACTTCACGTCTCTGGCCGAGCATACAACGTGCCTTAGGGACAAATTTGAGTATCAGTACTGCCTTTCATCCACAGACTGATGGCCAATCTGAGAGAGTGATTCAGATCTTAGAAGATTTACTTAGGGCATGTGCTTTGGAATTTGGTGGAAACTGGGAGGAGCACCTGTCACTAGTAGAATTCACGTATAACAACAATTATCAGACAACAATTGGAATGGCCCCATTTTAAGCTCTTTTATGGCAGAAAGTGTAGGACACCCTTGTGTTGGGAAGAAGTTGGGGACAGAAAGTTGAATGGGGCGGAATTAATACAAATCACTACTGAAAAAGTGAGGATCATTAAGGATCGAATGAAAGTGGCTCAAAATAGACAGAAGAAGTATGCAGATATTCGAAGAAGACCACTTGAATTTTGTCCTGGAGATAAAGTATTTCTGAAGGTAACTCCATGGAAGCACATGCTGAGATTCGGCATGAAGGGGAAGTTAGCTCCGAGGTTCATTGGACCATTCGAAATTCAAAAACGTATTGGACCTGTAGCTTATGAAATAAGCTTGCCCTCACAGTTGGCCAAGGTTCACAATGTATTCCATGTTTCTTTGCTGCGAAAAGCCGATGTAGACCCTTCGAGAGTGTTACCTCAAGTGCTAGTGGAGGTAAAAGAAGACTTAACACTTGAGGTAAGATCGATAAAGATACTCGATTGGGGCGAGAAAGAACTTCGTAATAAGAAAGTTCCCATCATCAGAGTCTTATGGCGAAGCTCTCAAATCGAGGAAGAAACATGGGAGAGAGAATCAGAAATGAGACGAAAATTCCCCGACTTGTTTATAAACTCAGGTACATCACTTAAATTTCGAGGATGAAATTTATATTAGGAGGGGAGAATGTAAAACCCGAGAAAAATAATAAATAAATAAAAGTGAAAGAATTCATGCATATGATTAAATAAAAATAGAAATTCAGAAATTTTTTAATATAAATTTCCGGGCGAAATAATTCGAGACATTATAATAAACCTGGTACTGTTGAGGGTTAGATTTAATTGAAGAGAATAATGCACTTAAAGGAAAAAGGGGGTCTAAATGCAAATAAGGGAAAATATAGAGTATAAATACTCTCTCCTCACCAAGACAATCGGTAGGAACCATAAGGAGAGAAAATATGGAGTTTTATACCCATTCTCGAGAAATCAAGAGAGAGACACTAAAATTTCAAGAATCCATCCAAGATTAAGAGCTTAAAGATGGGATAAACACTTGAGAGCAAAGGATTACCAAGAAATTGAACAAGAAGAAAAGACAGGAGGGAAATTAAACAAGAAGAAAAGAAAGGAGGGAGTTGAAAATCTTCAACTGGTTGAAGATCAAATTCTTAATTTGTATCGGGTAAAGTATTCTAAACATGATCTTAAAAAAATTCATTTTTAAATTCGATGAAGAATTGATGCCTTGATATTGAATCATAGGTTAGGGTTCTTAGACTTAAATTGGGGAAAAAGTACTTATTGTTGAGATTAAGTTAATTCATGTGTGTGGTATGTAGTTTATGAAAGTATTGTGTGAAGGGGAGGGGGAGACGAATCTGGACAGACTTGTCTCCTAACTTTCGATGAGATTTCGGGTAGGAGGATAAGGGGATTAGGATCGAGTTCCCCATATAAATTGTAGATTTGAATGTTAGCTAACCAAGGAAACTGGTCTTGCTCAATTTGAAAATATAGAACTCCAGTTATGGGTTATCAACTGAGACTGAGTCGTGACTGATTATGTAGGGCAGTAGGACTAATTAGTAAATGAACAATTTTGACTATCTTGGAGGTAAAATTGGGTTCTCCTCCCTCAGAGAACTAGTAGCCTCGTGTCTTAGCTTTCTAACGAGATCAATCTCAGTTAAAATGGAGTTTTAGAACTTTAGATATAGTTAAAAATCTGATGAGTGTTCAGACAGTAACAGTTGGAAATTGGACAGTAACAGTTCAAAGTCAAACAATAACAGTTGGAAAAGTCAGACAGTAACGGTTGGAAAAGTCAGACAGTAACGGTTGGAAAAGTCAGACAGTAACAATTCAAAGTCAGACAGTAACAGTTGAAAATTGGACAATAACAGTTGGAAATTAGACAGTAACAGTTGGAAATTGGACAGTAACAGTTCAAAGTTAGACAGTAACAATTGACTTTCATGTGAATACTATAAGTAAGAATATAAAAGAATTGAGTCATACGAACACTTGTATATTGAGATATTAACTCTGAAAATATACATAATATATGTATGTATGTTATTATGAGGAAATGAACATGCATAGAAAGTAACATATGAGTAATGGATGAATATGAATTCTCTATAATATCGGCTTGAAAGAATCATAACAAAAAAAAAAAAACTTCCTTATGATTAAGGAGGAGCAACCAGGATTGGATCTTCTGTTAGGGGAGGTCGCGAGACAGGCGAAGCAGGTGCGTGATTTTCCCTCCTATTTGCACTTATACAATTTAGAATCCTTCTGGTGAATGCAATTATAATAAATATCGTGTTCAATGTAAATAAAGCCTAGTGTATTTACAAGATTAGCTTCGGCTAATGGCGTCCATGATAGGATTGCCGGGATATGATTTACAAGATTAGCTTCGGCTAATGGCATCCGTGATAGGATTGCCGGGATATGATTTATAGGATTGCTGGGAAATGATTTACATGATTAGCTTCGGCTAATGACATCCGTGATAGGATTGCTGGAATATGATTTATAGGATTAAACCTTGCAATGTCACCCAGTTTATGCAAGTAAATAAGATTATTCAATTAAGAATATACAAATGAGTGTTAATTGGGTTTAAAAGATTTACAAGCAAAATATAAGTTTTTTTGTTAGAGTTCTCATGGAGTCGATAGAAAGCTAATACTTCATTCGTATTCATTATATGAGCATACATATATTCTTTATCAACATAATGGTATGTTTATTTATGTAACAGGTCCATCAAACATCCAGGAAGATCATTAGTTTAGGACTCTACTTTGTAAAACTTATGTAAATATTTAACTTAAAACAAAAGGGAATTAACGTGTTTAGGTAGTATACTTTTGCGCAAACCTTGATGTATTTATAAAGGTTCAGCTTAGCATGTAGTATCTTAGTTATCTTGTAATCAACCCTTTTGAATTATTTAGGAACACTTCTTATTTTGTAAATACTTTCTTTGCATGTTAGTACTCCTTTTCCTTTAAATTTTATGATATAATGTGTTGGACTATGTTCATATTGAACTTACTCGTAAGATATATATATATATTGTGTGGATTGTATGAGGTGTGGAATTATGAGGTTTGATATAAGGTCCGGAATTAAGGGACCTTGTGATGATGGGTTGATTGAGTAAACTAATAGTAGTCGATAACTTGGGATGTCCTAAATGCAAACGAAACTCTGACGATTTTTGGAAAAAAAAAAATTACCCTCAAATAAAAAGGATATGTTGGAATCTTTTAACATTGATCGAGTCATACAGTCGGACTATTACAAATTGATAAAGCCAAAGCTGATTAGTGAGTCCTATAGTAGTTATTCCAGGAAGAAACATCATAGATAATATCATAGTGGCCTAGGAGATTGTGCATTCCATGAGACAAATGAAAGGGAGAAAGGGTATACTGGCTATTAAAATGGATATGGAAAAGGCCTACGATAGATTACAATGGAATTTCATTAGAGATACTTTTACTGAGGCAAAATTGCCAACTAATATGGTTACCTTGATAATGAAATATATAAAATCTACTTCTATCAATGTTCTATGGCATGGTAAATCTACAGTGGATTTTAGACCATCTCAAAGCATAAGACAAATGGACCTATTATCCCCTTTTATTTTTGTTTTATGCCTTGAACGATTGTCACATCTTATTTCCAAGGAGTTTCAACAGGGCAGTTGGCGTCCTTTCAGAATTAAAAGAATTGGTCCTATTATCCCTTATTTATATTTTGTTGATGATATGTTATTATTTGCAAAGCCAATATTGATCAAATGGATAGGATTTTGGGTTTTCTCGAATCCTTCTGTAAATTTTCAAGTTAGAGGATGAACATGGCTAAGACCAAAATCTTCTTCTCAAAGAATGTCTCTCAAGCTCTAACTAATAACATTAGCAGGAACAATGACTTCAAGACTACAAAAGACTTGGGGAAGTATCTTGGTGTTCCACTCCTGTATCAAAGGGTCACGAAACAGACCTATAAGTATATTATCAAAAACTTGTAAAGTAAACTAGCTGGGTGGAAAGCAAATAGTTTATCTTTTGCAAGGAAGATTACCTTATGTAAGGCAGTGCTCTCATCGGTTCCTCTTTATCTTATACAATCAGCATTGCTCTTAAAAAGCATTTGTTATGATATTGAGAAGTTGTGTAGAAGATTCATATGGGGATAAAAGGATGGGAGAGATAAGGTTCATTTGGTAAATTAGAAGACTCTATGTCAGCCTAAGGAAATAAGGGGTTTGGGTTTGAGGAAAATGGACAACATGAACAAGGCCTTCATTATGAAACTGGTTTGGGGAGTTTTTCATAATAGTGAGAGCTTATGGGTTCGGGTTTTGAGGTCTAAATATGATAAGGAACATAGGCTAGTTCCATATCCTCAAGCTAAGCAAAGAGACTCAATATTGTGGAATGGTATTTCCAAAGTGTGGCTTTTGGTCACTCAAGGTGTAAACTGGCCATTGGGATGCGGAAACAAGGTGTTGTTTTGGAGGGATTCCTGGTTGGAGGGAATGACCCTTTGAATCTGTTTAATACTTAGAATATTCCTGAGGATCTGATGAAATGTTTAGTGGCCGATATAATGGATGATAGAGGCCAATGGCAGTGGGAAACATTTGCTCACTTTCTTCAAATCCAGATGATTATGATCTTGGCAAGTGATAATCGTCCTACATCTCAGATGAGGGGAGATAAAGCTTACTCGAGGCATTCAATAGGTGGTCATTTCTCAGTAAAATCAGCGTATCTGATTCAAAAAGAAAGTAGAGCTACTCAATAACAATATGTCCCTTTGTGGAATATCATCTGACAATGAAAGGGTTTAGAAAGGGTGAAAATCTTTCTTTGGACAATCACTCATGAGGCTATCTTGACAAATAAGGTTAGATGGAGAAGAAAAATCATTATTAACCCCCTATTCTTGTCATTGTTTGACAGAGATTGAAACAATCATCCATGCTCTCCGAGACTGCCCAAAAGCACGTGGGGTTTAGGATAAAATTGTTGAAGTTGCAAATCAACAGGCTTTTTACTCCCTTAACTGGTATTCTTGGCTAATTAATAACCTACGAGCTAACAATTTGAGCTTTAAAAGAAATTTTTTAGGGCTTGAATTCGGCATTACCTTGTGGCAAATATGGAAGGAGAGAAACCAATGCATTTTTAGTTCTTCTGATTCCTCTTCCACCAGTTCTGTTTAAATGATCATGAGGCTTGTTAATGATATCATTCAATCTATGTTTGTTAAATCTTAATACAAAGTAAATAGCAAACATATAGTTTCTATAGGGTGGAGATACCCTCCAATAAAATGGGTGAAGAGTAACGTGGATGGTTGTAGCAAAGGAAATCCAGGGGTGGCTGGAGTTGGTGGAGTCATTAGGGATGCTATGGGAAGATGGATTGTAGGTTTTGCTCTTAATATCAGGATTTGCAAGTTAGTAGGTGCTGAATTATGGACAATTACCAATGGCTTGAAGTTAGCTTAGTTTAAAGGTTTTCACAAAATTATTTTGGAATCTGATTCCACCTTGGCGGTTGAATTAATCACCAAGGATAAGTTTATCACTGACAAAAATTATAATCTAATCATGCAGGCTAGAGATTTATTAGCCAAAGACTAAGATCTGCAGGTGTTCTATGTCTACAGAGAAGTAAATTCAGTGGCAGATTGGCTAGCCAATTATGGTTTAACTAGGAGTTTTCTTTATAGATCTTCTAGTTCCTTTAATGACCCTCATGCGGGTCTTTACTGTAGTTTGTATGATGATCTGATTGGATCAACCCTACCTCGATTAATTTAATTATTTAATTAAGTGTTTAGCCCCGATTTTTAATTTAAAAAAACTAGAAATATGTGATGAAATTTAGTATCTCGAGAGATAAGAATAACTAAATAGTACTTCCACGTGTTCTGAACCATATGAAAAATTTTTCATCTTATAATAAAAAATTTGGGAGTTAGTCAACTGTGAGTTTTGGAACAGTAAATATTGACGATGTCGCCTATGAGAAATTCAACAATGTATGAATTTATGATATTATAAGAGATAAATTATTTGAAAATAAAAACATGTTAAAAAGTATACTTACTGAATAAAAGGTCTTAGTACATTGTAATTAAATAGCACATAATTATGTGGTTGTTTGAATTCTATTTCTGACAAATTTCTTCCCCTCATTATTTTTTGGTACAGGTCGTTGATTAGTACTTAAAAGTGCATTTTTATCAAGGTTTTATGTCATCATTTTGCACTTGAAGTATCAATAACTCCTTAACTAGAGCATGTTTTATAATAACATGTATAATAATATAAGATACCTTTAATTTATGGTAAATATTCATCTTAAATGCAGGCCTATCACATAAATCAAAGGATTGATTGATGAGTTTAACTACTGAAATTGAGAAGACAAAGAGAACGCTAAGCTTAGAAAAGAGATGTTGGTTCGGTCCAAACTGGAACACGATTCGGTTATTGAATCATAACTAGAGCTGTAGAACTTGGATTTAGGCCTGGTTTATATGTATGAAAAGCTAAGACATGGGTCTAAAACGTTCATGAAGAGTCTAATATTTAAAAGTGTCATTTTCGAGTTCAAATGGTAGCAACAACGGAGAAGTTGGAATCTATCCTGCAGCCCAGATATTGTTCAGTGTTCAGCCCATAACTCGAGTTCTAGAAGTCCAAATACACCGATTCTTGTTTTGTTGGAAAGTTAAGACAATATTCCAGAACTTTCATGAAGAGTATCTGTTTAAATTTTGATGTTAGCAATGATATTTTGTTTAGACAAGAAAATAAGGATTATCACCAAGTCAAGATGTGGCCATCCACTCAACAATTAGTCATCAAATCAATAGTTCCAAATTTTGGCCTATAAAAGTAGGCATTTGCTATACATTTAGACATCTTGGTTTTTAGATCAAGATCATTTCCTTACCTGCTTTCTTTCTTTGTAGTTTTAATGTTCTAGTTTTATTTCATGTTATAGTTTCATTAATCTCTTGTTTTTGCCTTTCATTTCCTTTACTATACTTATATAATCATGTTCTCCTCTTGTTTATTTATGTTTCTCTTCTTCATTATGTTTAGCTAAGTTTATTATGTCAAGGTGAAAAGGTTTCACTAATGGTGTTAATAAGTATAATATAAACTCAATATGGACTTCAACGATTATATCCTTAACAACTTGCTATTAACATGTCTTATCATTTTTATCTTATTAATTCTTAATACCTCACTTTTTAAATGGTTAATCTAGATTTGTGTTGTATAACACTTGGTACAACAAATGCTTGACACTTTCATAGCCAACCGTATGGTATAACCTACATCTATGCTATGAAACGAACTTGATTTGTTGTTAACATAAGTTAGCATCATGAATTCCTGACAATATTTAAAAGTTTGGTGTTACTTGAATAAGATAATTAATATGATTAATAATTTATAATGAGCTATTAATGACAAATCATCTGATTGGAACCTCCTTTGTGTGTGGTTTGCAGTTAAGTAATAAAAAGAGTTTATATTATACTTATTTGAAATACCATTAGTAGATCCTCTAACCTTGACAATTGTTTTTATCATTGTTTAATCTTCACTTTAATCTTACATCTCTAAATTCTCTTTAACTCATTATTATTATTATTATTATTATTATTATTATTATTATTATTATTATTATTATTATTATTATTATTTAAAATTTATATAGTTAACCTCTCTGTGGTTCGACCCCGGTCTTGCTGGGTTATTTATTATTTTGACACTCCTGCATTTGGGATAAGACATCAATCTTTTGATCGTGTTAGTCGTCCAAGATGGGAGAATATTGTCAAGTTCTCATATGAAGGCATTTCCCTACCATTGTCATGCCTTGAAACATGATTGATTCTTGTTCTCAATTGAAGCTCGAAATTGTACCAGATAAATGTTGAGATCTCTTCAACAATATAGACCTTGCATATCAAAGCCTCAACATACACCTTGTTTTTTACTTTTCTCTTCAGGTTGATCAAAAACCTGCATTAAATTAAATGAATGTTTTAAAATATGAAAAGAAAGACAATAAAATTTTAATTACAATGCATGTGTAATCTGTAACATCTCGAATGGATACATACATCTATATTGGACTAGGCCTCCAACTTTTGCTTCAAAAGGTAAATGTATGGGTAGATTCTCTATCGAGTCAAAAAATAATGGAGGAAATATCATATCAAGTTTGCATATTGTTTGGACAATATTCGTTTTAAGCCTCTCCATGTGTTGTGTTTGCAACTTGTTGGAGTATATATCTCTAAAAAAGTGATTGATCTCTATGAGTACATCACATATCTTATTTGATAATAAATCCCGGTAAGCTAATAAAATGAGTTTTTGCATAAACATGTGACGGTCATAACTCTTTATTCCATATAATCTGCAATCCTTCAAATTCATCAATTCTTGATATATTCAAGGCATGTCCATAAAGAAAATACAAACTTTTAGGTCGTTGGTAGACAAGTAATTATGCATTATTGTCTAAGGCGAAGCTGGCTTTGGGCTTTGTGATTCGTGACCCAATATAAACCAACTTCATATTTTTACGGTGACAAAACAAAGCTATACTTTTACGGTGTTGAAAATATTCTCAAACATGCTTTTTTTTTCTATGTGCATGACATCAAGGTTATGGTTGAGGAGATTGGTCTTCCAATAAGGAAGCTCCAAGAAAATACTTTAGCGGTGCAACATCCCTTTCAACTCTGCCAACAAAGAAATCCTTTCTGAACTTGTGAGCTGTTGGCAAGAATTGCCAGTGGTAGTAAAAAAAGGATGATTAACCGTCATTTGTTAGCATGAATGTCTTGTTATTTTCCATGCAATATAGACATGTTAGTTTTTCATGCGTGCTCCAACCAGAAACTATTTCATAAGTTGAAAAATCACTAATAGTCCACATCATAGTTGTTTTCATCAGAAAATTTTGTTTTCTCGATACATCATAAGTCAAACCACACACACATCTTTGGTGGCAAGTTGTAAACCGTGAGTATCATCGGCCAACAAGAATAACGAGTACCAAATGACCTGAATCAATTGAATTCGTCTGTACATAACCCAAGACGCACGTTCCTTGTCTCTACTGAAAAATAAGGATGCATATTGTTAAAGTATTACTAGGCTTCACCATTGGAATGGTGTACCATCACTCCATCCACCGCATCACATGATTGGTGCTATGTCATTTGCTCAGTAGTCGTTATGACATGAATAACCTCTGCAGTCTAGGTGTGATTAGAAAGTATCTAAGTTTTGTATGTGCGATAAAAGTCATTCCCTAGTTAGTTTTGGGTTTATAACGAGAATGTCCACATGTTCTGTACTCGGTCAACTCTGCATTTTCAAGGTAGCATAATATACAGAAGTTTAGACACATGTTAATTTTCTTGTATCCTAGATCGAGGGGTTTCATTATGGATTTAGTAGTATAGAAGTTCTCTTTTAGTTTGTTCCCTTCATATAAAATGTTTCTTGCCCATTTAACAATTCTATTATAACATGCCTTACTCAACCCATAATTTGACTTGATGGTGAACACCTATGCAAAAATTGATAATTTACTGTGATTTATGCAATCATCCCATAATGGTTCATTAGAATCTTTTAAAAGATCAAAAACAATTGATCGCGTCTGCATTAGGTTCTTCATCTACAATTAGACATTAACCGATATGACCCTAATCCATTCCTATCACATCCAAACCATATTCCTTCAAGGATTACTATTGTCATCTACAACTCCATGCACGTTGCTAAAACTAGAAGTTGACCCAACCATCTTTTCTACCATGATATCGTGAGGAACAAATGGTTCTTTGTGTGCATACCAACACAAATATTTCTCCATAAACCCTTTTTATAGAAGATGCATCGTTACAACATCGAGATTGAGAAACTTTTTATTTTTACACCTCTTGCATGGACATCTAATACCCCCTCCACTAATATTTCTCGGATTAGATAATGTATAATTAATAAAACCTTGAATTCTATTACAATAATCCATCCTCTATAACCCTTGGGGTGAATCTCTATACATCTATGAACGATCATCCATTGCTTATATCAAACCTATATAATAAAAAAATGATGACAACATGTATTAATTACCTACATTAACTAAAAAAATTTGCAAAAATATTGATTTAGCTCAAACTTATTCAATCTATCTTAATATTCTCTTCATATTTGGCCACCGGTAAAACTTTTTAAATCTTGATATATCTTTGTACTCCTAGAGTGTGTTGTGAGTCTCAACTCATGAGCTTTCCATAGTACTTTATTTTTCAATACCTTGTCTTCTGGCATGTACATTCGCCTTCTAAGTACTATCATTCCATCCTCAAAGATTTGAAATAAAGTTTCAATTCCTGACTTCACTTTGTCTCTTATCTTACCAACTTTGATATCTTTTTGTTGATCTTCTAGACTCTATCCCTGAGTACAGAATTCACTCTTAACTGAGCTAATAAGGAGTCCTTAGGTGTAATTTCTATCTTGGTATCAATCTTTCTCAACTTTTGTAATTCCCTTCCACCCCAATCATCCCTTTGCGTATCCAATGCCTTGTTTTTACAATTAAAGGCATTTGCAACAACATTTGCCCTCCTCAGATGATACTCTATTACACAATCATAATTATTGATAAATTCCATGCAACATCTTTGTCATATATTCAATTCCTTTTGTTTCATTAGATACCTCAAATTTTTATGATCCACAAAAATCCAAACTCGAGACTCATATAAAAAGTGTCTCCATAGCCTTAAAGAGAACACTAAAACAGCTAATTATAATCATGTACTGGATAATTAACCTCATGAGTTTTTAATTGTCATAAGGCATAAACAATCACCTTACCATGTTACATCAATACATAACCCAAACCTTTTTTTGATGCGTTACTTTAGACCACCAATCCTACAGTTCCTGAAGGAAGTGTCAACATCGGTGCTGTTGTAAGCCTTCTTTTCAACTCTTAGAAGCTCTCTTCACACTCTTTCTTCAATTCCTACTTCATCTCCTTCTGAGTTAGTCGGGTCATTGTAATAGCTATAGTGGAGAATCTCTCGATAAACCTTCTGTAATATCCCGCTAACCCAAGAAAACTACGAATTTCAATCACATTCATAAAATATTTGAATGTGCCAAAATGAGCATAAGAAATATTTAAGATGGAAAAATTATTTGAATGTGCTAAAAATGAACATAAAGAATATTTGAGATTGAAAAATAGATGAATGAGCTATAAATAGGCATAAAACATTTTGTAAATGAAAAATACATGGATGAGCCATAAATAGGTGTAAAATATATTGAGATTGAGAAATATATGGATAAGCAGTATAAGAAATATTTAAGATGGAAAAAATATTTGAATGTGCTAAAAATGAACGTAAAGAATATTTGAGATTGAAAAATAGATGGATGAGCCATAAATAGGCATAAAGCATTTTGTAAATGAAAAATATATGGATGAGCCATAAATAGGTGTGAAATATATTGAGATTGAGAAATATACGAATGAGTCATAATTGGTATAATAGATATTGAGATTAAAAATTGATATTGATGAATCCATAATTAAACTAAAGTATGATCAATAGGTATGGTAAGGGGTAATGAACCCTAAATTGGTTTAGACTACGAATAAGGAGTACTTATGATGATTTTATAAATGTGGTTAAATTAGAACACAAATAAAGATGATTGTGACGTTACCATGAATTCTATAATTCAAAACATAAGTGATGAATGTTACAAGATGGGTGAAGAACTAGATCTTTTTATCAAGGAGCTATTGTATGTATGATGATGATTATTCAATGAGTATAATAAAGAAAATGAGAGTTTGTCAATTGTTGAAGAGAATGTATTAAATTGAAAAGTTGACATAAAATTAATGTGTTTATAAATGTGTTAAAGATGTTGTGTTTGCTCATATGGTTTGGTAAATAATAGTAACCATGATGGTACAAATGTTTTTTTTCTTCTAATTTTCATGATTTTATATGTAATACAATTACTTTCCCTTGAAGATCTCAATCTCATTACAAAAAGTGTTGTTGTGATATTTATCTTTACACATTGGGTAGGTCCTTATAATGTCTGTTAAAATTTTGGTAAATAAATTTATATGTATGTAATTCAAGGAAGTGTTGTAACCTTACTATTTTGCATGTATAATCATGTAGCATCGCGTTTATTGATGAATTTGATGGATGGTGAGTATAAAAGAAAATTCTTTATTTTTCATATACCTGACAATTGGAAAGATGAAAATTACATTTAAAAGTTCGGGTTGTTACACTTTTTTCTTAATGAGCATAATATTATGTGACAACTCACTTTTAACATAAGACCCCCCCTCTATACATTGGGTAGGTCCTTATCATGTCTGTTAAAATTTTGGTAAATAAATTTATATGTATGTAATTCAAGGAAGTGTTGTAACCTTACTATTTTGCATGTATAATCATGTAGCATCGCGTTTATTGATGAATTTGATGGATGGTGAGTATAAAAGAAAATTCTTTATTTTTCATGTACCTGACAATTGGAAAGATGAAAATTACATTTAAAAGTTCGGGTTGTTACACTTTTTTCTTAATGAGCATAATATTATGTGACAACTCACTTTTAACATAAGACCCCCCCCCCCCCCCCCCCTCTATACATTGGGTAGGTCCTTATCATGTCTGTTAAAATTTTGGTAAATAAATTTATTGTATGTAATTCAAGGAAGTGTTGTAACCTTACTATTTTGCATGTATAATCATGTAGCATCGCGTTTATTGATGAATTTGATGGATGGTGAGTATAAAAGAAAATTCTTTATTTTTCATGTACCTGACAATTGGAAAGATGAAAATTACATTTAAAAGTTCGGGTTGTTACACTTTTTTCTTAATGAGCATAATATTATGTGATAACTCACTTTTAACATAAGACCCCCCCCCCCCCCCCCTCTATACAAAAAGCCCTTTCCCCATATATAGAAAAGAGGGTGTGGTCGTCGCGATATCAGGTGCAACAATCTACAACATAGTTTTATTATCTCTATTGACTTGAAAATCAAGATCTAAGTTTTTGGACTGCAAAAAACTATTTTTCAACTTGTTTACACCTGAAATCACTTTAAAAAAACATCATATAAGCTTTTAAAACCTCATTTGCAACCATAAAACAACCTTTAATATCTCTAAAAAATATAAAAAAATAAAAATGTAAAGACTCCGATCTACTTTTTCTAACATTGTGAGAGAGAAAAATCATCTCCATCAAACTTCCTAAAAAATTTCAACTCATTGACACCATGACCATCATTTTTTGTGGTCGTATTGTCAAGAACCAACAACTTTATCTCTTCTTAGTATTTTTCAATGACTATCTCACTCTTCTCTCAGCTTTTAAGGACTGAAATGTTAAAAAAATGAGATTTTAGATTGAAATGTGAAATGCTAAAATTCTAGGGACCAAAAAAGGGATAACTAAAAAGTATAGGGGTTAAAATAAAATTTCTACACAATTATCAAACTGAGGTCTTTTTTGATAGATTTTGGTCTTTTTTCTTTTAATTTCTATTTTTAACTACTAATTTTTATTTTGTAAAATTGATATTTAAGTCATAACAAAAAAAAAATCCCTAAACACTTTGGATGAGAAAATAGGAATAAAAAAACATATCATCCTTCATATAATTTAGGAGAGTGAAATTGCAATTAAAAAAATCAATAATTGAAATAAAAAAAAATCTACGGAGCAAGGCACCCGAACTCACAAGAGAGTTAATTTCAATTAACTCTCATGAGTTTAGTTCTGAATAAATCTAGTTTCTACTTTTAGAGTTTCAATTGTATCAATGCCTTTTATAAAATTTCAATTACTTATTAATGTTTCATTTCAGGTTACCCAAACTAACATAAATTTTTTAAATTACTAAACTCTTGAAAGTTGATTAAATAAGATTATGTATTAATTTGATAATCTATTTCAATTAAAAAGTTCAAACAATACAATATACATCATTTAAATTAAAAGGTTCAAATGACACAACATATTTATCTTAAAAAATGTAAGTTTAAGAATTAAAATTTATCCTTTTTTATATTGGTATACATAAAAAAAAACATATAAAATGACTAATATACTAATTTATTACATTCCATCTTAAGTCTTCATTAATGATGACATAAAGTAGTTACATTCCATCTTAAGTCAATTAAAAAAAGTTGTATGTACAACAATGATGAATTTTTTTATGTCTACAATTGATCTATTGTTTACTTTTTTTTCTATTGACTTTTTAGCGTAATTACCCCTAGTTTTCTTATGTTTTCCTTATTAAAAAAACTTTAATAATTTATTAAGTTTTTCTATTATATATATTTTAAATTACAGGAGTTGTTTTTTTTTGGAGAAAATTGATTTTTAAATATTACCTAATACAAGTAAAAGATGCGAAAAATATTATGGAATTTTACTATTTATATAAACAGTGAAGCTCCTTTTTATTTTTATTTTTATTTTCAATTCAACTCCTTTTTTTCATTTTCTTTTTTTTCTTAATTTTTTTTAATTTCATCATTATCTTTTTTTTTAATAATTATTCGAGTTATTTTTAGATAATTTGAATCTCGTTAAAGTAGCTTTTATATAATTTAATTTTAAACTAGGACTAGATAAAATATAGATTAAGAGGTTTTTACATGTCAATTATATCTTTCTTTTTAAAAAAGAATTCATCTTCAAACTTTTGTAATCAGTTGGGGTGGGTTGCCTTTTAGAGTGACAAATTCAATTGTGTCATATATATATATATATATATATATATATATATATATATATATATATATATATATATATATTCTCTGTTTTTACTTAAAAGAAAAAAGAAAAAAAATCGTGACCAATGAATTGATTTCATGAGCTAAGCATTTGATCGGATTGTCTATGATTGGGTTTAACAACTCGGCCAGGATGTCTTAATTAATTATAAGTTCATTCCCTTCAAAAGCCTCTTATCTGGAGGCCAGCATTCTTCTCCCCTCACAATTGAACCAAAAGTTTGAGCCGTATTCAGTTGGAGCACAAACTTCAACAAAATAATTATTTGAGTCTATATTGCGATAGTTGTGTTGTTATAATTTAAAAAATAATTATTTTATAAAAAATAATTTTAGTTGAGATTGATTTGAAAAAACATATATTTGTTTTAAATTGAAGTTGAACAAAAAGTAATTTAATGTGTTTGGTTAAAATAATATTTTTCAAATTAAAGTTATAAAATAATTAATATATATTAATATTGATGATTTTTAATTTAAATATTATAGAATTAACTACTGTTATTACATCATGAAATAAATAATATTGATAATAAATATTTTTTATTGTTCCATTAAACTATGTGCAATTTCATGACGTATGAATCTATCCAACAAGGATTACATTTTCCATGGTTGCTTAAGCACGCAACAACATCAGGTAAAATATCATCAAGAACAAAATTGGGATTGCGATCAAATTCTGCAAATGCTAAGTCATCAAGTGATCCCTGTCTAATTTATATAGTGTCATTAAATAATGTTTAACACTATTTTTTTTTAATAAAATACAATTAAAAATAAAAAATAATTTTATTTTATTTTATTTTACTTTGGACCCGGTTCAATGCATTTTTAACTTTGGCCCGGACCCGGTCCGGCCTGCACGTGAATAGTGGAGCCATGCTTCACTGTTCAGTGAAGGCATGCTCCATTGTTCACGTGAACAGTGGAGCATGGCTACACTGTTCAGTGATTTTTTCGCATGCAAAAAGCAGCAAAATACAGATTTTGATAAACTTGCGACATAACCTTAATAAATGGTAAGTCCTACCAAAAAAATTATGACTTTTGCTTAACCAAATAAAAAAAATTATGGCTGGATTCACCCTGAGCCATAATACCAAACAACCACTAAATCCAATGAAGAAATTGTGATGCTCATACCTTTTCTTGCACTTGCAAGACAAATCCATCAAGCAACTGGTTTCACAATATCCTCCTCCTTGGAGCCAAACATCCAATAGCTTATCCCCACCTTCAACTCATCATCCGAAGAGCCAACGATCACCAAAATGATATTTTTTTTTTTTTTTGAAAAACATCGAACGCATTTAAAATATTTCCATATTTGTCAGCACTCAGCAGAGACCAAGAAACATGCTCAAATATTAATAATCTTGCCCATAAAGCAGGTGATTTGCTTCTTACTTCAAAGTGAAACCTAACGAGACCTTTTATATATTTATCTTTACATTATATTTACCTTGTGTTTCCCTCTTCAAGATCCACTTGAATTTCAATTTTCCATCAACTCTGTGATAAAGAAACCTATCTGTGAAAAGAGAAGCAATTAAAGATGGGTAGAGAGTACAGCATCCTATATATATATATATATCATTAAATGATGAGTCAGAATTAAATAGCTACATAAATTTGCCCCACACTTCCCTTCTCATCAATGTACAATCAAGCTTACTAAAATCTCTTCATACTCCTCACCTCCATCGACATCTCAAGTTGACTTCAATATCTTTCCAGTCTCCAATATATGACTTCTTAAGAGTCGACGCATTTGAGAGGTAAGAAACAGGGAGTAAAGCAGAATGAACCTCCCCAGATTCGATGCTTACCAACCACACAACGCAGGAGGCTCGTTCCATCAATTTACTGATAGAACATGGTGGATGAAGAACTAATGACCACCCCTGGCTGCTCCGACAAATGATGGAACAACCCTCGGTGCTATTTCAAACTGCTGAAGCTACTGCCAAAAAGCTGAAACCAGATACAATATAAATGCAATTATAGTGTAGTGCTATGAACTTCTCCCTTTAGGTTTTGGTGACTGCTGAGGCTGGTTATATGGAGAAGCACGCACATCACTTAAGCTCCTCAATGGCTGTCCATTCCTTGTTACAAATCCAGCCTGTGTTCTAGTGCCATTTTTAGCATTCATGTTTGACTTGTTACGATCTGCTTGCATACTTTGGAAGTAATACGAAGAGCTAGCCATATCCTTTAAGTTTGGTAAAGGCTTTAGTGCTTCAACAACTTCACTCATCTGGGGTCTGGCTTTGGGATCACGGCTTAGACACTGGGCAGCCAACTGAATGGCTTTCTGAGCTCCTTTGATTGAGAAATGGCCTTCAAGACGGGGGTCTAATAAGCGGTAGAACCTTCTCTTGTCCCCAAAATGTGGCCTTGCCCATTCCACGAGGTTGTGCTCCCCATGTGGTCGGTTTTTGTCCATGGATCTTCGGCCAGTGAGCATTTCAAGTAAAACTACTCCAAAGCTGTAGACATCACTCTTTGATGTCAAATGTCCTAAACCAATGTGGAAGACATAAGAGTTAAATAAACACAACAGACAAGGATACGTACTGATCAACAAGCAAGACTCCAGCAAAAGACAGCAAGTTGCCAGTTATGAAAATTAGTTCAGTGATAGCGTCCATTATGCAGATTTTGTATGATTGATTCTAGAAATATGGAGTGTCTAATCTTATAATTTGATACCAGGGTGTCTAATCTTATAATTTCAAGAAATACAGAAACACAGGAGTTCGAACTCAATTGGAAACTTAATCCAAATTCCATTTCACATTCTACCTTTCTCGACAAGCTTGAGTCCATATGACTAAAGGCCAGAAGATGGCTGTTTAAATCATACATCATGTTCTTCCTTTCACTCATATATTACAATGTAGTGGTGTTGTGATAATTATAGCAATAGAATGAAGCCATTATATAAGGTCATCTTTGATTCCAATTGCCAGAAGCTGAAAAAGAATTCCCTAATTATCAGACTAACAAGATTGAGTGGTAACAGACATAGTGAGGACCACGACACTCACTCTCTAGAGTCAATGACATTGGAGGGAGTTCTCTTCTACAGAAAGACAACCCCCCCAGCCTCTCTCATTGATATAGGATTTGTGGCCTCTTCAAACCCACATGCATCATCATACATTGGAACATGTTCTTCCTTTCACTCATATATTATGATGTGGTGGTGTTGTGAAAATTATAGCAATATAATGAAGCCATTATATAAGGTCATCTTTGATTCCAATTGCCAGATGCTGAAAAAGAAGTCCCTAATTATCATTATTGCTGAGAAAAAGAGAGGAATAGGGAGGTTTTTTTTTTTTTTTTTTTTCTTTTTGTCAATTTCCCAACAAAACCCTAACATAAGGGCTACATTCAAAAATCATATTGTTTAGTATGGAAAATCAGGGAATTTTTAGCTCAGGGGGTATTTTACTATTTAGCCTACAATTATTCATTCAAAGGCATGCATACATCTATGCATAAACACATAGCAAGGAAAAATAAATAGAGCCACTCACCAGTCATCACATATTCCGGGGCAGCATAGCCATAAGTTCCCATAACTCTGGTTGATACATGAGTTTTACCTCCATCAGGAGCATCCTTTGCAAGTCCAAAATCAGAAAGTTTGGCATTGTAGTCCTAAAATAGTAATGTCTTGTATCAGAATCAGAAAGGGACTGGAAAGAGGGAATGATTAGTGAAGTAATTTTCCAATAGATACACATGTTAAGCCACATACCGCATCTAATAATATATTAGATGTTTTAAAATCACGATATATTACTGGTCTGTCAGCCTCCTCGTGAAGGAAAGCAAGACCTTGTGCAGCACCAAGAGCAATTTTCATCCTGATAGACCAAGGAAGGGGCAAGGACCCTTCTGCACAGAACATGGTTGTTACCAGAGAACATTAAACATCAATTGCTAATGAATATCTTAAGCAAGAAGAGCATAAGAGAAAGGAGAATATGTGTAGATTTAGGGAGCTCTAAAATCATTTGCTGAAAGAAAGATAACATCTGAAGTAGGTTTTTAATACGTAGACTTTCGAAGTGGTTAGATCATAGATGAGCAATAATTCCTGGTTACCTTTTACTTATTGAAAAAAAAAAGTTACAAACCATGTTAATAAATGGAAAAAACCAATGAAGCCACTATATAAATCCCTTGAACATTCAAAATCTTCTGAAACCTATTTCTACATGATACGTCAATGGATCCTTCTTCCAAAGTGGTAGTGATGTGCTCCATCTAGAGGAGGTTTATAGGTTTTGTGAGGAATATGTTGCCACTAGCTGATAAGTTTCACAGAAATGAAGTACGCCCAATGGCAGACTCCTACAATTCAAGACTACGTAAAGTCAATACTAATTCCTAAACTTAAATCAACTTTTACCAAAAGCGACATCTATCTACCTGACTAGAATGCAATAAACAATATTACAGTGATGTTGGTTCTTAGGCAGAGCCATAGACACTGCTTCAGACAGTTGGACCTATTGCTCATTTGGCCAAGAAAAAAACCACTAAACTGGGAAATTAATATACAGATACCAGTGCAAGTGATGGCCTAATAGTTATTTACCTTCAAGTGGGACTGATGCACATCTAAAAGATGCTAATCTCAGTGCAAGTGATGGCCTAATGGTTATTTACTTTCAAGTGGACTGATGCACATCTAAAGGATGCTAATCTCCAAAGTTCTACAACATTGTGTCAATAAAATTTGAAGGCTCTAAGACTTATGGAATAAGTATTGGAAAAGCACATCATGTACATAGCAAGAACCTTGACACTTTCTAAAAGACTTCAAATGTATAAGCTAATTTATGTGCGTCGGAGATCCTCTTTTCTGTGGTAAAATAAGCATATCATGAATGTATTATGTTTGAAACATTAGGTGTGTCAACATAAGAAAGGTATTGGTTTTATGAGCATAGAAAATCATGGTAACATACACTAATTTTGGCACAAAGAAAAAAAATTTGATAAGCAATTACATCTGGGATAAATTAGGAAAATTCTAGCCTACAGCTTTGCAGTTACATACTTCTGAAGAGGTGATTCTCCAAACTTCCTCTAGGCATGAACTCATACACCAGCAACCTTTGATCATCTTCAATGCAGTAACCAACCAATTTCACCAAGTTTTTATGCAGAAGGTTCCCAAGAAAACTAACTTCAGCCTGAAATATTGTGAAAAAACATGACCAATAATATAAAGTAAGAGAATCATCTTTTATTTTTCCAAGAACAAAAATCATCTAGCATTTGAAAGACCAAGATAGAAGTGACAAATAGAGAGAGATCATACAAGCCACTCTTTATGACCCTGAAGTCCATCATGGTTGAGGGTTTTGACTGCAACGGTAAGCCCAGTGCCAGGTTTCACAGGAGCAGTTCCATTCTCCTCAATCCAACCTTTGAAGACACACCCAAACCCACCCTCCCCAAGAAGACTCTCAGGCCTAAAGTTTCTAGTTGCTAATTTAAGGTCATTAAATGTAAATTTTCGGAGCTGAGAAGCAAGCTTCAATTCCTCACTGAATGTTGGAAGTGAGGATGCACTCTCTGCGTTGCTAGTCGTGGTAGTAGAAGACATAGCTGGAACAATAGGTTGGTCTTTGTTCTTCTCGTTTTTAGATTTACTTGGCACTGAAAATCAAAGTAATGGGCAATTACTTGCTATTATTCAAATCCAGAAGTATATTTGTCTCTTAATATTTATAGATAACAACTTATTAACAACGTTTCTCAAAAGAACTAATTGGAAAGGTGACAAATTTCTGAATTTTAATCTAGTTCATTGAAGAACTAATTGCAGTCATGTTATTCGATGCATGGATAATATGGTAACTGATCACGATAGACCTGTTAATCAAGGAACAACATGCCACACCAAAATCATCATGAGATGACAATCTTCAAAAAGGGTCCATCAATTTGAACACGCCCTTTAATTAACGGTACTAACTAAAAGGATAAAAATTCGGGAACACTTTTAACTCGCTTTTTCTTAATTTGCCTTGAACCAAATCAACATAACATTAAAAAAATTAAGAAAAAAACTATCGAAAGCAATATCCACACAAGCCTATAGACATATAGTTCTGCATAAAATATCAGTTGATCAAAACATTACAGAAAAAAAAACAAACAACAGAGAGATGTTTACCATAGTGAGTTGAGATGCCACTTAAAGAGCTATCAACTTTTGACCTTGAAGGCATGCAGCTTCCCGTCGACCTGAATTTAAACCAACATCCAATATCCTCCTCGTCCTTTTCATTTCCTTGATTTTTCTTATTTTTCTTGCTCTTTGATTTCTCCTTAAAATTCTTTACCTTTACTGAATCTGGACTCAAACCCATCTTCATCTTCATAAATATAAACACTCAATCAAAAGTTGTCAAATTAATCATAACAGAGAAAACCCATTTCAAAGATACAAACTTTAAATCACCAAAACCATCAACAATAGAAAAACAAGTGATTATGAGAGGAAATCAGTGATGCCCAGTTGTGAAGTTTAGTCAAAAGGAGTTTTGAGAGAGAGAGTCAGACAGACAGACGCGCTTGAGAAAGAGGGAAAGTGTTCATCATAGGGCAGTTTGGGCAGTTTGAAACAGCAAGCAAGGCAGCTTGGGCAAGAGAGAGGAAAGGAGTGGTCATAGCAGTAACCTTGGCATTTTCCAATTTCCAGGCAACAAATAGAGGTAATAGTAACTCAATCCCTTTAGTTTAACACAACTAATAAATTAATCCTCATTGTTTGAGAAGTTATATGTTTAATTCTTAGATTTTTAATCCGTTTACATGCGGGAGTGTTTGTTTCAGATGTGGGGGATGAGTTGTTTCAGATGTGGGGGATGAGTTTTGTGTGTGGGACCATCAAAAAAGTTAAAATAAATAATTATTATTAAATGTTTTTTTATTTAATTTTAATTAAATATATATTTTTTAAAACTATTTTTTTAAACTGCAATTAAAAATATTTTTCTTAAACTTATTTTTTAAAAAATCTTAACCGCAAAAACTACATAATACTAAGGGGTTTGACATATGATAATAATTGTTTTTCAAAATATTTTTTGCTTTGAAATATATTAAAATTAAAAAAATATATATGTTTTTTATATCAGCATATCAAAACAATCTAAAAATATCAAAAAATTAATTTTTTAAAATCACGGTTCAACGACTAAAACAAACATTGTGTGATTCTTTCTAAGAACAGTTACTAATAATCATTTATAAAAACTAACTAATTAATTTCTATAAACTAAAAATACTATGATACCTTACATAAATGAAGCATCAATAACTTGTTTTTTTTTTTTAATAGAGTGAGATTTTGGTTGGGTAAGTTATAATTAATTATTTTTATTTAAAGAAATTAGTAATTTAGTCCCTACAGTTAATAAACTGTAAATTAATCCATTAATATTAATATTTATTTATATCCACTTCTGGGTGGTGGATGTATGAAGAGAAAGAGAAATGATGAGGGGCTAGGAAGGAAGTTTATTGCAGGAACCCCGTAGTGATTGAAGAAATGTCATTAATTTCTTATTAGTTTTTGAAAGGCTGAAGAATCGAGTTATTATTCGCCAAACTATAGGAACTAAATCATTGAGGACTAAAGTATAATTAACTCTCTCTTTTTGGCTTAACAGTTGCTACTAAGTTTAGGATTTTACTAGATTGGTGTTCCCTACCATACCGCGAGCTAAACTAAACTTTTTTAATTTATAAAAAAATATTTAAATGACAATAATGCTTTAAAAAAAGTAAAAAAGCTTTAAAGTTAAATTAAACCTCGATTAATTTAATAATTTAATAAAAATAAATAAATATTAACAACAAAAAATATATAAAAAAAATGATATAAAATATTAAAGGATATAATTGAAAGGATAATGTAATTAAGAGATTGATTAAAAAAGAAACTTAATAATCATTTTAATAACAAATAGTTGTCACATAGATTTTACAAGAGTTTGTATTATTGCAAATTTATTAAGACAAATATGAATTCTCTCGTCAGTGTAATAAAACACCAGGTAACGACCATTGTCACTCCTTAAAGAGCGAACTAGTATTCAATTTAACTTTTTTTTAACATGCATATCCTATTTATTAGCTTTGCAAATATTATATGTCTTTCATTTGCAGAAAAAATATAAGCTCACCCTTAAATATCAACCATTACCAAGATCTACAAGAAGCAAATACGAGAGTTCAACTTGGACAAAAGTAAGATAACTTCCTAAGAAATGAGATGGCTCGGTTAATTGATCTGATAGGACAAATTATTCACTCTGAAAAAAAGCCCCATACATGGAAGCCAATACTAAGAAGCTCCCAATGAATATGTCTTTTTGTCTTTTTTCACACCTTCATCAAAAGATTATTTCTTATATTTATTTGGTTAATCAAAGTTTTTAAATTATTGTCTTTAACGTTTTGAGTTCTTCAAAGATTTATGTTGTCCTACCTTAAAATTCATTGTGATTTGCTACAAACCAATTACATCAAACATCTTCACTTTTGTCTAAAGCCACTCAATTAAAAATCACAAGAATCTTAAAATATCAAGTTGGTAAGTTGATGAGAAAGGGACAAGTTAAGTTTGTGAAAAATAAGGTCATAAATCACATTGTCACCGAATCATCTTCAGCGTAACTAGTGGTTGGTAAATATTGATGAGACACATATATTGACGGGGAAGCTGATCTAAGAAAGGTCTTGCATTGTCAATTATTTTTTTATAGAACTTTGCTATTCTGCATTTTTGTTTTAGATTGCTTCTCATCTTTTTAGTGAAACATGTCTTTTCCATCTTTTTGTTGTTTTGAAATCAAAAGATATTTTTTTTATGAAAGTAATTACTTGACATTGTATTGTTGTCCACAATTGAATAAATATAATGGTAAAAATGATTGAATCCCAAGACGTGCTATGCAAAACACTAAGAGGCAACCCCTTTGAAATTGTTATAACCCATAAAATTACAAATATTTTCAACATATTATTCATTCCTAATTGATACAAATGAGGGTAATTTTTTTTTTTTAAAAAAAAATATCATGGTCCTTTATATAAGATCTAACATAAACAATTCTTGAGTTCTATTTTTAACTTTTTAGAATTATGCATTGCATGATACCATCTATCATTTTAATAACCCAACATTTTAAAGCATATATATATATATGATAGTACTGTAAAAACAAAAGATACATATTTATTATGTTCATGATATGAAGTTTACAAACACACCATAATTTACATATCATAAATTCAGATATCTACACCATAAAATTTTACAAAATATAAGTTGTTTGTTCTTACTACCACTTAGATTATTACATGATTTTTTTACAAGGTGCATACTATTATATTGCTAGACGTCATGGTCATGAGATAGTCGTGTTACAATTAACTTGATGTAAGTGTATAAACATTAATTATGGTACAAAAGAGTAATAAAGCATATAGTCACGATTAAGATTAATATTTAACAAAGTAAATTCACATTAATCATTTTCTACCAAGTCTACTTTAAATACATTAATTCATATCTTCATTTAACAATAATTCTCGTCACTTTATTTCAATCTATGTCCAACAATCAACCAATTTTATATATTATGATTTAGGAATTAACATATGGAGAATCCTTCATTATGAAGATGGTTCATCTTTGACCATAATCAATTAATACAATTTCACATGATTTCTGGTTAATAATAATATGTTATAATTGTCCTTTCATTATATCAATAAATACCATCAATTGAGGCTATTCTAAGTATTTACTTCCGGTTGTCATAACATGAACACCATTAACCAAAGCTAATCTCATCATTTGTTCTATCTATTCAATATGGATATCACTAGCCAAAGCTAATTTTATTATTTTTTTCCTAGCTATCCAACATTGGTACCATTAGCCAAAGCTAATCTTACCATTTGTTCCCGGCTATTCAATATGGATTCCATTAACCAAAGTTAATCTTATAATTTGTTCTAAGCTATCCAATATGGATACCATTAGCCAAAGTTAATTTCATGATTCGTTCTTGGTTGTCTTGACATGAATACCATTAACTAAGGTCATTTCATTATTTATTCCTGGATATCCTAATTAAGAATATCCTTAGACAAAGTTAATCTTTATATTCTTTATTACTCATGGTTAATCAAATAACATAATTCAGACAATAATACATTATTAAAAATACACCTTATGAATTTATCAAAATTAGATGAAGGTGAAAATCACCTACCTGCTCCTCTTGTAGTGTGTCCTTGCTCGGTTAAAGATCTAATTCCTTTTGTACATCTTGATCCATAAAAGGCTATTAATTAATATATTATCTCTAGGCATCATCAAAGATTATTTTCACACACACACACACACACACATATATATATATGCGTACACTCACACACATGTAAATATATTTATATATGTGTGTATTATTCATATCTTTGCATGGTAACAATGTTATAATAAAACATTCATTTCAACTATATTGAAAATCACCAACAAAAACTAAATCATTACAACACTAAAAATACTTAATGGAAACTGAGTCTTTACAACACTGAAAATTGGCAAAAGAAACTAAGTCATTACGACACTGAAAGTCATTAATGAAAACTGAGTTATTATAACATTAGAAACCATCAATGAAAACTGAGTCATTATGACATTGAAAGTCATCAATGAAAACTGAGTTACTATGACACTAAAAATCATCAATGAAAACTGAGTTATTATGACACTAAAAATTGTTAACGAAAACTGAGTCATTACGACACTGAAAATCATCAATGAGAACTAAATCATTAAGGTATTTCTTTTCCCAATTTCATGCTTAAAATCTAATAACCTATTTTATGGACATTGACCACATCATAATTCATTTCCAAAAGAATATGAAGTAAAATTAACATTTAATATCTCCAATTTATTACAATTTCACCCAATCCTCGAATATTGTTAAGGAGGATCCATTAATTATCATTATATTCATGAAGACCCTTCTTTTTTATTTTCTTTCAAGATAGCTGAAACCTATGTTCTTTATCTACTAAGCATACTTTTGTGTTTTTCATTATAATATCATCAAATTCTCTTATATTATAACATGACATAATGTGTTCTATATATTTCAATTTATGTAATTTTGCTAGACATTTTTAAGGATCACGTTTACTTCCATAATTTCATTTAATTTATCACAATGTTGCTAAGTAGTATTCAATCAATTCAAGTATTTACATTTCAAGGATTTTCTTTCCTAAATCTTCATGGTGGCTGAAACAAAGGCCATTATTTCCGAGTGTTCATTCCATCATTCACAATCATTTCTAATTCAAATCATTAAACACAAACTAATAACTATCCTCACATTATGTATAAACTCAATTTGTACTTTCTTGTTTGTTTATCTAAAGATGTTCATCATACAAGGATGTTTTCTTCCATTTTTTTCTCTTGCCCTAATATATTGTCTCCATTCTTTCATTTATGTAAATCATCACTTTCATTCCAAATATGTCTATGTTAATATGAAATAATCATATATCAATACTATAAGCTTATAATTAAATAAGTTCTACAATTCATCATATAAAACAAGAATATTAACACTTTTAAATATTTTGTTTCAACCTAGGTACTTCATTTAAAATACTTATCAAGGTCACTAATTGATAAATTATATCCTTCAATTATATTCTCTCTTCACTTCTTTAATAGGCCGACCTTAACTAGGGTTTTGTCTTTAACATATTTCAATTTTTTTTGTTATAAAATCTAAAAATGTCCTCTTCTTATCTCAATTTTCTAATCTCTTCATTTGGTCTTTCACAATCATGAGGTATAAGAACCTTAGGTTACCTCATTTGGGGTTTTCCTCCAATATCATTCTAATAAATTCAAAACAAAAAATACAAGAGTAAAAGTTATCCTTACCACATGAAATTAAACAGAATTTGAGGGAGTGTTTTGATGATTTTCTTCTTCTTCTTTTTGGTTTTTCCTTCCTCCTTCACTGCTATTCATACTGGTCTTTTCTCTCTCTTACCACTTCAATGTTTTTGGTTTTTCACCTCACCTCTATTCTTCTTTCACTCAAGTATCTTGTATGGGTGACATGCAAGGAATTTCTTTGGTGGAACTTGTAAGAGAAGGGGCTGCTATGACTGTTTCAGCCGACCATGGAAGAGAAGTAAAGTCACTTTTTCTCTCTCCCAATGTATTTATAACCCCTCTTAAATGAGGATGGGCCATTTTTAGATGTTCTATTTTTTATCCTAGTGTTTTTTTTTTAAGTTGTACATTGGTCGGTTCCCTCATGTTTTTTTCGCGTGGGTATCAGGTACTGCTATAACTCAATTTAACTTAATTTTTCTAACAAGTTTACAGAAACTCATAAAATTGACCTGTATGACTGATCTCATAGCTCTATTTAAAATATTTTAACCATATTAGTTTGTAAAAATCCTCTTTGCCAAAATAATCCTGAAAAATTAATTTCTCCTTTTGAATTAAAAAAATAATTTGATGTTTGCTTAAAAAAGTTTTTAGACACCCTTTTTTAAGGTGGCAAACAAATTATTCAAGCAATTTTGATTTTGAGGTGAACAAAGAATTTTAAACCAAGACATGAAAAATGAAAAACTCAAGTCCCATGTCTTTTGGGCTATATTTTTAGTTGCATGCATAATCACATGTAATTTGTTTGCTAGTCATTAATTCATAAAAACTCAAAGTTTTTATGCAAAAGTTCCAAAATCATTATACCAGACGAGGACAAAATTTATCAATTCTAATTACTTGTTCGTGAAATGATGAAAGATCATCTTTGTTATGACTTCACGTTTTAAAAATATATCCCTTGTGGTCCCTATTTGAGCTTGAATAAGTTTTTCTTTGTAAAAACCCTGAATATGATCACACCCCATACTAGGGGGAAATGAAAATTCCAATGATCAAGAATTGATACTAACTAGGATCACACCCCACATTGGAGGACAAATGAAAATTTCAAAAGTCAAATATCGATCTTAATTAAGATTATACCCCCATATTGAGGGGCAAACAAAAAATTAAAGATCAAAAGCTAAAAAGAGGTTATGAAAAAGCCAAAGAGCCCGAGAAATTAGAATGTTGGGGCATACCCAAATGGAAGAAACAAAAAATGATCAAGTCAAGGTCAAAACAAAATAAGGATGCTTGCTAAAAGAAACAAAAAGGTAAATTAAAGAAACATGATAAAATAAAAGAAAGACATTATGGTAGTGATCCTAAGTCTTTAGAACCTTGAAACACTCTTTGAGCCTAAAAATCCCTTTCTTTCTTTACAAAAAGCTTTAACTTGCATTATGTGCCTTTTAAAAACTCTTTCTAATCAAGCAAGCAAGCAACTTGGACCAATAAAAGTTCTCAAAATGCAAAAGAATTTTTTCACAAGAATCATGACATTGCAAACAAAGCTACTCGTTATTATTTATGCTTATAAAATAAGTGCAAAGAAAGAGATTTTTTTTTTCAAACAAAACCTCAAGATTTTACTCGAGTCTCTTGCTTTGAAACCTAAAAAAACAGAAGGTCACCTCATCATGTACCTTCACCAATTTCATTCTTACCTAAATAAAGGATCAAATTCTCATTTTTTCCTAAAGATTAAATCCCTTAGGAATTGTAAGAAATTCAAAACATTTTTTTTAAGCTTACATCGAATAAATTTCTATCTTAAAAAATGCAAAAAATCATTTGAGCCATAGATAACCCAATTCTGAGCTAACACTTTCTCTCAAACTTTACCCTGACAATTCTCAACCAAAAAACACATAAAAGATGCACCTTAGTGTTGAATGACATGTTTTGGGGTTACAATCAAAGAAACACTTTCAAATTTACATCTCATAATTTCTTTATAATAATTAGACTTGAATGGATTTATATCCTTGAAATTTATTAGTTGATTCCAAAAAAAGAAAACAATTTTCAAACAAAAGAAGTCATTGACACTTCTTATGAGTTGTCCTTGAAAACTTGAGCAATTGAAGGGCAACACAGTGGATCCTAAGAGGGATAACCGATGATATCCAAATCAGCTGAAAGGAAAAGAAGCTATTGTGATAACAATAATCAAATGATGATTCGGCAAAATCCATTAAAGTTATGAATGACATCTGACAATAAAAAGTGCTTCTTAATGATAATTGGAAGAATTAGCACAACTGGATCAGATGATGGAAACTTTGCTTAAAGACAATAGACTACTTGGTGAACTCCAGCAGTAGTTGAGAGTAACGCTGCACTTGAGGGGCATCTTGATGGCCAAAAATCTGATTTACCCTTTTGAAGGATGATTATGATACATGAAAACTTTTATCACATGAATGCATCAATTATGGGCAATTTGCAACAATCATCGACAATAAATAATTTAATAAACTCCTTTAGATAAGTAAGAATAATAGAGGGTTATTTCTTTATCAAAATAAAAAGAGTGGGCAATGGTGTAAAAATACCATAAATTGAGGTTCTTTGTTGTTGTGATGTCGCAGTCACACAAATTAATTCTTTATCTTAAACAAATAAGATAGTATAGAGTAAGCAAATGGTCAATCCCATGAGGAAGATTTAGTTCAGGTCTTTATGCTAAATGCTTCAAAATTAGAGGTTTTGAGGTTATCTAGGCTATACTATGGTAAACAAAATAAAGTAATCAAACTAATTAAATACACTGAAACTTATTAAGAGAAAAACCTTGGTCTTAAGTAAACATCCACCTATGAAAATCAAAACTGATCATTGAAATGATACATCAATTTATATTCTCAATATTTATCTTTCTTTAATATTAGTCAATTAACCGATCTGCAGTGTAACTAACCCTAACCATTAAACAACCACAATGTCCACACTAGTAATTTAATTCAATGACAACCTTAAGAACTAGATAGGTAGATAAATCTAGACAACATAACTATTTGTAGTCTATGTTTGATTTAATTGAATGTTTTCCCTAAAATTAACAACATAAATCCGCCATAATTATTAAACTTGGTCACTTCACAAGTTTAAATATCACAACCCTGATTTTGATAGCAAACGTAGCAATAGATTGGTTTAGAATAATAACTTAGAGTTCGCTCTAACAATCAAACTAAATAATAATATAAAATAAGCATCGAAAAATATTCATCCTCATCATATAAATTGAAAAGAAAAGATAGAATAGATCTCACCATTTTTGAAATCTGAAAGTTTTTGTATCCTTTCAACCAAGAAAAATAAGTTAGTCTTGTATGTCTATCAAAAAACTAATGAAAGAGAAAAGATGAAAATATAATTTCAGGTATAAGAGAAAAAGGTGAGAGTTTCTTTCTCTTTTTGGTCGTACCTTTTTTCTTTCTTTCTTTCTTTCTTTTTGATAGAAAACCCTAATCCCCACACCCCTCCAATCCATTTGTATCCTCTAAAATAATAATAGTCCCTTTTCAAAGTAGATAATCTAGATTTAAGTAGTACAATAACTACTTTCCTAAAAAAAAAATTAGTCTTGTATAAAATCTTCAACCTTTGACTTTGGACTTAGAGAACTTAAATTGCCCTAACAAAGACCTTTTTCATACGAAGAAATAATTGTCATGTCAGTTTGGATGCTTGGGAAGTAAATTGGATTTATTTCTTCACAAAACCTGTATGCTGGCAAAATTTATGGGTTGTCTTAGAAAAAGTTTAAGTATACAAGTCTTGAAAATTTACATGTTCAATTAAATTGATTTTGTTAGGTTAAGTTGGAAATTGAATTTCATTGATATGTATTAATATGAAGAAAATATAAATTTGATGTGTTTGAGCATAATTGGATAGATTGAGAATATGGAAAATATAAGGAAGTGTGTATGTTTGAAATTTGAATTGGATATGTAAAAGTGGAAAATTGTATATTAAATATTAATTATTGGTTTATGATTTATTGGACATTAATTTATAAAGTTTGACGGTGTCGAATTCTTGAGTGAGGATTTAATTTGATGACATAAATATTGGGCATTAATTTATTGAACACAACCGCAACAAAAATAGTCTATGTATATATTGTAATTAACTGCAACGATAGAAACTAGTATTTGATTATGTATACTAGTATTTCATTATGTATATCCACAACAGTGGGGTGTTTATATATAATTACAAACAACCACAACTGTGAATATCCACCTATAAATTATAAATGATTATAACATCATAAAGAATTGTATGAATATTAAATAGATCAAAATAGTGAAACTGTTAGAGATACTTAGTCGGTCGTGTAACAGGATTAAAGTTATGGTATTGATTACTTAGTCAGTCTTGAAACGGGACTAAGATTATGGTAAAGATACTTAGTCGGTCATGTAACGAGACTAAGGTTATGATAAAGATAGTTAGTCGGCCATATAATATGACTAAGGTAGTATTGATTACTTAGTCGGCTATGTAACAGGAATAAAGTTATGGTGAAGATACTTAGTCGGATGTCAATCAATGATAAAATTATGGTATTGATTACTTAGTCGATCATGTAACGGGACTAAGGTTATGGTGTTGATTACTTAATTAGCCATATAACGGAACAAAGGTTATGAAATTGAATACTTAGTCGACCATGTGGATGATGACTAAGATTATGGATATGATACAAATACATGGATAAAGTCAACTAGGTGGATAAGGGCTATTGTTAAAATAAATGTTAAGTGAGAAATACACCTATGGGGCAGAGAAGAATGATTTGAACATAAATTTTATTTCATGAGAGGAATGTAATATTATACAAAGTAAATGGACCACAACAATGATGCATAGTGTATATAAAAAAGGAGAATTTACTACAATGGTGGAATTTAATACATGAAATAGAAATAAAGCCTAGCAAAGAGAGTTTGATTAAATTGACCATAATGATGGAGTTTAGTATGTAAAATTCATTCGGTCATAATGATAGCTCTAGACAGAAGAAATATCTAAAATGAAAAAGAATATTTGATAGTGTCTAAATAGGCCAATGGAATAATTATGAATAAAAAAAATATATATATGGACTATAAATAGGCCAATGGAATAATTGTGAATAAACTATAGATGGACCACAAATGGGCTAAATGAATATGGCGTATGAAGAATATATAAATGTGCCATAAATGAGAAAAATAAATATTAAATATGAAAATACATAGATGAATCATAAGATGGCATAATGAGTAATCGAGGATGAAAATTAGATGAATGAGCTATGAATAAGCATGACAAATGAGCTATGAATGAGCATGAGTAATAATGATAACGAAGAATAATATGAGTGAAGTTTGATTAAGATATTATATGTGGAGATTGAAAAGACAAGAGATGTCAAAATAATCAAATAAAAGTAAATGGGTTGGAAACAACACTATGTGTAATTAAATGAATGCAAATGATTTATATACATTGAAATAATTGAAACCAAGTATGAATCGAGATAATGACCCCAAATATTAAAGGTGTTATAATGGATTGGTGAGGTTAATGTCGAAGTCAAAATATGATCACGAGTAAATAAAAGGGAGATGAAATTTTAAATTATTTTGGACTATGAACTAAAAGTATTGGTAATAATATCTTGTAAGAGCCTGGGACAACATGAGTTTTACTCACTTACCTGGATTCACAAAGTGCGTTTTTCAAGAGGTGGGGTTTCCTCGAATCCAAATAATAATAATAATAATAATAATAATAATATCATGGAAGTGGTCGAACTAAAATGTAAATAATGATTGTAATGGAAATCATGGGATCAATATGAAATTTGATGAAAGAATATTTATGTTATATTATTTATAGAGTTGATAAGTGGTCAATTAAAAAGAATATTTATACATTGAAAATTTTATTTTTATTCCTACGTGTTTTACAAGTTTTTTTCTATTCATTTAAGGTATCTTGAGATTGTATATAGATTTTTGAAGATTAATTTATTTTTGGGAAAAAATATAATATCAGTTAAAATTATAAAATAAATTATTGTATGTCTAAGCCAACAATAATGTATAAATTAGAAAAAAATAAAATAAAAAGATGAATACATGTTATGGAAATTATGTACCAATGGGCGTTGAACTTACGCTCGATACCCCTAAAAAATTAGATGTTGGCACGCCCAGTACCCCTAATTAATTAGGTCCATGCATGGTATATAAACCCAATTAATTTAGGCAATATTTTGGGCCTGTTTTAAATCTGGTTTTTAGATGGTTTTTAGATTTTATTAAATTTGGACCATCAATATATAAATAGAAGATAACAAAACTTAAATATTTATAAAGATTGCTTTAATTTGGTTTTAAATTTATTTTTATTAAATAATCCTCTTTATTTTCAAATGAATAAACATATTCTTTGTTTTCTATTTATTTATTTTCAGGTTAAAGAATCTAAATCTTAACATAGTTTCATAAGAAAATTAAGAAGAAAGAATTAAATTAATATAATTAAAACATGTTTTACAAAATGAAAAAAAAAGAAAAAAAAACATGTAACTAAAATGAAAAGATGAAATAAATAAATAAATAAAAGAAAGAAATATGGAAGTATATTTGGTTTATAACCGGGCTGGCAACCATTTTCAAGACGATACGTCGTTTCATACTCCTCTATCTCTATCAGGTCTCCTCCTTCCCTTCTCCAACAGCAACAAGGCAGTAGCTAGCAATCTCCTATAGTTTGGTCTCAAATGGCGAAACCAATCTCTAGCGCTACCACATCACTCTTCCAGACCCTAAAACGATACCTCAAAAAGCCATGGGAAATAACCGGGCCATGTGCCAGCCCGGAATACAAATCCGCTTTACCCATGGCCACTGAGTACCGTCCCGAATGTCCTGCCACCACTAAAGTCAAGCCTGTGGTGCCCACTTCAAACCCAGAAACTGTCTACGACATCAAGTACTTTGTCCGTGATCAGCGCCGCGACAGGCCTCCCATTCAACGCACCGTCTTGAAGAAATCTGATGTGGTCAACTTGATGAAGGAGAAACAGAGCTTTGATGTCACTGAATTTCCTATCCCTTACTTGACTGCTAAAGTTGAAGAGGATGATAATGCGTATGGTGGAGGCTATGAAACAGGATTCAAGTAATATGGTTGGTGAGTTTTTTTTTTTTAAGGAAATTTGGATCATTTTTTTTGGTGTGTTTGTTTGTTAGTTTTGACAAGAATTGGGATGTGGGTTTTGTGTGTTTTGAGGATTTGAATGGTGGGTTTAGGGTGTTCATTTGTAAGTTTTGTTTTTGTGCTGATTGTAGTTGTTTGGTAGTGATTTTGGAAGTGATGGGTTTATTGTAGATTTTAGACAATGAATGAATGGTGGTGTTTTTGGTTCTATTTGATCAGGGATGGGATTTGTGGATTTTGGTTGGATGTGGATATTGGAGGTTGATGACATGACGATGGGTTTTAATAACATTTGCAATCTCCTTTCAAGCTACAAGTTGAGGAAATTCTGGAATTAAATCAGATAGCGCATCCTGCTTCGTAGTATCAGAATAATCTGTTTCTACATCTACATGATAGTGCATTTATATTATGATAGCTGAATTTTGTACAAGAACTAGGTATTTACACACTCAACTTTCCTACCTAACAAAGTAGTCTAAGAGGTGGTTTGTTTCATTAGGTGATGCGTGTAGAGACATTGTATGAGAGGAAGCGAGACTTGTAATTTCGGAGAATTGTGTGAGAGGATAGTTAAGTTGTAATATCTTGTAGATTGGGAAGATTTCCAAGCCCACTATCCCATCACATTCAAGGTTGGACTGTTTTGGATCAAAAGTGATTCTAGAGTAATTTTTTGTAGCATTGGAAAGGTATTTTATGTCTTTCTTATCAAGTATGTTTTTGGATTAGTGAGTGATGGGAGGCTATAGGGTATAAAATCAAAATATGCAGTAGCCAGAACGTTTCTGAGTTTAAGGATCTGATTATTGGTCTGATTTCAAACTTAAAACTGTATTGGTTTGTGTATCCAAAAAAGTACAACTTTTATGCTACTGGAAAGATTATTAAGTTTAGTTGTTGATGCCACAAGTGATACACTAAATTGGATTTCTTTATAATAAGATACAAATGAAATTCTGAAAAGTGTATGTGCTGCCAGGCAGCATTGTACACGATCAGTTTTGGACTTCTAATGATTTACATGGAGTTAATCACACAGGTTGAGCCATGTATGGATAGAAAGATGGTTACATCTATCTGAGATTATAAAGAATTGTTATGATTCATTAATCAACTAATGCACAAAAAGTTAATTTGAGGTGTCTAAGAATACTATATGATTATGGTTAAGTTTCTAAGCTTTGGAATTTGACGACATGGGATATGTAGAAGGAAGGCAGTTAGTTGAATGTGGCATGCTGTTGTTTCAGAAATATCTTTTTATACTTGAGACTTTGATGAAACAGCATGATAATATTTTCCTGTTAAATATGGTCAAGCACATGTTATGGTGATTGAATAAAGTTTTGCTTATATGAAACATTTCATGAAGGTCATGATTTGCAATACATGGAATGTTTTTATGAATGTAAAGCTAATGATTGTATTTTATGAAATGAAAATGTTTTGCTGTCTACTCAAAATAAGAGATTATGAGGGAAAGAGTCGCCAATGTTATATGGAAAAAGACTAATGTTTCAAAGATGAGTTTTCGATTTCTCAGATGGCTGGGAATGGATGTCAGTAACCTCTGGGTAAGTACTTGAAGTACTTTTTGTGAGAAGGGCCACTGGGCATAGTAGTTGGTCTTAGGCACAAACTGTTGGTTCGATGTGCCCGTAGCAGTTATTAGAAGTAAGAGTGCCAATGTTTCACTTTATGGCTTAAGGAAGTTTCCTTACTCTTCTCTGGTTAAGTGTTTTCCGATTATTGAGCTAATTGATAATTATCATGAACACATGAAATTTTCTACGTGGTCCAGTTGAGTGTGTGAGTTTATACTTGCTAAGCTGTGATAGCTTACCCTTTTCTTTACCTATCGTCACAGATTTGCTGGAGGGAACTTAAAGCGAAAGGGCTTTCAGGATGTAAAGTCGTCAATTGGAGATGTTTTGAGTCCTGAAAGGATTTCTGCTGAACAACAATAAATTTCATTGATCCATGTATGGATTTAAAGCTGTACTTTGATGAACATGTGATTTTTTATGTTTGGAACTATGCCTGTAATAAGATAATGAAGGTTTTTGTTTGCTCTAGTAGGATGATTATCAGATAATGTGGTCTCAGACATTATAGTGTGATGGCAAGTGAATAAAACTGATCCTACGCACAAGCATAATGTGATTTTAATCCTGTTCAATCTTCGGAAACTCATAATTTCAGTCCAAATATCTTCCATTACAAGTACCTCAACTGTTCCACTAATGCTATGCCGCAATTCCTCAAATTCAATGCCATATGCATTTGTATTCTCTATCTATATTGCTTCATAAGCTACCAATAAAAAACCAGTTTAAGTTAAAGTGTTTTTCATTTAAAGATATATTAAAATAAAGTTTTTTTATTTTTTTAAATTATTTTTGATATTAATACATCAAAATGATATGAAAATATAAAAAAATATTTTAAATAAATAAAAATCAAAATTTATAAAAACATGGTCTATATTATAATTCCAACCAATCAAATATGAATTGCATGACAAACATGTGCTTTACAAAAAGGTCATTTTCCAACCCATCTATATATTGGAAGTCGTTGAATATTAGAAGATAGAATGAATAATTTTTTAATTGAAATTAGATATCCTTAAAGTTTTCAAAACGAACAACAACATGCCTTAATGTTGTTTCTTAGACTCTAGCAACTAGCAAGAACTCCTACCCTGTAGTAATCCTAGTTACTCATGGAGGGCAACTCCGAAATCTCGACTATTCGGGTTAATGGATATGAGCAGGAATTAGAGGTGAGTATTTTCGGTTCGGTTCGATTTTTACTTAAAAAACCAACCAAACTGATTTTTTTTAATTCAAAACCGAAACTGAACCGAAACATGTTCAAACCGACCATTTTTGGTTTGGTTTAGTTCGGTTAATTGAGAATGTTTTTAGAAAAATCGATACTATCCGGTGGAAGTGCTAAGCGCAAAAAGTGAAGAAGCTTTGAAGCCGATCGAAGACAGCGAGAGTAGCAGCTGATCTTCAATCTGATCTATCTACCATATTGATTGACATATTAGAGAGACCAAGTTCCTATAAGGGAAGAAAAGATTCACTAGCTCAAATCCTTGTACCTTTGTGAAAGACATCACATGGAATAGCTTACACGGGAACATGGAAAGGTAGAAACTTAAATTCAAAATAGAAGTTCCTGAGCTAGAAGGAATGAGGTCAGGTGTGGAGACTGACTGCCAAGGAGCATAGCATTTACCAGAGAATTAAAGAATAATGAGAGAATTAGAGAATAATTATGAACTGTAAAGAATTGAAAGACATTTGGGAGAGGGATACCTTGAAAGACATTTGGGAGAGGGGGGCGGCTGAGAGCTAAAGGATTGTGAACTATGAAGTTTAGTTTTAGGGTTTCCTTTTATAGTGGGTTTAAATGTTGGTTGAACTGGTTCGGTTCGGTTTGGGTTAACCAGTTTCTGCATTACAAAATCGAAACCGAACCGAACCAAACCAAACCGAACCAGAATTTTTTCTAAATATTCTAATTGGTTTAATCGGTTTTTTTTCTCGGTTCGGTTTTATCGGTTAATTTTTTTTCCAGTTTTCTCAGTTTATCTGTTGTTTTTGCTCACCCCTAGCAGGAGTCCAAACCTTTTCATGGGATCACTATGTAAGAAAGCACGATCTTGCTCTTGGATATGGAACCCACCTGGTATTTCACATTGAAATCTTTGTACTTAAATATGAGCTCCTTGGAATGCATACATAAACAGCTCTCATCACTACAAAATCCCAACCATATTCTAAACCTATATTTAGTATATATAAAAAAGAGGCTAGATATAAGATTTCAGATTGAATACCTTGTTTCTGATCATATTAGTCTTTAATTTAATTTTAGGATACAAAAACTAAGTCCGTTAAGGTGTGTTTGTTAACTATCTCGAGATAAAAGAGACATAAACAATGAAAATAGAGTAGACATCTCAAGTGTCGACATCAATGTAATCACACATCAATGGTCACAATTATACACGTATATGCAATGGTCTAAACATTTAAGACCTTTCCATCATCCATACATACATTTAGAAATTTATTCGTATAATTTTCTATATTTTTAATTCATTTCACTCTCCAGGATCAAATCAAATATGATCTTATTTATTTTACTAGATAATTATAACAGCAAGATCAATATTACATAATTATATTATTTCATAGACAAGTCTCTTTTAGCATAAGGTTTCAAAATGTATTTAAACTAACAATTTACCAATACTTCATAATCCTAATTAATTTATTGCATACAATAAACATCCAAAACATCTCATACAAAAATATTAAACTAAGTTAATTACATAATTCTTGAAATTACATCATTACATTTCAGATGAATACCTTGTTTATGATCATATTAGTCTTTGATTTAATTTTAGGATATGAAAATTAAGTCCACTAAGATGAGTTTGGTTGCTATCTCGAGATAAAAGACACGAAGACAAGGAAAATAGAGTAGACAAACATAACAAGAGAGACAAAGAAATTCGATAGTGGTATACTAGAAAGAGTTACTCTCTCTTTATCATGTTTGGTTGATGTGAATAAGATAAAATAAAATATGAGAAAAATTATTCTACCCCTAATATGCATTGTAATATCCCAAATAGTGTGACAACATTTTGGACATAAACTCAATTTAAAGGATGATAAAAGACAAGAATTGTTTTTTTATTATCATCATCTCATAATGTATATTACATTTCTACTGAAATTTTGGTTGAGTTTTTATTATATTTAAAACATTCCAAGTGTCAGACATCAATTTAATCACACATCAATAGTCACAATTATACACGTATATGCAATGGTCTAAACATTTCAGACCTTTTCATCATCCATACATACATCTAGAAATTTATTAGTCCATCTTTCTATACTTTTAATTCATTTCACTCTCCAGGATCAAATCAAATATGATCTTATTTATTTTATTAGACAATTATAACATGCAAGATTAGTACTACATAATTATATTATTTCACAAACAAGTCTCTTTTAGTATAAGGTTTGAAAATGTATTTAAGCTAATAATTTAGCAATTGATACTTCATTATCCTAATTAGTTTATTGCATACAATAAACATCCAAAACATCCCATACAAAATATTAAACTAAGTTAATTGCATAATTCGTGAAATTACATCATTACATTTCAAATTAAATACCTTGTTTATGTTTATATTATTCTTTGATTTAATTTTAGGATACAAAAACTAAGTCCGCTAAGGTGTGTTTGGTTACTATCTCGAGATAAAAGAGATAAAGATAGTGGAAATATAGTAAACAAATAGAACAGGAGATAAAGAAGTTTGATAGTGGTGTACAAGAAAGAGTTACTCTCACTTTATCATGTTCGGTTGATGTTGATAAGATAAAATAAAATACGAAAAAAAAATTTATTTTACCCTTAATATGCACTGTAATATCTTTAATAATGTACCAACTTTTTGGACATAAACTCAATCTCAAGGATAATAAAAGATAAGGATTTTTTTATATTATCATCTCATAGTGTATATTAAATTTCTAATGAAATTTTGATAGAGTTTTCTTTATATTTTAAACATCTCAGGTGTCAAAATCAATTTAATCACACATCAATGGTCATAATTATATACGCTTTTGATCATCAATTTAATCACAAATCCTAATTAATGTCTCTTTAATCTTCTTAGTCATTGATCTTGTAATTAGCCCAATTGGTAACTCTAGAGGATCTATGTGATAATGCTTGTTGATTCTCACCATCCTTTGTGTTAGCGGGATGGCTTGCATCATCCCCTCTCTCCTTAAAAGAATTCAACCTTGAATTGTCACCTACATCAAACAAAGAGAGATAAAAAACATTGAAAGTAGCGGTGAGACCATACTCACCTAGTAGATCTACTTTGGAGACATTATCATTGATCTTCTCAAGTATTTGGAAAGGCCCATCTCCTAGCTATTGCAATTTTGATTTCCTATAGGCCGAAAACCTCTCCCTATGCATATGCACCAAAACCCAATCACTTGGTTGGTAAACAATGCATTTATGCCTTTTATTTTCCTTAGATGCATATTAGTCACTCTTCTTTTTGATATGCTGCCTTACACTCTCATAAACTGCCTTCACCATTTGAGACTTTTTATTACCATCAAGGCTAACCCTTTCATCAATGGGTAAATGAATAAAACCTAATAGAGTTAATGGGTTAAAGCCATAAACGATCTCTAATGATGAAAAATCAGTAATATAATGCATATTACAATTATAAACAAACTCAATGAATGGTCAACAATCTTCTCAATTCTTAAGGTTCTTTTAAATGACAGTACGTGGAAGGGTAGTTAAAGTGCTATTGACTACTTTCATTTGACCATCAGTTTGTGGATGACAAGTAATAAAAAACAACAACTTAGTTCCTGATTTTTCCCACAAGACCTTTTAAAAGTAGCTAAGAAACTTCACATCACGATATGAAACTATGCTCCTAGAAACCTCATGAAGTTGACTATCTCTTTAAAGACTAAGTCAACAATATTGGTTGCATCATCAGTTTTATGATATGCTATGAAATGCATCATCTTAAAAAACTTATCAACAACCACAAAAGATAGAGTCCCTTCCTCTTTTCAACCTAGATAAACCTAAAACAAAGTCCATGAAAATATATAACCAAGGTTTTTTAGGTACATGTAAAAGAGTATACAAACCATACGGTAAGACCCTAGACTTATCTTTTCTACATATATTGCATCTAATCACACACTCTTTGCACATCATGTCTCATTTTAGGCTAATAAAAGTGTTAATACAATATATCCAAAGTCTTAGAGACACCAAAAATAACCCATTAAGCCACCCCATGAGCTTCACGAATAAGTAATTCATGCATAAAAATATTAGGCACACAAAGTTTATTTTCTTTAAACAAATATCCATCAAGCCTATAGAACTTTGCAAAAGCTTAATTTTCATATGCATGAAACACATTAGCAAAATCACCATCATTCACATACAATTCCTTCATATTCTTAAATCCTAACAATAACTTAGCATTCAAAGTAGATAAAAGAACATAACTTTGTAATAGTGCATTGGCAACTATATTTTCCTTACCTTGCTTATATCTGATCATATATGGGAATATTTTAATGAATTCCACTCACTTTATATGCCTTCGATTCAGCTTATCTTGTCCTTTCAAATGCTTTAAGGATTCATGATTCGAATGAATCATGGGTTCTTTTAGCCACAAGTAATGCTGCCACATCTCCAAAGCTCTCACGAAAGCATAAAGCTTCTTATCACAAGTAGGGTAGTTCAACACTTTACCATTGAACTTTTCCTGAAATAAGCAATAAGATATTTATCCTGTATTAAAACACCTTCAATACCTATTCATGAGGCATTTCATTCAATTTTAAAAGCTTTTGTAAAGTTAGGTAAAGCTAATAAAGGTATTGAGCAAATTTTTTCTTTCAACAAGTTAAATACATTATCTTGTTCAATACCCCCATTTAAAAGTAACTGACTTTTTGACAATCTTAGTGAGTGGTGCAGCTAGTGTACTAAAATCCTTAACAATTTTCCTATAGAAACTAGCCAAAAATGGAAAGTTCTTACCTTTATGATCGACTTAAGTGCAAGACATTCTTGGATAACCTTAACCTTTCCCTCACCCATTTTAAAACCTCTTGCACTAATAATATAACTAAGAAACATAATTTTTTTCATGCAAAAAGTAAATTGTATCAGATTAGCATATAATGACTCTGTACGTAAAACCTCACACACATTTTGTAAATGTTCAACATGCTCATCCAAACTCTTACTATAGATCGGAATATCATCAAAATAGACAACTGTGAATTTACTTATGAATAAATGCAGCATATGATTTGTTGTAACCCAAATTTGGACCCTTTTTGTTTTTTTAATTTAATGATAAAGGGGGTTAAAATATGAAATTAAAAGACTAGGGGTTTGAATGCAAGGATTCAGAAACTTCAAGGGCCAGATTGGAAATAACCATTTCCAGCCCCAAAACAACACCGTTTCAATTAGGCGCTGTTCGTCATCTTCATCTTCAAAGCACAGAACGCCCGCCTGTAAAGAAGGAAATGAAAGTGTGAAGCACCAGCATCCTAGTCCTATCAAAACATAGAAAAGCAATCTTTATCTTCATGATAATCACAACCCGACGAGATAAGGATTAGGCTTCGCGTCCGAGTCCTAGCAGGAACCGTCTCCCTCAGCCGTGCTTATCAGGAGGAGAGAGGTTAGGCTGAGGGAGAGGAGGATTGGTCCCTATAAATACCCAGCAGTCGACAGAGCAAGGCAGGGAGGAAAAATAACAGAAAAGGAAAAGAGAAAACGAACAGAGGAGAGAAAGCAATGAGAGAAAAACAGAGAAAAAAATCGAGAAAAAGAAAAAACCCAAAAACGGTGGAGAGAACCCATAAGACAAACGAAACACACTAGAGTAGAGGGACTGAAATGAGGAGGAAGAGAACATTCTCCGCCTGGTGCTAGGACCATTACCTTCGTCTTCGTCTTCGCCAGGTAAGGCTTTCTTCTCTTACTCTGTTTTAAATTTGAGCTCTTCAGAACAGTGCGAAGGTAATTAATTACCTTTGCACTTTGTAGTGCACACGTGAGTTGATTCACGCGTGCTTGCTTCCTGGGCCGGTTACTGGTTTGAACCATTAACCGGACCGGGCCAGCTGGGTCCAGCCCAACCCACATGGGTTGGGCTGGACCCAACCCCAAAAAAAAGAAAAGAAAAGAGAGTGGGCCGGATCTGGGCTTTAGGCCCAGCCAACCCAAATTATGTTTATTAAGGGTGTGTTTGGCAAAACACACCCTTATGCCTTGATCATAATTTTTATGCCCATTTTAGTTTGATATTTGGCTAAACGAGCCCTTTTTCAATATTAGAAAATTCCAAAAATATTTAGGGATCTTTGTTGATTTATTTATGGGTCCCTCGCACTTTGATTAATTTTTTTTTCGTCGTGTTTTGTATTTTTTTAAGCTATATGCTCAATCTGTGGCCTATTATTTTTAAATACAAATCTGTTGTGCAATGTTTTTTTATTTCCATCTAAAGGGGGCAAATAATAATAAAGGATAAACAAGAAAAAATGGCATAGAAAATTTTTTCATCAAATTTATTTTTTTTCAAAAATATTCACTGACGCCAGAGTCAGGAGTATCGCATTTTTTGGATTTGTGCGATATTTACCAATGCCATAGTTGGAAATATTCGTAGGAATTGTTCACTGACGCTAGAGTTAGGAACATGAAATGAAGAATAAAAAAGGAAAAAGAGAACAAATTTCTTAGCAATTTTAAACAAAACCAGCAATGCAGCTTGCCTTAGGCAGGACGCTTAAGGGGTGATAACATCTTTCCTTTTGCGTAACCAGTCCTGTACCATAAAATCTCTGTTGACCAGTTAGTGTTCCTAGTAACCATAATACTATGTGACGAGTCCTTGAACAAGACCTTTTCCACAAAAAAGAACAGGATGCTAGATATCTATTCTTTTTCCATATCAAGATGAATTTTTAATTGGTCGCCGCGATGTCTGGGTGTGACAAAATGGCGACTCCGTTGGGGACCTCTTAGGATTAAGCTTTGCTATTTGTCTTTTTATTGCTAAACAATATTTGTCGTATTGTTTTTTTTCTTTATCTTTGTTATTTTATGTTTACCAAGTTTTATTTTTTGCCTTTTTTTTTACTGTTTTAGCATGCATAGTTTTTCAGGTTTATCATGCATATATATTGGATATGGATCTAAGGTCTTCACACATCACTTATCTCATTTTTAAATACGTGTGGTATCAACTTTAAGATAAGTGGAGGAGTAACGACACTCCAATGGCTTTAGCCCGGGTAAGGCTAGCGAAACTAACCAACTCTCGCATGATTGTTTGCCCGACAGTGGTCGATATGCCGAACTGATATTACTCAGGGCCTCTATCTTCATGCTACTTGTAAACCTCATATTAAACTTTTAAGGGCGATCACTAAGCATGTGAAAGACTGTTGAGACTAGATAGTAAATCTACCTTGATGCATTTAATGACTAGAACCTATCCTTTAGGTTAATCCCTGTGTTAATTCACTAAGATAAGCTAAACGTGCTTTTGGGTGATGTAATGACCGCTATTTCTAAGATAACAACTGTTGAGTATGGACTCGAGTCTAAATCTTTACAAATGACCAAGGGAGAATGCCTTAGACTGGATATCGGTGAGATATCGCTACGCTAAGACATTATATGCAAAATAAAAGACACCAAGAATGTGAATGAAAGCTCAAATGATAAAAGGCTAAACAGATCTCCTCTCGGCATTGCAATGAATATCGGATTCGGATCTGACCACACATCCAAAGAATAAAGATTGTTAAGTCACCCCCAAAAAAAACGAATCCATATCCAATATGTTGCGTTCATTTTCATGCATGTTTGAACATACACTTATGAACTGTCATAATACCGCATTACAAGTGAAATATAGGTCCCTCATTGAAAAACACTTATAACACTCGACTGCGAAAAAGACAAATGGAAAACGAAGAAAGTCCCAGTTGGAAGCCCAACACCGAAAAGAGATGGAAAGTTTTAGAGAAGAAGTCGTAAGGCTTACTAGCCTACTCAAACAGGCCTTAAGACTAAACCTAAAGAAGCAAAATTTACAGCTCAGCCTGAACCTATGCTCGTAAATCCACAGAATCTGGGGGCAAATGAGGTGTCTCAACAGGCTATGTATTCCTAATTTTCTCAACCAACATATCCTATAAGAATGTCATCTACCATTGACCTTACAATAAAGGAATCTCAAAAGAACAAGATTGTAAAAGAAGATGGCCTAGATAAATGGGCTGCCCTGGAACAAGGCTGAAGGCATTCAAGGGAACTAGCCAACATGACCATATAAAAGCTGTCGAGATGTGTTTGGTACCTAACGTAGTCATTCCTAAAAAGTTTAGGTTGCTAGGATTCGTCAAATATACAGGAACTCAATGCCTTGTAACTCATCTCAAGGCATACTACAACAAAATGGCTGAGGTGGTCTATGACGAGAAACTGTTGATTCACTTCTTCTAAGATAGTTTGAGTGACGTTGCTCTTACTTGGTATATACGGTTGAACAATACCAAGAAAAAAAAGTGGAAGGACTTAGTTGATGCCTTCATTAGGCAATATAAGTTCAATATGGATGTGGGCCCTGATAGGTTAAGCTTGCAAGCTATAGAAAATGATAACAAGGAGTCCATAAGAGAATACACTCAAAGGTGGTGTGAGACTACCGCATAGGTTAACCCTCTTTTATTGCAAAAGGAGATGATCAAATTGTTTGTCAGCACTTTCAAGGCCCCGTACTTTGAATACCTGGTTGGAAGCTCTACACAATATTTTTCTGACCTGGTTGCTATAGCTGAGAGGATTGAACAAGCTATGGATTGCTGACTCGATCGAGGAGAAATGTTTCACTAGAGAAAAGAAAGAAACCGAGGTTCATAATATTGAAGGTGATTACAAAGGCGAGAGAAAGAGCTACCAAAACAAAGACGCCTAGAGATCACTCGTCCTGAAGACGAAGCTACAGTGTCACTAGGCCAAGACTGGTCTATATGTGACCCTAACTGATTATTGGAAATGTGCCCTTGTCGAGGAATTCATAAGAGAGGGACGGTTGGAATATTCCAGAAATTCCAATCGATGATCGCTAAGTGTTTAGCCCTTTTATATGTCACCTTGCTAGTATAAGGTCTTTGTTGCTTTTTTAGGATTTCAATGAAATAATGAGTTTGTCCTTCAATTGTGTCTTTTCCTTTGATTTATAACCAAAATATCTTGAAAGGGATTCCTTCTAAGCACTCACAAATACACTTTTGAAGCCTCACGTGATCTTATAGACTCAATTCATCTCTATTACCAAAATCAGTTTCCCCATTGGAATTTTAAAAATTAAACTTGCATTTTGATTTCAAATATAATTTGATGTTTATTTAAAATGATATTTTTGACATTCTACTTGTAGAATGACACATGAATCAAGCAACTTTTTCATTGAGGTGACTAAACTCTAAACCAAAATGCACAAATAGAAAATGAACTGTCATCCTCACACCATGACTCTTGAGCCATGTTGTTTTAAATGTATGAATAATGGTATGTGGTGAACTCTTTGCTCATAGACTCATGAAGTGCATCTCTTTGCAAAGACCAAACCATCACATTGGACAAGGCCAAAGTTTATTGATCTTGACTGCTTGCGTTTGAAATGGGGAAAGACCATCTTTGTTATTCCTTTCACATTCTAAAAAAAGTATATCCCTTGCGGTCACTCTTTGAGCCTAAATAACTTTTCTTTCATGAAAAATCCCTACTAGGATCACACCCCACACTGGGGGCAGGTGAGAATTTTAATGAAAAAAAAGCCATGAGAAAGCCAGAAAGGCAAAAGAGCCCAAGAAACTCAAATGCTAGGGGGCATGCCCAAATCACAAGAAAGAGTGATAACCAAGATAAAGTGAGTATGCCCTAGCAAAGCAATGAAAAAGCAAATCAAAGATGAGCGGTAAAAGAAAAGATGAATGACACAAAGAGTCGAACTGCTAATAGTGATCCTCAGTCTTTGAAACCCTGAAACACTCTTTGAGCCTTATGAATCCTTTTCTTTCATAGCCAAAAACCATAGCCTACATTATATACTTGTAAAAGTCTCTTCTAATCAAGCAAGCAAGCAACCTGGAACAATAAACAATACTCTCAAAATGCAAAGAGTACTTTTTCATAGGAGTCATAACATCGAGAACAAGCTACTCATTATTATTCATGCCGATAAAATGAGTGTTCAAAAAGAGATAATTTTTCTCAAACAAAACCTCGAGCTTTTTCTCGAGCCCTTCACTTTGGAACCCATAAAAACAAAAAGTCACCTCATAACATACTTTCACTAAAGACAATATCGCCAAACACAAGAGCAAATAATCTCTTTTCCAAGAAAAATAATCAAGGAGTTGCAAGGTTTCAAAAGCAAATTGTTTTAAACTCACATCGAAACAATTTTTGTTTTCAAAATGCAAGATCAAGATTTCAAGATTCATTCTGAACAGATATTCCTTCACCCAAACTGAAAAGGAGAGAAATGAGAGAATGGTCACTTAAAACCATTATTTTTCTGAGTTTTTCACAGAACACACTTGGAGGCAATGACCAATACAAGGGGGCAACATTGTGTTTAGAAGGAAAATCGATCCCTTCTAGAAAAAAGAGAGGAACATTCCCTACAACAAGACAAGAGAGCATTGTGGTTTATAAAAGGCAGCTTGATCCTTCCAATAAGTGACACCGAGTGTTTAATGAATGATCCTCTCAAATTATAAGACGAGACAAAATCTTTAGCAAGCAAGTAGGCCATGATGGGCACCATGAAGGCTGAGTTGTGTAAACAAATATGGGAAAAGACTTACATGGGCCAACTCAAGTGGGCTAGAAGTTAAACGACAAAGATGACCTAAATCTGAGATAAAAAGTCCTCATTAGTCAAGCAACAAGAAGATTAAGAAGAAATGATGGCCTATATTTCAAATCAGGTAAAGATGCATGCATATCATCTAACCTTTGAGACATTGGACAATGAGTTTTGCAAAGTTCACAAGAGAAATCTCTGACGGGATCCATTAAATGGAAGGCCGCCTTGAAATGGCTAAGATTGAAATTGCTTTTAGAAATTTTTTACTTTTGAGAAATTTTAACCTGGGCGGGCCGCCCATGAGAATTAGGCCACAGAGCTTTTTTCAAGAGTACCTTTGAGCCTTCGACTATCCAAGGTAGTGCATTTTCTAACCCTACCTCCTTTCGAGTGCACCTCCGAGCCCTCACCTCCTTTCGAGTGCGCCTTTGAGTCCTCGAGCATTCAAGGTAGTGCATTTCCTAACCCTACCTCCTTTCGAGTGCACCTCCGAGCTCTCACCTCCTTTTCAAGTGCGCATTTGAGCCCTATCATGACGTCCATTTAAGATGTTAGGTCACCCGACCCTTTCTTGGACAGGTCACCCATTACAATGAGACCCTTTCTTTTCCTTTTCCTGGGTAGGTCACCCATTACAATAAGACCACTTCTAAAAAAAAATTAAACAAAAATTAAAAAAAAATGATGATGAAATTTCTCTCTGTAGTTTTCACCATCAGGCAGGTTGCTTGAAAAATGAGACCACTCGCGAAATCCTTCACGTTTCTTCTTCCTATCGGGCAGGTCGCTTGAAACAATTAGCCCACTCGCGAAATCCTTTTCACGTTTTATTCTTCATCGGGCAGGTCACCTGGAAAAATGACACCACTCGCGAAATCCTTCACGTTGCTTTTTCTTATCGGGCAGGTCGCCTGGAACAAGTAGACCACTCGCGAAATCCTTTTCGCGTTTTATTCTTCATGGGGCAGGTCACCTGGAAAAATGAGACCACTTGCAAAATCCTTCGCGTTGCTTCTTCTTATCGGGCAGGTTGCCTGGAACAATTAGACCACTCGCGAAATTCTTTTCGCGTTTTATTCTTCATCGGGTAGGTCACCTGGAAAAATGAGACCACTCGCGAAATCCTTTGCGTTGCTTCTTCCTATCGGGTAGGTCGCTTGGAAAAATGAGACGACTCGTGAAACCCTTTTCGCGTCTCATTCTTCATTGGGCAGGTCACCTAGAAAAATGAGACCACTCGCGAAATCCTTCGCGTTGCTTCTTCCTATCGGGTAGGTCGCCTGAAATAATTAGACCACTCACGAAACCCTTTTCGCGTTTCATTCTTCTTCGGGCAGGTCGCCTGGAATAATTAGACCATTTAAAAAAAACAAAAACAAAACAAAACAAAACAAAACAAAACAAAACAAAATCAATAAAAAAAAAGAGAAAAAAAGGAAAAGAGGAAGGGTTTTCACAATTATTCTTCTTTAGAAAACTTACTATACAAAGTCAAAAGAAAATGAATTTTCTAATACCTTTGCACCGTAAGCATGGTAAAGAGGGGACAATTGTTGTAACCCAAATTTGGACCCTTTTTGTTTTTTTTTTTTTTAATTTAATGATAAAGGGGGTTAAAATCTGAAATTAAAAGACCAGGGGTTTGAATGAAGGATTCAGAAACTTCAAGGACCAGATTGGAAATAACCATTTCCAGCCCCAAAACAACGCCGTTTCAATTAGGCGTTGTTCGTCATCTTCATCTTCAAAGCACCGAACGCCCGCCTGTAAAGAAGGAAATGAAAGTGTGAAGCACCAGCATCCTAGTCCTATCAAAACATAGAAAAACAAACTTTATCTTCATGATAATCAGAACCCGACGAGATAAGGATTAGGCTTCGCGTCCGAGTCCTAGTAGGAACCGTCTCCCTTTGCCGTGCTTATCAGGAGGAGAGAGGTTAGGCTTAGGGAGACGAGGATTGGTCCCTATAAATACCCAGCAGTCGACAGAGCAAGGCAGGGAGGAAAAACAACAAAAAAAGAAGAGAGAAAACGAATAGAGGCGAGAAAGCAATGAGAGAAAAACAGAGAAAAAAAATCAAGAAAAAGAAAAAACCCAAAAACGGTGGAGAGAACCCATAAGACAAACGAAACACACTAGAGCAGAGGGACTAAAAAGAGGAGGAAGAGGAGAACATTCTTCGGCTGGTGCTAGGACCATTACCTTCGTCATCGCCAAGTAAGGCTTTCTTCTCTTACTCTATTTTAAATTTGAGCTCTTCAGAACAGTGTGAAGGTATTAATTACCTTCGCACGGTGCAGTGCACGTGTGAGTTGATTCACGCGTGCCTGCTTCTTGGTCCGGTTACTGGTTTGAACCAGTAACCGGACCGGGCCAGCTGGGTCCAGCCCAGCCCATGTTGGTTGGGTTGGACCCAACCCCCCCAAAAAAAAAAAAAAGAGAGTGGGCCGGATTTGGGCTTTAGGCCCAAGCGGCCCAAATTATGTTTATTAAGGGTGTGTTTGGTAAAACACACCATTATGCCTTGATCATAATTTTTATGCCCATTTTAGTTTGATATTTGGCCAAACGAGCCCCTTTTCAATATTAGAAAATTCCAAAAATATTTGGGGATCTTTGTTGATTTATTTATGGGTCCCTCGCACTTTGATTTATTTTTTTTCTTCGCGTTTTGTATTTTTTTTAGCTATATGCTCAATCTGTGGCCTATTATTTTTAAATACAAATCTGTTGTGCAATGTTTTTTTATTTCCATCTAAAACGGGCAAATAATAATAAAGGATAAACAAGAAAAAATGGCATAGAAATTTTTTTTCGTCATATTCATTTTTTTGCAAAAATATTCACTGACGTCAGAGTGAGAAGTAGTGTATTTTTGGATATGTGCGATATTTACCAACGCCATAGTTGGAAATATTCGTAGGAATTATTCACTGACGCTAGAGTCAGGAACATGAAATGAAGAATAAAAAAGGAAAAGAGAACAAATTTCTTAGCAATTTTAGACAAAACCAGCAATGCAGCTTGCCTTAGGCAGGACACTTAAGGGGTGATAGCATCTTTCCTTTTGCATAACCAGTCCCGTACCATAGAATCTCTGTTGACCAGTTAGGGTTCCTAGTGATCATAATACTAGGTGGCAACTCCTTGAACAAGACCTTTTCCACCAAAAAGAACAGGATGCCAGATATCTGTTCTTTTTCCATATCAAGATGAATTTTTAATCGGTCACCGCAATGTCCGGGTGTGACATGAATCATTAATCTCATAAAGGTACTTATTGTACTAATAAAACCAAATGGCATGACTAACCTTTCATACAAATTATATTTAGTCTTAAAAACAGTTTTTTATTCATTACCTTATTTCATCCTAATATGATGATATCCATTTTTCAAACCAATTTTTGTAAACACACGAGAGCCATGTAATTCATCTAACATATCATATAGCCTAGGAATGAGATGTTGATTCTTCACCATAATGTTGTTGATAGCTTGACAATCAACACACATCCTCCAAGACCCATTCTTTTTTGGCACTAATAACACCGAAACAACACATAGACTCATGCTTTCTCTTATGTACCCTTTAGATGTCAATTCCTCAACTTGCCTTTGGAGTTCCTGTATTTTCTCAAGATTATTTCGGTAGGCTAGTCTGTTAGGAATTGCAACTCCTGATACGAGATCAATTTGATGTTCGATACCACTTATCGGTAGCACACCACTAAGTTGAAGGATCAAGTTTGTTAGTATTAAAACATCCTTTTTGTACAAAAGTACAAACATAGGCTGGTTAGAATAAAAAAAAAACCTTTTAATCTCACTGTTTTTCAAATAAAAGCTCATTTGTTTCTATGTTGTTCCCTTAATATTTTCTTTTCTATCTTTTTTTTTATTCTTTCCTCTATTGTTCTCTATATTTTTAGTCAAATCCCTCTTGTTTTCTCTATTTTATGAATCTGACTTGTCTCTCCTCTTATGCCTCATAGAATTTCCTCCCTTCTCACAATTTACGACCTGGTCTGATTTTTTACTCCTATTGCCCTCATTGTCGCTTTTCAATTTCAATTGGTCTTCGTAAACATGTTTTAGTGATAATGGTATAAAAGTCATAGATTTTCCATCTTTTACAAAATAATACTTATTTTTAAACCCATCATGCATTGTCTTTTTATCAAATTTTCACAAACGACCCAATAATAAGTGACTTACATGCACACAACACCTCATCACATAACACCTCATTAGAATATCTTTCTATAAAAAATGAAACCAAGACTTGCCTTGTCACCATGATGACACGATCAAAGAGTTGATGTCTTATCCCAAGTGTAGGAGTGTCAAAGTAATAAATAACCCGACAAGACCAGGGTCGAACTATAGGGAGGTCAACTATATAAATTATAAATAACATATATTTTTAACAAAGAGTTAAAGAGATCTTTAAGATGTGAGATTAATGTGAGGATTAAACAATGATAAAAACAAATGTCAAGGTTAGAGGATCCACTAATGGTATTAGAAATAAGTATAGTATAATCTCTTTTTATCACTCAACTGGAAACCACACACAAAGGAGGTTCTAATCGGATGATTTATCCTTAATAGTTCATTATAAATTTTTAACATGATCATATTAATTATCTTATTTTAGTACCACCATACTTTTAAATATTGTCAGGAATTCATGATGCTAACTTATGTTAACAATAAATCAAGTTCCTCTCATAACAACAATGTCGGCCGAAGACTATGAAGGATCAATCATTTATCATACCAAGTTATACAACACAAATCTAGATTAACCATTTAACAAGCAAGGTATTAAGAATTAGTAAGATAGAAAGATAAGACATATTAATAACAAACTTTCTTGGATATAAACATTAAAGTCCATGTTGAATTTATATTATACATATTCTAACACCATTAGTGAAACCTTCACCTTGACATAATTAACTTAGTTAAATATAATGAAGAAGAAAAACATAAATAAACAAGATAAGAACATAATTATGATATAAGTTAACTAAGAGTAGTAAAGGAAATGAAAAGCATGAACAAGAGATTAATGAAAATAAAACATGAAAGAAAACTTGAACATGACAAAAAGAGAAAGCAAGAAAATAATCTTGATCTGAAAACCAAGATGCCTAAATGAATGGAAAATGCCTCCTCTTATAGGCTAAAATTCAAAACTATTCATTTAGTAATTGATTATTGATGCACTGGCCAACTATTGATTTAGTGGACTTGGTGGACAACAACACAAGCATTTTGGCTGGATAAAATGACACTCATGCAATCAGAATTTGACAAAGTATTCTTGATAAATATTGTTGGAACTTATCTTTCCACCCATAACATTTCAGAGCATTTGGATCACTATAGCTCGAGATATGGCTACAATATTGAGTAGTGCTTCTGGTGGATGTTGTGGATAGCCCTCGAGCTCTTGTATGGATGAAATGTCATTTCTAACATCCGAATTGGAGAAGGTGGTTCTCATGAAAGTTGTTGGAAATTGTCTTATCTTTCTATCCACCAAATGTTACGTCATTTGGCCTTTTATAACTCTAGCTATGGGTAAACTTCTGAGCAGTGTTTGGGCTGGATTGCAGGACAAATTCTGACTTCTCTTTTGTGGCCAAGCTTTGAATTTGCAAACGGCAGATTTGGGTCTTCCACTCTTCATGAAAGTTTCAGGCCTATGTCTTAACTTTCAAGAACAATAAACCAAACATCAATTCAATATCCACAACTCCAGATATGATCTAATGACTGAATAGTGTTCCAATTTGATCCAGTATCTCTTCTTTAACCTTAGCCCTTTCTTTGTCTTTTCACTTTCAATAGTTAATTACATTAATCAATCTTTTGAATTGTGAAATATGCCTGTATTTAAAATGAGCATTTACCATAAATTAAAGCTATCTATATTATCAAACTTGTTATTATAAAAACATGCTTAAGTTAGGGAATTTAATGATACTAAAAGTACAATATGATGATATAAAGCCTTAATAACAATGCACTTTTAAGTACTAATCACTTGACTTTATAATAATCATTCAACCATTGCAATCTATAGGGCTTATGATTTTTAATAATATTCAAGTTCAACTTCCTAACAAGAGTAATACTCGAAATATTAGCACAATTACCACCATCAATGATCATACTATATATACATTGTTATATGACATCGTGTATGAAAGATGCTCTCCTTTCATTGCCTTATATTATCTTTCTTAATCTAAATGTTAAACACATGTCTAAGAACCAAAGCTTCACCCTTAACCAGGTATGCTACCTCCTATGCACTATATTCCTTAAGTGGTGGCATCTCATCATCTTTTTATTTGTCACTTTCGAATTCAATCTCATCATGATCTCTTAAAATCATCATTTTTTATTTGGACATTGAAAAGCAATGTATTTAACCTTCAAACACCTAAAACATTAATATTACGGTTACAAGTAGGTTGAATTTTAGATTTACCTTTGGAACCTGTAGTGATCTTTTTCTTGGCTTTAAGCAGTTCGACATGAGTACTCATAAAAGGTTTGGATTAGGCTGGCACATCTCTCCTTAAATTTGACCTTTATGATGACGAAGAACCCAAATTAAACACCTGACGTGTGCTTCCCTTCCTTTTAAGTTGTATCTCCATCTTCATAGCCATATGTACCATGTCCTCTAACTCCATATAATATTGTAACTCTACTATATAAGCAATATCTCGAATCATTATTATCTCCATCTCTTTGTGGTAATCCTCCATAGACTTAGAACCTTGACTCAAACCTTGTAGTTTCTGATAAAGCTCCTATAATAATGATTAGGAACAAATCACTTTCTTATCAAAGCCTTCATATCATCCCATGTACCAATAAATCTCTCTCTATTCCTCATCCTAAAAGTCATAACTTGGTCCCACTAAATAATCATGTAATCAACAAATTCAATTAGCACAAGTTTCACCTTTATCTGTTCAGAATAACTATGGCAATACAAAATTCAATTCACCTTCTTTTCCCACTCCAAATATGCCTCTGGGTCTTTTACCTTAAAAACTATGAATTTTAAGTTTAACAGAGTCCAAGTTACCATCCACATCGTCATGGTTTCCATAGTCACGGAAATTACCTCTTTGTCTGAATTGACCACTCTACCGAAATCAATCACCCTATCTGTTTCTAGGCTGCCAAAATCTATCTCCATGTCCCACAGATCTATTGTTAGATTCATCATCTCCTACATTTGCATTATCATCAATAAAATCATTAAAATTAGCATTAATATGTCTTCCAGATATCCTAACATTGCTACCCTTCATGCCAGCCGTATTTCACAGTCCATCATTTTCATTATCACATCTCTCCAATCTCTTTAGCCTATCTTGTACATCTCTTAACATAAAAGCCAGCCTTTCTAGTTGTTGATTCAAAGCCTGATTGTTACCTTACATTGGTGATGTTGTATTGCTCCTATTAGACATCTTTGAATCTGTAAAATTTAGTTAGTGACAAGTAAAAATATACCCTCATGCCTCTCATGTTTCACAGTAATAAGGTTTTTCACTATAATATGCTCGCTTCATCTTTTTCCATTCGTCTCACCCTTTCAGTTCTTTTAGAATTAAAAGAATTCAACAAAACTAAAAGAACATCTTAGTAGCACAATCCAAATATATGTACTGGCTCAAGAAGAAATAAATATACAGAAACAAGCAAATAAAAAACTACTATTACAGTTTCGTGAGTAACAAACAAATTCGTATGGAATATGAATGATTCTAAAGACACGAATTAAAATAGTTACGAATTCAATGAAAATTAATTTTCATGACCCAAACACCCCAAATATAATATTAGTACATTGATTAGGTCAATTTCAATAGTAGCAAGCATGAACTTTATATGTTGACGCAAAATTGACCTAATACGCAATTTACGCAATCAGAATACGAAGACACAAAACAAAATGTGTAGGAAAGAAAACTAATGTAATATGGCTCAATAAACCCAAGAATATGATAGAAAACTAATTTCAACTGAAACTGACAATGGTAAACTAAGAATAATGTTGTTAACACAAACTGACACAAAAGTTAACGATTTCGCAATCAAAATTGAAACCAAAACAAAAGGATATCCAAATGAACTCAAGCTTAATATATGACATTAAAGTACCCAAGAACCTAGGTATATTAGTTATCATGTGTTTTCAACGAGTTTTGGCTCAGTTCCTTTTGTAATGGTTATAGACGACCAGAATTGAAACTTGCACTTTTCAACATCTTTATTCTTTTATTCTTTTTTTAATTTTAATTGACTTGACAGTAGCTAAACTTTGATAGAATTTTTTTTTATGCTAGCTGCTGCAAACAATCAATTTTGATGAACATAATGACATTTGACGTGGAAACTAAAATAACAATAAATTGAAAGGATATAACCTGATTTCTAGAGCCAAGCTTTGATACCAAATAATGCATGCCTCATGATCATGTGGTCACGTAACCCATAATAAAGATTGATATATAGACCCAGGAAAGCTAAAAATCATATTTGAGATAGAAGCTCGACACCACGATTACCTAAATCAAGGCACTAAAACTATTGGAATTAAACTCCCCGTCCAATGATTATAATGAATCGCGAATGAGAAGTATAAGGAGTGACACCACAAAGACAATTATTCTTCGATAAGTCAATTTTCAGTTCATTCAAAAACCAAAGTGTGAGAATCCTCTCAAACACATATAATTTATATAACATGGTTTGTAACCCTTACACTCCCTTTCAAAAGGGTATTTATAGTACCAAAAACCTAAAACTTAATTATCTGAACATAAGACCACAAATACAATAAATATGAAAGCACAAAACTCAATGCAAGCATGCAGGCAATAATGTTGAAAAAAGAGGTTGTCAGCCTTATGTTTGGCTCTATAAAGACTTTACAACTCAAGAAAATATAGTGTTTGTTGCCTCCCCCTTTATTATTCCAAATTTTATTTAAGTCCCATTACCATCTCCTTGCTTGATTACATTAATTAAAGTATGCTCATCCTTTATTGAAATCTGAACACTTATCTTAGCCCAAATATCTTGAATAAACCCAATCAATATCTCTTTAATATTTTTGGCCCTTGGCCTTGTAATTAGTCCAGTTGGTTACTCTCGAGGATCATGTGGTAATGTTTGTTGATTCTCACAATCCTTTGAGTTAGCGGGCTAGTTTGTTCCAGTTATTTAATCAAAATGATAATGGAATTTTTAGGTTAGTGAGAATACAAATTTGTTAATAAATAATTGAATTAAATACATAGTTAATTTTAGTTGTGATTACATGGTATAAATGATGAAGAATCTAGTTTAAACCATGAAGATTTACGAAAATATTTCAAGAGAAAATGGAAGTTTTGGGGTTGGCCATAGGTTGAGTTAAAGAAATTTAACAAGTAAAGATGAAGTGAAATGAATTATGATTAAGTTAAATGTTAAGAGAGTTATTATGAGTTAAAAAGAATAAATTGAATTATACGTATATTGAAAAGTGGATTATCACGTTTTGGAATTGGAAGTATAAGTGAAAGTTGTGATGAATATATGGATAATAGATGGTAGATTGGAAATGAAATTGAGGTTTTAAAGAACAAAAGTAAAATGAAATGATTTGCAGAAATTAGTGGAAGTTAGAACTTTATTCTTGAAAATATGAATTGTAGTAAATATGTTGATATAAGTCATTCATATAGAAAGTGATGAAAATTATAACATAAATAGGTGGGAAAAAAGGTGATATTATGTAAGTGTGATGAAATTTAAAAGTAGAACCTATAGGATGGGGTATGTTATATTTAACTAAAGAAAACAATTTGAGGGAGGGCTCTCCAAGAATAAATATGTGTATGCAAATTAAAGATTGATGTTTCTGAACATGGTTACAATGATTTGAAAAAAATACACAATTAAAAGTTATTATGAAATTGATTTGATTGAAATATGTTTGAATGCATTGTTATGAATTTGTGAGGAAGAAATAGTATAATGGAGTGTTGGTTGAAAACATGTTTAGTTAAGAATAAAATGGTTACTTTAGATTGATATGGTATTTGTGTTATTTTAAAAAGTGTTGTTATGTTACATTAATAATAATACTTGGATTGTGTTGAAAGACATGTAAGGAGACTAATTTAAATGATTATGAGATGCGTAGAATGAATATGCATAAAATGTTACATTAATGATAATGTGAAAACCCGCTAAATTATAATCTGAGTAAAATAAATAAAGTACCGAATAGATCAAATAAAAGGATTCCAAGTATTGTAATTGGATACAATAGAATAAAATATAAGATGTTAAGGTGAGAATTAAGTAAAAAGAAGAGTTGAGTGACAAAAATAGAAATGAAAAGAAATGAGGGCCAATGTGTAAATAAGTAAAAGTTAGACTATAAATGCTCCATTTTTTCTCTTTTAGCCGTGACCTTTAAACAAAGAGAGGGGGAAGAATTGTGTGATTTTTCTACTTAAATTCTCATTGATTTCACTAATTAAAGTGAGTAATTAGAGTGAGTAACTTAATTAAACATCAAGAGAGGGTTGATTTTAAGGTGGTGAGTGCATTGAAGGAAGGATTTCAAGCTAGGGTTTGAAGAGGGAGAAGAAGAAAACTTGATTTTTCTTGCATTCTTTCCTTAAATCCTTATCAAAGTGAGGTAAATAACATGCTCCAAATGATTAATTCCTTTAATTTTATGTTTGATGAAGGATTATGCAAAATTATGATTATGTGAAATTGTGGATTTATGTTATAATTTATAGGAATGATGCAAATTATGTTTGAACCATGTTAGAAAGCATGAATTATGATTGGGTAAGTGTTTAATTTTAAGTAAAAGAAACAAAAATTATTTTTTCTCATTTTAATTGAATATTTGGCCAAAAAGGAATAATTTAGGGGATTTGAGGTTTAATACAATTGTTTGGAAAATATGAGAAGATGAAGGTTTATAAGTGTTATTATATAAATGGAGTAAGAATTTTTCAAAGAGAAAAGAAAAATCTTCACTTCCTTCCCTAGGTTGTTTTTTGGCTAAATAGAGAATAAAAATTTGAGAACGAAGTTTAAATGATATTATTGAGGAGTTTTTGGATAAATGGAGAAGAAAAATTAGAGAATGGAGTTTAAATAATATTATTGAGGAATCTTACCAAATTGAAGACAATTGATGTTGATAGATTAAATTGTATAGGGACTTTTGTGAAAAAAATAAGTAAATGTTTCAAAAAGGAGGGTTTTGTCCTCCTTGAATTAAAAGTCAATTAAACTTAATTAAGGGTGTTGGATTTAATCAAAGAATATGTAATGGGTATTAGAATTTTTACCGGTTCGAATGAATGAACAATGACAATGTAATTTTTGTTGGTACGGAGGAGGCCGCAATACCTAATCAGCAACAAGGGACATCTTCACGCGCACAAACACCAGGTAGGTGTTCGATACCTTGGAGTAATTAATAAGTTTATATTTTTTTATTATTGTAGAATGGATTTTTATAGATTGTAAATTCTAGTGCTGGTTACTGGAAATAATGTCCTGGTGAATGGGCAAGCCTTGAAAATTATTTCCTGGTTACTGGAAATAATGCCCTGGTGAATAATGCCCTGATGAATGGGCAAATCTTGAAAACTTATTTCCTGGTTACTGGAAATAATGCCCTAGTGAATGAGCAGTTACTGGAAATAATGCTCAATTGAATGGGCAAGCCTTGAAAAATTATTTTATGGTTACTGGAAATAATGCCCTGGTGAATGGGCAGTTACTGGAAATAATGTCTTGTTGAATGGGCAAGCCTTGAAGATCATTTTCTGATTACTGGAATTTATGCCTGGTTGAATGACCATGTTAAGAAAATTAATTTACAAATTAATAGGATAATCTCTCGATGTAAAATAGGTTAATTGTAAAACTTTGAAGTTAAATATGCTGGTTTGTGGGAGGCACTCTTGATATTTTTATTTCAGTAGATTTATAAGAGAATTTATGAAATTAGAAACTTCAAAAGAAAATAAGACAATTTATTCTATGATATGAAAGTCACTTTAATATATATGAATAATTAGTCCTTAATCAATTACTTATTGAAATGTACAATTGTTTTAATCATGTTTCATGCGATAATATTTTTAGATACATCGCACCCTCGATCTAGAAAGTAGATGCTTGGATAAATAATTTTGCTATGTGATTAATGTAATTGGAAGAACTAATATTTTGTTGTAATATACTTCCATATCTAAAAATGTAATGTTTAACTTATTATCTTGTGTATGATGTAATTTATAATGTTATTATTATTATTGAGTTGAATTATGGTTGGTTGTGTATATATTTGAGCACAAATACTTAAAAAAAAAAGTGACAATGCATGTTAAGAATTTATTAGTTTTATTATAGTGTTCTATAGAAAATAGAATTGAGATATTGAAATATGCTTGAGTTTTTTAAGTCCAAATGATGGGACGAATATTGTGATTGATGTTACAGGTTGAGAAATGATTGAGTCGATAACTTGGTATCTAAAAAATAAAAAGGAAACTCTGCCGAAATTTCGGGAAAATTATATATATATGTAATATTTAGTAACTACGAATATATATCATATATTTTGAGTTTACAATTTGAGACTCTTACAGTTGGTATCAGAGCCCTGGCTTGGGTTCAGGAATGGAAAAAAAAAAGAGGGTTTAATAAATTTTTGACTTGTACTAGGATGGTTCGTACAAGGAAGGGTACAATGATTGGAGAAGGGTTTGAGGAGAGACAACGAGAGGATCCATTGGAGGATACTGCCTCTCATATGCCCCTAGCCTCAGCACTCAAGACTGGGAGAGTCGACTGGACTCATTCTTGACACCGACTTGAGACAGACTGAGGGGTTTCAACTTGAGGGTTCAAACCAGCAGAGACAGGAAGTCGTGCCTCCAGTTATGGCTCCAGCTACGACTCTAGCACCTGCAGCGGTTTATACACTACATGTTGACCCTTTGTTCATAGCTCAGATAGTGAGAGCAGTGATTGAGGCAATGCCTGGTGCCTCGGCCCTAACAATCCCAATAGCTTCGGCAGTACAAGCAGCTCCAGCAGCTACGACAAAAGCTGATAATGTGGTCACATTAGTGTGAATTGTAAAAAGCATGAGAGAACTTGGGTGCAAGCCCTTTTTAGGTGAACCAGACGCCGAGATAGCAGGAAGATGGCGTTGCACAATTGAGGATACTCTGGATCAGATGCAGCTAACAGAGGGCTTGTGAGTGAACTGTGCCGCTCATTTGCTTTTTGATAGGGCATGGTCCTGGTGGGATACAGTGAGATCGAGGAGACCCGCAAGATCCTGGACTTGGGCTGAGTTTAAAACACAGTTTGAACATCAGTTTTACTCCTCCTATCATCAGAAAATTAAGGAACATGAGTTTCTGGCCCTAAGACAAGGAGACATGTCAGTACTTGATTATGAGAGGAGGTTTCATGACCTCTCCATGTTTGCCTCGCATTATGTCCCTGGTGAGCAACATAGGGTGGAAAGGTTGAGGGATGGATTGCGGCAAGAGTTGAGACAAGGGTTGATTGCATTTAAGTTCGAGACCACTAGAGATCTTGTTGAAGCAGTAGAGGCCCTGAAAGCTTGTATGAAAGAGGGCCAACAAGGCCAACATGGTTTAGGTAAACGAAAGGATACAGAGTACACCCAAAACAGACCCCCTTTCTCAAAAAAGGGGAAAGAATAGTACAACTAGTTTAAAAAGGTGGGAGGTACATCAGTTGCATCAGTTCAGACTACTGAGGTGGGGTCGACAGGAGGACAACCAAATCTTAGGGGTAATTTTTCTAGAGGACTGTCAGAGCAGAGAACGATCACTTATCCCTTGTGTGTTCACTGTGGGCAAAGGCATCCAGGGGAATGTTCTGCAACACCAAGGCGGTGTTATATATGCCGAGGGGAGCATATGTGGAGGGACTGCCCGCACTTAGGCCGAGGCTATTATTATTGCAGGGGTCAAGGGCACTTCAGAAGAGATTGCCCCCGTAGGACTGAAATCACCCAAAATCAGCAGCAAGCTCAGAGTGAGCAGCAGTCTGCTACTGTGAATAGATCAGCCAGACAGGTTTTGTCAGGGGCCAGCGGTAGTAGGAGCCGAACTCATGCCCAGGGTGACAGAATACGGGGGGGCCAAACCTAAGGTAAAGTATACTACATGACCCAGGAGGAGACCAGGGCCACTTCTGATGTAGTGGCAGGTACATTGCAGTTAAATTCTCTGTCAGTTCATGTATTGTTTGATTCGGGTGTCACACACTCATTTGTTGCAAATAAACTTGTGGGGGGATTAGGGAAAAATCCTTGTAGAATAGAAAATGGGTTTATTATAAGCACTCCATTAAGCGAAACTGTGAATGTTGATCATATGTATAAGGGGGTCCAAATTAATATAGGTGGTTGTGAATTAAAAGTAGATTTATTATCACTAGAATTACATGATTTTGATGTCATCTTGCGAATGGACTGGCTAAGTATGAATAAAGCTCAAATGGACTATTTCACAAAAACAGTAACTCTTCAAGGGCCCGATGCTAAGAAGATGGTGTTTAAGGGGGAGAGAAATGTCATCCTAAACTGTATTATCTCAGCTATGGCCGCTAGGAAAATGATAAAAAAAAGGGTGTGAGGCTTACCTTGCCTATGTCTTAGAGACCAAAATGGGAGATATTTAAGTGTCAAATGTTCCAATAGTAAGGGAATTTCCTGATGTATTTCCTGATGAACTGCCGGGAGTCCCCTCGGAGAGAGAAGTGGAGGTCACTATTGATGTAGTATGTCTCCGATAGCCCAATCACCGTATAGGATGGCGCCGGCCGAGTTGGCCGAACTGAAGATCCAACTACAGGAATTACTAAATAAAGGGTTTATTCGTCCGAGTAATTCACCCTGGGGAGCTCCTGTGCTATTTGTGAAGAAAAAGGATGGGACCCTTCGGCTTTGTATAGATTATAGACAATTGAACAGAGTAACAATAAAGAACAAATATCCGCTCCCGCGGATAGATGATTTGTTTGATCAGCTAAAGGGGGCAAGAGTGTTTTCGAAAATAGATCTAAGGTCGGGATACTATCATTTGAGGATTAAGGAACTAGATGTAGCAAAAACCGCATTCAGAACTCGGTATGGACATTACAAGTTCTTAGTAATGCCGTTTGGGCTAACATATGCACCGGCTGTGTTCATGGATTTGATAAACCAGGTCTTCCGACCATACTTAGACAAGTTTGTGGTGGTATTCATAGACGACATCTTAGTTTATTCAAAGTCATATCTGGAGCATGGACAACATTTGAGGCAGGTATTGATGACCTTAAGGGAGTATCGATTATATGCCAAACTTAGCAAATGTGAATTCTGGCTAAAGGAAGTGATTTTTCTAGGACATATTATATCGACTGAAGGAATATCGGTGGATCCTAGAAAAGTTGAAGCAGTATTGAAATGGGAAAGACCTACCAATATCACTGAAATTCATAGTTTCCTTGGATTAGCAGGGTACTATCAAAGATATATTGAGGGATTTTCTACCATAGCTATTCCCATGACTCGGTTGACTCGAAAAGAGACAAAGTGGGAGTGGATTTAGGAATGCGAAGAAAGCTTCCAAGAACTGAAAAAAAGACTCACTACTGCACCGGTGTTAACACTCTCATCAGGAACTGAAGGATTAGTGGTCTATAGTGATGCATCGAAGAAGGGACTAGGGCGTGTATTGATGCAACACGGTAAAGTAATTGCGTATGCCTCAAGACAATTAAAGGCTCACGAGATCAATTACCCGGTGCATGATTTAGAATTAGTCGCTGTGGTGTTTTCCTTAAGAGTATGGAGGCACTATTTATATGGGTCTCAGGTTCAGTTAATCACGAATCATAAGAGTTTGTGGTATCTAATGACGTAGAAGGAATTGAATATATGGCAAAGACGCTGGGTGGAATTGATAAAAGATTATGATTGTGTAATCGATTATCATCCGAGGAGAGCAAATGCAGTCGCAGATGCTCTTAGTCGCAAGGTCAAGACAGTCGATGCTCAGTGGGAGGGTTGGGATGAAAAAGAATTGCTAGAATTAAGAAAGATTGATGCTCAAGTAGAGGCGGGATCGGATGAGTCATTAGTGGCCCAATTAAGAGTAAGGTCAACACTTGGAGACAGGGTACTAGAAGCTCAGCAAGAAGATCTGGAAGTTTGTAAGATAAGAGAAAAGGTGAGGTCAGGAATCGAGACGTCATTTCAAATTCAGAAAGATGGAATGGTAGTCCTTGGAAGATGAATGTACTTACCAGATGATCAACCGCTGAAAAAGGAAGTTTTACAGGAGGCCCACGAGTCTAGATTTGCAACATACCCTGGAAGAACTAAAATGTATTGGGATTTAAAAGATTTTTATTGGTGGCCGAATATGAAGAAAGAAGTGGCTGAATATGTGGCAAAGTGTGGGATTTGTCAACAAGTAAAGGTGGAACACCAAAAACCAGCTGGGTTTTTACAACCATTATTGATACCTGAGTGGAAGTGGGAAAATATCATGATGGACTTTGTATCTGGATTACAGATAGGAAAAAGAGGAAGCGATGCTATTTGGGTCATTGTGGACCGATTGACTAAATTTGCACTCTTTTTGGTAATGAAAATGACAGACTCAGTGGAGAAATTGGCAAAATTATACGTGGATGAAGTTGTAAGGTTACACAGTGTGCCAGTGTCAATAGTTTCAGATCGAGATCCAAGGTTTACCTCTCAATTATGGCCAAGTGTTCAACAGGCTCTCGGAACGAAGTTGAATTTAAGCACAGCTTTTCATCCTCAGACTGATGGTCAATCTGAGAGGACTATTCAAGTATTAGAGGATTTACTAAGAGCCTGTATATTGGAGTTTGGAGGAAATTGGGAAGATCATCTACTGTTAGTAGAATTCACTTACAACAACAGCTACCAGGTACAATAGGAATGGCTCCCTATGAAGCCTTATACGGTAGAAGATGTCGGACGCCAGTATGCTGGGAAGAAGTAGGGGATAGACAACTAATTGGACCAGAGTTGGTACAGATTACCTCTGAGAAGATAAAGATCATAAAAAATAGAATGAAAGCGGCTCAGGATAGGCAGAAGAGTTATGCGGATAATAGGAGAAGACCCCTAGAGTTTGAAATTGGTGACAAAGTATTTTTGAAAGTCGCCCCGTGGAAACAGGTGTTAAGATTTGGCTTGAAAGGGAAATTGACGCCGAGGTACGTTGGGCCTTTTAAGGTCACCAAAAGGATTGGGCCCGTGGCTTACAGATTGGCTCTACCTCCACATTTGGCCAAATCCATGATGTGTTTCATGTCTCTTTGTTAAGAAAGGCTGAAGTGGATCCATCTCGGGTCTTACCTCAAATTCCTCTGGAAATTGATGAGAATTTAGCATTGGAAATGAAGCCGGTGAAAGTCTTAGATTATAATGTGAAGGAATTGAGAAATAAGAAGATTCCAATTATCAAGATATTATGGAGGAATTCCCAAATCGAGGAGGTGACTTGGGAAAGAGAATCTTAAATGAGACAGAAACACCCGAATTATTTCTAGATTCAGGTACGAGGTTCAATTTTGAGGACAAAATTTCTTTTTAAGGGAGGAGAATGTGAAAACCTGCTAAATTATAATCTGAGTAAAATAAATAAAGTACCGAATAGATTAAATAAAAGGATTCCAAGTATTGTAATTGGATACAATAGAATAAAATATAAGATGTTAAGGTGAGAATTAAGTAAAAAGAAGAGTTGAGTGACAAAAATAGAAATGAGAAGAAATGAGGGCCAATGTGTAAATAAGTAAAAGTTAGACTATAAATGCTCCATTTTTTCTCTTTTAGCCGTGACCTTTAAACAAAGAGAGGGGGAAGAATTGTGTGATTTTTCTACTTAAATTCTCATTGATTTCACTAATTAAAGTGAGTAATTAGAGTGAGTAACTTAATTAAACATCAAGAGAGGGTTGATTTTAAGGTGGTGAGTGCATTAAAGGAAGGATTTCAAGCTAGGGTTTGAAGAGGGAGAAGAAGAAAACTTGATTTTTCTTGCATTCTTTCCTTAAATCCTTATCAAAGTGAGGTAAATAACATGCTCCAAATGATTAATTCCTTTAATTTTATGTTTGATGAAGGATTATGCAAAATTATGATTATGTGAAATTATGGATTTATGTTATAATTTATAGGAATGATGCAAATTATGTTTGAACCATGTTAGAAAGCATGAATTATGATTGGGTAAGTGTTTAATTTTAAGTAAAAGAAACAAAAATTATTTTTCCTCATTTTAATTGAATATTTGGCCAAAAAGGAATAATTTAGGGGATTTGAGGTTTAATACAATTGTTTGGAAAATATGAGAAGATGAAGGTTTATAAGTGTTATTATATAAATGGAGTAAGAATTTTTCAAAGAGAAAAGAAAAATCTTCACTTCCTTCCCTAGGTTGTTTTTTGGCTAAATAGAGAATAAAAATTTGAGAACGAAGTTTAAATGATATTATTGAGGAGTTTTTGGATAAATGGAGAAGAAAAATTAGAGAATGGAGTTTAAATAATATTATTGAGGAATCTTACCAAATTGAAGACAATTGATGTTGATAGATTAAATTGTATAGGGACTTTTGTGAAAAAAATAAGTAAATGTTTCAAAAAGGAGGGTTTTGTCCTCCTTGAATTAAAAGTCAATTAAACTTAATTAAGGGTGTTGGATTTAATCAAAGAATATGTAATGGGTATTAGAATTTTTACCGGTTCGAATGAATGAACAATGACAAAGTAATTTTTGTTGGTACGGAGGAGGCCGCAGGACCTAATCAGCAACAAGGGACATCTTCACGCGCACAAACACCAGGTAGGTGTTCGATACCTTAGAGTAATTAATAAGTTTATATATTTTTTTTATTGTAGAATGAATTTTTATAGATTGTAAATTCTAGTGCTGGTTACTGGAAATAATGCCCTGGTGAATGGGCAGTTACTAGAAATAATGCCCGTTGAATGGGCAAGCCTTGAAAAATTATTTCCTGGTTATTGAAAATAATGCCCTGGTGAATGGGCAGTTACTGGAAATAATGTCTTGTTGAATGGGCAAGCCTTGAAGATCATTTCCTGATTACTGGAATTTATGCTTGGTTGAATGGCTATGTTAAGAAAATTAATTTACAAATTAATGGGATAATCACTCGATATAAAATAGATTAATTGTAAAACTTTGAAGTTAAATATGCTGGTTTGTGGGAGACACTCTTGATATTTTTATTTTAGTAGATTCATCCCTATGTCTAGAAGAGAATTTATGAAATTAGAAACTTCAAAAGAAAATAAGACAATTTATTCTATGACATGAAAGTCACTTTAATGTATATGAATAATTAGTCCTTAATCAATTACTTATTGAAATGTGCAATTGTTTTAATCATGTTTCATGCGTTAATATTTTTAGGTACATCGCACCCTCGATCTAGAAAGTAGATGCTGATACGGTCCCAGTCAAGAGTGATACACAATTGCAGAAATGCTAGAATTCTTTTAGGGTGAGAATTTACCACAATATTATTTGGATAAAAATAATACTATCCTTTTATTCTTCTTCATACATATAAATAACTAAACCATAACAACTTTTTCGCAAATCCCGCCGAAATGGAAATAACAAATTACAAAACAGAAATGCAAATAATGTGAAAGTGGTTGCTTTATTTTCTCCTAATGAATCGGAAGCATGATTCCAATTGACTTGCATGTAACTCCTTTTAATCACGATATTTCAAATTCTTCTTTATGACATGTTGGGTCCTTCGTGGCAGCAGCTCTCCAAGCTGCGTATCATTACCCCCCACATCAAGTGGACGCTTGTCCTTAAGGTCCATGCTTGGGTGGTTTGTCATCAATTCAGCCGTTGGTTCCCAGGTAGCATCATCTGTAGACAAATGTTTTCACTTCACCAAACTTTCCTGAATAAATCTTGCCCCATGTGGAATCCAACGTGTGTCCAGAATAGCTTCTGGTGTGACCACAATGGTGCCCTCTTCATCAATAGGTGGAAGTTCCATACTAGTGTTTGCTTTGTCACCCAACTTCCTTCTAAGCAACGACACATGAAAAACTAAATGTAAACGTGCACCCTCCGGAAGCTTGAGTTTGTAGGCCACAGCACCGACTCGCTTTTCAATTGGGAATGGACCATAAAACTTGCAAGCAAGTTTTTGATGAGCTCGTTGAAAAGCAGTATGTTGACGATAAGGTTGTAATTTGAGATACACAAGGTCACCTTCTGTGAATTCAACATCCCTTCGCCCACGATCAGCCAATTGTTTCATGCGATTCGTAGCATTCGCTAAATTTTGCTTGAGATTCCTGAGCAGTGTGTCCCGTACCTTAAGACTGTGATCAACTTCATTAACTGGTGAAGAGCCGGTAGCATACAGTGGAAATGTAGGTGGTAAGCGTCCATAAAGAGCTTGAAAAGGTGTCATTCCTATTGATGAATGGTAAGCTGTATTATACCATAGCTCTACCCAAGAAAGAAATTGGCTCCACTGTCGTGGTCTTTGGTGAACAAAGCAGCGCAAATATTATTCCACACAGCGATTAACCACCTCTGATTGACCATCCGTTTGAGGATGATATGCTGAGTTCATCTTAAGCTGGGTACCAAACATCTTAAAAAATTCCTGCCAGAACTTACTAATAAAAACTTTATCTCTATCACTCACAATAGAACGAGGCATGCCATGTAGCTTCACCACACCATCTACAACTTTTTTGCCACCATCTTTGCTGTAAAAGGATGTGCTAAGGCCAAGAAGTGAGCAGATTTGCTTAGATGGTCCACTACCACTAAAATGGTATCGCGACCATGTGAAGTAGGGAGGCCTTCAATAAAATCCATAGCAACGTCATCCCATACCTGACATGGAATAGGAAGAGGTTGCAAGAGCCCAGCTGGTTTGAGATTATCAGCTTTAGTTTTCTAGCATGTCACGCATGTGTGGACATATTCTTTGACAGAATGATACATAGATGGCCAATAAAATTGTTGAGATAGACGTTTGAATGTACCCAATATACCAGAATGGCCGCCCATCTTTGTATCATGAAATTCCTGTAGTAATTGTTCTATCACAGCTGTGTTAGGAAGCACCACAACATGTGTTTTGAAGAAAACTAACCCATCTCACCATGTATAAGGTTTTCCAGGTCTATTCCGAGCTTGCTGAATAATTTGTTCCATATATGGGTGTCCAGTGGAGGCATTTTTTATGTCTTCCCATAAACTAACTTGTGGCACAGACAAGGCATTAAGAATAGGGCTTCCAGACACTCTTGATAATGCATCAGCTGCTGGGTTGTCGCGTCCTGGGCGATATATGATTTCATAGTCATAGCCAAGTAATTTAGCCACCCAACGCTGCTGTTCTGGTGTCCCAATTCTTTGCTCCAATAAATACTTAAGACTGCGCTGGTCCGTTTGAATGAAGAACTTTTTGCCCAGTAGATATGGTCTCCAAGTGTGTATTGCCTGAAGAATGGCAAGCATTTCTTTGGCATATGTTGACCATGAAAGTTTGGCCACTCCGAGTGCTCGGCTGAGGAAAGCAATGGGTTTGCCTTGCTGCGTCAACACTGCACCAATACCCTCTCCAGAAGCATTAGTTTCAATTGTAAATGATTCATTGAAATTTGGCATAGCTAAAATAGGTGTGGTCTTCATAGCTTGTTTGAGCTGTAGGGAAGCTGCCTCTGCCTCTTCACTCCATCTGAATTGGCCTTTCTTCAAGAGATTGGTTAATGGCTTTGCCAGCATACCATAGTTACGCATAAATTTTTTATAATAACCTATAAGGCCTAGAAAACCTCGTAAGTCTGAAATAGTGCTTGGCCTTGGCCAATTTACCATAGTTGTAATTTTGCTTGAATCAACCTTGACCCCTTTATTAGTCACAATGTGGCCGAGGTATTCGAGCTCTGATTGCCCAAATGTACACTTATTTGCCTTTACAAAAAATGTATGTTGCCGTAGAATTTCAAAAACCTTTGTAACATGTTCAAGATACATGGTCCAATTGGGGCTATAAATCAAAATATCATTAAAAAAACTAATATGAATTAACAAAGATGAGGACGAAAAATAGAATTCATAATAGCTTGGAAAGTGGAAGGAGCATTGCAAAGACCAAAGGGCATGACCATATATTCGTAGTGGCCATTATGAGTACGGAACGCAGTTTTGTGAGTGTCTTTTGGATTTACTCGTACTTGATGGTACCCTACTCTTAAGTCTAATTTTGTAAAGAAAGCAGCTCCATGGAGCTCATCAAGCATGTCATCAATGGTAGGAATAGGAAACCAATCCCTAATGGTTACGCTATTGAGAGCTCTATAATCAGTACAAAAACGTCAAATGCCATCTTTTTTTTTACTAACAAAACAGGTGAAGAAAAGGGATTAGTATTTGGTTTTATAAGCCCCAATTTAAGCATGTCTTGAACTTGTTTTTCAATTTCAGTTTTTTGAAAATAGACATACCTGTAGGGCCTCACATTAATAGGCTTAGTACCTTCTTTAAGAGGAATGTAATGATCAACTTCACGAGCGGGAGGTAACTGTGTGGGCTCAAAAAAAATGTCCTCAAAGTTGTTGATGATTTCCTTCATATCTGTTTGCATATTGGGTCGTTCCATCTTTTCTATGGATTGACAATACACTGTAAAAGTGGAACAGCCATGACATACATCTTTAGTAATTGCTGTTAGTGAAGCAGGTTGTATAGTTTGGCTATCATAATCATTTAATGTTTGAGCTTGATTCTTCCACCAAAAGTCCATTGTCATTTTTTTCCAATTACACACCACTGATCCGAGTTGTTCAAGCCATTGTACACCAAGAACAAGATCAAGGCCTGTGATAGGTATTGAATAAAGGGTTAATAAAAATGGAATGTTTTGGAGAATAACCTGGACTTGTTTAAACCTTCCTTGGCACTTCATTCGATTGCCATCTGCCACCCTTACAGTGAAGGGTCCCATAGGAATAACAGGTAATTGAAGCTCCTCTGCTATTTTAGAACTGATGAAATTATGGGTAGACCCACTGTCGATGAGCACTGTTAGGAGTGTGATTCCCAACTTGTCCTTCAATCCTCATGGTCCGTGGTGTGGACCAACCTGTGAGTGCATGGAGTGAAATTTTCTAGCTTAGTGTTCTCCTCAGCTATGTTCTTTACTGGAATGTCATCAATAACTTCTTCGCACATGACTCTGACAGGTTCACTAAGGCTTTCTAGTAATAACAGTTGCGATCTTTGGCACTTATGTCCAGCAGTGAATTTGTCATTGCAATTGAAACAGAGCCCTTGTGCACGTCGTCTCTGCATTTCATCCCATGTCAGTCTTTTTATCGGAACTGGAGAACTGGATTTTGGTGGGGGAAGAGTCAATGGTGTGCGAGTTGATTGTGTTGGCCGTGTAAATTTCCCTTGACGCATTATTTGTTCATCCTTCATTCTAGCTAAACTGATAGCCTCTTTCAAAGTCTGTGGTTTGAACATCCAAATAGCATCAGAAATTTCTACTTTAAGTACGCTCATAAATGTGCCCACCAACGCCTTTTGAGTCCAACCATGAACTCAATTGCCCAACCCCTCAAATTCCTTCTGATATTCCCTTAAGGAACCCACTTATCTGACCTTTGATAATGCTTCATTAAAATCCTCACATTCTGTGGGCCCAAACCGTGCCCAAAGCTCTTCTTCAAATATCTCCCACGTGACAGTACGTCCTTCTTCCTTGTAGGCTCGATGCAACCATTGCCACCATTGGTTGGCTTCTCCTTCCAAATGGAATGAGGCCAATGATACTTTTTTATTGTCCGCAGTCTTTTGATATTCAAAAAATTGGTCCACTCGATTGAACCATTCGGTTGGATCATCCCCAGAATATCGTGGAAATTCTAACTTGGCCATTTTTGATGAGAAGACGTGGCGTCCACCCTCATTGTCAGTTTTCTTCTTTCCCCCATCAGTGTCATCCCGATGTGTGCATGAGGAGCCATCTCGGTCGTTGTTGTGGTAACTTGAAGATGCCTTGGAAGCGATCATGGCCTCTGAAAGCTTGTTTATGGTTTCCTCCAGGCTGTGCAATCTGTTGATCATGGAATCTTCTAGTCGCTGCATGCCATCTTGGACTCCACCAAGTCCTGTCTCCAAAAGCTCAATTCGTTCTTTGTTATTTATACATAAATATATATATATATATTTGGTAACTATGAATATATATCATATATTTTGAGTTTACAATTTGAAACTGTTACAGATAATATGATGAATAAAATGACAGGAAGAGAATTTATCAGGGAATAAAAAAACTCAAAATAGTTAATGTGGATGTAATTTTAACAAGAGTTGTAAATCTTGTACATTTATAAAAGTGTTGAAAGGTTGTCGAGGATTTCCTTTTATATATATATATATATATCCTAAATTCTTACATACTCTGTCATTGAAATTAAATAAAAACGAATGAGAAAGTGCGGGATGTTACAACGGGTTTCACATTAAGTTGTGTGAAAGTATCCTCAACATGACTAGCTAGCTTCACGAGTCCAAAGGCAAAAAAAAAATTACCAAAAAAGAAAAACAAATTCAGGTGTCTGGGTTCAAAGGCAACATAGACAGTCGATAAAATCATGGTTAGGTTTTTAAAAAATATCTCAAGAAGATATTTTAAAAAAAAACATTGACATGAGAACATATTAGATTGACTAGGATTAACCCTCCACACTCGTGACCTGAGTCATAAAACAAAATATGAAGATCAAATAACAAAATTAGATACCTGCCAAAATATTATATTGAACATATTAGATATTTTTTTATTTAACTATATAATAACAAAATATGAATACCAAATCAAAATTAACCAAACACTAAGTGATAAAATTAAAAAACAAAAAGCAATAAAAAATCCAACAAAAACCCAATTTGAATTATGAAATTGAAAAGAAAAGGAAGAAGAAATATTGGTGCATGCCCAAAGGACGCAGGGGCCACCCATTTATTGGCGCGTGCGTGGCAAACACCAGCGAAGTTTTTTTTTTAAAAAAATATTAAATATTTATTAAAATACAAAAATTCCACTAAGTTAATTTAACAATAAAAAATAAACATCATGAAAAGACTCAAAAACCCCTTAAGGATAGTTTTGTTAATTTTGAAACCAAGGATAATTAAGTAATTTAACTTTAATAAAAAAAAAAACAAATAAAAGCTCTTGAGCTTAAGCCATCATTTTTTTTCCCCAGAGTATTTAAGTAATTTAATTTTTCTAAAAAGTCAAAAAGACTAATCTACCCCAAAACAATTTGAAAATGACATTGAATCATGGGAAAAAGACTATCATGCCCCTATATCCTAGCTTAATGATTTTTTGAGCCAAGGGCAAGTTAGTCAAAACATTATTCTATTGAAAGGTGTTCATTATTCTGTATTACAATGCGGGTTGGATAAAAAAAAAATTAACATAAAAAAATCTAGGCTTTGCTAATGTTTCTTCTAGTAAAAATATTTTTTTGTGTATTGACCTAATATGACTCTATCAACTTGGCAGGTCCTATGACAACTCGGACAATTGGTTAAAGCATAGTTTGATTCAAAATAAATATTCAATATGATATTTTTTTATAAATATTTAGGCGGAAACATATTGGATCGATTTAGATTAACTTATCAATTTGCATGTCGGGTCATGAGACTATGATAACCCTGTGGAAAGCAAATCAATACAAATTATGAAGCCTAGTTTTCAATAAACTCAATGTTGAAAAATAAAATTAAAAAAAATAAACTAAAATAATGACCAGAAAAAATCACTCGAGGTAACCTGTTAAACTTGCATCCCGGATCATGAGATCAGGATAACCCAATATAAAACAAATTAAAATAAATTAAGAAGTTCAATTCTCAGTCAATCCAATGTTGAAAGATGAAATTAATTAAAAAAAATTACAAAAAAATCCGACTTAAGTCAACCCGAGTTAATCCACCAAATTCTCGAGTCATGAGAAGAGGATAACATCATAAAAAACAAACAAAAACAAATCACAAAACTTAATTTCCAATCAACTCAATGTTTTTATGATGAAATTAAGAAAAACAATATCAATTAAAAAAGAAAAGGAAATAACCTTGCAATCCAAGTCGAGACTAGAATAACCTTATGAAAAATAAATTAAGAAATAATATAAAGTTTAATTCCTAATAAATCTAATATTGAAAGATATAATTAAAATTAAAAAATATATATAAAAGAAAAACCAAAGAAAAAAAATAAATTGGATCAGCAGTCAAAACCCCTTAATGATATGGTATGTGGGACAAGGCAGAATGAGAAACAGATTCTTTATTTCTTTAGTACTATGAAGGTGAACTACAAGTACAATACACCATTATTCTTTTTTATTTTGTGATGATAACTAGAAACTACAGCTGATGCAATTTCCTTTACATTATCTAGTAATACCAAAAGATAAAAACCATCCCAAGGGTGGGTTACCACCACCGCTTCAGCTAGCAACACGTTTATGGCAATTCGACAGGTTCGATATTCCAAATCTCTCGGGCATATTCATGAATGGTCCTGTCGCTGCTGAACTTGTACGAGCCTGCTGTATTCATGATTGACATCTTCGTCCATCTCTGCCAACAGTTGCAAATACTAGGAATAAATAACTGAAGAAGTATATGGCTTAATATGCAAAGAAAGAATAATAAATGCCATGGAGCATATAACATGTTTACTCGCCCCTAGTACAGACTAACAAGAAATGCAAATATCAATAATAGAATTAAGGATCTGTGCTAAACTGGTCTGATGATTCACAAGGCATAAAGGATCAAAGGGAATTCATAATCCAGAAACTGAGCAATGCGCACAGATATAGCAATCATTGCTCAGATATAGCAATAAAGCGTGTTCTGACTTGTATTTTGAGTAGATGCAAGATTGAGCATATGCGTGTAAAACTTACCTTTTGGTCATGGTATGCTTTATCGACCTCCTCTTGGCATTCTATGTAACTGGGGAAGTCCTTGCCCACTAGGAAATAATCTGCACGGCCAAAACCTTCATTTCCTTCTAATGATCCTATAAGTTCATCATAGTTGCAAGGCCCAAAAACTCCACTTTTGACAAAATCTTTCACTTCTTCAAAACTTGGGTCTGGGACAAACTGTTGAGAGGTCAGTGAGCAAAATGTGACTAGATGAAAATAGAATTTGATAAAGTGGCGATTTGCTTTTTCAGTTTCTCTTTTTTCTTTTTCTTTTTTTAAAAAACAAAAGAAAAAAAAAACATGGAAGGGTACTATTTTTATGGTTGATATTCACTGAAATTGAACCAAACGCTTATTATCATAGCATCCTTCCATGGTGATCCTTGTCAGTAAGCATTGCTTGATAAATAGTAGTCGGTAATTGTTTCTAATCACTGTAAAAGGATATTTGGTTATTGGATGTACCTCCCCATCAGCTCGCTCTTTCCTTAGCCCTGCAATTTCATGAGCTCTAGCACCAAAGAGAAAAAAGTTGTCTTCTCCTACTTCTTCTCGGATTTCAACATTGGCGCCATCTAAGGTCCCAATAAGGACACAACCATTCATTGCAAACTTCATATTGCTTGTTCCACTGGCTTCCATCCCAGCAGTACTGCATAGAGGGATGTGGTCAATTCACAGCACAAAAGCTATTCACAAAATCAAAGACAGTAAACCCGTATCTAAAATGTTTGACTCTCTCATTCTCACAAACTCAGCATCAGAGTATCTTGTGAAAACCAAATTTAAGAGTAATGAAATAAAATGAATTGCATGTTCTCTTAGAAATTAGGGTTTTTCAGTCAAAAGTCTCGTAACCAAAAGTTTCCTCCAATAATTAGAATCATGTATTCTTTGTTACAAGACTAAGAGAAACATATGTCTCTTAATATAGAGAAAACTGATTGCAAAAAATGCACAGGTATCGATGTCTTCATTTATTACTTCAGTGGGGAAATCTTGATTTTGCAGTATGATTAGATTTGGTTTTAGCAAAATAACATGAAAACAGAGATTTTCTATTGAAATCTATAATATTACTAGTCTTGATTTACTTCTATTTAAATTTATAGTTATCAAATTAGAATCTTTTAAATTTGAATTTGAATATGTTTTTCTCTTGTAAAGTAGAGTTCTAGGCTATGGAAAAAATCATGGAAAAACTTACAGGAACTATTTATTAATTGATGGGAGGCTTGGGCAACCTCGAATATGCCTAGAAATTATCTTTTATCTTTTTTCAATTAGGTCTTTATGAGTTAATTTCTTTTTATTCAATAAAATTGTTATTGTTATCAACCTGAATTATCAGATTCATTATAATTAGTATCAATGGTAGATCCATGGTAGAAGTAACAAGGATATCACAATTTAATAAGCAATTACAGGCATGAACATCAACAGGAGAAGCATCAACTACACCAACAAACTCATCAAAAAATTATGAAAGAACTGGTGTAACAACTTCAAAACATGTCAGCTAAAGGAACCTACCCTAACCTTGAGGGCAAGGTTTTTAATGGGGGTAGAATTGTGACAGTCTTAGCCTTGATTTACTCCTATTTAAATTTATAGTTTTCAGATTAGATTAGGATCTTTTAAATTTGAATTTGAATAATTTGAATTTGTTTCTCTCTTATACTTGAGTAGAATTCTAGTTATGGAAAAAGTCATGGAGACTTTCTATCAAGTCATGAGAGGATTAGGCAAACCTCATATAAGCCTATAAATTATCTTTTATCTTTTTTCAATTAGGTCTTTGCGAGTCAATTTCTTTTTATTCAATAAAATTTCTATTGTTATCAACTTGAATTATGAGGCTTGTTACAAAACCTTGTTTCCAGGCTTGGATCAGAGTAAAAGCTGACCAGGTTTATGGTTGGAATCCTATTACTAGACCTCCTGACTGAATATGCAATCTGAAACTCTCTTCATATAAAGGTAATTGGTCATACCAGAACAACACATGAAAATGTTCAAAAAGCTAATCAATGTGACAGTTATGTCGATTATCTATTGACTCTGATCAAATTTAGGCCTCATGCATAAACAAAGGTCCATACAGCCTGAATAAGGAAAGGCCGCTCCACTTTCAGGTAAAACAAGCTGAGCTTGAGCAAGTCCAAATTGCAAGGCATAATAATATGGTCGAGAATATTAGAATATATGCCATTTCCAGACTTTTTATCTCAACATATCATATCCTATAAAAAAAAAAAATACGTTACAGAGAAATAGATGCAGAAAAACTGTGATACTCTATTTATAAGCAAAACAAGCCATCGAGGTGTAGCGATTTTGAGTACAGTGGTGGTTTTTAATTTGACTGAATTATTAGTTGTGGTTGTAATTATAAGATATTTAAAGATATATGCTTAAAAAATACTTTTATATTTAATTAAATTTAAAAGTACTTGAAGACTTCATTTGGTATGAGCTTTTGGTTATTAGATGGTTACTAGATAGCAGTCCCGCGTTACACAGCAGGCTAACCTAATTTTTTTTCAACAAAATATATGCTGAGATGATGTAAGTACTCATAAAAAATAAAAAAAAAGGATCATTGACTCAATTGTATTTAATAATCTCGGTTAATTCAGATAATATGATTATATATATCTTTTCTCTGGAATGTATGAATAAAGTTTAATTACCTGATATGCTGTGAGAGCTCACTTGCAGGAATAAGCAATTCAGCAACACTGACATTGTAATCAGGGACAAAAACAACCTACGTTTAAAAGAAAAGGAGTAAGAAATGAAAATACAAAGAAAATAGCATAACACTTGAGATTGGTGGATAGAAAGGATATTCTGGCAAGTTAGGTGGTTTGTAATTGCAGAGAAAAGAAGAAATAGAGCTTGAATTTCATTGTTTCTCAGATCAGTGTTAAATCAAATTGAAATGATCCCAAGGTCCCATATGGTCTATGAATATGGAGATGAAATAGCCAACATGTAAGGACTTCCTACCAATAGGATTGGAGAAGATATTTGTGGTTTAAGTTAATGAAAAAAAAAAAGTGGCACTGGAGAGACTGTAATCTCACCTCCAGTAAATCACTATTTAGTGATGAAATCATACCTTCAGTAAATCACCTATTTCTGGATCATGATTAACTGTAGCCCCAACATCTGTGATAAATTTCACTATTCTCTTGGCTTGCACATATGTAGAAAATGCTTTCCCCCCAAATATACAAACTCGTGGAACATACTTAGCTTTCCTTTCTGCAGCAGTCATTTCTTTCATCTTCTTGTAGCGGTAAACAATTCCCAAAATATTCAGTAATTGTCGCTTGTACTCGTGAATACGTTTCACCTGAACATGATGGTTTTAATCAACTTTATAGACAAAGCAAATTTGAGTGGACAAAAGGCTTCGTGTGCATGTGTGTTAGTTTTACTCCTTCCATTGTCAGGATGTGAGTTCAACATAATAAAAATAAATAAATTCATTACAAAAATATAAATAACCTTCTATATTTATCTGAAATTTCATTTTTGATCTGTTTGTTAAAAGATGAGAGCTCTCTACTACATCACATGAATGAGAATGTGAAAAGTTCAACATCAATGAAGTTACCTGGATATCAAACATTGCATCAGGGCTAACAGAATATCCTGTCTTTTCTTTGAGGAATGATATCACCTTCATCTTGTTGCTCCTTTTGGCTGCCTTCCACTGCACTTGGAGGTCCTCATTATCGGAAAACTATATGCAAATCACACATTCTGGTCAGGAAGTACAGAAGCAACAAAGTCAAAAAAGACAATTAAATGTACAGACATGATTAATCAACAAAGAAGTAGACGGATGTTAGAAACTCAAGTTCCAGGTGTAAAAAATCAATACAGGTCCCAGACTTCAGATGGGATACAACTTTTCAACATTATTATGAAAGCAGTAATTTTTTGTCTTCAAAGAATCCAAAATTTCTGCAAACTGGTTGATCAGCAGAAATATGTTGGCCAAGGCATAGTTGCAATCTGAGGGATGTTGAGCTTTAAAAGGACATGGAGGCGATGAAAATTTCAAGTGACAACTTTCTTCTTCAAAGCCTTCTATTAAACAGAAGTGCTTCTGAAACACAGTTTGAAACGAGAGCATGACGGATACTCAACTCATTTCGAAGCAAAGAAATTTCAATAAGTTGTGATCGAGAAATCTTAGGAACTACTAACCAATATGGCACAAATCTATGGGTTACCAGCCAATCTGTATAAACTGAAACTGTAGAGCATTGAGAGGATGAATCAAAATTTCTGCAAACTGGTTGGTCAGCAGAAATATGTTGGCCAAGGCATAGTTGCAATCTGAGGGATGTTGAGCTTTAAAAGGACATGGAGGCGATGAAAATTTCAAAGTGACAACTTTCTTCTTCAAAGCCTTCTATTAAACAGAAGTGCTTCTGAAACACAGTTTGAAACGAGAGCATGACGGATACTCAACTCATTTCGAAGCAAAGAAATTTCAAGAAGTTGTGATCGAGAAATCTTAGGAACTACTAACCAATATGGCACACATCTACGGGTTACCAGCCAATCTGTATAAACTGAAACTGTAGAGCATTGAGAGGATGAATTAGTTAAAACATGACACTTTTTATTCTTCAGTGCCCTTAGTTAACATGAATTATCTTGGTAGCGTTGTCTAAAGGTTGTGCATGGATGCTAAAGTCATTGTAAATGCTAACCACAAATTTTGATCAAGAAATCCAAAGAACTATTAATAAACTTTGAACATGAGCTCTCTTCCCAGAGTTCAAAATGTTACAGCACAAAAAAAGGGATATGATCATAGTCTCTGTAGCAATAAGGAAGTCAGACAATTCCGGACCAGAGTGGATATTAAGACATGTACAACATGGTACTCCCAAGATTTTGAAGTTCCCAATAATATTAACATATCAAATATCGCAACAATGGAAAGTGAAAGAAATGCTCATACAGAAAAATGGAAAGACTGTATAATTTGATTTCAGCAATGGACAAGTGTGATCTACCAATTAAGAGAATTTCGGAGATGTGAAATCCAGATGCAGTGGATTACCTTTCTTAGTTCTGCCAGTTTTTCAGTATTTAAAACCCAATCATCCATGCCAATCCAGTCAGTAATAATTTTACTCAAACCTGGATTGCAGAAATGAATCCATCTTCTTGGTGTAACCCCATTTGTCTTATTTTGAAACTTATCTGGCCACAACTGTCAAATTTAAGAACAATGGTTAAAGAGATGGGGATTTTTTAATTATTAAATGGACTGAAAATCCTCAGAATCAATAGAATTATTTAGCTGAATTATATTGCCATTAAAGAAGGCAAGAATACCTTATAAAATGCATTAAATACTTCATCCTTGACTATTTCACTATGTATCTCAGCAACTCCATTTACTGCATGACCACCCACAACAGCAAGATTAGCCATACGGACCATCTTTGGTGGTTTAGGGGGTGGTTCTGCCATTATCTTCTCCTTCTTCTGAGTTACTTTGCTTTTGGATTCATCTTTTTCATCAACCAGCTCCATTTCTTCTTCAAAATCATTAGCTCTCTTAGTTTCTTCTTCCAAATCATTAGCTCTCTTAGTTTCTTCTTCCAAATTAGTTTCTTCTTCCAAATCATTAGCTCTCTTAGTTTCTTCTTCAAAATCATTAGCTCTCTTAGTTTCTTCTTCAGAATTATAAACTAGCTTGGTTTCTTCATCAGAATTTTCTAATTCCTCACTGGTAACACCCACAGAGCTTTGCTTAGGCTTAACAATCAACTCTGCAAAAGCTGAAGGGAGATCAACATTTTCTAATATTCTCATCTCCTTCAGTTTCTTCTCCAACAAATCGGAATCTTCAGTGCCATACTCTGATACTATGGTGCAAATCAGCTGTCAAATATGAAATGAGAACAATTAGATTTAAGGTGAAAACAACAGAGAAACTGGGTTTTGCTTCATGAACATCTTCAATTTTACCTCTTCATCAATCAATTCAATGATCTCAACATGTCGTGGTAGTAGTTTCTGCATAAGTTCTAGACTCCATTTCTCCAAAGCCTCTGGTAGAACAGTATGGTTTGTGTATGCCACAGTTCTATTAAATAAAAGGAAGATTGAAAGGATACAAGTTATCAAACTAGAGAATAACAAAAGTGAGATAACTTTATGGACTAAATAATTAATAAAAACAAGAAGGAAAATAAATGCTTAAAAAAACCTTCAAACATATCTATGCTCTATCTGATTTTCTCAGCTATTTCAAGTAGGAAAATGAGATAGGCCAATCTAATGCATGAAACAAGTTGGAAAGAACTGAAGTTAAAGAGAGAACAGGAAATAAAAAATGAAAAAATAAACATATGATTTGTCAACTGCAAACAGATAATAGAGGAGCAAACATCAGAGAATTAAATGGAGAATTTCGTTTCTCCATTTTATTCTCTGCAGATCACTTGGCAAATTGTCTTAGAATGAAAGACAGAAACCTAAAGAAGAGGCTCTCTAATGAAATCCGCTAACTGGTACCAATCAACCAGAATGAGGGGCAAACAAGAAACTCATCAAGTAATAGCTAATATGTCCATTACATTAGAACCATTCAGCTATTTGCTTGGTATATTTTGAATTCCTCAGATCATGACTGTTTAGGAGGATATCTTCCGAAACAAATGAATTTGGTAAAATCCCTCTACATTAAACAGCTGTGATTGGGAGTACCTTTGAGTGATATTCCAGGCCTCCTTCCAGCTTAAACCTTTCAAATCTATCAAAATTCTCATCAACTCAGGGATGCACAGTGTGGGATGAGTGTCATTCATCTGCACTGCAACTTTCTCTGGAAATTTTTCCCAATCTATGTTCGATCCTGATCTTCTCTCAAAACATGATATGATATCTTGGAGAGAAGCTGAACACAAGGTATATTGTTGCTTCAACCGAAGAATCTTGCCCTCCAGTGAGTCATCCCCAGGGTAAAGAACGTGGCAAATCTGATATTACATGAAATCACTTTCATAACCAAACCTTACCATTTACAGTTCATGTTGTACTAAAAAACAAAGCAATGGCATTAGATATGGAAGCTAAAAAAGAGAGTGCAGCAACGGACAAAGACATCATAAACTTGGAGAAGAAAACATGGCAGCATGCAAAACCCTGAATCAATAGGTTTGATTAATGAATTTTGAGCCCAGGACAATAGCTTATACTGTCTAAATTAACATGCAACATGTAAAGCAAACTTTTTTGTGAGACCATAAGTATTAAGAAGAAGGAAACACATATACACACCTTTTCAGCATTTGAAAGGGCCTCATATGCTTTGGTGTGGTCTCCTGCATTAAAAGCATATAGGTCCAAATCTTCTGATGGAGCTTTTGTTGACCAAAGTCTAAGGTTAATAGTGGTTTTAGTTTTATATCCCGGTATTGGGACATCATATGCCACAGCCTTAATATCTTCTCCACCAATCCAGTGTTTTTTCCCATCTGATCCAGAGACAACCTTGCCGTAAAATTTTATAGGATATGAGATATCATTTCTAAGAATTTCCCAGGGATTGCCCATCTACAAGGATAAAATAAAGTTAAATGAAATGTAAGAGGTTATCATAATGGATAAATAAAGTGTCACCAAAACCTAATCAAAGTTTTAAAAACTTCACATACCAGTGGAATTGCCTGAAATGAAAGATAATGAGCAGAAAGCATCAAAGAAACCATACCTCAAGCCAATCTTCAGCAACTTCCTCCTGACCATCTTTTGTAATCTGCTGTTTAAATAAGCCATACTTGTATCTTAATCCATAGCCCCATGCTGGGTAATTTAACGTTGCCAACGAGTCCAAAAAGCAGGACGCAAGTCGCCCAAGACCCCCATTTCCAAGTGCAGCATCAGGCTCCTATTAACACGCACTCGATGGATTTATTTTTAGGTTGCACACAGACGGAGAGAAATACATGTACGCATGTAGGTTTATTTTTATTGAAAAGCTTTATTAAATAAATATCAAAGTCATTGCAGTAAGCAGCAGAGGCTTCAAGCCAGAGGTTTCAAAATATCAAAGAGAAATAGTCAATAATTTAAAGAAACGTTCCAATTCAGTTTTCAATTAATTTTCCAAATATTAGTTAACTGTTATTTAATCAAGTCAATGAGATCTGAGTCTTAAGTTTCAGCAGCTAGCTTGTTTCTTTGTATCCTCTCCATTTTGCCTTTCCCCAAAGATTGTGACACGTACCATTCAGCTTCATCTAACTGACCTTTGATTTCAAGTAAGTTTTGCTTAAAAGAAAAGGGCTTCAAGTAACACCAGGTTATGCAAAATATACCATTAATGATCAGCGACACTACTAATTTGTGCCTAAAGAGGTTACTAAAAGAAAATCACCTGGCAAGCCACATTTTCTAGGCTGTGCCCAAGCTTGCTCAAAGCCTCTGCATAAGCACCAGTCAGCTCTAAATTACCAATGGCATTCAACAGTGCTCTACCCTACAAAAAGAGAGAATGATTAAACAATAATGCCAGGCATTATTGAAGTCTGTTTTCTAGCTAAAAATAATAATAATAATAATAACACTATGGAATGTTGGAAATGACGCAAGGGAACACAACAAACCTGTAGAAATTCCATTGATAGATAATATGCCTGTTTTGCATTTAACCTCTCATAAGACTCGTATGTTGAATTCCAATTTATAATGAGAGCATCACGGACACTTTGTGCAGTAGCATAGTAAGCCTTGGGAAGCTCAAATCGCTCCGGAGAAAACAACGGTGTGAATTCTGCATGGTATTTGATACTCGAGGCAATAGATGAAGCATTTGGAGTGGAAGGATTCAAAATTCTTGGGACTTCTGCAATAAAAAAAGAAAAAATAATATATATATATATATATAAAAAGAAAAACTTATTTTGACATTCCCTATTCTTTTGCAACTAAGGAGCTAAGAAAACAAACATCCATGTTACTTTTTAAAAAAAAAAAACACTTGATTTTGTTCAAAATTTGGCATTTCAGCATCAAAAAAGAACCGAACCCAACATCAACTCATAAAAAAATAAAAAGATATCATAATGAGAGATGATTTTCAGCTTTTTGCTGCTTATCTCAAACGACCTGTTCCTGGATTAATTAAACAGCAAGCAAGATCACCAAACAAATATCGTGACAGCTTCTGATAATAATAATAATAATAATAATAAGATCTTAATCCGAACAGACGAGACGACGGGTTCCAATACAATCTAATAGATAGTAAGAAAAAAAAACTAGAATTCATCACTATCACTATAACAACAACAGCATCAAAAACAATAATAAATCATACTATCGCACCAAACACAGAAGTTGAGGAAAGAGTAAAATGTAAAAGAAGCACGCGCGCACCTTCTTCTTCTTCGATGAGAGCATCATCTTTGAGTTTCTGCTTAGGTTCGCTACTTGACACATTCTTAATACTGACCGAGACCGACCTCCTTTTTACCACACGACGCGAATTCATGGAGAAGAGCTGCTGCTTCCTCCTCCATTTTGATCCAAAATCGACCAATCTTGATATTGAACTGCCATTGCTGCACCAATGCGACGTCGGTGAGAAATGTGAACTAGTAGTAGCCATTGCTCTCTCTCTCTCTCTGTGATCACAAGAGAGACTGAATCTCAGATGATTTATTTATGATAATAGTACTAATAATAATATAGAATAAAAAGGAACTTATCTTATCTCTTCACGGATTTTTTGGTTAAATCATCAGTGTTCTAATAAATTAATTAAGAAAAAAAAAGGGATCGATTCACGAGGGCCGTCCGTCTCTCTTCCCATAAGTGCTCGCTTACTTCTTCGAATTCGATCCTCTACGGTCTATTTTCTGTTTGAATTTCTAAGACTGCCAGGTGGGATTTGTGAGTTTTATTTACCTAACGTGGCTGAGTTGAATTGGGTGCTAATGTTGAGTTGCAGCCATTTTTTATTATTCTAGATTGGTCGTGGGGGAAGGGGGATTTTCTTTTTTATATGGGTAAAACGACAAGGAAATGGAGGTATTGTAAGTTACTGGCAAGTTGCTACGCAAGTGCATGTGTATCGTACATTTGTACGAATTTAATTGGCTGTCAAGTTACGTATGGAATTGCGGTGCTTTGCTTGTGTTTCACTTTTATGGATGATTTGAATATTATAAAACTTACGTAACTCAGTTTGCGGTAAAGATTTTTAAAAGAAATATTTTTTAAAAAGAAAATATATTAAAATAATATATATTTTTAAATTTATTTGTTATATTTTAAAAAAATAAATTTAAATTTTTTTCAAAATATTTTTATATCGCAAAAATAAATAGGTTTTTATAATATTAGTTTTAATTAATATATTATAAATTAGAATAAGCTTAGCATGAATTAATTTTTTAAAAAAAAATTGAATGTTAATATAAAATAATAGGGTATTCCTAATATTCATAGTTTTAAAATTCGGTCTGACTCAACGGGTTCATCTGGAGCTGGAACCGAGCCGGGTTTAAGAAAAAATAAGAAAAGGCAAAACTCAGGGTGACTTGACTGACTTGGTGACCTAGTTGACCCGTCCAGACCCGGTCAAAAACTTGGTTGTAACATGTTGACTTTTTTTAACTAAAACGACGTCGTTTTGATTTAAAAAAATAAAATTGATCTGGGCAACTCGGTGATCTGGTCAGAACCTGAAACTCGGGCCTTGGACGGGTTCGGGTTTAAAAATTATGCTAATATCTTTATTATTTGCAATTTAAAATTTTGATTATGAAATCAAAATTTATTTATATCAAGTAAAATACTTTATTTAATAGGGTAATTCTCATTCCTCCTTACATTTATTTAACGGTTTACAACTTTCTCCCTTTCATTGTTTATTGTCACCATCTCACCACCATTATTCCCAGAGAGACTAGTGTTGAAAGAAATGGCAGAACCAACAAAAGGCTCACGTAATACCTGAGCCCACGAATACAATGATCACAATCTGGAAAACCGCTGTGGAGAACATGATAAAAAAATCCAGCAGATTTTTAGGAGGTATTGAGTATGAAACTATTTAGGAGATTTTTCCCATCAAATTGAAGGATGGCAAGGACAATTATTTGATAGATGTTATGTCCAATGACATTCGTCCACGTGGTCCTGGTGATTATGTTTAAAGTCCTGCTAACCGGAGGTCTTTTCCTCCGTCCATCATGAGGCGGTTCAGTAGCCAATGCCTACGCCCCAAGAGCTGCAAAGGAGCTAACCAGAGATGCATGCAGGAATGAAATTGATCTTCAGAGCAGGACCAAATGACATCGTGAATCATCCTCTCAAACATGAGCAGGTAAAAAACAAAAAAAAAAGGCAAAAAAAAAGCATCAAATTAGTGACAGCCCAACATCAAAGGCTAGAAAAAAACATCAATCAAAAACAACCTGAGCAAAATGGAGATTAGAAAATATTGACAGAGCCAATAAAAGCACAAAGAAAGCCAATAAAGCTCAATTAATGACACAGCGGTTCGAGGATCCCCTCCCAGGCACAGCAAAACGCAGACAGCAACATTAAAAGGCAATCTGCACAGTGAAAAGGAACAAAATCAAGTGCAAGAATGAGATAGGTCAAAAAAGCACATGGTGTATTAACGAGCTCAACGAACATGAGAAAACTGGCATAGCCCGATGGTTTGGTAGTCAGATATAAAACATCGTAGGTCAGGGGCGGAGCTAGGATTATTTGTTAGGGGGGTCAAAATTAATATAATAAGATATAATATTTGTTTTAATTTATTATACATGATTTGTAAAACAAAACCTACATAATTTATTTTTATTCAAATAACTTACTACAAATATATAATAACCTTTGTATAAGGTAAAAGGTTTGGAGCAATACCAAATTGAGTCAAAGTAATGAAGTTAATTTCATCTTCATAATATATCCATCACTTTAATGTTGTTGGTCTTTATACCTATCAAATATAAACATACAAAGTATATAAGAAACATTAGCTAAAACAAGATATTATTTATGTTTGATAAACTTTGAAATAAAGCAAAAAATAATAAAGAATGATTCTTACATATTTATTTTAATTGTGCTCGTCGTTCTTTCATATAATAGAATTTATCGATTATCATATCAATTGTGAATCTTTCAGCAATTTCTTTTTCTATATAGACAATCAAATAATTTGCAAAAAAATCATCCTCCATCCGATTGTGAAGTCTTGTTTTAACAATCTTAATCGTTGAAAAAACTCGTTCAGTAGGCTGTGAGTTATCAATATTTTTTTCTTTTTTTTGAAAAAAAAATTAATTCTTCTTATTTTGTTCATGGTTCAACCTAAAATCAAAACATATATTGTAAGAAAAAATTAATAATTTTGGCGGTTTTGCTAAAAACAGAACATAAAAAAAATCCAAGCATAATCAAAACAAACCAATAAAATATATCTAATTAATTAAAAAAAATCAATATAACAAGAATTCAAAAAACAATTGATAGAACTAGAAGATCTAAGAAAAAAAAGGAGCAAAAATGGTAGAATTATTAAAAAAACCTCATCAAATTATTAACAAACATCTCAAAACAAAACAAAAATATATTTTAAATTTAAGTTACCTTATTTTGTTTGATGAAACATAAATTAATTAGTAGCTCTGCTTCAATATTTTTGTAGAAAATTTTTGCTCGTGATTTATGTTTTTGATTGGCTGCAGGATATTAGGGTAAATTGGTGGCTCTGTTTTTTATTTCATAAAATAATGCCTTTATATTTTTTTTCTTTTCCATGTAGGTCAAGAGTAAATTCAAAGAAAATCAAAAATAAAATCACACTTAATTTAGGAGGGCCACCTTTTTAAAATAAAAAATATAACACTTCCTCCTATTTAATTATCTAATTATCCAATACAAAAAAAAAAAGCATTGCAGGGGCAAGTATTGCAGGGGCTCGGACCCCTGCTTGCCTCCCCTTGCTTCCTCCCCTGTCGTAGATGACCTAGAAAATATTTCAATGATGAACCATCGCAAAATCAAAGAAAAAACTGACTAAATGAACTAATTCCATTCCAAACAACGTCAACTTAATTAATTTCCATGGCCAACATGCTTAATTGGCATTAGTTGACGTGGATCTATACATTACAAAGACTAATCACAAGTTCTAAAAAAAAACATTAAAATAAATATACGAATGGGCTGGTTGTATAAGTTTTGGTTAAGGCTAAACTTAAGGAAGTTTTGGTGAATGCTAAATTTAAGATTTTTTGGAGCATCAAGAGGAGATTTTAGTATATTTAATTCATATTCAAGAGAGGATCAATTTATTCTTATTTGGGTTACAAAGTTTCGACAACAAGATTATCAATTTTGTATTAGTTTCGGCTAGCCTTGTTATGTGATGTTTCCATGTATTTTATGGATTCCTAACTAGTTTTAAATTTTTTAATATGTGTCAAAACATTAATTATTTTCTTTAAATATTAGAATTTATTATTTTTATTTTATTTCCTTGTCACGTAAGGAGAAAACAGAACAAATGAAACAAAGGAATCCAAGCTGACTTAGGAAACACATATGGCGACAAAGTTTCCTTGTTGTAGGGGTGAGCAAAATAACCAAAAAACTGATTAAACTGAGAAAACCGGAAAAAATAATCGAAAAAACTGAACCGTGAAAAAAACCGATTAAACCGATTAGAATTTTAAAAAAACCGACAGGTTTGGTTCGGTTTTGGTTTTATAAGCCTGAAACTAAAAAAACCAAACAAAACTAAACCAAACCAGAAAAAAATCGAGCCAAACCAAACCAAAACTGGTCGATTTGAACCGATTTTTGTTCTAAAATAATCGAACCGAACTAAAACCAGTCGGTTTGAACTAGTTTAGTTTTTTTTTTTAAATCAATTTGGTTACTTTTTTTTATAAAAACCGAACTGAACCGAAAATGATCACCCCTACCTTGTTGTGCAAGGAGAATAATTCAGCAACTTAATTATGTTTTTTAGTATTGGAAAGATATCAAGAGGTGACAAAAATAAGCATTAAAGATAACATCTTTTACCTTCCAAAAGAAGGATAAATACAAGGCTGAGATTAGAATCATATTCTAACTTAGAAACTAAAGGGGCGACAACTTCTCCTTTACTTTCTAGGATTATTAGGTAGCATTATGGCTACAAATAAGTTTTGTATTAGACCTACAATGTTTTTTTTTCTTCTTCTCTTCCTACGGCAGATAAAGACTTAAGACTTATAGGCTTTATTTTTATTTTGTTAGCTACAACCCAAGGCTTGTTTAGGCTTAATTAATAATTAGTTTTCAGTTAGATCCAAAACTTGTTTGGATCAGAGTTTGGGCTTACTAGTAAAGGTTTTGGGTTAGTTTTTATTAGTGAGTCAATTCAGCCCACAATGATAGATCCATTAGGGTTAATTTCTCACAATTATTTAAACACATGTAAGCATAAACTTCAGCACCTTTGATGAATAATACTTCTGAACTTTTTAATTTTAACATGTGAGATAAATTCTTATATTCTTTAATCCTTGAACGTACTGAATCTGACTTATCAAAGATTAACTAGTTTCATGGCATCATTCGACTTCATTTTAATAGTGTTGATGTCTAAAAACATGTTTTCATTTTGTCACACTCCTATCAGACCTCTTTTCACTTTCCGGGATCAGATCTCAATCTTGATTATGGGTTAAGCGACCACGTGCTCATGAAGTTCACATCAGTTGGTATCAAAGCAAGGCTCTGAGAACAGGTCATATCTTTATAAAATTTTTATTTTTCTAATGTTCGTTAAGTTTTTTCAATGTTTGCGTCAATCTTCTTCTTTGTGTATGTAGCATACTAGTAAAAAAAATAATATTTTATTTTGTTACCATCTCTAACATATAAGTATTATAAAAGTCTAAAACAAGATTTAAAAAAAAAAACAAAGAAAGACGTTATTCAAAGCTTGTTGTAATTTTGCCGCAGAAACATAACTCTTAGAGAACCCTACAAAAAACACCTTAGAATTATTTAAATTTCATATACTTCTTACTGAGAGTGAATTTGCCCTATATATTAAATTCAGGCTTAATTAGATATCATTTACATAAGGTTTCAATTCAGGGTTTAATTTTATCGCAAACTAATCATACACGAGTTTCGATACTTAGGCATAATAGAATGACCTATAAACTGAGATCTATATTTTTTTTAGGTACTAATATACTACATATTTAATTTTAGGTCATTTTGATATCATTAGATCTTAGTTTCAATTATGGTGCTTTAAAATTATGTAATAGGCAGATTTGCGTCAAGTTCCAAAATATGTTTTTCTACTATTTGTTTTGACCAAATTAGTTTGTTTCTATTATATTGGGATTATTTAGGAGTCAAATAAGTGTCTTCATTATTTTCACTTCTGTTTTATTTCGCGTCTTCGTTTCATCCACAATTCATACGAATTTGCATTTCTACTCATGAAATCATAATTGTAATTTTGCTTTGCTTGTTTTTAGTATATTTATTAATTTTTTAGTCTATATTCATATTTGAATTGCGTTACGAAAGCCTCTGGCTTTGATTGGTTGGATTTTTAGTTTCAAAAGAACCGAAAGAAAACAAGTTATAAGGTAAAAGGCATAGTGAGTTTATTAGAGTGAAAAGCCTTGATTTTAGGTGAAATATGAGAGGTGTGAGGATATATTTTTTGCTACTCACCAAAGTTTTGCAGATTTCAAAGGATGTCTGAAAACAACGAATCAACGATACCAAACATCAAATTCTCTTTCCAAATAGGAGTTATGGACCAACAAATTGAACTTTTAACTAAGGTGACCAAGGAGTTGAAGGATGAAATGGACTCAATAAAACAACATAATAGTGGGGATGAATGCAAAAGAAGTAATGTTCAAAGGGCTATATGAAATGATAGAACTAATTTTGATGAGTTTGTTAATGATAACGCAGATATGGGTGATGATGACTATGAGTTTGCATCCGTGGGCCAAGGAAATAGGTTTGTGCCGAATAGAGCAAGAAGGAATGTAAGCTTCAGAAACGGTGGAGTTTTTGGTTAGAGAGAGAATTCCCAAGATTTTGGGCATCGTGATGATTCAAGTAGAGAGTTAGGTACCATTAAGTTGAAAATACCTGCTTTCCAAATGAAATTTTTGTAAGAAGGGGAGAATGTAAACCCCTGAATTTTTAAAGCTAAAAAAATTTATATATTTGTTTTAAAAAATGATAAAATTACCCCTAGGGTGTAGAGGACTAATTGATATGTTTTATGTAAGGGTTAAACAAGAAAATTTAAAGTTTCTTGTGTAAAATCACCTACCAACCAATTTTGTGCTATCAAGCATAATGTTCAATTCGACTGTCAGACCGGGCTGATATTCTACGACAAATCTCTTCACATATAGTTTTATATGTAGTTAATATTTTAGAGCGATCAAAGTTCTGTAAGGTCGTCAAAAAAATGCCAACAATTAGACTAAAAAATAGCGCGAAATTTATTAACGGCAGTTTCATAAATACACCTGATGAGTTGGAAAATTCCAGTAGCTCTCTTCTTGCTTGAACCCACGACTGGACAAAAAAAATGAAGAGAAAAGAGAGCTTAGGAGAGAAAGAGAGAAAAGGCAAGAAGGAATCCTAAAATTATGTTAGGAAAAGTGTTTTTAGCTAGAAATCAACAAGAAACAAGAGAGAAAAGAAGGAACAAGGGAACTTATGAGACAAAGTGAAGTACTAGAGAGAGAAAGTAGACTTTGAATGAGGAAGATGATGAAAAGAAAACCAAGATAATGTAGTGAGCCTTGATTCTAAATTAATACACTTGGGTAAGTTGTTTTAAAGTAACAATTGCTTGATTTGTTATGTTTTTCATATGGTTCTTTGAAATTCCTAAATTTTGGAAAGTTAAGGTTTGTATTAATATTGGTAGGATATACTTTGAAATTGGCTTTTGTGGTTTATGTTGATGTTGTGAGATTAGAAGATGGTTGGAAAAAAAAAATGTGATGAAGTAGGAAAATTGGGCTTGGATGGCTAACCATGAGAGAAGAAAAATTTAATGAATAGAGGTGTGATTATTATGTAGAATGAAGTAAAGGATATGACAAGGGAAAGATAGGGAAAGGTGATTATGGCATAGGTGATAAAGGAAATGAAGTTATGTGGTTTTGTTTAGAAAAGTATGTCATGAGTAATATATATTAAGGTTAAGATTATTAATAGGAAAGTGTAAGAAAGAAATATGTATTTAGCATAAAGGATAAAAATCTATTAGGGTTGTGTTACTTGATAGGTTAAAATTTTTCAAAGGAAAGTGAATATTGTTATATATGGTGAAAATAAAAAAGGAATGATAGACTTGATGAAATGTAATATGGGGATTAGATAATGAGAATCATGTAGATAAGGAACATGCTAAAAAAATGTTATGATATAAAAATTGTGAAAATATTATGCGAGGAAGGTAAATGGATATAGGATATTGTTTGACTTATATGTTGTACTAATACAGATGCTTTTCAATAAATAGTAGGAGAAGCATCCGGAGTCAGGACATCGGTGGAAGAAGCTCGAGCATCAAGTGCTGTAGATAGGTGTTGCTACCTTAAACTTGTTTACTTTAGTTGTTTGATTTTCTTGTTAAATTAATGTTTGCGAAATAGAAGAAAATGAAAAGTTGGTACTAAGACCATGAATTGGATAAAAATGATTGTTGGAGAATATAATTGAAATGAATTTTGTGATGGGTGATGATGGATAAAGGTATTATGGAAAATATAACTTAGTTGTCCGTAGAAACAGAAGTTAAGGGCCAGTGAAGTAACTTAATCATCCACGAAGTTGGAGATTAAGGGAATGGAAATTTAAACTTAGCTGTTTGTAATTATAAAATCTAAGGGTTAGTGTTATAACTTAATTGTCCGTAGTGATGAAGATTAAGGAAAAGGGAAATTTTAACTTAGTGGTCCGTAGTTACGGAAACTAAATGTTAGTGGTTTAACCTAATCATCTGATAAATCAGAGATTAAGAGGATGAAGTTGTAACTTAGTTGTCTGGTAGTTGGAAACTAAAGGATGTATTAAATTAATGTGGTGTAATTGAGAAATTGATGAGTTGGGGTTGGTAAGGTCATTTTGGTTATGTTGAAATTGAATGAATTAAAGTAAAAGGGTTATGATGAGATTATTCCAAAGCTAAAGTGTTTGTTTTTATTTGAGGACGTTTAATTATGGATGAAGGTCTAAGTTTAAAATGGAGAAATTTGGAAGAAATCGATATTTTGAGAGAATGTGGGTAATTATTGTGAAATAAATTTTAGTGAGGATTTAAAGTATTAGTATAAAGTGAAATGTGGTAGATGACATTTTACATGTAATAATTATGTTTCTTTATAATCATTCTGATATTGTGGGTATTCTTTTTATGTTTTGTTTATGCATGACCCTCTCATACTACTAAACCCCTTAGATATTGTCTTGTTTTAGTTATTTAGTACTTTCGTTAGGTAATGAAATTTTTTTGTAACACTATCTTATGTTGTATTTTTGTATTTAAAATATTGTAATTTCTTTTGGTTTGTAATAATTATATGACACTTATTATTTGGAAAATATATATATATATATAATTGATAAAGATAGTAATATTTAATATGGGTAATTAGTGTTCAAAAAGGGAAAGATGTGATAGAAACAAAAATTTGAAGGAAATGATAAATGAATGGGTTGATGTGTTTGAGGTTGTCTTGATATGATTAGGTTATAGATATATAGATTTATTTTGATGCTAAGTGCAAGTATATAGAAGATGTCGATAACTTGGTACTTATAAAAACAAAGGAAACTCTGCCGAAAATTTTAAGAATTATAAAAGAATAGATGAGGTTTAATTTAACAAGGATAAAAAGGTACATTCACCATAAAAGAAAATCGAGAGAAGTTATAGATTTATATGTTTATAAAAAAAATTACAAGGTATTTTTAATACTAGTTTTCGGATAATGGGGGTGTTACAGTTTGTCTATGACTTAGAACAAAGATTTATACTCATGAATAAATCTAGCATTTTAAATTTATTACATACTCATATGCCCAGGCAAATTTTTATAGGAAAAATCCATACAAGTGCCCTGACAAGGTTCACCTGTCATGGAAGGCAAAGATGTTTTCCATAACTCGTATATTATTGTGATGAAAAATACTACCAATTAAAATTGGTGAATATCCAAAATAATTCAAGAATTTTCTAGTCAACTCCTACTACTTAAATATTAGCCTACTGATAGATCCAACATTTATACCAGAATATTAACCATTAATTTTCAGGAATTAAAATTTTTAAGGTTATTGAAATATTGGTCAAATCCTTAAGAAATTTTACAAACTTATTATAAATTCCAAAAAACAATGCAAAAACAAAAACACATAAATTTTCTAAAACAATGCTAAAAACATTTTTCTCTTATTTTTATAAATAAAATGCAATTTTGTTTTTGTAAGAAATTGACCATATGCAACAAGAAAAAATCATTTTATGATTTTTATTTTATTTTATTATATAAGGTCATGTTTGACAAAATCATCTTTCTTTCCTTAGAAAACTACCAAAATTCTTAACAAAAAGTTATTCAAAGTAACAAAGCCTTAAGTACTTGACCCAAAACAAAACTAAATGGATCGACCCAAAGACATTGGTTCAACCATGAACCAAACCAAAAACCATAATTTGACCCAAAAACTAAACCAAAACAAAGGTTTAAATTAAAACAAAATCAAAGTTTAAAATTAACACAAAATATAAAGATTTTTGCAAAAAAACGGATCAAACACTTAAATCGTGAAGGACATGAAGGACATTCATCAAGAACCCAACATATACAAATTTTAATCCAGACAAGTTTTCATGCAATCAAGGGAAGGGTTTTATTTGAAATCATACAAGGATATATAATCTAGCATCCATTCTCTTTAGTTATCAAATAATCAACATGATTTTGTCAAAATGGGTTTCAGTTCAAAAACCAAAACTTTATGATTAAAACCTCCCAGAAACTTGTTATTAATGCAAATAAAACCTAGATTATCAATAATTAGTCAAGTTGCCCGAATAGTTTAGTGCAAAGAATTAGACCAAATTTGTTCCAAATCATAGGGCTAAAACAATGTTCTTCCCAAGAACATGAAGAAACTAAACCCAACAACCCAGAAATTCCCAACCTACTTTTAAACCCAAAACATGCTGCTATGGACTATTATTTTCCTTCTCTTTTCTTTTCTTCTTTCCTTTTCACTATCTTTTTCTTTCAAAGTTTGTTAGACATTCTATGTTAGGCTCTTGAATCTTCACACCATGATCTTTTTCACAATGTCTTTCTAATGTTTTTCCTCTCTTTCCTCTTTCTTCATTTTCTAGGAGGTATTTATAGGGTCTTGATAGGGTTATTGATGAATTCAAACATATATTGATCAAAGCTTACCCATAAGATTAAAATGAGAGGGTATTGGATAAATGTTAACAACTAGAACTTTTGTCCTTTAATGGTATTGAGATTGTGGTTTTGTAAATTTGCCTAAGTGTTTTTCTTTTGCTTTGAGACAAAGGCATGCATCCCTCACCTTCTTATTTTGGATGAAAGATATAAAAACCCTCTTGGAATTTTTAAATGTGAACACACAAAAAAGTTGAGTGGTTTTGCATAAAGTCGAGGCTTCACCAAAATAACTCAAATGTAAACATCATTTGAGACCACCTAAACTTGATGGAGAAGAAGAATACATTTCAATTGGATCCATTCTTGCTTAAATTAGAGGTCTATAGCTTCATATTTATTCATTTGATGGTGCCAACTTGATCAGCTGAGAATCTGAAAATACAGTAATGGCTAATAAGGGACAAGGTGGTGTTGAGTTCGTTGAAGAAAATGAGATGTAAATGTTTGATGGGAGCAACTAATCTTTGTAGAGGGGGTGTTTTTCAGTTGAATGGTGGTGGTTACAACCCTAGAGATGGTCGGAGACGCCACATTCATTTGCCTGAAGGTGCCTACTTGATCAACCAAAACTACAAAAAAAGAAGCTAAATAGTGGCCAAATAACATGTCGTCTAGGTTAAACCGTAGAAATTAGGGTTTTTAATTTGGAATTTGACAGATTTCACTTTAGTCTCTATTCTTCTAATTGCTTTTAATTGCACTTGTAATTTCTCTCAAACTCTTAATTTAACCCCTGCCAAACTCAATCATCAGCCCCAAAGTTCAACGTCATTTTCATCTTGGTCCTTGGTTTCTGATTTGTGCACTTGGACCCTTAATTGACCATCAAACTTTTTATTTTTTTTCAATTTGACCCCTGATTTGATCAATTTCAGCCCCTACAACCACACATCTTTTTCAATTTGATCATTGGTTTTGAATTTATTCAATTAAGTCCTTAATTGTCCTATAACCACGTGTTGAAAGTAAATTTTTCAATTTTTAATTCTTATGAAAAGACACTTAAAATGTCTAATTGTCCTATAACCACACGTTGAAAGTAAATTTTTCAATTTTTAATTCTTATGAAAAGACACTTAAAATGTCAAAAGCAACGCAAATACATCAAAAATATATTTTCTTAGATTTTTTTGAAAAAGACAACGTCAACGTCGATTTGATGAAAAAAATAAATCAATAATTTTTAAATAAGTACATTGAAAACTAAACATGTTGAAAGTAAATTTTTAATTCTTATGAAAAGACATTTAAAATGCTAAAAGTAACGCAAAAACATCAAAAATATATTTTCGTAGATTTTTTTGTTGTTGTTTTTTTTATATTTTTTGAAATTTTTTTGGAAAAAATGAAAGTTAAAAGAATCGAATTATAACAAGTGCAAACAAAAACACGTACCGATGAAATGTGGAGACACATTGTTCCAAAAAATTCAGCACAACAAAAACACACACAACCAACGATAAGCGTGCACGCACAAACTATATGCTGCTATAATTTCTACCTGCAAAAACCATGTTTTTTTGAAGTCTCGACAACCACATTTTCAATATGTCATCATCTATATTAAATGCTAATAGCATATGAAATTGCAACAGTTTGAATTGACTAAAATTTAATAATAGAAAATGCATGAAATGTAAGAAAAGAGTAGAAGTCATGGTATTTGAAACAGAAGCTGAAGAAATAAATAAATGGCTTAGAAATGGTGTAAAACTAAGAATTTTACTTATGGTCGCACAGGCCTCCCCGGGATCCTACAATCATCAGGAAACTATAGCAACAAATTTAAAGGAAACAATAGAATTTTGATAAATGCCGAACTGTTGCTGATTTTACCAAGGGAAATGCTGTTGAACAGACCCCCGAGACTTTCTACATCAAACAGAACTCGACGGCAATTAACGAAGAAAAAGGCGACGTCAGAAATTGTGATTAACAACAAAGATGCTGATAATCTGAAAACAGACCAAGTAAACGCCAAATGCATCTCTAATACTTCCACAAGAATTGTAGATGGAGACATCAAGCATGGAACAAACACAAACAAATTGAGTGGAGCAGAAAATGATGCCACGCATAAAAACATTCAATAGCGAATAAATCGAAGAGGATGGAAGATTCCCAGCTTCAAGATTCAAATGAACATCATTATACAAGACAAGAAGACAAAGCCGGATGCATAGCCTAGTTTCTCGATCTCTCCTCCTAGTCTTCTATAAAATCGAATGATTTATCTGGATACTGAATTAAGAAAATAACAGCTGAATTTGCCAAAGGTGAAAATCCTTAAAACAGAAAATGGGCAACCCAAATATTGTAGTCATACCTTATCCAGCACAGGGCCATGTGATTCCCTTCATGGAACTCTCACAATGCCTGGTAAAACAAGGGTTCAAAATCACATTGTTAACACAGAGTATAATCACCAGAGGGTCTTGAAAGCATTGAGGGGGAACATTAATCTTGGGAGTGAAATTAGTCTTGTTTCGCTTCCAGATGGGCTAGAAGCTTGTGGGGATAGAAATGAACTGGGAAAGTTGTCTAAAGCAATTTTTCAGGTCATGCCAGGGAAGCTAGAAGAGCTCATAGACAGGATCAATATGACAGAAGAAGAGAAAATTACCAGTATAATTACTGATTGGAGCATGGGATGGGCTCTTGAAGTGGCAGAGAAGATGAAAATCCGACGTGCTATCTACTGGCCTGCTGCAGCTGCCATACTATGCTCATTGATCAGTATTCCAAAGCTACTAGGTGATGGAATCATTGACGGCGATGGTGAGATCATCTATCACAAACCTTTTAGTTATTCTGTTGCAATATTATAGTGAATTAGCGTAAACTGTCTTGTTTTCTGGTAGCAATTTGGTTAAACAAGTCCAATCTCAGATTATCAAAGGTACTTGTAATAGTGACAAGTTCCACGTATCAGATCTTCTAGACCTTCAAAGTAGGATTACCTACTATCGATTATTAAAACTTTAATGTTCTTTCTTTTAAGGAACTCCGCTAAATAACCAGATGATTCAGTTGGCACCAACAATGCCTGCAATGGACACTGCAAATTTTGTATGGGCCTGCCTTGGTGACTTTACCACACAGAAAATTATATTTGATCTCATGGTTAAAACCAATGAGGCAGCGAAAATGGCAGACAGGATAATTTCTAACTCGGCTTTTGACCTTGAGCCTGGAGCTTTTTCCTTCGCCCCAAACATTCTACCTATAGGACCACTTCTGGCAGCAATCGGCTAGGAGATCAGTTGGGATACTTCTGGCCAGAAGACTCAACATGTTTGAAGTGGCTAGACCAGCAGCCGCCCAAGTCAGTTGTTTACGTCGCATTTGGTAGCTTTACTGTTTTCGACAAAACACAATTCCATGAGTTAGCTCAGGGTCTTGAACTGTCCAATAGATCATTCTTGTGGGCTGTCAGGCCAGATATTACCACTGAAACCAACGATGCCTATCCAGAAGGATTTCAAGAGAGAGTAGCCACTCGTGGGAGGATGGTTGGCTGGGCTCCTCAACAGAAAGTCCTTAGTCACCCTTCTATCTCCTGCTTGTTGAGCCACTGTGGTTGGAACTCCACCATGGAGGGTGTAAGCAATGGGGTCCCTTTCTTGTGCTGGCCATATTTTGCTGACCAATTCCTTAATGAGACCTACATTTGTGATGTTTGGAAGGTGGGATTGAAGTTTGACAAAAACAAATGTGGCATCATCACAAGGGAAGAAATAAAGAATAAGGTCGAGACAGTTATCAGTGATGAAAAAATCAAGGCAAGAGCTGCAGAACTCAAAAGATTGGCCACGCAGAATGTTGGAGAAGCTGGTTATTCAAGCGAGAATTTCCAGAACTTCATTGAATGGACTAAGTCATGAACAAGAAGAGGTTTTAAACTTGTCTGCATTACTCTAAGCTCTGTTTTTCTTTTGATTCCGGCACGAACTTTGGAAAATAAAAGGAAGAAAGAGCTTAATTGTTAAATACCTTCGTCGGCAAAAACTACAAATTAAGTAAATCGTGCTAATTAGGGGTGACTAAAAAAATCCAAAAATTAATTAAATTGAAAAAATTAAAAAAAAAATAATTAAAAAAACCGAACCGAAAAATACCAATTAAACCGATTAAAATTTTAAAAAAACCGGCCGGTTCGGTTCGGTTTCGGTTTTATAAGTAAAAAACCGAACCGAATCGAAACCGAAAAAAACTGGAAAAAAACCGAGCAAAACCGAGCCAAAACCAAGCCAAACCGGAAAAACCGAACCAAACCCGAGCCAAAACCAGAAAAAACCGAGCCAAACCGGAAAAACCGAGCAAAACTAGTTTGAACCGGTTTTTTTCCTAAAAACCGAACTGAACCGAAACCGGTTGGTTTGACCCGGTTTCAGTTTGGTTTCGGTTTTTTTTAAAAAAAAAATTAGTTTAGTTACTTTTTTTGATAAAAACCGAACCAAATCGAAAATGATTACTCCTAGTGTATATGCACTCTCAAACGTACCCACAGTCGCATCAAACACATATCAAAGCAAACACAAAGAAAGAAAAACAAGATAAGAAACAGAAACTGCATAGATACCAAAAGTAATTAGAATCTCACTAGTGCAGCAGTGCTGCTATTCAGATGTGATTTATACTCAAAACATCTTCACGGCTAGTGATTTATACTAGTTATATGACCCGCGTGATGTTGCGGATTAATTTATTTTTGTATAAAAAATATCAAGAAAAAGCTAAGATTTAAAAGTATTAGGTCTTTCTGTAAAACTATATTCAAGAATCTTGGATTTAACTGTAACACCTAATGCAAAAGTAATATTTATAATATTAATAATAACATTAAACTTGCATGACCCAGTAGATCTAGCTGCAATACCAAACCCAATAGCCTTGGATGCGGGTCTGACTGCAAGGCCGTGTTATAAAAGTGTGATAATGAAATAAATTAATTAAAAAAAAACAATAGAAAGAAAAAAACTAATGAAAAAAAAGAAAAAAAATCTGAATTAACTAGGTTAACCTGTCAAACCTTGGATTCATGTCGGGAAAGTTTGATAACTAAATAGAAAAAAAAATTGACGAGTTAACCCAGAATTAACTGGGCTAACCCGTCAAACCAGGTTACATGTCAAACCCGGGATCCGTGCCATGAAAGTTTGATAACTAAATAGAAAAAAATTGAACATTAACAACCTAAATTAAATGAAAAAAATTAATTAAAAAGAAAAAAAACAAAAGATAAAAGCCTGTTACTAATGAGGAAAAAGAGAAAAAATCTAAATCAATTGAGTTAACCCGTCAAACTTGGGATTCGCGTCATGAAAGTTTGATAACTAAATAGAAAAAAAATCAACGAGTTAAATGAAAAAAAAAATTAACAAACTAAACTAAACGAAAAAAATTGATTAAAAAGAAAAAAAAAGCAAAAAAAAATTTTGGGTTAACTCGTCAAACCAGGTTAACCCGTCAAACCCAAGATTCATGTCATGAAAGTCTGATAACTAAATAAAAAAAAAATTTGGGTTAACTCGTCAAACCAGGTTAACCCGTCAAACCCAAGATTCATGTCATGAAAGTCTGATAACTAAATAAAAAAAATTTTGGTTAACTCGTCAAACCAGGTTAACCCGTCAAACCCGAGATTCATGTCATGAAAGTCTGATAACTAAATAAATTTTTTTTTTTCACATTAACAAAATAAATTAAATAAAAAGAAAATTCATTAAAAGAAAAAAAACACAAAAAAAAGCAAAAAAAAAAAACTCATAAAGGCATAAAAAAACAAAAATAAAATAAAAACAGGAAAAAAAATGAAATTTTTTTTTTTTAAAAAAAAGCCTTTCAATCACTGATGCATAAAAGGTGTGGGGAAATCCAGTTTGGTTTGGTTCGGTTTAATCGGTTTCAGACTTTGGAAATCAAAACCGAACCGAACCAGAACTTTTTTGTGATTTTTTAATCGGTTAATTCGGTTTTTTTTGTTCGGTTTTTTTGATTATTTTTTTTCTGGTTTTTTTGATTTAATCGGTTTATCGGTTTTTTTGCTCAACTCTAATATATACGTAGCTTGTATAGTTTTGTGATCTTTTATAGTGTGTTGCACCCTTGCACTCTTGTTATTATACACAACCCTAACTTTATAAATATAAAAGATGGCTACGAACATTGGTTAAGCCATCTATTATTCAAAAAACATATCTCTCATCTTCTTCAACTATAAAAATCATATTTTATGTTTTTCCATTCATATCTCAGTTCCAATATTGCGAGATTAACAATATTTGAGCTTTTAAAGGCAAGTTTTTCCTCAAGATTAATGGTATTGTTGCATGTGTGCGAAAGATAAGTAATGGTCGTTGGAGTTGCCACATAGTTGTTTGGTTCAGAGTCGTTAGGAAAACCCGAGTGTATTAGTCTTATCAAAGATTCAAGGGTAAGGGACTAGTTGTGGCTATGAAAAGTCTTAGCACCCCTAGTACACCCTATCTAAGGTAAATTGTTTTGTGGTTTGATGTGGTTTAGAGGTTTTGATGGTTTTATGTTTAGTGGTCTCTTTGTGGTTTAGGATTTGAGATTTACTCATATGAATAAATCTGGCGTTTAAGAATTTGTTATTAACTCATGTACCCAAATAAATTATTAGGAAAAGGTTCTTCGTAATTTGTGTATTACGATGAAAATACTCTCAATTAAATTTGGTGAATATTTAGAATAACTCTGAGAATTTTTTGGTTAAATCCTGATATTTCAAATACCAGCCTTACTTATAGGTACAACGTTCTATACTAGAATTTTAATCATTAATTCTCATGAATTAAAAAAATAGTGATTTATTGAAATATTGGTCAAATTCTCATGGATTTAATAAATTGATTATTAAATCCTAAAATGCATGCCAAAACATATATATTTGTTTTGTTTTTTATACAAATATTAAATGATATGATTTTTTTATATATTTTTGAGAGATTTGGTCATATGGAACACATAAAAAAAAAATTATTTCTAGGTTTCTTGAAATAAAACTACCCCTGAAAGTTAAAAGAAGTTTTCCAAGCACATCCTTAAATAATAATAATAAAAAAAACCAAACAAAACATAAAGGCAAAATCTGATTTTTTTTATTATTTTCTTTATCTTTTCTTTTTTATCTTTATTATTTATTATTTTTATTTTAGTTGGGTCAACCCGAACAAGTTGAGCCAGTCAGAAAGACCCGATCGGGTTGAAACAACTGAGTTGACTCGGTTGGGCTAACTCGACCAAGTCAACACAAAAACAAACCCATAAAAAAACCAAAACCAAAAACAGATCAAAAGTTGCAAAAACATAAAAACTTAAAGAATTTTCAATCAAAGCATGAAAAACAAAACAAAACATAAAGAAGTTCTTCATCCCTTCACAAAACGTAATTCTCAATCCATAGCAGATTTCAAACAATGGGAGGTATGGTTCTTTTCATGATCCTACACATATCAAGAATAAGGGGTTCCTTGGTTTCAATGATCAATAAAATCACGTGATTTATGCCAAAATGGATTTCGGTTTGAAACTAAAACCCTAGTATTAAAATCCATTAAAACCTATTATTGGTGCAAAAAACTCCTAGATTACTTATCAACGATGATGGGTGAACTTATATGAACTAGAATTTAAACCAAACAAGCTCTGAGACTAGGCAATATTCAATGGATGAATCTGCCTAAACCTAGTAAAACAAATCCAGAATGCCTAGAGAGACAAAATATGCCCAGAACGGCCTTTTTGGCCTCTAAAGCATGTCCTCCTTATCCCTACATACCACACTATTGGTGGTGAACATGATTGTGGCCAAAGAAACAACAACACAACCCAAAAACTCAAAAAGTGCATTGATTTTTAATCCTAAAAGCTACTAACTCAAAATAGAAAGCAATCTTTAATAGAATGAGCTTCAAAATCTAACCATTTTCACTTTAAAAGGTCAAATCAAATACCTAGAAATAGGGGTTATCCTTTCATTAACAGAAAGTGCCCCTTCTTCTTTGTTGCCACCTTTGGCATCTATTAAATCAAGGTTCCATGTAATATAATGGCAGCAAAACATTCAACAACATATTAAGGCATTCAAAACTTCATATTGAACATAAAAAAATGATCCATCAGGTCTTATAGACTCCACTTTCAAAGTTTGAATGTGTATACCTTCTTAGCTAGGAAACTCTAAACACTACCAGAAATCTACGAATACAAACGGAATCATTAACATATTTTTTTCATCGATATTTTTGGGGTGATCTTTATAAACCAATTTTTTTCATCACTCATCAATATTTACCGACATAAATATTTCTTCAGTATATACCAAGGGAATCCCAGTCGGAATACAAGGAATTTAAAAAAAAACAAATAGTACGATGATGTGTAAGTATTTATGGATGTTGTTACGAATGGAATTACAATTCGATTCAAACAAGGAAGCTCGTATAGTGACGTGTCACTTATACCGACAGAGTCGACAAATTGACAAACATAAAAATTCTATCGGTAAATCAATCTGTAATGGATAATAAATGACTTGGTCATCGACCCTCCCCTCCCCTCCCTTATTTCTCCTTTTTCCTTAAAAAACCTCTTTACAACAAAACAAACAGCCCCTTCATCCCCCCTTCATCTCAACATAACTCATTATTTCTGAACTTTTTCAATTAGAACAACATTCTGTTTGACAATATCTGTGTTCTGATTGAAATTTTATTATGGATTTTCTATTTTAAGTAAATCTACCATTTTTTTAATTTGAACACAATTTTAAAATTTTGATTTTTTTATTGCATATTTTTATAGTAGTTGTATTTTGTTTGAGTGTCTACTTGTTTTATTATTTTTTCTCAAACAAACTTGTTGTATGAATTTATGATTTTGTACATGTTATGGTTTGTTTTAGATTTTATAAAATTGTATTTGTTTGTAAATTGTTGAAATTTGTGTCAAATTACCAACTTAGGTGTGTTGTGATGAAATAAATAATAGCTTGTTTAACGGATCTGTTTTATATTTTGTCAATTTTATTGTCGAGTTATAATTTCTGTAAATGTGTACAAATTTATATGTGTGTAGATAATTGATAATGAATTAAGAGAAGTATAAAAGTAGGTTGGATAATCTTGAGTTAAACCAATATTTTTGTAAATTTATTTAGTTAAAGTAGTTAATTAATACATGTTGTCATCATTATTTGATATAGGTTCGATAGAAGTCATGGATAATTGTTTATGAATGTATCAAGATTCACCCCAAGGATTGTTGATGATGAATTATTGTAATGGGGTTTAAGGTTTTATTAATTACACAACATCTAATCCATAAAATATTAGTGGAGGCGGTATTGGGTGTCCATACAAGAGGTGTAAAAATAAAATGTTTCCTGATTTAGATGTTGTAACGATACATCTTCTACACAAAGAGTTCATAGAAGAATACATCTGTTGGTCTGCACATGAAGAACCATTTGTTCCCCACGAAACCATGTTAGAAAAGATGGTTGAGTCAACTTTTAGTGCTAGCAACGTGTATGGAGTTGTAAATGACAACAATAATCCTTATAGGACTATGATTTTGGATGCGATGAGAATGAATCAGGGTCATGCCGGTCAATGTTCAATCATAGATGAAGAACCTAATACAAATGTGACCAGGTTTTTTGATTTTTTGAAAGATTCTAATGAACCATTATGGGATAGTTGCACAAATCATAGTAAATTATCGGTCGTTGCACAGGTGTTTACCATCAAGTCGGATTATGGGTTGAGTGAGGTCGGTTATGATAGAATTATCGAATGGACGAGAAGAATTTTACCTGAAGGGAATAGACTGAAAGAGAACTTTTATGCTATTAAGTCCATGATAAAAGCTCTCGATCTAGGATGCCAAGAAATTAACATGTGTCCAAACTTCTGCATCATGTACTACCTTGAAAATGTTGAGTTCACCGAGTATAGGACATGTGGGCATTCCTATTATAAACCTAGAACTGGCATGAGAAAAACTTTTGTAGCACATAAAAAAACTTAGATACTTCCTAATCAAACCTAGACTGCATAGGTTATTCATGTCACCAAAGACTGCTGAGCACATGACATGATACCAAACACATGATGCGGTGAATGGAGTGATGGTGCATCCTTCTGACAGTGAAGCACGGAAACACTTTAACAGTGGGCATCCTCACTTTTCAGCTGAATCAATGAACGTACATCTTGGGTTGGATTTAATCCATTAGGGTTATTTGTTGCTCCTTATTCTTATTGACCGATTATACTCACAATTTATAATTTGCCAACAGGGATGTGTATGAGGCCGGATGATTAGTACTTAAAAGTGCATTTTTATCAAGGTTTTATATCATCATTTTGCACTTGAAGTATCAATAACTCCTTAATTAGAGCATGTTTTATAATAACAAGTCTGATAATATAAGATACCTTTAATTTATGGTAAATGTTCATTTTAAATGCAGACCTATCACATAAATCAAAGGATTGATTGATGAGTTTAACTACTAAAATTGAGAAGACAAAGAGAGGGCTAAGCTTAGAAAATAGATGCTGGTTGAATTCAAATTGGAACACCATTCAGTTATTGGATCATAACTAGAGTTGTAGAACTTGGATTTAGGTCTGGTTTATATGGATAAAAATCTAAGACATAAACCTAAAACTTTCATGAAGAGTCCAAGATTCAAAAGGACCGTTTTCAAGTTCAAATTATAGCAACAACAGAGAAGTCGAAATATGTCCTGCAGCCCAGACACTGTTCAGTGTTCAGCCCATATCTCAAGTTCTAGAAGTCCAAATGACCTTATTCTTGTTTTTTTGAAAAGCTGAGACAATTTCCTAGAACTTTCATGAAGTATCTGTTCAAATTATGATGTTAGCAATGACGCTTTCAGTGGACAAGAAGATAAGGATTGTTACCAAGTCAAGAGGTGGCCACCCACTCAACAATTAGTCATCAAATCAATAGTTCTGAATTTTAGCCTATAAAAGGAGGCATTTGTCATGCATTTAGGCATTTTGGTTTTCAGATCAAGATCATGTTCATGCTATCTTTTTTTATATTTTTGTAACGCTTAAGTTTTGCTTTCATTAATCTCATGTTTATGCCTTTCATTTCCTTTACTATACTTGTATAATCATATTCTCCTCTTGTTTATTTATGTTTCTCTTCTTCATAATGTTCAGCTAAGTTTATCATGTCAAGGTGAAAAGGTTACACTAATATTGTAAGAATAAGTATAGTATAAACTCAACATGGACTTTAATATTTGATACTAACATGTTTTGTATTTGTTATCTTACTAACTCTTAATATCTTGCTTGTTAAATGGTTAATCTAGATTTGTGTTGAACAACCCTTGGTACAACAAATACTTGGCACTTTCATAGCCCAACTGTATGGTATAACCGACACTTGTGCTATGAAAGGAACTTGATTTATTGTTAACATAAGTTATCACCATGAATACCTGACCACATTTACAAGTATTGACATTACTCAAATAAGATAATTAATATAATCATGTTAATAATTAATAATCCAATTAGAACCTTCTTTGTGTGTGGTTTTCAGTTGAGTAATAAAAAGAGTTTATATTATACTTATTTGAAATACCATTAGTGAATCCTCTAACCTTGACATTTGTTTTATATTTGTTTAAATCCTTACATCAATATCACATCTCAAAGCTCTCTTCAACTCCTTTTCTGTTATAATCTATTTCTTTATTTGTAGTTTATACAGTTAACCTCCCTGTGGATTGACCCCGGTCGTGCCGAGTTATTTATTACTTCGACACTCATACACTTGGGAGAAGACATCAACTCTTTGATCGTGTCACCAGAGTTCATGTTTTTATCTACGATCATACCCAATCCTATTAGTCCTAACCGAAATATAGATGTTTGTCTTCAATCGTATTGAAATCCAAACCCAGGGGTCATATCGAGGTTGTTTAGGATGAGAATGATGACTCAAATGTGGGAGATGATGTTTTCCAAGTTAGTGAGTTAGTTGAACTTTATCGAGTTTCTCCATCAATTGATTTAGAAAAAAAATTAAAATTTTTACATCTTCGATAATATTTTTGTTGCTGTTAACGCTAAAGAGTTGAATGTTGTTATGAGCTCCAGCGGACAAGCACAAGTCGATGAAGATGATGATAACAATGATATCTACGTAGAAGATTGCAATGGAGCTGACAACGAGTCAATTGAAGAAGAAGAAGAAGACAATTCTAACTAACTATCAAAACATGAAAGTGTAATACCATAAACTATAATGTAGTAGTTATTGATGAAATTCTCAACAAATAAGTATTTATTTTAATATTGTTATGTGAACTTGTGTTATTGTATTGTGTGTACAACTTTCAATTTAAGCATTTGCAGGATGGATAGATTGGGAATACGTATACAATCTGGCATCATTTACTATGCACAACACTGATCAAAATACCGACAGTTCATGTCTCTCGATGTATTCTAGAATCGAAGGGAATTGTTCCCCTCCTCCTAACACTATTCACTATGCAAAACACCAATGAAAATACTGACAATTCATGTTCATCGATGTATTCTAGAGGCGAAGGAACTGTTCCCCTTCCCCTGACATGTTCACTGTGCATAACACTGATAAAAATACTGACGGACTAAAACCATTAATGTATTCCAGAGGCGAAGAAAACTATTCTCATCTCCCTGGCATTGTTCATTATGCACAACAATGATGGAAATACCGACGGACTGAAAATCATCGGTGCATTCTAGAGGCGAAAGGAACTGTTCCTCTTCTCATGTTGGTGATGACAATTAAAGTTCATTAAGTGAGGGGTAGATTTCCCGAGGGAATTACCGACGGACTGCAAATTCTAACACGTTGGTGATTAATGCATTATTAATGTATTATTTACAGTTTTACTTACAAAATCACGGACGAACCTCAAAAAATCTGGAGGGTTTTTTGAAATTTTTAGTGCAAAATGAAAATTTCAAGGTGAAGTTACCGAGGGAATCACCTATGGAATAATTTTAAATAATAATATTTAATAGTTCGTCAGTGATCCCCTTGGTAAAACATAGTATAAAACACAACAAAGGCACCATAAATTCATTTTTTTTCTCTCAATCTCATAATCGCTCTTACTCTCTCAAATCCTCTCCTCAACTTTGTAATAAACGTAGTAGAAATTAAGTTTTTCTCTCTCAACACAATTAACAGGTATATGTGGTGAATCTTTTGATGTATTTTCTTCTTATTCTTCTTCTTTTCTTTAGTTTATTAACAATGTATTTTTTTTTGTACACGTAGATAAACTATGAAAGTAAGCATGCCTTTAAGGTAAGAATTTTTCATTCCTAAAGCCTATATTTGTTTTTGTATTACTTTTGTTTTGTCTATTTTTTTGTCGACATTGCAATTATGTTTTATTGTTTTGATGAATTTTAATTGTCAATTAAATATATAGAATTAAATTTAATTACAAAAAATTCTTGTCAATTTAGGATTAAAAACATTATCACGTTGAAAATGAGATGAAATTGAATAATCCAAAATTGTTGGTAGAAATAAAATAAAATCGGTTTGTGGCATATATATTGTATATTTCACTTTGGGTAGTTTCCAGTATAAGGGAGGTGCTGCAGAATTTTTTTAAAATAAATCAAAATTGATTGTGCAAATATTCATCAATTTTGTGTAGATGCATAGGGTAAAATCAACTGCATGTCGTGAGCACATAATCATAGCTAGTTCTTCTAGCAGTCATGATGACAACAACGTGTCATTAGGTGCCGAATACGAAGAGGAACCTAAGTTGACTCACGACGCTACCTCTTCGAGTGCGGTTCCACAATGTAAGGGTGATGTCCCTTCACAGCAGGATCCATACACCCGCAAGTACGAGGCGCATTGGAAGGACGATCTTTCAATGTAAGTTTCTTTTGCTTTGAGTTGGTTTGTGTTTAATAATTTATGAACAAATAATATTTCATTAAATTTATTGATTTTCAAGTTCACAAAAATTAAGGATACCCGAGTAATAACATCAGCATTTAAATCATCGATGAAAACTCTATTGTTTAAATAGAGCTAGGTTTCCAAACATCCTAATTGGAAACCTCATGTTGATGCATGGTTTACAAGATTTAGGGTTAGTGTTAACTTGAAATTTTAACTATTTTTATGTTAATTTCTTTACTTTATTGAAATTATTGATTTATTTTTTATACATTTTTAATGCAAGGCTAAATTTGAGTGGGATGGAGCAAATGATAATATTGTGAGGAGGGTTTGAAAGAATCACGCTGCAACTAAGTAACATCGAAAATAATATGATAATTTTTTTTAATTTTAAATATTAAAATTTCATTTGTCATTAACTCATATAGAATAAGTGTGTATGATGTAGGTTGCATGATTTTTTATATGAGGCGCAAAAGAAATCTAAAAAATATGCCAGAGAAAACGCTCTACCAGGCTGGAATGACATGGCGGTTTGGAAGGATTTCAAACCATTATACATCCTGGAGAATATATGGGCAAAATATATTCAGCACGTGATGTCCGAGCATTTCACACGATGCTCACAGTCTAGTGCGGGGAACCAGAGTCGGTAAATTCACGGTTCAATTACCACATACACCAGCATTCTATTCGTTTTGCATGCGAAACAGATGGTAAGATTAATTTTAATCACATCTATCTTTAATTAATTTGTTGTTATTTATAAATATATTTAACTAGCAATATTTTTTTTACATGCTACGACTCTTGGACGTGAGGCAAGCCCCATGGAGCTTTTTGTGGAGACACAAGTGCAAAGTGAAGACCACCAAAAAAGGGTGCAACAGTTCGCCGACAACTGCGCTCAACACTTTGTGGTATATTCGTTCAACCATTTTCTTTTATAAGTTATTATTTTCTTGAATTGAATTTGATGATTTCATTTTTTATTTACAGGAAACATATAACAGTCGGTTAAGGGAGAGATATGGGGATGATCCTACGACCCACCTAGATTTCAATCTAGATATATAGATGGAGGCAATATTACCTGGTGGACTTGATAGAAATTGGATGTACGGACTCTACAACACTACGATCGAGAACTTGCAGATGGCCCGTAATGTGTCAACTGTTGGGAGCTCGCAATCAATACCGAGCACCCAGTCTTAGGAGTTCGCAACCTTGCAAGAACATACAGCCAATCTCAATGAAAAATATGAACAACTCTTTGCGGATTATGAAGAACTCTGTCGAATGGTCATGGATATGAGATCACAGATGGGTTATACATATGCACCCCCTTTTCGACCCTTTGGACTCGATAGAAATTAGATGTACGGACTTTGCAACACTGAGATCGAGAACTTGCAGATGACCCGTAATATCTCAACTGTTGGGAGCTCGCAATCAATATCGAGCACTCGGTCTTAGGAGTTCGCAACCTTACAAGAATATATAGCCAATCTCAATGAAAAATATGAACAACTCTTTATGGATTATGAAGAACTCTATCGAATGGTCATGGATATGAGATCACATATGTGTTATGCATATGCATCCCCTTTTTGGCCCTATGGTCCCAGGAACGACCAATCTCCTCCTCCTCCTACAGCATCGCATTTGCTCTAGTTTAATTTTATTTGAACATGTAAATTTGTAATGAATATTTGGCTTTTCTATTAAGATAATTTATTTTTACATACTTGAAGTTTATACAATTTTATTTTCTTTTAATTATTTTTCTTTTTTTTTTGTTCAATTGATGTTTTAAAAAAATATAATTTTTAATTATTACAGATGGAGTTACCGACGGACTCCATCTATCGATATATTCCAGATAGTTGGAAAAAATGGATTGCATATGCCACTTCAACTGTTACATCACTGATAGAATTATTTCGTCGGTATATTCCAGCGGGTAATTTTTTTCTTTGGCACTCATTTTCCGTCTGTAAAACCATCAGGTTTTTTTTTACCACTAAAAATAACGACAGAAAAGAAATTACCGATGAGTGGTTTACCGACGAACATTTTCCATTTGTGAATCAATCGATAAAATACGCGCCAACAAAATGGTAGAGTAAATATTAACAGAATATTCCATCGGTAAAACTGTTAAATGTAGTAGTGGAATCTAAATCAATTCTTGGTATTGCATGCCTTTCTTCTTGTTTTCAGACCTCCCTAGACAAAGTTGAAGCTTCCAAATCCTTCTGGATAGGATCCTTGCACCTTAACCCAAGTTTCTTTCTTCTTCTCTCTTTTGTTCTTTTCTTTCCCCTCTATTTTTCTTTGTCCCTCCCCCCTTGTTGTGTTCTTCAACCCATTCTTTTATAGGTGGATTTGGGTCTTCTAGATGGGTTTATTAGGGTTCTAACATACTAAAACCTAACTGGTATTGCCATGGAGCTACTGGTTTTGGGTGTGGGTGGTTTTGTAAAGAGCTTGGGAGCCAAGGTAAGGTGTTTTCTGCTTTTGGATCCAAAGAGAAGGGTTTAAAACCCTTGATGTAAATCTTCTGGAGGCTTCTAAATGGGAGCAAATAAAAAAGTTATGTTCTTCTGCAAACAAGTGTTCCTATCAAGGTTAACTAGGTTAGCCACTTTCATGGCTTCGTCGAAGCAACTCTGATGTCAACGTCGCCTGAGACCACTTAAACTTGGTAGAGGGGGTGCATACCTTTCGATCAAACCCATTCTTGCTTGATTTAGAGGTTTGTAGCTCTACATTTGAAAGTGCTCACCCAAACAGCGTGATGACTGAAACTATGGTTTTAGCTGACTATGGACAAAATTTTATTGAGATTAATGAAAAAAAAAATAGGACGTAAACATTTGATTTTAAAGACATATGGTTATAGAGGGGGTGTTTCTCGATTGAATAGTAATGGTTGCAGCCTTTGGGGTAGTTGGAAACGTCATATTCAGTTATTTGAAAAGTGCTCCCCGGATCAGCCAAGAACTAAAGAAAAAGAAGCACAGTACCTTGAACGACATTGTTTTGACTAATTCCTATAGATTAGGGTTTTCTTTGATTTAGGATTTGTCAATTTTTAATTTGATCCCTATTCTTTTGATTTCGTACTATTTTACCCTTAATTTTCCTCTTTCTTTCTAATTTTGTGTAATTGTGTTCCTCTCAAATTCACTTGTCACCCCTAATTTTAAATGTCTTTTATAAATTGGTCATCGGTCTCTGATTTTTTTGATTAGACCCCTAAATGACCACTAAACTTTTAATTTTTTTGATTTGACTCCTGATTCAAGTCTCTAAAGTTACGCGCGTTTTGCAAGTTGATCCTTGGTTCACAGAAAGTTCAATTAAGCCCCTATTTGCTCACCAGACTTTGATTTTTATGCAATTAAGCCTTTGATTTGACTAATATAAACTTTTCAAGCTTCCAATTGAGTCCTTAAACTTCAATTGTTTCAATTGACATCAAAATTGACTTTTAAAAGTTGATTTCCCTTGCAATTAAACTCTCAATTAAGTAATTAAACCTTTGAAAATTCCAATTAAGCCTTTAAATACTAAAAACAAACATTTTTACTAATGGGTTTTGTCACCTAAAACCTTGGATTGCTATTTTGGTCTACCAACCTCACTTGGCATTCTGGTCTTCAATCATTGGGCTCAGACATTTCTTTTTAGGTTTGTTTTAAGTGTATTTTCTTGTATTTATTTTATTTATTTATTATTATATTATAAAATAAGTAGCAACATGTATTATTTCAAATTGAAGCTTGTATTATCAATTTCATTAATTTTGTACTTGAATTACCATTTTTTTAGCCAATATTTTCTCTCCGTTTGATTTTGCTATTATGATTAATCAAATATTTCTTTATAAAAAAAATCAATTTTTGATATTTTGAGCTAAAAGTTTTCAAATATGCTAATAAAAATTCAATCTACTATTAAAAATAATTTCAGAAAAGTTTAAGGTTAAGAATTTCTGTTTAATTTTTCTCAAACATTAAATATAAAAAAATTGAAAAATATAGAAAATAATTTGGAATGATCTCAAGTCTTTTGAGACCCTACAAACTCATATAAATTTATATGCCTAGTCTTAAATATGATTCTCAAAATATTACATGGTCGAATATGCAATATCTAACCAAGGTTAATTTTGGAAACCATTTATGATAAAAAAAAATTTAGAAGTGCATTAAAATTATCCATGTAAATTCACAGGATCTCCTTGGAGATTCCCAAAAAAAGAAGATAATTCCAGTTTATTTTCTATTTTTTTTATAATTTATTGTTCAAAGAAAATTAAAATATCAAACTTCTAAAAATTCTAAAATTATTTATGAAAGCGGATTGAGTTTTCTTCAGCATTTATGAAAACTTACCGTTGAAAATACCAAAATAGGAGTTTTTTAAAGGGTTTTTTGGTCAATATCAATGATCAAATCAAATTGATAGTAGAGGTCTCAACATGCTCCAACCCCCATAGTTCAGTGGCAAAAAATCTCATTATACTAATATTTGAGATTATTTTTTTTCAAAAATAAGAATAGATAAACCCTAAGATCATTATCAGAAAATTATTAAATGGTAATGGAATAATCGACAGAAAATATTTTATCCGTAATTTCTGATTAAAAGATGAACAAAAAATATCCGTTGGGCATTAGCAGTGTAATTACCGACAAAAATATTTCTTCAGTAAGCAATTAAAACAAATAAACATACAAAGCGCCCATGATAACTAAAACAATTGACAGGACTCGCTTGTCTTCCACATAGTTAACTTGCTGGCATCTGAGATTAGCCAGGTAAAAGGATGACAGATTTATGCATGACCTAGACCTGCCATACAAATTTTTTGCAAGACAACAACCAATCAGGGCCACACTTCAGTGCAACAATCCAAATAGCACACAACATATTATAAGAAAATAACCTACCACTTGAAGCCCTAAGTTCAGCTTTTACCAACAATCCAGAAAAGCCTCCAATGGTGTCTGAGCTTACAAACATCCATCCAAAGTGATATGTAACCTACCCTTCAAGTTCCTCTGGACAATAATTTCCTTGTGCCGAATTATCACAGTTGGGATAAAGACATTTATGAAAAATATATATATAGTTGACATGCATGAGGTTACAAAGTCCACTAAATATAGCAGTTAAGACTCACCTTCAGTGTAAAACAAAGAGTTCATATTTCATGTGCACCTCCACCTCCAAAATTACCTGGACAGGACAAGACACGGCACCACAGCACAGCACAAGTCCATGAGATGACCCATCGAGAAATTCTCTTCCTTAGTTCTGCCTTCGTTCACGAAACTCATCACTACAGAAAAATCAGGTTTTGAGCTACAAAATACAATCAAACCAATAAAATTGCCAGATACAGCAACTTCTTTAAAGCATGCAAATAACTAGTAGGACCAACTGTACAATATAGGCAAGGGGACATTTGAACATCCAAGTACATAATGGGGGGGGGGGGGGGGGGGGGGCAGAATTAAAATTTTAGAAAAGACATACAAGAAGGCAACTATATTTATATTTTCAATGCACGGCTTAAATCCAAGCTCAAACTCAATTTCAATAACTTTCTTGATAGATAATGCATACTTTAAATAAATGTTCCTCCCGGATTTAATGAGGTTTGTCACATTTCAAACAAATATGAAATCCATCCCTACAGATGATAGCAAGACACATCTTACTGTCTGCCTTAAAGAGGATTCAAGAGGCCAAAGTGAGTCCTGCAATTCAGTTAATATTAGAGTTCTCAGCATTAAATGTAATTAGTAGAAATACAACTGCCAAAGGATGGAAGAGACATGGTCTCAGTAATTAGTAGAAATGTTCCACTAACACAAACTATAAAGGTGTGCAACTAAAGAGGTTCTTGGAGCTTGGTCGTTTGTTGTCAGAGACATGACAAGTTTTTAGTCAATATCAGGATCTCCAAATTTATTTGGTTCTTCTAGGTGAGATCGTCATGGTGGGCCAAGTGTATGTCAAATCCCAGTACATCTGGTCTTCCAGTTTAGGCAGTAGGCTTCATCAAAAGAGGTGGTAGGCTGGCTTCAGGCTTCATGGATCTCAGCTGTTTTGATGGTAAGGGGGAGTAAGCAAACGTAAATAAGTGCATCAGAATCCTATACACAGGGAGATTGGATAGGTTATGATATCAAACTATCGCATGCGAGTATGTTATTGGCCTTTATCAGTGGAAATTTCCACTCATCTGTATAGACAGAAAATACGAAGGAAACCAGTCTACCTGCAGCAACCATCATCAAATTCTAGTAATAACTTTTGCGTCGAGAAACAGGGGCCTGGCCAGATAACCTGATAATGGATGAAGTTGCTAGTTAGAATTTCTACAGCACCATTACCCAAAGAATGTGTGCACATAAATTGCACAACAAAACTCCAAGGAAAAGCAGCAGATTCTAAAGCAGTATAAATTCATAACACAAAGAACTTGAATTAAGAAACATGGCATTTCAACTGAACATGTGGCATCTAATTACAAGGCAGGATTCAGGTCCACAAAGGTTATAAATTTACATCAGCTTTAAAACCTCTAGCATCTAGTCTGAATATAAACTAATTACATGAATAAATATTTAAACAAGTATCAAACAATGACATATGAAGAAATAGTTCTTACCCAGAAGTACCAGTGCATCCTAAAGAATAGCTTCCCTCCACTAGCACTAATCTGCAAAAGATACAAATAAACACTATTAATCCAAGCAATAACTTGGAAAATGTTCCAGCATGAATAAGAAATATTGGGAAATATAGAGCTTAATCATTTTCCATGTCAAATAGCATTTCATCACATGATCAATATGAGTAAAAAAACAAATGCTAAGAACAGGAATAAAGTAAACCATCCCCTCAAACGTGTGTTTATTATCATACATCTACAAACAGAATACCTGTGTGATTCTATAGCTACCATAACTGTCACCAACAGCATAATCACTTGCGCCATAACCACCAGCATAAGTATTTCCACGTTCATGTCTTTTACCATCTCTACTGTCATCATGTCGACCCTCCGAACCTTCTGCTGAGACAGGAAGGTATGGAAAAACTGGTAGAATTGCAGACATTAAACCTTCCCTATCAAAAGCATTTGCTCTTAGCCGTCGACTTATTTGTATGAGAGCATCCTTGGCAATGTCCAGGTCTCCTGAAATCTTGTGGTAAGAAAATAAGATGTCAAATCTCAATTGCATTAACTAAAGGAACTTCACAAGATCAGAAAAATCATTAAAAATAAATAAATCGAACCATTAAAGATACATGTCTTTACCTGCACCATCTCATCATCATCCAAAGCAGTTTTAGGAAGCTTGTCCTTTCTAGGTATCTGAATAATAGCTTTGGTAAGTTTCCTCATCTCATCTATAATAACTCCTCCTTTACCAAGAAGGCAACCAATATGAGAGGAGGGAACAAGTAGACGGGTAGTAAATGAGAAAAAACCTGAATCTCTTTCCATTTTCTCACTACATCTAGGTTGCAAACGTAAGGCTGCTTCTATTGTTGGAGAATACTGGTCATCACATATCTGATATAGAACAATTAGAAAATCATCAGAACCACTGAAGGAAACTCCATAGACACCCAAAAAAGGATTTAAGAGAATATACAAGTATTATACCTCCTTAGCTGAAATAGTTATCAAGCAATCATCTCCTTCAGAAGCTGAACTATCAACTTTGATTGTTGCTCCAGACTCCTGTCTGATCTGATTGATTATGGTACCACCTTTCCCAATTACAGCACCAATATTTGCAGTTGGACAAACCATACGAAGAGAAAATTCTTTTGAAGCAAGTTCATCTCTTGGAGCTGAATACAACGAGCGGGATCAGTCTCCAGTGTCACCTTTGAAACTGCCATAAGGACCCATCAGGGGAGCAATTCCAACAATTGGGGCAGCTGCAGATGGACCAACCAGTGAACCAACAGCAGGGTACACATTTGGAACAGCAGAAACAAGTAAGTGCTGAGACCGTGATGGATTATCGTGAAGGCGAGATGCTATTTGATATAAAGCCTTTTTGACAACTGCAGCTTCACCAGAAATCTGGCCACCAATAATAACAATTATATGAGAAAGTAAAGGAAAAATTATATAGGCCTCATTAGTTGCATAAAGCCAGAGTCTGTACTTTCAAATCCAACAAATGCACACTTGAAAGGGATGAAAAGAATACAAACACATTGCTGAGCAAGCATATCAGATAACACATTTCCAAGCATCATTAACAAGTCCAAGAAAGAATACCCTTCCTGAAAGGAAAGATTATTTAATGGCAAGCAAGAGAAGGAAATCAGGTGACAAAAAAGAAAAAGTCAATCAAAACCAGATAAAATTATACTTGTCATGATCGGGGGGGGGGGGGGGGGGGGGGGGGGGGTTTGTTTTTGTTCTGATAACCCTAATTGTCTACCCTTAAACAAGTTCCAAAACTTTGGGGGAAAAATGAAGTGGAGTTCTTTTTTTTAAAAAAAAAAAAGGACATGGAAACAGTGGCAGGCATCACAAAAAGGAAAACAAAACAAGGAATACCTGTACAAGCTCATCTGAGCTTAAAGCACAAGGAGGCAAATGCTCATCCTTAAGAATGCGGATCACTGCACCAGTCTCACTACGTATGTTCTGAACTATCTGCCCACCTTTCCCAATAATACATCCTATCTGATCAGAAGGTACAAGAAGCTTAGCAGTGACTTGTTGACTTTCTTCAGAGTCCTCGTCAACTTGCAAATCCTCTGTTATAACTTTATCATGTACCCTGAGCAGGAGAAACATAATTACCACTATCTTCATATTCATTAGTCTCATCACTCGGACTATACATGGTAACAACACGTTCTTCACAAACCGGCACTGTTTCACCAACCCTAATCTTTGACTTGGTGTCTATCCTTAATTGCTTAACAATCTCCCCTCCCCTTCCTACCTTCCTATTATGCTTCCGATCATTGCAGCTAGACTAAATGTTATTGAGCATATTTTTTAAAAAAAACTAACAGATTTTAGTTTTTTTTATATTTTTTATGTAAGAAAAAAAATTAATTTGTGGTGTATATCTTTGTTTTTTTTAATTAACCCGTGATGTGTGTCTTTATTTATTTTTTTTTTTAAGTTTTTTATTATGGACTATACAATGCAGTTCACAGTGAAAAAGCTGATGCCTTTAATTTTTTTTTTATCTTTTTTCTTCTTTTTTTGTTTTTTAATTATTTTTTTAATTTAGTTTCTTAATATTAAATTTTTTCTGTTTAATTATCAGACTTTCATGACATGGATCTCAGGTTTGACGGGTTAACCTAGTTGATTCAGATTTTTTTTCTTTTTCTTCATTAATTTTTTTTTTCTTGTAGGTTTTTTTTTCTCTCTGCTTTTTCCTTTTTAATTAATCCTTTTTTTAATTTATTTCATTAATATTGAATCTTTTTCTATTTAGTTATCACACTTTCATGACACGAATCCCAAGTTTGACAGATTAACCTGATTTGGCAGATCAACCCAGTTGATTCAGATTTTTTTCTTTTTCCTTATTAGTTTTGTTCTTTCGATTTCATCTTTTAATATTGTATGCAGTCCACAGTGAAAAGGTTGATGCTTTTAGTTTTTTTTTTTTTTTTGCTTTTTTTGTGTCTTTCCCCGTGGACTGCATAGTACAGTCCACAATGAAAAGGCTGATGCCTTCTTTTTTATTTTTAATTAATCTTTTTATTTAGTTTGTTGATATTAAATTCTTTTTTCTATTTAGTTATCAAACTTTCATGACACGGATCTCAGGTTTGATGGGTTAATCCAGTTAATTTAGATTTTTTTTCTTTTTCTTCATTAGTTTTTTTCTTCTTATAAGTTTTTTTTTTCTTTTATTTTTTCTTTTTATTTAATATTTTTTTATTTAATTTAGTTCATCAATATTAAATTTTTTTTCTATTTAGTTATCGAATAATGTCTTTAGTTTTTCTTTTTGTTTTTTTGCTATTTTTATGCATTTGACTGTGAACTGCTGATGCTTTTTTTTTTCTTTTTAATTAATTTTTTTCGTTTAATTTAGTTTGTTAATGTTCAATTTTTTTCTATTTAGTTGTCAAACTTTCACGACACGGATTCCGGGTTTAACGGGTTAACCTGATTTGACGAGGTAGCATAGTTAATTATGTGTTAACCTGTCAAATTTTGTTTTTCTATTTAGTTATCAAACTTTCACAACACGAATCCAAGATTTAACGAATTAACCTGGTTTGAAGGGTTAACCTAGTTAATTCAGATTTTTTTTCTTTTTCTTCCTTAGTTTTTTTCTACCTTTTAGTTTTTTTTCTTTTTAATTAATCTATTTAATTATCACACTTTTATGACACGATCTTGCAACCAGACCCACATCCAAGACTATTGGGTCTGGTATTGCAGTCAAACCCACTTAAACTTGGGTCATGGTTTAATGTTATTATTAATATTATAAATATTATTCTTGGGTCAGGCGTTACAGTCATGCCCAAGACTTTTAGGTATAGCTTTGCAAAAAAACCTAACACTTTTAGATCTTAGTTTTTTTTATATTTTTTATGCAAAACAAATTGACCCGTGTCATCACGCGGGTCATGTAACTAGTGGTATAAACTAGAAGAAAAGGTATTTTTATTGTAGATGTGTTTAATATTCATTATCTTGCATATCGAATTAATTTTTTTTTAGCTAGAATTAGAATTCAATTACATATTGTTTTAGATGAAGGAATGAATTGAAAGACAAAAGATTAAAATAAAATAAAAAAAGATAAAATAAGTGGAGGCCTTTTAATTTGTTTGAAAAGTTTATTTTAATCTCCCCATCTTTTTAGTTATTATGTAATCAGTCCCTCTAATTTTCAAAAAAATAATTTGATACCAAACTTTATTTTTAGTTTTTTTTTAGTAGAGAGAAAGGGTTGCTAGATTCTAATTTAGAGAGATAAAATTATTGTTGGCACTGATTTCGCCCACCAAAACGATAAATTTTTATGTCAAATGGTTATATGATAAGGGAAGTTAAGATTAGGTGTTTATTTACCTTGAAAACGCCTAAAACAACATATCTATGCTAGAGAAGAATTTTGTTTTCAGATTTTGGGGGTTCTAATTTGTGTTTTTTGATATCATGAATTGGTTTAACAAGTTTCCTAGGATGTTTACTATATGTTTTGAGTCAAAATGAATTTTTTGATGAAAAAAACAGCAATCATGTTTTTCCAGCAAATCAGTTGTTTGATTCTGAAGATCTCTAAACAACATGTTAATTTTTTTTTTCAAACAATTAAGGCAGACGACATGTCGCCTACCCCCATTAACTTAAGAAAAAAGCTCACATGCGGGTCCTTATTTTATGAGTCAGGCACTCAACCTAGCCTCATTCTTTTCTTTTTTTAAATTTATTAATAGCTTTTTTATTTAAAATAATTTTTAAATTTATGTTTTCATTAATACTACTTCTCTATAATTTTTTTTTCACTTGTTTTAATTAATATCATTGTATTGGGTGTGTTTAATTTTTTAAGAGAATAATATGATTTATCTGTAATTTTATATATATTAAATATTTATTTTTATAATATTTTTAATATGTGCAGCCTTACATAATATTCTTCTTTTATTTTTTTCAATAAATTTTATGTGTGTGTTAATTTCTATTACAAATTGCTTTTAATAAACAAATTCATTAAACACGATCACATAAATGACTCATATTACAATATTAAATATTTTAATTTATATTTATCTCTCAATTTTTTCAATTATGTTTTTGTTTATCATGCACAAATTTTTCAATTTATATTTATGATATTTTTATGTAAAACGACGAGTTGAGAAATTCTATATGTTTAATTATTTTTTATCATGTGTCATATTTTTTATTTTTTTAATGTTTTTGTTCTTTTTGTTTTAGCTCTTCGATTTTAACCCTCATTCTTTTACTTGTTAATTGTTATTTTGGATTTTTTGTGTAATTGTTTTTCGATTTCATATTTCAATGTTTCATTTTCTAAGGATTGGGCTTCATAATTTTTTTCATATATGATGTTTGTGATTTGATGACTCGGGTCTCGAGTTTGAAAAGTTAATAGGGGTTGACATCTTTTTTTGTCTTATTTTCTTTTCTGGTATCGTTATTCAACATTTGTTTTTCAAAGAAAAAAAGGGCTTTGTGGTTTTCTTTAAGTATTTTTCCTATCAAATTATCTCAATCTCATGACCAGGATGTGGATTTGTCAAGTTTATCTAGACTAGCTTGCCCCTTATTGTCTAGATTACATGTCTACCGTGTTGGCTCGGGTTGGCTAAAAATTAAACAACATCATCTTTTTGCTCTTGGATAAAGGTTTTTATCTCAAATTATCGTGTTTTATATAAATGAACTTTATTTTTAAAAAATAAAAAAATATTTATTTTTGGATAATATTTCTAGTATTTTTCCCTTTGATTTTATCAAATAAATTTTATGTGTGTGTCTATTTTTATTATCATTTAATTAAATAAAATAATAATTTTAATAAATATAGTCATCAAATACAACTAGGTAAATATCTGTTTTGCGATATCAAATATCTTAATTTAAATATATTTCTTGATTTTTCTGATTACTTCTTTAATTATTGTTAATGACTTTTTTTTTCAATTTATTGACATAGATAATTCTCAATTTATTTAATTAGATGCGTGCATAAGCTTTTCAATTTACACTTAAGATGTTTTGTGTAAAAAACACGTAAAAAAGTCTGCATGTTCAATTTTTTTGTTGGAAAGAAAATATATGGATCGCGGTAGAGCATGGGTCAAATAGCTAGTTTTATCTACGATAGGTTACATTGTATGCAAGTCAAAACATATACATTTCTTGTTTCTTTTTTTTTTTTTTTTAATGTTGAACTATCTAAACTTGTTGAGTCTTTAAGGAAAAAAAAGAGTAAAGAGGATACAAAGAAAATGAGAAGAACCCTTCTAAATATTTTTTAGGCATCCGTTGAAACATATTCTTGTATTAACAATCATATTTATTATTTCATGTTTTTAGAATAATTCCCCCTAATCAATGCTTACACATACAGATCTATAAAGACTCATTTATGCACATATTGTTGATGGACAATCTTTTAGGACCAAAACATTTGTTATTATAATTATTATTATTTGAAAGAAAGGAAACTTTCATCACATAAAAATTAACAACCTTATTACCCCTAATCAATGCCTAGAAATAACGATCTACGATGATTTATTTACTTTTAGGCCTCGTTGATGGATATATCAGATAAAAAACTTGTGCATTTTCATTTTAAAAATAATTTTAATTTTAAAAATCAAAATATTTTCTTATAAAAGATTTGGAATGTTTTCCTTTACTAAGCAATATATTTTTTTTATGGGTTGAACTTTTTACATTGACTTTATAACCAAAATACAAGACCTATTGTAAACATGCATGCATGAATGATGGTATTGTTTTTATGTTATTATAGTTGAGGGACAATGCTAACACATGCTCATGATGTTAAATGCTTAAATACTCATAAATAAAGAAGAATGCATTGTAATGCTAAAGATGAAAATCGATGCAAACATTAACAAGAAACCAAGATGCGAATTTAAGAGGTTCAACTAACATCATCCATACACAAATACAATCCAATAATAAAGATTATTCAATCCTAAAACTCTCATCACAATACACATCAGAATCAACAATAAACCAAAATAATTATTCAAAAGATATTTGGTGTTCGAAATGGACCTTTTAAGGCAGTTGTAGTTGGGCTGAGATGGATGAAACAGTGGCAACATGTAATAGCCACGCGTTGGAGAGGGTTGTCATGGTTAGTGCATCATTTCACTCACTACTAAAGTTTGATCAATGTATGGATTAGCCCGCATGATATTCCACTTTGTGCTTTATCAATCGATGATAGAGGTGTCAGCCATCGCTTCCCGTGGAGAGAGATCGGAGCCATTGAAGTTTTTGGTCTTTATGTTTCTCTCTTTACTGTTTCTTTTTTTTTTTAATCTTAAATCTACTCATACAAAGCTTATTAAGTTACATGGCTTACATGATTGTGTAGTACTCATCAAAAAGAGAAAAATAATGTAGTCTTTTAAAAAATAAAGGTCGGAGGAGAGAGGAATCAAAAAGAGAAGTTTTGATGATATTTTTTCTCTCTCTATTCAATCTATAATGATCAAGGGGTTGATAACTTCAATTGATAGAGAGGTTTTGTAGGGTTCAAAGATGAAACAAATGGTGGTGGTCTCGTTAGAAATGAGGTTGGAGGAGAGAAGTTTGGGTGAAGAAAGGTTGTTTGGTGGTCGATAGCTCTACTGTTTCAGTGCTACCATTGGTGATTATGGCCGATGGTGATGTTGTGTTGCTAGCATGGTGGTGGTGCTAGTATGGTGGGAGGATATGATGCTAGGGATTAATTAGGCTTTTTTATAAGAGAAAGATGAGAGAAGATTAATAATGTTCCTCTTTTTTTTTTTCTTTTTTTCATTCTTTTTTCAGCACATTTTCTCTCCTCTCTCAATTTTATCCATGGTAGCTAAGGTTTTCTCCTCTTTTCTTTTTTTTTTCTTTTCTATTTATAGTCAAATTATTTTATCATTTCCCCTCAATTATTTAGAGAGCAAGTAACTCAATTTCATTTTGGTCCATTTTTTTTCTTGTTTTACATTTCACTTAGTAGTCTTTTTTTCTTATTTTTTTGTATTTTGACTTTTTAAAAAAGAATTCCATAAGAAAAAAAAATAGTACAAGGATTCTTGGGCTGGTTTTTCCTGTTGCACAATTTTACATTAACAACCATGATTTTTTATTCAACTGTTGGATCGGGTTGAAAGTTTACCTGATATTTACAGAGGTCTTGTTTTATATCGTGTTAAAATTTCAATTTAACCCAACATCAAAAAAGCATTGCGATAAGGTCTAGAAGCTGCTATTATATTAGTTTACTAGTTTATTTATAAGTCTTTTTTTCTTAATCTTTTTAGAATTGTTTAGGATGTTTTAAATTATTATAAATAGGGTTATTTATATTGTACTTAGGTTTTTGAGCTTTCAGCCATGGTATTTTGAATAAATTTATGTTTTTCATGATACAACACTTTTCTCTTTGGTTAAACAAAGAACAATCGAGTTTTTCAAAGTATAACTGATTTTGTGGCATTCTTCCTGATACTTCTCATTCGTGAATTGATATCCGTAGGGTGGGGGTTCATATTCCAATAGTGATGGTGTCTTGGAACATGTTTTTATTATGTCACACTCTTATCAAACTTGATTCTTTTGCTTACTAGGATTTGTCTTTTTGACATGTGGGTTATGTGACCATATGATCACGAGATTTGCATTATATAAGATTAGTGGCAGTAGTTAGACAAAACTTATATGATAAGTTTGGACAAATAGTTATCATTTAGTTGTTCTAGGAGTCACATAGAGATGTGATTGATTATATATATATATATATATATATATATATATATATATATATATATTTGAATTAATAGGGATGGCTATTAATTTGCAAGTAAATTGTGAGAGACTAAATTCTAATTAAAAACCTTATCTAAATTTAGTTTTAAATATGTATCATGAAATTAGCAGTCATCACACGAAAAGTTGTTAGATTATTAAGAGTATTAATATATCCTTGCCTAGTATACTTGACACTGATAAATAAATTGGACCAAACTCTTTAGAATTGTGTCATAGTATGAGAATTGTTTTCAAGTAAAAAAAAAGGTTATATGTTATAGAAAATCTAATTCTTCATGTCCTTAATTAGGACATGGATGGAGAAGTTAGGATAAAATATCAACATCATATTGATAAGGGTGAAAGTTACATATATGATATAGGTCAGCATGCCATTTGAACTTCAAAAACAACATGGGAATATGGATGCTCATACTATAATTATACATCTCAAAGAGTAATTTGATGCGGCTATTAAGGTTGGGAGGTATGAGATCTTATGAAAATTATTCCATTATAAGATGACAGAAGGTTCTTCTATGAACACTTATGTTTTGTTTATGATTGGAAAATTATATTTTTACTTCATATAGTAGTTCTTGGATATTTAACATTGGATGTGATTTTCACATTTGTAAGAATATCAAGGAACTAATGAGAAATAAAAGATTGTATAAAGGCAGAGTAAAGATATGAGTAGGCAATTAAGCAATGGTTATTGTATTAGATATAAGAACTTATTATTTAACTTTGCTAGATGGGTTAATACTAGAACTCGGTAATTGTTATTTTGTTCCAGTACTTTCTAGAAACACCATATTCGTTTTTTACTTAGTTTTAAATGGATTTAAATTTATTATCGAAGGCAAATGTTGTCTTTTTATAATGATGATGTTTATTATAGATCTACTATTTTTATGAATGGTTTATATATATTTGATCTTAAAATGCCAATGTTCAATATAAATAGCAAAAAGAATATATTAGATAATCAATATTCATCATATTTATAGCATTGTAGACTAGGTCATATTAATGAAATAAGAATCACTAAGTTACATAAATGAGGATATTTTTATCTTTTTTATTATGAATCGTATGAAACTTGTTTACTATGTAAGATGACTAAAAAACCCTTGACTAGAAAGAGTGAAAGGTCTAAAAACTTATTAGGTTTAATATGTTCAGATGTATATGGATTAATGATGATTCGTGTTATATGTTGATACACATATTTCATCACATTTATCGATGAACATTCAATATATGGTTATGTGTATTTGATGAAATATATGTTTGAACCATTTAAAAGGTTTAAAGAATTCACAAGTGAAATTGAAAAACAAATTGGAAATAGTATCAAAATAATTTGAACAAATCGATGTAGTGAATATTTGAGCAAAGCATTTTAAGATTATTAAAAAGAGAATGAGATTCTCTCATAACGGACACCTCTTTAAACACCACAATATAAGGGAGTTATTGAAATGAGAAATTGAATCATATTAGATATGGTGTAGTCTATAATGAGTTATGTAGACTTCTCACTTTCTTTATTGACTATACTATACAAATTATTGCTTATCATTTAAATAAGGTTCCATCAAAATCTATTGATAAGAGTCCATATGAGATATGGAATGATATGAGACCAAACTTATAATACTTAAAGAAATTACACTGTATTGGATATAGTGCAATCTATGATGAGTTATGCAGACCTTCCATTTTCTTTATAGGGTTATGCCTTATAAACTGTTATTTACCAATTAAATAGGGTTCTATTGAAATATGTTGATAAAAAATCTATATGAGATATAGAATGATAGGAGATCAAACTTATGATACTTAAATATTTAGGGATATAATTCTTATGTAAAGATTATTATATCTGAAAAGCTAGGAGCTAAGTTAGACAAATGTAAGTTTATGAGATATTAAAAAACTATAGGATATTATTTCTATCATCTCATTGAGTAAAAGATGTTTGTATCAAAATATGCTATATTCGTAAAAATAGAATTTGTTCTTGAAAGGAATAATGAAAGAAAAATAGAATTTAAAAAAAATGTTCAAGAACTATAAACTGATATCCAAATAGAACCCAAACTCAAGTCTATAATATTAGATATTTAGCTTGAATCTAAAAAAATAAGAACTCCATATATTTGTACATGTCATGCACCAATGAGATATGAACTTCTAGTGAAACTTGAAAATGACAAGTTAGTTATACTTGGTGAGCCAAGAAACTATATGAAAGTAATATCTAATATTTATTTTGAAAAATAGCTTGAGGTTATGAAATCTGATATGGATTCCTTGTATATCAATCAAGTGTGAACCTTAGTTGATCCACTTAAAGGGATAAAATCCATTGGATGTAAATGAATTTTTATGAAAAAGACTGATATACATAGCAATATACGAATATACAAAGCTATACTAATTGAGAAAGGTTACAAGTGGTTGATTTTGATAAAATCTTCTCATTGGTAGCTATGCTAAAATTCATAAGGATTTTGCTTGCTATAACTGCATACCATGATTATGAAATTTGACAAATGAATGTTAAAATTGCATTCCTAAATGAAAGTCTTTATAAAGATGTGTATATGAAATAACTTGAATATTTTGAATTTAAGGAATTTACCAATAAAGTATGCAAGCTATAAAAATCCATTTATGTACTTATACAAGCTTCAAAGAGTTGAAATATCTATTATGATGAGATAATCAAATAGCTTGATGTCACTAGAAATATGGATGGGCCTTATATTTATTAAAAGGTTATGAAAGTGGAGTCAATTTTCTAATATTATATGTAGATGACATATTATTGATAGAAAACAATATTTCTTTAGTCTAGTCAATAAAGATATTGGATATGGGAGAAGCAACCTATATACTGAGAATAAAGATCTATAAGGATAGATTTAAAAAGTTACATAGGACAATCTATGTACATACACAAGATAAAGAAATATGATGAAAAATGATCTCATATGCTTTAGATACAAGATCTATAATGTATAAGATGCTATATACAACACTAAATGTATCTTACGCTTTAAATATAATGAGTAGATACCAATATAATCCAAATAAAAGTCATTGAAAGATAGTTAAAAATATTCTTATGTACTTGAAAAGAACTAATAATGTCTTTATGGTCTATGAAGGAGATGAACTAATAGTTCATGACTCTTCAGATACTAGTTTTCAATCAGTTATTGATGATAATAAATTTAAGTCAGGATATGTTTTTACTCCAAATGATGGTGTTATGAGCTGGAAGAGTTTCAAATAAGAGACAACAATAGACTTTACAACTGAAGTTAAATACATCTCTATATCTAGAATAATTAAAAAGGCTATTTAGATCAAGAAGTTCATCATTAAACTAAGTGTAGTTCCTAACATTGTTGATTTAGTAGCCATGTACCATGATAACAATTGAGTCATTGTACAAATAAAGACACCAATGTTTCATTAATAATCCAAAAAGGAAAGATGTAAAGATAAAATGAGTGCCCACTGGAGAGAATTTCATAGATCCTCTTACTAAGACACTATCTTAACAAAAGTATAATCACCAAATAGAATGATATGATATTTACATGAGCGATATATTTTCATGTAAGTGGGAAATTGTTAGTATATATGTCATGTAACTTGTCAATGCTCTATTAAGATTGAATATATATAGTCTTTTTCTGATATGAAAGGAAATAATTGTTCTCATAAATTAAGGATTCCATATGGAGAGATTATTTATATCTATATAAAGGCTCATATGATAGTTGTGTAAGTGATCTTTAAACTTGAGGTCATTAAGTTATCTTATACAGAGAATATTACGCTTTGATCCTAACTATATGTTGTTCTAATAAATGATAACAAAAGAGCATATATTGAGTATATCATGAATTATATGAAGGTATTTAAGTAATCATGAGAGGATTCATTACTTTAGGTGAATTAAGAAAATTATTCCACATGTTGTTCATGCAAGATATATTTATTATTAACAAAAACATTATGTATCTTTAATATTTATTTATATTCAACTAATGAGTCTAGAGTAAAAAAAAAGTCCTTGGGGGTAAAAAAGCTTTGCAAAGAAAATTATAAAGTTGTTATAATTATAAGATTTATATTGTATCAAAGCATTGTTTCTAAATATTCATAGTCAATATTCTATTAAGATTGAACATTAACATTAATTAGAGTTGTTGAGACTAATATATATTGTTTTTTCTGTTATGAAAGGAAATAATTGTTCTCATAAGTTAAGGATTTCATATGGAGAGATCACCTAATTTATGTAAAGGCTCACATGATAGTTGTGTAAGTGATTTTTAAACTTGAAATCATTAAGTTATCTCTAACTACATGTTGCTCTAATAAAGCATAAAAAAAGAGCATATATTGGGTATATCATGAACTATATGAAGGTATTTGAGTAATCATGAGAGGATTCATTATCTTAGGTGAATTAAGGAAATTGTTCCACATGTTCTCAAATAATATTGATTGTGAAGTCCTTACACAAGGTGGAAAATTTTTCAAATCTTATTTAAAGAATCAATAATTATGGCATTGAAAACAAACATGACATGACAAAGCAGACACATTTTATAAGAAATAAGAAACTAGTCATTGAAATGTTAAGTCAAATCATGTATAACTTTTCTAATATTTGAAAGATCATAACACATTACTAGACGGTACACTTGATATTTAAATATAAATCAATTAATTGTTTATTTGATAATAAATTAAATTATTTAATTTATTTAATTTTATTTTCATTAGGATTATGATTTATATTTAGACCAATTTGTTAGGAACCTAATGAGTCACATACAATAAGAATTATTGACAGAAATTAATCTAGGATGATTAATCAAGTGTGACTTATGAATAAATTTTAGAGATTGAGGACTAAAATGTAATGTAATTAATATATGAATTACAATTTTAGACCTTGAAAAACTAAGTACAGACTTGATTGAATTAAACTATTTTGAAAGAATATATATATATATATATATATATATATATATATATATATTATTTAGGGGGGATTGATTATAGGTTTATTAGGTTTTTCTTATAAATAGAATGTCATGCCGTATATTTTTGTGAGAGAGTTGTACAAATGTTATAGAATAGAATACACGGTACAGAAAAATATATATAAAAAAAAATAGCACTCAAAGATATAATTATCTTTCTCTTATAAGGGTTTTTTACTAGTGGTTTATGTGAATTAGTATTAGAGATAAAAAACTTAGACAACTTGTGTTTTGTAACAACTTAGCCTTGAAGAAATTGTTGAAATATTAGAAAAAAGATGTGATCTTTAGGTAATCTTTACTCAAATCCTAAATGATCCTATATTGTATAACAAGATCATTAGGACTCTTAAATGTTTTTTTTTTAAAAAATTATTTCTTTTATTGCATTATGTGTTTTAGGAAACCCAACACCACATTTATACCCCATATGACGAATGGCCAAAACTACAATATGTTGTAAAGTAGTGTTGGAGGAACATTTATCCTATCATCATATATACAACTTATGACATTTTTGAATATAGTTAATCCAATCTCATTCTATGATGATTTAGAAGTAATCAATTCTTTGAATTTGATGTGTCATTATGTGTTTATTGATATAAGTAGCACATACACCCTCATATATTATCATCATTGCTTTCGTAACTTCAACTACATCAAGATCTCGACATTGAGATAAAAATCCATCACTAATCCTCTAAAACTTATATATCTTAGAAGCTTCAAGTGAGTATGAACGACTCTTGATAAATTACTTGATGTCATGATACCATGACTTTCCATCAAACTCTTTGTATACTAAACAACATAAATATGTAGGGACGTTTCTAGTCTCAATATACACTAGTTGGATTCTCTCACTTTAATCAATCTTGGTTATCAAAGCTAAAATAGCCAGAACATTAGCAAACTGATTTTTATCTTAACTTAAGCGAGTAAATTTGATATCTTCAAACTAGGCAACCAACCTAGTAATATATTCCTGATATGGTTCAACTTCTCATATTTCATCTACCATTCACCTTTCAACTGATATATTATCAATAATGAGTCACCATATATGTCCAACTTTTAAATCTTTATATCCATTGTTGCTTCTAAACCATGTATACATGTTTGATATTCTACCATGTTTTGGTGCACTCAAATTATAATTTAATAGCCACAAAGCATTGCTTATGATTCAATAAGATCAAAATTGATCCAACTCCATTTTTGACATATTAATGACTACATCAAAATACATTGTTCATATGTCATCATTTACCCCCTACTCCTTTTCAACAATCATGATTTACTTATCAAGGAATTCAAACTTCAAAGGCTATAAATTATTTTAATAACAAAATTATAACTATGTTTTTGTGATAAAATTCCAACAACTTAATATATCTTTTTGATTAAGAAAAGTACAAGAAAGTAGGGTATCAAACCAAATATTTGATTAAGAAAATAAGTAAAAATCTTTGAAGACTTCAATGATTCTAGAGTAATATTTTAAAACCAAATTGAGAGAAAAGTTCACCTAATCTTAAAGAGGATGAAGCTATAAGCTTTATAAATTAATGAAAAACTATTCAAAGGCTAAAACTCCACAACCAATGTTTTATTTAGGTTAAAAAAATCTCTTTATTTTTAAAAGCTTAACTTAATAATTCTATTTCATGTAAATTGAAGGAAGAATTGATTAATCCCAAAAACCATTTTTTTGATAAAAAATGAAATTGAAAAAAATAATAGAAAAAGGTACATCTAAAAATAATCCCTTTATTGATGCAATCAAATGTTCCTTTAATTTAGATCCATTTTATTATCAAAACAATTAAATCAACTAGAGTTAGTTTCACTATTCATAAGAATAGTAAACCAACTTGATATATAATTTAATGTGATTAGCTAATAAATTCAGGTCAAAACTCAATGGTTCATATGTGGTGGTGATAACGGGTTCGAGCACTTGGAGAAGCAACATTTTTCTTTATGATCCAAATAACATTGTTGATATAATTTTATATGTCTAGTTAACATATTCGAGTCTTAGCTTAATGGTTAATGTGTGGCTGAAATAACTCGAGGAGGGTTGACATGCGTCTAAATTGTTTTTGAAAAAAAAAAAGAGCAAATGACATATTGTCATCCCTTATCAAAAGCAAAAAAATAATACAGACCCACACGCCTAGGTTTTTGTTAACAGGCCCATGGCTTATTTAACTAGTCATTTGGGGTTTTTGCTCTTTTTTTTTCAATTTAATCTATTAATATGATGTTTTTATTTAATTTTATCATTTGGTATTCGATTGATAGTAAATTATTTTTTATATTTTTTATCATATAATAAAAACTTTTTGACCCTTTTTTTTATCTTTTTTTTTTTTCTAATTCCTTCCTTTAATATGAAAGTTTTAATTTTTTTTATATTTTTTTAATTTCATCCTTTCATATGAGATTTTTTTTTAATTTTATCCTCTATTATTTGATTAATTTTTTTTCTTTAAATCTATCCAATGAATAAGGTCATGTTGGGACAATTTTCATACAATTTAATTTAAAATCTGATCAAAGCACATAACTAGATCAAGATTTTTTAATTTAAAGTGCTATACCAAATTTTATAACATTACATAAAGTATTCTGTTCTTATAAATATTATATTTTTATATTCAAATTTTTTTCAGTCTTCATGCAAGAAGAGAAGCCTTAAGGATTTTATCAACATGATATACATCATATTACTCCTATTTCAAAAAAACCCAATCCAAAAAGAAGCCCCCTACAAACTGAAAAAGCTCGTCAATGCCGAAAAAGACCTTGGAGGATAAATTATTTGCAAAAATATTGTCCACTAGTTAAGGGCACATGAGTAATTCCGCCCAAAACTCTAGAATCCAAGCAAGATACCAATCTCTCCCTCTCCCTCTCCCTCTCCCACGCACGCACGCAGAGAGATAAATCACAATCGACCTTAACCTAACCTCCACAATCTCCTGTCATACGACACACCATCCCAAAACCCAGAAAAGAATTATCTGGGAAATCTTTCCATCACTTTCTAGACATCCAGACAAAAAAGAAAAAATCTCGAATAGGTAGATAGATAGATGTCAACTTCGGGACAGCCACAATTCCGATACACACAAACACCATCAAAGGTTTTGCATCTGCGAAACCTTCCATGGGAGTGCACAGAAGAAGAGCTAATCGAGCTCTGTAAACCTTTCGGAAGGATCGTAAATACTAAGTGCAATGTGGGCGCCAATCGGAATCAAGCCTTTGTCGAATTCGTAAGTAATTTTCATTAGGAGTAGAAAATGTATAGCATAATTTGTAGAGTTAGGCGAGAGAATAATTTGACTTAGCATAATCTGGTTGTGAATCTGATTTCAGGTAGACCAAAATCAGGCAATACAAATGGTATCGTATTATGCGTCGTCGTCGGACCCAGCGCAGGTTCGGGGTAAAACGGTGTATATTCAATATTCGAATAGGCATGAAATTGTGAACAATAAGAGTCCAGGTGATAATCCTGGAAATGTATTGTTGGTTACCATCGAGGGTGTTGAAGCTGGTGATGTCAGCATCGATGTCATTCACTTGGTAATTGCCTTTTCTTTTTAATCTTGATTTGTTTTCGTTTCTCAAGATTTCTGTTGATATATGTTTTTGCTTTTTAAATGCAATAAGTTGGTTAAATGTGCTGAAGTCATGAAAAAGCTGCCTAGAATTAGGGTTTTTTAGGCAATTGATGAATGTTGTACTGGAGTTAAAAATGTGATAAAGAAAATAAGCAGCTTCAGGAGCATAGCTTACTAGTTGATACATTTTTGTTTTTGGAGGGATTTCCACATAGCCCTACCAGAGGCTCGTGATTGTGGAAATGGCTCGTATATCATGAAGATATTTCATCAGTCATTACCATGTAGCCCTACTAGAGGTTTGTAATTGTGGAATTGGCTCCTATATCATGTGAATTCTGCATGTTTGCTCGCTATTGTTGTGTTAGCGACAACAAATTTCTGACAATATAATGCACCGGAAAAGATATCATTATCCTGTCTATCTTCTTTTCTTTTCCAGTGCAATTTCATACAAGAGTGGAGGAAAAAGTATAACATTAATGTCATTCTCTGTAATTATGCCTGTTATAAGATGTACCATACTTAATGTGCAGATGATGGCTGCTAGTGTAAAAATTTCTTTAGTTGCTTTGAAAATTTCATTTATCTTAAAGAGTTGGCATTCTCAATACTTTGGTTTGAATCAACTTTCCACAGTTTTTAATCGGACATTTTGGTTTATAGCTTTGGTGGAAGATTCATTTCATTGTTTTATTACTTTTTACATGGAAATAGCGCCATTATTGGATTATGTATTAAATAGTGCTTTAATTTTATTTCAAGTCAGTTGAATCACAGATGATGATGCCTCTTATTTAGATTCTTTTGTTGGAGACAGTTTGGAAATATTATCATTCGTCATTCTCCTTTCTAAGGTCTATCTTGACGCATTCATGTACAGGTGTCATTCTGCACTTATTTCTTATATATTTGGAAATTTTGTTTCGTGTCTTTTTGCCAATGATTGGGGCGATCCCAAATGGAGTATAGTCAAATTCCTCATTCTATCATCATTATAGAATCTGATGTACATATCATTAAAACTTTTTGTAGGTGTTTTCTGCTTTTGGCTATGTGCACAAAATTGCTACTTTCGAAAAGGCTGCTGGTTTCCAGGTGAGGTGTTAAAAAATGCTTTCGATCTTCTTGAGATTGCTTTTTTTTCTTCTTATATTAGTATCATCTTTCCCCCCAATATATTTGCAGGCATTAATTCAATTCACTGATTCTGAAACTGCATCTTCAGCAAGAAATGCCTTGGATGGGAGAAGCATACCCAGGCATGCTCTTCTTTCCTTTCCTAACCTTCAATAACCCCCACTCCATCCTCCTTTTATTTTTTGGGGGAATTTTCTGTTAGTATGGCAAGTATAGTTAATTTGTAATGTTATGGTATTATGTTTAATAAATTCAGGTACTTGCTTCCAGAGCATGTTGGTTCCTGCCACTTACGCATTTCGTATTCTGCGCATACCGATCTCAATATCAAGTTCCAGTCCCATAGGAGCAGGTAATAAGATTGTCCCAACTATTAAGAGGTCAAATGCTTAGATGTTTTCTCACAGTTCTTCTATTTCATTTGTTGTTCAAAATCTTTCAGCACTATTGTACTTCATCTGTTTTGGAATTCGGGGCCTTGCTAATTGGTGTGTACTTTTGTCATTTAGGAGGTTAGGGAAGCCTGATAACCAGAACACAGATGTATTGTCATGAACGCTTAGTAATTTCCTTCATCTTTAGATACTAGTTTATTGCATTTGCGCTTGCCATTTTAGTTAGAATATTTGGTGTATGATTGCTGAATTTCATTAAATGAAAACATTGTTCATACAAGCATTATTCAATTTCTGGTAGCAGTTTATTGCATTTGCACTTGCTATTATCCTTTTTGCCCATATTGTTTTTTGATGTCTACTTTTGAAGTTTGTTTATTTCTGAAGTCAATGCTAAGTTTGTTTCCTATAGTCTTAAGGTGGCAAAATATTAACTTTCATAACAAGCTATTCATAGCAATTGTTTGCTTCAAACCATCTAACAACAAGGCCAAACAAACCATTAACAATCAATTAGCTGATCAATTTATTGTCTTCCTTGTGTCTTTTCTTTGATGATATTTGTCCATCTTTAAGTAAATGTGGAATTTTTCAAACTTTCATTTTCATTTAGAGAGGCCATTTTATCCTAATCTTTATTGCATCTTCTATCTAGCAGAGGATTGCAAAAAAGCAACCCAATAGATTTTGCAAAAGTTTTAACATATTTTTTCATGGTTGTGTCTACTTATTCATCATTTATCTATATCTTTTGTTATGTTCCTTCTTTGATGCAGCTTCTGAAATTTATGCACCAGTAGTCATGGATAGGGTTTGATATTTGTTTGTATGACACTCGTAGATTTTATCTCCAAATTTTGCAGAGACTATACAAATCCATATCTCCCTGTGAATCCTACTGCAATCGAGGGACCTGTTCAGGTAAGTCTCTTCTGATTACCTTTTGATTTGCATTACTGAATCCTCACTGATAAGCTGTTTTATCCAGCCTACTGTTGGCGCTGATGGAAAGAAGAAAGAACCTGAGAGCAATGTGCTTCTTGCATCAATTGAGAATATGCAGTATGCCGTCACCATCGATGTTCTTCACACTGTGAGGAAGACCTATGTGATTACATGTTTCCTTTACATGGGATTTTATTTTTAATGAGTTTTACTCATACTGTGTTCTGCCTGTTCATTATAGGTATTCTCTGCATTTGGTACTGTCCAGAAGATTGCTATATTCGAGAAAAATGGTGGAACACAGGCGCTAATTCAGTACCCAGGTATGCCTTCTGTCATGATTAATTGTTCACAAATTTTGCTTGCGACTTGTGTATATTTACGGTGACTACCTGCATTAGGATGAAAGCCTTTTTTGATTAATGCAGTTCTTTAGTTGTCAGATTATCTGGTTTTCCAGCTCTGGAAACCATCTAGGATTAGATACATCTTTGTCTAGCTTGAAATAAATATTCTACGCTCAGTTAATCAGACTTTGAACTTCATTTGGATTCTTCGTTTTCCCATTTCTCTTACCCATTTTTTTTTCCTTTATTGGTTTGGTTTGGGTATAAAAGGAGCTTTAGTCATGCAAGAATTTCCTTTCCCTGCTTGAAGAGGTTCTATACCAAAGTTGTTGGGGTTGGCTGAACGAATGCCATTTGTCTATTTCATCCTATTTAAGCTACACCAAATCCTTTTTAATAGTAACAATCTATCACCTTTTTTTTTTAAAATGTTGTCATGCTACCAAATTACAACTGGTCACAAATCATCTTTTTTTTACTGTGAGTTTATGTTTTTTGAAACTGATTAATATTACCATCATGACATTACGTTCTTTGTTAACATTATTTTGACCATTCATGATCCTCTTTGCTTATTTATTGGCCAGGGTTTTAACAATGCACGTGCTCTATTTGTTAGATAGGCGTAAGCAGTAATCATGTCTTCATTGTTTTCCAGATGTTGCGACTGCAGCAGTAGCCAAAGAAACTCTGGAGGGACACTGCATTTATGATGGTGGCTATTGTAAGCTTCATCTATCATACTCTCGTCATACTGATCTCAATGTAAAGGTATAAAAATGTGTGCTTTTGATTTAATGTCATGAGAAAAATAGTAAAAGGAAAAATAAAAGAGATGCTGATAGAAAAAAAAGTGCATCTATTCTTGATGAAAAAAAAAAAGAAAAGAAAAAGATTTGGTCCTTAAAATGCATGCTTCTTGACACTTGATGACCCCCTTCTGGTTGGATATGATCCTCTTTTCTTGTTTTTGTAATCAATCTGGAGAGTCTGATCAGTTGCTTTTGTTGGTAGGCCTATAGTGATAAAAGTAGAGATTACACCATCCCAGATGCAAGTTTGATTGCAGCACAAGCTCCTGGCCTTCACACTGCTCCTACAATGTGGCAGAATCCTCAGGCTGGCTCAATGTACACTGGGAATAACTATGCTACCACTGCTGCTGTTCCAGTTCAAGTTCCTCCTGGGCAAGTGCCAGCTTGGGATCCAACCATGCAGGCAGGTGGACAAGGCTATGCATCAGTTCCTGGCACTTATCCTGGTCAAACATATCCAACACCTCCAGTGTCTGCTTATGCTACTGCTGCAATACCGGCAGGCTCCTCTCCCCGTTCACATAGCAGCCCAATTTCTCATAGTGTGGCTTCTATGCCAATGAGCCACCCAGGGATGCAGTCAAACTTGCGACCTAGTGGTGCTTCACCTCCTGGTCAGCCTCCATATTATGGTTGATGATGATGTATTCTCCTTGTTTAAACATTTTTTGTTTTTGCCTTTCCAGCATTCGATTCTGGTAATGATGATAATCTTTGATATGCTGTGGGTTCACCTATCTTGTGAGGCTTTCATGTTTGGTTCAAAAGAAAAAAAATGTTTTTCTTTTACTTCTAGCATCTTATGTTTTCTGGGAATACAATGCTGGATGGAATTTATATGTTCTCAGCCCTTATCATGTGAACTTGGTCCAGCTCTATCTGGTTCAGCATCAATATAGAAAATTACTCGAGCTTTTATATCCTCAGCTTGTAGCAACAGTAGCTCGTAAAAATCCTGTTCTAGTTATATAGCACTCTAAAATTGTTGATCTGATCTCCAAGGTAATGTTTGATTATTGTCTCGGAATAAGAGACATGTCTGTTTAAACCATCCACTCAAGTACATAATGAAAAAAATAAAATAAAAATGCTGATGCATCGACCTTTATTTTGAAGGGCATGCTTTTATCTTTGCCTTTATTGCATTCTTTTGTCTTAAGCTATTGACAGGTTGATCTTTAATTCATCGATAGTGTAAACTCTGAAGGAAATCGTTTTGACAAGGAGGATTTTCTTTTTCTTCATTGATTTTTTATTTTGTAAATATCATAATATTCTTATCAATCTTGATATTTCTTTTCACACTCTCAACAACACAAGTAATTTTCCCTTGTGGGAAACACAAATGAAAGTGGAAGCAACTACATTACTAGTTACTGGTCTGGACTAGAGGCAGAGTCAGAGTCATCTTCAATGATTGATCCAGGCACAACATGTGTTGCAAACAAGGATGGTCCCGATCCAGATAGCTGTTGCGTGTCTTTAGTGGTTTTGGTTAGGGGGTCCTAATTAATGACTTCATGACTGTGTCTCTGCCACAGCCCTTCTCCAACAGTGCAGTTAAGGCTTGATGAAGTGATAGCTCAATTCTTTAATGACCTCATGACTATGTCTTCCAAGCCTTTGGGTGGGGATCATTTTTCTCTCTACCATGTGGCTAACATGTGAGCGTGGATACTCGAATGCAAGATTGTTAAAATTATGATTTAACTTGTAAAATTGTATAATTTTACGAGTTAATATATACTTAACGTTCTAAATCATTTTAAAAACTTGAAAATAGATGAAATCGAGTTGAAATCGAATAAAATCGCTAAAATTAGGTGAAATCGCATAAAATAGCGATTTCATCACCGATTTAACGCTTTCAGCAAAGAACATAATTTATCTTTACTGTTTCCTCCAGCTCCAGGTGTTCAGCGACTATTGGCCTATTGCTATTACAGAACAAAGCAAAATCACGTAACAGTGTAACACTTTCTTTCTTTCATCTTTCATCGAATTTAATACACACAGAGAACAAAATCAAAATCCCTAAATTTCTAAATCCTTAGTCTCCTTCTCTTAGCCGTCCAACAATCAACCACCGGTCCATCACCAATAGCTCTTTTTTTTATATTTTTCCATCATCGATGACGTTCTTTTCACCAACCACCGTGAGATCTAGAGTTCATACAACAACAGCGGCGTCTCTCCAGTCTCCACCAACCATCGCAAGTTATTCTCTGTCCGAATGGTTCTCTCTTCTCTATTGCTGACTATCAAAGGTGCTATTTTTTCCCTTATCCGTCTCCTTATCGGTGCATAGTGCACACAAATGAACTAAAATAACATTAATTATTTCTTACTCTATTTTTAAGGTTTCTAATATTAGTTTGATTAGATTCGCAGGCTCCAAGTTTGATTGGATTCATGATTGATTTTCTCTGGTTACAATATTAATTTGCACATATTAGAGATAAGAACCTATATTTGTTTTTTTTATTCGTGATTTAAAGTTGTCTAATTTGGTGCTTTAATCCTTACGTGACTGTTGTTTAGGTAGTTTTGTTGGTCTTAAATAAGTTCATTCGAAGTAGGTTTATAGTTTCACTTTTTATTATTACTCGGAATTTTGGTTCATTTTGAGTCTGTGTAAAGGGAGATCTTTTTTTTAGCAGTGTTTGCTAACTGTTTGTGAATGCTTGAGTATATTTTAATGAGCTTTTTTATTTTTTTTTATTTTGATATGTAACTTTAAGCAAATTTGACTCATGAGATGCCGGTGAACTGCTAATTTGCTGATTTACATCTTAATAAAATTGGATTCTAGTAGATTGCTTCTGTTTTTGGCAATTTTTTTCCCATGCATTTGGAAGGCTAAGCAAGATTCTGTTTTCTACTGATATTGCTTCTGTCAGCAGTCGTTCACAGTCTCTAGAAGCCTGGATTACTTGTCCCATTGAGGAACTTGGGCAAAATGGCATTGCACAATTAAGTTCTGGTCATGTTTTGCAGGGAAGATTGATCATGAACTGCTAACTGGGTTCATAGTAGATCTGTGTTTTATCCCGTTAAGGTGCAAGTGGGAATTAAGCAGGTATTATAGTTTTATTGCAATTTATCTTAACTAATATATCTTTTCTTTTTTTTTTTTCTGTAATTTTAATTTGGTTGTGTGAAAATGGTTTTCTTATGGATTTTATGTATGAATGATACATGCATGATTGCAAGTTCTCTTGATTGGTTTTCCGACTATTTTCACCTTGATGGTTTGACCTGTTTATTTTCTAGAATGGTTTTCTAGGACTCTGGGGTGAAATAGTTGATTTTATTGAACACTACTAACAACAAATAAAGCATTTGGAGAAAAACATAAGTCATGAGTTCTATTATGTGTTTTGGATTTAGTGTTTTACTTCTCAAAATTGTTAACTAGATTACTGATTTTAATTAGTTTTTGAACTCAGTATTATGGTACTTTGTTTTAGATAGCTCAGATGAGATGTGTAATATCTAGATGCATTATTGTTCTAACACATGTATTATGATATTGATGAATGTCTGAGGAATAACAAGGAAAATGAAGACAATGAAGCTGGTTTTAGTTTACATGACACACCAGTAGATTGTTTATTTTAAGTTTGTTAATTATTAGTTAATGAAAAGTTACTTAAATTATATATGAATTTTTATTTAAACTATGTATTTTAAAATGCTTGAACTATATATGAATTTTTATTTGAAGCATGAATTTTTTTAATGTATTTTAAATTTTTTTATGATTTTATAATTTTACAATCTAAATTTATTTTATATTTTTTATGCCGTGCTAAAATTATCATCTTCACAGCTTTGCTCGAATGTACTTACTTCCACATTTGTACTAGCCGAGTTCACTAAAATTTCAATAACATGTGGCCTGAAGAAAGGCATGGTCTTCTTCAACAGAAAAAGCGTTTTACTAAAGAAAAGGCAATAGAGACAACATGTTCTTTCGGATGCGACGAAAGGGTAGCCAGTGGAGAATAGTTCCTAGCTAGCTAGCTAGCTCTATAATCCAACCCTACTTGGACGGGGCACCGACATTGTATGATATTTTCGTAGCATGTATTTTCACGAACAACATTAACCCAACTTGTTCATTCTCCATGTCTAGTACTAGATGGATAGTAATTTCCCTCCAAGGCTTTTCGTCGCAAGGAAATTAGTCGGTTTCAATTTATAAAGGGTACGTCAGAAATGGGGTAAAGCTGGAATATTTTGACAAATTTCCTCTCTCATATGCCAGTCCCTGTCATCTCTAATCAATCCCTATCCATCTCTTGTAGGCAAAACACTAACCAAAACGAGTAGCAAATCAGAAATGTTTGTGTAAGGTGTGATTTGTGCATGTCAATTCTTCCATCTCTTGGATTGATTACTTCTCGGATCAAATATATGCTCAGTTGAATTTCCCTTTTTATTTTTGTTTTTTTTTGTTACCGCTAGTCCCCTTGTGAAGAAGAGTCTTGTACGTAACCATGCAGTTTATGCTCGTCGTCTCCTAGACCCTAGTGTCTGTACTCACCTTACGCATGAATGGCCCATCCTCTGAAAATAGCTGTTCCCTTTCCATGGCCTGTTGAATCACCTCTGCCACTGTTTTACATTATTCACTTCTATACGAGAACTTGCTAGATTGAGCTTAGTTAATATCTTCTCATTTTTTTCCTTTCTAATAGATTCTTCAACTATTGATGTATTATGAAATTCAAGTGAAAATGATGAACTTTAGAAATGCATAATAAAAGTTGAAGAATCTAAAAAATAAATAAAGTTTAAATCTATAAATTCCTTAAGAAACAAAATAATAAAAGATACAAGGGTGCTTTCATATTTAATCGTGTGTTTTAGGCAGTATAAAAGAATTATAACTTTTCTTTTGCAAAAAAAAATAAAAAAACATAAATCTTGATAATAACCATCGTTTTTTTACTCAGTAATCGGGTAGTTTATCTAATTAAAAAGAAATTAGTTATGCAAATTATATAATTTAGGGAGGAGGTTTAGTGTTTAATTGTCATATTTAATGAATCACATGCTAGCTTTTGGTGGATTAGAATACTAAGTAGTAAATACGCTTGACGAGCTACCTATCTATACATGTCAACAATATTTGATGTAATAGATACTTGTTTTTAGGTGGGGTGCGCATATGTATTAATTGCTTTGGTCTGCCTCATCTGTCAAGAAAAATTAAAAATGGTGAAAAAAGAAGAAGAAAACTTTCATCTTGGACGATCTTTATTAAAAAATACAGTGAGGAGAAGATAGTTGATAAAAATCGAATTTAGACATGCACATAATTATGTGCTATTTAATTATGATGAATTGAGATTTTTTATTCAGTAAATATAATATTAACATGCTATTCTCAAATAATATTTCTCTTATACTCTCATAATCTAATAGATTGAATAATTTCTCGTAGGCAACATTGTCAATTTTTAGTATCTCAAAATTCAGATCTGACTGAATCTCATATTTTCCAATTACAAGATGGATAATTTGCCACATGGTTCAAAACACATGTAAGCAATACTCAATAATTCTTAACTCTTTTAATACTTGATTTCATTACACCTTTCTCTTTAACTATTAATGATTGTAATTTTATACTAAGTATATCAAATGGAAGGGAATGTCAGTGGTAGTTTGAATGTACTATGTTTGGGTCATGAAAGAAATGTTAAGTGCTATAACGAGTATTTCTTCCATGGATGTGTCTTTCATACTAAAGAGTATGGTTAGGGTAGAAACACCTATAATAGTGGAGTTTGTGTTAAGGAATCAATTTCTAATATGTTTGAAGTTGATTATTATAGAAAGTTAAAAGAGGGAATTGAATTGCAAAATCATAGTAAGCGTAATAGAGTCTTTTTATCCAAATGTTATTGGTATGATACATCCGATAGAAAAATTAGAGTAGATCCCCACTATGGTTTGGTCAAAATTAATACAAACGCCAAACTTCACAATGTTGACAATGTCTTTATTTTTGCCAAGATATGCCAACAAGTTTATTACATATACACTCTTTTCTTTAGAAATGATCGTTCTAGGGTTGATTGGTTATTTATAGTGAAAACCGAACCCAGAGGTCGTGTCCAAGTTATTCAGGATAGTAACGTTAGAGTAATTGCAGGAGACGATGTCTTTTAACTTGATGAGTTAGTTGATATATATCGAGTTGCTTCGTCTACAGATTTAGAAGAAAATTCAAATTTTCATATAGCTAAGAATAATTTTATTGATGTTAACACTGATGAGTTAAACAATATAATAAGAACTAGTGGATATACAAAAGTCAATGAAGATGATGATATTAATGAGCTTCAATTCAATGAAGAAAATTATGATGGACATGACGATGATAAAATTGAAGAAGAAAAAGATAGTTTTGATTAAAAAAATTTTGAACTGATTTTAAATATAAAACATCAATGTGTAGTGAAATTAACTTTAATATAATCTTTCTGGTTGTTGCTTTATAATGAACTATTATTATTGCAACGTTTATTGCTGTGGTTTTTATTTTGTTATTGAGCAAAAATAGTGTTATTGTGTTATGATTTTATTGTATTCACAGGTTGTATAGATATGAAATACAAAAACATTTGAAAAAATTTATTGTTTTATACCGATAGAATATAAAATACCAACAGAATTACCAACTGATTATGCCCCTTGAAAAGTTTCAGAGAGTTGAAAAGAAATTACAAGACTTTGCCATTGATAATCAAAGATGGACTAAGTCCATCGGAAAGTCCTGGAGGGTTGAAAAACACTACAAGACTTTGCCACTAACAATTATAGACGAAATTACCAACAAACTAAGTCCCTCAAAAAGTTTCAAAGAGTTTTAAAAAATTATAGGACTTTACCACTGACAATTACTAATGGAATTAATGATGAAACAAAATTACATCGGAGAATTTTAAGGGGTTTCAAAATATTTCAGGTTTTATTAAAAAACTTCAGGCTTAACTATCAAGGGAATTAACAATAGAAGTTAAAAATTAATAAATATTTAATTATTCATCGGTCAAAAACCCCTTTAAAAGACTACAATCTCTAATTTCAGAAGAACAACCCATCTTCTTCTTCTCATCTCTCTATGTCAATCTCTTCTCTCTCTATCAATTTCTTCTCTCTATCTTTCCTCTCCTTCTCTTCCCCTCAATTTCTTCTCGTCCTTTGTCCCTCTATTCCCCTCTCCCTCTATTGTCTATCCTCAACGCCAAACAAGTGAGAAGTTTTCATCCTCTATGGCAGGTACATCTCCTTCTCTTTCCTTTTTAAAGCTACTTTTGATCTTTGATTTGGTTGAGTGGATTGACTAGTTTGATTAAAATACACTTGCTTTTGTTTGACCTTAATCTCATGTTCTAATTGTTTGGTAAGAAGTAGTTTAAGGAATATTTTTGTTTAATTAGTAGTTCAATATTTATTTACTATTTTTTGTTTAATTATATATCTATAGAAACAAAAACTAATAAATAAAAAAAGAAAAAGAAAAAGAAAAACCTTCAACATACAATGGAAAAAAAACATGACATATTAATTTACCATGGAGTACCCAAAATTAAGTATTGAAATTATTATAAAGTGTAACATTGTTTTTGAAATTATATTTAACATGAAACTAAGGTAAATTTGTTTTTTTTAAAGTGTAAACATAAGTTACTTTTTCTAGTAAAAGGACACCTTTCCATGAACTTACATGTATTTGGATTTCCTAATAATGTTATGAATGCGTTAAACTTGTTGCAAATATTATAAATTAGGTTGCTATGAGTTTGGTTATTATTTCTATGTTTTCAAGAGATGAAAATTTATGAAATTGACAACATAGTATCAATTGTTGATTAATGTTTTTTGGTGTATAAAAGTGTGGAAATTTCATGTTTTGAAGTTAAATGCGTGATATAAAATTGTGAAAGAATTGTGGAGATGAAATTGGTAGTGTGGAAATGAAAAGTTTGTGTTTGAATAATTGTGAAAATATGGGTTGTTACAACAACCTTAATGTGTGAAAATATAGGCTATCACTAATAACTCAAAACTATATGAATATAAGCTGCTGTGACAAACATAAATACGAGTATTTATGGATTGTTATGCTAGTCGCGAAAGAGTGTGAGTTAACTGTTATGGCCAAAAGAATGCATGTGTATATTATGGTTGCTAAGTAAATTTGTGTATAAATATATTGATGGATTAATAGCCAAAGGTGTGTATGAGTGTTTGAGTATGAATTGCCAAATGTGCTTATGTTATTATTGAAAATAGATTAATTTTGTTTATGGTTGTAATGTCTTAAATGGGCTAAATTTGTACAAACACATATGGAAATTTGTGAACTTATGTACTTAGGCTAAATTGATTTATAAAAGAACAAATATGTGTGTGTTTGGCCAAACAAGATGTTGATTTGTTATTTTTTCATATTCTCTCTAGATGTTATCATACATGTGTCTCTTTTTTGGTCTCAATAGATATCAATAACTTGTATAATAACTGTAAAATATATTAGGATATTAAGATGTTAATTGGATTTTTGGAATACTTTTTAAATTAAATGTTAGTCATAAATAAAAATAACTAGTTTGTGGCTTTATTTATTGATGTATATTTATAGGTAATAAAATTTTGGGTAGTCACTTACATAAGAAAGGTGCCGGTTGAATTATTTTTTAAAATAGAATATGATGATAATGTTATTATTATTTTTATATACTTAGTTTTTTTAGATGACAAAGAGAAGAGTAATATGATAGGTGTTGTTGGTTTTTCTAGCAGCGCTTCTGATAACTATGAGCTTTTAAATGTCAACCATGACAAGACACCTTAGGCACAAACACCCTCTCTTGAAACAAGCTCGTCAAGTGCGAGGTCGGCTTGTAAATGAGGTGTCTTTTCTGAGCAGGATGTATACACTAGAAAGTATATTGCTTAGTAGAAACCCAACTACAACATGTAAGTTTGTTTTCCTTTCCTGCACGATAAAAAAGATAAACAACATTGAATAATTATTGAATAATTAATTTCGATGAACAAATACAATTCAGGTTTACAAATATGGAGGTTGCTTGCACGATAACATTGGTGATGAAATCATTGATGGAAGTGTCTTTGTTTCAGTGGAGTCAGGTTTCTAAAAATCCTGAATGAAAGCCTATGATTGATGCTTGGTTTGGAAAGTTCAAGGTTAGTATATACATATTTTTTTATATATTTAATTCGGTCATTTTTCTAATTTTAATAAAATAATTATTTTATGAAATTGACGTGTGAGGAAAAAAAATTACTGGGAAGAGGCTGCCAACACTGTTACCAGGAGAGTGTGGGAGAATCACACTGCTATTAGGTAAGATTGAATTCAAATTGTGATATTTTTTTAAATGTTAATTTTTTATTGTTCTTAATCTTAACGAATAATTTTGTTTCTACGAATAAGGTTATGTGATTTCTAGTACGAGGCCCAACAAAAAATCAAAGAAATATGCAAAAGAAAAAGGTTTTCCAGGCTAGGAAGACGTGGTCATATGGAGGGATTTTAGACCTCTGTATGTCTCGGAAGCTATCTGAGATGGTTATATCCAGCACATGATGGCTGAGCAATTTATGTGGTAGTCATAGTCCGATGTAAAGAATCAGACTTAGGAGATTCATGGTTCCATTACTACATACACCGGCGGATCCATTCTATTCATTTCGCATGCAAAATAGATAGTAAGATTCTATTTTATTAGATAATTTTTTAAAATTATTGTGTTGTATAAAAATATTTAACTAACTGTAGCTTTCTTTTGCAGGCTACGGTGCTTGGACGCGATCCAAGACATGGAACTTTTTATGGAAATCCACATGAAAAATGAAGACTTTCAAAAAGGGGTGCATCAGCTCTTGGATAGCCGAGCTCAGAAGTTCATGATAAGTTGGATTTCAATAAATTTTTTTAAGTTATTATTTTTTAAAATTTACTGACTTTTTTTTAGGAAACATATAACATCTGATTGTAGGAGAGATACGAAGATGATCTTTCGACTCATCCAAAACTCGATCCAGATTTGTGGTTAGAGGTTGGATTGTCAAGGGAACCTGGTATAAATTAGGTTTACAGTATCTCCAAGACTGAGGATATGCAGACGAGCTGTAGTGTATCGACCATTGGTTCCTCGTGATTGAGATCGAGCTAGAAATCACTGGCCATCTAAGCAATTGTACGAGAACAAGTTCAAGCTCATACGACCTATTTTAGTGTCGAGAGGACTCAACTTAGGTCCAAGACATCCGACCTGAGCAGCTGTTGATAATCCTCACTAGTATATGTGGTCAACCTTGTCGCCCTCTTAGTTCTGGTGAAGATCCGCCCCCGCCTCCATCTCGTACTCCAACTTCTATCCATTAGATAAATTGTATTCAATAATATTTTTTAAAAATTAATAATAAAAATTTGTTTTTTTATTTGGTTTAATTCTGTTTTAGTTTTTTTTATTGTATTTTTTTTAAAATATTAAATAAAATACTGATAGAATTACTGAAGAAATTTATATCACCAATTGAATGCCTGATGGACTAATTCCCTTGGAGAGTCCTAGAAGGTTGGAAAAAATTACAGGACTTGACACTGTTAGATATAATTCCCTGACGATTTAATTCCGTCGGTAATATCCATATGATCATTGATGGACTTACCATTGGTTTATTCTGTCGGTAATGTGCCATAATCATCGATGGAGTTATTGACAAAATAGATGCTGATAAACTTTCTTTTTGTTTGACACGCTACTTCCATTTGTGAATCCATCGATGATTATATTACCAATGGAATGACTAATAGAATATAAATCACCAATGATATGTTTTCTGACGACAATTTTCTGTTCGTGATCTTGTTGGTAATTTGTTTTTGTTGACAGAATCAGTATTTAGATACCAACAGGATATTCCATCGTTGTTATGCAATATTGTGGTTATTTGGATTGCAAGATTTTAATAAATAGCTAACAAACCTTGTACATGTGTATGGATGAAAATGAATGACCATTCCTTTCACATGCCTCCCAACCTAAATGCATGAGCACATGAGAGTTTGAGTATATCTCAAGCTATAGTTGATGTCCTTTTCTGTTTCATATATGTTAGTAATTGAATCACAATGAATTGTCTTTGTCAATGTTGCTTACTACACTTCAAACTGATGAGAAAAAGCACCTTGAACCCACAATAGGATATGCACCTTGAAAAGACAAGGCGCCATTGCATCTCAGTTTAAAGCACCTTGAACCCACAATAGGATATGCTGGGAATTAGATTGATACTGTCTCCTGTAGTAAATATCGTAGCTGGATTCTGCGCAGTTGTCTGTGGTTGATTTATGAAAGCCAAGGAAAGAATACTTAAATTGCAATGAAGATACAGTATCTACATCAATTTAAGGCTCCCGTCACTGAGGCCCCAGAAAAGCTAGGGGCATGCATCTTCAATAATATAAAGTTTTTATTGAATAGATCATACTTACCTTAAGCACGTTTGTGTATCATATTATTATTGAACCTTTTACTTTTGCACCTTTTTAACCTCAAGAATCACTCTAATTAAATATATGTGCACAGGGAACAGTTAAAAAAAAATCATTTTATGTGATTGGAATATATTTGTTTAAATGTTTTTGGTATATCATTGGATAGGGGTGTCTGTGATTCACCACAGGTTGGATTAATTTTTTTATTTAAAAAAACGAATGCGCAAATATTGTTAATGTGATTTATAGGGCAATAAAAAACTAGAATTAATTACTAACTGAGAAGTTGATGTATGTGTTCAATAGAATATATTAAAAATTATATGGGTTAATAAATGTTAAAAAAGTAATATTTAACATTAAAGAATAAGTTGTGAAGTTTAGAGAAATATATGCATTCTAAGATATTTGATCTCGTAATAGGAGATCTTTTCGACTTTAACCTAAAATTGTTTTTTTAGGGAAAGTACTAATTTAAACTAAGCTGAAAAAAATTATTGTGGTATAATTCCACCTTTTCTTATTAACATATTTTTATTAGACAATTCTTTTTTCTGGCTTGGGCTCTTAATTCGATAATTTGAATGTTTTGATAATTAAAAAATATAAAAAAATCTAGATAATTTGAAAAAATAGTAAAAAGGCATCCTTTCAATTTTTTTTTAAAGTAATGTTTTGATAATTTTAACATGAAGATATTCAAAATAATAAAAGGGCAACACACCACTCGCGCATTGTCACAAGAAATTCTTTGTAATCCTTTTTCTAAGGAATGCTAAGGAAAGTTAATGAATAAAATTAAAAGAAAAGAAAAAAATTCACGAGGCTCACATGGAAAAAGAGTATTATAAAAATGTCATAATTTGAAAAAGAAGAAGAAGTAAAACGGTCGCAGTATCTTATAAAACAATATTATAAATCATATAATTTTAACGAACCTAAATGAAAAGGAAAAAAATTAAAAGGTCTTCATAAATAGAGTGTAGATGCTTGGACCTGACCCGTAAAAACAAAAGTCCAACCACGCACGTCTGCATGCTCGTTGTTTTCCCATTTTTCTCTTTTGATTTTAAAAAATAAAGAGTTATCATGTCATGTACAGTAGTAGACTATGCGCCGCCTTCCAGTTTGATCATTGTATTTCCCTTATTAGTAAAGGGGTGTGGGTCGTTCACGAAGCTCGTGCCTTTCGCACCACCACACGGTGGAAAGCTATGCTTTGATATAATTAACATAAAATCCCACTTTTCAACCCTTCTCTTACCTGAAAGTATCTGGAAAACACTTCAGAGATCTCAATAAACCTATTAATAATCTCTTATCAATCTTCAATTTTCTCAAAAATAAATAGAGGTTAAGTATTCGTTGTAATTTCAAATTCAATCCCTAAAAATTCAACTGTTTTAAATTATAAAATTAAATCTTATTTTGCCAAATTAAGCATCGACTCAATGTAAAGCCTTATTCTTGACATTGCGAGAACCCTACGTCAAGCCAATCAAAACAAATCGTCTAGCCAAACTTCAGATAAATTCAATGTGAAAGAATCAAATTGAAAAATAAGATCAAGTGACTAAAAAAAATTAGAGAACAAAAAGAAAGAAAGAAAGAAAGAAAGAAAACATCACGAACAACTATTACAATCCATAATGGAACGTGTCTTCCTTTTATGTTGCATTTCTATTGGTATTTTTCTTGAATATATCTTCCATCTTGTATTGTCCCACATGCTCATGATTTAAATACTATTCCATGATTCGTCAAATGTAAATTCTGCAAAGCCAAACTATAATTGTTGTTAAAAATAGAAGTCAAGAGCATGATGATCAAATTTGACATAAATAAATGACAACCCACTTTGCTATTTTGGATAGAGAAAGTTGTGAAAACAAAGGAGAGAAGAAAGGAAAAAAAATAGCAAGAAAGAAAACAAGAATGGGTCATCAAAGCCATATCATAGCTCTTTCGTCAATTATGTGCAACCAAATAAAGAAGCCTTTGCCAAAACAATTCCAACGCCTCTAAGGAAAGCCTCCTTCGAAACTTAGAGGAAGTCATATGCACCTGTTCTATTTAGTCATTGATCTGGCAAAAAATGGAGTTAGAAACCAATAAAATTGAATTTTGTTTTTTCAAATCGAGCATTAAGTACTATAGTTTATCTTAAGATCGCAAGATCTCCTTATTTAGAAAACCAAAATGAATCATCAAGTCCAATCCCAAATAAACTCAACTTGAAAAAATCAAATTAAAAAAAAATGAGTGATAAAAAAAAATCAAATGACAAAAAAAGGGGTTGAACATTTATTTTAGTTTCAAATTCAGTCCCTAAAGCTTTAGTTATTTAAATGAATAGAATTAAATTTTATTTTGCTAAACTAATCATTGATTGAATTCCAATTTTTTTTCTTAACTTCACAAGATTTCCATATCTAGGCAACCAAAACAAATAATCAAGTTCAATCCTAATTTAATGTAATATGAAAGGATTAAATAAAAAAAAGTTGAGTGAAAAAAAAATCAAAGAACAAAAAAGAAGAAGAAAATATTGTAAAGCACTAGTAGAAGAGAAAATAGTTTTTTTTTAACCTTATTTATTTATTTATTATTTTAAGTACAAAAATTTAATTTAACCAAATATTAAATAACAACTTTAAACATTAATAAACAGAATAGTACCCACAATACACAACTTTGGTTTTTAGAGTTATACGGATTTATTTTAATTTTGAAGTTGTCATATCAGACCACATATTTTTTTAATAATTCAATGATTTCAATATATGCATATTTATATTTATTTCAAATCCAACACTAGTTAAATTTTATATTTTATGAGTCTTTATTTTATTTTATATTTATTGTGCTATCTCTAATAATTAATTTCTACAAACTCCATTTACATGAAATATAAACACTCTTATATTCATTTCATATATGTTTTTTTTTTATATATATATATACTTATTTTTTTCTTTCTAATTTTTTTTTATTTCATATTTAACATAACATAACATAACATTGAATTTTAATTCTAATAACTAAATAATATTGTTTTTGAATAATATGTTATGCAATGTGTGATTAATTGTTATGAAGTTATGAAAGAGATTACAATTGAATTCAAACCTGATGGATACCGACCTAAATTGACCCAAATAGGTGAGGTTTTGTTTATGCATAATTACCTTATTCGATGAGTAATGGATATGGTATGAATATTATAAAACCTGACTCAAGATTTGACCCCAACATAACTTGCTATATATATATATATATATATGTATAATATTTATACTTTTATTTTTTAATATATATACATGATATTATGTTTGGCATTGTGTTTGATTTTTAATTGAGTAAGTAGAAGTATCATGATTTTGGTTTGACCTATAATTGGATACATCAAAGTATTTTCTGGGAGCTTTCTTATTGGAAGACTAATCTTCTCCACTATAATCATAATGTTATACACATTGAAAAGAACATGTTTAAAAATATTTTCAACACGATTATGGATATGAAAGAAAAGACAAAGGTCAATATCAAGTTTAAAATGAATATATCTTTGTTTTGTTACTGTAAAAATATAGAGTTGGTTTATGATGGGTCACAGGATCGCAAAGCTCAAAGTCAACTTCACCTTATAAAAGAATGCTTAGTTACTTGTTTATCATTAACTTAAGAGTCTGTGTTTTTCTAATAGACATGGTTCAAACATATCAAGGTTAATGAAATTGGAGGATTTCATATTGTATAGAATGAAGAGTCATGAATGCCATGTGTTTTTACAAACACTCATTTCACTAGCTTACCAGGATTTATTGCTGAAGGGGATATGAAATGCACTCATGAAGATCAACACTTCTTTAGAAATATATGCTCTAACAAACAAGTTGCAGACATAACTTATGGAGATGCTTGAAACAAATATCATTCATACAATATGCATACTTGAGATGATAATCTCTTTATCGTTCTTCGACTCAGTAGAGCATCTACCCATACATCTACCGCTTGAGGTAAAAGTTGGAAGCCCAGTCCAATATAGATGAATGTATCCATTTGAGAGGTTAAAGATTACACAGGAATTGTAATTAAAATTCTATTGTCCTTTTTGCTTTTAAAATTTAAAAAATTCATTTAATTCCATGCAAGTACTTGTTCAACCTTAAAAAACAAGGCGCTTGTTGAGGCTTTGATATGCAAGGCTTATATTGTTGAAAAAAATCTTAACATTTATCTTGTACAATTTCGAGCCTAATTTGAGAACAAGAATCAACCGCGTTCCAAGGCATGATGATGGTGAGGAAGTTTCTTTGAGTAGAAACTTGTTAATATTCTCTCATCTTGGATGACCTGTACCAAACAATATTGTGAGGAGAAGATATTTGATGGAAATAGAATCCAGACAAGCACATAATTATGTGTTATTTAACAACGATGAACTGAGACCTTTTATTCAATAAGTATAATACTCTAGATGTTATTACTTTCAAATAATTTTTTTCTTACACTATCATAAACTGATAGATTGTTGTATTTCTCGTAGGTAACATCGTCAATTTTTACTATTCAAAAACTCACAGCTGACTGAATCTCAAATCTTTGAATTACAAGATAAAAAAAATTTTCTACGAGGTTCAGAACACATAAAAGGATTGTTTAATTATTTTAATCTCTTGAGATACTTAATTTCATTATACATTTCTCGTTAACTGTGATGAAGATATAATTTATATACCAGGTTTATCAATTTGGAGGGAATGCTAGTGTTACTTTGAATTTAAGTCTAGAACATGAAAGAAAGGTGAAGTGCTATAATGAGTATTTCATCAATGGACATGTTTTTCATACTAAAGAGTATGGTTAAAGTAGGAAGTCATATAACAATGAGGTCTGTGTTAAGGGATCAACTTCTAATAAGTTTGAAGTTGACTACTATGAGAAGTTAAAAGAGGTTATTGAATTGCAATATCATAACGAGTAAAATAAAGTCTTTTTATTCAAATGCTATTGGTATGATACCATTGACAAAGGAATAAAAGTAGATCCCTATCATGGTTTGGTTGAAATTAATATAAAGGCTAAACTCCTCAACGTCGACAATGTCTTTATTTTCACCAAGCAATGTAAGCAAGTTTATTACAGATACACTCTTTTCTTTAGAAAAAATTGTTCAAGAGTTGATTGATTATATGTAGCAAAAATCTAACCTAGAGGTCGTATCCAAGTTGTTCAGGATGACAACGATGAATTAACTATGAGAGATGGTGTCTTTCAATTTGATGAGATAATTGATTCATATCAAGTTACTTTGTTTAATGACTAAGAAGAAAATTTAAATTTTTGCATCGCTGAGAATACTTTTGTTGATGTTGATGAGTTAAATGATGTTTTGAGAACCAACTGACATACATGAGTCGTTGAAGATGATGATAGCAACGAAATCAACGTAGAAGATTGTGATGGATACGACGATGATGAAATTGAAGAAGAAGAAAATTCTAATTAATTTGCACAACAAGAATGTGTAATGCCATAAACTATAATGTAATATTTCTTAACAAAATTAACTTTAATGTAATGACAACAACATTTATTTATTATTAAATGATAATGAAACATTTATTTTATATGATTTTATTATTATACACAAAACTGATGTTATTATGCCATGTGTGCTGCTGTAATTTTAAGTATTTGCTGGATGGATACATGAGAAATACATATACAATATGACAACAAATTTTTTTTACACCGATGAAAATACTGATGGACTTCAAACTACTATTAGATACACCAACAAATTAAGTCTGCTGGTATATTACAGAGAGTATTGAAACTTTTCACCTCTCAATTGCATTGTTCATTGTGTTTAATTCATACGAGATCACCACGAAACATGTCCATCGGTATTTTCCCGAGAGCTAAGGTAACTTCTCACATGCATTGTTTATTACTGTTCAGTACATACAGGATCAACAATGATTAATGTATGTTAGTATTTTCCCGAGAGCTAAGGTATTGTTTACTTTCACTTTCACTTTCACTTTCACTTGCACTATTTTATTATTGTTTAGTACATATAGAATCACCAACGATTAATGTACATCGATATTTTCCCCAAAGCTAAGGTACAATTCACTTCTCACTTGCACTGTTTATTATTATTCAGTACATATAAAATCACCAACGGAGTGAAAAGTAGTTAGTGATAGTTGGTGGGTTTTTTTTTGTTCTTTAATGATTGTATAAATGTTGTTGGAATTTTTTTAATTTGTTTTATGTTCTTTAATGATTGTATAAGTGTTGTTTGTTTGTTTGTTTTTTTTTCCTGTTCTTATGTCTCGTTGAATATTATTAGATTATGATTTTATGTACAAGACCCACATAATCATTATGGTTAGGTAATTGATTTGTTGGTGATAACAAACACTTTTTTATTTCATGAAATTAAAAATTATTTAAAAATAATAAAAATAAACAAAAAATAATAGCCATAAATAAAAAATAAAAAATAAAAAATAGCTAAGATAATAGTTAGGATAAATGAATAGTTTTCAATGTGAAATATTCATACTATAGATCCTTTACTATGTTTATATTTACCTCTTATGATCATTTCACAAATGGACGTAGCAAATTTAATTGAAAATTTGGTTGAATTAACATAAATGAAATTATTCGATTAACAAATATTGCAATAAAATTAACTAGTTTGTGGCAATCCAATTTAGATTGTGTATTTGCAAGTTTAAAATTTTGGGTAGTCTCCTGTATAAAGAAGACATTGCTGAATGTTTTTTTCAATAGGAATGGTTTACGATACCTTAATCTTTTAATTTGTGTAGATGCCCAGTAAAAAGTCAATAACATGTTGTATGAATAAGATCACTACTAGTTCTTGTAGCAACGATTTAGAGGACATTAAGTCATTAGGTGTCGATCAAGAACAAGCACATGAGATATAGGCATTCACTCACGATGCGGGCTCATCGAGTGTGATACTACCACATCAAAGGGGGTCCCTTCACAGCGGGATTCATTTACCCAAAAGTACCAAGCTCAGTGAAAAAACAACCTTTCAATGTAAGTTTGTTTTCCCTTCACCATGACATGTTAATAATTTTTTAAAAATTAATTTTAATTAACGAATGCAATTTTAGGTTTACAAATATCGAGGGTGTCAAAACCATAACATTGGTGATGAAATCGATGATGAAAATTTCATTGTTTCAATAGAGTCAGTTGGAAACTTATGATTGATGCATGTTTCGAAAGGTTTAAGGTTAGTATTAATTTAAATATTTTTTTATGATGTTAATTTAGTTAGTTTATCAATCTATAAATGAAAATTTCTTTTACAAATTTTAACTGCAAGGAAAAATCTAAATGGGATAAAGCTAATAACGCTATAACAAAAAGAGTTTGAGAGAATCATGCTGCAACTAGGTAAGATTGAAATCAAGATAACTTTTTTTAATCCTTTTATTCAATTTTATTATTCATTTACTAACAAATAATTTATTTGTACCATATAGATTACGTGATTTATGGTATAAGGCGAAAAAGAAAGCCAAAAAATATGCGAAAGAAAGAGAGCTTCTAGGCTGGAAAAAGGTGGTGGTTTGGAAGGATTTCAGACCGATGTATGTCTTAGAGGCCGTGTAGATGGAATACATTCAGCATGTGATGTCCGAACATTTTGTGCGACAATCACGCTTTGGTACGGAGAATCAAAACCGATGTGTTCACGATTCCGTTACCATGCACATCGACATCTCCATTCCATTTGTTTTGCATGTGAAGCAGATGATAAGATTCTTTTTTAATTACATCCATTTTTTATTTGTTGCTTTTTTATAAATATATTTAACTAAAAATAATTCTCTTGCAAACTATGGTTCTTGGACACGATCCAAGCCCGATGGAGCTTTTTATGAAAATACATGTGCGGATTGATAACCGTAAAAAAGGATGAAATAATTACTTGGATATGCAACAAAATGATAATTTTTTTTGAAAAACTATTTTTGACATCAGCACATCAAAACAATAAAAAATATAAAAAATAATTTAAAACAAAAAAAATAAAATTTTATAAAATGCCATTTAGATCGTGTCCCCAGATAGCGCCTTTATGAGATAGGTTTCCATGGTCATGCATTGTCCCATTTAAACCATGGTGTCAATACACTTGTGACCTAAGAAAAAATAATAGCACTACTCTCTTTTATTAGTGAGATTGGCAAAATAGTTGGATTAGACGGTCTATCTGATATGATGAATCAATTAATTAATTCTAAGAGGCATAACATTTGACTTGTAACAGAATAGGAGATTGAGAATTTGATGAGGCTGGGTATCCACTGGATATCTATTATTTGATTATTATTTAATATTTAATAAAAAATAAAATAATAATATGTATTTTTAAAGCATGAATATATATATATATATATATATATATATATATATATATATATATATTGTTTTCTTGAGTCATTTTTCTCTCAATTTGATCATTCAGAATTAGATTTTTATTATTATTTTTTAATTTTATCTTTTTATCTTTTATTTATTTTTAATTAAACAACGTAATTTGTTTTGGTTTTTATATTTGTAGGTTTATCTCGGTCTTAAATAGACGCCTTGATATTTAGTTGATTTTTAATTTTATAAATGTTTATTTTTAATTATATAGTTAAATAAAAAATTATTAAAAAAATTTGTTGAACCTGATCAAGTTCGTTACAAGAATTTATTTTTCTTATCACATAGTTAAATAACAAGTTATTAATATTTTTTTAACTTAATGGAGTATATGACCTGAGTCATGAGTCTGGCTGGTTAATATCAGTTGGTTAAGAATTAGGTTTTCAAATGTTTTGCGGCACAAATAATTTTCGATTTATTTAATTATATACATGAATAAATTTTCTAATTTATAATTGAGTTTTTTTATATAAAAACACATATGAAATGTCTTTATATTTATTTTTTTATATTGAAAATGTTTTTTTATCCTACCCAAAACATGTTTTACTATTTGAAAATATAGTAATGGTTGTTTTTCAAAATGTTTTTTGCTTCAAAATACATGAAAATAATATATATTTTTTAATTTTTAAAAAATTATTTTTGACATCAGTACATCAACATAATTAAAAATATAAAAATATTAATTTTATGTAAAATTATTTTTTTTAAAATCATGAAAGTTTTTATGCAAAAACAAACGTCTCTTTTACTAAAATAACTGTACGGTCCCAACAGCGGAAAGATGGTGAGGTTTTTCCATCAATGTGATATTGGCTGGCTTCTATTTATTCTCTTCAATCCTCCCCTCCCCTCTTCGTTTCCCTTCAAGAAAATTCTTCCAAGGTTCATCACATTTTCTAGTAACATTATCTGTTTACCATTGAATTCCTTTTGTTTTCCTTAGTTACTCGAAATAATTAATAGCTTTACAACTTGTATTAATTTATAGGTAGCTACAATGTTCCTAAGGGGGGTTCATCTAATTTTGTGCAGGAAAATGGCTCTTCTTGGGTTTCTTTTAGTGGGGTTTCTCTCCTCTGTCTCTTCTGTTCATGGATATTATGGAGGTTGGATTAACGCTCATGCCACTTTCTATGGAGGTGGCGATGCTTCAGGGACAATGGGTATGTGAGACATGTATTCTTTTTTTTTATATATATAGGAAAATCATGTACATGCAAGCTCTATGATGTATAATCTTCTTACAATATTGTCCTGGCTAACCATAGCTTGGTTGTGTTTTAAGGTGGGGCTTGTGGCTATGGAAATCTGTACAGCCAGGGTTATGGAACTAACACAGCAGCACTGAGCACTGCATTGTTCGACAATGGTTTGAGCTGTGGGGCTTGCTTTGAGATCAGATGTGTAAATGATCCACAGTGGTGCCTGCCTGGCGTAATTGTGGTCACCGCTACTAACTTCTGCCCTCCCGGCGGCTGGTGTGATCCTCCCAACCATCATTTTGATCTCTCTCAACCTGTCTTCCAACACATTGCCCAATATAGAGCCGGAATTGTCCCAGTAATCTACAGAAGGTAGGTTAATTAATCAACACTTTTTCATGCTTTATTAATTCCGCTCAGAACTTCTTAACCTAACAGATTAATGAGGTTACGGATTGTTATAGGGTAAGATGCAGGAGGAGCGGAGGCATTCGGTTCACCATCAATGGCCACTCATACTTCAATTTAGTCCTGATTACCAATGTTGGCGGTGCTGGCGATGTGCATTCAGTGGCCATCAAAGGTTCGAGAACTGGGTGGCAATCAATGTCGAGAAACTGGGGCCAAAACTGGCAGAGTAACTCTTACCTTAATGGACAGAGTCTCTCTTTTGTAGTGACGACTAGCGATGGCCGCAGTGTGGTTTCTTACAATGTCGCCCCTGCTGGTTGGTCCTTTGGGCAGACGTATAGTGGAGGGCAGTTTAGGTACTAGCAACGATTGTCTGTCTTGGAAAAAGACATATATAATATGCAGTATTATTCTCAAGCAACACGCCGGTGGCAGCATTATTGAAGATGTAGTGCTCTCTGTGTTTGTTGCAAGACAGAAAATATATGGTCAACCTTGGGTCAATGTCTCTTATGAATTAATTAGCCCTAATTCCCACTTTCCTATCTCAGGAGCCAAGGCTTCATTTTTACTGCAGGAGTGTGTGCATGCATATATACGTCCAAAGGCAGCTGTTTGATTACTGCTAGGGCATTTCAAATTACAAATACAAGTAAATTTTAAAAGGCTTGTGGTAAAAAAGAAGAAGAAAAGAAGGTCACTGCTGGAAGCTCTTAGTTCACTGTGCCCTTGTTTGTATTTGATCTGCAAAATAAATGCACCTTTTGATACAGTTAATTCTAATGAAAGTGAGATCTCAACCTTTTCTTCTTCCTTCCTTCCTTTTAATGTCGATGATTTTCCAAGAATGGATTAAGCTTCATATATAATGAAAGAGATTAATAAGCTGATTATAATTAATTATATATTTGGTGGTGGAATGTGCGTTTTGAATAATAATTAATTCCTAGAATAATAATAAAAAATGTTGTAAGTTATAATATATCACGTTCACTCCAAGAACCAGATTTTCGTAACAATGCAACTTTGTGAGATAATCTAGGCTAAATGCACCGTACGTGTATTTTTTTTATTAATTCATAAAAAAAGAAAAAAAAAAACTAAGTGTTATCTATCTGGTCAGTAATGGAATTAGCCGATGATGATACATGACCAAACTTATGATGCACATGTGTATGATAGCGCTGAAGGAATCCTAACCCTCTCAATAATATTAATATTTTTTTTTATTGTATCACCGGCTGTTACCCTTACATCCTCAATTTATTAATCGTTAACAAAAAATAAAAAAATAAAATAAAAAGGCAGATATAATCGTTGTACACCACTTTACTTCAGTATATATTTATGAACTGCAAACTACAATATATAAATTTTTAATTTTTTTTTAATATATTTTCAAATAAAAAAATACTTTAAAAAACAACCAATACTACATTATGAAACACTCTAACAACATCATTTGACGTCATTTGTTCATCATAGATGCTTCAAGCATTGCAGAGTACTCTAATGAAATTTCTCCCAATTCTACAAATTGTTTTTTTTTATAAAAAAAAAAGGGGCATAGATATCGATTAAGCTCGCCTATCATTGAAAGTGGTGATCTTGATATTTTGATTTCTTGTCTTTGTGAAAAGAACCTGTAATAAAATGTCATTTTGCATTTTAAGATACTTTTGGGTTTTGTCGGCAGGTTTTTCAGTTTTGGAGATTGACACGGGAAAAATGTTATGCAAACAAAGCACTCCACGGCTTAAGCTGGAGGAGCTCCACCTTCACACGTTGCCGGCCCCACACTGTTTCCCCTACTATGTGGGTGCAAGATTTTTTTATTTATTTTCTATTTATTGCAAGATCTAATATATTTTTCTTATAAAATACTCGATTTGATATTATGCATCTCTCTACCAAAATTTTCTTTTAAAATTATTTAATAGGCCAAGACAATTTCCGAGCATGCATAATACACTCTCGAAAATCCAAGATTAAATATGTGGTTTTTTACAAGTTTTAATAACTATTAGGGACTTAGGGTATAATAATAATAATAATAAAAGAAAAAAAATCAGGGTACATTTGTCATATGATCTTGTTTTTATATCAAGTTATTAAACAAATTACGGAGACAAAAGTCGAAATGAAGGATAAAATATTGTTTCAGTTGTTTGTTCACACAATTAATGAGTTATTATAAAAGCTTTTATAAGGAAGCTAGCGCATGAGAAGACATGCTAGAATTGGAAAATTGAATTTGTTGTTCTTGTTGTGTCAAAAAAATAATTGTTTTTGTTCGGCTTATAAATATATTTTGTCTTTTTGTGTTTTGTTTTATCTTTTATTATCTTGTTGGAAACTTGCTTATAATACCACAAGCTTTGATTTTGTCAATATGACACTAGAATTATCATAATAAATAGTAATATTATCTTGAAGTAAAACCATAATCTTATAAAATCTTTTTTATCCAAAGAAGTTGTGTGCAACAACTTTTCACCAGCAATTTATTCGGCTTCAACAATTGATAAAAAAAATTGAATTATATTTCTTGCTCATCCATGCTGTAAAATTTTCACCGACATAAAAACAACCTTTTATTGTGCTTTTGCTGTCATCATTGTTACCAACCCAGTTAGTATCTGAGTAACCAACCAAACTCAAATTCGAGTCTTTTAAATACCAATTACCATAATCAGATGTGGCACTTAAGTATTTCAAGATTCTGTTAACTGCAGTAAGATGTGATTCTTTTGGATTAGATTGAAATCTAGCATACACACTAACACTAAAACTAATATCAGGTCTAGTTGTAGTTATGTAGAGCAAACTTCCTATCATGCTTCCATAAAGTGTGGAGTCAACACACTTACTTGTGGGGTTTGAATTGATCTTGACAGAAATGCTCATGGGGGTTTGAGCATGACTCTTACCTTATTGCTTTGTTTATGATAACTATTCCATTATCATATTGCTTAACTTGTATGCCAAGAAAGAAGTTTAACTTAACAATCATAATTATCTCAAATTTAGATTTCATCTCGTTAGCCAACTTATGAGAAAGTGAATTATGAGTAGCTCCAAACACAATGTCATCAACATAAATATGAACAATGAGTGTTTCATTACCTGTTTTTTCATATAAATAGAGTCTTGTTAGTATGACCTTTATGAAAACAGTTATCTAATAGGTATTTTGTTAATCATTCATACCAGGCTCGCAGTGCTTGTTTTAAACCATAAAGGGTTTTCTTCAATCTATACACATGATCAAGAAACAAATTATTAGTGAAACCCTTAGGTTGTTCTACATATACCTCTTCTCGTAAAATCCCATTCAAGAAAGCACTCTTTACATCCATTTGGTATAGTTTGAAGTTCTAGTGACAAGCAAATGCAAGTAGTATACGAACAGACTCCACATGACCTACTGGTGCAAATGTTTCATCAAAATCAATTCCTTTGACTTATGAGTATCCTTGTACCACTAGTCTTGCTTTGTTTACGATAACTATTCCATGCTTATATGATTTATTCTTGAAGATCCACTTGGTTCCAATTATGTTGTGAATGTCACGATGTGGAACCAACTTCCATACATCATTTCTAATGAACTAATTCATTTCTTCATGCATGACATTGATCTTGTTTTCGTCTTGTAGAGTTTGGTTAACCTTTTTAGGTTTAACTTATGACAAATAACACACATATGAGACTTGATGAAATTTTTTTCTCAACCTCATACCTCATCTAATTTTCCAATGATGTTCTCCATATGATGATTATGCTTTATCCATGAGGAAGGTTTTTTTTCTTTGGACTATTCAAATTTCTTAAATTGATCTTTATCTCCTCACTTATGTTTAGAACAACCACTATCTCAATACCATAAATTGTTATTCATAGTTTTTAGTGCAATGTGTACTACTAAACATTCTTTTTCTTAATTACCCATTAATTTTTCATTTTTGTTATATTAGAACTTTCAGTCTCGTTAGATTTCTCACAACCTACTGACTTATCACTTTTCCTATCTATAGTACATAATTGATTTAAGACTAAATCAACCTTTTACTCTAGATTTTTATTTTTACTTGTGAAACAGTTTTTTGTTTACATGTCCTTGAATTCCACAATGTTAATAGGTAGGGATAAACTTACTTTTCAACTTACTTTTTCAGACATTGTTTGTTTTTTTTTACTGGCATGAAAGGTTCCTTACCATTTTACAAAGGTAATCCCGTTGGAGGAGGAAGATATAAATGTATTGTTGATGGAGTTTCCATATATCATATATCCTAATCTTGTATGATCAGTACTTACCCTTTAAGCTTTCCACAGTCCATCAAGTTTTTGTGTTGTTGACGGTTCTTGTGACTGTTTGCACATAGTTAACTCATTTTTAAGTGCTTTGACTTTCCTAAAAGATCTAGATATCTCTACTTCTAACAGATTTAGGGCTTATGCCAGATTGTTCTTCTCATTTTCCATATCTGTCAGTTTATTGAACAATTTCTTGTTCAATTCCTTGACTTTCACTATATCTTCACACAAGTCGTCATAAGCTTCCTACAAGCTTAGTTAATGACGACAATAACAAAAGTAATATTTGAATCACTATAATTTCTGACAGTCTGATTTGTGTCAGAATCACATGATATCTCAATAATTTATTTCATGTCAGTAGATCCATTAACAGTGTCAAAAAGAGTAACAGAAACACATTCATTATCAGATGATGGATTAGAATTTTCAAAGTCAGATTCATCACTTAAGATAACATTAGAGCTTTTCCCTTATTTCTTTTTAAATTAGGACATTCACTTCTCAAGTGACCATATCCTAAACATTCAAAATACTTAACTCTTTCCCTAGATTCAGTCTTAATTTTACTTTCATTTTCCGATTCATTTCTTTTGACAAAATTATTTACCTTTTTGCCTTTATCAATTTTCTTCTTCTTAAACATGAATTTTTTGAATTTCTTAGCTATGATAGCTATATCTTTATTATTAAGATCATCATCAGAAGAGTAGTCATGTTTTTCCTTATAAGATTTAAATGTAATGAACTTACCTTTCTTTTTATGAGGCAATGTAGATTCATATATTTGCAATGGACTTACCTTTTTTTTGATGGACTTACCAGTTCTTCAACACATATAGTATTAAGATTCTTGCTTCCTTCAATGGCTATTACCTTCGGCCCAAATCTTTCAGGTAAAGATCTTAGGATCTTCCTTACAATTCATGCATCTTCCACTTTATCTTCTAGATTGAACCTGGAATTCATAATGTTATTAAGTTTAACATAAAACTCATTAAAAGATTCATCTTTCAGCATTCTAATTTCCTCAAACTTTTAGGTTAACGTTTATAATTTGGATTTTTTTCACTGATTTAGTTCCCTCATGAGTAACTTTAAGAATATCTTAAGCTTCCTTAGCTATTTCACACATATATATTATTTTAAACTCATCAAGAGAAACTATTATAAATATAGCTTTTAGGCCTTTGTTATTCCAATTACAATTAGTAGCATCATCTATGTTCTATTATGCAAAACATGTTTCAGGTTTGATCCACCTTTGGTCTATTGAGAGCCATACTTTCTCATCTACTGATTTGAGAAAGGCTTTTATTCTGACCTTCCAGTAGGTATAGTTCTTACCATTGAATTGTGGTGGTGGATTCAGTGTTGACATCTTCAATTAGGAAAAATAGATCTCATTCTTATAGAGTGAACTTGCTCTGATACCATTTGAAAGTCCCTTTTCTTGTTTATCATCTATTAACAGATGATTTGATAACACTTTGCAAACACTGACCAGTAACTAAATAAATAAAGAATGCAGAAAACTTAAAAGCGCAAGGTATTTGGTTATAAAGAGAAAACCTTTTAAAGAATTCTTCAAAAGATAAAAAAATCCTTTGGGGTAGCCAAACCTAGGATAAATAATTTTTTCACTAGTTTGAACGATTACAAGAGGAATATCCTCTGAACACAACTCTTTGTGTCTATACTACCTTACTTGCTGAGATAGTGAACCATGTTATATTTCCTACCCCAGTATCTTGCTAGTACATCTGACGATCTTCAAACTGTTGTCATTCTAACTAGAACCTCTAGTTGCTAACAATTCACACAAGAACTCCTCCTAAGAGTCTATAGGCTCTCCAACTCTATAGGGACCAATTCTTCTCGAGAATTGCCTATACACTCCTCATGTGTCAAGAGTGTATGCTGTAAAACGCTGTGTAAACTCCTTAATTGTTTGACACTTGCTTCCATGTAATTGATGCTTTTAGTGTTCTGAAACTCTCTTCTTCTAAAGCATATGGGACATGCATTTCTTCAGACTTTACTTTTCTTATATGCATGTCTTATGTGATAAAGATAAGGATAGTCTTTAAGTTTTCTAGTTTGTCATGTTGGTAACAAACTACTAACGTGTTTTACAAAAATACTAATAAAGTTATCTTTGGATAACTTTTTCTACTCTATCTATAAGATCAAGTAGTGCATGACTTTGAAGACTAGTTTGATGAAATGGTTGCTTATGAGCTTTATTGATTGAACAAGAGGTACAAAGAGAAGGTACTTGGTCTTTGGTTTTTATTGGAAGTGAAAAAGACTTGACAATTTGCTCAACAAGTTTTTGAGACAGATGGCCTAGACGTTTGTGCCACCCATCTAGTGACGTCCATGCACATTTGCAACCATTTTTGGAGAGGATACGAGTGAGTTCGGAAGTGTGTAAACACCATTTTCACATGCTCCTTTGAGTAGTACCACCCTTGTAATCGGATCCTTAACAAGAAAGAAAAGGGGATGAAATTCAACAAAAATGTTATTTTGGAAAGTGAAATGATGAACAAAAATAAGATTTTTGTATATACTCAGAACACAAAGTGTATCATTTAAATGGAAAATGTGAGTAGGTGAATGAAATACCAATGAACCAATATGTGAGACACGCAAACCTAATTTGTTACCAATGATAACTTCATCGGTTCCATCATATTCTGAATGGACTGATAAATTTGCAAGATCACTAGTGATATTGTGAGAAGTAGCCGAGTCAATAAGCAATATAATGTCTTTGGCTTGTGAGGTGGAAGCACAATTAGCTGTTGTTTTACAAGAGTTCAACCGCGAATAATACTTAGAAATGTGACCTAATTGATCACATATTAGACATTTGGGTTGATACATGCGCTGGCCATTAAATTATTGGGCTTCTTGTTGTCACATGGGTTTCTATTGTTACAAGTTGAGGCAGGATGATCATCATATTTGAAGTGGCCTTCTTTGATTAACTTGGTAAAGCCTCTAGAGACATTGCCCCCATTTGAAGAGTGGGAAAGCAACCTGCAATTTGAGAAATTAGTTATAACGATGAGCTGATGTGTGGTGGCCTCAAGACGACACAAGTAGCATTCATGACTCATAAGTAAATCATAAAGCTCTTCAAAGGACATCGAGCGTTCCCTTGCCCAGATAGGTGCGGTAATTTCTCTAAAATCTGATCCCAAACCATTTAAGATATAAATAGTAAGGTCATCCTCTGAAATGGGATGATCAATAAGTTCAATCTCATCTGCAAGGGCCTTGACAATATGCATATATTCTTGAATTGTTCGATGTTCTTTCTTAATCAAGGTAAGTTCCTCCTTTAGTTGCATGACACAACCATGAGACTTGCTTGCATACATGGTGTTTAATTTGCACCATGTGACTTGAGATGTTGTTGTAGCAAAGATAAATGGGGTTATGGTGGGTGTAATGAAGGATAAGATAGCACTGAGGATCAACTTGTCTTGTTTGACCTAGTGGGATTTTTGAAAGGAAGAAACAGAGAAGTCATTTGGGGAGGGACATGGTTTATCGCCAGTAACATAGTCAATGAGATTATAGCCAATTAGTAGGGCTTCAAACCATGCACACCACTGAGGAAAGGTTAAGGGGGTGAGTTTTTCATTAATTTAGGTTGCAATGTTTAATGCAATTAGTGGAACATCTGTGGTGGATTGCGGGTTTATGATGGGTGAAGGGAAGTTTTCTAAGTTGGGGATCAAGTTCTTGGTAGAGTGGAGCTCTAATACCATGATGAAAGTGATAAGAGTGGCTTATGTACAGATTGTTTACTTTCAAGAAAACAATTGTATTGCAGACTCATTTGATATACAAATCAATATTTTATATACATAACTTGTAAAATCTATTCTAAGAAAAAGGGCTAAAATTAAGGATATATTTTCTAACGGTTACAAACTTAAAAACAGAGTCAATTTTCTTTGTTATATCCTAGCTATTATAGGCTTGATTATTGATAGATTTGCTGCTTATGAAATCTTCAGCTTGATTTAAGGAATCATGCTTAATATAATTAACCATCACTTTTCAGGTTTCTCAAACTTCATGGAATCATCAACAACTCAAGCCACAGTGAGTGAACTACCACCATCATCATCACTATAAGTTGCAGTAAACACAAAAGCCAACCATTCAGGAGTTCCTGCTTTGCAAGAAGGCTAGTGGTGTGAACAAATCCTCCTTTATGAGCTATACCATTTGTATCCAAACTCATTGGTTGCATTGGAAAATAAGTTTCAAAAGCCTTTGTAGTTTTCTCAATAAAAAATGATCTTAGCAAATAATCCTTCATTCGACAAATAAATTATTGTTGTCTCTTGCCTGTACAATGAAGGAAAAGTGGCAATAAAGACTTCATTGATTGCTCATTAAGTAATTATAATACCATAAGTAATTTTTATGTACTCCATACTTCCAAAGTTCCAATAGGTGATATGATCTAAGAAAAGGTTGAAGAAAGAAATTTAGATTCCAACGTAATTGTATTTATTCTCTAGTTTTATGCTATTGAGCAAAATTCTTAATCCAATTAATGTATCAAGTAGAAATTTTACCAGGAATTTCCATATATATATTTGTTGCCTTTTGACTTATGAACTTTCTATTTGAAGATGATTCTTTTCCTAATAATGCAAGGATATTTAACATATAATTTTATTCAATCATTGGATCAAATTGAAAATCTACCATACATTTTTAGAGGTCTTGTTATATACTAGGTTAAAATTTTAGATCCATCTAACATTGGAAAGACCTTGCAATAAGGTCCATAAGCTACTATACAAGATTTATATTAGTTCCTAGTTGATTTATGATTGTTTTCTATTTTTTTCCAGAATTTTTTAGGATGTTTTAAACTATTATAAATAGGTTTATTTAGTTTGTACTTATATTTTAGCTTTAGAGCCATGATGTTTTGAATAAACTTGTGTTTTGCATGATGCAAAATATTTTTCTTTAGTTAAACAAAGAACAATCAAACTTATCAAAGTATAACCAACTTTGTGGTGTTCTTCTTTATACTTCTCATTGAAATTCGCTAATCGTTGGGTGGGTATTCATATTCCAATAGTATTGGTGTTTTAGTTCAAGTAATCTCTGTATCACACTCCTATTAAACTTGATTTTTTAGCTTTTCGAGATTTGTTCTTCTTGCATGTGAGTTATGTGACTATGTGATCACAAGGCTCACATTAGTTGGTATCAAATTTTAGCTCTATTTATCAAGTTATATCTATTTTTTTCTTATGTAAATTTATTTCTGCCTATATCTTTTTTTTTCTTTGTATCTTGTTTCAGGTATGTTTTTTTTCTTCTTCTTTAGTTATTGTCTAGTTTTGCGTTAATGGTCCTTTGATAAAAAAAAAGTGTCCAACATTTTAATTCTACCCAGAATATCTATTAAGAGTAAAAAAGAAATAAAAAAGATCACAAATTCATGTTTATATGAGCTGATTTTTTTGGGTATCAAGGTAGATTAAAGTTTTTATGTTTGATCTCATTAAAATCAGTTGGGTACCTATAGTTTCAAATTTGAAATTATAGGTTAGAATTCCTATTCCATAGTGTTTTTATATCATATCTTGGTTGTGTTTTGTCTCATTTTTCTATTTGTGTCATCTATTCACTAAGAAAGAGAGAACTAAGAAGTGTTCTCGCTTGAGAACACAAAAACTTATCATATATGTTTGAGGTTTTAAGGAAAGAATTTGATAAGTTAAAAGAACTATTCTATGAATGGCAAGCAAGAGAGAGAGAGGATCAACAATACCGAGAGGATGAAAGGCAAAAGAGAAGGACTATTTATACAAAGTTGTTAGAGGCAAGTGTTGGCAAGAAAAGAGGTTTGAAGGATTAAACAAGAGACTTATTAAACATCCAATGTATCTATTAGTGATTTGAGGGTAAGTCATCTTGAAGAGAGAGGGAATGATACGATCCAAGAAAATGTTGAACAAAGAAATTAAAATTCTAACGTAATTATACATGCGATCCAGTTTTATGCTATTGAGCATAGCTCTCAATTTGACAAATGGATTAGGCTGAACATTTACCAAGAGTTCCAAGACATATTGATCTACATTGAGTTAAAATTCCAGGTTAATCGGAGTTATAAAAAGGTAAAAAGGTATCGTGATATAGGTTAGTAAATACAATATCAATTTTGTTATTTGTTACCTTTTGACTTGTGAACTTTCTATTTGGAGATGAATCTTTTCCTAATAATACGAGGATATTCAGTAGATAATTTTAGGACTTTTCCTAGTTCTACATCTTTAATAGGTACCAATATAATTTCTAAGTGTGGTAACGATTCCATTAATGTTCCAAAATTCTTTTCTTACAAGGATTCTTGGGCTGATTTTCCTATTACATAGTTTAATGCTAATAAGCATGATTTTTTATTCAACTGTTGGATCATATTGAAATTTTATCATACTTTTTTAGAGGTTTTGATTTATTACGGGTTGAAATTTATATTCAATTCAACATCGGGAAGGTCTTACAATAAGGTCCATAAGCTACTATATGAGATTTATATTAGTTTACTAGCTGATTTAAGATTCTTTTTTTTTCTATTTCATTTAGAACTGTTTTATTATTTTTCCGTTTAGGATTTTGTTTACCTATTTTAACTAAGGTTATTTAGCTTGTACTTAGGTTTTAACTTCGGAGCCATGATGTTTTCAATAAACTTGTATCTTGTATGATGCAATACATTTCTATTTGGTTAAATAAAAAGTTGACCATATTTCTCTCAAGATTAAAAAACTAGAAACAAACTCCTTGGTCTCCAAGTTTGGAAAACCACCAAAACCTCTAAAAACCAAGTTTGTGACAAAACCACCATTGAAAAACTAATATAAGTATAGAGTTCACAACTGCAAAATGTACTCCAAAACCCTCTTATTTTGATCATAGGGCTATGTTTTGATCAATGTTTATTTGAATCCATCCAAAACCTTACAAATACCCCCTGGAAAATTAGAGCAAAAAATAGGAAAAAAAGGGAGAAAGGATTGATAAAGGAACTCTAAGTGTGAAGGTTTAAGAGCCTAGCACAAGAATTTCTTAAGTTTTGAAAAGGTAACAAGCTTGTGGAATCAAGACTTGAAGAAGGAAAGTAAAGAGAGTATAAGCTACAATAGGAGCTTGAAGGTATTACTTTCTCATATAAAAGTATAGTTCATGTGGCCTGCTTGAGTTATTTTTTATTGTCATTTGGTCTATATTTATGCTTACAAACATGAAGATGGAGTTTGGAATGCTTGGCAAGTAATGTTGTGGTTACTCCTTTTGTTACTATGATAGTCTGATTCTATTTCTGAAGCTTTGTTTGGATGTTTTTGATGTTTTAAATGTAATAAAAGTCTTCTATATAAGTTGTTTATTCTTGAAAAAATATGTTTTGGTTTAACTTAAGCAATACATGCTAAAGCAATGATGTTTACCCTAGATTTGTTAGGTCTATTCATGATCAAAATGAGTTTTTGAATTTGGTATCTCTTGCATGATTATGATGTTTGATGTTATTTGTTAGTTTTTTTTTTAATTCAAATATGTTTGGTTATGGTTATGTGGTTTGTTAGAACTAAGGAAGCATGTTTTAAAGGCATAAAAGACAATTTTCTAGGTTTGGTAGCTTGATCTTCATTTTTTATTTTGTTGGGCAGTATTCTTTGTGTTCTTAGAAAAAACATTGCCTTAGCCCTATGATTTGGACCAGTTTTGGTTCAATTCTTTACACAGAACCCTTCAGGAAACTTGATTAGTCAATAATCTATGGTTTATTTTGCATCAATAACATGTTTTTAGTAGGTTTTAATCCTAGGGTTTTGGTTTTGACATATTTTGATAAAATCATGGTTTTTAAGAGATAATTGAAGTGCATCAATGCAGATTATTGATCCTTGCATGATTTTTAACATGTATATGTCCTTAACTTGTCCATATATGATTTGATTTGAAATCCATGTTGTTGGTTTCATGTTGAATGTTCTTCAGTATTCTTTATGTTCTTTGTTTTTCTAAGTTTTGATTTGTTTTGATAAAGAGTTTTGAGTTTTTTTGTATCTTTTAGTTTGATTAGTTTTTTATTCTTGTTTAGGTTTTGGTTTATTTTTCGGATCAAACCAGTGGACTTTGGTTTGGTTTATAATCGAACCAAAAGTTTCGGATGAACTCGGTTAGATCAACACGATCAAGTAAAAAAATTAAAAAATAATCATTTTTTTTTTGCTTTTTTGTATATGACTTAACCCTTACAAAAAATGCATTTTAAAAAGAAAATATAAAAATGTCTTTAGCATTGTTTAAGAATTTTTTTTTTTTTTGCATTTTTAGAATTTAAAATAATTTTTTAACATTCCATAAGGATATAACCAATATTTCAATAAACTTAAGAATTAATGGTCAATATTTTGGTATAAATATTGGACCTACAAGTAGGCTAGTATTTAAGTATCAGAACTTGACTACAAAATTTTCATAATTATTTTGGATATTCACCAATTTTAATTGGAAGTATTTTTCACCATAATATACGAGTTGTGGAAGACATTTTCGCCTCTCAAGATAGGTGAACCCTATTAGGGCACCTACATGGATTCTTCCTATAAGAATTTACATAGGCATACGAATCCATAATAAATTCAAAATTCCAGATATATTCATGAGCATAAATCTTTATGTTATGCTATAGACAAGACCATTTATTAGAAACTCATCAACACCTTTAAACCACATTCAATCCACACAATGTAGTTTACCTTAAGTAAGGTGCACTAGGGGTGGTAATACCTTCCCTAGCCACAATTAATCCCTTACCTAGAATTTCAAATGAGACCAGTCCACCCGGGTCTCCTAATAATCCTGAACCAAAAAACTAGGTGTCTACTTTTTAACATGTCACATGCCGCGTATGCCATATGCGACAATGAGGATGCTAATGAAGATGTTAGGAATATATATATCAATTTCATATTGATGATGATAAGTAAGTTGCAAGTGTGACGTTAACCAACATGACACTTGAACTTCAAAGGAAGCATGGGAATATGGATGCTCATTCTATGAATTATGCATTTCAAATAGTTGTTTGATGCAGCCACTAAGACAGAGATGTATAAGACCTCTAAGAAATTGTTTCGCTGTAAGATGATAAATGGTTCCTCAATGAACACCCATATTTTGCAAATGATTAGCCATATTGAGAAATTAGGCTAATTGGACTTTGTCATGGACCATGAGTTAACTTAGTCTTACAGCCATTACCCCAAAGCTTTTCACAATTCATTTTGAATGATCGCTTGAATAAATTGGATAGTACATTGTCATAATTGCTTAATGTGCTTAAAATTATTGAATGGGCCTTATAAAGGAAAAAAAGTCTTATTCTCCTTGTTTAGTATTCTAGAATGTCCGAAAAGAAGAACAAGAAAAATAAGGGTTTTATCTCTAAAGCAAATAAGCCTACTAGAAGCATCAATAAAGATAAGGGTATTTGTCATCATTGTGGCAAAGATGGCTATTGAAGAAGGAATTGCAATGAATATCTTGCATCCGTGAAAGGAAAGAAACCTATTAAGGTTTCTACTTTAGGTATATTTATGATTGAAAATTATCTTTTTACTTCACATAGTAGTTCTTAGATATTGGATATCGAATGTGGTTTTCACATTTGTATTAATATGGATAAGCTAAAGAAAAGTAAAAGATTAAATAAAGACAAAGTAGACTTAAAAGTTGGAAATGGAGTAAAGGTTGTTGCATTAGCTGTAGGAACTTAATACTACAACTTAATAATTGTTATTTTGTTTTAATACATTAGAAACATTATATCAATTTCTCACTTAGCTTTGAATGGATTTATATTTATTATAAAGGGCAAATGTTGATTTTTTTTTATAAGAATAGTGATTTTTATGCTTATGAAGATTATATAAATAGTTTGTATATACTTGATTTTGAAATCCCCTTGATTAATATAAACTTCAAGAAGAATAGATTAGATAATAAATATCCTTCATATTTATGACATTATAGACTAAATCATATTAATGAAACAAGAATAGTTAAGTTACATAAGGAAAGATATTTTGATCATTTTAAATATGAATCATATGAAACTTATGAAGATTGTTTGTTAGGTAAGCTGACCAGAACACCCTTTAATAGAAAGAGTGAAAGGTCCAAAGAATCGTTAGGTCTAATCCATACAGATGTATGTAGACTAATGATTATTTGTGCCATAGATCGATATACTTATTTCATTATATTTATTGATGACCATTTTAGATATTATTGTGTATATTTAATGAAATACAAGTCTGAATCATTTGAAAGGTTTAAAGAATTCAGAAATGAAGTTGAAAAACAATCCAAAAAGACTATCAAAATACTTCGATTAGATCAAGGTGATGAATATTTGAGCAAAGTATTCCAAGATTATCTAAAAAACAATGAGATTCTCTTACAATGGACACCTCCTGGAACACCACAACTTAATGGAGTTTTTGAAAGGAGAAATCATACCTTATTGCGTATGTTACGGTTTATAATGAGCTATGAAAACCTCTCACTTTCTTTCTAGGGCTATGCCTGCAAATTGTTTCTTACCTTTTAAATAGGGTTTCATCAAAATCTGTTGATAAGACTCCATATGATATGAAATGGTAAGAGACCAAACCTATCATACTTAAAGATTTGGTGATGTAACATATATGTGAAGCATATAATATCTAAAAAGTTAAGAGCTAAGCCAGATAATTATAAGTCTAAAAAATATCTAAAAGAATCTATTGTATGTTATTTCTACCATCTCATTGAGCAAAAGATGTTTGTCTCAAAATATGTTACTTTTCTAGAGAAAGAATTTGTTCTTGAAATAAGCAGTGAGAGAAAAAAAGAGGTATTAAGAACCACAATAGACATCCAAATAGAGCAAGAGCTTAAAGCTATAACATTTAATGTGCAACTTGAAACTCAATAAACACAAGAACTCCGTAAATCTAGTAGGATACATTATACACCATTAAGATATTAACTTTTCGTGGAAGCTGATGATGACGAGTTGTTCATACTTGATGAACCTACCAATTATATGGAAGCAATATCTAATATTGATTCTGATAAATGGCTTAAAGCCATGAAATGTCAAATGGATTCCATGTACACTAACCAAGTATAAACTTTGGTTGATTCATCTGAAATGATAAAGTTGATTGGATGTAAGTGGGTCTTTAAAAGAAAAATTGACATTGATGACAATGTACAAACATATAAAACTAGATTAATTTCCAAAAGTTACCAAAAAAAAAGATAAGGGGTTGATTTTAATGAAGACTTCTCATCGATAGTTTTGTTAAATTTCATAAGAATTTTGCTTGCTATAGTTGCATACTATGATTGTCAAAACTACATTCCTAAATGGAAATCTTTATTAAGATGTGTATATAATATTACCTGAAGTTCTTGAATCTAAAAAATTTACTAACAAAGTATGCAAGTTATAAAAATTTATTTATAAATTTAAACAAGCTTCAAAAAGTGAAATAACTAAACAGTTTAATTTTATAAAAAAATATAGATAAATCTTAATCTTATGTTTATAAGAAGTTCAGTGAAAGTGTAGTAATTTTTTTAATATTATAATCTTTTATTTTCTTTATAATTTTATTGTGATTTAAAAAAAAAAAACACGGATATCAGTGGCACCAAAACAAATCCATATACAGGTTGAAGCCCACCAAATAAAATTGCCCCTAAACATCCAAAGGTCGCCTGTGTCCATTCTGGTAAGTTCAATGCCAACAATCTTGGAAATGACGGTGCTGAAAATTTTTGATCTTCCATCACTACAGTTTCTTCACTACTTATTGAAGCTTTTAATTTTAACCATTAACTTGTTAATTAACAGTTAAGAGATGTGATTTATATCAACTCACATATTCTTGAACCTGAAAACTATTTCTATTTTCTAGTTTCCAACATCAATTAAGTGTAGTTAATCAAAATTAACCAGCTAACCTGAGTAGAATACCCTTTGAGGGAACTGGCAGATGAAATTATGAGCATCCGAAGCTTTGGCAGCTTCAACAACCTCGTCCATCATAGCATTTTCTTTGCCGAAAACCTATTTGTGACCTTAGCCACTTGAGTTGCAGTTTATCAATAACAATTCCATCAAGAAGTATCTCTTCACCAAGTGGGTCATGAAATATATGTAATAATGCTCACTGTCAATTTTCCTGACCCACGCTTTTTCCTGCTGGGATTTGTAGACAAAAATCTTCAGAGATGATGCTTTCTGGCCATGACGGATACGAAAATTCAACTTGTCTAAATTCAACTTGTACTCTAACATTATCCAAAATCTCACCTTCCATGTTATCTAAGTCTATTTTGGGGACTCGTATCATCACTTCCATGATACGTTCTCCAGCAGAACATGCATCTGCGAAGTACTGCATATTGGATAAACCAGCTCCAAGTGCTCTAATAATGAACGACAAAAACAACAATCAATAACAATAACAAAAAACCAATATAATAGTAGCAGCAAAATTAACTCCCTCTATTCCAATTTAAGCGTCTACCTTCATTTGCTGGCTATCCCTAAACGAATATAAAAAAACAAAAGATATTTCCTACCTTTTTTCTTACATTTGAGTCATTATTGATCCTACTTTCCCCTAATCTTCAAGGGAAAAAAATCTAAAATAAGGCGCTTGGAACCCACTTTCCGTAGTAAGACATTGTGCAAATCAAAATGCAGAGACATTTAATTTGTGATAGAGGAAGTAGCAACCAAATGAGGAATCTAATTGATACAGTAGCTTTAGCAAACAAATGCAGAGGACCAAGGATTTTCTTGCCTTTTATTATGATGACAAAAGAGACACTAACTCAAAGAAATAGAAAGATGAAGCTACTCACAGGCCACCAACGGTAACACAGGCTCCACATTGAAAACAGTCCCTCCTTGAGAACCATCCTACATGAGCGCGCATTCTGCTACCATAGTAAGACATGAAAGACCAAACAGCAAAAACAACACCATCGTTGCCAACGACCAACCCCCTAGCCAAGCCCTGCCTCAACCCCAGCTTCACTGGCAGTTGTAGAGGTGCAGAATAAGCAGACGAAGCTTTGCTTTCACCAACAAAGGCATAGATTGTCCTCACTGAAGATATAGCCTGCTCTGCTCTTGTTTCTGCCTTGCTAAACTCTTGTTTCATCCTTCTTGACAATCTCATCAGAATCTCTCAGTATATTACACCAGGAATTACCAACAGCAGTATAAATGGCAATACTACAACTGTTAGTCTCCATAGCATTAAAAACGCCGCTATATAGCACCCAACAAATGTGGCACAATTCTTCAAAAAGTTTGGCACCTGTAGAATCAAATTTAACATCCTCAACTAATGAAATTGAGTGGGAAAAAAAAATTATTCAGAAACAGCTGCAGATTTCACACAGCCCTTTCACTTAAAACGTCTTGAATTACAAAACTGTCATTAGAGACACCTGTGATGACCTCAGATAAACTTGTTAGATGCAAATCAAAATAACCCACGTCTTGCCTTAACACTGCTTTCAAATATGTTGATTGCATTCTGGTAGCTTGTCTTTCACCTGTTCTTGTCCAACAATATCCCTCTGATAAAAAAAAGAAGTAAAGGAATACAAAATTAGCACTGATCTTGACTTAATTAATTTCATCTAATTATCAAAAAAACAATCAATCCAAACATGCATTAACTGATATAACCGTAACAAACATACTGCGCTCATAATTTTGTTGGGTTCTTTTCATGTTAGATGTTTTCTTTTTCAAAACCTTGATAAATTTTTAATAAGGTTAAAGGAATCCAATAAAATTTCAAAGCCCGTCAAAACTCCAATGATCAATGATCATTCGAGTCTTGCCGAGCTTTGAAATATTTTTGGATTTCTTTTTTGTTGAACCCTTATTTGGTTTGAAAACCGAATCAAGTTGTGCTTAGCTCAGGGCCTTGTTGAGTTCCTACAAGGTTTTTAATCATTGGTGTCTTGCTGGGCTTTGAAATTTTATTGGATTCCTTTTTTGTTGAACCCTTTTTGGGGCTTTGAAAACCGAATCGAGCCTTGCTCGGCTCAGGACCTTGCTGGGTTCCTATTTGTTGGAGTCTTTCTTGACTTTATTAAAGATTATTTCTTATGTGATTCCTACAAAAACATTATGCAATGATTTGGGATTAGATAATATATGTGCATCCTTATTTGGTTGGAAACATAGGCCCCCTCTTCCTTTCAAATCAACTTTTAATTGGTGGAAAGGTTTGCAACTACTGATCTGGCCCCTTAGTTTCTTAGCTTAAATCTTCAATCCACTCATTTCCCATGTGATCAATGTGTTCAATGGCCTTTTCATTGCATCAGTCTGCTCGAGTTTTGCCCACGTGATCCACGAGATGAATTGTGCTTGATTACTTATTTGTTGCATAACTTGGACTTTTATTAGGTGACACATGAAGCTCTACTCAGTTAATTATTCTTTAAGAAATGACAAACTTTCTTAGCCATTATGTTGTCTTCTAGTCGGATGATGCACCTATTCATAGCAATCTTGCTCCATTACCCACTCAATAATTATTTGGGTCAAGAATCGATACACCACTATTCTCACATTCTGAAAGAGTTTACAAAATCATCTATTGTTAATGACTATTGCAAATTACCCTTAACCGATACATTTATGTGATAACATTTTTCAAGTATCATAGTCATCCTTCAAAAGGTAAACCAAATTTTTAGACATGAAGATGCCCCTCAAGTGTAGTATTACTCTTCTGTTGTAAATGACTATTACAAATTGTCCCCAACCAATGCATTCATGCAATAACATTTTTCAGGTATCATAGTCATCCTTCAATGGGTAAACTGAATTTTTAAACATGAAGATACCCATAAAGTGTAGCATTACTCTCAAACCGCTGGTGGAGTTTGTAAAATTATACATTGTCATTGAGTAACATTACCCTCAACGGACCTAGTTGTGCTCATTCTTCTATTTATCATCAAGAGGCATTTGTCATCGCCAGATGTTATTCATAGCTTTGATGGATTTTGCATAATCATCATTTGATTATTTGCTTATTTGCCCCCAACTGATCTAGATATCATATGTTATCCCTCTCACGATCCACTACACTACCTCCCGGCTATTCAACTTTTCAAGGATAACTCATAAAAAAGTGTCAATGTCATTTCTTCCAAGGTCTTTGCAAACTCGGACAATGACTTTTTATTTGAAAGTTGCTTTCTTGTTTTGGAATCAACTCGCAAATTTAAAGGATCATATCCATTCAAGTCTAATTGTTGTAAAGAACTCATGAGATGTAAATTTAAAAGTGTTTATTTGATCGTAACCCTAAGATAAGTCACTCATCACTAAGATGCATCTTTTGTGCGTTTTTGATTGAGAATTGGCAAAGTAATGGTTGAGAAAGAAGTGTTAGCTCAATGTTAGGCTATCCATGACTCAAATGAATTTTGCTTTTTTTTTCATTTTGAAAACAAAAATTTACCCGATGTAAGTTTAAAACACTTTTGTTTTCAATTCTTACAACTCCTAGGGGTTTTAATCATTTTTTTAGGAAAAAGATGATTTGGTCGGGTTAAGGTACATGATAAGGTGACCTTTTGTTTTTATTAGTTTTAGAATAAGAGACACGAGTAAAAACTCAAGGTGATGTTGAGAAAAAAAATTATATTTTTTAACATTTATTTTATTAGCATGAATAATAGCGAGTAGCTTTGTTTGCAATGGCATGATTCATGTGAAAAAGATCTTTTGCGTTTTGAGAACGTCATTTATTGCTTCAGTTGCCTGCTTACTTGATTAAAAAGGATTTTTAAAGGCATGTAATGAGACTTATGACTTTCGGCTATGAAAGAAAAGGATTTGTAGGCTCAAAGAGTATTTCAAGATTTTAAAAACTTAGGATCACTGTCATTATGTCTTTTTTTTTCTTTTATCGTGTTTCTTTGATTTGCCTTTTTTAATTACTTTGGTGAGGCATCCACATTTTGTTTTGACCTAGACTTGATCATTTGTTTTTGTTTTTTTCCATTTAGGTATGCCCTCAAGCATTCAGATTTCTTGGGCTCTTTGTCTTTTTCATGACTTCTTCAGTTTTTGATCTCTACATTTATACTTGGCCCCTAGTATAGCGTGTGATCATAGTTAGGATCAACTTGAAATTACTATTTTCCCTCATTATGGAGTGTGATCCTATTCAAGGTTTTTACGAAAAAAAATTATTCATGCTCAAAAAGAAACCACGAAGGTTAATTTTTAGAAAGTGAAGGAATAACAAAGATAGTTTATTATCATTTCAAGCGTAAGTGGTTAGAACCAATAAATTTTGTTCTCGCTCAGTGTAATTGTTTGGAACTTTTACATAAAGATTTAAGTTTTTATTAATCAATGAGTAGCAAATCGAGCTAAAAGTGATTATGTATATAACTAAAATATTGCCCAAGAGACATGGGGTGCGAGCTTTTTTGTGTATTGTTTTACATGGTTTTTCATGTCTTGGTTGAAAAAAATTTAGTCACTTCAAAATGGAAATTGCTTGAATTATTTGTTTACCACCTTAGAAAAGGTGTCTAAATATTGTTTTAAGCAAACATCGAATTATTTTAGAAATCCAAAGCAAGTTTAATTTTTTCAGTATTTTTTACAAAAGGGTTTTACAAAATTAATGTGGTCAAAATGCTTTCAATAAAGCCATGAAGCTAATTATGAAAGTCAGTTTTATAAGTTTCAAAATGGTAAGGATTTTCTTTTAGCATCTTGCATAAGACACCTTCGAGTTCAATTATTTCTACCATTATATTTATCAAATCGTGGACAATCATATAATGGCAAGTTATTACTTTCACAAAAACATCTTTTGATTTCAAATAATAAAGAGACTAACAAGACATGTTTTGTTAAAATATGTGATGCAATCCTCAAACCAAAATGCAGAATAACAAAATTTGGCACATACCACACTCTTTGTTGGGTTAAATCCCTCGACGGCATATATGTCTTGTTAGTGTTTACAAACCACTTATTGTGCTCATGATGATTTAATGACAATACGGTAAATGACATTATTATTCACAAACTCAACTTGTCGCTTACGTTACAGGTTTTAAACTTCATACCTAAAATTCTTGCAGCTTTTGATTAAATGGTCGAGGATCTCATCATGATGTTCACACTCTTTATTTGTATTGTACCACTCTTGAGTGGTAAAGGTATGTCAACCTTTGACAGTGGTGTTTAAACAATTGATTATATAGTGAGATCTAATTGAACCAGATTCCCAATCTGAGATCCATTTCTCAACTTGAACTCCATCATGACTTTATTGTTCACAGTTTCTATTTTGATAGCTTGTTCAATCATTTCAGCCACTACCACTAGGTTAGTAAAGTGTTGGGCTGAACTCAAAGTAAGGCATCTTAATTAAGTTGGTCATCTCTATTTCTAGCAATGGGAGACCCATTTAAGTAGCTACACCAAACTACCTCTAGGTGTATTCTTGAATAAATCCTCTATCACCCATTTTCATATTTTTACAGGCTAGATCTATATGGAATGGCATCCATGTTGTACTTGTATTGCTTGATGAAAGTATTTATGAGGTCTTTCCACTTTCGGATTTTCATATTATCCAGCCTCGTGTACTAACCTAAAGTTGCTCCACTCAAAGAAGTGCATCATTAATTTTTCATCGTGCACTACTTCTGCTATCTTATTGCAATAAGACTTGAGGTGAGTTATAGAACATTGAGTTCTAGTGTACTTTATGAACATGAGCACATAAAACTCCTTTGGTACAACTACACTCGGGATTAGACACATCTTGACAGTTTGAATAGGATCATACAAGTCCACTTCTTTGATAGCTATTATTCTGGCTTCCAATGCTGCTATTTTATCATGATCAATGTCTTTAGAGGATCTTATCTTGTAAGACTCATTAGCGAATGCATCCATAATTGTTGAGGTCGGTGTAGGTATTGTTGATGGCACAAATGATGCATTACATTGGGGTTATTGACTTTGTCCACCCATCCTTTCTTCAGGCTGAATTGTTATAAAACTCACGGGCCGATTGGATGGGCCTCTGCTAAAGAGGCGTCTGAGAAAAAGTCACAGGCTGATTGGACGGACCTTCTTTAGAGATCATGAGCGTTTACTCGAGTAGGCTAGTGATGTTAGCCATGTTAACCTTCAGGGAATCCAGCTCCTCTTGGAAGTGGGCATCGTGGTAAATGTGTTCTTCATTTTTCATGTTTCTTCGTCGAAGTCAAGTGTTATAAACTCTATGGATTTGAGCTTTTTAGGGACCTATATTCCAACCTGCCATATGCTTACATGACATTTAAACCTCAAAGCATGAATACGTGTATGCTTATAAATGCAAGTGTATGTACATGTACATCGAAGATGGATTAACTTGTTTGAAGGGCTAATCTATGACTTCTTTATTGAATATAGGCAAAACTTTATAGTCTTATTAATCTGAAAAGATCTTTTCCAAATCCTTATCTAGATTAAATCCATATACATTAGAGAGTACAAAACAAAAAGGTGGGTCTGAGCCACTTTTATTAAAAAAAACAAAATAGTTTTTATGCATAGTAATCTCTTGACCTTAATCCTAAGGCAATTCCCCCTAACTAATTACATAATCTCAAATTCTTACCCATATTAAGAAAAAATCATGATCTTAGCCTAGAAAATCCAGTGGAGTTTAGGATTGTCGATTAGGTCTGCCTCAATGCAAAATGAATTATTAGGGAGTGCATATCCTAAAAGCAGGTTCTAAGCAACTACATGAAAGGGAAAGCTTATTATATGGTCTCAAAAGGGTCTATAACCTTGCCTAGTGAGCACCTTTCGTGAAAATAGTGTAGGAATCTATGGTATACAAGATTCTAGATAAGGTAAGTTGTATTATTGCTTGAATGTTATTTTAAGTCGTGTTGCTATTTAATGGACTTATCTAAGGTTCAAGGCAGATCTCCCTTCGCAAGGAAGTCTCTTCCTTAGGTTAAATCTTAATCATTCTAAGGCCAACACATATTTATTTCTTGGATATAGCTAAGACCTAGCATTCTAAATAACAAACTAAATATAATGGAATTTTTTATATTTTGGTCAAACCCTAATGGATAATCATAAACCAGTTACGATATCTTTTTTGCATTTTTTTAAAACATGATAAAAATATGCGTGGAAAACTTTTAGGATTTGGCCATATGCAATTAAAACATTTGATTAATTAATTTTTTTATCTTTTCCTTTTTTTTAACCATCCATTTAGCACAATAAAAAAGTAATAAACAGAAAATGCCACACACACACACACACTCTTTTTTACTATACTTTTACTCACACACCCCACAATTACATGTTTACAAACCATAAAAATTCAAAATTTAACGATAACTTTAAACACACACAAAACAAATTTGTAAAATGGTCATTCCAAAGGTTAGAAACAAGTTGAATAAGCGATTGCTGGGAACTCAAGAAGCATAATGGAAGATTTTGGGATTGTCGGAACAACGATGGAACAACGATGGTGTGTGGAACCATGCACCACTACCACTAATAAAGTGTGGATCCACGTGCCTCCACATGTAAAAACCAAAAAGATGGGTGGAGCTGAAGCAGTTAGTCATCTTCTTCCTCTTGGGCCAACAAGCAAAGGAAATCACACAAGCAATTCATATATTTTTTAGATATGTTTTTTTATTTTCCTATTTGTGTTCAAAATATGTCCCTCTATAATGATTTCTTTAATAATCCATAATAGGGAGAGACATGAAGGAGCTACTTGTGTTTAAAGATGAGGGAGAGCTAGTCGCTAGTCTTTAGTTGGGCTGGAGAGAAAGAGGAGCTAGTGTTGGTTTTGGTTTTTGAGAGAAAATAGTGTCATAGGAAGAGGTGAATCTAGTGGCGTTTACGGTGTTGTGTCGTCTTTGGTTATTGTTGTTGCCGACAATAAGGCTGTTAGGGGTGGTTGATGATAGCTAGAAGCCGGAAGGAGAGAAAAGTTACCTTGTATGTGTTTTTATGGTTTGCTTGTTTCAAGTGGATGGGTTGGTTTGAGAGTGTCGATGGAGAAAAAAGATAGGTCAATAATGGTCGAACATGGTGATAATAGCTGGGATGAAAGTGTTTGACAGTGATGGTGAGAGGGAAACCGTGTAGGAGAGGAGATGGTGTTGTTATCGGTTATGGGGGGTTGTCATAGTGGGTTTTCCTTATTGGTCATACATTTGCTAGTCACGATCTATGACAGTGAGGGAGAGAGTGAGGAATGGGGTTTTTTTTGTGTGTGGATGGTTGGCAGTTGGTCTTGTATAGATGGGGCTAGGGTTCTTTTATGGGTGTTTTCTACAGGTTTCTTGTAATGACTTCCTCCCTTTCTTGTGTGGGATAACCACCTATTTATATATGGAAAATCTTGTCTTCTTTCCTGATTACATGGTCCAACAAGCAACCTAATTCACCTTAGTCCATTGTTTTCTTCCTTTTTATTTTGATCCTTTTTGTCCGAATATTTTTTTATTTTCATATTTTTTTGTATTTTCATATTCTTTTTGAAAAAAAACAATGTTAACGTCAAATCAATAAAATTGATCGATAATTTTGAAATGAGCAAGTGTAAAAGCTGAATGCATTGAAAAAAAAAATTAAAAATTTGAAACCTTTTGAGAGGATGCTGAAAATAACGCAAATACATCAAGAACATTTTATTTTTTTTGTATATTGAAAATATCTAGAAAAACAGCGGGTCGAAAATTGGGTTATGATATTAAATTAATGAATCTAATATTTGATTTATGAATCTAGATTAAAGATAAATTTTATGGGACAAAAATGCTTTGCAAAAAAAATTATAAAGTTTTTAAATTATGGGATTCCTATTGCATCAAAGCATTGTTCCTAAAATATTCTTAGATGATACTCTCTTAAATACTGGACATTTATTAGAATCATAGAGAATAGTACATATTATGTTCTTTCCTTTATGAAATGAAGCAATTGTTCTCATAAGTTGGGGTATAAGACATACCTAAAACTAATATGTAGGTGTTTGTCATAAGACATGTATACTGAATCTGCCAGAATGAGAATTATATATGAAAAGATCACATATGTCTATGGAAGTTTAAGTGACGGTTGTGTAAGTTATCCTTAAACTTGAGATCACTAAGTTTTCTTATATAAAAAATATTATTATTTGATCCTGTAACATGTTATCATAATCGAGATAATGAAAGGACAGACATTGAGTATAGAATGAATTATATAAAGGTACTTGAATGATCAAGAAATGATTCATCACCGTAGATGAATTAGGAAAAATATTTCATTTGTTCTCAAATAGTATTGACCGAGAAATCCTTAGCTAATGTGGAATAAGATTTGAAAAGAGTTTTAAATCTTATTCAAACAATCAATGACTATTATGTAAAGAACAAATATGATTTAACATGGCAGATATATTTCATGCTTTAAAGTTAAATCGAAACATTATCGATAAAAGAATATTAATAACACTAAGAAATCAGTCATTGAAATGTTAAGTCAAACCACTAATGACTTTTCTAATATTTGAGGGATCATGACACGTTATTAGACAATGCACATGATTTTCAAATATAAATTAATCAATTGTTGAATTGATAATAAATTAATTTGTTTAATTTATTTAATTAGAATTAGAATTTATATTTGGGCTAACATATTAGGAACCTAATGAGTCGCACATATTAAGAATCATTAGTAAGAAATTAAACTATGATAATTTAATTAAGTATGACTTGATTAAAATATATTTTAGAAATTAAAGACTAAAATATAATTAATACATGGATTATATTTTTAGACTTAGAAAAATCAAGTAAGGACTTGATTGAGTTAATTTCTAAAATTATCTTGATTAATAAATATTTATTATTCAAAGGGAAAATTGATATTTTGTTAATTTATAGGTTTTTTCAAATTTTCCTATAAATAATATGCTATGCCTTTCATTTTTTGTCTATTTGTTAAACAGAAAAACTACATAAGTTATAGAATAGAGAGCTATTACTCTAAGTATAAAAATCTATCTCTCCTAAATAAGGATTTAAGAGATTTCTCTCTAGTGGTTCATGTGGATTATCTTTGGAGGCTGGACAGTTGGACGGCTTGTGGTTTATGACAGCCTAGCCTTTAAAGAATTATTCGAAGCCAAAAAAGATCAAATCTTTAAGTAATAAATCTCTAAACAACTTTAGATTTGTCTAACAGGATTGTAGGGACTCCCAAATAATTTTATTTTATTATTTTCGCTATGTATATGATATTCACGAACCTAACACCTATATCTCTAACGGGTCAATCCCTCATTATTGGAAAGGGAAATCATTTTTTTTTTCAATATGTACCTTTCTTTGACTATTTGGTAGGTATCATTACCCAATATTTTATAGATGTTATGATAGTGGATGAATGGATTGAGCAAACCATTATAGCTAGGAAGATAACGAGTCAAACTGGAAAAACAAAATTCACTAGGGAAAAAATTAAACTTAAAAGGAGCTGCCAAAATTCCTACCCAAAACCCTCTTTTGTATCCAATGTAAACTTTTTTATCCCTTTCCCTAAAAATCAAACCAACACCCTAAATAACCAGCAAAATATTTTGACTGATAAAACCTTTTTCCCTTGAAATGTCTACTAGAGAAATAATGAACAACTTCCCTTACTTTCTATATTAGTAGAAGAAATGTATCAATGTCTCCTTAGCATTGGCTAAGTAGCACCTATCACTGCCTTAATCGTGCAATCGCCATTCCTTTAATAGTACAAGCCAGACCTTAAATGTAAATAACATACCAATGGTCCTGGAAATAACATTGAGATATGTTTTGCTTTCAAAAAGAAAGTCCTTCAACTCATTAAAGCTGGATGGATCACTTTTGACAAGACACCCAATATAAACCCAAATCCTCTTTCTAACCATATTTCAAGAAATGGAATTTTCAGTGTTATAGAGATAAGAAGAAAGCAAAATCAATAAGGATAGCCATGAGTGAGTTATGTAAGATGCTAAAACGAGCTCTCAAAATGCCATAATAATAACAAGCCTAAAAAAATAGTAATGAGTTTTACCTATATCACTAGTAAAATGGACACAACATTGATTATTGCAAAAAATTACACAATGAGGTGAAAAGTATGAGGGCGCGAGGATTGTTAAGAATTGATACCCTCAAAGAGAAAATAAAGGTAGGAATGGTGGGTGGATAGGTATATAGATAACAACCAACTAAGAACAAACAACTAAAATTGGTTTTGACCAAGCCTACATTAAATAAAAGGTGGAAACTATGTCCTGCACCGGTTTTCCATGCTAGAATTGGAGGATTAACAAAAAATAAAAGGTGTTTAACCCCTAAAGAATTAGAAAGCCAGAAAAAAGCCAAAGGGAAAGGATGTGACAGATTTACCCACTATTTATAAGGTCAATAAACTAGTGAGTGAGGAAAAAGTCACTGAGTTTTTAAAACTAATAAAGCATAGTGAGTATAGCGTGATTGATCAACTAAAGAAAACACTAGCCAAGATTTCTTTGATGTCTTTAATCCTAAGCTTGGAATTACATTGAAGTGCACTCCAAAAGGTCCTCAATGAAGCTTATATCCCTCAATACATGACACAAGATTCTATGAAGCATTTAATAGGAAGAATCCAATTTGCTAATTACTTGTATTTCACTGAAAACAAACTTGATCCTAAAAGGACTGGGCATAATAAGTCACTATATATCATAATGAAATATAAAGGTTGCATGGTTACCAATGTGCTTTTGGAAAATGGATATACTCTAAATATGTTGCTGAAACATGTGATGGACCAAATGTTGGTCATGCTTCTTATATGAAGCCTAACACCATAACTACAAAAGCCTATAATGGAAACCAAAGCTCATCATTGGCAGCATGGACATTGAATTGATTATTGGTCCACATCCATTCCAAGTAACCTTCCAAGTCATGGATATCCACCCTTCTTATAGTATATTATTAGGAAGACCATGTATACATGCAACTGGTGCAGTAATATCCTCTCTACACCAAAGGATCAAGTTTATTATCAATGGAAAATTGGTGACCATGATGTCTGAAGAGGCTATGACAATTATAAATAATGTAGCAATTTAGTATATTGAGGCTAAAAATAATACAGATGGTAACCTAGGTGTATTTGAAGTTGTAAATTTTGAGTAGGTGCCTGACCATAACTTTCAGAAGCTAGAATCATAGTGCAAAATGCTTTGTGAAGCATAGGTTACCTTTTTAGTATGGTCCAATCACTGGTATACCTAAGAGGATAAACATAAAGGACTTAAGAGCAGTGTACCAAAAATTTGGGTTGGGATTCAAGCACATGAAAAAAGACTATGCAAGGGCAACTAAAATTAAAAAAGAAACCAGAATGGCCTGGATTAAAGGAAGGGAGCCTGATGAGGAAAAAATGAAGATCCCAAATATCCAGGAAACTTTCCCACAACTAGCATACAAGATAAGAGCAAAAACAATTGGAGGAACATTTTGCCAGTACTACAAGCAATTGTTTGGAAAAAGCTAAAAAAGTTGAAGAAAGCCCTCTTGATCTATTCTAGCCCTAATTAATGATTAACTCAATCAAAGATGCTCTTATAGAAGGTTTCATAATAAAGCTTGTTGAAGGAGAAAAGCTAAATAATTAGGAGATTCAAGATATTTTGATTGTTCTAAAAATGTAATTTCATCCAAGAGTGCTTGTGTCTAATGTGCTTATTATATATGCTTTTCATAGCTCTTTTCTTCTTTGTTGTTATTTTTACATGTTCACCCAACTAATAATCACAACTCAAGATATCAATTTGGAGACTTTATATGTGTTTAAGCCACCCTATCAATTTTAATGAGATCATGTATTTTTCTTCCCTCTCTTATCTTTACTTAATTTTTGTTCATATAAACACCTTTTGTCTTTCAGAAAATCTGAAAGCAGAGCCTTGATAAACATGCAAACCTATTGCATTGAGAAAAATTAGCCAAATCTTGATAAAAACACAATTACTATGAATAATGAAGAGTTTGAAGAAGAAGACATAACATAATTCATTGAGAAAATTAAGTAGTATGAGAAGGCCTTATAACCAGTTAAAGAAAAATTAGAAATGGTTGGTGTAGGCACTAAGCATGAGAAAAAAGAATTAAAGATCAGAATATAGATTTCTAATTATATAAATTAGAAATGGTGGTTTAGTATCTTTGATGAAAGAGTTCTCTGATATGTTTGCTTGGACATAAATCAATATGCCTAAACTGGATACCAACATTGTTATACATAGGTTGCCTTTGATACATGGGTTCAAACCTGTATAACAGAAAATGAGAAGAATGAGGCTAGACAAAGTGAGGAAGCAATAGGATGCAGGTTTACTAGAAGTGGTCAATACCCTCAATGGGTATCCATTATAGTGGCAGTACCTAGGATTGCTAATAAGATCCTAGTATGTGTGGATTTTAAAGACTTGAATAAAGTTAGCTTGGAAGATGACTTTCCTCTCCCTCACATTGACATGCTTATATATAATGCCACCAAGAAATCCACGTACTCTTTTATGGATGGCTTCTTAGGTTATAATTAAATCAAGATAGCCATGAGGAACATTTTGTTATAAGGGAATGCCTTTTAAATTGAAAAATGTTGGAGCCACGTATCAATGAGCAATAATAACTCTATTTCATGATATAATGCATAAAGATATAGAAGTATATGTTGATAACATGATCGTTAAAACCTATATAAGAGAATATCATGTGCAAACTTTGAGTAAACTCTTTGAAAGACTAAGAAAATATCAATTAAAGTTGAATCCTAGAAGATGTATATTTAAAGTTAAAATTGAAAAGTTATTGGGATTTATGATAAGCAATAAAGAAATTGAAGTGGATCCAATTAAAGTTAATGTCATCCAAAATATGTCAGCATCCAAGATCAAGAAAGATATAAAGGGATTTTTAGAAAAGTTGAATTACATATAAATACATGCAAACCAATCTTTTATTGAGGAAGAATAATCTAGAAATTTAAAATAAAGATTTTCAAGAGGATTTTGATAAAATTAAGAAATATCTTATAAAACCATCTGTTTTAGTATCACCAATCCCTAGGAGACCTCCGATACGATACTTATCATTCCATGAAGCAAGCATGAGTGGTGTTTTGGTTTTTCAGAATTCATCGTAAATCTTGTTATTATGAATAACGTAATCACAAGGTTACTAATTGATATTAGCTATTATATGCACCTGTGAGCTTTGGGAAAAAGTCATAAATCATTTTAAATTGCTTTGTCACTGTGCACTTGAAAATAAATTAATACCAAATTCAATTAGAACCATTTTCTGCTTCGATCATTTCCTTGTTCTTATGATCCAGTCCAAAAGCGTACGTGGAGAAGCTGCTGTATTCCTTCTGTTCTTTTAACTAACCCGTGCAGCTAATCCCATGTGTTATTTTTGGATATAGAACAAGGCATCTGTCAATTGGCTAGTTTCTACCGGAGGTAAAATATAGGAGTGGGCTGTTTCTCTTCTCAACAAATTCATATTTCCTACTTTTGGTTTTGTGTGCAATCCATGTATCCTGCTTAAACTATCTGTAGAGTAACATAGATATTCAGATTTAATACGCACAAGAGAAGGAAATACTTAAATTAAAGAAGGGGAAAAAAACAAATAAATATTAGATTATTGATAATTCTCAGATTTGTGTTCAACAAAAACTGTTCTCCATGAACTTTACAAATTCATTAAAATCTAATCTTCCGTCTCCATTTTCATCGAAGATTCTGATAATCTTTCTGCACTTCTCTAGCTCAAGTTCCTCCTTCAATCCCAATATGTAGAAAACTCTCTGCAACTCACTTGCTTCAATAAAACCATCACTGTTGTGGTCAAAAACATTGAAAGTTTCCTTAATTTCCTCCAAGCTCGGCTCCTTCTCATCAAACAGCTGTGAAAGTTCATCAGAATCCATCCACTCCTTAAGATCCTTACTTTCTCTGCTGCAAAAAAGTCCCAAGTTTGCCATCACCATCTCCACATCTTCTCTGCAGATATTCCTTTCGTCTCTCTTGTTGTCAAAGCATGACTCCTGGGATTTCATTGATGTCTCAGAATCCCGATTTCCATCATCAAATTCCCAAAGCTCTGAGTTGCCAAGGCTTAGTTGGGATTGGATGATGAACCGAAATCTTGAAAAAAACTTCTGAAAATTATTGAACCTACTAAATATCAATTTAGATAAGAATAAATGAACCATTTTAAACAATAGAGAAAAGGATTGGTTGGCGTTTGATGATGCCTTCTGCACTGTGATTAAGCTGGCTAAATGGCAAGCCTCCATTGACAGAGTAATATATTGCTGCAAGAGAGGAAACTCAAAGGCTAATTCTCTTCTACGGAAAAGAAATTATGAATGATGTGCTTTAAGGAATGGAGAGGAGGGATGCTAATTATATAGGCTCAACATAGTCATAGAGGCGGCATCTGAATGCATCGAAGAGTAAGCTTTCAAAGGAGGTGAAGGGAAGCTGCTTGTATGTTGCCCATGGCGGCAAAGAAGTAGAAAAAACACGAGGAAATGGTCACTAAGATCCCAATACTTGGATGGAAGTTTCTCTGCTCCTTCACCACAAAGAAAAGGAAATTCAGGCAGGAATGTTTTAAAAGCAAAGTGGGGTTACTTTTTTATTTGTTTATTTTTATATATGGTGATAAGAGTGACTATCTTGGAATTTTCTTCTTATTCCTCTACCATTATTGACTAATATTAATTAAATTATTGCTTTACTTAGTCCCTGTATTCTTAGAAAAGTAATTACCTAGTCCCTCTGGTTTTAAAAGTCCAATATAGCATCCTTATGTCGCTCTTTCCATTAATCTTTCAGTTACCTATAAGGTTACAAGATGATTATTAATACCCCCATTTCTCGATATTTATACCTTATCATTTATCTATCAAGACAAGAAATTTAAATATTTATAAAATATCTATCGGATTTTAGATATCCAAATGGTATCTATTATAATCAATAGAAAATAAAATAATTAGCATGTGTGTATATTTGAAGTGTGTATATGTATAATAAATAATTAAATGATAAATATTATTTAAATATATGTGTTTTATTTCAGTATTAAGGTATGGATATATCTTATTGTATTAAAAAAATATAAATATTCTACAAATATATTTATATAATATAAATATATATTTTGGGTTAGGTTCGGGCGGGTTTCGGGTCAGGTTTGTCAATATTCATACCTTACTCACTATTTATCAGGTCCAAAAAATATTTATCATCAAGTCAAGTTGAGTTAATATCCATCCAACTCGATTAATTTGTCATCCCTAGATAAGATGTTGAGCTATCACTTATTCATTTATTTTTCTTTTCAAAATACCCTTTCTACTGTATATTAATTGAAAGATATGTAGAGGTGGTTTGGTCATTAAAAAAAAAAATTAACAGAGATTTTAAAGAATTGACAGTGATAGAAGGTCAAAGGACTAAGATGTTGATTTTTTAAAACTAAAAGGATTAAGTTATGGTATCACTAAAGATAAAGGGAGTAAACTGTTATTGTATTTGCGGTTTCCAATCATGAATCACAATGTTCCAACAATCTATGAGCATTTTTTTAAAAAAAATCTTATTATTTTTCTAAAAGTATTTAGCGTTATTTCCAAATTAAATAGGACCTGTAATTTAAGATAATGTTCGGTTACTATTCTGAAATAAAAAAAAGATAAAAATAATAAAAATATAAATGTATTTGATTAAAAAGAAAGAGACACAAATAATTTTGTCTTTCAAATAATTTTGGAGTAAATTTTTTTATTTTCAAAACAGAAGATATAGAGAAACATGTTTTCAGAACCAATATTTATTATTTTTTATTTCTAAAATATTCTTGTAAAAATTTCTCAATTCCAAAATTATTCAATGAAGACATATAAAGATAAAAATGGTTATTATCGTGGTTTTTAAACCCAACTCGAGAGGTCATTCCAAGAAAAGTTCATGTCATTGGTCGAGGCCCAGGTCACAAGTTAGGTTAACCCAAGTAAGCATAAAAATAAAAGTAGGGGGTGAGGCCCAGGTCATAAGTTAGGTCGACCCAAGTCAATGTAATGATAAACATTATTATTATTATAATTTTAAAACCCGACTCAAAAATCAATCAGGACAAAACTCAGGTTATAAGTTAAGAGATTCAATTTTCTTAGTCAATATTCTTTATTCATGTATTTTTTTCATTCAAACATGTTTTTTTTATCCAACGATAGTTCTTCAAATAAAAACTCATCATCATTTAAAAACCAAGTTACAATGAAAAAAAAATCATATCAAAATAATTTTTACATATTTATATAAAAAACACAAAATAATAATAAAAAATTAGATAAAAAAATTAACAATAAAATATGTTTATTTTTCTCATTAAATATTTATCATCAATTTCTTAAAAAACAATTATGTATATTAGATTCATATATAATTATTCATATTTTTTATTTTTTAATTATTTTTTATTTTCTTTTTATTAAAAATATAATTCTTTTTAAATAAAATTATTTAGATGGTATTTAAAAAAATTCACAAATTTCACTATAAAAACTATAATCTTATTTAAAATTATGGCACAAACAAATAATTTTTAAAATATCATATTAATAATTTAGTTGAAGATAATTTTATTTTAAAATTAAAATAAAAACAGAATAATTAATTAAAAAAGAAAGAAAAGAGTGGGGGAACTTTAAAAAATCAGCCTAGGTGTTGCTACATCTTGAAGTCTAGGTCTATAACGCCACACCCACACATTTGACTTTTCTTTATAAAAAAATTGAATGGACGCTTGATTTTCGGTCGTTTTCAATGATCATAATGTTGGGTCTTGTTTTTGAATCCTACAGTTTAATTTTTAATTTATTTTTATTTAAAAATATTTCAAAAAAATATCCTAAAAATTTTGATAAATTAATCTTCAAACTAAATAAAAAGAAAGTTATGAGCCTCTATCTTCTTCTTTTTTGGCATGGTTAAAGAAAAAAATATAAAAAACTCAAGGGACCAAATTATACTTTTACCATGGAAGATCGCGTCGGAGAGGAATAGTGCAGTCAACATTGACGAGCTATAACAAAAATCCTAACTCTCAGTTATATTGAAATTTCTTAAACATGTTTTGAAGACATTATTTTATTTTTTAAAGATATTTAATGTCATAAAGTTTTTTTATTGAGCTTTTTGGGACTCTTTTAGGGGTTTTATGGGTTTTTGATGGGTTTTTTAATTGACTTATTATGGGTTTTTAAAAGCTTTATAATTGATATAAAAAATTTATTTTAATTATGTAATTTCCTTGACTAGAATTCTAGTTCGAAGGAGAAATATCTCCCAAATTGCACAAATGGTTGAAGTGCCACCCATTTCGTTGATCTTTGCAAAGCTTGCTGACATCAGCTATAGTCAATCCAAAATAAAGTTAACAACAAATCTCAGAGCTTTCAACCAACTTGGCCTTTCTTTCCTTGGAGGTCGCTTCTTCAAGTTGTGTCTGCAGAAGAAATCAAGATTGAACAAGATTCATCAATAGAGATATCCAGAATAGTCTTCATGAAAAGTTGTCAACTAAAGGGAACATTGCCGATCATAATATGAAAACCGGTCTGACGAGTCGTTTCGGAACCAACTGATACGGAGCTGGAACCAGATTTATGAAAAAATAGGGGTACTTAAAAACTCAACCGACCCGACGGGTTAACCTGGTAACCCGGTTAAAAACTAGGTTAAAACCCGTTTATTATTTTTTATTTTTTACCAAAACGACGTCGTTTTGATTTATAAAAAATGGGGTTGACCCTGGATAACCCGGTCAAAATCCATGACTCAACCCTTGGATCGAGTCGACCACTAGACCGGGTTTAAAAACCCTATTGCCAATAAGCCACAACTCAATTAGGTCCCAATCCCTACAAGTCTCCAGCAAGCAAGCCAAAAAAAAAAAAAAAAAAAAGCTCACGGGTTTCTCAAATTGTGTATCATGATTAACCCCACAACATTTCACCAAAAAGATTATGCTAAGCTTTTCATTTCAGTGTTGATTTGTTATTCACTTACAGTAAATAAAGCTAAAAGGACATGTGAGAATTGCAAGCAATTCGAACACCAATTCTTGAAATCATCGAAGCTTTGCATAATTTCTTATAAAAAAAAAAAAACACTCATAAATTACAAACAGATTTACGCTAGAATTATTTTATCTGAATTGCATATATATATATATATATATATATATATATATATATATATATATATATATATATATTAACAGATCAACATTATCATCAAATTTGCTTAATAAAAAGAAAACCCATTCATGAAAAACAAAAAACAAAATCAACAATCTCCTCAACTTTCATCTCACATGAAAATTGCATAATTATTGAAACATTTTTTTAATTATGATATACAAAGAAAGTATTGCAGCTATACATGTGTGTGTAATTTCTTTTTTCTTTTGATAAAAATGAAACTTTATAGCTAAACGAAACGATACATGGTTTATTACATAAGGGAAAATACAGTATAGAATATAAATGCAGCACAAACACACCAAAAATAGGCTATGTCATGATGAGATGCATATAATTTATTGTTGGACTAGACAAACATACCTTCAATCTTCAGATTTATTTTGAAATCAAAAAGTTTGATAGATCATTCACTGTATTATTAGGTTCTCAAATATCATACATGCAGTAAAAATAATACTAAAATATTATTTGAAAGTATTTAAGATCTCATTAGATAGATCTATAGTAGTTTAGGAATTTTAAGGTTGGGTTGTTGCAAACTACAAATCATCCAATTGTCTGGCCTCCAACCGTAATCCACGCAAACCACTAGTGAAAAATCTCTTAAATCCTTATTTAGAATAGAAGAATTGTTATGCCTAGAGTGTCAGCTCCCTGTTCTGTGACTTACGTATTTTTTGTCTAGCAAACAACCACCTAAAAATCAAAGGCATAGCTTACACTATTTGTAGAAAAATATGAAATATCTTATAAATCGGTAAAATATCAATTAGTCCACTGAATAATATTCATATATTAGTTCAAAATAATTTTAGAAATTAACTCAATCAGTTTTTTACTTGATTTTTCTAGGTCTACAAATATAATCCATGTATTAATTATATTCTAGTTCTTAATTTTTAAAATATATTTTAATCAATTCATACTTAATTAAATCATCTCAGTTTAATTTCTAACTAATGGTTCTTAATATGTGTGACCTATTAGGTTCCTAATATGTTGACCTAAATATAAATTATAATTCTATTTAAATAGAATTAAATAAATTAAATAATTTAATTTATTATCAATTCAACAATTAATTAATTTATATCTAAAGATCAGGTACATCATTCATCAATGTGTCATGATCCATTAAATATTAAAAAAAATTATTAGTTGTTTGACTTAACTTTTTAGTGATTGGTTTCTCAATATAATTAATATCCTTACATCAATAATGTTTTGATTTAACATTAAAGCATGAAATATGTATGTTATGTTAAATCATGTTTGTTATCTACATAATAGTTATTGATTGTTTGAATAAGATTTGAAATTTTTTTCAAATCTCATTCTACCTTGGCCAAGAATTTCTCAGTCAATATTATTTGAGAACAGATGAATCGTTTTCTCTAATTCACCTACAGTGATAAATCTTCTCTTGATCACTCATGTACCTTCATATAGTTCATGTTATACCTAATGTTTGTCCTTTTGTTACCTTAATTAAGAGAACATGTAACAGAATCAAGCATAAAATTCTCTATATAAGATAACTTAGTGGTCTCAATTCTAAAAATCACTTATATATTCGTCATGTGAGCCTTTCCATAGACATAGGTAATCACTCCATATGAAATTCTCATACGGATTAGTTTAATGTGCATGTCTTATGACATTGTTTTTGAAAACTCACTTGGCTCCAATTATGTTGTGACTATTAGGACATGGAACCTATTCCCATACATCATTTATTATGAATTGATTTAATTCTTTATGCATGACATTGTTCCAACTTTCATCTTGTATGACATCTTCAACCTTTATATGTTCAATCTGAGACATAAAACACATAAGACTTGATTGGTAACTCTTTTACTTAATCTCATACCTTCATTCAATTTTTCAATAATGTTCTTCTAAGGATGATTGTGTTTTATCCTTGATGAATGTTCTTTCTTTCATGATTCTTCAGAAATAAATGAAGAACTCTTCTTCTAATTTTTTTCATCTTGTTTTGATGAGGTTTCTTCAGTTATCTCAATGATGTTATTGATATCTTTCTTGACAAATTCCTTCATATAGTCATCAATAACCATATTGATTGATTCCATAACAATTTGAGTTTATAGGTTGTAGACTTTATAGGCTTTGTGTAATGAGTATTTAAGAAGACTATTTTATCACTTTTTCTATTTAACTTATCTAAGTTTTTTTTATCTCTCAAGATATAGCAAGAACTTCCAAACACTCTAAAGTATTTAACCATGGGTTTTCATCTATTTGATAACTCATAAGGAGTGAGTTTTTTTTTCAAGTCTAAACACAACACAATTCAAAATGTATACAATAGTGTTAACAATTGTCCTTTAGAATTTCACCGCAACTTTCTTACTATTTAGCATGTTTGAGCCATTTCTTGTATAGATCTATTCTTCCCCTCAACTACACTACCTTTGTACCCAATAAACCATAGATCTCAATTTTAAAGATTGTTCTCTTATGCCTAGGTATAGAAAACCCGTGTATGATCAGTTTGAAGCAGAATTTAACTTAGAATCGAAACCCTAATCAAACAATATTAGAAAGAGCCCTAATTTAATATATAGTCCAATTTCACCTCAAAAAATTATTATATCAATTTTGAAGTGATTTCGAGATGGTTTGATTCAGTTTTTCTATTGCTTGTGTTATCACGACAGAATTGTAACTAGCTTGAATAACATCTATTCTTTTTCTTGTTTTTTTTTCACTTATTATGTTACTGATATATTTAGGAACAATAACAAAACAAAAAAAATATCTTTTTTAGGTACCAAGATGCTAAAAAAACAAAGAGAAAAAAAAACTAAAAAACACAACTAAATTTATGGAACATAAAGAAAATAAAATTTTCAGAAAGATATGACCAAATTTTAAAGCCTAGATGTGATATCAACTGATGTGAATCTCATGGTCATGCAACCTATAACAAGATTGACAATGAATCCTCGAAAGACAAAACAAGTCTGACAAGAGTGTGACACAATGAAAACTTGTCCCAAAGCACTAGTACTATTGGAATAAAAACTCCTACCCTAGAAATACCAATTTATGAATGAGAAGAATAAAGAAGATGTCACGAAACCAATTAATCTTTGATAAGTCAATTTAGTTATTAGAGAACCAAATAATACGAAAATTTCTCTCATATAAGCTGAATAAATTTGACAGCATTAGTATTATCATGTCTTCATATTTTGTCCTTACAAAGAGTATTTATACTCTTAAAAATAAAAACCTAATGGATCTACTTTTATGAGCTAAATTGGCCCACGTATAAATTTAACCCCAAAACTTATACTAATAAACCTAAATTTATGGACCCAAACAAACTTTGGGCCATAGATGAGAACTAATTATTAATTAAGCCCAAACAAAACTTAGGTCTTAGCTAATTAATTAAACCCAAGCCCAACATGAACTAAGCCCATTAGAAATAATGACAAGGTTGCTGACCCCATTAGATAGCCCAAATAGAAGCTATAACAAAAATAAAACCCATAAGAATAAATTATCTTTTTTGTCGTGAGAGAAAAAGAAGAGAAGAAAACAGAATGAATCTGAAACATGGCTTTTATATAGAGCTTTGTTGCTACCACTATTGTCCTTGAAAACAAGAAAAACTTCTCGCCTTTTACTTTCATATTTTAGAGGAGAACTTGTTGCCATTTTATTTCCTTCTCAAGCATGGACTCCTTTAATTAGCCTCACATAATCTCTCTTTTAAATAAAGAAATCATGTAAAATAATGAAAAGAACAACAAAAGAATCCCAAACATTTTTGCCACTATATACATTCAATAATGGATATGGAATCCTTGTGAACTATGGATAATAGTTGCTACCATAAATGTCTTCTTGTTTGATATGGAATCCTTGTAGAATAGGTAAGCCAATTGTTGCACACATGCTTCCAAGAGCATTAAGAAATCATTGTATTGACTGGAATCTATAATAAATAAGGAAACAATGTTTCTTTAATTTTTACATGTTCTTAACAGATGTTAGTCATAACTTCAAGCATGTCATTCTCTATTGTTCGGATAAATTATTAGTATGAGTTAATGCAAAGATACCACATTACTAATAAATATTCAAATCAAAATTTTTTGAAGGATGGTATTTATAAACATTTTGAAAATGAGTAAAGACCTTCGAACTATCAATCATTTTGATTGGTTCCTTTTGTATTTTTATTTTTTTTTTCCTTTCAATTTTAATACCTAAACCATGTAGTGTTTGTATGAGGTCCTCTATCATTAGATTTCATCACTATTACGTTGAGTTTGATTAATGTACCAGGATATAAACATATTCTGTTGGATGAATAGAAACAAAGATATAAAATAAACTTGTATTTCAAAATAATTTTGAAGTAAAATTTTGATTTTTCAAAATAAAAGATACGAGGAGACATATCCCCTTTGTCTCCTTTTTATCATTTTAGAGACGAGAACACCATCAAATGAAAGTTATGATGAACACAAGTTGATTTAAACCAATTTTAAATCCAATGATTACTAAATTTAAGTATTTTAAGATTTGCAAGTTTCAAAATAAAAAAAAAAAAACTCAAATTTCGAGTTCATTTGAGTTTTGAAATGGTTTTTGATGTTAAAATATTGTTGACAAGATTGAAAGAATTATTCTAAATCAGCATATTGTAATTTAAATCACAAATCGAAGCAACATGTATCTGATACAACCCATATCTGAGATAACCCAACTCCAACCCATCTAAATTCAACTTCAAGTCTAGGATTTAGGATGATATAGAAAAAAATTGCATAAAGTTCAGGATGGAATTATGAAATTACATTAGTTTTGTATGAAATTGATACTCAATAATTCACTATGTGGGTTACAGACTTTTTTCTTCTTCCCAACTTTTTCCAGCTGAAAACTAAAAATCTAATTCTCTTTCCCCTAATTTCAGCACGTTTACACGACGAGAAGCCTCTTTTTTTTTTTCTTTCCCCTTTTCATTTGTTTCTAAGCAATGCATCAAGAACTCTACAACAGTAAAGAACAGAAAGTATCGTTACAACAAGAGATCCAACATTGAAGCATCTTATTCACAAATTACAGTTTGCCAAAAAAGAAAAAGACACAGCCAGTATAATTCTGAAAACCACACTGTTTTAAATAACACAAAAATTAGAAAAGGAAACAAAAGAAGAACACAAACACAAACACCTATCAATCATCCTTGTGGAGGAGGGATATATATATAGCCAGTTTTGGGGTTGGTATTTGGCTTTGGATCCAAATCATAGTCCAATTCGTACATTCCCCTTGAATTCCCTGCACTTTCCTGGGAAACAAACAGGGATCAGTTTACAAAATTATCAGCAACAGTAACAATTATTATAAAGAGAGATAAAAAAAAATAGAGGAAAAAAACCAACCTCTAATTCAACCGAAGAATCTCCAAACTCAAATGTCTCAATCACTTTCCGACCGAATCCTACAATTAACATAAAAAAATTGTAAACCCCCTCCCCCGAAGAAAAATGATTCCTTAGAAAAGTCCTACAAAAATAACCCATCAAGAGGTTGTAACTTGTAATATACCACGTCCATGGGAGAAGCTTGGGAGAACCAGAAGAGCTAAAACAAGAAGCACCCTGAGAAAACAAGACCAACCCATCATTTTTTGCACAGTTCTGGGAAATGGGTATGTCTATGTATAGCTTTTGGGTGACTGTGAAACCGCCCAAGCTACAGATCCAAGAAAGAGGGTTTTTTTAATGCCTTCTTCGGTGAGTAAATAATACCAAAGCACTTGGAAGAAATGCAATCCTACAATAAGGCAGTTAACGAGGCCTAGGAGACAGTAGGTGTACATTATGGTTTTATGAGGACATCGAGACCCTACTTATACTCAAACCTCTTTGACATGGAAAGTGCTAAGGAGGTTTCGAGTGTTTTCTATTTATATGTTGTTGGAAACTGCTTCGATGATGTCAATGAGAAGAAATCCTTGATCCTAGTCAGGTCCAACCTTGTGACTTCATTTCTACTGTTTTTTTTTTTTTTTTTTTAAACTAGTTCTTCATTTTTTATAGGTAGTTTAAAGGCATCAATCATGCATGTTTATCATTGTTTTTAGTTGATCTTTATTTTATTTTCTATTTTAGATGATTATTATTACTGCTCCTTGGTTCTTACAACTTTTTTTTTTTTTGTTACAGCAAGAATATCTTTGTTTCAAAATGTATGGCTACTTTATTGGGATAAAATAACAAAAAATAATAGGAGCGTGTTTGGTTGAAAAGAATAAAAATAAAGATATAAAAATGAATTTGTATGAGAATAATTGTGTAGTTAATTTTTATAATTTCAAAACAAGAAAGATAGGGAACATGTCTCAAATGATAATATTTTTTTATTTTTATCTCTAAAATATCTTTGTAAAAAACATTTAATTTCAAAATTGTTAAACTAAGTCATGTATAAATAAAAATGGTCATTATTATAGTTTTAAAACTCAACTTGGAAGTCAATTCGGGGCAAAGCCCGGGTCACGAGTCGGATTGACCCGAGTCAGTGTAAAAATAAAAATGGTTATTATTATAGTTTTAAAATTTTATTCGAGCGTCATGAGTGAGATTGATCGTTGAACCGGGTCAAGGTAAGGACAAAAGTGGTTATTATCATATTTTTAAAATCTGACTCGAGGGTCGACCTAAGATAAGGCTAGAGTCAAGTATCAGGAGAGTCAACTCAAAATAAAAAATTTTATTATCATAATTTTACAACTTGATTTGGGAGTTAACTTGGGGTAAGGTCTAGGTCACAAATCAAGAGAGTCAACCCGGGTTGACTCAAGTCAATATAAAGATAAAAATTGTTATTATCATAGTTTTAAAACTCAACTCAGGGGTCAATTCGGGCAAGGCCCAAGATATTTATTAGGAGGATCAACACGAGTTGACCCGAATTAATGTATGAATAAAAATGAATAATATCATGATTTTAAAACCCGACTAGGGAGTTAACCCAAGGCAAAGTTTAGATCACGAGTTGGGAGGGTCAACCTGTCAAGTCGGTCCTGATTTGATAACTAGTGTTATTATAATATTATTAATGTCAACACTCCATATAAACTAAAGTAAAAGCAAAAATATCTAATTATTTTTCTAAATAGATAAGTTTGATAACAATAAATATTAAAATAAATTATTTTTTAATTTTATTTTATCCTATCCACCATAACCAAATAGGATAAAAAAAAAACAGTCATTTTATATTATACTCACTATCAAATATAATTATATCTTTGCCTTATTTTTTTGTTTTATCTCATCTATTTTTATTTTCTTCATCTTTTCTATCATGAGATAATAACCCAACACTAAAAAGAATAACATCTTTTCTATCCCTTCGTAAGTTCCTTCATAGTTGAGTTGCTTGGAATCATTTAATTTAATTTTTTTTACTTTTTTATCCTTTTATGAATAAACAAATATATATATAAAATCGAATCCTAAACTTATCAATGCTTGAGTTGAAATACTTCATGATATGTCACTACTCAAGAAGCTAAATTTAGTGTACAGAAATTAAAGATACTCAAACTTAACCTACTACTTATATATTTAATAACTTTGTTTAACCTAGTAATTGTGCATATGATAATCTCGTTTAATAAAACATGTTTTTGATGATCAGAGGCAAAGTAAATTTTAAAATGGAGGAGGAGCCACTGTAAAAAGATCTTATGATAAGTTCGAAAATAAAATAACAAACAAAAAGACTAAAAGACTGCAGAGATATTACATAATTTTTGAGGTACAACATTCATATTTTCTAAGAAATAAGTCTGAAATTTAAGGTAATTTTTTTATTAAAAAAAAACATCAAAATTATAGGACTAAACTATAAACTTTCTCAAAGTTTAGAGTTCTGGCAGCCTTAACCCTATACCTAATTATGCCCACTCCTAATGATTTGACTAGAAATTATATAGTAGAAATTTAATCAAGCATAGATGGTGTGCGAGAGTTGACCTGCCTTCATCCATTACAATCAGAAAGGATGTCCTGCTATTTCACTTTTCACGAAAGAAAACAATGATCTTTTAAGACATTGAAAAACATGCCATAATTAAAGGGTCAGGGTTCATCATGAACCACAACTTAATTAGGAAGAGGATCTACAACGGCTAAAATGATCAAGTTGTAGCCATGAGATAATCCCTTTAATTAAGATCATGTAAACCATTAAGCAGAAGATAGACTGCAATAATTGATATAAAGCCTTCTTCTTTTTTTGACGTTTTAAAAGTATTTAAAAAAACCTATTTTTATTTTTATTTATTTTAAAATTGTTTTGATATGCTAATATTAAAAATAAATTTTTAAAAGATTAAAAAAATATTATTTTAATATATTTTTAAATAAAAAACATTTTAAAAAATTATCACTAAAATACCAATTACGCTCATAATATAGTTCAACTCCACGATAAAGTTTCCTCATGCGGAATATCCATAACTTTGATTATTAATGAATAATTAGATGCTTATGCATCAGTGTCTTGATTAAATTCTGGAATGTAATTTTAAGAGGTGTAGTTTAACTCGTCAGGTCTTGAATTTCTTCTCTAAAGATCACCAGTTCAAGTCTCACAAATCTTAGAATCACTGGAGGTTTACATGATCGTTAACTTCAGAACTCATGGGATTAGTTGAGATACACATAAATTAATCCGAACATCCACGTTAATTAAAAAAAAATCTGGAATGCATGCCTCCACCGTGCCGTGAAGACTTGAATGGGAAGCACAATCATACCAAATAAAATTGAATAATTTTTGGGTAAAGATCGACAAAGACGTTTTCCTATCACTCTTTCGATTGCTTCGTTGAGATTAAATTAAAGATTCGTACAGCTTTAACAAATTAGGTCTTCTTGCACTACACGGAAGCGAGCCATGTTGGAAAGCTTCGATACACCCACTTAATCTTTCTTTACTTGGTTGGCTATCACAGACTTGTTAATGTTCCTGTTTGTTCATTCAACAGTATATAAAACTCGAAATATGCTCGTTAAACATCAATAGAGGCAGCCAGGCAGGTCCTTTATAATTAATGGATATCCAAGTCATCATGCCCAGCCTCTAGCTATCCTTGGTTGGATAGATGATTGGCTCGTCATATATTAAGATCAAGTTTTTTAAAATGTAAAAAAAAAAAAATCAGTCATTACTAACATGATTTTTTAGTAAATTTGTTTTTTTAACTATACGTGGGTTGATCTTGTTGACATGTTAAGTCTAAGAATAATCTAGATGACCTATGATAATATAGATTGACTAAAAAAATATTAATTCAAGACAACACTTTTTAAAAACAATATTGAGATAATAACATATTGGATCAATTTATGTCAACCTTCTGAATCTCATGATCTAGATCATAAGATTGAGATAATTCTCTAAAAAAATAAAAATAAATTATAAAACTTAATTTTTAATCAACCATATCTTGAAGAATAAGTTTTTTTTAAAAAAAAATCAATAGAAAAAAAAAAGAACCCAAAAAAATATCTAGGTTAACCTGTCAAACCCGTGACCCAAGCTTTAAGATCATGATAACCTTATAGAAAGAAAATTGATACAAATAATGAAATTCAATCCTTAATCAATTCAATATTGAAAGATTAAAATGAAAAAAAAAATATTGTTTTAGTTTACAATGCCAAGTGAGCACATCCTCATTTGGAGTGTGTTTGGTATTGTGGTAGAATTTGTGTTGTTGTTGATTTGATTAAAATATATTTTTTATTAAAATTATGGTTGAAATTATTGTTTAACCAAAAGCATGTCAATAGGTTTTCGGTCAAAATTATTGTTAAAATCGATGTTGTTTATAAAATTACTCAAAAGGATACAAATTTATTTCTTATTTTGCATTGTATTATTCATAAATTGGAAAAACAACAACTGGGAAAAAAACACTGTTTTTTTATCACATCAAACTTTGTTGCATTGTTATAACGAACACAATCTATACGTGAATGCCTCTAGTTTTCACGTGTTTGTGAATGTGGAACCACATCGGTTAAAATATCTCCAAAAACAAATTCGGGATGACAAGCAAACTCAGTAAATGCAATATCATGCTCTGACTTTCTTCTTATATAATTATATAGTGCCATTGATGTCACGAAAATATAAACTTGTGTTTTGTAAGGAAACACAAACATGTTCTGCAAAATTCTTCACCTTTTTCTCTATATTCCAAAATTACATTCTTTTAAACAACAAATTGAAGAATGAACATGATTAAATATTTCTTCTTGACTTTGTGGTTGGCGTCACCGATGAAATTCTAGAAGATGATATCTTTCACCTCTATATGGCCCTAAGAAGTCGTACTCGTTTGGATATTTGGAATCGACAACATAGTACTTCCCTATAATAACAAAATGTTTCTTTATAACTTAATCCTTATTGCATACTAAATTATAAACTTATCTCAATATAATAAAATTTACTTTGCTTCTTCACTAATACCTTCTAGTGGCTTTGGAGATTTGATATTAGGATTATTAATCACCTTAAGAAAAATTTATATATCATGTGCGCTACATTCTCATCCAACCTAAACAAATATAAATTGCATATCAAAACTATATGCCGCCATTACATTTTATGTCGCTACATATTTTTTTCTAATATATGGTATTTGCTTTTCTTATGATACACATGAACACACATGTGTGTCATGGATAGCTCCAATACAATTCTATAATAACAACATGAAGCAAGAAAAATCATTTCATATGTTTTTAGTAAAAAGTAGTCAACATTATTCATGCATAAAACCACATTAAGGTTACCTTGAAATGAGACATATATTGTGGATTCATTGCGAATTCTTATAGTGTGCTTGAAAATTATAGGTCTTCTGGTTTGATGATTTCTACTGCTAACAAATACATAGATCTCAGAATTTCATTAAAATATTTACTAACAGTTTCACTGGAATATTAAATCTCTCATGAACTAAATATAATTATTATTTAGAATCATGGATGGTTTCTTTCAACATAGAAATGTGATAGTTGAATGAAATTTTGCATGGGTTTTGGATACGTTGTGTTAACATGTTTAAGATGAATGCAATGACATTTCAAAGTAGGATGAGTGTTAGTAAAAATGTTAATGAAGTTAATATGTTTAAGATGGATGCAATGACAAATAAATATAATTATTGTAATATATAGCGAGAGCTCTAGCTATGTTTACTAGTTTACAATGATCATATTCTCTCAACCAAAATGACTAACCTTCCTCATCAACATCGTTTTCATTGTCGTTGTCGTCGTCATTATCTGTATGGTTATCATCATCACCGCCATTATTGTTACCGATACCACCACCACTGTTGTTATAACCACTACTATAGGAAACATATACAACAACATGATTCATAACATTATCATAATCCCCATTAAATAAATCATTAAATCAATGCATGTCCATATCTATAATTTAAAAGAATTAATTTTTTCACATTAACTCTTATTTCATCAATATTGTGCTGTTCGGAAATTAATTAATATACACACGTGAATAAAAAAATATAATAGATTTAAAATAAATGATGTTTAATTTATTTGGCGTCCATTAAATTAATATATTCATGCAAAAACTTGCTCTATTAAATTTATATTTTACAAATTACATCAAACAAACAAAATAAATAATCATTCCACTTTACAATATTATTTTTAACAGAGAGTATCATATGCAAATTAATACAGATTTTTGAATAGTTGTGAACATTTCTCCTAAACCTGGGTCTCGGAGTTTCAGAACTCTTAACTGTGTACAGCCAAGCTCTAAAATCAGTCTAATGGTGAGGAAAAAAGGGAACGGCGGGGTGGTTATTGTTTTAATTTTTCTAAACATGTTTAGGATGATGACCATCCTCAGATGGCTTCCGACATTTGGATGCATCTTTCAGCTTTATTTTTATGGTTTCGCTGCTGCTACAATATCTCAAGGCGAGAGAGACGTAGTTGCATATCTTCTTCACCACACCCCCGCTCTGTCCTCCGGTTCTCTCCATTAATTCTTCCGTTCTGAACTCTGTACTCTTGGGCTTTGACGCAATGCTTGGGATTCGAAGTAAATGACTCCACAGTTTCAGGATAGAGCATGGCAGTGAGGATCAGATACACAAGATAGTTAAATTTGGTTTGTCTGAAGATGATGCTTGCAGCTAAAGAAGTTTTGAGTTCACGGTGATGGTTTCTATCCACTCATGGGGTGTGATATTTGGATTACCTTTACATGTATCTCAAAACAGAATGTTGCACATCACTTCGCTGCTATGACCTCAAGACTTTCAACTCAGGAATATTTGAAAGTGATATTTGAACTTTTTGGGAAACAATGAATTCTTAACAAATTTTCAAACTTAATTATTGTCACCTAAACTTTAATCAGACTAATAATCCAAGTCAATACCACAACAGAAACTAAATTTCAAACTAACATCCGCACCGCACAAAGTTTCACAGCATTTGAAGTACAAAAACATAACAATAATTGAGGCATGTTGAAATAAGTAACAACACAACAACCATGACAGTCCAAATAGTGGCAAGCCTAATCCAAACTGTTTTTGAAATAGAATAATTAAAATTAAAATTAATGTCATAATCTAATTTTTAAATTTCCAAATAATAATAATAAATAAATAAATAATTTGAGAATTAGGTCAAGACAACACAAATTAAAGGTTTGAGGACTAATAAGGAGGAAATTATAAATTTGGAACTCAATTTGGCTAAAAATTAGGAGAATTGATAAGTTTAGGGACTTAATTAAACTTTGAATTAGTTTAATTAATGAAATCAGGGGCTTAATTGAAGAAATATCAAAGTTCAGGGTCAATTTGGTTCAAAATTACAAGAAATTAAATTTCATGGACCGAAGTGAATAGGCGCTAATACTGTGGGGGGGTTAATTCATTTTTTCCAAGGGTAATTTTGAAAGAATTAAAAATTGAGAAGTCAATTAAAAACTGAATTGATTAAATTTGAAACCAAGAACTATTTTGTAAATGACACCGAAATCCAGGGTCCAATTGCATTGATCTAAGGGTGAAATTAAAAAAAACAGAGAAAAAGATATTTTCAAAAATAAGAACTTGATTGCAAAACATCAGAACTTCAGGGGGCAAAATAAAGATGCCCATTTCAGCCGAAGAAACAACGTCATTCCAAGGAGGACTGATCATCCTCTTCCTCCTTAGAATAGAGGAAGCCATCTGAATGAAAAAAAAATAATGGTCTCTGTTAGATCCATCGAACACCATCAAATCCAAGCACATTATAGAACAAATGGTCTACCACAAATCCCAAAACTGATTCATTCCCCTTCACCCCCATGATGCGCCTTTGACATTAAGAAAACTCATTGCCAACAGTCTAACAATGGCAGGACTATTGGTGTCCTCATCCTACCTAAATATGGAGCCAATTCAATCTATACAAGATCACGATCCCAGGAAGATAAGGATCAAATTTCTCTTGAGGTTTGGCTCTATAAAAGCCAGTAAAACATAGAACAAAAGGACGGGAAAAAAAAAACAAAGGAGAGAGTCAGGGAAGAAGAGACACAAAAGAAAGAAAAAAAAAAACCAAAGTAGGGAGAAGGAAGACTAGAGAAGAAACAAACGAAAACAGAGGGGAAGAAAAGAGCATTGCCCAACTAGTGCGCCATTGCCATCGACTTTGTATCCAGCAAAACAGGTAAGTTTTTGTCTTCCCTCCATTTTGCAATTTTAATTACCTCCTCATTGTGCAAAGCATGTGTGAATAAATTCACATGTGTTTGCTGCTGCATGACTTGGTCACTAGCTCGTATGGCTGGGCTAGATGCAGCCCGTAAGAGACAAAAACTATTGAGACTGGGTTGGGCCTCGGCCTCAGGCCCAACCGACCCAATTTTATTTAGGCTAGGGGTGTGTTTGGCAAAACAGACCATTATCCCCTTTCTCTTTTTTTGATATTTTTTATTTTTGATATCTAGCTAAAAATGTCTTTTAACATATTAGAAAATTTTGAAAAACTTTGAGGACCCTTTTGGATTTATTTGTGGTCCCCTGCTTTTTTTTAACGATTTATACTGTGAAATGCAAATCTAGTATACAATACATATTTGTCTTTTCTTTTTTTTCTCTACAAAAATAATAAAAACATATATTTTGCTTTCAATTTAAATTTTATTGGGTTATTCACTAGCACAAGAGTTCGGAATATTCGTATTCACTAATGTTAGAATTAGGAATACCCTTGATGTTCACTAATATTAGAGTTAGGAATATTGACAATAGAATTGAAAATTATTCTGAACCTCAATATTCACTAACGAAAGTCAAGAATAACATACTTGTTTTCGTAATATTTACCAACACCAAAGTTTGAAAATATTTGTAGTTGAATATTCACTGATGTTAGAGTCAGGAATATTATAGGCAGACCATTAAAAGCATAATATAACAAATACTTAACAATTTAAGACAAAACCAGCAATACAGTCTACCTTTGGTAGGATGCTCAAAAGGTGATAATATCTTTCCTTTTGTATAACTAGTCTTGTACCATAGAATTTATGTTTACTAGTTAGGGTTCCTAGTGATTGTAATACTAGATGGTGACTCCTTAAATTATATATTTTCACCTCTAAAAATAAAATGTCAGATATCTATTCTTTTTCCCTTAAAAATTTAAAAGACCGTCGGCATGTCGGGTGCAATAATTAGTGTAATGAAGAATTTGACATGTATACAATTTATATAATGGAAAGAAATTGTTATTACTTATCTAACACCAACACAATTGCAATAGGAATATCAATTAAGACAAAAAAAAAATATTGAAAGATGTTAATTACGTAACAGTTTGTTAATCTATTGATAAATATAAGTCAAACATTATTTAACAAAATATTTAGATTTAACAAAGATAAAAAGATGGAGCCTAACCTTAAGGTTTAAGGTTTGATCTTTTTTCAAACATTAATTCTAGCCTTGCAAGTTTTCTTTTTTTATTTTTAATTGCTGCCCACATTTCCCTTCTATTTCTAGCTAAAAAACCTCGCTGCCAAAAACAACATCATTAATGGAGTAAAACTCTCTAATCTCCTCTTCTATGCTACACTCTTTTCTTTTTGCTAAAAGTGAATGTGCAATCACTTCTACTACACGCTATTACCCAATCGATCCAAGCATGTAAAAAGTTGTGACTCCCATTCCAGAACCTTTTTTTTTCTCACTCTTATGCGTAGATTATTGAATGGCTTTTCTTTTCCCACTACTACTATAATTTCTACTACTATTTGCAACATTAACACCAGCAACCATGTTACTAACATCATCAACAAAATTTGGTAAATTATCCTCCTCTAAATCTTCACTTCCTTTCTTGAGATTCAAATCCTCATTATTAGTATTCCTTAATCCATCTTCCCCCATCATCATCAGACAACATTCTTTTAGATGGAGCCTAAGCAAATTGTTCAATTGCAACAATGTTTGTAAATACAATATTATATTTACAACACATTATTGGCTCAATACTAGAATACCTAAACTTTCTAGGTCCTCTTTTTTCTGACAATAAAGAAAATAAATGATATTAATGAATCAAAATGAATGAAAGAAAATCTTAAACCAACTTAATGTAATTACAAAAACAAAAACCCTCTTAGCTTTATGGTAATGAGTCTAATCCTAATTATATAAGAAAATAAACACAAGAAATTGAATAGGTTGGAGAGTTGATTGTCTCGTCTTAAATCACATAGTTTAGCCTTTTTTACTTTACGAAGCATCACAAAGCAACAACCTAAACTGGTAACGCACAAATATATATGGGTCGCTGGATTAGAATCATTTTGCTTATTTTTTCCTTATCCTACAAGTTCACAGAAACCCTAACTCTGATATGAAACAATCCCTAAACTAATAATTCATGTATAATAATCCTATTCCATTTCCAACAAATACAAAATAATCCTAAAATTAATTTAAATAATAAAAATAATTCATGAAATATTTGAATTTATAGAAAATAATCTAATTTTTTTAAGAGAGGCCCTTGAAATTGTATGAATTTATTATTATCGTAAGGGACATCTTAATGAACTAAGAGTAAAAATATAAAATATAAGTTGCTATCTAGTTTTGAGTTTTTCTATTTTGAAAAGAACCCTAACACTATAAAGTAAAAGTCTAGGAAAAGAGATGGGACTAAAAACATGTAGAAACTAGTCTAAGCCAACCAAAAAAATCCTAGTAGCCTAAACTTATTGGTAGCCATAACCCAAGACATTTTTTTCCACTACCAAAATCACCTCAGTAATTCAACCTCTCTTTCAGCCCTCTAAATGTAACACAACCACCATTAACAATAAGAAGTTGTGTCGCCACCATCAACCATGTAACCCTATCCTCCTCACCAATGGCCCTGAAGAAATGTAACTACTACTCCCATCTCTATCTCAATAGTCGATCGCAAACACCACCTCAACCCCTTTCCTTTTCTATCAACAAGCCTAACCACTATTATCGTTCTCCTCTCGTAATCAATTAAACTTTACAGCCTAGATCTGACCCAAAAACTTTGTCATTACCTTCCCTCCTCATTTACCAAAACTAATAGTAATAATAGCAAAACCCGAGGGAGAGAAGAAAATAAGCCAAAACACTCTTTAACACCAATCTCCCACCTCGAGTAGCCATGGACTACACTACCAGTGGAAGCAGGAAGACAAGGAAAGAGAAGCACTCGATCTACCAACTCACATGCCTCCCCACATTATTGATGAGTGCAATGACACACCACAGTCCAAGTCATATTTCCACGAATGGTAGCCACACACAATCGTGAGCCAGTTAAATTTTCAACAAATTTTGAGTTATATTAATAACTTTTGGAGGTCAATTTCAACCCATAATGCATTGATTTTTTTTTTTCTAAATGATTTGTATTGCATCATTGGCTATATTAATTTACTTGTGTTGAATGAATTGTGTTACGTTATCAATTTTATGTGTGGATGTTTTATGTAGGGTTTGTTAACTTACAATGATTTATGTGATCCGTCAATTTAATGTGAGGATATGGATTTTTTTTATATAAAAAAATATGCTTGATGAATTTTCTAAACAAATAAGGATTTTTTATATATAAAAAATAAAAATAAAAATATTTATTTTTATATCAAAGAATCGACCACAGGATGATACACTTCTAAAATGGATCTTATCCTCAATAAGTCCAGACTTTTTTGTTTTCTAAAAAATATATAAATAAAGTTTTTTTTTTTTATCAAAGTCGACCTATGGATGGTGCATTCCTTGAAATTATCTTGACATTGAGAAGTCGAGACTTTATTTTTTCCATATAAAAATCAAAAGTTCATTTTGATTATATGATCAAAATTTATATAAACCATGTAAATATTGTTTTTAATATTTGTGTGTACATATTATTTAATCATGTGTGAAACACCTTGTGATTTGTTTCTATGATATACTTTTCCTTATCAATGTAAGTAGACTTTGGCCTGGTCAATAAGACACCACAAAGTTCTATTAAGTGAGAGTAATGGTCTTTGGACTTGCTTTATAACATAGACAAAAAAGATGGGTCAAAGCCCAACTAACCATTATCATCAATTTAGGTCTAACACCCATTTTCTAAAAGTGATGAGTATGTCTTATATCTCGGCTTAGGTCACAAATCATTATTTTTTAAGCATTGATAATAAATACACACATACTAATTTAAGCTAATTTCTTAGCACCTAGACATAATAGACACCTTTTATTATAAAAACAAATGTGAAACAACTTACTTTAGGTAAGATATTTTATGGTGCTTTTAATCTTGCTTTTAGCATAACTATCCCCTTACCTAGAAAATTTTGAATATGAGTTAAGGTTTCTAGTTATCATAAAAATAAAAATAGACGTTAATTTTGTTTTGTCTATTTTACCCTTATCAATCCTAAATCAACTTACCTGGATGTCTCTTGTGACAATTATTGTTATTAATTTTTTTTACTTAATTAATTCTAAAGGATATACAATATATTTAATAGTGAATTTCTTATGTGAAATTACACATTTAATTTTAGAAAATACAAGAGTAAAAATATTATTTTAATAATGAAGTGTTGGGTAATGTAAGTTTGAGACTTTAAGGTAATTTTTTTTTGTTAAAGTATAATTAGATTATAATTACAAACAAAAATAAAAGAACTAGCACATTTATTGTACTAGCTCTTATAGTTGTATACTAGTTTATTTCATGTGTTATCGTTGCGGCTTGGACCAAAACTTTTGGAATATAAAAAAATAATATTTTGATTGTTGGAAACATTTTAGCATTGTCATTAAACATGGTACAATGATTTAAATTTGAAAAATCTTGAACCAACTCTTTGCTTAGGTCGGGTTTTACATTAAATTATATGGGAGTTATCCTGACATGACCTTTTCAACTGAGTGCGTCCAAAGAAAAAAAAGGTCAGGTCCACCCTAGTCATTTTATCAAACCCACGACCCAGGTTATGGACTCCACCAGGTTGAATTAATTTTTTTATTTTGTAATATAATAAAAATAGAAAAACTTATTTACCACCAACCCAATATTGAATGATAAAATTCAATAAAAATCCTAAATTAAAAGATAAAATTGGTAAAAAAAAACTTGAAAGATAAAAAAAATAAATAAAATGAAGTGCTAATAAAAAAAAGTCGTGGGTCCACTACAACAAACCCCAAGCATGTTGGCTTAAGAGAAGCCCGCACACTTGGGCCAATATTTGTTTTTCTTTTTATAAGGAGTAGACAAGTGCCCCTTTTTTTTAAGAAAAAAATAAATAAATGACAGGTCGTTTGTCTCCTATTAAAGTGATGTCAGCGTCACTTGGCCCGCAACCTTCTCCTAATCAGCATCACATGTTAACCACTTAAGCTATGACAAGAATATGTTATCAAATGATTAAAATAATATATTAACCTAGTTTACTATTCATATGAATAGTTAAATTAACCTGAATTCCTTTAGTTATTTTGATAATTTATGGACACTGTGGATTGCATTATGCAATCAACAAAAGTCCTTTTTCCTTTGTTTTTGTTTTAGTTCTGCATTTGCCACATAACCATATCTTTTATATAAATATCAAGTAAGGTGAGTCGAAACTCTAGAATTTAACTCATAACAAACCTTGAGTCAACTTTTTCATAATAACAACTTCAACTTTTAACTTTTTGTCAAAAGCTTTCCAAAGTGACTTTGCACTATTGATTGAACTATAAATATCATATTGTGTATTGTTCAATATATTCAAGATAAAATTACAATATAAAGATACTAATATCCTCATTAATTTTTCGTATAGTTATCACAAAGAATTATAAACTAAATAAAAACTATACATATAAAGCCTTAATATTATTGTCAAAAAATCACAAAAAAATTAGACATTAGACAAGTGAGAAAAATATATTTAGTTTATAAACATGCAATATAATATAATATAATAAGAATATGACAACTTGCAATCATATTAAAAAGGCTAACATGTTTACTATATAAATATATAAAATTATGTTTACTATATAAATATATAAACTTGCTTAAATGATTGAATCACAATCCTAGCATGCATACTAATGTATAAGATTAAACAAAACCAAACAGGAAACTTACTTGTTAAAGCATTTAAAATTCATCAGGCTTTATTGTTGTTAATGATTAATTATTTATTTTTAAGACTTTATTGCTCATCACTTGGTGAAGTTGCCTTTCTTCTATATGCCTTACAAGATTCTAACAACACCACTTTTTTTTAGGTGCATTCCTAAACAAGGTCCAACGAATTGAGAAAATTACACTCAATTATCTCTCAACAAAAACTAAACCTAAGGTCTAGATGAAGAAGAAATTAAAAGGGAAAACAAGAGCTTAAAATGGAGGAGCAAAACTTGAAAAATTGGGTAGAAGAAGAGTTGACAATCTTGCAACAATATTGTCCAAAACAGTGCAAAAATACCAACTCGAAACTCTTCTTCTTCAACCCCTTTTAAAGAGAATTTTAGGAGCCTAAAGCAGCTATGGAACTCCCCCACTAACTTTGATTACCTAATATAAAACCAAAATTAAAATTGAATATTTTTTTAAAAAAAAATCACATGACTTTTGAATAAAATATATGTTCAATTACTACTAAAGTTTTGGAAAAAGGGATCAAATTCTCAATTTTATAAGTTGGACAAATCAATAGGTTGGCAAAATAATTCATCATGTACTAGGCCAAGCTCAATTTTCATTTGGCAAAAAATAAAAAAATAATCTTTTTTTATCCCAAAAAAACCATTTTACAATAAACCCAATTCAAAGCCTAGGCCAGCTCCGAAGGCTAAGCGCGCGCAGGGGGGTTTAGCTCAAAACTCACTTTACTTAGAACATCTTCCCTTTAAAAGTTTGGGTTTCTCTATATATCCAATTTTAACTTCTCATTTTTTCATTATATAAACACTAAGAAAATTTTGTTTTAGAGGATTTTGGGTTTCACTAAAACTTGTTAACCAATAGTTTTTTAAAATCAATTTTTTATTCACCTGTAATTTGTTTAAAGCATGTTAATATTCCATATCAAAGAGTTTATATTAAAGATTAAATTCCAACAAATTTTTTACATGAAAACTTGTATGCAACCATTACACACTTAATTTATATGTGATGAATATAACGGATCGATCTTACATGAATAAATAGGTGAAATTTCATCACAATTCTGCCATTGTATCTGTTTCTCTAAATTCATAAGCTTTTTTTTTTTTTTTTTTGTCGTTTTAAGTAGCATTATTCATATGGAGATAACTATATATCCGAAGTAAATTAACGTTGCAACACAAAAGACACCACTTTTGGCCAATAACGCTATTTAGATTTTAAGCCTATTTAGATAGATAATAAAAAAAAATACCCAAACAAGCTGGAATGTCCATATATATATATATATATATATATATGCCAAAGTATTATAACCTTGTATGATTGTTTTCTCCAACGATCTAATTCATTCTTGACCCACGGAGGACATCATAGAGACATGGACGAATAAGAAGTCAATAATTCCTATATCATTGCCATGCAATATGTGAAATAAATTTAAATTTAAATTTTATTAATAAGATTTGTTATGGTGCATGGAGGCTCGGAGGAAAAAAAAACGTTTATCCGTTGTGTTCAACTCTTTTGTCAATATGTAGCTCTCCTTTTTCTATGTTTTCTTTCTTCTTCTTTTTCGATTCCTTGGATCATGTAATAAAGAACAAGAGGATTCTTTTGACAATCATGCCCTTTCCAAGCATGCCCTAATCCACTAAATTATATATATATATATATATATATATATATATATATATATATATGATAGGATATAGTACCTTAATGAGTGAAAGCATAACCCTATCTATCTCGCTATCTTCTTGCCTCTTTTGCCCCAACCCGTCATGCTTTTAAGCGTGTTGGTGGCATAGAAAGCCTCTTTGCCGGCCGTCCCATTAACATTAAAATAATATTTTTTTCACTTGTTGACGTGTTGATCCATAATTAATAAGGTACTTATCTTAAATCACGTCTTAACGCGTACAAAGAAAAAGATCGCAACGAGCTTTTGGCCTCTCCACACGTGTCAGTTCTGTAGAAAATCTCCATTTGCCAGGAAAAAGCTGAGCCACTAGAAATGGAATCTTTCTGAAACCCCTGGTGGATGCTTCACACGTGTGATAACTGGGAGCGCGTGTGGTAATAGTAAGGAAATTCAGTGCATGTTTAGTACAGTGGTTTAAGTGTTTTTGTAAGATATTTTTTATTTAAAAATATTTTTTTTTATATTACCACATTAAAATCATTAAAAAAACAGCAAAAAATAATATTAATTTAATCATTTTTCATGCCAAATATACTTCAATACAATTTCAAATTGGAATGGGAGAATTAGAAAAAGTGGGTATCTTTCACTTTTATTTTTTATAGCAGACCCTACTTGAAATATGTTCTGACGTGGCAGAAAGCTATTTCTATTCAGTAGATGCTTGTTAGTTTTGTGGAGTCCAACTCTCGTGAGATGCGTAACATAAGTTTTTTGACGGATTAATAAACTTAGAATGGTTGGACTTAGATATAAATATAAAAATATATTTGATTAAAAAACAGAAATAAATACATAAAATAAGATTTTCATTTAAATAGTTTTATAATGAATTTTTATTCTTCCAAAACAACATAAATATGGAAACATAATATTTATATTTTTTCTTCAAATAATCTATATAATTATCATTATTATAAATATATATTTTATATGATTTAAAAATATTCTAAAGTGTAAAAGTTATTCGGTTATTATTATTAAAAAAAACTTTATATGTGATTATTCAAATTTTCGTTCACTTAAGTCTCTTTAATAATAAAAATAAATGGTTATTGATTAACTGATTTATTTAATAATAAAAATAAATGCTTGTTGATTAAATTTATATGTGATAATACATAATTAACATTGTAGCTTATACTTAATTGTTGTTATAGGTGAGATGAGGTTGTTAGTGTTGGACATATCTCATGGTTAGTTTGAAAAGTAAGAGGTCAAGTTTATTTGTTTTACGAGGAGAATCTCTAGTAGATTGTGTTGGGTTATACCAAATTAAACATTCAATATTAAATAAAAAAAATTAAGTTGATAGATGATGTCTCAAAATATAATTTATATTATTTTTTAATATATTCCAAATAAAAAAAAATTAGATTTAAAACTTGTATATATTCATCACTATCATGTATTTAATTTTATCAAATAAAATAGAAGCAGTGAGTTTCAAACCTATGAATACTTAATTAACAAGATTTTAATATTATATTACAAAATTATTTCAATTTAAAAATTTAAATTTTTAGATAATATATAATAATATAATTTATATTATCGTGGAATATATACAACTCGCTGTAACATTTATTTATTTGTACATATAAGTTTTGAGATATTTGATTAAATATATATTTGTAAAGGAAGTCCGTTTTTTTTCACGTTTCTCAAATATTTATTGTTTTCAACTTTTTATTGATAGAGTTTTGGTCTCTGGGCAATTAACATGTTTGCCTTGGTAGGCTTATTCCCTCTTTTTTTTTTTTTAATTGTGATATTACTATATCAGAAAGTATTTCAAAATAAAATTAATAATTACTAGATAAAAATATATCATATAAATAATAATTTATAAATCAAAGAATGTCGTGCTGTCACCAAAATCAATGGCGAAAATTTAAATTATTGATAAGAGATTAATAACTCTGTTTATTTTTATGTTTCAAAAATATTTTTGAAAATATTTTATTTTATTTTATTTTTTTCTTAACTTCAAATTAATATTTTTTTTAATATTTTTAGATCATTTTGATACGCTGATATCAAAAATAATTTTTAAAAAATAAAAAAAATATTATTTTAATACATTTTTAAATAAAAAACACTTTAAAAAATAATCGAAACTACACTGCCAAACATACTATATTTTCTTAACAAACCCGACAAATATCGCAAGTATAGGGGGGGATCACATTAATTTATTCATGATAAGATAAGAGAAATTAATACACCCCTCGTAATCAAAGAGAAAAAACCTTCAAAAGAATAATAGGTCAACATACGATTTCGTCCACAAAATTGGTCCCCCTCAAGCAAAATATCATGAGCGGGCAAGGTTGAGAAGAAGCTTTTTTCATTCACAGAGAAAAGGTTTTTGGTCCAAATTATTATTATTTACTTATATATATATATATATATATATATATATATATATATATATATATATATATTAGATAAGTTTCAAGGGTTAGCATGATGGTTAAAAAGAGCTATTTTATTTTTTAATTTTTTTAATGTATTAAATTGACGCAATGAGTGTGTTTTAATATTATTCAGTACTAAAGAACTTAATTAGTTTTGATTAAAACATAAATGGATCCAATAATATTTAATTAAATATCTCAATCACACCATATATAGAGAAAAGATCAGAAGTATCCTATTTATTCTACACTTTAGATTTAGTAAACCTCTTCATCAATCATAATATTTTTATGCTTTTTTCTAAAAAAGAAAAGAAAATAGATAAAGGTTCTAGCTAGTATTAATAGCTTAAAAAGAAAATTAGTTCGGATATTTATAATTAAATAATAATAATAAGAGGAGGAGGAGGAGGAGGAGGGAGGGGGAGGGGGATTAAGGAGGGACAAAGCGGACATTTGAAAGAAATGGAAAGGGGGTGGCTGACTAGGACTGAAACGAAAAAGAGTGCTAGGAAGAGAATCAAAAAGAGAAGAAAGAGAAAAAAAATCTTTCCTTCAAGGCCACAAACAAAACTCCTGGCTCAGAATTACTCTTCTTGCTTACGTGGCACCACCCACCTGCAAATGGATCAAAAACGGAGAACAAAAACTTTTGACACCAAAAACTTAACACTAGTGTCAGATCTCTTTACACACTTTCTCTCTCTAAAAATACCAACTCTCTCTAGAAGCTTACAGTTTTTTTAGTTGAAAAAAAAAAAAAAAAAAAGACGCAGAGAGCAGCAGGCAGAAATGTTGGAGCCAAAAGACCCGGCTATTAAGCTGTTTGGGAAGACTATTCAAGTGACAGAGATCTCTTCTATTACCACTACAGATAATGATGATAGTCAAGATCAAGACCGTCCATCTTGTGCAAGCTCTTCTCTTTATGACACCGATACTGATAATAATAAGAGAGATCATGGAGAAGAAGATATAGAAGCTGATGATAAGGTAAATGATTATTATTTGATTGGTTTATGAGACTTTGAGAGTGACCCATTTCTTAGAAAGTCAAAAGAATGAATGGGTTCTTCTTAGTTCTTGCTGAATTTGAAATTCACTTGCTTGCTGTTTTGGTTTCTAAACGCCAGTGTTTGACTTGTTGTGCTAATTATTGATTTGGTTCAGATGGCAAGTGTGTTTCAATTAACTACCTAGATAACAAGTGTGTTTCAATTAACTACCTAGATGATTCGCAGAATTATTATATTTGATTTGTGGATTTAATTTGTTTTTTAAGGGGAAATTTTGATTTGTTGCCTTTTTGTGTTCTCTCTCTCTCTCTCAAACCAACTTCTGTATTCTATTTTACCGTCTGGATTTTGGGTGCTGAATTGTTAGATCCCAGTAGTATAATTTCTTCCTTAAGTATATCTTTGAAAACCCATTTTCCCCCAAAAAAAATCCTTTTTCTTGTATAAAAAGTTGTTGGTATTTTGAATTGTTCCTTAAAAGGCTTTCTGCAATCATTTTTTGCAGTTAATTTTCAGTTTGACTTTTCTTGATAGCTCATCTAACAGTATTTCCTTGATTCATCTAAATAAAGGGTGGAAAAAAGGAGTGTGCTTGATGCTTGTGGTTGAAATTTCATACCACCATCCATGCTTACTGTCTACCTAACCTAGCCCAGCCTCCTTGTAGAGGTTTCTGTCAATTTTCCATTACTTAAAGTACACATGATTAGTGGTGCTTACTTTTAATTTAGGAGCAGCTTAGATCAATATACTTCTGGCTGTAGATTCTCATAAAAGTGATCAGCAAAATCTTATTTCATCTTCTAGTTTATCATTTTGTAATTCTGCTCTATTCAGATTTACATAGATTGTTGGGGGGGGATAGGTTTCTTTTACCATTCTGACCAATCAAGTGTGTCGAAACACAAATGCTCATCATTTCTTGGTTTTGTTATTTTGAATGAGAAATGCATCAACCTTGTCATACAACAATATCCTCTCTTGCCATATCCATATTGTCCGTGTGAGTAATCGAGTTGTCAATGGGAACAGCATCTAGTTTAGGGTTAATGGTTCAAGGAAAACAATGTCACTGACCCCAAACTGCTATTAAATGGAGGAATTGAGATAGGATAAACCTCATTTCACATTCTTATTCCTCTTCAAAGTTTCTCAAGAATCTAGTGTTTTTACTTGTATTTATTAATTGTATTATGATCAATTCAGGACTCGGTGGAAAAAAGCTTTACTGAGAAAGAGGAAGATGGAGTTTCACCCGTGGCTACTGAAGAGCCTTCAAATCCAGATGCAACCTCAGGGACAAGTGAAAACCCTAAAACACCTTCCATTGAGAAAGAGAGTGAAGGATTGAAAACTTCAAGGACAGAACAAGAACATAGTGATACAAGTAATTCGCAAGAAAAGACCCTGAAAAAACCTGATAAGATCCTTCCATGCCCCCGCTGTAATAGCATGGACACCAAGTTCTGTTACTACAACAATTACAACGTGAACCAACCCCGACACTTCTGCAAGAATTGTCAGAGATATTGGACAGCTGGGGGAACCATGAGGAATGTGCCTGTGGGTGCTGGTCGTCGCAAAAACAAGAACTCAGCTTCTCATTATCGTCACATAACCATTCCTGAAGCTCTTCAGAATGTTCGAGCTGATGTTCCAAATGGAGTCTACCATCCTTCAATGAAAACTAACGGAACAGTGCTAACCTTTGGCTCTGACACACCTCTTCATGAATCAATGGCTTCTGTATTGAACCTTGCAGATAAAACAACACTGAATTGCACAAGAAACGGGTCTCATAAACCTGATGCAGTGAGGATTCCAGTTTCTTATGGAAGTGGAGAAAACGGTGATGACCATTCTAATGGATCTTCAGTCACAGTGTCAAATTCAATTGATGAGGCAGGCAAAAGCATGTCGAAAGAATCAGCTATGCAGAATTGTCAGGGCTTTCCCCCTGAGATACCATGTTTTCCTGGAGTTCCCTGGCCTTACCCTTGGAATTCAGCTCAATGGAGCTCCCCATTACCCCCACCTGCCTTTTGCCCTCCCGGTTTTCCCATGCCATTCTATCCTGCAGCAGCATACTGGGGTTGCACTGTACCAGGTGCTTGGAATATCCCTTGGCTTCCTCAGCCATCTTCTCCAAAACAAAACTCCTCGAGCTCTGGCCCAAACTCTCCAACCCTAGGGAAACATTCAAGGGATGAAAACATGCTCAAATCTAGCAACTCTGAAGAAGGGGAGTCGGCAAAAGAAAATAACAGTGAAAGATGCCTTTGGATTCCAAAAACGCTCAGGATTGTTGACCCAGGTGAAGCTGCAAAAAGCTCTATATGGACGACTCTGGGGATTAAGAATGATAAGCCTGACTTGATTGGTGGGCGAGGACTGTTTAAGGCGTTTGAATCAAAGGTTGAAAAGAATCATGAAGCCGAAACCTCTCCAGTCTTACAAGCTAATCCTGCAGCATTGTCTAGATCACTCAAATTTCAGGAGAGCTCGTATTTTGGGTAGCTTTTAACTTAATACATGTTCCAAGTTGTGGAAACAGATTCTGGTGTTTCAAATTTACAGCTTTATAAACCGAAGGTTCACAGTTCAGTCGCTGGCCTCGTTTGTCAATAGTATCTTGCAGTGAATCTATACGAGGAAAGAGCATAGGAGAAGAGAACTATCCTAGTTAGCAGAAGTAGCCACTGAAGTATTTTTCTTTTTGTTGGATGCAGTCCAAGACGATGCTTTTTGTGTCCAGTTAGATGGTTTGCCAAGTTAATGTACATATTTATATATGAAATAGTGAGAGACTGAGAGCTTAGCACAGAATTGAGTTTGTGCACCATAAATCCCATTTGTACTAAAATAAATTTGGGAATGGAAATCCAACTTGTTTATACTGGCACTACATCTATACAGGGAAGACTCCCATGTTTAGCTCACCCCTAGATTGTTCAGTGCAGGCATATTCTATGCTAGCTCTTTTTGGAAGCTCTAGAGATCAAGGCCTCATGATGAATATATGATACAAACCAAACCAAGTTAGGTTGGAATTTATTCTCTTAAAATATTTGCTCGATCGGGTATATCTCTTAAATCATATATCGGAATGAATTGAAATTTTACAATGAGATACTAGACACATGAAAATATAATTTGGTAAATTTCCAAGTCAAATGGAGTTCGAGAACATATTATTTCAAAGGATTGAAGTTACTAGACAAATCTTGTTAATCTGTCAGACTAGATATTTGTGTATTATTTGGAACATATCTAGAGTTACAAGTGGATGTTTGTTGAGATCAAGTTGGGCTAGAAACTAGACATTTTAAGATTTCCAACCTTATATAGTAGGCTTAATATTTCAATCAGACGAAAGAGAATGATGTACTTGAAGTTAGGACTGAAAATTTATCAAGAATATGCGAAAATTGGAGATTCAGGCTATATGAAAAAAATTTAGCATGAAGACTATTTTTTTATTATCTTATTTTATTTATTTAATGTTGAATTATTATTTCATTTTAGGTTCGTTCTGACCCACTAGACAATGTTTAGGAGTTTATTTCATTATTGGACTTATGTTAATTGATTATTAGTTTAAATTCATTAACTTGCAACCTAAAAGAGGTCCACTAGAGTTAGTTAGAGGAGAATATATTTTGTTTTTTTAGTGAAAATTGTAACAGCAAGTTGGAGAATAAACGTGAGTTTTTTTTTTTTGTTTATTTATGACAAAACAACTTTTCTTTACAGGGACAAGATCGTATATTGACTTATCGAAAAATAACTGACTTCATGGTGTCATTCGCATACTTAAGGTTTTTAGATACAAGGTTATTTTTGAGTTGAAGTCTTTTTTCAATAAATTTGATTCTTAGATACATGGTTAACTCTAGGTTAAATTTTTAGCTTTTCAAATTATTATCTACTTTATTAAAGGTTACTTAACTACAGTGATCAAAAGTTTTGCATCAATCAAGATTCACAAATTCTAAATACCTTAAGAAATAAATACCAAATTAATAATGTCAACAATGATCAGCCCAACCATCACGCAGTTGCTGATAAAATAATGCAGCCTTTTGATAACAAAATCAGGCGATAGATTTAAAGATTGATCCTTTGTTCATTTCTATTGAAAAAAATAAAATAAAAAATCCAAGGATACAGTTAAATCGGATTGAATAAAGACAGAGAAGTTGATGAAGGCCCTTCAGATTTCAATTGTTATCGGAGAAGGCCAAACACCCTTGCTTTTCTTTATAACAGAGAGTCCTACCAAACTAGGTAGAAAGTTTAGCATAAAAGTTATTTCCATTTCTTGTTGCTTTTTCTTTCTTTTTTTCCTTCCTTCTTTATGTTTCTTCTTTGATATGCTTATATTATCTATCATGACAAGAAAAATGACACATAATTTGGGATCCTCTTAACCCTATACCAAATAAACAAGGGTTCTTATAGTAGAAATAATTAAGCAACTTAAGGTTAATCATTTAAGGCCTAAAATAATAATAATAAACTATCCCCTTTTTGGGTTCGATAATAGAAATATTTTACTTTTATGTATGTTTCCTTTCGTTTATCAATGATTCAGAAAAACAACAAAAACAAGGTGACTCTTCCATACTCCCTTAATTTTGAGTTTTTGTAAAATTGGATACCCCATTTATCTAAATTAAGGCTATCAATTTCATCATGTTATGTCCAGAATAACTAATATATCTTGCACCAATTTAAAAAACAGAATAATCTAAAACAAATTTCATCTCATTCAAAACTTAGGTCATTCCAGTTTTGTTTTGTATATTTTGTTTCATGAATAGTGTTTTTTTCCTCTTGAGTCGTGAATTAGGAGGGTTAACCTGAGTAGATCCAATATGTTATAACTTTTATTTTTTTTTAAATACCATCTTGAAATTTTTAGTCAATTAAAAAGTGTGGATCCTTTCGTGCACTAATTAAATACTATACTTCAAAACTAATCATTCCAATTAAAAAACAAAAACACAAACACAAACAAAATTGATAACCTTGATTTAAAATATAAGTATTGATGCATTTTATGGATCCTTTGGTGCACTAACTAATCTTATACAATAATTTAATGATGTCATTGCCAAGTAATTAGCTTAAATCCATGATATGTTATAAATTAATTATCATATTATTGGCAGCCCTGTGAATTTACTAGAGATGGTTTGATCCATCAAAGTCAAACCAATGTCTTATTATATATATATATATATGGTAGTAAAAACCATCATAGATAGATATTGTGTGTTTTTTTTTTCCGGCAAAGGGTGGCTACGATTCCATGAAGCACGTGATGGCATGAGCTGTTAATGGGACCCAATGCACGTGATGCCATTAAGCTTCTTGACTTTCTCCCCCCAGGCCACTTTAGATGAAGGGAAGTGAAGGCCGTAATTTATAATGCTCAAAGAAGTTTTCATTTCTCTGGTGCTGAATTCGTTCAATTTAGGCATTGTTAAATTCTGGTCCCTAGATTTATTATATCCGCCTTCTCATTTTACGCTTTTATTTAGTATTGCATTCCAAACATATATGGATTAATTTTTTATATATATATATATATATATATATATATATATTTTTAAATTATTTTAATGCGCTGATATAAAAAAATAAAAGAATATTATTTTAATATATATTTTTAAAAAATACTTTAAATAACAACCATTAGCCCTAGCTAGTGATTTTAACTCTTAACGTTATAGATGGGAGCCGGGGACCTCCCACAAGTCATGATAAAATCACACACTTGAGAGAATCTTGTGGTTCTTCTTTCCCTTCATGAATTTCCAGCTCTTAATTGTCTTGGGTGGTGGCCCAACTAGTAAGAGTCCATGAATGGACCTCCAATCACGTCACAAATTCCTTTACTTTCCTTTTTTCTTTAATAACATGAAAAATTCTTCTAGTAATAATTGAGGAAAACATGTAGTTTATGGTGAGATTTTATCAAGGAGTAGTAGAGGTGCTATCTTCTTATATATTCTCCAAGATTTGTGTCCCTGACAGGATTCTTATTCATATGTTCTTGCTTGTATACAAATATTCTTATTAGTGTATTTGATATAGAAAGTTTTAACCCAATATTTTACATTATTCTTCTTAGACCTAAAACTACTCGGTGGGTAAACTTATTGACCAGGGACCTTGCCCGGTCCCGGTTCAGGTTAGTGAAAAAAAATAGTGTTTTTTTAAAATTAAAATGATATTATTTTCTAAAAAAAGAGAGATTGGATGCTCACTTTAATTGAATTTGGTTAGGATTTGTAAACATTAAAATTTTAAAAGTATAAATCATGATTCAAACACTTTAAGGTGTAAGTTGGTTGGTTTGGGCTCAAAATAAATTATAAACCTAGAGTAAATATATTTCATGATTCTTATTTAAAAGGTATTTCAAGTAATTTCTATATTGATTTTTTAAAAAAATTCCCTTTAATTGAAGGACATTTAATAATAATTAATTATAGAGGGAGAAAAAGAATGGAGTAAAAATATAAATACTTGAAATCCCTTTTAATTAAGTCGGAAGACAAAGTTCACAAAGAATGGAAATGATCAAATGTGTTTACTTTCAAGTCAAGTCAAACAAAGACTTCACATGAACAAAACTTTCAAGCTTGTGGAAGATCTTTACATCCAAAGCAAATATTCATATCCTTTTAAAGTCCACAAAGAATGCAAATGATCAAATTTCTATGCTTTCAAGTCAAATAAAAACCTTACATCGACAAAAGAATTCATGCACAAGAAGTATACACTAAAGATTTTCCAATTATTTTTGTACCCAAATTAAATATTGTAATTTTTTCCCCATCACTAGTGTATTTTAATATACAAAAATGTGTGTGTATGATCGGTCTTACAACTGGCAGGACAAGTTAAGTGCTTGGAAGCCTCTCCCTTCTCAGCAATTAGCTTTCATCGAAGAAGCTCGTGCTAGCTAGCCTTCTTGTCTAAACTCGTTTGACAGAGTTATCATAGAATTTGACCAAGAAGATACTTGGCGTTAATGACCTTGAATATCTTATATGCATTGCTAGCTTTATGTGTCGACTTGGACGAGGTGAGAATTTGAGTCTAGCAAGGAAGGAAAGTAATACCTTTAAGCCTGCTGTAATGCATGAGTTGAGGAAAGGGAGCTCAGTCAGATTCAATTGACCGAGACTGGCCTTACTTTGCTGTGATGAAACAACTTTCTTTACACTTGATGGCTTGGAATATGATTATACGTCTAGATGGGAAACAAGAAATAGATTAAAAAAAAAAAAATAGTTAGGTGACCGGTACATAGTATGATCCATTAACCTTAGGTCTTAGGTCTTGACGCGGATGCATTATTAATGGGTACAGACATTGGACTTCAGAGTCTTGGGTTAAATGTGGTTACAAGACCAAAGTTACTTGGATCTGGCGCCCTGTTAGCCCAAGCAACTTGAGTTTAGAAGGGAATGTAAAACCCAAGTTAATAACGACAATAACAACAACAACGATAACAACAACAAAATTTATATTTGTTTTTCAATATTAATATTTTTTTGTCAAATATATTAAAATGATTTTTTAATAATATCAATTACAATAAAAATAACAATATTTATAACACAAATAATAATATTTTTAATATTAATAATTTTAATTATAATAAAAATAGTAATATTTATAATACAAATAATAATATTAATACTTTTAATTAGAATAAAAATAATATTATATATAACATAAATAATAATATTTTTAATTATAATAAAAATAGTAATATTTATAATACAAATAATAATATTTTTAATATTAATATTTTTAATTAGAATAAAAATAATAATATATATAACACAATTAATAATATTTTTAATAATAATACTTTTAATTATATATATATACATATATATATATATAAAAAAAACACAAAGAATAATATTTTTAATATTAATAATTTTAATTATAATAAAAACAATAATATTTATAAACCTAAAACCGCAGAACCTTGGGTCCTGAAGCCGGAGCCAAGAAAATTGGATCCTGACACAGGACCCATTAACCGTAAGTCCAGATGACAGACCCAAGAACCATAGGTCTTGATGCCGGATCCAAGAAAATTGGGTCTTGACGCCGAAGCCATTATCTTTGGACCTGGACGCCAAACCCAAAAGCCATGCGGACCTTACAACCTTGGGTCTGCACGCCGGACTCATTAGACTGGACCCAAACTCCGAACCTACTCTACTTTGAGTTTACAATGAACTAAATCCAATCTATTAATAAGATTAGAAAAACTAATTTCATGGAATTAAGTATTCGTGTTTATTTTGTTAACATGGATAGGAATTTGATTAAAGAAAATTAAGAAAGGCTTCGACATCTAGCTTAGGATCTAACGAGGATGCAATAAATTTCTTTATATTCTGAACGGGCTAACATGGGAAGGGCAAAATAAAAAATTAACAGAGAAACTAAGATCTAGAATTTGCATCTAAAATGGTGGACAGCTGGCACACTCACCTTCAACAATCGATCATTAGATCTATTACCTTTAATACTCCTTCTCTGAATAAAAACTTTAAAGTAAAATTAGGCAACTTGGACTGACAAAAGAAAAATAGTCGAAATAATAAAAAATAATCCATATCTAAAGTATAGAAAAGAGAAGAAAAATGCAGAAGGAATGATGTCATTGATGAAAGCTTATGGAAAAATCTTTAAATAAAACTACAGAGAGAGGGAGAAGAATTTTAAATCAACAATGTTTTGTTAGAAAAATTACAGTATTTTTTCAACATGCAGAAGGAATGATGTCATTGATGAAAGCTTATTGAAAAATCTTTGAATAAAATTACATAAAGAGGAAGAAGAATTTTAAATTAATAATATTTTGTTAGAAAAGCTACAGTGTTTTTTTTACATGCAAAAAAAATGATACCATTGATGAAAGCTTATGAAAAAATCTTTAAATAAAACTACATAGAGAGGGAGAAGAGTTTTATAAACTTTTCTTTTAATTTAAGTATCTGATTTAATTAGAGTATTGGATATTTATTTACTTATTTATTATTTTTTAAGTAGGAACATATATTATGTAATTTATAATTATGAAATAAAGACAAGTTTTATTAAAAGGAAATGATGTACGAAATGACATAATTATAGATTTTTCCATTTTTTACTGTAGTGGATATTATAGAGGTGGGAAATCTGTATTATTTTAGGAAATGATAAATCACCGGACAAAATAACATAATTATATAAAAAAATTATTTTTTATTTTTTATTCTTGAAATATTTATTACTATCCACTTGATTTATTTATATTATTTTTTTATTCTTATCTTCATTCTTTTATATAGTTTTTATTGTAATTTTTTTATTTTTTAATTATATTTATTTTTAGAAAAAAAAAATACAAAGACTAAAAGAAAATGTTGTTTTACGGTAGCAATATTGTCCTATTTTTCTAATCATTAAAGAGTAACTTGAGATTTTACACGTTTTTATTAATAATATAATCTTCATTTTATTTTATTACAGGTAAGTATCAATTTTTTGATTCACTGTTATATCTTTTACTTAATGTAAAAAAACAGGATAACTGAACCATCAAATCATTTTAAGTGGAATCACCTTTTACACCAAAAATGACTGAATAATAATAAATAATAAATAATAATAATAATAATGGAGAAAAGAGGTCGGCCAAGCCCATAGTATACCCCACCAAATCATTCAAGCATCATTAGTCCAAGCCCACTTCATATCAGCCCTCGTATGTGACCACCAAAAATGATTCTCTCTCTCTCTCTCTCTCTAACTAACGTGTATGACCTTCTCTTTATTTCTTTATTTATTTATTTACTTCTAAACCAAAACATAAATAAACAAACAAACCATAAGCGACTGTGATAGATTAAAAAAATCAAAACGAAAGGGCTGGTTAATGACTCTTCTCTGCTTCTTCTTGGCTTGGCAACGTCATAGCCGGCCAGCCCTGTTAAACCCATTTAATTCAATCCAAAAACACTCAGCTAAAGATTGATTCCTTTTCCTTTTCCTTTTGTGGAATCATTTCAGTCTTAACTGAGATTTACGGTCTTCTCTAATCATTTGTTGCTGGAGAGACACCCACATATAGGCACCGACGAGTTTGCTGCCTTTTGATCTTCAAGAGTAGGTGAATTTCTTGATCTTTTCGATTTTTTACGAGGTGGGTTGATCTGAATTTAGCTCTAGATTGGTGGGTTTCAATTGTTTTTGTGATCTGGACTGTTTAAGATTGCTGGGTTGGCGTCCTCTTTACTTTTCAAAAAACAAAATTATTGGGTTTGATTTGAGATGGTCTATTTCCATAGCTCAATCTCGGTCTGCAACTCATTTGACCAATCATCAACAGCTTCCATGGCAAATTCTGTGAATTCCAGTGAGTTTAATCCAAAATCAAGGCACAACAATAATCATGTGCACAAGAATAGGAAGACAGTGAATGGCTCCAATTGTAAAACTATACCTGTTTGTGATAGATCTCAATCAGCTGTTATTGATGTTGTGATCTTGATAGCTGTCATTGGTGCTTGTGGATTCTTGTTATTTCCTTATATCCGGATTGTAACTCTTGGTTTTATTGAATTTGTTGCTGCTATTCATTATGTGGTCAAAGAGGAGGTTATGAGAAATCCAGTGATATACGGATCTATAGGGATTAGTTCTTTATGTGCTGCAATAGTTGCCTGGATAGTGATTTTGTGTGCTGCTAGGAAATGTGGGAATCCGAACTGCAAGGGCTTAAGGAAGGCAGCAGAATTCGATATCCAGTTGGAGACCGAGGAGTGTGTAAAGAATTCTGATGGTACCTTGGTGAAAGATGGACTGAAAAGGGGCCTTTTTGAATTGCCTCACGATCACCATCGCGAATTGGAGGCTGAATTGAAGAAGATGGCACCAACTAATGGAAGAGCTGTTCTTGTGTTTCGAGCAAGGTGTGGATGTTCTGTTGGAAGATTGGAGGTTCCGGGACCTAAGAAGACAAAGAAGATCAAGAAGTAGGATGTTACTTTTGTTGTTAATTCTATAGGGATGATACAACCAATAAAAGAGTAGAGTCAAAATGGAGAGAAGTGCCTTCTCCAATGGATCTTCTCAGAGCTACTGTGTACTTAAATAAGCTCATGGAAATAAGTTGTAAGGGATTATATATACATTTGGTTATATTGGAGAATATAAGAATCCTTTCTTTCATCAACTTGATAAAATATTCCGTTTCTTTATTCCTGTATTTGGTTCTCCATTTTTGTTTTGAAATAGTCGTTGTTGCAGTATATAAAATCTCGTTGAAATATGGTGATTGTTCTAGGTTAACTTTAACCCATTTATTGTTGAACTTGATATTTCATAATTGGCGTGATCTTATTATAAACTAGCTGTTGTTGAATAGGTCTGATAAAAGTAAAGTGCAAAGTTGTGTTCTATCATTTTCCCTTTGCATGAGTGATGGTTCTGCAATTATGTGCTTTGGAATCTATGAATGATTATGTGATGGCAAATCATAAAACTTTGGGCAATGATTGCATAACATGGAGCTTTCTAAATGTCAAGAGTCATCGAAGACATGAAACTTCTGTTCTGCACACTGAAGTATAGATTTTGCATGACATCAAGCAATAGTTATTTCACTGTACCATACAAACTTCAAAATTCTAAATAAGTTATTGCAAATAGTTCTGCATATATATTAGCCATTCAACTCTACCATACAGATTCAAGATTCTAAATAAGTTCGTGCAAATAGTGCTCTATCTATATAATAGATAAGTAAATTTTGGAACTTGAAAAGGATAGGGGTGGCGGTGGGGATGGGGGTGGGTTACAGAAGCAAGGCTCTGCTCAATAAGTAGATGGTCTATAGCTCCTTTTTCTTTATTTGGTGTTCGATGTGATTTTTAGACTTGGCATGGCAATAGGAAATAAAGAATTAACAAATTTCTCATAGAAAGGTTTTTTCAGTTGGCTTGTGAAAGCAATGTTGTGTGCCTGAATTAATTGTAGGCCCTTGTTGGCAACAAGGAGTTGGCTCTTCTGCAATGTTACGGGGGTATGGTGTTTACCTACCCGACAGGGAAGGTTCTTTATCTAGTCTGTGAATATAATTCCTTTTTTGGGTCGGCAACAGAAAGGGGTTTTTATTGAGCTGAAAGGACTTTTTCTCAAATATATTTTATCATTGTTATTATTTCGATGACACCTTTTTCTCTTAACCTGGACGAAAGTTTTAAATTGCCTCTCATCTCTTCCATGTGAGCCACTTACAGTTGAAGAGCACACTCTTAGAGTTTGATTTATTGGTTCACGTTGTTTTTTCTTTGCAAAAGAGATACAAACTTGTCTAAATACAATGATTCTCTGTTGCAACTTGCAAGTATCCTATAGCATCACCAAAGAGGAAATTTAGGTGCACTTGAATTTTGATGGTATTTGTTTTAACTTAAGAAGAAACTAGCTAAAACTTTTATTGATGCGAACCTCCGATCATACGGTCATAATACCCATATGCAAGAAAAACAAATCTGGAAAAGTCAAAGAATCAGGTTTGATATAAGTGTGACATAAAGATTACTGGAACCAAAACATCAATACAATTGGAATGAATCTCCACCCAAGTCATATCAATTCGCGAACAAGAAGTATAAAGAAGACACTTCAAGGTCAGTTTTATCTTAATAAGTCAAATTTGTTTTCTGTTCCAGTAAAGAGAAAAGTTTTGCATCGTGCAAAACATAAGTTTATTCAAAACATTATGGTTTCAAAAGCTAAAAACCTAAGAACAAGCAAAATAATCTTATTTATACTAGGTAGAAACGTCCTAAACTAGTTGGAAAAATAATAAAAGAGTTACAAATAGAATATGAAAAAGAATCATAAATCAACTAGAAAACTAATATATTTCCTTATTGCAAGGCCTTGCTGAAATCAGATTGACTTGAAATCTTAAAATGATATAAAACAGAATCTCTAGAAATGTCTAGTAAAATTTCAATTCGATCTAATGGTTGAACAAGAAATTATGCTTGTTAGGATAGAACTGTACAATAGAAAAAACCAGCCAAAAATCCTTCTAAGAAAAGGATTTTGGAACATTAAAAGAATCATTACCACACTTGAAAATTATGTTGTTGCCCATTAAAGATCCTTGTAGAACTAGAAAACTCCTAAAAATAAGCTATTGAATATCCTTGCATTATGAGAAAATAATCCTCTAATCTATAAGTCAAAAGGCAACAAATAACAAAATATGTATTGTATTTGCTAACCTGTATCGTGATATCTTTTAGAACTCTGATAGACCTAAAATTTTAACCTAATGTAGAATAAGTTTTTCTGTAAAATCTTGGTAAACGTTCAACCTAGTCCAATGGTAGGATTGAGAGTTATGCTCGATAGCGTAAAACTAGATAGTAAGCACAATTACATTAGAATCTAAATTTCTTATTAAACCCTTTCTTGGATCATATCATTCCTTCTCTCTTTAAGATGATTCATCCTTGAATTACTAATAGGTATAATGAATGTTTCATAAGCCTCTAGTTTAAGTCTTTGGAGCTCTTTTCTTCCCAACACTATTAGGGCATTTGTTAACCCAAAAGACATCACTAGAAACTCGTAACGTCCATAACAGGTCTTGAAAGTAGTTTTTTATATATCCTAATCCTTAATCCTTAACTAGTGATACCTAGACCTCAAATCTATCTTGGAAAAGACTTTGGCACCCTTCAATTGATCAAACAAATCGTCTATCCGTAGAAATAGGTACCTATTCTTCATGGTTAGCCTGTTCAATTGATGGTAGTCAATGTACAACCAAAGGGTACTATCCTTCTTCTTTATAAAGAGTACTGGAACTTCCTAGGGGGAATTGCTAGGTCGAATGAATCTTTTATCCAATAGTTTTTATAGTTGAACCTTCAGTTCAACCAATTCCACAAGTGTCATCCTATATTGGGATTGTGCTATAAAACTGGTTTCTAGGAAATTGTTAATTAAGACTTCAATCTCTCTGACGGGAGGCAATCCAGGTAATTCCTTTGGAAACACTTCCGGGTATTCCCTTACAATAGGAATATTGGCTAGTTCCACACTCTCTTTCTTTGTTTCCTTCACATGGGCTAAGAATACGTGACGTACCTTCCTAATCAATTTCCCAGCCGTCATGATGAAAATTAAACAACTTGGAACTACTTTTCTCTCTCCCTTTAATACTACCCTTTTTCCACTTGTACCTTGAATTGTCACCATTTTGGTGAAACAATCCACTTTTGCTCTATATTTACTCAATTTATTTATACCTAAAATCACATCATAGTCATATAACTCCAAAAGCATTAAATCTACCCTCAATTCTAACCTTTATATATATAGTTTTACCGCTATAAACATTATCAATAAATATGTATTCCCCTAGAGGTGTACCAGCCATTATCCCCATATTTAATTCGCTTGGCAATACATGCAATTTATCTACGATTCGATATGCTATAAAAGAATGACTAGCTCCAGGATCAATTGAAGCATAAACTTGCATTGATTCTAACTGTAATGTACATGCCACTATGTCAGGTGCAGCTCCCACATCCACTGTTATTAAACCAGGCCCGACCCAGCGGGTCGACCCGGTGGCTGGACAGATCCGGGTTTAATAAAAGACTGGCTGTGGCAACAGCCCGGCCAAACCCGGGCGACCCGGGCGAGACCCGGTTTTTTTTTTTTTTTCAAATGTGGGATTTGAAACCCATTAATATATATACTCTATGTTCCCAAGAAAAAAAGTCATATTTTTTCTATGTGGGATAAAAAACCTTTTGGTTTAAATACTTCAACTTAAAAGGATAACATAGTATCTTTTCAATGTGGGATTTGAAACCCTTTCATATATATACTCTATGTTCCCATGAAAAAAACCATGTTTTTTCAATATGGGATAAAAAAACCTTTTGGTTTAAATACTTCAACTTAAAAGGATAACATAGTATCTTTTCAATGTAGAATTTGAAGCCCTTTCATATATATACTCTATGTTCCCATGAAAAAAGTTATGTTTTTTCAATGTGGGATTTGAAACCCATTAGTATATATACTCTATGTTCTCAAGAAAAAAATCATGTTTTTTCAATGTGGGATAAAAAACTTTTTGGTTTAAATACTTCAACTTAAAAGGATAACATATTATCTTTTCAATGTGGGATTTAAAACCCTTTCATATATATACTCTATGTTTCCATTAAAAAAATTATGTTTTTTCAATGTGGGATTTGAAACCCATTAGTATATATACTCTATGTTTCCAAGGAAAAATTTATGTTTTTTCAATGTGGGATAAAAAACTTTTTAAAATATTCTTTTCAACTTCATAATATTATAATCTATATTTACATGGATTTTTTCATATGAAATATTAAAACTTTAATTTTTTTTTAATTTTTCCGGGTTAATCCCTGTTGACCCGAGTTGACCCATGAAACCCGGGACCCGGCCCCTTGGCCGGGTTAACCCCCGGGCCGGGTTTAATAACTATGCCCACATCCTCTTGGGACATATGGTATACTCTACCACAAGTCCTCTCCTCTTGAAATCTAGGCTGACCTTGATTAGCACTCATCCCAGACTAGGTAGGTCTTGCAGGTCGATCAATAGTAACCGACTGTTGTTGACTCTGTACAGCTTCTTACGAGGACAATCTCTCTTCTTATAGCCTACATCCTCACAGTAAAAACATTCTCTCCCTAAATATTGGTAGTCCCTCCAACGGTGCCCCTTACCTCTACAAATAAAACACCTACCTAGTGTCGCAGAACAATATCCGGTGTGTCTCAAGTTACATCTCCCACACAATGGATACACTTGTCCCCTCTGCTTAGAAGACCCCTTTTAGCATTGGCTCCCTGTTGAGCCAAACCTTCTGAGGATCCCCTATTAGTAATCTATCTGGAACCCCTAGATTCTCCACCTACAATAAAACTCTCCCTCCTCTGAAATTGTCCTGAAGACTGCCTGCTCTTCCCCCTTTTTAAAAGAGGAGACCTACTAGTAAAGTATACAAAATCTCTCCTCTTGACCCTGGTCATCTAGCCTTGTTCACTCACCGGTTTTAGTATGTCTTGAATTACCTTCTTCATCCTATGAGCTGTTTGTTCTAATTCATGGATGGACTGAAATGGCATCAATATCAACACTATCTTCAACTCCTGTCGAAACCCATCTCGAAACCTCTCTACCCGATGGTGCTCTGTAGGGAGATAAACAGAAGCAAAGATAGACAAATCTTGAAACCTCCTCTCATACTTAAGCATAGTTATATCTCTTTATTGTAAGTCTAGGAACTCCTTATCATTTTCTTTCCTATGCTGCCATAAGTAGTATCTTTCCTCAAACTCCTCCCTGAAGTCTCTACACATAAATGCCTCCCAAGATCTCCTCTCTCTCATAGTTTCCCACCAGAAATGGGCACTCTCAGCTAACAATCAGGCCACACAATCAACTCAAGACTCATTTGGCATTGGTATCTGAGTCATCACCCTTTCTACCTTTTTTAACCAATGTCTCACTAACTCAACATCCTCTTCTCCTAAGAAGGTCACACAACCTATCTCTCTCATCCCTTTAACCCAATGCACTAAAGGGACTACCATTTCCAGTCTAGAAGCTGAGCCTAACGCTTCAACCATTTTTGTTGCAACAGCTTTTGCTATCTGTTCTAGAAAAGCAAGATCAGAGTATGGATTAGGCGCAACTGTTGGCGCCCTAGGCGAAAGTCCATCCGTTCGTCTCTATCTCTTAGACACTCTATGTAATGATAACTCTGCTCGTTGGGAACCAGAATCTTTCTGATTGCCTACAAATTTACCCCTCTTAGAGTGAGCTGATGCCACTGGTACATAAGTGGCATTATCTATCATCAACAGATCCCAATCTGGATCACTCCTTGACTATATGTTATCATCTCCTCCCCGCACAAGGGGTAAGTTAGTATATGTCCCTTGTTTGGTCCAGACCATCCTGAAATACACTTTAAAATTTCATCGGTATTCCAATCCCTGAAACAGTAACCAGTGGCTCTGATAACAAATGTAACAGTTTCAAATTTCTAGGACAACACATAATAGGTAACTAGAAATTTCAGGAATGTTTTTTTAAATCCATTGAAATTTAAGTCTCCCCTAGGAGGTCCTAAATTATCAACAATACTAGATTTACATTTCCTATGTTATTTCAGAACCCGATCCAATCATCTTGGATCTTAACCAAACTAATTATCATCAATTCAACACATCTTATTCAATATCATTACAAAATTCAAATTCATAAAAAAAAATAATGCATAATTCAATTGCTACATATTATCATTACATAAACTATATCATGCCTAATAATATCATATAATGAAATTCAAATGAAGGATCCAATTTCAATTATAAACATGCATGGTTAAAATAGATACTTAGAATTACATCATTAGATTAAAGTCATACATCTGAATTTATAGGTCAATATTACATTTTAAGTTTAGGAGATAAGTTTCTTGAATTACAACATAATTACATAACAAAAGATAGTTAAACTAAGATCACTCCTGACATGACCCCGATGGACCTGAAAATAACAAATAACATTTACATATAAATATGAAAAGGTAATAACAACAACAATAACAACGATAAGTAATAATTTTCATGGCATTTCTTTTAACACATAAAATTTCGACAGACTTTTTTTTACAATAAGTATTTTTCATTTAATATCCTAATCAATTGCTAAGAATAGTTTCATCTTGAAAATCACAACACGACTAAAATGATTTTGAACGTCATCTTTTTATGGATCAATCCTCATTTGATACCAAGATATTCTTCTCTCGATATCATTAGCTTATCTCGTTCTTTTGAAATAACTATTTAACACTTTTCCTCCTATTCGTCGGAAGTTAATTGCTGATAGTAAAGAATCTTATTAGTATCATTAGTTTTCCATTACCAGGTTAGACTAATCAATTATATTCAAGTGTCAATATCAATACAATTGATTGATATCATTAACTATTTCTAACCTATAATAGTTAATTAATTCTTATCCATATCCGGTTTACCATCTAAGTTGTCAATGTCAAGAATCCTTGACATCATTAGCCTCCTTACCCGGAGTAGCTAATTACACCATAAATGGTTGTCGATACCAATGCGACCCATTGATATCATTAACTATTTGTAACCTAGAATAGTTAATCAATTTTTCTTTCTCCTTTAATCGGGAGTAACCATGTCGATGTTAGTAATCTTTACTAAAATCATTAGTCACCCAATAACGCGGGATCGACTAATCAATTCAAGGAATGTCGACACCAATTGAACCTCATTGATATAATTAGCTATCCAAACCCGAATAGCTAATCAATAACATTTAAAATACCGGTACCAAAAAAATCTCATTGATACCATTAGCTATCCCAATTTTTGGGATAGCTAATCAATGTCATCACAACCTTCCATTCGTACTGATCACATAGACATAGACTGCTAAATTTTAATCATATATATAGATTATTAAGTTTAAATCACTTATATATATAGTAAATTTAAGATGATAGAAAATATAAAGTCATAGGTGTTGGGCACCTACTTGCTATAAAAGCTTAACTGGTAGTCCTCGACTACTGTCTAGGTCTTATGGCTCCCCTATATTAATAGGTATACCACGTTATTATTCACGAGCATTTATTCTTTCTAAATTAATAATCTATATAATTCCTTTTTAATCATCTCATTCATTATTATTCCTATTTCTATAACTTTATGTCTTATGTTCCCATTAAATCTTTTTCCTTAAGGTCTTTGTGTTTTGTCCATAACTAACATTATACAGTTCGGTTTAAGGCGTGGCTTAATATTTTGGAAAGTTAAGACACATGACTATAAGTTCACTTAGGGAGGAGAACTCAGTTCTGCTCCTAAAGCCCTCAAAACTACCCATTGTTGAAAAGATGACCAACTGTATAGTAGGGTCTATCATCACCCCCTTTCGGTTATTAGCCCATAACTGGAGTTTTAAAACTCCAAATTAAGAAAGGTCAACTCTCTTGGATAGCTAATATTCAAGGCTATAATTTCTATGAAATACCTAGTTCAAATGCCCTTGTTTCCATGCTTGAATTCCCTTTGCAAGACCAAGAGATGAAATTGTCTAGTTTCGTCAACAATTACGTAAACATTCACACATCACCAATTTAACTTATCCTCATTCAAACCAATTCCTTCGTTTGCCCAATTTCACTATAACGATGCTAAAAACACCTTCTAAGAATTTGTTTGCCCAATTTCATTAACTAATCAATCAACACTCTTCTTAACCATCTCTAACACCTTCATTGTTATTCCTTCATGCATTTCTCATCATTTTAATTCATATAAACACGCATTATCAAGTTAAAGATTTAAATAAAACACCCTTTTTCTTCATACATCAATGGTTGGCCACACACTTAGTAACGAGCAATAAATTTTCTTTCATGGCCCAAATTATTTCAACCCTATTCTATGACACAAACATCAATTCAATTCAATTTCTTAGTTCCCTTAAAATTCATCATGAACCTTGATCTCAATTTGATGAAAACTTCAATGGAAATTTAACAATTATTGTAAGAACTTGTTAAATGGATGTTGTAAGAACTTGTTCTATAAAGATACCAAAGAGTAATCTAGGCTTCAATTGCTAACCAATCAAAGATTTTCTCCTCTTCTTCCTCGCTTGTTGTTGCCACCACTTTCTCCTCACTCTATCCCCAAATTTCTTCTCTCAAAACACTTTAAATCTAAAGGATTTTGTTGCCTAAATCCTTTAGTACCACTAACTCTCTTATTTTTCCTTGTATTTCTCTAGATTTTCTCAAGAATTTTCAAACAAAATGGAGTTTTTCGCTCTCTTCCTTCCCTATTCTCCATGGCCATCCACAACAAGCCTTATATAAGCAACAATTTGTTAAATTCCCATTATGTCCTTTCAAATAGTAATTTTTATAATTATCGGGTGTTATTTCCCCCATCCCAATATATTTTTAATATCAATTTTTAATAGGCGATATCAAAATTCATTAATTTATACCCTAGTATTTTTCTTTCCTCATATATCAATTCCGTTTAATTTTAATATACATTTTGAACTTTTTTATTTTTTGAGCATTTTTCGCACTTCTATTTTAAAAAGTTATTTGCTAACCATTTTTCTAAATTCCAAAGGTCCATATCCCTTTCCTAATTGAAAGTATCAAAACCCCAATTTTCATATTTTATTTACTTAATTTCCTTATACATTTCCTTTAGAATTTTTATGGAACTCCTAAGTTATACCAGGTTTACATTTCTTAACCAACATTACAAGCGAAGATTTTAGATCAATTTTCTTATCCCTCAATGTGTGTGTGTGTGTGTGTGTGTGTCCTATATATCAAAATTTATACATAATTCATTTTATTCTCTTTATCTAATTTAAAACATTTCTTCAATTTTACGTTGAATTTACGCTTGGGGTTTACAAGGTTTGTCCCTAATAATTACTATAGGGAAGTACATAAAATATTGCAATCTTTATCTCAAAGTTCTAAAAGTGTTTATGAGTGATTAAGTATTTTAAGAAGATGAAAATAACTATAATTAGAACTAATGTTTTTGAAGATAAAGACACAATAATGGATATATTTTTAAATGGTTTAAATAGATATATTGCTAATGTGGTTGAATTGCAGCATTATTTAGAAATTAAGGATATGGTGCATATTGCTATAAAGGTGGAAAAATAATTGAAAAGAAAAGGTAGTGCAAGGCTAGACTATTATTTAGGATCCTCTCAGGGTTGGAAGTCTAATTTTAGGAGAGAATGTAACTCACAAAAAAAATAATAACAGTACCTAAAGTTGTTGAACCCTCATATGTTAAGAAGCAAGTTACGATAATAGAGGAAAAAAAGATATGATATTCAGTAGAACCATAAACGAGTGATTAAGTGTTTTAGGTGTCAAGAACTTGAGTATTGTGCATTAGAGTGTCCAAATAAAAGGATTATGATTTTGAGAGATGATGAAGAAATAGAGTCAGTTAATGATGAATTTGAATGTGACAACATGCCAACACTTGAAGATGCTAGTGATATTGAATATATTGTTAATGGTGAATCCTTTGTTATAAAAAGATCCTTGAACTTTAGGTTAGTGAAAAAGATGTTGATCAATAAAGGGAGAATATCTTTCATAATGGATGTCACGTAAAAAATAAGGTATGTAGTATGATTATTAACAAAGGTAGTTGTACTAATGTTACTAGCACAACTTTGGTTAGAAAGTTGAACTTGACTACTACTAAGCATGCTACACCGTATAAACTTTAATGGTTGAATGAATGTGGAGAAGTTAAGGTGACTAAACAGGTTTTAATCTTATTTTTGGTAAGAAGGTATAAGGATGAGGTTTTAAGTTATTTCTTTGCATGTTGCACACATATTATTGGGGAGACTTTGTCAATTTGATAGGAAAACCAAGCATAGTGATTTTAAAAATAAGTATACACTGGAAAAGGATGGGAAAACATACACCATTACATCATTATCACTTAAACAAGTGTATATAGATCAGTTAAATCTAAAAAAAGCAAAAAAAGCTGAACAAACCTCATTACAAAATAATGGTGAGTATTTGAGGCTAAGTAAAAATAAAGTGAGTCATGAGTGTGAAACACCTAAGGATAAAGTTTTGGCCATTAAAGATAAATTTGAAGTATTTAGCCAAAAACAAAAGAGGAAAGTTGAGTATGGAGAGAAGAAAGAAAGAGTGAGAAAACAAAAGTGTGTAGAAAAAATTAGGGAAACACGTTAATTTTTATACAAAACAAAGTGATCTTACACATGCTTATTTTTCTGATATGCCTATGATTTTACTCTTGTATGAGGAGGCATACTTTAACACTAACAAACTTGATTCCTATGTTACTAATGTTTGTATTTCTTTGTTACAGGAATTTGGAGATGTATTTACCAATGAAATTCCAAGTGGAGTGCCACTTGTGAGAGGAAGAAAACATTAGTTTGACCTAGCACCAGGTTCGACTATTCCTAATAGACCAGCCTATAAAAGTAATCTTGAAGGAAAAAAAAAGTTTCAAAGGCAAGTGGAGGAGTTAATTTCAAAGGGGTACATTCGAGAAGGCATAAATCTATATGTTGTTCCCGTACTTTTAGTACTCAGAAAGATGGTAGTTAGAGAATGTGTGTTGATTGTAGATTAATTAATAATATAACGGTAAAGTATAGACATCTTATCCTAATCCTAGATTAAATGATAAGCTTGATGAATTACATGAATCTTGTTTGTTTTCCAAAATTGATCTTAAAAGTGGATATCATCAAATTAGAATGAACGAATGTGACGAATAAAAAATTGTTGTTAAAATAAAATATGGTTTTATGAGTGGTTACTCATGCCTTTTGAACTTACTAACATGCCTAATACTTTTATGAGATAGGTGAATCATATATTACATGCATTCATTGGTAGGTTCGTAGTTGCTTATTTTGATGATATATTAATTTACAATAAAGGATTGGATGAGCATATAGATCATTTAAGACAGGTACTTGATGTGCTTAGAAAGGAAAGTTCGTATATTAATATAATGAAGTGTGACTTTTACTTTGAAAAGATTATTTTTCTTCAATATATTGTTAGTACAAAGGTATTGAGATGGATGAGGTTAAGGTTAAAGTTATGAAATAGTGGCCTATACCTAAGACGGTAAGTGAGGTAAAAAGTTTTCATGGATTAACTAGTTTATATAGAAGATTTGTAAAAGATTTTAGTACAATAATTACTCCATTCATTGAAATTATAAAGAAGACAACGAGTTTTAAATGGGGAATTGATAGTGAAAACCGCGTCAAACCCAAGAAAAATTTCCTTTAGAGGCTTAATTGGTGAAAATTAAGTTTGGGGGTCTAATTTGGACTTAATTAAAAAGATCGGAATTTTAGGAGACCAAATTTAATTTTTACAAAGTCAATTGGTTCAAATCAAGTGTAAAATCGCAAAAAAAAATCAGATTTTTGGGTCAATTAAGGGCTAAATTGAAGAAATTTGCACCTAATGATCATTTTACAAAAGGCGTCAAACTATAAGAACTACATTGATTGAAATTAAGGGTGAAATTGAAAAAAATTAAACATTTAATAGTCAATTGAGGGTCAAATTGCATAAATCCAAGACCAATGACTAATGTGAAAAAGGAATTGAAATTCAGGACTAACATTGAAAGTTTAGGGTCAATTAGGAATGTAATTGAAATAAATTAAAAGATGGAAGGCCAAAATGAACTTTGGCCAAAACCCTAATTTAAAACCCTAAAAGTCTAAAACATCGTCATTTTGAACAGTGAAATAAAAGGACCAGACAACGCGTCGTCTAGTGACTGATCATCTTCTTCTTCATTTAAGTAAGAAAAAGTTGCTTCGGTGGCTTTCTTTTCAAGGCATTTAATACTTCATCTCTCCATCAAATTTGACAAAACTTGCATGCAAACGATAGTCTGACATCTTACAACACTTTAGTATGGTCCTTTTTGTATGATTGACACCATAACAGTTGTGGTGTTGCCCTAAAATGGTTAATCTAGCCAGCCTTCAACTGACAAATTTAAAAGTTTATAACAGCCACTTTGAGCCAACGGTTAGGATTCATTGGAGCTGAATCAAAGGCCAAAATTTGGCACCATTAAAGACAAAATATCCATCTTCCACCTTCTATAAATAGGGGTGGAATTCATGGCCAAAAAGAGGAGAAATAAGAAGCCAAAGTTGAGAAAAAATCATTTTTGCTCACTTTTTCTTCCCCCCCCCCTCCCGGCCACCACTTTGATCATTTTCTCCATTGCGTCTCAGTCATCGTTGCCGCCACCAACCACTCGTCGGTCTTCCCTACAACACTAAGAATGCCGCCAGCCTTTCATCTCCCCCAGCCAGGCAAGCCATCCACTTCCTTCTATCCCTCAAAACCTTCCCCCCGACCACTGCATGTAGAAGGCAAACTAATTAACATGGTTGCTAGGTTGGGCCCAGTAACCATATGGACTGTAGGTTGAACTCATTTCAGCCTAGCCCATATGGCTAGGACAGGTCTAGCCCACCCTAAAAAAAGAGAAGAATGGTTTGTTGGGCCGCCTATCAGCCTATCCCGACTAGGTCAGGCTGGACCTATTTTGGCCCAACCCGATGGCTAGGTCTGGTCCAGCCTAATTTATATTTAATAATATAATATTAGAAAAAAAAATCCAAAAAATTTCCAAGGGTCATTTCAAAATATTTTTTATTTTCTCACGTGTTTTTCAAATAATTATGCATAATATCGGGTTGTATATTTGCAATGTAGGATATAGATTCGATATTAAAATATCTGGTTTTCTCTAGAACTTTCCTTAAAAAAATTTAAATTAATTTCTTTTTTTAAAAAATCAAAAACAAAAAATGTTATGTTTTCATATATATGGTCAAATCTTAAAAGTTTTCCAAGCATATTTTCATAATAAAACAAAAAAAATTGCATTTTTCTTATATGTTTTTTTTAATGGATATCGTAGCTAGTTTATGATTATCCGTTAAGGTTTAACCAAAATATCTAAAATCATTCACCAATTATTTTGTTCACTTTATATTTAAAGTGTTAGAGTTTAACTGTAGACTTTAATATTCGGGGGTGTAAAACTACACAATAGAGTATACCCTCAGGTATTAAAGATACAAAATACAAAATAAATACGATGTTAAAATTTAGACCTTAGAATGATTATGATTTAACCTGATAAGGTAAAAACTTCCTCACAAAAGGAGATCTACCTTGAACCTTAAATGAGATTGACAAATAAAAACTTGACCTAGAAAAACAATCAAAGAATAATGCAACTTATCTTAGGTAAGGGTGCATTGGAGTTGATACGCCTTTCTCTTACACAACTAGTCCCTTATCCGAACTCTCGCAGATCATAGGTTTCCTAGTAACCTTAATACTAGGTGGCGACTCTTGAATCTTATAATCATAATTTTATGATTATACTCAAAATCCCTTCCTTTTTCCAACATACCTCTCAGAAGGCATTAACGAGTTGTTTAACGTCGCCCCGCGACAATTAAGATGAGAAAAATCCTCTTTCTCCCATTTAAAATTGGGAATATATAGCTTATCTTATCAAAAATCTAAAGTTACTTACCTGGTAAGGTGGTAGTTCTATTGCATAGCATATCTTGTCACAGATAGCTTACCCATGCCATCTATAGCTCACCTTGAAAGGTGGCAATTCTAGCTGAAGTGTAGATGAACTTTTAGCTTGTATTGCTCAATGTAACAACCCAAAAAAAAATGAGAGATGGGTGATAAGAGAGAAAAGATGGTGGGTTAGAGCAAGATCGAGCCTTTTAAGGCTTTGTTAGGCCTAAGCCCAACTGAGCTTTGATTGGCTTGGTTGGGTCTCAACCCAACCAATCTTTGTGGGCTTAGTCAAGCTTCAACCCATCTGCGTTGAAAAAAAAGGAAGCTTTTTTGTATTTATATTATCATTTTCCCTCCATGTAAATTTTAACAACTACATTGTTAAAAAATTACTTTACCAAAAATTCAAATGTAAAGGGGGGTTTTGCATCCTAGTGTGAGAAGTGTAAACTTATAATTAGCATGTGAATACTAATGACATGCTTATTACAAGGAATGATTGATATTATGGCACTGAGACCCGATAGTTATAGGAGTAAAAGTTTGTGGTTATGTCAAGATTCTTGGCACACCATTTTCACATGGTTGTGTTGGTGAATCTTGGTCCACCATGATAACAACAGTTATGTTAGGAATATTGATTCACCATTCCACTATTCCATATGGTTATGCTTGAACCATTCCACTATGATAATGGTTATTGCTAGTTGTTCATCATCGTTAGAAGATTTGAAAAATAAAAATGATGCTCTTAAAAAACAAGTTGAAGACTTGACTTCAACTTTAGCCATGTTTACTCAAAGTAGAAATAACTTGGATGTTTTGTGAGGAGGACAATAAAAGTGGTTTAGGTTTTAATTGTGTAGAAAAACAAAAATCAAATGAGCATGTTAATCAATCTACTATGTATAGTTGTTTTTCTACATGTGATTTTTGCAATAAGATGTAGATTAAAGAAAAATGGAATTCTTAAAAATTATTGTGGGTACTGAAAGGTAAAATGCCAAACAAACAAGGACCAATGTTAAAAGGGTACCTAAAAAGGCTTCTCGCTAGAATTCCATAAATAGAGGAACAAGGAAGTGTTCCAGCAAATAAGGAACACAAGTCATAGACAAGCAAGGCCTCAATTCAAAAATCTAAAATTGAGAAACAACTTACAAAAAAGAAACCAATGGCAAAGGCAAGAAAGGCCTTACTTCCAAAAACAACAAGTTGGAAGAAACTTGAATATGAAGAATGATAGTAGAAGAAATGTTAAACCCGCATTCATTAACAAACATGTGAAGAGGATATTGCCACAACAACATTCAAGGCCTCAGCCCTAAAGGTATCAAATAAAAGGAAACTGGTAGTGGAGACACATTGGAAGGATAAATCTTGTATTCTGGACATGCTCTATGGGATCAGATAAGCCATCATAGTGGTCCAAATTCATATTGGCAACTTCTGTCGTGATACATTTGCTTCTTCCACATAGGTATGATTTTTCATAGCTTGTTTCATATTGAAAAGACTTTTATCAAGTAATGCATAAGACATTTCCATAAGAAATAGTTGTGTATACCACTAATCAAGGCTTCTATAACCATTAGTTCTAGCAAGTTTTCCACCTTTAGCATCTCTTCATTAAATCTTTTCAAGTAGACTCTTGTGCTTTCTCCCTCAAGCTAAGTGATGGTGAAGAGTTTGGTTAAACCTTTTTTTACAAGAATACTCATGCTGAAATGAATGATCAATTTACTACACAGGTTTTAAAAACTAGATATATAACCGGGCTTTAAATTGTGATACTAGGCTCGTGTAAATATTTAAAAAGTGATAGGGGGTATTTTACACGTGGAATTGATATCTTAAATCACCAATTCCAAGCTGCTCCTTACATTCTAGAGATGTTTCATAGGGTTAGACAAGTCATCATAATAGTTTAAGTTCATCTTAGAAACTATGAAGTCTCTAAAAAGATGAGTATTCAAAACACTGCCACATAGTGATGAATCTATTATCTAACTTGAGTCTTTTCTCTTTTTTCAATATGTAGCCTTTTAGGTTGTGGGGTGTTGGAATGATATTTTGTAGGAGAACGAGGTTGATGGTGAAAGCTATGACCTTGGGCCTTGCCTTTTGATTGATGGAGATCATATCTCAAGGATCCTTCACGAGAAAGCTCTTCGTGGTAACGTGATCTACTTATTACAGGATAAATAATATGTTGTCTATTATCTTTTACCTTAATTTAAGTAGTCATTTATGGGAATTGGGGTTGTCATTGCATATGAGGTGAAATTGGTACAATAGGAGGAGGTACAGGTGGTTGTATAGTAGTCTATATAATATATGGATAAGCAAAGAGAGCCATGAGTTGTTATTGAGTAGCTAGCACAACCTTAATGACTTCTCTCATCTATTAGGCTAGTTGGTGAAGGTCCATTAGAGTTGATAAGGATGGTAGGAGGTCAATAACTCGTCCTCATGGTGTTTTAGTGTTATGCACCATGAAAGCTTTATGAGTAGGTTATAAATGAGTGATAAAAAAAAATACAAGGTTTATATTCATTTTTCTATGGATGTCGCTACTGATAAGGCTTGAAAAACTTCACTGGATCTGGGTTTTCTTAGCGAAAAACAATAGGCTAGATGGTGAGTGTTGCTTACAGAAGAACCCTTTAATACTAAAGTCAATTTAGGGTTGTTTAGGTGGTTTCGACCTGTTTGTTTTTACGTTTCAAAAGCGTTTTTGAAAAAAATAAATTTATTTTATTTTTTTCTTTACTTCAAATTAAAATTTTTTTGGTATTTTTAGATCATTTTGATACGCTGATGTTAAAAATAATTTTTAAAAAAATAAAAAAAATATTATTTTGATACATTTCCGAGTGAAAAATATTTTTTAAAAAAAACAACAACCGCACTCTAAAACACACTCAAATGTAAAAGGAGTGGACAGAGAAATAAACAATTTTCTTTTATGTTGAGATGAAAAAAAATCCTTTTTCTCTCTCACAAACTTAGGAATATATAGCTTACTTTATAAAAAAATCTTAAGCAACTTATATGGTAAGATGGCAATTATATTGTATAGCTTATACTATCACAGGATGGCTTGTCCATGTCACCTATAAATCACCCTAAAAGATAAAAATTCTAGTTAAATGATAAATGAAGTTGTAGCTTGCATGGCTCGACATTGTAGCCTAAAAAAATAAAAAAAAATGAATGATAAAAATAAAAAGAGAGAGCTTCAATTAAACTTCAACACACTCAAACTAAAAAAAATTCTTTAATCAAAATGTAACAAGAACATTATACAAAAATTCATAAATAAATAAAAAAAAAACATACATCATGTTTACACTTTTCATTAATTAATTGAGGTCAACATAAAATAAGAAATGAAAAAAAAAAAAACCTTATCAATTCCTATTAATTTTTAGTAAAAGCAAGCATGGCCTTACAATGTTCCAGACAAGTCTTTAACAAAACCCATAATCAAAAAATCAAAACTAAGATTCAGATCCACTAGCCCCGACCTCTGCTCCTTCCACAGGCATCATCGTAAACCGACAAACAGGGCAAGACCCATGAATCCTCAACCACTGTTCAATACAACCCGAATGAAACCCATGTTTACAAGGCATCTCTCTAAGTTCAGAACCGATTCCAATCTCATTTAAACAAATTGCACAATCATTCCCACCTTCTTGTACTGTTATTCTTGGCATGGCATCAATTGCGTCCCTCGATGCTGGCAACCGCCTCGCAGTAGTATTGTTATTACCATCTTGGTTTGTGCTTCGAATGGCTGCTCTTACTGCAAAAACATCATTGATGGCATGTTGGAATATTTGTCTTATGTTTCCAGGCAAAATATGGGGTTGTTGATGCGAATTTGAATCTGAATCTTGCATCATGTTTGTGTCACCACTAGACATCGTTTCCATAGATTAATATCAGAAAATATTTGTGTTGATTTGTTAAGATCAAGAAAAGATTTGAATCTTAACCATCTGTGAAGAAAAAGAAAGAACAGGTTGGCGTATTGGTGTTTTTATAGGAGGTGATGATGATTGGAGGCGGCAATATGCCGGTTACGGAAGAGCATGGCAGAGCATTAGCTAATACAGAATTGCTAGGGTTCCCTCTTGCTCGTGGTATAGACTGCTAGAATTTCTAGGGCTTAAATCTTAATTTTGCAATTGGTCCCTCTACTCAATTGTTTGTTAGTTTGATCCCTAAATTTTGTTTTATCCAATTCTTGCACTTTATATTTTATAAGTATTTGGTCTTTCTATCAAATATTAAGATAATGATATATTAGACAAAATATTTTTTAAAAAAAAATTAGGACTGCGATATATTGGCTCGACCTGAGCCAACTATGGTTAACCTTTAATCCAAGACATGAGACTATGTTAATCCTATAAAACCTCAATCAAAACAAAATAGGAAGCCTAATTTAATCAATTAAATATTGAAGGTTAAAAATTAAAAAAAAAAGACCCAAAAAAGCTTTATTTAAGCAAACCAAAAAATAATGAAGCGAGCATGATATACTTATATTTAAGCAATCAATTTAATTTAATTCAAAACAAAAAAAATTAAAATTACAATTAAATTTAACAAATACAGACAAATGTTATTTTAAGATTGGTGAAAAAACTTTTAGAAAGCAAATAAAAAATAATAATGAAACCCAATCCCCAATTAAATTTAATGTTAAAGGATAAAATTAAAAAAGTATAAGATTATAAGAAAAAAAATTTAACGAATCTCCTAAACTTAGGTTAATCTTTAAAATTTACAACCCATTAAATCGTAGACTCGAACTCAATCAAGAAGTCTAATTCAATATTGAAGGTTGAAAACAGAAAAAAAAAATCAATTTAAAAGTTTTGCCAAAGTAAGCAAATAGCAATAAAAAATAAAGGATGAAATTGTAAAAAAAAATTAATTTTAAAATGATCTCAAATAAAATAAATAGCAATTAAAATAAAGGAGAAAAAATCTCACAAACTTAAAAATTAAAGGAAAATAAATTTAAAAATAAATTTTAATTCTATAAGATAATTCAAATAAAAAATATCAATTGAAAGGACAGAGACCAAATCCAAAAGAAAAACAAATTGAAGGGTTGTGAAATTTTGAAAGGTCAAGCATGAGAATCAATAAGGAGAGAGAGAAAAAAAAGAAATATAAGAAAAGCAAACTAAAGCCAAACTAGAGGAAATTACATCACTCGTGCCACCTAAGAGGTAGGCCCTGTAATAATGAATTGAAAAACACCAAAAAATATTGTTTTTAACAATCATAAGCCGTTGGAAGCTCTGCTTTAACATGATGCAGCGACTTACTCACTAGAATGTTCAATGTATGTGCCACTAGCTTTTATTTTTATATTTATTAAAATATTAAAGTGTCCTAGTATCACATGATAATAACACAAAAAAAAAACCAAAAATAAAGTAATAATAAGCCCTTGAAGACAAGGTAATGAAATTTTAATTTTAAGAGCAATACAATCATTTTACTGTGTTGTGAAAAGTAAAATATCAAAAACTCCTCAAGGTCCAAGTTAAATATTTTTTAAGGGCAATTAAGTAATTATAATATGCAAAAATATAAAAAGATCGAGTTATCCCCAATCAATTCTAAAATAATCAATGGATCCCATGAAAATATCTAAATATCCTTAATAGACAATTTAGTTATTTTAGAAGAGAAAAATAATAATTTCATTATTTCAATTCCTAGTAAATCAAGACATTTCTAAATTATTTTTCCCACGAGATTTAGGTTTTTGTTAATTCTATTTTTATTCTAGATAGTGTACATGCAAAATTATGGATACATATCTCGTGAAAAAAAAAATATTATTTTATATAATATTGCATGGAAAAAATATTTTTTAAAAAATAATTAAACATATTACAACTAAAAATCATGATGAAAAACCAAAATTATTACATATTTGGTATGTAAACGTTTTAATCTTTTCAATTAAAGTGTTCTAATTTTTTTTTATTTTAGTTTGTAAATTTTCAAACCATTCCAATTAAGTGTTTTTGTTAGATTTTATCAAATATATGTTTATGTGGTTTTGAACATTTTACTTTATTTTCAATCAAATGGATGTACTTTATTTTGTTTTTTATTTAAGAGTATTTGATTTTATAGAAATTGATTCTACTTGCTTTCAAAAATATATCAATTAAGTGTTTGTGATTTTAACCCATTTTGACCCCTAATTTTTTTCATTTGTTTTCAAGGATATAGATTTTCAAAAATATTTTCTCAATGAAATTCAATCATTTTCCATCTTTTTCATAATTTTCAGTACTTTTGTTATGTGTAATAAAATAGTAAAATAATAAAAAGGATAAAAAATAATTAGAGGTGGAATGAGAGGTAAAAAAAAAAGAAGAAAAAGCGGGACCAAGATGAATGGGGGCTAAATAATATAAGGAGAAATTTGATTGCATAAGAAAAAATAAATAAAGATTATTTTTATTAAATTATAGATCCAAATAAAATGAAAAGAGGATGGTCAAATTGAGAATTTTAATGAAAATATATCAATGTAGTCAAGAAAAAAAAATAATAAAAAAAAAGATCTTGCATATGTAAGAATGGAACCAAATTCAAGATTTGTCATTAAAAAGGAAAAATAAAAATTTGTCATTTAATTGTTAGATTTTTATTTTCTAAGGGTTTGATATTATAAAAAAGGTCTTGAGATATAGAAAAAGGATGAAACAACCAACTTTATATATATATATACACACACACACACACACACACACACACACACACACACACACCCCTTAATATATAACATTTTACTTTATTTCTAATTAAATGGATGTACTTCTAATGTAATTATTGTGGAATGTGGTACTGGCTTAAAAACATGTTAAGATAAGAAGAACACTAAATAATGGAACCTAAGCTTTGACCAAGTAAGGGAATAAGAGAAATAAATCTTGTATAATCTACTAAATGTGTGTAAATGCATGCTATGAGGCAAAACAAACATTATTGAATGAGTTTAAAGTCATCTCGTTAATGGTGAACATAATAAATGATGTTATGTAATAAATGCAAATAGGTATGGATTGTTGTGTTATTAGCATGCAAGATGATTTCAAGAAAATGTATTAAAGGAATTAGGAACCTTAATCTTCGGTCATGAAGAAAATAATAAAGGGAAATTTCTTTTAACTAAGATGCATTGTATGTTCATGGATGAAAATGCTTTTACAAAGTAAATTACGACTTAAGTGTAGTTGAATATAATTTTCAATTGAAAAATGGGAAAACAATTAGGTACATGAGATATAAGTAAATGTAACAGATAGTTGAGAAATATTATGAAGACTTGAAATTTTATAAACTTGCTAAATGTTTTTTGAAAGGATGCCATGTAAAACAAGACCTAAGTTTTGGCTAAAATAAAGGAAAGTGGGAAAAGAATCTTTTATGATGTATTAATTTGTGTACATGTATGTAATTGGGGATATTATGAAATTGTGATAGAATGAGGTAATTGAGATGAAATATGATATAAATAACTCAAGATAATAAACAAATGAAGAAGAAATTGGATGTTTCTTGCTAAATATATAGCCGGCCATAATGAGAAGAAATGAAGAAATTGTCAAAATCACATTGAATATTTGTTTGCTGTATGTCTTTGATATGTGTTGGTGTGTTGATTATGATTAAAATGAATAAAATTATTGTGTTTGATTTTATGACAATTTTAGAACAACGTGATTTGATTAAAAAAAATATGAGTATTATAGAAATTACTAAGTTGTGTTATTGAGTAAATATGTATATGATAAATGTGAATAGTGTTGATTAAGTTGGTAAATTGAGTTTTGGTTCAATGAATAAATTTCATGTTCTTTGCTTGAGAAGAAAGATGAAAATTATGAAATATTAAAAAGAAACTTTGATGTATATGAGTGTTGAGAACTAAATGGATTATGAATAGACTATGTGTAAATACATAAAATAATTGGGTTGCGAACTTATGTTTGAATGTGTTGTATGGAAAGATAGTATGGATGAAATTCATATTGGAATGGGTGAGTGATAGTGATTATTATGTGGAGTTGTAGGAGAGACATGCGGGATGAGACTCGACTTTTCAGGAGCATGGATAATAGGAGTCAAGGTAAGGGATTGACCCTCCCTTGCCTATTTATTTATTTAAACGTGTTTTTGAAATTGTTAAATTATAATGGCTATTAAATTATATTGTGTGTTGATATTATTAATTGAAGGCTTATGCCTTTGAGAAAGAAATTGGCATATGTTTGTAATTGAAATGCATAGGCGAAAAACATGTAATATGGATGATGTGTAATTGACCACAACGTTAAGAAGAATTTATAATTTACTTTTGACCGTAATAGTGAAAATTCCATGGATGTTGTGTGATTGACCGTAATGGTAAAACCTAATAATTATTCATAATCAACCATAACAACGGTAATCAATTATGAATAATAAGCAAACATACCATATAAATGATTATCGTATGAGAAAAACTAGCAGAAGAATGGAAACTATGTTAAGGGAATTATGAATATCACGGTTTGACATGTGGATGGTGATTATGGATGTTGTTGTAGGATTAGTTGTCGCATGGATTGGGTCTTATGAATTAATTGACTAGCTGATCGAGAATGAGCAAGAGGCATCAATGTATCTGATGACGATGATGAATTAATTGGCTTAGTGACCTAAAAAGGACTAGAAGCATCGATGTATCTAATGACCATGATGAACTAATTGACTAGCTAACCAAAGAGGGGCTAGAAGCATCGATGTATCTAATGACGAGATGAATTAATTGACTAGCTTACCAAAAAAGGCTAAAGACATCAATGTATTTGATGATCGGGATGAATTATTTGACTAGCTGATAAAAAAGAGGCCAAAGGCATCAACATGAATAATGACCAGAAATAGAAGTATTGATGTGGTAAAGTTTTAGAAGAGGATTAAAATTAATTGTATACAACAATGGAATGTAAATTTGAAATTTGATTTCTTGGTCACAGTAGCAAATCTGGATCCTGAATTAAGAGAAGATAATATTTGAAAAAGAGAAGATAATTGGTAGTATAAAAAATTAGCCAAAGAAAGTCATTATGAATTAAGAATATATACATATGAAGTTAAAAGGAACCACGTAGGCGAAAGCTAGATAAGAATGAAAGATTTACCTAAATAAGCTAAAGAAGTACATAATTGATTTGAAGGATATTAAGTATCCGCGAATGAGTAAGATGAAAATAAATTAGAAGACATGTTAAGAATATAATTTGATGGAATCAACCAAAGAGGTGAGCACCATTATTAATAATAAAAATATAACTTTTCATATGAGTGAAGATGTTTCTGCTGGTGTATCTAGCAGATATACAAGTTGAATGTCTCAGGTATAAGAATTACAGGTTACATATATTGAGTCGGTTTTATTTAAAGGGACTAATATACATAAGGATCATAATATGATTTTTACTTCCTGTGATTGGAAATGAAACTTATAAAATTGAATAAATAGAGATATGTAGGCTAAGAATTTATGATGTTGATAGATTAGAGATGAGTTGTTTTGGTGAAATTCTAAGATAATGGTTTGCTACTTTTCTCATTGAAAAAAAAATCTATTATTAATGGAATATTAATAATTGCTAATGAATTGAATGTATTTGTTTTCTTTAATATTTACCAATATATGTTTTTACCTTACAGATTCATTTCTTACACGACAAGATTAATGATTATCTAGTTTTCATCTAGCTTAGGATTTAACCTTATGATTTATTGAATTATTTATTTAAGTATGCAATAAGTATTTAAATTAAGAACAGTTATTCCCTTTTTATTCATTTAAATTTGTAAAATATTATAAATTAATAAGGGATGTCAATTAATAAAAATGATTATGTTTTACTTTATACATTTAATTGAGATTTTGTGCATTGTTCAATTTATTATGGTATTTGTTATATTATCATTATATGGATTGTCTTATGATGAGAATTGTTGGATGTCAATTAATAAAAAAGATTATGTTTTACTTTATACATTTAATTGAGATTTTGTGTATTGTTCAATTTATTATGGTGCTTGTTATATTATTATTATATGGATTGTCTTCTGATGAGAATTGTTATGAGAAATGTGGAACGAGGAGTAGGAAGGAATAAATAAAGTTAATTCTTGATTTGTGTTGCTTATAGAAAAGTTCGAAGATGGTGTTTTGATTGATGTGTTATTGTTAATGTTGATTGGTTGATAAAAATGAATAATAAAATTCACTATTATCTAATTTGGTTGCTCAAATCGATCGATCAATTCTTGGGAGTCAATCAATCGTTATAGTTGGTAATGTACTACTTGATTGTAAATTCTTTAGAAGTATAAATTTTGTTAAGTAAGGAGGATTCATGATAATATATATAAGAGGTTGATGAAAGTTCATTCAGGGGTTCAATATTGCGTGCGTGCGCTCATACACACACCCAAATTCTTACATGCATAATCGTTTTGATTGAATGTAAATGCACGAGAAAATACAGGGTGTTACATGTATGATAAATGGACATGAGTGTAAATGCATATGATAATACGGGGTGTTATACGTTGTTGTTTGCAGTCTAAGACGACATGTCATCTATGGGTTTCATAGAAAAAAATAAGGGTGTATGACGCTCTAATAATTGGAAAAAAAGAAAAATAACACATGGGCCAGACTTTAGGCCAAAAACATGGATTGACCCACGTGCCTCGCTTGTTTCCTTCTTCTTCTTTTTTAATATTTTTTTTATAATTATTAGCCTGGGATAAAGATCGGGGAACGAGATAAGAGGGTTAACCCAAGTTTACAAAAAAATTTCTTTTTTAAAAAATAAATCAAAATAACATCTTTTTTAGTTATTTTTAGAAAAAGTCATCGGATTTTGTACTAAGTTTTTATCGGGTTTTACTAGAGTCAACTAAGTTGCGAGTCAACATGAGATTTTGAGTGGGCCATACTAGGTCAATTCTTCCCTTTATTTTTTTTAACCCGACCTAGCTTAAGTTCCAAGTCAACTAGATTGCAGGTTAGCCCCCCGGGTCAACTCAAGTTTATAGTGATGGTGTTTTCAACCCCTTGGACTTATAAAAAAAATATTATTTCATTCTATATTTAGTTTTTAAAAGGCTTTTTTTTTATTTAACTTGAAAAAGTTGAGAAAAATGAAGTTATTTTTTATTTTAGTCATGTGAACCACTCCTATTTTTCTTTTTCTTTTTTAAATTTTGTATGGAAAAACATCTACACGCTTGTTCATGTCCAGGTATAGGTATAGTTAAATGAAAAACAATTTCAAAAATAAAAACTTGTTAATTCAGTAGGGTGCATGACTGATCATAAATGTGCTACGTTTGCTTGGGGTTAATTCAGACTCTTTCTTTTTAATTTAATATTTTTACTTATAATTTTATTATTTGATATTAAATTTATTAAAAAAATATCACAATTTATTTCAGTTTAATATTTATAGGTTTATCATGATTTCAAACATATACTTTAATATTTAATTTGTTCTTAATTTTATAAGTATTTTTTATTATTATCATATATTTAAATAAAAAATTATAAAAGAATTATTAAACCGATTGAGTCTGTGATCCCGATCACATGTTTGTCTTGTTAGTTTTAATGGATTAAAAATGAGGTTTTATAATTTAATTTTTTAATTCATGTATAAATTTTAAATTTTGATTGAAATTTATTATATAAAAAACATGTGTAAAATATCATTATATTTATTTTTTTATTTAAAAAAATATTTATTTGACTGGCGGCAAAACAGTCTGATTAAAAAAAAAAAAAAAAGGAAAGGAAATCCAGCTCAAACGTTGGCCATCGGTTTAAAGTAGTAGATCCGGTTCGCTATCATAGTAACATTCCGTTTGCAAAAAAGGAAAGCAGCTTCTAATTGTAAAACATCTCTACTGCAGAGAGAGAGAGAGACAAAGACCCCATTCACCTCTTTCAATCTAATCTATGGCTTCAATTTGAAGTTGTAGTTTTTACCTTTTTAGGCTCTAAACAAACACCATTCATCCCCCCCCCCCCCCCCCCCCCCCCCCCCCCCCCCCCCCTTAAAACCCCATCTACCTTCCTGTTATCTCACCGATATGGACTCACGAGGTTCAATCTTTGAGATTTACATCCGTTACCATGACATTAGATCACTAAAATCATGTCAAACGGATGGACATGATGAACACGAGGGTAAAACTTCCAGGGATGCTTTGGCTCAGCTTTCGAAAATTGTGGACTTAAAATTCCATTCAAGGTTAGTGAAAAAAAAAAACTTATCTTTTTGAGTTAAATTTACTGTTTTGTTGGGTTTGGAAGTACCCTTTTGTTGATCTTTAACCGATTTGATGTTTGCGTAGGATTTGATTGAGTTTCTTGGTTTTGGGGTCTGGGTTTCGTTGAGAGGTTTTAGGGACTGACTTTTATGTATAAATTGTGGGTTTTATTATAGTTTTAGGATATTATTGGTGTTAGGCCTCAATGTAAAGCTTAAGGATATTTGGGTTTTTCTGATGAACATTATTACTCTTTGCGTATTAGTTTTTTTAAATAAAAAAAAACAGAGAAGAAAAGATTGTGTTTCATGTAAATCAAGAGCCTTTAAACGTGAGATGGTTGTTCTTGTTTATAAGCCTTACATAATAAGATTCAAGAAATACTTTGAACATCCTTTTATCTTAGTATTCATGGTGAGATGCGTGTGACATCAGAATTGAGATTTGGTTATGAAATGTTATTTTTCTGCTGAAAACAAATCACGTCAGGACTTAATTATCTTGTTTATTAGTTATTGGATGCTGTTATTTATCTGTCCAGATGCGTACACATCTGGAAAAATTAGTATGATAAGTTCTAGTAATTGTACAGTAGGACTCAAATAGTGGCAAGTTTTCTCAAAATGTCTTGGACCCAAATACAACTAACCTCTGATGATGGGAATATGCGAACAACCTAACTCATAGGTTGAATCTGAACATTGCAAGACAAACTTGCCATTTATCTGGGTTGAGTCTTTTCTTGATGCTCGTAGGGTTCAACATGCTCTAAAAGCATACCTGGTGTATATAAATATAAACTCTTCCAGTTGAGTGTCATATGCTATGTGGTTATGTGGGTTTTTGTTTAGCTAGATATGTACTTTCCTTTTGTTTTATTTTTTTATTTCCTGAAAAGATAAATGGCATTTCCTTCGACAGAACTTCAATTTTTGATGAACTTCTCAAGCTCATGTCAAAGCTAGAACTTATGGTGAGTTTCATTTATTAAGCTCTTGAACTGGAGACAGTTATTTTTTTCCTCATTGATGTTCTCTATTAAGAAATGTCACTCCTAAATCTGTTTTCATTTACAGCAAAAAAACAAAAAAACGAATATTTAATATTATGTTTCTTATTTATAACTCTTCCTTTTTGTAGGCGGATTTCTCAGAATTTTCTCGTTTTTATGATTTTGTATTCTTCATGTGCCGTGAAAATGGTCAAAAGAATATCAGTAAGTTTTCTCATTTCTAATGTCTTTGATATTTAGGCATGGTTTAATGGATTCTTTTATATTTCCCTGAATTTCTCTTGCAGCTGTAAACAAGGCTGTTACAGCATGGAAATTAATTTTAGCTGGGAGGTTTCGGTTGCTAAACCAATGGTGTGACTTTGTTCAGGTATGGGTGATACTAAACTAACTGGATAACTGTGATTTGTGAGTCATTTTGTTTTTGCCTTTTTACCCTGTGGAAGGATTTTCCAGTTGAGTAGAGTACTTTATGAAATGTTTATGTATCTGTTCATTATTTGTGGATACATAAATTTATGAATTGGGATATATTGTCTCTCAGTTGAACAATTGAACAAGAAGTGGTCAATGCATACCAATACCTTATAAATATTATCTGTGGTCTCATTCTCCTGTTTTTCATAGTCCTTTTGAAGCAACTAATCTTTTGATTCCTTTTAGGAAAATCAACGACACAATATATCTGAGGATACTTGGCAGCAAGTTTTAGCTTTTAGCCGGTGCGTACATGAAAATCTTGAAGGGTACGATCCTGAAGGTACAATGTCTTAAAGGATTCAATGATTTAGTCACACACATTTAAGCTATACAATAAAGCCACATGTTTGACATCATTTATCTACAACAATTTATCTGTGCCCTTTCTTTTGTCAGCTTTTGTATTGATAGAATGGACTCCTTTCCCTGTGATTTTGAACAAGTTTTCCATAACGTTTGTTCATTATATTTGCTGCACTTCTGCTTTCTAAGTTTTCCACTTTTAAGCACTGCTCTGTTTGCTTTCGTGTTTTGGGGTTTTGAATCAATAATTGTGGTTTATAGTGGAAATTATTTTCAATCAGCTGGAAGAAAACTATGTTTGTAATTTGTAAATTGGTTCGCTAGTGTTGCTAGTCTTCTGCTTTTATCAACCATGTGGAACTAAATGATTCTCTCAAATCTTCCTTCCTTAAGCATGCCTTGTCATTTTCTATTTTGTTGTTCTCTGACAGTGTCTGATCAGGATCATGGTATGATGAGTATGGGAATCTCTACTAAGGTTTCATAAGTGAGGAATTTCTGGAAAATAATAAAGCAATAAGGCTATAGAAAATAAGGTCTTAGGCATTCTTTTGTTTTTCTTTCTCTTTGTTGATTCTGTGTGTTTGCTTTACAGGAGCGTGCATGACTTGGTTCTGTTTTATCTTTGTTTGTAACAGAGCAATGCTTACTTGTATGCTTCTTTTTTGCAGGTGCTTGGCCTGTCCTAATAGATGATTTTGTTGAGCACATGTACAGGTTTGATATCTATATCCTCAACTGTGTTTCACTAAATTTTAAAGATATTCCTTGATGTTAGCCTAGTTAGAACATTTGTTTTACTAGAAAAACTAATCTGTTGTCTACCAATCACTTTCTTTTTCTTTTTTCCCTTTTCCCCATATGCCTACAATAGATATGGCATGCAAAGAAAATCCGATTTCGGTCAGACTCTTATCATAGTTCAGATTCAAGTCGGTTCAGTGAGGGCTACCACCAAAGTCACCGAATGGGTAGAAATCAAGATGGGGCATGGTGACCACCCCCTTTAAACTTCATTTCTTCTTCACAGCTACACCTATTTTCTTCTTCACAGCTACACCTATAGTATAGATTTCAAGCAGTTGAAATGCTTGAAGGCACAGAGTTCAATATTTATTGCTAAGAGTGACATAAAGAAAGAAGACAACATTTGAAATTCATAGTAACTCGCATGCAAAAGCGAGTTTTCCTTTTATTTAAAGGATAGTCAGCTATTTTTCTTCTTTTTTGAATTAGAAAGAACAGGGCCGTGACTTACTCTATTCTGGGGGATGAAAGACAGAGAAAGAGATCCCGGGACTAACTGTATAACCATGATAATATTTTAAATTTGGTCGAAGTGCTGATTACCCAACAGCCTTCTAACTTGGAAACTTAAAAGTTATTGTTGTTTGTATATCATTTCTGAAATTTCATCTTTAAAAACTTGGATGTGGTTCATGTCTGGATATTTGAATTCCCTGCTCTGCCCATGAAACATATATACTTTAAATTTGAAATTCAACTGAACAAATTCTTTATAGTTTGTACCTGCTATAATTTGACTTTTAGTAAAGATTTAGAATCTGTTTAACATAACATGACATTGAGTCACGGTAGGAAAGTAGTGGAGTCAAAATAATGAAAACTTTCATCAACTCCATAACCTGTTTAAAATATATTTGGTAACAATGGTGATAAAATGTTCTCAGTTTCTCTCTTCATCTTTTTCTAGATTCTATGAACCTCTATAGAATTTTATTTTATTTTTGCTTAAAGATGTTACCATCGAAATGTAACTTACAGATTCAAGACTAAATAATTTGAACCAAATACTGTTTAGTGACTTGATTGTTTTTTTCCTCAAGTAAGACTTTAGAAACTACTCATCAATAGTTTCCACACGCTTCTAGAGTCCTGCATGTGGATATAAATTTATGGGTCTTTGAAAGAATGATATTAGGTAGTTTAGTACTCATTCTAGCACGAGTAACAAAGATAAGTGAATTTTGATGTTGAGACTGCTGTTCCAACTTTCCCTCCTTTGTCACTAGCTATGAACTCACATGCATTTACAATATTTTCTTGCAGGGTATTGGGGTCAAACAGGGAGCCAAACTTTTTCTGTAATTGTGGTGATTCAGAGTCTCAATCATGCACATTCGAAGACCCTCTTCCTGGTAATTACTTGAAAGTTCCCTTTCAGTTCCATTTTGTACCATGCCTTTTTGTTTTCACTTTTTTGTTACCTGTAAGCTGCTTCCTGAATACTTGCTTTTTTGTTGCAGGATTGAAAGATACTCCTGGTTTGAAGAGGAAGTTGTCTAGCTTTCAAATGGAGGAAATGGCGTCCTCAAATGCTGTCTTCCTTGATTCTGTCAGTCCAAATTTTATATTGAATTCAAAGAGAAGTAGGCTGATTGATTACAGACCATTGAACTGGGAGGATAATCCACCTGGTAATTCAGCCAGTGACGGCATGGATATCACTAAGCAGAATAATTCGCTGGGGTCCATGAAATCTCCATGTGCAGTTGAAGGATGCTTGTCGAGGGGCTTTGCAGGTTTATTCTCAACTCGTTCCTATCTACAACTTGACCGGGAGAGGAGAGTCTCGTATACATAGAGCTTCCACCTGAGTAACAAATACAGGAAAACTGTCCATTGCCACCCAGTCTTCAACAGTTCCACAAGGATATATCTATTTTGAATTGCACTTGTAAGGATTGTTGGTTGCAGGTCGGTGTGATTGATAGAAGTAATAAAAATATTCCTTAGATTGTTTGATTTCATAATCTTGTCAGAAAAAATAAACGAGGGTTTCCTGCTTCAATGAATGTGACTGTTTTTTTTGTTATTGGATCATGCCTAGCGTAATATGATACTGGCTGCGTTGTTCTTGCTGGAAGAAATGCCTAGTATTGAGGAAATTGCTCGGGGAGTTGTCAGATACATAGTTTGGCTAAGAGGCGACGAATTGTAAGAGGTAATTGCTTTTTCCGGACAGTAATTAGCTAAGTTGCAAATTGGCCCAAAAGGGTATTGGCTTGCTCTACGGTTCTGAGCATCTCCAATGAAACCTGAGACAATTATAAAGTTAATAATATTTTTATTATTTTTTAAATATATCAGTATAACAAAATAATTTAAAAACATAAGAAAAATTATTTTTGAAATACAAAATAAAATGGATTTATATCATAATGAAACCTGCCATTTAACAGATAATTGAACCTCCAACTACGAACAGTTCATTGTAGTTTAGGCTGCTTTGCTGCTATGTAAAATCTGACTAGAAATTGACTAGTGCATCGAGACCTTCCTCATTCAAAAACTGGAAAAGGCTGTTGAATCACACTAGAGATACCGTGTTCTTGAGGTAAAGAGGTCAACTGCTCTGCTTATCCTAAGAAAATCATTTTGATAGCTGTTCATGCTAGGAGATGACTGCAAGTGAACATAGAAGCAGAAAACAGGCAATAAAAAAGAAGAAGAAAGATTAGTGGGTTTGTTTTTTCTAACTCAATAAAACAGACAATTAGTTGGCCTTCAGAAACCCTTGGTAATGGATGGGTTGCAAAGTAGTTGGGCGGACAAGATAATCAGAAGTCAAGGGTTGCAAGCACTAAAGCTCCAAATGGTTATCAAGCAATTGTCCCTCTAGCGGCATCTCTCTCTCATGAAAGGGAAAATGCATGGGTGGACTAGAAGTTTGTATAATTTATTTTATTATATTTTGTATTTATTTATCTAGTTGTATGATTTATATTGATTAACATATACTAAAAGGTTTTGGTATTTCACTATGCCAAGGTCTTTTTCACTTTGGTTCCTTAAACTTTTTAGTTTTTTTTCTAATTTTAAATTTAGTGTTTTTTTTTTCAATTTCATCCTCTAAAATTTTTTAGGTGTTCTGATTTTTTTTTATAGAGTTACTCAGTCTCATGACCCGAGTCGCGAGTTTTGCAGGTTAGTCGTGTTGATTCGGGTCATTTTTTTAATTTATTTTTTCCTCAACTCCATTCTCCAACATCGGGTTAATTAAAAATTAGATTTTATAATTATTTTTTTATTTTCTTTTATTGGGATTATCATGGTCTCATAACCTGGGTTGCGAGTTTTGTAGGTTAGCTAGGTTGAATCATGTTTTTTGTCGTTTGTTAATTGAATATTTTTTTTTACTTTTATCCTTCAACATTGGGTTGATTGAGAATTAGACTTTTATAAATTTATTTGATTTGATTTTTATGGAGTTATCTCGGTTTCCTGACTCAGGTTTGACAGGTTAACTCGGGTTGATTCGGCTCATTTTGTATATTTTTTATTTTATTTTTTTCAATTTAATCCTTCAATATTTGGTTGATTGAGAATTAAGCTTTGTTTTTTATTTTATTTTATTTTCTTTCTATAGGGTTATTACGGTTTTATGACCTGGGTCACGGGTCAGGCTAATTAATTTAGGTTCTTTTTATCTTTTCTTTAGATGAATTTTTTTCAATCTCATCTTCAATGTCAGGTTGATTAGGAATTAGTGATGTCAACACCAAGAGATTTGTTAGAGGTTCTAATTTGTCTAGTCACAAGACATATGAGACAAGATAGACTTCAAGAAGATATTAAATAATGAAAAACAAGCCTTGATTAATTTAATTTGTGTTCAAAAAGGGCTTGTTGGTGGGTATTCAGACATTACAAAAAGATTGGAATAAGAACATTCAAATCTGTCAATTTTTACATTTTAATACTATTTTGGTCATAACTGGATCTATAGAAGGAATTTTAATGTGATTTTCATTGAATTAAAAAGTAAACATCCATATCTTTCTAGTTATATATGGAATGCCTTCTAATTCATTAAGATGAGAGAGAGAAATATACATTTAAAGTTGGACTTCAATTCTACCAATTGATTATGAAAATGACTTTAGTCTTATTTAAATTAATTAGGATATTGTTTTATTTATCTTTTATTTATTATTAAGCCTTTTAGAGATATTAGGCCTCCTTTTATTTAAATTTGAGTTCATTGGATTAATATTATGTATTAGGTTATCTATATCCATTAGGGATATCTTATTAGACTTGAGATTCTTTCTCATATAAATACTCTTTTGCAAAGATTTTTTAAGGAGAGACTATTTTAATAAAGAAATCAACATTCCTACTATCTTTTGTGTGGTTGAGTGATTCCTAAACTAAGTTTTTTTTATTATTATTAAACTCACAAACTCTTTGAAGGATTGATCAACTTCATTGTGATTTTATATTACTCGTTCATGTCTCTTTATATACATAAGGTGGGGTGATCATTGATTATAACTTTGGTTCTTCAAGGTAGGTTTTTATTGGGCGTTGCAAACCATTTAAATCTGATTTTAGTGTATCCTATGAGGTGTCCGCATTAGTTGGCATTAGAGCTCATGCTATTATCATATTATATCCCTTTAATCTTTAGTTTGTGTTGTTTCTTGATTTTCTTTCTTCCTAGTTTCAGCTAGGGTCTTGTTTTTTTTTTTAAAAAAAAATGTATATTCTTCTTTTATTATTTCAAAGTTTGCGTCAAACCCTATATAAAAAAATCATCTTGCTTACTTTCTTGATTTTTACCGAACACATCAAAGAAAAATTGTGTTTTTCATCTTCATCTGCTATCTTTCTTGATTTCAACTTAGAGTAAAAAAAGAAGAAGAAATTTTGATCATACTGAATTGTGTGGATAAAAAAAAGAGAAAAAAAATGCATGAATTGATTTGAATTGACAAGTTAGAGCATAACTGAATACAAGCTCTTGAATTTTAGGGTTGGTCGAATGTTTCTTGAGTATTTTCTTGATTTTGTCGAATATGTACATACTAAATCTTGGTATTACTGAATTGAATTCCTGTTTTTCTTGGATTATATTGTCTTGTTTCATTTAAATTTGGGTAGTATAGATCTTTCTTGCTTTATTTTTCTTATTGTCTTGAAGTTGAATCTTGATTTCTTGAATCTTGCCATTAAAGATAAATTTGAAGGCTTCGGCCAAAAAAATAAAATAAGGGAAAGGCCATATGTAAGAAAATTGGGGATTCACCTTAATTTTTATGTAAAACAAAGTGATCTTACACATGCTATAATGTATAAATCAAAACATTCATGATGAAGAGATAATAATCACACTAAGAAACTTGTCATTGAAAGGTTAACTCAAACCACTTATGACTTTCCTAATAATTGGGGGACTATGATAGGTTGCTAGACATTTTACTTGATTTTTAAATACAAATCAATCAATTATTAAATTGATAATAGATTAAATTATTTAATTTATTTAATCCTATTTTATTTAGGATTATAATTTATATTTGAGTCAACTTATTAAGAAACTTAATGGGTTACACATATAAGAACCATTGATCATAGATTAAAATGAAATGATTAATTAAGTGTGACTTGATTGTAAAAAAGTTTTAGAAATTAATGATTAGAATGTAATTAATATAAGGGGTTATAATTTTAGACCTAAAAAAATCAAGTAGGGACTTGATTGAATAAATTTTTAAAATTATCCTAAAATATTATGTGTAATATTATTTAAGAGGCAAATTGATATTTTATTATTTACTGGGTTTTCAGGTTTTTCTATAAATAGAATATTATACCTTTTATTTTCTATACAAGATACTATAATATAGAAACACCTAAACACAAAATAAAAGAGTTAGTATTCAAATGTATAACAATCCCTCTATCTTATAAGGGTTTAAGAGATTTCTTACTGGTGGTTTGTGTGAATTACCGTTAGAGGTCAAACACTTGGACGATTTATGGTTTGCGGTAACTCAACCTTGAAATAATTATTCAAAGCAAAAAAGAACATCTGATCTTTAATTAATCCTTGTATAAACCCTAAACAATTCTATATGTATCTAACAAGATTTTTAGGACTCCTAAAAATATCTAAATTTATATTTTCACTGCATGTATATGTTTTAGGAAGCCCAACAGTGGTAGCGTAGCCTTTATTAGACAATTAAGGTTGTTGATTACATATTTTAATTGTTTTCGGTATTAATTTTGAATTAATTTTATGTGCAAAAATCATTTTTTCTAAAAGTAATATTTTCTCTCATGACTATATTTTTTAAATATATCCATTACTATTTCCAGTTAGATTTAGCTAGATTTTCCAAATCTGGCTCAAATTCTTAAGGAAATATATATATAAAAAAAGGTCTTGGGTGGTTGTGCGCCACCAATGATGGCTAGCGAGCCTCGATGTGTGCCACCAATGACTAATGCATCAAGCTAGGTAACTGTTGTTGGCAGCGGTGGGCAATGTGCACATTCCAGTAGCGGCAAGGAGAATAAGAAAGGGAAAGAATTACAATTATGTCCCTAAGCTTTGTTTAGGGTTTTTTGAGAGGTAGAATTATGATTCTACCTCTAGAACTTATGCTTAATTACATCTAGGGTATTTTGGATAAAATTATGATTCTACCCCTCTATTTATAAAATATTAACTTTATATTAAAATTAAAATCCTAAATTAAATTAATTATATAATAAGTTTTCTAATAGGATTAGGGTTGAATTAAAATGTGCAATTCATTTTTTTTAGTTTTGTAATATACCAATAGGATTAGGATTGAATTAAAATGTTTAATTAAAAAATATTTAAAAAATAGTTTTTTCTAAAATAAAGAGAGTTTTTAAGCTGAAAGTTTTTTTAATTGATCCTAAAATAATTCAATATATTATTAATAATTCTAATATGATCAATTTTCTTATTAAATATTGGAAAGTGGTTTTTCAATATGAAATTTATATTAAATAAAATTTATTAAGTATAGAAAATTATAAATTTGAATTTGAATTTTTAATATTTCTAAGTGTTATTATTTTAAATTGTATATAAAGCTAATAATTAGAATTAAAGCATGCAATATATTTATTTATGCATATTAATGTGTTATTATGCATGATGGATGGTTATAGAGATTAAAGACCAATTTGATTGTGTTTATGGTTGAATTTTTACAATATTAAATAAGACATGTGTATCCTGTCTTTTTGCTATTTTTTTTCTTTGGGGTTGTAAAATTCTTTTTCACATTCAATTTTCCTCGAGTGTAACTCGAGGTTTCTTACATAATTATGTAAATATTGTGTAATTTAGAAGTGTAGGAATTTAGATAGGAAAATTATTTTTTAATCCAAAATGAAGAAAGAATGGCAGTGAATGATACAATCATATTGCTTGCAAAAGACTTATGAAGATTTGTAGCAGCTAATTAGGTTTTGACAATCTAATTCTCTTCAATGGCTCTAAAGAATTATTTTAGATATGATGTGAAACAAGACACAAAGAAAAATACAAAGATATACATGGAAAAAAACATCAAACAACAAAAACAAAGAGGATATAACCCAATTTTTGAAGTCTGGCTCTGATATCAATTGATTTTAATGAGATCAAACTCAAAAACTCCAATTTACCTTGTTATCTGAATGAATCAGCCCTTATAATACCTGAAATTATAATCTTGTTGATTTCTCTTTTTTTTACTCTAAATAGATATTCTAGATAGAATTAAACGTTAATACTTTTTTTTTATCAAAGGAACCTTAATGCAAAACTAAACAATAACAAAAGAAAAGAAAAGAAAACTGACTAGAAACAAGAACTTGAAGTATGCGAAGATGCCATAAAATTAGATGTCTAGCATACATAAGAACCAAACATCACATAATACCTCATTAGTATATATCCCAATAGAAAAGGAAATCAATACCTGCTTAGTTACTTTCACTTCACTGCATTCATTCAGCCATTACAATTTATAAGGTTTATGATGTTTTACAATACTCAAATTTAACTTCCTAACAAGAGTCATACTGCTAACTACATTGATACAAATGTCTCCATCAATTACCATATTATATACCTTGTTTCAGATGTGACATCGTGTATGGAAGATATTTTCCCTTTACTAATAAACATCATTTATTTAACTTCCACATTAAGTGAATAGTCTCCTCCTCAATCGGGCATGCAATCTTAACATCACTACAATCATCATTATCAAATCTGTCATTTTCAGACTATATTTATTTATAGTATTTTAAAATCATAACTCTTTTATTTGGATACTAAGAAGCAATATGTCCAACCTTTAAGCACCTAAAAAATTTTAGGTTATAAGTAGGTTGAGTTTGGAGTAAGCTAAGTTTCAGGTTTACCTTTAGCATCTTTAGGAGTCTCCTTTTTGGCTTTAGGTTGTTCAACCTTAGAATGCATAAATGGCTTAGATTGGGCAACCCCCTCCTTCTCTCTCTTCATATTCAGCCTTCAAACAAAGAAAGATGAAATTGAATTGAACTGTGGTCGTGAGCTACCCCTTATTTTAATATATCTTTTCATATTCATTACCATATGAACTATATCCTTCAACTCCATATAATATTATAACTCTACTACATTAGCAATATCTTTATTCAGCCTGTTAAGAAACCTAGCCACGATAATCTCTTTATCCTCCACTACATTAGCCTGAATTATCCATATCCCCATCTCTTTATAGTAATACTCCATAAACTTAAAACCTTGACTCAAACCCTATAGTTTTTTATAAAGCTCCATGCAATAAATATTAGAAACAAATTGCATTCTTATCAAAGCCTTTATATCATCCCATGTATCAATAGGTCTCTCCTTATTCCTCCTCGTAGAAGTCCCAATCTGATCCACTGAATAATCATGGAATTAGTAAATTCAATCACCACAAGTTTCACCTTTTTTTCTACCCAAATAACAATGGTAATAAAAAATACAATCCACTTTGTTAAACTTCTCTAACATCTGTGTTAGACCTTCAAATCTAAGTTTTAGGTTGTTATTCTCTGTAAGAGGTGGTATATCTCCCTTTTCTATTTTGAATTTGCAAAAAGGTTGTTAGTAGGAAAAATATTCTCATGCCTCTCGTGTTTCATATAAATAATAGGTTTTTCACTCTAATATGTTCATTGCACCTTTTTCCTCTCATCTCACCTTTTTTTTAGCTCTTACAAAACTGAAATCAACACAACCAAAGAGAACAACTTAGTAGCGCAATCCAAATAAGTGTAATTGACTCAAGAAGCAAGAAATATATGAAGATAAGCAAAGACAAAACAATAATTACAATTTCACGAGTAGTAAGCGAATTCATATGAGATATGAACGTCTTTTAAGACACGAAAACATTTTGAAGCAAATATTATGAAAATGACTTGATTGACACGTAGATATCCCAAATAACACTTTAGTATATTGCCCAAATTGATTTTAATAGTAGCAAAACAAGTTTCAATAGCTTTGAAAATCCCTTCTATAACTGAATTAGCCCCTATCAAACTAACCATCCCTTTGACCTCTAGGCTAACAAAAATCATCCCATAACTAATAATCATCTCTAACAACATCATCCTTAAAATCATCCAAGTTATGGTTTACATGTCATTTGGGTCTCTTATCATGGTTATCCCTTCGATCATCCTCGTGGATGTAAAGATCTAGAAACCCACAACTAATATTAACACAATCCGGGAAAACTAAAAATCAAGTTTGATAAGAAGTATGACACAATGATTACCTGAACTAAAGAACTAACACTATTGGAATGAACCATCTCCCAATGATTAGAAAATCACAAATGAGAAGTAAAAGGAAGAACACCACAATGCTAGTTATACTTTGATAAGCTTGATTGTTCTTTATTTAAACAAAGAGAAAAACATGTTACTCTCAACAAATAACAAATTTTATTCAATAATTCATGGCTGAAAAGAAAAAAAACCTAAGTACAAGCTAAATAACCTTGTTTATATTAGGTAAAAACATACTAAACAAGTCTAAAAAAATAGTAAAAGAGTCTTAAAAAATAGAAAAAAAATATTAAATCAACTAGAAAAATAATGCAATTCTTGCGTAGTAGCTTCTGGACCTTATCTCAAGACTTTCAGATGTTCGATTGATCTGAAGTTTTAACCTAATATAAACAAGACATCTAGAAACTTCTAGTCCAATAGTCACATTGAAAATTATGTTTGTTAGCGTAAAACTAAGCAATAGAAAAAAAATAGTCCAAAACTTACTTTAACTCTCCTAAATAAGCATGAAAATCTTTGTAATTGCTCTTGTCCCTTAGTTTCCTTGTAGAATATTGAAAATCCCAAAATATTTTGTCATTAATTACCTTCAACCCTCTTTTCATTTGTGGCTAAGATAAATAAGGAATCTTTGTAAGAAAAGGATTTTGGAACATTAAAAAAATCCTTACCACACTTGAAAATTATGTTGCTACTCATTAAAGATCCTTTTAGAACTAGAAAAAGTCCTAAAATCAGTTGTTGAATGTCCTTGCATTACTAGGAAAAGAATCCTCTCCAAATTAGAAGTCCAAAAGTTAAAAGGCAACAAATAACAAAATATATATTACATCTTTTGACCTATATTGTGATGCCTTTTCAAATTTTGATTAACCTGAAATTTAAGTTCAATATAGAAAAATATGTTTGAAAAATCATGGTAAAATTTTAGCTCAATCCAACTATCATATTGAAAGTTATGCTCAAAAGCATAAAACTAGACAGTGGATACAATTACACTAGAATCTGAATTTCTTTGTTCAACATTTTCTTTGTTCAACCTTTTCTTAGATCGTATCAAGATATGTCCATAATTATCCAATTATAATGGCATGCTAGGGGTGTATGTTAATAAATAATTGTTATGTATGATATATCAATTATGCCATGAAATGAGACCTAATTAAATTTGATAATAAATCCCTCATTAATATATTAAGGACTTGCTGAGAATATGATTTGTTGCCTTTCGATTTTATATTTATGGATAACTTATTAAGCTACTCAAGGTTATCATTAATCGAATATGTTTAATGCTATAAAATTAGACTCTACTTAACTCACTTATATGATTGATAAGCTATGTTGTTTACCTAATTTAATTTATTTTGATCTATTGAGTTACTTAAGGTCATAAATTAAATGAGATCCTAGTCCACTAGTATATCTAAGTGAGATTTCCCAAATTAGTAGAAAGGACTATTAATTTATAAGAAAATAATGGGAGACCAAGTTAAAATTAAAAACCTTATCTGAATTTAGTTTTAATAATGTATGCAAGAAACTAATACTCGTTATATTTACATAAATAGGTTGATATATCAAAATGAGAATAACATATTCCTACGCATCATACTTGATGCTAATAAATTAACTAGACCAAACTTCTTGAACTGGTATTGTAATGTGAGAATTGTTCTCAAGCAAGAAAGAAACTTATATGTTCTCAAGCAAGAAAGAAATTTATTATCGAGGGCAAATGTTGTTATTTTTATAATAATGATAATTTTTTTGGATCTGGTGATTATATGCTTTGTTTAATATGGAAACACTTATTAAGTCCAACCTATTATTTCATCAATCTTACCTTTTAACTCAAATTATTTCTCTAACTAATTTATTGTGTAACACAAAGTTATTTTTTTAATAAAAATATAAGATGATTAAAATAAATATTTATAAGAATCTCAATAATTTAAATAAAAGTGAAAACTTTTATTTCTAGAGGAAAAACTCCAATTTCCATATTCATGTTTTTTATGAAAACAAATTGTTTTTTATTAGTAGCATCTGTTTTAGGAAAAACTCATCATAATATAAAAAGCAAATTTCAAACAAAAATAAAAAATATTATGTTCATAATTCTTATGTAGCTATATGAAAAAAATTAAAGAAAAATTAATTCATGTAAACCATATAAAAATAATAATCATAAGATTATGAAATTCAAAAAAATTATATTATATTTTTTTTAATAAAATAATAGGCTCATATATAATTGTTAAAAAACTTATTGCAAATATAAGCATAAAATGTCTTATCTCATTTAAAAAGTATGACATAATGAGATGATTTGTTAATTAGCATTGTAGTTATTAATCTATATCATAACCAAATTTTTTAACACTTTCAAATATCTAAACAAAAAGAGAGAGAAAAACAACAAAAAAATATATCGATCAAAGGAAAAAGAGAAAGAAAGAAAAAAGATGAAACAAGAAATAAGAAAATGCAATTTGGGATAAAATTGAGAAGAAATATTGAGAAACGATTCAAATTGGCTAAAATTTTGAAATTTCAAAAGCTAGGGATTGAATTGGAAAAATCAGTAATATGCAAGGAACATTTTAATGTGATTAGGGACGGGATTGAATGAAATAAAGAGAAAATGTTGCAATTAGCTAGAAAAAAAAAGATCCAAGGACCAAATTTAAAAAAAAATAGAGAAATTAAGGGACCTCTTTAAAACACAACTTTTATTTATGTTAAAATGATATCATTTCATATTAAAAAAAAATTTAAATGAAACATTGCATTTCACTCTAAGAAAAACACAAAACAACGTTGTTTTATGCATGGGTTTAAAAGAGTACATTCTCCTTCCCATATGGTGATTATGCAAGTGTTTTTCTTTCTCTTTTCTTCATAAGACTTTGGCCCTAATTTTCTCTCTCATGCCTCCCACAAACACCAAACAACGCACCACTCATCTCTCATGCATGTGTACCACGTACTCAAACCAGAAAAAAGGTTGTTTTGACCCTATAAAACTGCTACAAAAAAGTGGTGTAAAAAGGTAGGATAAAAAACATTTTGGCCAAAAGTACAACATGATAAAGGGTTGAGATTAACCTAAAGGAACCAATGGCCATGATCATGCCATTAAGAATGACTCTAGGAGATCTCATTTCGCCTATACATAGAGGGGGAAACAAGGAAAAAGAACTCAAAAAAGGAGAAAAAATCCAAAAAAAAAAGAGAAAAAAAAGATAGAGGAGTTTGAGCCTAGAGAAGTGACTAAACTTGAGTCAGGAGGCAGGAAAAGAGATAGAAGAATAAGAAAGAAAATAAGAAAAAAGAAAAGAAAAGGTGAAAAAACTTGTTTCTTTCGAATACTATGAAACCACCTTTAAAACTAAACTAAACCAAACTATAACCTAACAATCTAAATACATCATCCATAATAGTTCAACCACTTCTAGATGAAATCTTATGTATAAGACTACTAAGAAAACCTTCATGAGAAAAACAACTTTTCTCCTAACTTATGGTATGAAGGCAATAAGATTTATAAAAATAAGGTGCCCTAACCAGCTATTGTTACACTTTTCTTATTAGAGAACTGAGTAAGATATCAAAACAAACCTAAACCTAGTGGAAGAAGCCTGATTGGAAGCAACTATGAGAAATGAGGTGTTCAAGCATAAAACAATTAGATATCACAATGTCAAAGTTAGAAACAAACAATTCAAAATAGAAGATTGGTGTTTAGAAAATCAGAAGTAACATGCAAAAATGAGGGAAGGGAAAAGCTAGCCTTAAAATAGGATGGCATGTTCAAAGACATAGGGATAATCAAAGCCAACATTTATCATCTTCGAGATATGGAAGGAAAGACTCTCTCACTTGTTTGGCACTTAAACCACTTAAAAATGTATTATTAATGGGTATTTTTTGTATTTTTTTTTAGAAAGAAAAAGTCTCCATCATTTTATCTTCATAAAATAACACTATTATCTCTTATTATTTATTAAGGTATCTTTGTATGATATCTTAATACCTCTACATGCTTTTAACATCTGAAGTTCCTAATAATATTCATGCACTATAACCAAAGGACGAACCAATTACTGACGCTCAATCTCTCATCACCTAGTGGATAATGCTTGTAATTGAAAAGTTTGCAAAAAAAAAAAAAAGCCATACAACATAAGGATAGGTATGAAAAATAAATAGAATGCATAACATGATGTAATACCTCACTAGTAATACTCACATGGAAAACCATCCTCCTAATAATGTTCAAGTACTCGGAGAAGCTAGTTTTGCATCCCATCTTTATATTCTAGGAATTGTGATATTTGTATGAATGTGCACACCATACCTATATCATTTACCCCAATCATTATAGGGTTATCCCTCAGCAATAACCTCATAGCGTCTCTATATTCTCCCATGTATGTTAAGTCAAACCCTAATAATTGATCTTGAGCTGAGAAGATGAATTATCTGTAGAATATGAGATTCTTAGGAAGGGTCAATTGTAGTAGTCTTAGTTTAATAAGAGACTAGTATCAAAGAACGTAGGGCTTCAGATGCACATCTCCTTTTATGTGTAGCCAATCTAGCATCAGTAACATTCATATTTGTATCCATTTATTCAGAAGACTCCTTTATCTCCCCTCTCGCTATCTTTATAATCTTCTCTATGGTCTTTCAATCTCCATTTATGTCAATGTCTCTTGCATAATGGTGAAGTTTCCTTGCTTGTTTCAGAGAACCAATACCACCTATTATCATAAATTAGAAAGTATTAGAGATTAAGGTAAAAAAAACACGTACCCTACTCATTATCCTCTAATGAATATCCCTCAGCCAAGTGTATGATGTTATACTGATTAAGAATACATTGTAATTGACGACATGATAACCTTTTAGCTTTAGTTAAGTAGGGTACAACATTGTACTCTAATCTAGGGACTCTCTAAGACACATGACTTCCTTATGCTTTGATATAAAGTTTATGTAACTCACAATCAAGATTGACACAATCCTGAAAAGCCAAAAATCAAGTTTGATAGGAAGTGTAACACAATGATTACTTGAACCAAGGCACCAACACTATTTGAATGAACCCCCAACCAATGATTAGCGAATCTTGAACAAGACGTATAAGAAAGAATACCACAAAGTCAGTTATACTTTGATAAATTTAATTGCTCTTTGTTTAAACAAAAAGAAGAACGTGTTGCTTCAAACAAAACACCAATTTTTTTCAATAAACTATGAATGAAAAGAAAATCTAAGTTCAAGCTAAATAACCCTATTTATGCTACGTAAAAACTCCTGAATAAGTTTAAAAAATAATAAAAGAGTATTAGTCTAAGTAGAAAAAAGAATCTTAAATCAACTAAGAAATAATGCAATTCCTGCACAGTTTCTTCTAGACCTTATCTATGTTCAATTGATCTGAAATTTTAACCCAATATAAAACAAGACCTCTAAAAAATATTGATAAAATTCCAGTTTAGTCCAATGGTCGGATAAATAATCACGCTTGTTACCGTAAAATTATATAATAGAAAAAAATCAACTCAAAACCAATTTCAACTCTCTCAAATAATCATGGAAATCTTTGGAATAGCTATTACCCCTTAGTTTTCTTGTAAAAGGTGGAAACTTCTAAAACATTCTTTCATTAAATAGCATCAACTCTCATTTCCTTGTGTAGCTAAGATAAATAAAGAATTCTTGTAAAAAAGATTTTGGAACATTAAAGAAATTCTTGTCACACTTGAGAACTATATTGTTGCCCATTAAAGATCCTTAGAAAACTAAGAAAACTCATAAAATTAGTTGTTGGATATCTTTGCATTATTAGGTAAAGAATCCTCTCTTAATAGAAAATTCACAAGTTAAAAAGGCAACAAATAACAAAATTTGTATTGCATCTACGGACTTGTATCTCAAGACCTTATCAAACTTCAATTGACTTGATATTTTAACTCAATGTAAAAATTTATGGAAACTCTAGGTAAGATTTCAGTTCGATCTAATGATCAGATTGAGAGTTATGTTCGATAACGTAAAATTGGAAAGTATGCACAATTACGCTAAAATATAAATTTTTATGTTCAACCTCTTTTGGATCGTAACAAACTTCTTGTAGACTATAAAGGGAGATAGGTCTTGTGTAATTAATAATGATACATTTTCCTTTTCATTGTTTTAATAAAATTTAATTTTCCTTGAAAAACTCCTTCAAGGGACCATTGGAAAGCCATTGGAAAGTCAGTAAAAGGTATAATACAACTAGGGCATCCCCAAGATCCCTCAACACAGCCCTAGTAAATTTTTTAATACCTCCACGGATGGAGTCTTTCAAAGATGTTTCATGAATTTTTAGAATGTAAAAAGAATTAGCCAACCATTTATATGTAGTTGGCTCAAACACATTTTATAAGTGAAGAATACATCTTTGACAAATATTCTAACGTGGACTTTATATCCATACTTAAATAAACAGAATGAAACAAATATCTATATCTATTATGCATGGTACACTTTGGTTCCTTGCTAATCCTCTGTCAAATATTAGCCCTAATTATAGTATTAGGATAGTGATTGATATTAATTGGTTAGAAGTTGGTCTAATCTATCACCTTCAACAAGAACCCTACTAGCTCTTACACCATTTATAGCATTGTATGGTTAGAATCCTTGACCTCTCAACGAGCAACCACTCATAACATTGAAAGTTTTTTAAAACCACTAGATGAAAATGGATATTTATTGAGCCAATACCTAGAACAAGACATGACAAGTATTGTTTGGTGACCTTTATGGGCCATAAAACTCTAAACACCTACCCTAGAAACCAAGATTTTTAAGTCAATACCAAATAATATTTATGCTCATGCTACCACATCCCTCTTGGTCATACAAAGTGTCAGTATGACATCACCCTATGCTATTATATTATTAGTGCGGCATGCCTTGTTTCATAAGGCATCACCTCCATGCAACTCGTCTTTTTAATGGTATCATAAAGAGGGTCACACGTTAGTTAGTTCCTACGCAAATATAATTCATGTTTGATTGGTAAGTTATGCCACCTTCACGGTACCCATAGGTTCCTTGCTGATCCTCTCGTGAGAGAGAGAGAGAGAGAGAGAGAGAGAGTCTTGCTGAGTAGCCTGCTATTAACCTATTATTTAATTTATAGACATTGGCTCTAGTTACAGTACCCTTGACATTGTCTGGTCGGAATCCTTGACGTCTCGACAAGGGACCCCTCAAACCACCAGACATGACAACAGTAGTTTGATCACAAGTATTGGGCTACAAGACCCCAAAACAGCAGCCTATAGAAACAACTTGGCAAGGCCTAATAGCCCAGGACTTTTGGTAAGAAAGATAAAGAGAGGAGATAAAAAGGGAACGCCGAATGATGTATATGCTCGTACTGCCACGTCCTTCTTTATTTTACAAATTGTCGGGACGACACCACCTGACACTACTAAATCATTCCTTGTTTCATACACTATTTTCCTTCCTCATTTTCAGAGGATCCCTGCCTATACAGGAGATTTGATTTTGTTCAAGAGCGAAAAACAACCACAGCACAAAGATTTAGTCCACCAAACAATCATGGAAAGTGAATTGAAGTTCTCACAACTTCGTCAAATGTCAATTTCTTTATGTGACGACTCTTCTAGTTCCAGTGAATCAATGCATAATGCATGAGGATAAAAAGTTGAGCTAGCTAAAACAGCCCAAAATGATTTTATTTTTTTATTTTTTTTTTGTCTTCTTGGCAATGAGCAGGCCCCATGGCTTCTAGCCGGATGAACTCCTGATCAGCTTTACCTTCCATCTGCTACAGAATAATCTTGTCGCGCACCATTCATTTGCCACTCTCAATCCAGCTCAACCACAACACTACAAGCTATAGAATTTGATTCAAATTTGTGAGGAACGTATTCGGTAATTCACTCTTAAATTGGTAAAGGAAACTGATTAACTAATTGGTTGTGTTAACCCAGGGACGCAAAGGATTGTTTAACCCCTTATTTTCAATTAATTAGAAGTAAACCAAAGCATCGGCTGCAAGTTAAAAGAAAAAGGCGCTAAATATTTAGATTTTACATTTTTTAGCTGATTTAAGCACCCTTGGTTTTTTATATAAAAAAAAATGATGTAATGTATATTGGGGCAGTTCAAGTTTTACACTTCTCAAGTCAAATTTACTAGCTAACAAAACTTCAAGTAACAAAATCCACCGACCCTTCAATTGTGCCCACATTCACAAGCCAGCACCCTTCAGTTTTCTGAGCTTTTCAGCTTCTTCTTCCGCTCCTTCAGCTTGCTAATGCGAGCAGTGTTCCGTTCCTTTCTTTTCTGAAAAAATAATGGGAAGAAATACATCAATGAACGAGACTTCATATTTCTCATGTTGTCATCTTGTAAGATAAATGCAGATAGCATGTGAAGACTTGAAAAACATAAGTTTCTCCTACAAAACAAAGTTTCCTTGACAAACTGACATTTTCAAATCCCTATTAACTATTAAATCATTCTCCCACCTTATAACAGTACTCATCCACTAGTAAGTTTGTTTGAAACAGCAGACCTTTTAAGTGAAGGAAACGAGGATCACAAAAAAAGCCATTTAGACATGAATCCAGAGAATGTCCACCAGACCAAAGAAAAATAGCACCACCAGGAAAAAACACTTGACATACAGAAAATCCAAAATAGCAATCTTATTATAAATGTCAACTATAGGAGAATTCAATCACAAGAACGCTAATAGGAACTTGCTGATCACCATGGTGCCAGAAGTTTTACTACTGGCCACCATGATCTAGAGTAAACAAATGTATTCTCTAATAGTAAAATCAAGATCAAAGCTTGCATGATAGACTGCAATTGATAATAAAAAAAATAATGCATGCCAAGGGGCAGAGACAAGTGCTAATTTGTAACCCAACTGAATCTTAGAAACGTAGTTATATACTAATCAGATATAAACGTTTTTTGCGTGTTTTATTAATTGACCACAATAAAATATTTCCAGAACTGAAAGATTGGCATTTCCAATGTCCAATCCCAAATTACATTTACATTCTAAGAACACTTCGTCGATCAACGTTGACATTTTCCATCTTATTTTGTCATTTTGTACTGTCACCTACAAAACTTTAATGTCTTCCAGTGTCTCTCTCTTTCCCATGCTCTTAAATTATCTTTAGATTTAGACCTTATTTTTTCTGTCGAATGCATCAACATTTAGTTACAAAATTTTGACTCAAGACTTGATGTGCTCCTATCACAAGATTGGTCATCATTTGTTTAGAGAATGTTTAGCTTCAACGTTCCAAGTTCTGCAATTTTTTTCCTTATTTTCCAATCTTTTGTCAAGTTTAATTATTTTACTTGTGAAACTTCAAATTATATTTACTGGGTTTATATGAATATAAGAAGGTGGTTCATCAAGTTACAATCTTCAGTAATGTGATTGATCATTGAATGACACCAAGAAAAAATTCTTGGCTGCACCATACAAGGCTACGTCAAGAAATAACTAGAGTAGAACAGGTGATTAATCAAAGTTACCTCAATAGCTTCCAGAAGGCCCCTCTTTTTACGTGACATCCCTAATTTTGACATTGTGTCAATGTCCTCAGCAATCTGTTTCGGATCAGGGACAGACTCTTCACTAGCCTTTGCATCCTCTTCAGAGCCCTGCTTGCTTTTCTTCATGACTGCACCCTGAAGTTCCCTTTGTAGCTCTTCATGGTACTGCTTCTCAAGAGTCGCCATCTGCCATTCATAATGGGGTTATGTCAAATGCCATGCAGTGCAAAAGGACATGTGCTAATGGAGGGGGGAGGGGTAAGAGAGAACAAAACTGGATCTGCAAATAGCATTTACTCAGAAAAATGAAAAACAGGAACCAAATGTGAACACATCACTTTCTAACTAAAATTTCCTGCTGTGTAAGTTCCTCCAGCCTAATATGTGGCAGACTTTTTATGCTGGCGGGTGTTAGATGTCATTAATAAATTAAATACAACTATTCTCAGCAATAATACTGTAAGACGCCTTAAGTTTCAATTTTCCACCACAAACAAATGCCAAGCATGATGATTAGTAGACCCATTAATCTATGTCTATCTAATAACAAATTGATAAATTCATCAGAAAGAACATTGCTATCTCTTATATCAAGAAAATGGTATTGTACCAAGAACCCTTGTTTTGAAAGCCCACTTGAAAGTAAGATTGACAAGAATGTCACCTCTGATATTTCATACCAAAACCTCACAAACAACTAAGTGCACAAGCAAGTTGCCCTGCTCTATTATGGGCAATCAATTTCTTAACTATGTCTAGCACAGATTGTTTTATAGAAATGGTGCAAGGGGTGGTTCCTCAAGACATAAAGGAATAAGTTACAGTGTCACTATATCATTCACGTTATAAATAAAATAGGAAACATAAGATGCTTCCACACACCAGCTGACAACAGATCCAACACCAATTGAACCTGGAATGTAGATTTTTGGCACATTTAAGGCAGCAGGAAATCTTTCCTCCTTGATACACTATCAAAGTTGTCCACTGGGCTACTACTTCAACTATTCAACAATGTACATACCTTATTCTTCGACTTCACAGCCTCATTAGCCTCTGCTCGACTAATATAACCTTCAACCAACAAATTTTGAGGATCATCTAAATCTTCCTTTCCTACTCCAGGCATGGGAAGGACTTCATTTTTGGCAGCAGCCTGCAAGCGTTTGATAGTCTCTGCATAATCAGGAATATAGCCTTCTGCATCATTATCAACAAAAGGCGACAGGTGCGGGGGAGGAATCCTGTTAGCAGAACAATCACGTCAAAAAAAAGTCACAATTTTTACATTAAAAGCAGAGACTAAGCATCAATCCCTTATAATTGCAATCTATAATAGAAGAATTATGTCTTCAGTAGCAACAAATGTGGATTCCTGAAACAAGTTTTATTTGTGACATGATAGAAAAGCAATCAATATTACAGAACATAGCAACTGAATGCTGCCTGTCACTCTATAATAGTGCATAAGATCAAATAATAGGGAAGTGGACACACTTAAACAAAGAAAAAGGCTTTCAGACTGTTTTCCCTTGTTTAAGTGGAGACTGTTTTTCCCTTGTTTAGGTGGTTGAACAAGGGAAAAGAAGTGATCCTTGTGAAATATGATATCCACACAATCAATATTGCAGAACATAGGAACTGAATGCTGCTTGTCGCTCTATAATAGTGCATAAGATCAAATAATAGGGAAGTGAACACACTTAAACAAAGGAAAAGCATTTCAGACTGTTTTTCCAAAAATTACCTTCCCACCATATAAGCTTCAGTTGGCAATATGATCCGTGCATTAATGCAATCGTAAATCCACTGTGGCTGAACATATTCTCTCGAAAGGTATTTATGACCTTGGGTTGGCCTATCAACAATCTTTAAAAAAGAAAACACTGAAATTAGGAACTTGAAACTCATGTCCATAAAACATTGAAGTGAAAGTATGCACGCATGAATGTGGATGCTTCTAAAGCATTAGCAACGGGTAGGCATGTCCATGTGCATGTGCTAGTGTTGTAAGTGCATGTGGCACCCTTGGTTTAGGAAAAAATAACAAACCTGATGAGTAATGCTCTGGTCAGATTCCTTATATGGAGCAGCTTCCCCGTCCCAAGAAACAACCCCACCAAAAGCAGGAATTACAAAGAGCAGTGATTCTCTAGGAACCTGAAAATAGAAACAATTGATATGCCATGAGCACAAGACCCAGGGATTATCACAATACCAATCCATTTGAATGAAGAAACAGTAACCAACAATCACACAATGAATAAGGAATTATCATTCAGATCTGTATAAACAACCTCATACATGGCCAAACTATCATGATTAAGTAAATATAAATGTCTGTTCCTTGACACCTAGGTTCCACAACTTTAAAAATAAGTAAATGTACACCAGTGTTTTATGGGAATAGCCATCCTCCGATGTTTATTTAACATGACCTTGAACAAAAGTGAAACAAAATAGGTATATGATGTAATAACTGGTTGATATTTTAAAACAGAAACTTAAGGACTGCATTTGAGCAAAGATTTGAGTGGCTTAGAAATTATACACTATAAACAGATGGAGAGCCTAGATTTGAGCGAGGACAATCAGAGTATTGAAATTAGCATTATTAAAACTTCAAATGAAGCACGGAAGAAAACACAAGAATCCTAGACCACAAAAAGAAATATGTATGTTCTGAAAATAGGACATTACATAATGCTGCCCCATCAACAATAAAACATAGTATGACAATAGCAATGAACAATCCATCTCACCTCGCGACCCAAGAAGAATTTCATATTCTTAAAGAGCCTCCTGCACTCCTTAGTATCTTGATCATCTTCATTTTCACACTCAGAATTTTCCATCAGGTGCATCAATGCACCAGGTTCGTTGGAAGGAAGTTGATGCTGAAGTTGAGCAAGCCTTAGTTCAGACTCATCAGCCTGCATCTCCTTCTCCTGAGCCTCTAATTGCTGTGATGTAGATGAACTAGCAGCTGTGGGTTCCAAGGTGGAGGTTCTGGAGTTAGAAACAATGTATCTTGACAGCGCATAGAGATCTGCAGAATCAATAGCAGTTCATGATATGTTAAGTACACAAAAGAAACAGAAGCCATAGAGCATGGCATGCAAAAAACATTATTAACAGATAAATAACACAAAATTGGCATCGCATAACAGAACATGGAAATTTCTCCCTACATGAAAAGACAAGGCATACCTGATGCTAAAGCTTCCAGCTGGGGATCAAGAATGGGTGGATACTTCACATTTATGGAATGATAGAGCCTAAAATTGACAAATCCAAGGAGAGTCTGCACCCAAATAAATAATAAGTAATCGCAGGAAAAGATGGCAAGCTAAGAAAAAGCAATGCTATCCACAAAACAGTACTAAGTTAAATCATCAGCTAATTTCCAAAAGTTGAGACATCAAAGGTTGATCAACAATGGGATTTAGCTTGTCTCTTATTCCCAGCTTAGTGGGCACCTTCAGCTTCTTTTGGTTTATGAGACAGCCATCTGAAGGGGGGTACAAGGTTGTTACTTAGACAATGTTTTCATTAATTTCACAACCTGAGCCATGAAAATGTGACTTTAGCTAGCCAAAACTTTTAACCTTTCTTGCTGTATGAAAAAACCATGTGAAAAAGCAAATGCATCCTTATCCACAGAGGGTTTCAGTTGATGTTCTTTTTGTTTCAATAAGATTATTTCATGTCATATTAATCCTCCTATTGATATGGGCACCTTCAGCTTCTTTTGGTTTATGAGACAGCCATCTGAGGGGGGTTACAAGGTTGTTACTTCCAATGTTTTCATTAATGTCACAAACCAAGCCATGAAAATGGGACTTTAGCTAGCCAAAACTTTTAACCTTTCTTGCTGTATGAAAAAACCATGTGAAAAAGCGAATGCATCCTTATCCACAGAGGGTTTCAGTTGATGTTCTTTTTGTTTCAATAAGCTTATTTAATGTCATATTAATCCTCCTATTGATATGGTCTAAATTTAACAAACAAAGGATACCAAATGCAAAACAATCAAGGAGACAAAATATAAAATAGAAATTAGTGAAACCCTGCATTCATAAAAGTCTCACCTCATAAAACTCCAAAAAGGTTAACATAACACTGAAGTTGACATCATCTGGCAAAACTTGTTGCATTGCATGAGGAGTTAACCAAGTGATCTTTTGACCCTCAATCTCAGCCTACAGAGTTTACAAGAACAACTAGTAAGGAGGACATGATGCACAATCACAGATTCATCAAAACGACAAGAAGAATCTTGTATACCTGATAATATATGCCCTTTACGGAAATGAAAACCTTCCTCAATTTATAAGTACGGGAAACATAAGCTTGCCATTCATGACTCAATCTAGCCAAAAAAGAAGATTGAAAATCAGATTGAAACATGCATGAACTGTGAATACAATGATGGAGTATTCTTTTAATGGGTATCCAAAAAAATTATAAACTCAGACCTCTGAATTCCTACCTAATCGTTTAAAAAACAAAAAAAGGAGGGGCAAATATTACCTCCTACAATTATGTATGAGTTCCACATCAATTTTTGCCCTCTCTACAGCAGGTAATGCTGCAAAAAGATGCACCATGGTTAAACAATCGTCCAAGTCTCTCAGCGCATCAACAAACTTAGGAAACCTGCAACCAAAAGCATAAACACGTCAAAAACAGTAAAACATTTAGCAGCCAGGAAGCAAGCATGCAGAATTCACGAACCTTTCTCTAACAAGCCTGTCTAGCTTGTAAGTGGGTTCCCGAGTTCGAAGAAGCGTGGCAAGATCAGCGTTCTTCTTGGCCTCAGCTTTCTTTATCTTCTTCTGGTAAGCCCTTATGTCTCTAAACTTGTCGAGTAACGGTTCATGTTGAAGGAAAGCAACATCCTTGACATGATAATAAGTATGATTATTTCCCTTGAACTTCTTCTTTGGCTCTCGAGGGAATATACCTTTTAGAATGCTTAACCTCCTGCAGTTTTTTTTCCAAATCAATCCTTACTTTAATTTTACAACCAAGATTTATTACATTTGATATTTATTTAAAAAAAAAAAACATATTTACCGGAAAAAACCTAGCGTGACTTGGAGCTGCTTAATAGCTTGAGACCTGGTAACGTATCTGGCAGCGTTGCCTTCCTTCTTCTTACCCTGCAATGGAAAAATGGTTAAATTAATATAGGTAGATTGCTAACCGTCAAGTTTAGGGAGTTAAGTACTAACCGGAGGTCTGTAATGCTTTTTCCTTGCAACCATGGTTTTGCAGACAGACAAAGCTTGAGCTTAGCGGAGGCGAGGAGGAGGAGGAGGCTGCTGCTAGGGTTTTTGTGTGCGTAAATGAAAGGAAAGTCTTGTCTAGGGTTTAATGGACTTCAGGTCTTATTAGGTAGCGTGAAGTGGGCCGGCTTAGCTTTAGTTTTTAGACCCACTCCGTTAATTATATTACAGAGAGTCTCCACAAGTGATTTTTAAAAAATTAATTTTTAAATATTCTTGTATTTATCTATTATTAACAAAGTTGGTTAATACTTTTCAATTAAAGAAAAATTTAACTTGATTTCTAGAAAAAAAAATTTCTTTTTATTTTGGAAGCAAAACACTTTCTGAAAATATAAAAAATTTAAAAATATCATATTATTTGCTGATTATATCAAATTTGATCTTCAAACTTTTAATTACTATATATATTTTGTTTTGAATATTTTTTTTTTCAATTTCATCCCTTAGAATTTGATTTTTATATTAACTTTGGTCCTCATTTTTATAATTTTTATTTGATTTTTCCTTATTATTTTTTAATTGAAATTTTTTGTCTATCAAATTTGATCCTCATTCTTTTTATTGTTACTTATTTTATTTAAAATAATTTATAAAATGATAATTATTATTATTTTAATTTCTTCATCTTTCAATTTTTTTTATTTGTTAAATTTGATCTCTATTATTTTTTATTATTATTTATTTTATTTGAGATAATTTATTAAATTATAGTTTTTTTTTAATTTCATTCTCATTCAACTTTTTAATTTGTAAGATTGGTTCCTCGCTATTTTAATAAACTTGAAAAAAATAAAACATTTATAAGTTATTTTCCAACTCATTTTTCATGACATAACCAAACACTAGAAAGTGTTTTCCAACTTATTTTCCATTACACTACCAAACATCGGAAAATAATTCACTTTCCAAAAAAAACTACTTTCCAGCAAACAAACGGGGCCTTATCCGAATTCAAATACATTATAATTAACTCTGATATATATTGAATTATATATCCCAGATCAATCAAGATATTATTGTTAAAATCACAAATTAATTTTTTTTATTGAGGATAACATAATCTAAAATTTTAAAACAATTATTTTCATATTTATGTGCTTGATTTTAGTCTTTTAATGTTTAATATTATATGAAGTTATTTTTATATAAGTATTTATATTATTCTATCTTTCTCCTAATTTGTTAATCATGTCACAGTGTTAATCACAGTTAACACGAGGATTACGAAACTTAATTAGTCTTTTTCAAGTTTTTAAAAATAATAGAATTTATTAATACTGTATCATTTTTTAATTGATTAACTTTTCAACATGTGTCTTTCATTATTCAAATTAATAATCACTTCAATAAAGAATATTCTCAATGAAAAAAAAAAACAAGAAAAAGGGTGTTTCCATATAAAAATCATCATATAGATCTCATACAGTTAAAGATACATGGATTTATCAAATATTTTCTTAATTTTTGACATTATTGTATAAAGAAAGAAAAAAGAAAGAAAAACTTTTTCCTTAATTTTAGTATTTGGAGATAATTTTTCAGGCACCTAACTTCTTTAGTCACCATGTGTGAACCCTTGAAAAATGAAGGGAAAAAATAAAAAAAATATTTTAGAACAATAAAATGGCTCTTAGAATTAGTGGAAAAGAAATTAATGAGGTGCTTTGAATAATGAAACAAGAAATTTGAAAATTTAGCTCAAATATTGCTTATTGAACAATTTTATCCTATCGAATATAATTTTCAATTTGATTGTTGGATGAGAATGCAATTTTGCGAGAAGTCTTAAAACATATTATTTTATATTAAGGTAAAATTTTAGAACGATCAGAATTCGAGAGGACTGCAAACAAAATAAAGATTGTAGAATAGAAGCAGAAGGTAATTACAACAACTCAGCCTCTTCTTCATTCTTATAGTTGTGGTTCTGGAGAGAAAAGGAGATAAGGATAAAAAGAATAAAGAAAAGCAAATTAGCCAAAAACCTAGAGAGAGAAAGCTTAGATTAGACAAAAATCAAAGGCTAGGAAGTGTGAGACCTTAAACAACTTAGCAAGCAAAGAATTAAGAGTGAAATAGTGGGGGGGGGGGGGGGGGGCGGGGGCTCAAGATAAGGAGGAAATAGTTGGAGGGTGGATAAATCTAAATAGGTTGATTAAACAAGTTTGAGGGGGGCTCGCAAAACTCAAGATAAGGAGGAAATAGTTGGAGGAGTGGGTAAATCTAAATAGGTTGATATTTGAAGTTTGAATTAGTGTTGGGTAACTAGTTTTAAGTTTAATTAAACAAGTTTGAATGAAAGAAATTGAGATTTATGCATAATAGTTGAGTTGTTGAATTAGGGTTCTTGAATATAATTTGGGGTAAATGTGAAAGTGTTGTTGTGGCATGTAAATAAGATGGAAAAGGTTGTGAATGGGGTAAAATATTGGATAATAGAAGGAAGAAAATGGTGTTATTCTTTAATGCTAAGTGGCCGGCCAACTTTGGAGAAAAATGATGGAATTATACATCAAGAATATGTCTGTAAATTATGTGAAATTATTGTTTATTGAGGTGTTGTATGGTGGATTTAAATGAATTTAATGAATTGGATTAGTGATTACTTGAAATAAATGCATTGGAATTTTTAGACAAGTAAAAAAATAGTTAGAATAATGTGAGTGTGGTTAATTGGTTCTTAGAAGGTTGTACTTAATAATGTTACTATCTACATAACATAACAATGGTTGTTTTGAATGGTGTGAAGTCAAATAGAAATGTTTAATGGTTTGTAAATTTGTAGTCAAAACTGGACAGTTTTGTCCCTTACATTCCAAAGGACATTAGAGCAAGAAAATAATAAAATTGGGATGGATTATATCCAGGGATGTTAGCTTTACAACGGGATTGGCCTAGCTCAATTTAGAGTTCTAGAACTCCATATATAGGTTAAAATCTGAGCGGAGGTTAGGCTGGAAACTATACTGACAGTTTCGAGAAACTTCGATAATGGGTAGTTTAGGTGCATTAATGGCAGAATTGGGTCTCCCTTCCTTCAATGAAGATGCGGTTTTGTATCTTAACTTTTGAAGGAATCAAGCCATGTTCGAAATGGAATCCTATAATCTTGGTTATGATTTTAATGAAGAACAGTGTTCGTGAATGATTAAGTAAAGTTGGCAAGAAATTGACTAGCTTCTCTTTTGTTTATAGGTTGTTCTTAATATAAGACCTAATTAGAAAAGGTGATAAGAATGAAATTTTTACATGCAAGTGTGTGTATGTGCACGCGCGTAGTATAAAAGTATCTATCTTGTTGAGTGAACTGAGAGGAAGGATTGAATGGAAAAAAATTAAAATTAAAAATTTGTTGAAACTGGAATGATAAATGATGAAATCATTGAAAGAAATCAACATAGATTATTATTATGTGCAATTTGCACTGAATAAAAAAATAATGTAATATACATATTTGTTGGTACAGGAGAGGTCACAAGAGTTGTACGACAGCAAGGCGGTACTGGTAAAGCATCGACTGCATCTAGGTACTCTACCTTTGCTTATTAATTTGGTAAAAAAATATGTTAAATTCTGTGTTATCTTTATATTTTTATGCAAAAGAGATAGTATGTGCATAATGTTACGGATGAAGAAAATCATGAAAAAAAAGAAGAAGAAAGGAATGTTCGATAAGTAATTTAGTTATGGAAACTAAAACTCAGTCTAGCTTTTGGACGTAAACTGCTATTAATTATGTGAATAGGTTGTCATCTATATATATATATATATATATATATATATATATATATATATATATATATATATATATATATATATATATATATATATATATATATATAATTTTGTTGTTCATTGTACAGGAAAATTATTAATCATGGACGTAGACTGCTATTAAATAAGATATGTTTATATATTTTAAAAGGAAACTATGCCAAAATGTACTTTTTATATAAAAAAAAAATTAGCTCTAAATTTCAAAAATTATGTTAACATATAATCGAGTTATATTAAATATTTGGGTTGTTACATCATACACCAATCCCCAACCGCAAACTACCCTCTTTTATTTGTACAAACTATATATCTCATGAATTTAGTAACAAAATTTTTTTTCATTTTTTTTAAGTTTCAAAATATGTTTTTCAAGTAAGAAGACGGAAAGAATATGTTTAAATTATATTGTTTTTTGTTTAGAAAAAATAGCAAATTGGAAATCATGTTGAATAAAACCTATTTTCTAGGATATGTTTTTACATTTTGACATAGACAAATATTTTTTATTATATTAAGGTTATTGTCCATTATTTATTTATTATTTTTAGAGAAAATATTATATATAAAAAAGCTAAATGACACGGGAATTTCATTGTAGTTCTAGACATAAATTATTGTGAATTGTGATTATCTGTCAAATAAAACTCATCAATTAACAATTTAATGAGATATTTAATATTACATACCAAACATACACTACTAATTGCACGTTCAATTGTAATATCTTGAAACAAACTATACACCATTAATTCATAAACAAATTCTCTAAAGATATCCACTTATTTTTGTTGTATGAAAATATAATCTTTAATGAAAATTAAACCTATAATAATGCATGGAAATAAAAAAAAAATGATTTTTTTTTTATAGAGAAAACTTAAAATTTAGAAGTATGATTTTTACTCATGGTTCTTATAATTATAGAATATATGCATACTATTTTTTATATCTAATTATAGGCATATGGTTCATGTTGGTGATAAATTGATTAATATAATTGAAACAATTTTAAGTCTTTTAACTTAATTAGTCTTTGTTTAGTTTATAATTCTTTGTGAAAACAGATATTTTTAGGGAATAATATCAAAATTCTTCTAAATCGATGAAATCTCCTATCTTTAGAGATCAGCATCAAAATTTTTGTTAAAATTTTAAAATTGACATAATTTTTTATTTTTAGGAATTAACATTAATTTTTTTGTTAAAATCCATAAATCAATAAAATCTCTTATTCTTAAGGAATAATGTAAAGAGTTTCTTTTCAAGAGTCAAAATCTATGAAATCTCCTGATTTTAGAGATTAACATCAAATTTATTAACTAGTCTTATATTCATAGGGATTGATCTCATTTTTCAAAAATAAATTAAAATAAATTGTGAATAAGTTTATAAATAAATTTTGACAATTAACAGCATGTATAAAATAAATCTTACAAGAAAACATATAGTAAAAATAATCTTTTGTTTGAAAGGACATGAACAAGGATGGTGTCTACCTTTCCTTAAGTATATCAAACATCTTACATAAATCTCTTAGACCACCACTTAATTTAGGATTCCTAATTTATTTTATTTACTAGGTGACAACTTTATTTTCTTTTATTTTCCCTTTTAATTTAGAGAATTCTGTATTCATCACAGTGTGACAAGAAAGATGAAAGTTGATGAAACTATTGATAAATACAAAGCTAGACTTGTTGCTAAAGGGTTTAAATAACAAGAAGGTGTGTGTTATTTTGACACATATTCAACTATGTTAAGAACAATTTTCATACGAATGCTAATAATTTAACTGTATCCCAAGTATGAATCATTAGAAGACAATAAAAATAATTCTCAAATATTTGAGATACACCTTGGACTATGAGCTATATTATACTGGATACCCGACATACTAAAAAAGTATAATGAAGTTAATTGAATAACACTAAAGATAAAATCAACTAGTGGATATGTTTTCACACTAGTGGAGCTGCTATATTATGGAAACCCTCTAAGCAAACATGTATCACAAGATCCATGATGAAATCAGAGTTATTGCTCTTGATAAAGTTTGAAAGGAGGTTGAGTGGCTACAAAATTTCTTAGATGATATTTCATGTTAGCTAAAACTAGTACCATCTATTTTTGTCTATTGCGACAATTAGTCTGCAATTAGAAGAACACAAAATAATATATATAATGATAAGTCTAGACATATACGCTATAGACATAATATCATTAAGCACTTGCTCTCTAATGGAGAATTTTTTTTTCTATCATTGTAAAATTCTTTTATATATTTTGGGTTTAAGAGATTGGACAATAAAAGGGCAATTTGGAGGCTAAAAGTTATAATACTTTGCTTAATTAATGACAAACTTGCAGGTAATTTTTTTTTATTTTCCTTGAATGTATATTGTTATTGTAAAAATCACAAGTTGACTTATAAAATCGTATAATTTTACGAGTTAATTTGTATCTACTTGCAAAATCGAACTAAAAAAATAAAAAACCAGTGAAATCGAACTTAACTCGTGCAAAATCAGTAAACATAGTAAACAATGCAAAATTGATCCGAGTCAACGATTTTACATGAAGCATAAATAGTTTCAAAATCCTTTTCCTTCCTCTTTGATAAACCTATACTACCAGCCGATCTTTCAAAATCCTTGTCCTTCCTCTATGTTAAACTTGTTTTGAAATCAATCAAGTTAGTGTTTTTTAAACTTCTTTTTATATTGTCTCAACCTCTCATTCCTTTTCTTCCCTGTGTGAGTCTGATCTGCTCCTCTAATTTCAATTTCATAATTGTCTCTCTTCAGGCCAGTGATTCTAAAGAGGGCTACTAAGCAAGAAAGTGAAGTGAAGAAAGAAAAAACAAAAGACGACAATCTTTTTGGTCAGGTTAACTCTTTATGCCTCTCCTATATATTCAATTAAAAAGAATAAACGGATGAAATTTGATAATAACACTTATATTTTTCCTTATTTTAGTTATATAAAACTAAGCATAAATCCAAATATAACAAGGAATTCAACACCACACGTGACTTTGTGACTTGAACAATCGACAACATGAGATCTTTGTCTTAAAGGAAATAGATTTTAGCCATCTCCAGCAACCAACATCCAATCCAATTAACCATAACAATTAGTTGATAAAAAAAAATAATTAAAAAAAAAGATTGGTCTTTAATTATTTCAACTATCAAATGAAATAATTAACTCACGCCATATAAAAGAGTAAAAAAGAGTAGCCATATATACCGAGGTTAAATTAGTTAAATAGCTTTGCATGTCGATATAAGTCGAGGCTTTAAAGTTGTAATTATATTATAATATTAATAATTATGGGATGATCAGTAAAGTTAATGACCGGTAAATAAGTTATTATGACTGATTTCAAGGTTGATTTAATTTGATTCTTGAACTAATAAATACATGGCATCTAAATAAAACACCACTAACAATAAAAATGATGCTGAAATGAAGGCTCCTGATATTGAAGATGATTTAAAAATTCAAATTAATATCAATCCAAATAATTCAAAGAGTTTTAAGTTAAATATTATTGATAATATTGGTTTTGATGATAGTAGAAGCATTAATGTTCTTAATATCGATGTTGATACTAGTAGTAGCAGTAATAATCCTTTAGAGGGTGATAATTATGGATGTATTAGAAAAAAACGAGGAAGATGAAGGCAATGAGACTGATTTTAGTTTACATGATACATTAACAAATTGTTTGTTTTAAGTTTGTTAATTTTTAGTTAATAAAATTTTATGGACATAATTTTATTTTATTTTTAAATTACTTAACCTATATATAAATCTTTATTTGAATTATATATTTAAACTTTTCTATTGTTTATTTTATTCTTGTTATAATTATATTATACTGTTATTTATTACTTGACTAGAATTGTCAATATATAATTAGTTAAAAAAATTTATATCTGAATTTAGATTGTATTGTCAATATATAATTAATTAAAAAAATTATATATAATTTTATAATTTTACTATCAAATTTATATTGTATTTTTTATGTCAGGATAAAAAAACATTTATGATAACCCTACTATGTTAAATGAAATTATGTGTAAAAAGTAATAAATAAATAAATAAAATTAGGGATGTAAAATTGTAAAATGTCTACAGTACATTCTACTCTCCTGTTTATTATTTTTGCTGTGTTGTTGATGTGCCTGAAGCACACCATTCTTCCCCCCTCGATAACTTGAACCCAACAAATCTCTCCCAGCCCCAAAAAATGGGAGCCTGCAAAACCCTTATCACCACCTCTCTTACTTCCCTCCCAAAACCCAAAAAACCATTCTCTCCATTCTCCAAAACCCAAACCCTAACCCGCCATCCCTCTGTATCCTTCACTCCCTGCATACAACACACCAGACCTCGCTCTTCAACAGCAACGCAATCAGCATTCTCATTAGACCCCCCAGACGACACCGTAGAACTCCTTCTCACCAAACGGGACGACGTGTTACGACTAATGAAAATGGAAAGAAGAATAACAAAAACCCACGACGACACTGTCTTGGGTTCTCATTGGTTTCCTTATTTCGACAGGTTCAAGTGTGGAGGTGTGGATTTGAGTAGCAGTGAGGTTTTGGAAGCGGTGGGGCCGTATATGATGGAAGAGAGAAAAGAGAGGATTCGAAATACGGTTAAGAGTAGGAGTTATTCCCTTTGTTTGGTTGTTGAAGGATTGACTGATTTCGGAAACGTTTCGGCCGTGTTTCGGTCTGCTGATGCTTTGGGGTTTCAGTCTGTTCATGTCATTTCTTGTGATAGCTCCAAAAGGTGCTGCTTCGATTCTTTTTGAGGTGAAAAAAAATGGTTTTTTTTTAAAGGTTTCTGTCAATGTGTTAATTTTGTTTTATTAATGCTGTTTGTATTGGTGGTGTTACAGGTATAGAGAGAATAGGCATGTGAGCATGGGAGCAGAGAAATGGTTGGATATTGAATTATGGGATTCTGCTAAAGACTGTTTTCAAGTTTTAAAATCACGTGGTTATCGGATTGCTACCACTCATGTTGGAATCGATGCGGTAATGAATCTTTACTTGTTCCTTGGAAAATGGTAATTGGCATTGTTGTTTAACTGTGATTGTAGCTAGTAGTTTAAACTGTGGAGTGTCTCTGGCAATTTGATGCGGAATCGTTCTAGCTGTGGATACATGTATGACTGTTTCTGTGCTGTGCTATTTAGGTATCTATTTATGACATGGATTGGTCATGCCCAACTGCAATAGTTGTTGGAAATGAAAATAGGTAATTTACTTCCTCATGCTTTATCATTTTATCACAAAGTTAATGCTGGAGGTTTTATTTTTTTGGGCGGGGGGCTATGTTTCCATTAGTGTTGATATTCGAAAAAAAAGTTTTCTTTGGACCTCGGATTGTTGCAATAGATTTAAGGAAGAAAAATGATAGAAAACTACATTATTCTTGCTTGCTCTTAGAAACTCCTTATGAAGCTCTCTTTTGTTAGATTTTATCTCTAGCAGTTGATTAATTGTTACACTAAGCTTTTTGATATCTATAGTAAGGATGAAGATATAGACTGCTTTCTAACTAGTTGGCATCTTACTGATGGTTTCTATATCCAAAAGAAATCTAGAACATTTTAGTTGTTGTAAACTTTAGTAATGATGGTTGAGTCACTACTTGTAGGGGAATTAGTGATGAGGCTCTGGAACTGTCAGATTTGCATTGCAGTATTCCTATGAAAGGCATGGTCGACTCTTTCAATGTTTCAGTTGCTGCAGGCATCCTCATGCATCATGCTGTTTGTGACAGAACTTCGCGCCTGGTAATGAATACTGATTTACATTTTGTGGCACAGGAATCAAGGACCATTTTTTGTTTAGTATTATTGATTTTGTTTTGTTCATTTAGTACTGACTCAGCTTGTGCATTGATTTTGTTTTTTAAAATTTAAATCGGTAAGCTAAACCTATGTTTCCTATAGTTAGCCTTTGTCTAAAGTTCACAGCCTGATTTATTTTTCTGTTGGACAGAAACCATAATGTTGCGCCAAAATTTTGCAGGGCTCGCATGGTGATTTGACCCCGGAAGAAACACAGATCCTGCTTGCTGAGTTTTCACTTCGTCATAGCAAGAATATGATAAGCATTGCCCATGACTACGCGAAGCGAAAGGCAGCCACTCCCAAGCCAAAGCTATGACAGAGACAAATACTCAACGTGTGATTTTCCTTTGGTTGGATGTCTGCAAATTGACTTTTGGAATTTCTGTAGAAGTTACTGCAGGAGGTACAAACATCATCGCCAAACTGTTCTAAGACAAACCAGAGAAGGCGGTGGGTTGATTGAAATTACAGGATTTCTTCTGGTGCACTGGAGAACACACCAGCAAGAACATCAATGAGTGCTTCATAAGAGAATGCTAAACATGATGATCAGTTGGTGACTAAGGCATCAGTCGAGTCAACGATTATCTTGGGCTCACAATGTCAATTTGTTGTACTATGTTTTTTGAAGCAGGAAGATACTTTCATTGTTCCATCTTTGCATCAGCTTTTCATAATCTGAATTTTGTTTTGCTTATGAAACAAGGGAAGAGAATAGTATTTTAGATTTCTTATTTACAAATCAACCTCACACTATTCTGCTCGACTTCAAATTTCAGTTCTGGCAACTTGTTCATGAGCCTAGCCAAATGGCCACAGCTCTGTTTCTGCAATGTACTGAAGCGAAGCCCATTTGCATTAGGTAGTTGGCAGAATCTGCCTGTAGCTACTGGAAAACCTCCTAATGGAGAGATGATTCACCATCGCAATGGATTAACCTAACAATTTCTGGCATGGTTAATGCAATGCGAGGAAGTTAAATGAGCGCATCAGCATTTTCTATGCATTTTGAAGGTGAGGCATTAGCTGAACAGCATCCGAACAGATACCACGTGAAATTGAAGTTCCAACTATATAATGATTCCTCAGCCATCCAAAGTACAACATATTCTACAGTCCAAAAATATATGTTAGGATGCAGCGCTCTGATGTCTCACAGGACTCTCACCTTTCCTCGTGCATTTCATTTCTTCTGTGCCCATCCAAGCCTGGTCCTCGGGCCTGTACTGCTCATAATTTGTATGACCTTCAACCAGCAGGACCGAGTTGTATTTTGCAATCCCTTGTTATTTCTTTGAGATGACTCGTCTCACATCTCCACAATCACTAGACATATCCTGTGTCTGATTCTGAGATGCTTGGCTTATCATGGAAGGGGATTGATTGCGCAGAACTTGTGCACAATTCGAGTAGCAACAGGCATTTTCTGGTTGCTCTAGGGATTTGGTTCCTACCTTTTTTTTATACAAGAAATGGTGATATTTCCAACTTGACGGTTGATGGTGATCGAAATGCCAACCAGAAGAATCTGCAACCACCAAAAAGTGGCACGGCAAATTTTGTTAGGGAATTATTTCTTGTCCTCACCAGATCTTCTGAGGATTGTTAGCGGAGCACAACCTGATAAAAGCAATGCGTAACCACACCTACAAAAATAATACTTAAACAGAATCCACGCCATTGTTAAAAAATTTAAATACCTTTCATACACATACTTAAGTTAATACACATCCAAGAACATTCAACACTAGTCTGAAGATAAATATTGTATGTACTACTGCCTATAACCTTTTTATGGTCAGCTGCCACCATCATTGATTAGTGGAAATCCTTCCATTTTTGCTGCAAATATGAAACCCAGTTCATCATTCCATCTTCAAGAATCTACAGCAATGTTCTAATCAAACAACATTTCTTCAGTTGTGGTTTGGATTGTATCTTTGGCCCTCTGAAAGCTGAAGTCTTCCCCATGCCTCTTTAATTCTTGGGACCTGACGAACTCCTTTATTCTTGCCTTCAACTCAGTGTTTGGAATCAACATGTCCACAGTAAGATGGGATCGGTTGAAGGGGTCAGTCTGCACTCACATGAAATCAATTGCGAATTTAATCAAAATTAGTATCCTTGTCACCAAATTTGATAAAATGAATGAACAAGTGAAAGATGTACATTGTCACTCAGAAGATGCCTTTGAATGACAGGCCTATCAACTGTGATTCTTGAAGAGGGTAAGATCACCGGATCCTTCATCAAAGTGCACTGCCAAAAAAAAGCATAAAAGATATTTTCCACGTACAATTTATGGACCCACCAAAGATATTGCCCTTCCCAAAAAGGTATAAGAAACCTACCTGAATTGGATCAAGGAATTCATCTGGTATCTCTCCAAGGGCAGCTTCAGCATCCATTGCCTCAGAAGCTGCAACCCTGGCTTTTGTACCAAGCTCAATAAATTCCCGGATGACCCACCCATCTTCACCAATTCTCCGAAGGACATCAACAGCAGCAGTAAATAACTAGAGCAGAAAGCAGTGTCACAAAGTATTCAATCAACTGCTACATTTCAGAACAGAACGAAACCAAGGACGTTCTCTCATGGACATTTGATTCTAATAGTTAATGAAAAGCTCATGGAAGTTTTGCAGCATTGAAGTTACCTGCTCATTGTATGACCGCCCATCCTTCGAGATGGCAGCTGGGAATATGTTTTCATTATCACCCCTCGCCAAATGAACATATATACAGACAATCTTCAATGAATCAATAAAGACTGTTAGGTTTATCATAGAGGCTCAATGACATTATATACAATATCATACTGATTCCTCCAGTTAGCTTGGTAAGATGATTCCACATTTCATTCTCTATTGATGCAGAATTAATAAAAGCAGAGATTCACTCAAGCAAGGCCACAGTAACATGACATATTAAAGAATTGGATATCACAATAGTTTTACTCAATGAGCCAGATAAAGCTCATCGTGAAGCCACATATATAATATAGCATGACCCCACGACATTGCATCTAAAAGTTATTCGATCCAAGGTTCAGAGTCCTTGAGTTTAAAATCAGAGCCTTAGTCAACTGAATCAGACACCTTGACAAGCTTGAAAATTCACAACCAGAGAAGCATTTATAGTATAGTCGAATTGGCGCTTAACCTGCATATATAGTCATGTTCTCAGTCAACCAACAAGGTCAAACAGCACAGTTACCTGCCTGACTGCCTCAAACCTAAACTTTGGTACCACTGAATAATGACTCCACTGAAGCTGTACTCAGGAGAATTGGGAAGAAGTCCTACCCATCAACTTCCTTTTGTATGAAGTCACTACTCTTAAGACTTGAACCTACACCCTGTGGTTGCAATCTAAGACTTTTGCCATTGTATAAGCAAAGTCCTCTAAACCAATATGTAAACCTAAAGGAAAAGGAGCAGTAGAAGAAAACTCAAGAAGAACTAGAAGCGGGTGGGGTACAATCATGTTAAGCAGCTTAAGATATTGTTTTGGACACAAACAAGGAGAAAGGGGTAAAAAAAGGGGGAATAACAATCTGGAGAGTTCAAAAGTGCAAATTTGAACATCCTGTTAACATGTTAAAATAACTGTTTTGAACAAAAAAAAAGGGGGAGAACGTAGAAAAAGGAGAGAAGTGACAGCAGTAGCCGGAGAGAGCTCTCCAGTTAGAAATTGGAGAATCAAACTAACCTGCTCAAGCAACTGTTTTGGGCGAAATTCATACTTTTCAGGGTCTTTCAGGGTAAGGGATTTCCTTTGGGGACCCACAAGCTGTAACAAGAAGTAATTGAGCATGCTGGCCACTCTGTCAACCTGGCAGAAATAAATATTTATCCTACTTGTAAGCGATTACAACATAGATATGGAGGGTCAAAGGCATAAATATATCATACCATCTCAGGGAGAAGGAAAGGTGCTGTAATCTGTTTTGATGTAAATGTCAGCATGCTCAAATCTTCATTTGCCAACTTCATGTCAATGCGGATGATCTGAAACAGCCAAGATATACCTATCCAATTAAGCATATTTTGAATTCATGATAGATGTGTGCACGAATACATACACATATGCATGAGCACACAAACTGACATTCTCCTGGGACTGGAAAAGGCGGGTTCTCTCCTGCCTCTCTTGAGCTGGTCTTCGCTCCCATTCTGTGGTGTTGGACATCTCAGCTTCTAACCCTTTGAGTTCAAGAATTTTGCTCAGACTTTCATCAAGAAGATAGATGCTATCGTTGATCAGGAAGTTCAAGAAATTCAGATAGACACCCTTTTCCTCTTCCTTAGCAATCTGGAACAGCATAAAACAGTCAAATTTGTGTCTGAATGTGTGTGTGTGTGTGTGTGTGTGTGTGTGTGTGTGAGAGAGAGAGAGAGAGAGAGAGAGAGAGAGGAGTGTTTAATCCACTAAAAAGAGATGAAATACACAATTGTTCTACCTTTCTCCAAATATCACGATGACTAGGGACCTGCCATAGATATTCAAGAAGTTCGGCAATATTATGCCGTATGTTGAACTTGTCATAGAACTGTAACATATGAGACAAAATCAAGAATCAACATGTAATAAATGTAAAAATGATAATTTTCAACATCAAGACAGAGCAAATTATTAGTTACAACAGTTTAGAAAATAAGTGAACGGTAAATGGACTTAGAACAAAGAACTGATGAATTAGAAAAAAAATCTCAACATACAGCTGCCTGGATATGGATAGTTGAACAGAATACTTTGAAATGCTCAATTTACCCAAACCAGGCATGGAAAAGGTAAAAAAGAAAAGGATCCCTACCCTGCATGTGCATACCCAACATACAATGCACCCAAAAAAGGCAAGGTTTCTTTCACCATTTATTTGGACAAATCAACCATCTAACTAGACACTCCTTGACTCTTATTCAACAGTCAGGAGATGAAACCAAAACATCTCAGTTAATTAATCTAACGAGCAATCGAAGTTCTACAAAGACCATCTTCCCATGTTTATATCCTTTTGACTCATATTTTTCATCTACAAAGCAAGTAATTTTTAAAAGTAATCAAGATATTCAATACATCAAATCTTTTTATAAGGAATGGTCTAGGGCTGATAAAAAAAAACCGAAAAACCAAAAAAAAAAATAGCTAAAAAAAACCGAACCGAGAAAGAAAAACCAAATTAACTGATTAGAAAATCCAAGAAAACATTCGCTTTGGTTTTGGTTTCAAAAGTCTGAAACTGATTGAACCGAACCAAACCAAACTGGTTCAACCAACACCAGGAAAAAAAAAAAACAGTATAAATATAAACTTTTCTTCTAACCCTAGAGGCCAAATCAAACCCAGCCACCCCCCTCTCCCAAGCTTTCTCTCAATCTCAGTTCTTGCGTCCCCTCTTCTCTCATTTCTATCGTTTCTTTTCTTGTCTTCACCACTGGAAATAGATGAAACAAGGGAGAGGGTGAATTTGTGCCAACAACCCTTGATCTTTAAAAAGCTTTCTTTTCCCATCTTATTGTCAGGCAGTGGGTGTTGGTGTTTTGTCACCATGGGTGGTGGTAGCTGGTGCTAGCAACAATTAGTGATGACAGTGTGCAGAATGATGGGAGGCAGTGAGGACTACTAGAGAGACGGTGCTGGAGTTTGGTTTAATGGTGGTCTTGTTTTCTTGGGAAAAATAGGGGCGATCATGAATGTAAGGAAACAAAAATAATGGGTATTGCTGGTCTTATGGGAAAGGTTGAAGATGATGCATGTGTTTCTTTGGTTTGTTGGAGAGAAAAATGATGGCTGTTTTTTTCCAGTTTTTTACTTCAACCAAACCAAACCGAACTGAAATCAGTTAGAGTGAACCGATTTTGTTTTTTAATTTTTAAAAAATAAATTTAGTCTAGTTATTTTTTAGGTAAAAACCAAATTGAACTGAAAATAATCACCCCTAGAGTGGTCTAGTCAATCGGACTTGAAATAATTGTCCCAGAATAAAATCATATTGATCAAAGCTGAGAGGACTTAGATTCAGATGTTTAAGCATCGAAATCCAAAGAGCAGAGACTCAAATAATGGTCAACAATGCACCAGAAATCGGAAGATAACTAGAACTATTGCTTAAATTGCACAAGAGTAGGTATTATGAAATCTAAAAGCAAGGAGTAAGTGGTTCCAGAATTCCTAATCAGCATATTAGTGAGAGAAAAAAAATATCCTGCTGTTCACAGCTGAAGTATGATAACGCAAGATAACATCCAGTCCCTGCCAATATCAGCCCAAACGCCCTTACTTCTGGGAACTCTCAAGCTAAGTTGTCAAAAATACGTTTAAATAGATGTGTTTCCTTGCAGGATCTTTCTTCTACCCATCTATAATAACTGTGCATCCAACAAGAAAAAACTGCCGAGTAAACCAGCAAGCCTTGAAAGGCAATGGCCTAAAATGAGTCCTCCTTATTCCTTACTGTATATATGCACCCTAACACCAAAAACAATCAACTCTTAGTCACCTGTGTGTGAGAGCCTGTGAGCTCAATGTCAACATAAAGCTTCAAGAGGTTCCTCACAAGATACTCAAGTGACAGTTGGTGCCCTTCAAATAGAGAAGCTGTAGCAGATGAACCACTGCAAATGATAAAACCAAATGCTGTAAATACCAAACTTCAAGTTATAAATTTCAATCAAAATTTCCACAATATTCTTTCCTTGCAAAGTGGAATACAGTATATCACCTTCTCCGTGGCATCCAGCAGTTCAATACTTCAACCATCTTTGCTCTTAAATAAGGGTTTCTAATATATGTAGGACTTGCCATGAACATGATAATGAAGTTCATAAAATCATCCTGACCAGCAAGTACAATAGCGAAAAAGAACACATCAACAGGGTAATTGAATTTCATAGATCAGCTCTTGCAAAAGAAAACAAATTTCATGTATCGTGTAAAGGGCAGAAATACATGGCAAAACATTTTATAACGAAGCCTACCAGTAAGACTCCATCCAAAGCTTTTGGAATCCGAGAGGCAAATATAATTAGTTCCATGGCATCTTCCACAAAATGCTCCGGCATTGAGGCAAATTCCTTTGGGCAAGTTGATGGAAGAGGCATTTTAAATCCACCGACCAGGCTAACCAACCAAACCAACATTAACCGGTAGAAAGAAAGTGCACGCTGAATAAGTGCTCCATCCTTAAAAAAAGAAGGAGAAGTAAGATCAGCAGAATAAAAAGAATAGCAAGCTATTTAAATTTACAAATTAAATTGGTAAGTTCTACATCTTCAAAGGATGAACATGCCATTAATAGAATAGAGAGAAGCACGGGGTGGGGATAGAGGAAAGGGAGTTTTCCAAATTAAAATGATTAAGTTCGACATCTTTAACAATGAACGTACTACTTAAACCGACAACGAGGGAGAATGGAGAGAGGGACGAAGGACAAGAGAGAACTGGAAGGGAAGTGCTAGTTTGGGCAAAGACATGGCCCCTGACCCAAGAAAATAAAACAACACCCAACTGTCAGAATCATCTTCCAAAAGTGACATGATCAAAAGTTGAGATCTCAAACCCCTGTCACCTCACAGGAGAACAAAACTAAACACAAACTTTTAATGTTCAAGACTAGCTTCCAGGATGTCAAGTGCAGAGAGAAGAGGTCCAGTACCCTTAATATTTGAGCTTCATAACAAAGCTTTTCCTGTGAATATAACTCTATATCTTTCTCAAGACGGTCAATATCCTGCTGCAGCTGCTGAGACGGCGTCTGCTCCTGCAAGGCTTTAAAAGTGGAGAGCATATCTTCGCATCTAGAAATTTCCTGACATGATGTTTATTCATAAAATTAACTTAAAAGGCAGATAAACGTTTTCATTTGTCAATCAAGGACATGGTAACAGATTTATAAATCCAAGTCCAGATATAAAGCATGTATGCATTACCTGAACTAGATGCTTAAAGTCGGAAAATGCTTTTAACAGACCCAAGTTGAGCACCCTTGCAGTCATAAAGAAGCACTCACAAATAAATGAGTATTTAGACTTTTCACCACTTCTAACAGAACTGGTGGCTTCTTGAGATTGTACCAAGCGATTTTCAACATCATTAGATTGTGCAGAGATATCAGTTTTTCCCGGAGTATTAAGCCATTGAGTGATTTCTTCTGATGATGCAAGCAGAGCTGTCAACCCTCTAACTTAAGAAGAAAACAAATAATTAGGGACACCAGGAAAACCGATAATGTGATAAAAAAAATATATATACAATAAGCAGTTCATCACCTTAGATCCAAACGGTTATTGTGAAACACGTAATTTGGATCAATTTTGTTCCTTTTTGACAAATTTGCATCTAAAAAAGGTTCAGATAGCTTAAGCATGACAGCACTTAGATTGATAAACATGCCCGAACTTGCACAAGATAAAGGATCGACCTGTGACAGTCACATGATACCATGTTAATCTACAAAAACAAATCAAGTAACCTGAAAATCATTCACTCAGGAAAGAAAAAAACTATCATGCAAATTCCAGTTTAGCAAAAAGATATCAAGCTGTTCCTTCTCTGAAGAAATTAAACAAAATAAATAACCCACATGTTGATTCATATGCCATGTATTAATCAAGATAAAGCTTTTGACAAATCATATACACTATAACTACAGTTCAATAAGTTCCATGAACAGGAGAAATCTACCTGTATGTGAGCTCTTGTCGCATTTCTATTGATCACCTCAGCAAGATACTGAAGCACACTCTCACGAGTATCACCATTTTTAAGAAGAGCAAGAAGCACTTCTGCTAATCCATCATATAAATTATTCACAAGAGTCTTAATTGTAGTAAATGAAGATAACAAATCAGCAGGTCGACGATTTGTTGCATCAGAGAAACACTGCTGCCTGGCATTTTAACAAACAAATAAACAACACATAAATAACACAAACACGAGAAGAAAGAAAAAAACCAATAAATAAACAATCACACGCTCTCACCCAACATCCGGCTCGCTCTTAAAAATAGTATTATCAGGCCATGCACTAATATGAAAAAAAGGACCCAAAATACTTGTCATTTCAATAACTCTACCATTTACATATGCCCCTGTCGGAATCCACCACTTATGACTAACAAGTGATTTAGCACCGACATTAAAACTAACCAAAAACAATAAAGCCCTTAATGGTTGTTGAAAATTCCCTAAAACAGAAACCTTCAAAACATTTCCCCTCAAATCCTCATATAAACCCTTCAAAATCGGATCCAAGCTATCAAAATCCCCTTCTCTAAAAAACTCCTCTATAAACCCCGGCGGCGGTGGCTGAATTCCGCCACTATTAAACCCATCAACCATCGCAAAAATCAAGGGCAGAACCGGAGAAACATTGGAATTCCCGCTCTTTCTGACAACACTCGAATCACCCCCAAACAAATCAGGATTCCCTAAATGAATCCTGCAATACGAAACCGACAACTTCTTGACTTGCTTGATCGACAATTCCAGCTCTGATTTCACATTTTTGTCCTTCATATTGGCGATTTTCTTCAACTCATCAACAGCACGACGGTAGCAGCCTAAGAGGTAATTGAAAGGAGGTTTCGCGTTAGGGCTTTGAACAGACAATCGATCGATCAAGACACGTTCGATTAAGTCGCGAGTGAGTTTCAAGTCTTTGCCTTCACTGAGAATCTCAGCTGCTGTCATTTCTAAGTAGAAAATTCGAGGATCAGAGGAGTCGGCGAGGGAGACTGAGAGGATTCTGCGGAGGATAATGTCCTCGATTTCTTGGAGAGATCTCTGAGGTTTATTTGCGGTCGTTGCCATGGTGGATCAAGAAGATTCTTATTTATTTATTTATTTTTCTCGGTAAACAGAGACGGAAAGCGAGAGAGAGTTGGGGTTTCGGCTTTAGACGAGAAGCATTAGTTTAGTTGAGAGTACAAGGACGGAGACGTGGAAGAGTGTTTGGCCTCTGTTCTGTGTTGTAGGAGAAAGTGAACACTTTTTTATTTCTTTCTATATATGTAATAAGGGTTGGAGAACGGTGTCGTTTTTGTCAGATTGAAGAGGTTTGTGTTTGCCTGGAATTCAACGAGGGAATTGGAGCTGGACATCCATTTATTGTATAAAAAAATTATAAATAGAAGCTAAAATAATTAAAATTTAAATTGAAAAAATTTAGTTTCAATGTATCAAAATAATTTACATTTTATTTTTGAATAAATTTTTTTAACTAATTTTTCTTTGTATTTATCTTATAGAATTATCAAGAAAATATTTTCTTTTAAAAAATCATTTACAACTAATAGATATTGTACTTGAAGTATATTAACAGTTTTTTAAATTTAATTTTGTAAAAACAAATTAATTTTAATTTTAATTGCTTCTTTCAAAAAAATAAAAAAAAATAGCTTCATAATACATCATTGGATTCATATCTCTCACATAAGTGAAAAAATCATTTCTAAAAAAACTTTATTTCCTTCATTTTTTACTTTTTCAATGTGAATTTTATCAATTCTATTAGTTAAGAGGTGCATGAAAAATATTTTTATTTAATGGATAAATATAAAGAATTCTATTATTTTTGTTTATATAGCACATACAATCACTCTTTAAAACTAAAAACCTATATGTAACAATATTTTCAGCATAACCAATAAACATATAATTAAAAGTTTTTGAAGCTATCTTTCATTTTTTTTTTGTTCAGGTAACATATTTTTTTTCTTTAATTTCATTATTTAAATTTATTTTTTTTAATTGGATTTCATGATTTTTCTAGATTGGGTGTTTCAAGTTTAATGACTCCGGTCATGAATTTTAAAAAAAAATTACACATTTTTTTAAAAAAACTTCATAATTTTTTTTATTTTTAATTGGGTTATTTTAGTTATGTAATTTAGATTGCGAATTTGACAGGATTTTCCATATTGACTTAACTCTAACTAGTTTTTTTTATATATATTTATCTTAAACAATTTTTAATATATTTTTTTACTCATTTATAGTACATGAACATTATTTTGTGTTCAAAAACTTATCCAATCCCATAATGAAACGCAAAGCTAGCTAAGACTCTATTTGTTTTTACATTTTAAAAGTGCTTTTAAAAAAAATTAAATATTTTTTATTTTTTTATTTGCTTCAAATTAATATTTTTTGATGTTTTTAGATCATTTTGATGCGTTAATATTAAAAATAATTTTTAAAAAATAAAAAATATATTATTTTAATATATTTCTAAGTAAAAATTACTTTAAAAAATAAATACATTCATGTTTCCAAACATTCTTAAGTCAATCAGTCGTGAAACGTAAAGCTAGCTAAGTCACATCACAATAAACTGTGGACTTTCATAATGTATCTTGTCTTTTCCCTTCAATGTGAGGTGGTTTTTGGAAGTGTGGTTGTGATTTTTTTAAAAGTATTTTTTATTTAAAAATATATTAAAATAATATTTTTTTTTATTTTTTTAAAATTATTTTTAATATTAACACATCAAAATAATTTAAAAATATAAAAAAAATATTAATTTATAAAAAAAGTTTAAAAATTTCAAAAAAAATTTCAAATTTTTTTTAAAACAAAACAACTCTTCACTTCCTAAAATTTCAATCAGTTCTCTCCTGGTTGCAATGTGGTGCGATTTTAGGGGGTTTCGGATGGGATTCGCTCGCGCTTCTCTAGGCTTCACATGGTTGTGCTTGGTCCATTTTGACTAGGAGTCGTCTTTTAATGCATATAAGCTATATCAATCATATATAAGCCTAAATGGGCTAAGCATATCCATGATGGTTGGAGGTGCATAAATTAGGTTATATAAAAGGGTCTTTGATATAGCTAATATCAGTTATAAAAAGGTCATGTATCTTCTTTCTACACATAATAACCTTAAAGTTTGGGATAAACTAAAAAATTATTTATTCTTAAAGACACAATTTTTTCTAAACAATTACCTCAGAATATAATTACTCATAGTAGAAGGTATGTATCATATTAATTTTCTAATATGTTTATATGCTTGACATATTAAAGTTATTTTATATTTGGTATCAGAGTCACCTTTCTGTTATATTAATTAGTGTTAATTTGATTCTATTTCACATTTATGCATTAACAATGCATGCATATTTTTTTGATCTACTTTCAAGGGCTGCTTTGATAAAAAAAAAAAAATCTTGTGTTCTAAAAGATAACTCACAGCATAACGCAAACAACATATCGAGTGACAACTATGAGTAAATACCTTTAAGCAACTTTGTTTGAAGGCGATTATGTGCATGTTACTAGAAGTGATATCGAGATGGAATGAAACTTGTAAAGTTCCAAATGAATGTTTTCACTCACCAAGCTAAGGTATCAAATCAAAGAGATACAAAAATGAATAAACTCACCACTGTAAAGATACAAAATAAATCACCATAACAAATAAACTCACCAGTGTAAAGATATAAAATAAATCATCATTTTAGAGATATAAAGTTAAGGTATAAGTCCACCAATCACAAAGGAGATATAGAACTTGATAGGTTGCCAAAATGCCAAGTCAAAGATTCTTAATTCAAAATTTGCAAAAAGATCTCAATGCATGCTTGCTAAAATTAAAAAAAAAAGATAAATATAATCTTACTAAAAAATAAAATAAAAATTTCACAGTATTTTAAAAAATTATGCTACAAACTAAAAGACATGAGGTGTTAGGTTCACTAGTGTTCATATGAATAGTGAACCATACACCTCATGTGTTTTTTATTTTATTTTTTATGTTTTTTAATCAAGCCCTTTTATTTTCTAATTAAAAGATATTAGGCTTGAAAATATAGAAAACATTCAACATTTAAAGATAACGAACTAAAATAAAAATAGAAAAAAATTTAAGGTTAACCTCACATTAATGACATTTTTTTATTTTGTTTGTTTTTCAGTCATCATAAGAAAGAGAAAATCTTTAGAAAATAATGTAGTTATTGGTTTGCCATAATCTAAATACCGAAATAGAGGATCTTTGTGTCAGTGAGTTCTTTTTTTTCTAGAGAATTTCAATAGATGTGATTTTTTCCTCTAAACATTGTGGAAAAAGTAGAATGGATTCGGTTTAGATCTAATATGTCACCATCTCAATATTAAAAAAAAAATATCATCTTGAAATTTTATTTAAAGCCAAGCCATGCTTTCTACTGATTGTTTAAGTTGCCTTTGAATTTGCCAAGTTGACTGGATCATAACAAATCAACTCTCATACGATTTAGTTTTAAAACAGTGATATGTAAAAAGTCAGGTCGAGAGATTTTAAAGTTGATCCATTGAGTGTGATTTAATAACAATACTAAATAATTATCTATAACCTAGATATGTTTTATTATGTTTAATTTGTTTTGGATCTGACCTACAACATAGCACGACCTATAACTAGTGACAACTAAAATATATTTTTAATTAACTTAAAAAATTAAAAAAATAAATGTATATAATATATATTTAGTTATTAATTTCTAATAAATAAACTTAAAAATAAAAAAATAAAGGAAAATATTGTGCGCGGGCTTAGAGGCCCAACACGCTTGGCCCATTGAAATTCAAGCTCGATGTAGGGGCATGCTAAGAAAGGACCATGGGCTTGGGCCATATATTTTATTATTATTATTTGATCCATTTTGTTTTTTTGTTTTTTAAATAGTAGGTAGATGACCTATCTTCTATAAACCTATTTTTCAAGCAGTGGAGAGGTGGACTGGAAAATGATGGGTATTTTTTTACCCAAAAAATTAATTTTTAATATAATTTTACCTAAAAACACTTAAAAAAGACTCTTATAACCTCAAAAAGAAATTTTTTAAATAAAAAAACCCTAAAATCAGTTAAAAAACATAGAATTAAATGGGAAAAAATCTCTCTCAACCCAAATTTACTTTTTCCAGTAACTTAGAAACCCAAAACCACCTTGATGACATTTCTCTCGTTAAAAGGAACTCTTTAATACTAAATTTAACTATTTTTCTCATCGCCACCAACCAAACTCTTTCTCTCTCATCCATCATTTTTCTCTCTCCTCTCTAAAACTCAAGAATTGAAAATTGAACCAAATAAAATCTTGGACTAAAATGTTTAATTGGAAAATTAAAGGACCCAAAGAAAATTTGAAAATATCCTAAGGCAAAATTAAGCAAAAAGGTGTTCACACCATTTTATTTTCAAAAAGAGCTCCCATTTTTTTTTTTTTCAATTTTGGTAATCTCATTTGTAATTTTTTTCAAACAATAAAATTGACTTTTTTTGCATAATATCAAGCACCAATCTTTTTTTTTGAAGATTGAAATAACCACATAAAAAAACTAGATCGAAATAAATTATCAACCTTAAATTCTAATCAACACAATATTGAAAGATAAAATTGAAAAGAAAAAAAATCGATGACCAAAGCAAAAAAAAAAAAAATACAGATTGCAGTTGGCACCAAAGTTTTTTTAGAAAAAAAGGATTGCTATTTTTTTTTTTATCTATTTTGCTCCTCTTATTTTTAATTAATCTCTTAATTCAATTCTTTTTCGTGAAATCAAACATCAACATGATATCATGATTTTATTTAGAGATAGGGATAACATCATAAAAAAATAAATTATAAACTTCAAATCACAATCAACACAACATTAAAGAATAAAATTGAAAAGAAAAAAATTCAATGATCAAAGCGAAAAAAAAGGGACAAAAATGTAAAAAAGGAAAATATTGTGTGAATTGCATAATGTTTCACCTCAGAATGTAAATAGAAACAATGATTTCTTTTAGTTTAATTTTTATTTAATAATAAAAAGCTCATTAAGGACAACTTGAAAAATTAATTTTTTATTAAAACTGTAACATTTTTTTTAGTTCTTTGAAATTAACTCAATTGAGTTTAAATCAAATTTAAATGCATTAATGAAGTCACTAAAAATTAGCACTATATTTTAATAAGTCAATGTCTTTTCTAACTTAACTTAAAATTTAAACTCAAACTCAAGTTAGTGTTTGAGAATGTAAATTTCTTAAGTCAACCTATAGGTCACGCGTGTTTAATAAACTTTGTGTTAGTTGATATAATCTAAGATTAGCTAGTTTAGCTTGAGATTTTTCAGAATAAATAATCAAAGATGGCTGTGAATTGCTAGAAGCTTACAGGAAACCTTTTCTTGATAAGCACCCGCAAAGCAAAGCCAAGAAAATAAACATCAAGCAAAGAAAGACCTATAATAACTCAACTCAAATTCTTTAGCTAGCTAGAGTGAGCTACAGAAAGAGAAGAAGTAATGGACGGTAATTACAAATACTCTTTCTTGCATGAATCTAGTTTCAGATCTTGTTTATGCTTCGTTAACTGGGTTTCTCTTCTTTCTGTGTGCATGCTTTTGCTGTTTTGAGTGAAGGGTAGTGTAATGTTTTTTGATTTTCACTTACTTTGTTGGTCTTGGAGCTAGATGGGTAGATCTATAAATGGGATGCCTTTGGAATTGGCTTATAGTTTTCAAGTTTTGAGCTTTTTCATTCTTTGTTGGATTAAGCTTCTAGTTTGCATTTCTTTAGGATATTTCTGCCTGCAATTAAGAGCTAGCTTGTTCTTCAAATGTGGGTGTTAATTAGCATGTCTTTTCTCCTAATGCCCGGAATTCTCAGCTAAATTCGACTTCTGAGAAAATTCTAAAGAAATCAAAGTGAAAACTTCATAGATTTTTATTTATTTCATTTCATTTCTATCAGAGGCTAATGGATATTAAATTAATGTTTCTTTTACCTTATTATAGCATGCAAAATTTAATTATATGATGACCAAAATGAGATTCCTATTGGATTTGATTAATCTTTGGATATATTATTGTTTGTACTAAAATGAGAGCATAAACTTTGTCAAAATCCACACTCTAATTTAAGCATTATATTTAAGTCCAAATTTGGGGCTGAACTTTTACTTAGGCAATCTTTGCACATAGCTAGTTCATATATCTGGATCAAGTCTCCTTCAACTGTACCTAGACAGAATAGATTCATTTAGAATAGTGAAGGTCTAAATCTTTACCACGCTGTGTAAAGTAGTCTTTGATTGCTGCTAAGTTCAGTAAGTCAGACCTCATTCGAATATAGCACGATACCCCACATTTTCAGTTCCATGGCCAGAGATGAAATATTACATTTTTGCCCTGTTGATACTACTAGCTAATGGCGATGGCTAAAACCAAACAATAAGCTTTTTCATGATTAATGAAACATACCCTAAAGTTGCTATTAAAGAGTATTCCTTTCAAATACATGATTTGCTCTTGTTTTCCAGTTCTTGTACTGTGCGTGTACCATGCGTGGAATTTAGTCATCTAATTCCCAAAAATTAAACTTGATTTCAAAATTTTCCCCAGTTTTTGTGTAAGATAGGAACCAAATGAATGTGTTAGAGGTGAACAAAACAGATTTTGAGTCATGCAACTCTGATCATCCTCTTCACAATTTGACCAGGGGAGCTGGAAGAGATGTGGTTCCATTGAACGTCACTCGCAATTACTATTTCATTAGTGGCAAGGGGTTCTGCTATGGAGGCATGAAGCTAGCTGTCCATGTAGCAAACCCACCTCCCCCTCCCACCTCTGCCCCACTAAACGAGAAGAGTGGCTCCTCAAGTTCCATTCTCAAATGCCAGTATGTTCTATCAACTGTTTTCGCCATTGGTGCACTATGGGATGCATTTGTCTGGTTCTGGTAGCCCCATTGTTTCAGCATTTTCCATGCATATTATTTTCAACATTTCCTTCAACCAAACTGTAATATGAAATTGAGTCTTTTTTAATTTTTGCTTTCTTTTTGTTGGGGAGTTTTTTTTATTTATGATAGTTGACCCGAGATTGGATGTCTTGACGTGTAAGTTAGTCTAGGGTTTTGGTGTTTGCGTTTTTTAATGTGTTGAGTATGTTCATCGAAACGCTAAGGCATGTTTTACGCTATATATTGTAGAGCTGAGATACATAAATGGTGGCACTACTCAGTGCTCAGTGTGTACTAGCTACATTACTTGCGCTACTCAGTGGGCATCAATTCCAATTTCTTTTTTTTTTTATCTGGTTTTATTGAGTGTATTTGAAAATAAACCAATTTAAGAGTTTTACTTAGTGAATCATTTCAAATAGCTACAATTATTGAAAAATTATTACTATTTTAAAAAGACTTTAAGAATTATCTTAAACATAAGCATGAGGAGATATGATTTGAAGATTTCATTTTAAGACTAAGAATAGAAAAGGACAATAAGTTATTTGAAAAAAAAATCAACTCTTTTGCCGCTCAAAAAGCAAACATTATGGAACAAATAGGAAAGTTCTACAATAAAAAGAATCAAAAGAAGAATCTTATTGTGAAGGAAAAAGGAATTTCTAAAAAAAATTAATGGTAAATGCTTTTGATATGAGTGATATGATCAAGAAAATGTTGAACAAGGAAATTCAGATTCTAGTATAATTTTAGTTTTATTTGATCAAGTATAACTCTCAATCCGATCATTAAATCAAGCTAAAATGTTATCAAAAGTTTTTAGAGATCTTGTTTTATATCTAAATAAAATTTTAGGTCAATCTGATATCAGTAAGACCTTACGATAAGGTCCAGAAGCTACTGTGAAGGATTTGTATTAGTTTTCTAGTTGATTTATGATTTTTTTTATTTTTTAAAAACTCTTTTTTTATTTTTCGAGACTTGTTTATGATGTTTTTATCTCATATTAATAGGGTTATTTAGCGTGTACTAAGATTTTTGTTTTGCAACCATGATGTTTTGAATAAACTTATATTTTGCATGACACAATAATTTTTTCGTTACTAAGACAAAGATCAACAATTTTTTTATCAATGTATAGCTGACATTGTGGTGTCCTTGCATACTTCGAGTTCTTGTTTCACTATAAATAATGAGTCCAAGTTCTTTTTCAATACACTTGGTTTTTAGATACATAGTTATATTCAGGTCAAACTTTCTATAAAAAAACCTAAATTTCAGCTTTCCTAGGTTGTTTATCTACTTTGTTGTGAGTTTTTTGGTCTTTGTATCCACAGAGTTCGCATCAATTGGTATTAAAGCTTGACTTAAAAAATTAGGTTATATCCTCTTTGTTTTTGTTGTTTAAATTTGTTTTCGCATATATCTTCTTTTTGTTTTTCTTTATGTCTTGTTTTGGGTATGATTTGGTTAAAGTTCTATTTAGTCAATTTTCTTTTCTCTTTTTTTGTTATTGTTTAGTTTTGCATTAAGGTCTTTTGATAAAAAAAAAAAAGAGTATCTAATGTTTAATTATGTCCAGAATATCTATTTAGAGTTTTAAAAAATCAACAAGATCGCAAATTCAAGTTTACAAGGGCAGACTCATCCAAGTTTGATCTTATCAAAATTAGTTGGGCACCTATAGTTTCAGATTTAAGATTTTAGGTTAGAATCCCTATTTCATAGTGTTTTTATATCATATCTTTCATGTCTTCTATCTTGTTTTTCTACTTTGTCTTGTATTCTTCAAGGGAGGGGGAAGAAAAAAGAGTTCTCACTTAAGAACACAAAGACCTATTCGATATGATTGGGGTTTTGAGGTAAGAATTTGATAAATTAAAAGAACTATTCTATGAATTGCAAGCTTCAAAGCAAGAGGAGAAAAAACATTGAAAGGATGAAAGACAAAAAAAATAAAAATAGACTGCTACTTTCATACAAAATTGTTGGAGGCGAGTATTGGCAAGAAAGAGCTTTAAAAGCTTAAACAAGAGATTTATAAAACATCCATTATACCTATTGGTAATTCAAGGATGAATCGTCTTGGAGAGAGAGAGAGAGAGAGAGAGAGAGAGAGAGAGAGAGAGAGAGAGAGAGAGAGAGAATGATATGATCCAAAAAAAGTTGAACAAAGAAATTCGGATTCTAGTGTAATTATACATATTGTTCAGTTTTATGCTATTGAGCATAATTTTCAATTTGACTATGTGATCAAGCTAAAATTCTTATAAGAGTTTCAATATATATTTTTCTACATTGAGTTAAAATTTAAAGTAAATCAGAGTTCGGTAAGGTCTTGTAATATATGACAGCATATGCAATATAAATTTTGTTATTTGTTGTCTTTCAACTTGTGGGCTTCCTATTTGAAGATGATTCGTTTTCTAATAATGCAAGAATATTCAATAGCTGATTTTGGGACTTTTTCTAGTTCTATAAGGAAACTAAAGAGCAACAAATATTGTCATCACTCAATTTTTGACTCTATTTTTGTATATATTTTGAAAAAAAAATAGAAAAATCCAAAAAAATATCTTTTTAGTAAATCTATTTAATTTTAATCATCTTGTTATATTCTTTATTTTTATTTAATTATTGTGCATTAAAAATAAATCATGAAAATCATAAAAAAATACAAAAAAATCTAGAAGATAAAAAAAAATAAAAAATACATAACTAGGGTTGACATTGGACCAATAATTGAGTATCGTCGGCAAAAATGAAGTTTGGGAAATTTTGGGTCATAATTGAGGGTTGAATTGAAGAAGAAATTGAAGAAATAGATTAAAATGGTTTAATTTGGCTAAGATTGAAAGGAATTTGAAGTTTAAGGATGAGTTTGAAATAAATAACCAAGTTAGAAAATCAATTAAGGGTTTAATTGAAAAACAAATGAAGTTGGGAGTCAATTAAGCTTAAAATGAAGAATTGAAGAACATGAACTAATATGAAAACGAAGGAAAATTTTGAATATATAGAAGAATCAAGTTGGAGTTTTGGATGAAATTGTGATCCTAATCATACCTCATTATACCCAAGACTAAAGAAATAATGCAAATTCAAGGTCAAATTAAATGATTGTTAGGTGAATCTTCATAAAAATTAAGTCTAGAGACTTAATTAGATTTTTCATAAGTCAATTTGATTTAATCATGGGTCAAATTAAAAGTTTAATTATATTTAATAATTAATTTGGGTATGAATTAAAAGATTTAATTAGGTATGAGAATTTAATTGTACTTTTAATAGGTCAATTTAATTTTATTAGAGACTTAATTGGTAAAAAAAATTAAGTTTGGAGCCTAATTTGAGCTTAATTGAGAAGATTGAAATTTTAAAGGGCCAAACTCAATTTTTACGAAGTCAATTGATTAAAATTAAGGACTAAATTGCAAGAAATTCAAAGTTTAGGGTCCATTAAGGGTTAAGTTAAAGAAATTTATAACCCTTTACCTTTTAAAAAAAAGACGCTAAACTTCGAGGACTTAATTTGATTGAAAACAATGGGTGAAATTGAAGCCAATTAAAAGTTTAATGGTCAATTGAGGGTTAATTTGCATAAATTCAAAACCAAGAACAAAAATAAAAAGGCGTTGAAATCTAGAGTTGATATTTGAGTATGGCAAGGGTAAAATTGTATAAAATCAAAAGTTCAAAGTCATTTAGGGATGCAATTAAAATAAATTAAAAGCCAAAAGACTAAATTGAACTTTAGTCAAATCCCTAATTAAAATCCTAAGAATATCAAAATGGTGTCATTTCATTTAAATGAAACGATGTGTTTTGACCAAAGTGGTTTGTTTTGGTACAAAACGATGTTGTCTTGTCATCTAGTTACTGTTTATCATCTTCAACCTTTTGTACCTGAAAAACTGCTCAGGTGACTACTTTTCAAGAGCATTTAATGCCTCATCTCTCTATCAAACCAGACAAACAAGACACCACTCTGATGGCCTGACACTGTACTACACCCCATCGAAATTCTTACTGGCTGCTTGCCTCTATAGCCACTGTAGCGCCCCCAAAGAGGCTAACCCGATCGGCCTTTAGCAACCAAATGTTTGCAGCTCATAATGATGACTTGAGCAAATAATTGAGATCATTCCCGTTTGAATAAAGAGCTAAGATTTGTCCTTAATAAAGACAAGATGTCCCTCTTTCACCCCCTATAAACAGGGGTGAATTTTGGGCATTAGATAACAAGAAAAAAGAGTGAAAAGTGAGCAAAAAACCAATTTTTTTTTTACAATTTCATATGTTAGCCTTGTTCTACACCCTTACCAACACTAGTCTCCTCCATCAACATATGTGCATCTCCTTCACCAACTCATCATCTCCATCAATGGCTGTAGAGGCAACTCTAGCACAATAACCTCCAACAATGGCATCATGAGCAACTCTAGCGGCACCTCAGCCACACCAGCAGACCTGTAACGACAGTGACGCTTCTCCTCGGCAGGTAACCGCCCCCTTCCTCCTGTAATTTCTTCCCTTATATACATGCAGGACGTGAATTAATTCATGTCCTGCAACTGTTGGCTTGAGCTTGAGCAGAGGCAAAGATAAGCTGAACCCATTTCAGCCCAGCCTATATGGTTAGGCTGGGTCCAGCCCATTCTAAAAAAAAGGTTGTCGGGCCATTAGTCGGCCTAACCGGGCTAAGCTTGGGCCTAGAGCCCAAACAGCCCATCCAAAAAATATAATAATAATAAAACTAAAAAAATTTCAAGAACCACTTTAAAGTCATTTATAGGCCTGTCGCGTATTTTTCCAACAATTTTATCTAGTATCGGATTGTAGACTTACACTGTAAGATACAGATTCGATATAAAAAATATCTTATTTTTCTTTGAAATTTTAAAAATGAACTTCCATTTCAAAAACAAAAAAAATATTTTATTTTCATGCATACGACCACATCCTAAAGTTTTTTCACGCATATTTTCTAAAAAGGATAAAATCACATTTTTATCATGTTTTAAAAATGCAAAATGGATATCATAATCGATTTATGATTATCCATTAGAGTTTGATCAAAATATCAAAAATCCCACAACAATTAGTTTGTTATTCGGAGCGTTAGGATTAGCTATAGACTTTAATATTTAGGAGTACAAAATTACACTGTAAAGTATTTCCTCAATTATTAAAGATAAAAAATAAATGCGATGCTAAATTTGGGACTTAGAATGATTATGATGTAATCTAGTAAGGTAAGACTTTCTCATGAAGGGATATATGTTTTGAACTTTATATAAGACTAATAGATAGAGACATGACCTAGGGAAAAAAACAATCAATTAACAATGCAGCTTATCCTAGGTAAAGTGTACTGGGGATGATACGTCTTTCACTTGCATAATTAGTCCCTTTACATAGATTCTCACAAACCATTAGGTTTTCTAGTGACCATAATATTAGGTGACGATTCATGAACCCTAGAATCATAACTTTATGATTAAATCCAAAACCCACCCATCAATTTTAGGAGGCAGCTCTACCACGCGACGACGTGCATGTCATGACACCACACATAATAGAAAATCCAAAGCTAACTAGGAATCTACAAAACACATGGAAACATCACATAACAAGGTTGGCCGAAACTGATACAAAATTGACAGCCTTGTTGTTGAAACTTCATGGCCCAAATAAAGGTGGATTAAACCCCTCTTGCACATAGATTAAATGTATTAAGGCCTACTCTTGATGTTTCAAAGGATCCCCAAGTTCAGCCTTAGTCAAAATCCAAAACTTGCATAACCAACCCATTCAATGCCTTTGTTTTAGACCTTGTGATGAGCCTATTTGAAACGTGTAATGGGTCATTGGTGTTTGTGGGCTGATCCACATTAATTGTTTTTACTATTGGTTTATATGAATTACCGTTAAAGACTAGACACTTGGATAACTTGAGGTTTGCGACAATTCAATCTTGAAGTAATTATTCAAAGTTGAAAAGAACATATAATATTTAGGTAATTTTCATATAACCTAAACAACTCTAAATCTATCTAACAAGATTTTAGAACTCCTGAAGATATTTTAAATTTACCGTTTTCACTAGGTATATGTGTTTTGAGAAACCCAATAATGCATCATTCCTCACAAGTCACAAATAAGTCATAAGCATAGTTACAAAGACTCATTTTAGATTTGACCCGATCCAAGTCTCAGGGAGGGGCAACCCGTAAGTTAACATATTAATCCATTTTTAATTTTTTTAAACATAAAATGATGTCGTTTTAACTAGAAATAATCCAATTCAAAATAAAACTCGCCTCTAGCTAGGTTCAGGTCAACAAATTGCAGGGTTGACCAATTGGATTGATCGCGTTTTAAGCGCTCTTAGGAATTGCGTTCCAAACGGTATTTCATGAAAATTTGAAAAAAATTCTTAAAATTATCTTTTTATGTTTTCGGGTTGTTTTGATGTACTAATGTCAATATTAATTTTTTAAAAATAAAAAAAATATTATTTTGATACATTTATGAGTAAAAAAATATTTTAAAAAATAACCGCTACAACACTCTCAAACACTCCCTTAGACTTTGTTTGTTTTTGTGATGTGATGTGATATGATATGTTTTTTCTTCCAATTATATATTTAAAAAGTGTTTAATTAATTAATATTTATCGTAGTTTTACATATGATTATATCTCTTAAAACTTTAATTAAAAAAAAACTATAATTTTTAATTTTTTAAAAAACTATTTTAAAAAAAAATCCTAACCATAAAAGTCCATCACACAATTATACATGTTATCAAAAAGTAACGGAATTATGGAAAAAAGAAAAAGAAAAAGAAAAATCAAGAGACAAAACCCATTGACCACCTTCGACTTGAGAAAAAAAGTACAGCTAACGTCTCGTGTCGAGTGTGCGAGCTACCTTCTATCCTCTGCTGTCTTGCTGCACCTGAGGCTGAAACACCTTTTTAGCAATAAAAAAAGTATAAACCATACACAGAGAAAAGAGTGAGAGATTTACTGAATCTGTGCTCATTGTTGCTAAGAACTGAAGGGCAGAAAAAACTAAAAAATGGCAATGCCTGGGTATCTTTTTAGGTTCTCTACAAATACAGCATTAATGAGTTCCAATCTCCCTTTTGGAAGCTCCATTTCTTCATCCTCCAAGGTTGGATCCTTTTCCCATTCTTTTTATTTTTTCTCTCTAACTTTCTTAAATTTACAGTTTCTTGCGAAATGGTGAATGCTTATGTTTGGTTTTGTGCATACCATCTTTAGTACTTGTTAGTAGAAACAGCATAGTAGTGTACCAATAAGGTCTAAGAAGACACCTCAAGGAGCCTTCTAGGGTTTTGCTTGGCTTCAGTTAATACATTCCCCATTTCCAAATTGGGTTTTTGATTTTATACTCATATTGCTATTTAAATTCTTTATTTTCTTACTATCATTTTGTGTAGTCTTTGTTTGGATTTTGGAATGTGTTGCAAGAAAACAGAATAAGCTCCCAAATTGTCTCCCTTTCTTGCATTCATTCCTACAACTAATTGCAGGCACCGAGTTACTATTTCCCTTTCCCATCTCTCCGTTGCCTTATTGTAGACTAATTGGGATTTTCTATTTTACTGAATTAGTTGTGCTAATTATTCCTATAATGAAATTTATGATTGCAATTATCCATTCATACTGCAATGCTCTCTCCACTGTTGGGAGTACCACCACTACTGCTGGTGCTACCATCAGCATAGGAATTGTGTCCTTTTCTACTAGTTAGTTGGCATTACTTTGCATAGGAATATGGGAGCCATGTTTTATATTTGCATTGCAGCAAGTAGCATTAACCTTTATCTAGCACACCTATTAATGTCACTTCTATAAAGCATATGACCAAATGGTGCTCTGTTGTGGCATATACTTTGCTTTCATAACATGAATCTTGGACCTTTACTGTTGTTGTATTTGCATTTGATCGATCAGTTTAATCTGGACTAATGTCATGCCCTTGAGATGCTTCTGGTGAGGAGTGTAGAAATAAACAAAATGAACGGCAGATGGATAATCTATGAGTGTTTATTTTAATACCTGATTGCTTCTTGCAGGTAGGATTTAAGGGTCACACTTGTGTAGGATCTACTAGCTGGTCCTGCAGTGACACCAAGTGTTATCGCAACCAGTCTTTTGGGATTACTGGGCAGAATGAGCTCATTACTGAATCTGTAAGGCAAGAGGCCGAGGGCTTTCTCCTTAATGCTATGAACATGAGCTTCTTTGAGCGTCTAAATTTGGCATGGAAGATATTGTTCCCATCTTTTGCAACAAGAAGCAAGTCAAATGCAAACATTGCCAAGCAACGGTTGAAGATGATTCTCTTCTCTGATAGATGTGCAGTCACTGATGAGGCAAAGCAGAAGATTGTGAGTAACGTTATGAATACTCTATCCGATTTTGTGGAGATAGACTCACAGGATAAAGTCCAGCTTAGTGTCTCAACAGATTCAGATTTGGGGACCATCTACTCTATCACAGTTCCGGTCCGGCGTGTTAAGCCTGGGTATCATGATGAGGAAGATCTTGAGGCTAATATTCAGTGCAAGGGCACCTGAGAAAGATCTGGCTCTCTTGATGTTCTTTGTTCTACATTCCAGACGAGAAATATCAGTAAAATCTATTTGTTTGATTCCTTCTCGCTAGTAGTGATTTAATCCTGTCTATGCTAGGGTGGGAAACAGTGTTTTTGTAGATAGACCAATTTTGTTTGATTAATTTTTGGATAATGTACTGTTAGGGAACTAGCAAGTTATTGCCAAATGAGAAGACACCTCAAGGAGTTAATTTGTAGATAGATCAAATTAACTCATGCTCATTTTAATTTGAAATCCGACCCAAATCAAAGTATTCCGACAAAAACAAGTTTAGTAATACTATTAAAAAGTAACGGGAGTACAATTACCTAGTCAAAACAACTAAAGATATTGGAGTAGGTTTAACTATTCAGCAATTAACTATATTAATATTGATAACATATTTGTTCCATGGATGAATTTGTTGGAGCGGGGGACGATGTTTGAAGGTTGCGGATTGGGTTCTCACTTGGAGTGCTGTTTTAATTACGTCCATTAAGTTCCAATTAAATTGTATTATTCACGATTGATTGTGAGTTAATGGAATCTTGTTTCATATATCTAGCCATAGATCTTTTATAATCGGGGTGCCCTACCTCCCCAAGGCTTTATTAGACCCATTCATCTCTTAAAATCAGATTGAATTTCAATTGTTGCAGAGAATTTAAGTACAATAACTTAGATTCTAGATATTATTACTGTAAATTAATCTATTTTTCTTGTTACCTTGATTTTTTTCAGGAGTATTTAAATAATTGAACTACACAAAACAAAACAAAAAAAAAACACAAAGTGAAAAAGCCTGTAAAGCCCTTTGACATAAGTAAAATGTTTTTTTTCCTTTTAAGAATAATTTAGTAATTATACTAAGTAACAAAGATATAAAAATATTAATTAACCCCATTCTTTCTTCTAATGAATAATATGATTCATGGAAAAAAACATTCTCGCCCTTGAATCCAAGTTAAACGAGTTTTTTTTTATATAAAAACAAAATAGTAATTTTATTGTGTGAATCTACAGTGAAATATAAGTGTACAAACAGTAAAAAATGAGTTCTTTTAACTTTTACTAGGTCATTGATCGACGCTACGCTGCAAGTCAAATCAGTTTTTCTTGAAAATTGAAAGCATGTTCAGATATTGCTATTTTTTTAGTAGAATTTTTTTTTAACCATGTGGGCGTTGACTTGATGACTTTGCAAGTCCAAAAGCAACTCCGACGACCCGTAAAAATATAGTTTAACTAATTTTTTTAAATATTAAGATAACAATTTATTGAATTAACTTGGATTAACCCGGGTTAACATGTCAAATTCGTAACCCGGGTTATGAGATTATGATAACCCATAGAAAACAAATTTAAACAAATTATAAAACCTAATTTCCAATCAATCCAATGTTGAAGGATGAAAATGAAAAAAAAAACAAAATTAAAAAAAAGCGTCCTAAAAAAGCGACCTAAGTTAACCTATCAATCTTTCAACTCTGGTTATAAGACTGAAATAACACTATAGAAAGAAAATCAAAATAAATTATGAAGTTCAATTCCCAATCAGTCCTATATTAAAAAATGAGACTAAAAAAAACAGAAAAATGATCCAAATCAATCCGCCAAACCCATAAATCGAGTCATGAGACTGAGATAACTTCATAGAAAAAAACAAAAAAAAAACCTGATTTAATCTGGATTAACTTGTCAAATTCACGATTCTAGTAATGAGATTGAGATAACTCTATAAAAAGTAAATTATGAAGCTCATTTCTCAATTGATCTTATTGAACCCAATGTTGAATGATGAAATTTGTAAATTTTTAAATTTAAAACATAATACAAAAAATAAGCCAAGTCAATATGGGTTAACCCGTTAAGCATTATTTTCGGGTCATGAGATCGGGATAACCTCATAAAAATCAAACCAAAATATGAAACCTAATTTTCAATCAAACACAATATTAAATAATAAAATTGGAAAAAAAATTAAAAAAGAAAAAAAGCTGAGTTAACTGGATTATCCTGCTAAATCCGCAACTTGGGTCACGAGACATGGACAACTCAATAAAAAACAAATTCAATGTTGAAAGATATGAGACTGAGATAACCTCTTAGAAAGAAAATAAAATGACCTGATTTAACCGGAGTTAAAATATCAAAACTCATGATCCTGATAGTAAGACTAAGATATCCCTATAAAAAACAAATCAAAACAGATTACGAAACTCAATTCTCAACCAACCCAATATTAAATGATAAAATTAAAAAAAATTCAATTAAAAAAAACATCGTGAGTCAACTTGGTTAACCCGTTAAACATTATTTTTGAATCTTGAAACCGAAATAACCTAATAGAAAGAAAATAAAACAAATTATAAAGCCTAATTCCCTATTAATCTAATATTAAAAAATAAAATTGAAAAAAAATTAATTAATTTTTTTTTTAGCCAATCAAATTAACTTGTTAAACTTGCTATTGATGTGATACAAGTATTTTTTTTAGGCCATACTAAAACAAGTGAAAAAAATACTATTCGTGGTTACAATACTATTCGTTGCTACAGCAATTTCCCCCGCGTGCTTAGTGTATTGTAAATTAATGTTAATAATAATTCGTTTACGTTTGGTTTGGGTTGAAGCCACGGATAGTACGGACTATGAATAACTTACTCAAATATCAATCAAACAACCCACAGATGAGATAAGCCCCTCCAAAGCCACCCCTCCCCTTCCTTTCCCTCCATGGCTTCTATTTGCAATTCCCTATCACTCGCTCCCAAATCATCTTTCAAACCAAGCCCACTCTTTTCTGCTTCCATCTCCACTTCTTGGAGCCCCAAAACCCGACCTACCACCCCTCCCTCTTCCTCCTCCTCCTCAACAAGAAGTGTTAAAGATGACCCTAAATCCCCAGAACCCATCAGCATTGACAATCTACACCGTTTTTTTGACCTTAGCATAGGCAAATGGCACGGTTCTTTCCATGTGAGTTATTTATTTATTTTTTAATCGGGGTTGACTATGAGTTATTGTGTGTCAATGGGTTTTGTTCTTTTTGGCAGCAATTTGATGCAAAAGGAAAATTGATGCAAAAAGTGAGCACAAAGCTTGCAGCAAGCTCTTACGGTGAAGATGAACTCATTAGTCTCATTCAAACGTAAAGCTTCTATCTATTGCTATCCTTTTCTTATACATTCGTTGCCTTTTTTTGGCTTTTGAAAATGGGCAGTAAAGATATGATAAAAAAAAACACTGATACTTTTGTGTTAATTTGTTATTTGATTGATAAAAATGGTTATTTTGTAATGAAAGGAATTTGTCTATCTGATTAGCATTTCTTCTATGTGATAATTTTTGCTATTTTGGTGGTGACGATCTTCAGTTACCGAGTGACTATAAAGTTTGTTGCAGGCTCACTTGGGTGTCCTGTGGAAATTCAGTTTTGATGGTTATCGGTTTTGAGTAATCTATCTGTTTATAAGCAACATGCTTGACTTTGTCGAGCATGGGATGCATCTTCTTCCTTGATATCAAAGTTCATGCTTAGTTTTTCTACATTTCTATTTGATGTTTCTCTGAATCCTCAGATAGAAATGTAGAAAAAACTAAGCATGAACTTTGATATCAAGGAATCGTTTATTGAGATAAAGAAAATAAAGCAGTGTGCAGTGTGACCCTTTATTCTATTTAAAAAATGCAGACTGCGTGATATTCGTAGTTCATGACTTGTATAGTTGTAAAACCTTAGCTCCTTTGTCGCTTAATTTGGATGTGCTTTGTAGGCTATACATAAAACAATCTCCATCAAGCACCTCAATCTCCAGACATGATGAGGAGCCAGAATGGGCAGAATACAAAATCAAAGAAACCAATATGTTCACTGCAGATAAATATCAACAGGTGAATTCTTCTAATCATTCAAACATTTTGGGTTCATTGATTGTCCTTTTTGCTCGTTCCCTTGGTCTACATGTTTTCTATTGAATATCCATAATGATTAGTCTGCAGATTGCCTTTTTCCCCAATGAGAGGGCTTTTTCTCTAAGGTACCAGACAGCTGGCATGTTAGAAACTGTGTTAAGGCAAGGGGTGCTGGGTGAAGATGATACTGGAGAAGAATCACCAAAGTTAGTGCTTCTTTCCCATACGGCATTCTTGTCACATCATTAAGAAATCATTGTACCAGATGGACATAGAAATACAATTTGATAAATCTACTGATACCCAAGTGAAGGCCCTGAAACCTTCGCTCTTAGGCATTGTGCTGTTATTCATAGTTGACACAATACTTAACCGGAACACATCTTGGGCATGAGCTACTAAATCACTGAATCCAGTAGCAATAAGGCATGCAATGATGACTCATAACTGGTCTTTGCTCTACACGTTTCTGAACAAAACTCGATACAAAAGTTAGCCCACCTTTATCTTCACAGTTCTTTGTACTAGTTAGTGGTTATATATGAACTAATTGGCCTTCTCCTATATGAATTGCATGGCCTTCACAGTAGACATGTATTTTTCTCTTATGTTTAGATCTCAATGTTAACTTGCAATTTACATTTTTACGAGCTTTGTTTCGACACATCATTGCATTTTTCATTACATTGTTCTTTGAACCATACAGAAACCTCAAGCTTCCTTCTCGTCGGCCTTCTATTGTTTGTGAGAATTGCCTATATTCACAAGAGAAAGACAGACGAGCAAGAGCCTTTCATATCATGGACCCTAAAGGCATTTTGGAAATGCTTCTTATCTTCCTTGAGGATAGAGGTGATGGGGTGCCTTTCCATCCTTCACTTGAAAGTAACAGTGTAAGTTGTATGACCATTTATGAATGTTCAACAGACAGTGAAGAACTAGTTTTTGCTTAGTCACTAAATTGTTTTGTGTTGACAGTACATTAGTTCTGTGTACTTCATGAAATGACTAGGTTTCTTTTATTGATTGCAGGATAGCCCAAACAGGATCTTACCATTACTTGGAAAGTGGAAAGGTCATTCTCAAACAAAACGCAGTGGTGTTTATGGAGCAACAATTGCTGAAGCCGATACAATTGCTTTGCTTGAAATGGATGGTAAGGGTCAGCTTATTCAGGTAAAGAGACATACCAAGTTCTTGTCCTTTCACTTTTCTTATTTTTTCACTTGTTTTTTTTTTCTTCAAATACTTATGGTTTATGAAAACAAGGAAAATCTATGTCTGTCATGTCCTGGAAGAGAAAAGAAAATTTGCCTGCAATGTGGTCTTGGCTATTCATCCATTGCTTCAGTCTCTAACTTAGTTTTCTGGGAGGTTTCTTATTTCTGCAATGGAAAATACCATTAGAATCAAGAACCAACTAGTCAGCTCCATTAGTTCCCTCCTGTTTGGGTTTTGGCTGATAACAACCTTTTTTTTTTATCATATTATTTCATTTTACTGCTTTATATGATTTTGATATTCATTATTATAGGTTCATCAGGGTCATAATCCAAATTCATTTCTTATAAAAAATAAATAAATTTCAGGATATTTCTTCCACATCGGATGGAGGTGATGTTACAACTAATGTGCATTGGACTGGTACCAGATCAGATGACTTGATCACATTTGATGGAGGATACCAAATTACATTATTGCCTGGAGGCATGTACATGGGGTGCCCTTCTGATATTTCTAAGAACGTGGCAGAGTCTAAGTCGTTTCATCTGGAGTTCTGCTGGCTTGAATCACCTGAGAAGAGACAAAGACTGGTTAGAACCTACGATGTAGAAGGCTTGGCTGTCTCATCAACTTATTTTTCTGAAACAAAAATGTGAACGTCCTCCTACTTTATCTTAGAAATACTTTTGGGAGTGATTAATCAACGAAACCCAGCAGTATTTAATTAATTTGTAACAGCATATGACCAGGTTACGATTTTGTTAAAAAAAATAAAAATCAAGTTCAAAGTAAAAACAGAGGCCCTTGGAGGGGGAGCCAATGTGAATATTTTCACATTTGTATTTAGCACATATCCTGGAAACTCGAAGGAAAGTTGGGATTTCCAATTGTTACAGAAAAGATCAATGCGCAATGCATGTGTTAGTGAGCAGACATTGAGCTGCAGAAATGGTATGCTTTTTGTATGTTCAAAGTAAAAACAGCTGTATGCCATTTGAAATATGTAAACAACTGTAGAGTTTTGTGCTCAAGGATGTTCCAGATATCAAAAGGTTGGTCTATAAGTGTGTTGGTCGCTCATGTAAGGTTGGTCTTTAATAATGCAAGCGTTCCATGGGCGGGTATTTGCAGTGATTGATACGGCAATTAATGACAGGGGGTTTGCATATTCCACTCTCCTCGCATGTAGCTCATGTTTCATCTTATTAAGATTGCCTGTTCTTCCTATCACATTTCACTTCTTTCTGCCTTTTTTTTTTGGGTTGAGCCTCAGCTGTACCATATAATACATGTAATGTATTTCATCCCACAGGAATGACAAAATGTTTAGGGGACAGCGCAAATAGATCTTGACCAAAAAAAGAATTCAGAGGAATGAATCTTTATCTTTATCTCGACAAGAATTCGAGGAACATTGCCAAAAGGTAGTGGATTGTGTTTCCTACCCTGTTCAATGTTTTTTTTTTCTTCCAGTTAAGCTATGATGCTGACAGTAAATCCTCCAACTTTTTAATCTTTTCAATGGAGTCTTGATCTTTTAATTTCTAACAATTGATCAAATTTATGATATTTTAGCAAAATTCTAGTAGTTTCTAAACTATGCAAATTTGTTGACCTTTTCTCCCCCCCTCCCCCAAAAAAAAAAATAAATCTAATTAATCCTTTTAAGTTTCACTGAATATATTGCAGTCCTTTTCTTTTGTTTATCTTGTTAAATTGGAATGGACCTTTAGCTCGGCAATAGAATTTTATACCATTTTTGTCAATTAAAGAGCATAGACTGTAAATACAAGGAGTCGTGTCCATGACAATGATGAAAATGGCAACATTGCTGAGGTCCTCCTATGCTTTCAATCCCTATCTAGCAGCAAAGAAATGGTTCATTTAGATGCACAGGTGACAGCGAGAGAAGAAGATAGCAACTGAAAATCCAATAAGAGAAGGAAAAGAAAGAAGCTGGGGAACGAACAACAAGCATAGCTTTCCTAGGCGATCGCGCCATTTTAGTGGGGGGAAAATTAACTTGAAAGCTACTGTTCATTGACCCTTTCATTTGCTTAAGGGTGTGATTCTACTTGCCATTCGTTGCCTACAAAACCCTAATTTGTAATCACATTAGTCAATCGATTGTGCTCTTCTACTATTGATTTGGATTAAGCTAGCTACTTGCGTGCCAGAGGGGGTAGCTTTTGATATTTTGATACATTTATATGGCAAGTATAAAAAAAGCCTTGTACCCTGTTATGTTATGCTAGGATTTCAAGTTATTTTTTAATGCAAGAAAAGAGAGGGAAACACTTGTAGTATAAATGTGTTTTCAAGTATTATGATTTACTTTTTTAATTGAGAAACAAAAAGATATTGTTTATTTCTAATATAATAAATTAAAAAATAAATGAAATAATAAATAAAAAAAGAATACTAATTAAATAATAAAACAAGACACTAACTTTTCTGGTAAAAGAAAAAGATAGACACAAATGTTTGATACTAGCCATTCATTTAATTTTACATGTTTTCATTTATTTTATGTTAGAGGTTAATTCTCAATCTTAATAACAAATGTTTTTGTTTTTATAAATACGTTATAAAAATACAACTTATTTATATAAAATACAAGAGGAAACAAATTATATTAGGTCACACGTTTTCAAAAATACAATATCTTTGAAGCAGTATAAAATTTTAAAAAATCAATCACTATTTTAAAAAATATTTAACTAAACAATTTAAACAATAAAAGAAGGGTATTAAGCAACATCTCAATAGAAAAGAATTATGAAAAGGAAAAAAAATGAAGTCATACCAAAGTGCTAGCCAACCATCAAAAAGCTCAAGCACACCTGGGCCTGAATTACGTGTTTGCTAAATTTTTATGAAAGAATGGATAACACATTTCATTTTTTTGTAACCAGGTAAAAGGTTATTTATAATGGCAAAAACCAAAAACCCATTTTCGACTCGTTTTAACTTGAAAACACCTCAAAAATACCATAGATACCTCAATAAACTCATTTTTAATCCTAAAATAACTTAAAATCACTCTAAAATCAAGAATTAAATTAATAAAAAAAACTTGACACCACATCCATTAACTCATCTTGAGAAGATGAACCCATGACACAAATATTGGCCTTTTTGGTGGCCAGAATATAACCTTTCAATAAATTTCTCTCTCCTCAAAATTCTCTGTCAACTTTATCTCTCTTATCTTAACATTTAAGGACTGAAATGTGAAGAAAATAAAGTTTTGCAATGAAACATGAATTGCTAAAATAATAGGGAGCAAATGATAGATAAACTACAACTTCTGGGACTACACTAAAGTTTTCTGCAATAAAATAGTTGTTGCTATCAAATTTTTGACCCAATTTCCGATAATTTTTTTGAAAAAAAAATCAAAAATAGCAAAAAGTAACAAAAACCTAAAAAATAAGTTTTTTGATATCTTTGAGTCACTTGCAGTGTCTTTTTCCTATGCGTTCAATTGTTAACGCGCTTTTTAAATCGATGTTGAAGTTACTATTTTTCAAAAAAAATTCAAAATACAAAAAAGTAAGAAAAATCTAAATTTACAAGGGATCAAATATGAAAAGAAAGAAGTTGAAGGACCAATTTGTTTTTTTGGTTGCTTGGTCACCAAAAAACACCGGGGGGGCGGGGGGGGGGGGGGGGGGATAATTTTAGGAGAGAAATTTTAGAGAAACCAAAAAAATAAAAAATACTCACGCATACTTTCCCTACACCCACACAACATAAAAACCATAACCCCCAATAAATTAAACTTAGCCACCACACCACTATTTAACCAAGAAACACCTCCTCCACAACCCCATATCTTTAATATCACATAGATCTCCACAACATCTTGTCCCTAGTCAGTTAAGACTATAATTTCATATATTTTGTTGTTTGGGTGGACACTTTTAAATAGCTACCTAAAACACACAAAGAGAGGGGGAAGAAAATTTTAGGAGAGAAATTTTAGAGAAACCAAAAAAATAAAAAATACTCATGCATACTTTCCCTATACCCACACAACACAAAAACCCTAACCCCCAATAAATTAAACTTAGCCACCACTATTTAACCAAGAAACATCTCTTCCACAACCCCATATCTTTAATATCACATAGATCTCCACAACATCTTGTCCCTAGCCAGCTAAGACTATAATTTCAGATATTTTATTGTTTGGGTGGACACTTTTAAACATTCGAATATGAAGTTACAAACCTTTAAATCAAGCAAGAGTGGGTCCAATCAAAAGACATGCACCCTCTCTACCAAGTCCAGGTGGTCTCAGGCGACGTTGATATCGAAGATGCTCCGAAGAGATCCTGAAAGTAGTTATCCTAGGCAGCCTTGACAAGAACACTTGATTATAGAAAAACGTTCAACTTTTTCATTTGTTTCCACTTAGAAGCCTCCAGAAGGATTATATTAAGGGTTTAAAACCTTTCTCTCTGGATCCAAAGGCAGAACACTTACCTTGGTCTCCAAGCACCTTACAAAACCACCTACACCCAAAGCCAACAACTCCATGACAAAACCAGTTAGATTTTAGTTTGTTGGAACCCTAGACAACCCATCTAAAAGACATAAACTTGCCTATAAAAGAAGAGGTCAAAGAAGACTAGAGGAGAGGAGGGACATAAGGAAAAAACTGGGGAGAAAATAGAGAGAAACAAAGGGAAAGAAAAGAAAAGAAAAAAGGAAAGAAACTTAGGCTAAGGGGCAAGGGTCCTGTCTAGAAAGCTTTCAAAACTTCAGCTCTAGTCTAGGGAGCTCTGGAAATAAGAAGAAAAGGAGGCAATACCAAGAATCAATCCAGATTCAGATTTTTAGAGCTAAGAAGGTATACACTTTCTTACCTTGAAAATGGAGTCCACGGGGCTTACAAGATCCTTCTTTTATCTTCAATCCAAGGTTTTTTTAGTTTTTTTTTTTAGTTTTTTCAATTTAATCGATTTTTTGATTTTTTTTGCTCATCTCTAATTACGAGTGACGACTAAATTTTAGTGGCTTTTTATGGTTATTTTAAAGTACTATAGTGTTTTCAAAGTTATAAAATAATAAGATTCAATAATTTGTAATCACTTACAAATAATTCCTATACAATTCAAACAATAATTTTTTTTTCCTCTTAGGTAAGAAGAACTTTTATTTATTTATTAAAATTGTTCTTAATTGTTTATAATTTTTTTTTAATAGTTAGTAATCACGAGGTGAATATCATTTATTTTACTTTTAAATGTAATATTAGTAACTACAACAATTATTACAAGATAAGTAATTGAATAAACTATTATGATATAATAGTTTGTAAATTGAAGAGAGTGTAATTATAGGGTCTCGAACCAACCATATTTAAATCTCTCTCTTGAACTGTGACCGATGTTCGATTCAATTATTACACCTCATAGACGTTGCAACGAGGTCTAAAAAATATATTGTGGATAATTGAAAGAATTACCATCTAATAATTAAAAAAATTTAGAAATTTTAAAAATTAGTACTACTTTCAGATATTTAAACAAGAGATTAGTTATGCATTAAAAAAAATAATTGCTGTATTATTTTTACGATATATTTTTCTTCTAAATTTATCTTTTTAACTGAAAATATTTTTTTTATTTTCAAAAATAAAATTTATCTATACAAAATATTAAAAAAATAAATTTTATATGAATTAGAAAAATATCTTCAAAAGTTAAAAATGCATAAAAAATAATTTTAAAAAATATCTATCTAAAAAAGGTTAAATAAGCAAAAGAAATCATATATAAGTGATATTAACTGAAACATTAATTTCAAATTTATTTTTAAAAAATGCATATTAAAAAATATCAATTAAACAAAGAGCAAAATAAAAAAAAAATCTGGGTATTATGGCTTAACTTATCATACATATAATTTAAATAATAAACTTAACTCGAAAGTCCCTACATTTCAGCGTCTTTTGCGTTTAAGTTCTTGGCCTTTGGATCTTCCTCAATTATTCGATCTTTTTCATCTCGTTTCCTTAATGTCTTTCAATTTTGCCCCTGAATGAATTACAATGTGCCCTCTGGTTTTTTCAATGCTCTCATATCAACCCTTAGTTCTTTAATTCTTCATTTTTAAGCTCTTCAATTCTTCATTATTAAGTCAAATCGACTTTCAGTTTCAATTGTTTTTCTCAATTAAACTCTTAATTAATTTTCTAATTTGGTTATTTGTTCCAAACTCAGAAACTTCAATTTCTTTCAATTTTAGTCAAATTAAACCAATTTAAACTCATTTCTTCAATTTCTTTTCAATTCAATCCTCAATTATAACCTAAAAAATATCCCAGTTGTATTTTTGCTATATATTTTTTATTCTTGTGTTTTTTTAATGATTTTCAAGATTTTTCCCAACACAAAAATTAAATTAAAACAAAGAAATGATTAAAATAACTAAATTTATTTCATAACTCAAATGCATAAAAAATTTTCTTTTTCATTGTACAAATCAACAGTTCAAACATAAAACAACTAATTGGTTAGTTACCTACCATATCCTAAACAAGAATTGGTCATGTGCATCTAATTCTTAATTACTTGCATTCTAAATCTATAACATGGATTTGTAACATGAAAGAAAAGAGGACATTACCCTTTGTTTCGGAATTTACATAGAACAAACGAAGAGAAGAAAGCTTAGACAAACCAGTCCTCGATCTATCTATCTTTTTTCACAAGATTTATAGCTTGTATTCTCCGAAGTGAATCTTGAACCGACTTGGGACACTCATGGAAACTCATTTGTTTCACAGCTATATTGAGGATCTAAAAATAATTAGGGACCAGTTCGAGACTTCCATGAGACAGATTTCTTCATCTTCATCTTCTGGTCGGAGACAGACAGGGTAGAAAGGCAGAGCTCATCAGACTTGAGAGATCGAAAAGAAAACTCCTTTCCTGTTTTCACACACAACATAACCTCAACAACAAACACTGCAATTAGCACCCAAAAAAGGGAAAGAAAAAGAAGAAGAAAAATGGCAGAGAAACAAGAAAACCATACAACAGCAGCCCCAGCAAAGCCTACAATAACTCTTCCACCAAGACCATCTATGGAGACCCTTTTCACGGGTGGTCTAAGTCCTGGTCCTATGACTCTAGTCTCCAGTTTCTTCGCCGACACGCCCTACCCTGAATCTGATTACCCTTCTTTCTCTCAACTTCTTGCTGGTGCTATGGCTTCTCCAATTGCCAGGCCTGCTTTTTTCACTGACAATTTAATACCCAACAACAACAATACTAATACTCATACTACCACTACTGCTATCCCTTCTTCAAAAGAAGATGGTATTAATAGTAATAGCAATCTGGGTTTTAAGCCAAGTAGGCCTACGAATTTGGTGGTGGCTCGCTCTCCATTGTTTACTGTCCCTCCTGGCTTGAGCCCTTCTGGTTTGCTTGACTCTCCTGCCTTCTTTTCTCCTCGGGTAATTTTTTTTCCCTTTTTGTTTTTCGATCTGTGGATTTGGGTTTTGTTTATTGTAATGCTTCTTTGTTAAGATAATGTTGGAAATTTTTTTTCTTGATTGGATGATGATGGTTTGATTGCTTTAATTTTGTATGTGAGGATTTGTTGCTTGAGTTCGGTAATATAAATGCTTTGATCTTTTTTTTGTCAAGGCAGGGAATTGTCAGCTTGTTACTTGGTTGTGCTTGTTTTCTTGGTTTACCTTTCAGATTGGTTTAAAGAAGAGCGATGCTGGTTTGTGTGATTATAATGTTCTGTTATTGACAAAAAGATTATATTTATGAGCAAGTAATATTGAACTCTCACCCCCCACAACCCCCCCCCCCCCCCCCGGAATTAGAAGACTTTATTTTGGGATGCGATATGGTTCCAAAAAGGGAAAGCTTCTTAGGAGTTTTGATTCTTAAACTTGAGTCTTCCAAATTTTTTTATTTGTTGCTCGCCAGAACATCTGGACTGGAAAGCAGCTAAGTTGATTATCTTGTCACTGCATGAAATGAAAATCATTTCTTGTTTTGTGCTCTAACGCGTGAAACCAAGCAAAGTGTTATCTGTTCCTCACCCATATTGTGGCCACCATTTCATTCTGTTGCTTTAAACATACAAGGTCTTATTTATAGGGGGCTTCAATCTTTACCAAGCATTGTTCTCTATCTTTTTTCCTCAAATGAGGAGAACTTTGGTGTAGCATAAGTTTGTCTTGGAGTTGGAAATGGTTGGTTGGCTAGTTAGGCTGATAGGAAGAACATGATCTGGGCTAATAATTTGATAAAAAAAACTCAGCCAGATGAGATATTCTTTTACCTGTATCTTGTTTGAGCACATAATGCTTATATGGAAACTATTGGAGTGATCTACTGGTACAATATATATGATGGAATTGAAACTTTCTTGAAAATTTTGTTGAATACCAATCCTAGAACCTTAGAAAGAGATGGCCTTTCCACAATGGATGAATGTGGGGGCATGTTTCCAAGTGTGGAAGTATATGGCGTACCACCGGTGCTTGCTACTATATTATTGAAGCGATGACCAGTGTTAGCAATCATGTGTGTGTGTGTGTGTGTGTTTGTGTATTTATACCTCTATTTCCCATGCAGAGTCCCTTTGGAATGTCCCATCAGCAGGCCTTGGTGCAGGTTACAGCTCAAGCTGCATTTTTTGCCCAATCTCAAATGCATATGCAAGCTCAATATCAGCCTTCTTCAGTAACAGCAGCTAAAGAGTTGTTGACACAATATCCATCCTTTAACCCTGGTGAAGCTTTGCAACAGCAGCAGCTGATGCCACCCTCAACCTCTGATGCGCAGAATTCCATGGTGGAACCAGCAGAGTTTTCTCATTCTGAAAGGAAATACCAGCCTCCTGCTGGTGATAAACCTACTGATGATGGTTACAACTGGCGTAAATATGGTCAAAAGCCTATCAAAGGTAGTGAATATCCAAGAAGCTACTACAAATGTACACATCTAAATTGCCCAGTAAAAAAGAAGGTTGAGTGTTCCAGTGATGGCCAAATAACTGAAATCATCTACAAAGGTCAGCACAACCACGATCAACTCAACAAGCTTTCAAAAGATGGCGATGATTCAAATGGAAGTATTCATTCTCAGTCTAAGCCTGAAGTTGTTTCACAAGCTCATGCTGGTAATGTAAACAAGTTGACTGAAACATTACCTGCTCATTCAGTAACTAGGAGGGATCAGGAATCTACTCAAGCAGATCCCTCAGAGCCACCTGGATCAAGTGACAATGAGGAAGCAGGTAATGCAGCTGTGCAAGAAGAAGAGAGGGGTGATGATGAGCCAATCCCAAAGAGAAGGCAAGTTTGGGATGTTTCACTGTTTAAAATCACACATATCTCCTTTTTTCTGATAAATTTCTGAGAAAATTTCATCTCGGAGCGCAGGCAAATAGATGTTGTGACATCTGAGGTGACTTTACCACACAAGACCATCACAGAACCAAAAATCATCGTCCAAACTAGAAGTGAAGTTGATCTTTTGGATGATGGCTACAGGTGGCGCAAATATGGCCAGAAGGTGGTCAAAGGGAATCCTCATCCAAGGTAATTAGTGGTTTTCTTAATTTTGTTTATGCTCTCCTACACTGTCCAGGTATACAGGTGTATCCTAAGGTCCTTTCCGTGAGCATAATACTTGCACATTACATCATATGCATCATCCCAGATCCAACTTCTAGCACCTTGTCAATTTAAAATACTCAATATTTGGAAGGTTTCCATCCCCTCTAGTTTTTTAATTTTTTTTTATTTGAAAAAAATGTAAACTCTAGAACATGAGAAGGCTAATACCTAGTTATGGTTTCACAAATCTAGGTTAGATAGGAGAAATTGGAGAGAGCCTATTATTCAGCTCCTTTTTGCACGAAGTTGCTGTTCTCAAGATCAAATTTTCAGCTCTGTAATTGCAAACCAGGATGTTGATTATTGCATTGGTTTGCCATCATTACCTTAAATCTTCAATTTAAGAGTTGTATTTTGATTTTTAAAGTAAAAGGTAGAGGATGGTGGTTTAAACTTTGGGGAAGAAAATTGATTCAAGTAGCACATGTAAGAGAGGGGGCTATAAAGATGAGCCTTCTGAGGAATAAAGACCATTATGCTTGAAAGTAAGGGCTGCTAAGCCTATATATTTATGACATAAGAGAACCTGTTTTGAAGGGATTTAACACAACTAGAAATTAATGTTAGATTAAATATTAATGTTACACAAATGGTGACGATCAATACTCAAAACCTTGATTGTAACTCAAGCAGAGTTAATTTCTGGGCTGAAGTTTTGAATTGAATTTCAGAAAATGGAAAGAAACCAACGGACAACTCTATCTTTCTTGTCTATTTGCCCCATTTGACATGCGTAATAGCTTGCAGAACATTGTTTATCTGGTTCATGACAATTAGTACAATTATTCAGTTATTCAATGCTGATCTTTCTCTATGAAACTTGCTGATGACATCTGTTAGGCCACCTTTCAGAAGAACTTTCTCTAAACAATTTGTAATTGACCACATTATGATTGTCCATTTTTTGAACATTTTGATAATTAATTTGCTATTTAAAGCATAAAATCCTTTAGCTTTCATGGTGTCCTTGATATCAGAATATTGAGGCGTTAGGGAGGGGAAATTTTTTAGTGTCTATTCTCTTCTTGCAATTAATAGTAGTTAAAATTATTACAAAGTCTTATTTCTACCACCTTGGTTGCAGTGAAGTTATTTCTGATTTTTATCTGGTTCTACAAAGGGCCTTTTATATATATATCTTAAATCATGAGCTGATGTCAATTTTCTCATGCATTTGGCCACGTGCCTCTTTTCATCTTTTATGTTGCCAATTTTAATATCTGTGTTTGTCTTAGCTTAAAGAATTTTTTTTTTATATTGCTTCATCTTTGATCACCTCGCCTAGTTCTGACATGAAAATTGTGTTTAATGCATCAACTAAGTTGGGCAATTTTCTAGTATACTCCACTTTGTAGTTGACTCAATTAAACTGTTCACAGCTCTTGCCTGTAATGTCGCAATCAAATCTTGGCATGTTTTCCATGATATTTGTTTCCTTCATTCAGAATATTCTACTGCAATCAAATTTTCATGCATTGCATTTTGCTTCATAGCTTTCTGTGAGAACACTAATGCATTCTTTATGTCAACAGGAGCTATTACAAATGCACCAGTGCAGGATGCAATGTTCGTAAGCATGTTGAGAGGGCCGCAGCTGATCCCAAAGCTGTCATAACTACATATGAGGGAAAGCATAACCATGATGTCCCTGCGGCTAGAAACAGCAGCCATAACACAGCCAACACTAATGCAGCACCATTGAAACCTCAAAAGGTGGTGGCTGAGAAGCATCCCTTGCTCAAAGGAATGGATTTTGGCAACAATAACCAGAGACCACTGCTTCTACAACTAAAAGAAGAGAAAATTGCTGTATAAAATACTCTGCTGATACCTGCTAGACAATTACATCGTTCTAGCCAACTAACATGGTACAAAGAAGAAACATGGAGAAGAAAATAATTATTTGGAGTCTTGAGAATCCAGAGATATGGTTTTGTTCCTGTATCTGCTTTGTTGCTGTTACTTTTTTGGGATAAAATGTAGTGATAATAGTTGCTGCATCTGTTGACCATTTTTGTCAAGAAATATTGTAAGTGCTGCTGTATATGATTGATTGTTCACGCCCAAGTGAAGATGACAAGAACTACTGTTTAAAGATAATCTATCCTTGTTGGATGTCTTCCTGTTCTACGAGCATCCGAAGCTGTCGCACCAGAGTCCCCAAGGGATTATTATATTCATTGAAATCCCATTTAGAAGTCAAATATTGCGATGGATGATGATGCCTCTAGTCAATGTTCGATGATAATTTTTATTTGTATGCATATTATGTATCCGTGTGACCATACCAAGTTGTTGAACCCAAAGGATTAAAGAACATAAAGATCCACGAACAAAATCGGACACACGACTGCGAGGATATCTATTAATGTATTACTAGTATATTGATATATATTAATGTATTACTCTATGCTCTGGGTTAATATTAAATTTTATTTAAAATATAAAAATATATTAAATATATAGAGAATGTTTTAAGCGTTTTAGATATGATACCCAAATAATTTGGGTTTTGCTTGTTTATCAAATCCAAGTAAACGTGAGTCGGTGTAACTTTTTGAATTTAAAAATAATAAAACCAATATCAGATCCAAGAGCTTGGGTATGGCCGCCAGACCCAAGCTGCTTGGGTCTAGCATGGTTGTCAGGCTCAGGTGCTTGGGTCATGCCGGACCTAAGCATTAAGTTAAAAAAAAGAAAAAAAAAGAGAAAAAAAAGGAGAAGATAGAATTTCTATCGAAGGAATAACAAATTCATAAATATAAAAATAAACTATTTCAATGGGAAGATGTGATTTGAATTTTTAAATCTAAAACGTTAAATTAGATTTTTGTGATAATTTGTTATTTATAAATAATTTCTAAACTTGAATTTCTATTTATAATATTTAAAGAATAATTTAAATGTTTTTTCCTATAAAAAAATTATAAGTCTTGGCATTATAAAAAAAAAATTCTGAGCCTTGGGTCTGTCACCCAAGTAATTTGGGTGCCCAAGTAAAACGCGAGTTCAATGCAACTTTTTGAATTTAAAAATAATAAAACCAATGGCAGATCTAAGAGCTTGGGCATGGCCGCCAGATCCAAGTCACCTGGGTATGGCATGGTTGTCAGACCCAGGCACTTGGGTCATGCCAGATCTAGGCATTGAGTTAAAAAAAAAAAAGAGAAAAAAAGAGAGAGAAGATAGAATTTCTATTGAAAAAATAATAAATTCATAAACATAAAAAATAAACTATTTCAATAGGAAGATATGATTTGAATTTTAGATCTAAAACGTTAAATTAGATTTTTGTGATAATTTGTTGTTTATAAATAATTTCTAAACTTGAATTTATGTTTAGGATATTTCAACGATAGTTTAAATATTTTTTTTTTATAAAAAATAAAAAAAATTATAAGTTTCAACATTTTAATTATCACCTGCTTAGACCCAAGTCTTTTAAGTCTGGCAGAACCAGGTGCACGTGTCTGGCAAACCATGCCAGATCCAAGGTGTGTTGGTTTGGTTTAGCCTTGTGTCTGATAGCCATGCTTGATCCAAGGTGATGCGAGCCTCGTGATCACGTGGTCATGCAACCTACAATCAAGATTGAGATTTGATCCCGGAAAGTCGAAATAGGTCTGATAAGAGTGTGACGCAATGAAAACCTACCCCAAGGTACCAACATTATTGGAATGAAGTAGAATAACGCTACAAAGCCAATTAATCTTTGATAAGTCAGATTCAATTTGTTCAAGAACTGAAGAATGTAAGAATCACTATCACACATTAAAATTAAAAAATTTAGAAGTATTATTCATCAATGACTACTGAAATTTAGGTTACATGTGTTTAAATAGTTTTTAAAAATTAACTCTAATGGATCTACACTTGTAGGTTGAACTGACCCACATACAAAACCGACCCAAAAACCCTAAACTGAAAAGCCCATAACCTGATTCAAACAAGCCTTAGATCCTAGCTCAAAATAAAGTTTTAATTAAGCTCAAACATGAAAGAAAATAATAAAAATAACTAATTTGTCATTAAATAGCATCAGCACTTCTTTCCTTGTGTAGTTAGGATGAATAAGGAATCCTTATAAGAAAAGGATTTTGGAACATTAATGAATCATTGTCACTCTTGAAAATTATGTTTCAACTCATTAAAGATTCTTGTAGAACTAGAAAATTTTCAAAACAAGTTGTTACATCCTTTTAGAAATAGGATCCTTGCTAAATAGGAAGTTCACAGGTCAAAAGAAAGTAAATAACAAAATTTATACAGCCTGTTCTAACCTATATCGCAAGTCCATTCCGAACTCCGATTCATCTGAACATTTACCCTAACATAGACAAATACCTCTGGAATTTTTTGGTAAAGTTTCAGCTCGATCCAACGATTGGATTTAGAGTTATTCTCAATGGCGTAAAACTGGACGGTATAAGTCAAAATCCAAATCTGACCTTGCTTGGGTCGTATCACAAGATTGAACCATATCATTCCCTCCCTCTTCAAGAATATTCACCCTCAAATCTTGAATAGGATTAGTAGCAACTTCATTAGCCTCTTGTTTAAGCCTTTGGAATTCCCTTATTGCTAACACCTTTCTCAAACAACATTGTATGGAAGTAGTGACTAATAAGAATTTCAAATAAGCACGTCGTACTAGCCACTTGCGTACATACTTTTGTGTACCTTTTTTTCCCATGAAGTTTGAAGATTATAGAATAATCTTCTACACTTATCAACTTCTTGTTCTAAAACCCCTAAGCCATGGCTTAGTTTTTCATATCCTTGAGCTATAATCGTCCTTCGTTTCCTCTCCCTTGCTAAATACATGACACAAATAGAAAAAATAGAAGAAGACGAAGACACAACAAGAATAGAGTTTACGACAGGAATAACACTGATTTAGACTCGAAATTACAAATCTGACTTTTGTTTGGACCAGAACTGATCAAAAACAAACAAATGTCAAAGTGATGAAAATAACTCAAAAAATAGCAAAATATCCCAAATATGATGATAATATACTGGCAGGAACAAAATCAATAGAAACAAAACAAGTTTTGAAAAATAACGCAAAACAAACCCATTATGGCAAAACAAAACCTGATTCTGGAACCTAAAGAAAATGCTATCCAAATGACCTTAAATTTCATATATAGTATTTGGTACTGAGAAAACAAAAAATCTCAGTTTATAGGTCGTTCTATTATGTCTAGGTACCCAAACCCTTTGTATGATCAGTTTGCGGCAGAATTGAACCTCTAATTAAAACCTTAAGAAACCAATATCCAAATAAGCCCATATTTAATATATGATGCGATCTCACCCCCAATAAATATAATATAAATTTTCAATTGATTTTGAGGTGATTTTCTTATAGTTCACTAAGAGTTGTGTTTCTACGGCAGAATTGAACCTCGAATTAAAACCTCAAGCAAACGATATCAGAATAAGCCCAAATTTAATATATGATGCAATCTCACTCCCAATAGACATAATATGAAGTTTCAATTGATTTTAAGGTGGTTTTCTTATGGTTGACTAAGAGTTGTGTTTCTACGACAAAATTGAATCATCCTTCAAATTTCATCTAATCTCTCTCTTGTACTATATGCTACTGATATGATTAGAGACAGTAACAAGATGAAATGTAACATTTTTTTTTTTGCTTAGATGACACAGAAACAAAGAAAGAGAAGATGAACGACACAAACACTGAAAAACTTAAAGAAACACTAAAAAAACAAAAATAACAGAAGGATATGACCTTGTTTTGGAGTCTAGATCTGATACCAACTGCTACGAACCTCGTGATTATGTGGTCACGCAACTCATAATAAAGATTGAGATCTGATCATGAAAAGTCGAAATAGGTCTGATAGGAGTGTGATACAATGGAAACCTGTCCCAAGGAACCAACACTATTGGAATAAAGTAGAATGATGCCACAAAGCTAGTTAATCTTCAATAAGTCAGATTTAGTTCGTTCAAGAACTGAAGAATGCAAGAGTCACTTTCAAACGTTAAAACTGAAAAATTCAGAAATAATATTCATCAATGGCTGTCGAAATTTAGGTTTCATGTGTTTAAATAATTCTTAAAAATTAACCCTAATAGATCTACCCTTGCGGGCTGAACTAACCCACATACAAAACTAATCCAAAAACCCTAAACTAAAAAGCCCATAACCTGATCCAAACAAGCCTTGGATCCTAGCTCAAAACAAAGTTTTAATTAAGCCCAAACATGAAAGAAAATAATAAAAATAACTAATTTGTCATTAAATAGCACCAACCCTTCTTTCCTTGTGTAGCTAGGATGAATAAAGAATTAATGAATCGTTGCCACTCTTGAAAATTATGTTTCAGCTCATTAAAGATTTTTTTGGAACTGGAAAATTCTCAAAATAAGCTGCCACATCCTTTAAGAAAAATGATCATTACCAAATAGGAAGTTCACAGGTTAACATGAAGTAAATAATAAAATTCATACAGCCTATTCTGACCTATATCGTAAGTTCTTTCTGAACTCGGATTCACCTGAAAATTTATCCAAACATAGAAAACTACCTCTGGAATCTTTTGGTAAAGTTTCAGCTCGATCCAACGGTTGGATTTAAATTTATGCTCAATAGCGTAAAACTAGATGATATAAAATTTTACGTCAAAATCTGAATCTGACCTTGGTTGAGTCGTATCACAAGGCTGAATCATATCATAAGGTGCTTGGGTCTGGCAGCCATGCCAGACCCAAGAGCTTTAGGTCTTGCAACAATGTTATACCCAAGGTATTTGAGTATAAAAAACATGTCTAATTTGACAAACAACAAACAAAGAGGACAATTATGTACTTTAGTTTTGAGGAGAGAGAAAGAAAAAAAAACACAAACAATTTATCATCGACGGGAATCCAACCATTATTTTTTTACATGCGCTACATCATGTGGAAGAGGGCACGATTGTGCATTTAGTGAGATGACGAATGACCAGATTTGGCCATTATAAAACATCACACGCGTCTCCATAATGGTGTGGGTGCTAACCGTTTGCTGAGGGAAAAAAGGAAAGCTAAAGAAACGTCTCTTGAAAAGATGAGACAATCAATTACAATCCATAATGAAATGTCTCTTGATTTATAATGATTTTCCTATACCATTTAGCTTTTGTTATAATAACATATGTATCATCATCAATAAAATTCTCTAATCTTTTAAACTTTGTTCCAAGACAATCAATTTTTAACAAAGGATATTTATCATCATTGAATATATTTATGAACACCTATAAGAACCATTTTCTTCCTTATTTCTTTATCTAGGTTGAAACATATATCACTATTAAACAAAATTTTATCTTTAATAGATTTTTAACCATATATAATTATCGATCACCAAAACAAATTTCACTAATTATTCAAGTCATATTTCATTATTGTTAACTTTTGTTTAAGCTACCCATTTACATATCACATAACTCCTCCACTTGCCTTTGAAGCTTCTTTGTTTTCCCAGGATTACTTTTATAGACTGGTCTATTAGGAATAGTTGAACATGGTACTAGGTTAATTTGATGTTATATTCCTCTTATAGGTGGTATTCCACTTAGAATTTTATTAGAAAATACATTTTTAAATTCTTGTAACAAAGAAACACAAATACTAAGAACATAAGAATTAGGTTTGTTAGCGTTAAAGTATGCCTCCTTATACAAGAGTAAAATCATAGGCATATAAGAAAAATAAGCATGTGTAAGATCACTAGATTTTGCATAAAAATTAAGGTGTTTCCTTACTTTTCCTACACATTTATTTTCTCTCCACGTTTGACCTTCCCCTTATTTTATTTTTATTTTGGTCAGAGCTTCAAATTTATCTTTAATGGCCGAAACTTTACCCTTTGGTGTTTCGCACTCATTGCTCACCTTGTTTTCACTCAACCTCACATTCTCACTATTATTTTGTAACAAAGCCTATTCGACTTCATCTGTTTTTTTCAGCTTTAACTAATCTTTATACACTTGTTTAGGTGAAAATGGTGTTTGTCTGTTTTCCCATCCTTTTCCAGTGTATACCTATTTTTAAAACCTCATGTTTTGCTTTCTTATCAAATTATCAAGGTCTCCCCAACAATAGGTGTGCAACATGTATAAAATAACATCATCCAAAACCTTATCCTTATATCTCCTTAATGAGAATGAGATTAAAACTTGTTTAGTCACCCTAACTTCTTCAAATTTCTAACCAAAGTTATTCTAGCAACATTGATATAACTACCATTATCAATAATCATACTGCATACCTTATTTTTGATATGACATCTATGGTTACATAGTGCATTTTATCACACAATGCATTCTAGCCAACCCCTTCAACTATGGTCGACCCTTTATCAAGTTTTGTCCATTCAATCTATTTATTTTTCTTTGTTAAATGTTCTAGAATTAAGTCTCTATTCATCCCCTTTTTTGTCCCTCTTTTTAGTTTAGGTATCCTTCATAATTGGTGTAAGAATTATGGGCATTCCCTCATGGTTTTTCTTCATCCTCTCGGTTCAAAGGTCACAAAGAACAGGAGGAAAGAGGTTACAAGACCTATACCTTTTGGATTTAAGTAGGTTTGGGGAAAGTTTAACAGTATTCCTTCTCTTCTTCTCCTAGTTCTTACCCTTCTTCTTTCTCTCTCGGTTTCTAGCCCTTTTTTCTTCCCTCTAGACAGTTGTTCAGTCTACTCTCAAGTTCTCAACTATCTCTCTCTCACACACACACACGTTCAAAGAGGCACTTACTGCTAGCTTTGTTTAATTTTTGTTGGAAAGGAGGAAGAGAAGAGAAGCATGCAGCTGAACATGCAGCTGCTGCAGATAGATTTTTAGGAAGAGGAAGGATCTCCTTCTATCTTCTACTTGTATTTATACCCCCTCTTAAAGAGATAGGGTGTTTGGGTGCTGGTTTAAGTTTGTTCTTGTCCCCTTTTTGGTTATTTCAAGACCGGTTTCTCCCCTCTTTTAACTCCTTATGGCAGGCCAGTTTGCTCCCCTAAATATCACTTAGCATGAGTTGGCCTTTTACTTAGATTTCTGTTGGGTATTACAGCTACGAATGACATAAATTCATCAGTGCACACAACCACTATTGACTAAAAAATCATCACAAAAAATTTAGTCGTTGTCGATTCAAAAATCAATAACAAAAACTATGCCGCTATCGATTTGGAAATCGACAACAAAAAACTATGTCGCTGCCGATTCAGAAATCGACAGCGATGGTGGATTCATTTCTTGTTTTACTTTTACTCTTTTTTTTTTATGTTTACAATAGTAGAAAAAATTGAGTATAGTTCTTAAAAAAAAAGTATAATATGTTTAGTTGTTTTAAGAAGTTTAATACATTAATTGAAAAACATTGTTATTCTATAAAATCACTTCGAACAAATAGGGGGTGAATTTTGTTCTAATTATTTTAATGAGTTTACGAAGATCATGGTATAAAAAGACTTCTAACAGTGCCTAGATCCCCATAACAAAACTGTGTGATGGAGAGAAAGAATAGTAACATCTCAATATGGCAAGAAGCATGTTCAAAACCAAGAAAATGCCTAAAAAGTTTTGGGCCAAAGCTATAGATTGTGCTATATACTTATCAAATAGGTGTTCTACTAAAGGCTTGAATGACACGACTTCATAAAAAGAAAGGAGTGGAAGAAAGCCAAGTGTTTCTCATTTAAAAGTTTTGGAAAGCATTGACTATGTGTATATAGATGATTAAGTAAGGACCAAGCTAAATGATAAAAGCAAAAAGATGATCTTTTTGGGCTATGAACAAAAGTCCAAAGGATACAAGCTTTACAACCCTAATGAAGGAGAGATGATGATTAGTAGAGATGTTGAGTTCAATGAAGAAGGAGCATGAAATTAGAAGGTAAATGATGGTGAGAAATATGACTTCCTGCCGATTCTTGATGAAAAGAAGGAAAGTTATGAAGATCATCAAGAACCTATAGTTTCACCTCTACAAACACCAATAAGCTCAATTTTTTCTCCTCCTCCTTCTTTTTCTTCTTCTTCTAGTAGAAGCTCAAGTAGTGGCACTCCACCAAGTCTACTAAGAAAGATGAGAAGCCTTGATGACTTATATGAGTTAACTAATCATATTAATAATGATGTAAAACTATAATGTCACCTTACTATATATGATCTTATAGTGTTTGAAGAAGCAATAAAGGATGAAAAGTGGAGAATTGTTATGGATGAGGGGATTGCATCAATTATGAAGAATGACACATGAAATTAGTTCCTATACCAAATAGAAAGAAGCCAATAGGTGTCAAGTGGATCTACAAAGAAAAGAAGAATGCCAAAGAAAAGGTGGAGAGGTATAAAAGCAAGGTTAGTAGAAAAAGGCGATAGCCAAAAACATATGATTGACTATGATGAAGTATTTACTCTAGTTGCTACATTGGAGACCATTTGATTAATCATTATCATCGTTACCCAATATAGATGGAGAATCTATCAAATGGATGTCAAGTCAGCCTTTCTTGATGGTTTTCTTGAAGATAAGGTTTACATTGAGCAACCTATAAGATATAAAGTGAAGGGACATGAAGACAAGGTATTAAAGTTGAATAAAGCCTTGTATAGATTGAAGCAAGCCCCAACAGCTTGGTATAGTTACATTGATGGCTATTTATTAAGGAATAGATTTGTTAAATGTCCTCATGAATATGCTATTTATGTAAAGATCAAATGAGTGATGATACTCTTATTATATATTTGTAGGTGGATGATTTGATCTTTACATGAAATAATTCAAAGATGTTTGGAGACTTTAAGCAAACAATGATCAAGGAGTTTGAGATGATGGATATTGGTCTCATCTCCCGCTACTTAGGGATTGAGATCAAACAAGGGGAGTATGAAATCTTTATAAATCAAGAGAAGTTTGCAAGGGAGGTTCTCAAGAAGTTTAAGATGGAGGATTTTGGAAAAGTAAGTACTTTTGTTGAGTGTGGAGTAAAGATGTCAAAGAATAATGAAGGAAAGAAGATAAACTCTATAACATTAAAAAACTTAGTTTGAAGTTTGAGATATTTGACATGCACTCATCCAGATATTCTTTTTGGTGTAAGACTTGTGAATAAATTTATAGAGACATCTTCCATAACACACTTCAAAGTATTAAATCGAGTTATTTAGAATATCAAAGGTACTGTTGATTTTGTCTTGTTATATGGTTATTCTAATAGCTTTGAACTTATAGGTTATAATGATATTGATTAGATTGGAGATATGGATGATAGAAATAACACTATAGGTTTTATTTTCTACATAGGAGACACAATATTTATATGGAGTTCAAAGAAGCAATTTATGATCACTTTGTCAATATGTGAAGTTGAGTATGGCTAAAGAGATTATTGAAGGAATTGTGAATGCTACAAGAGAAGCCTACTAAAATTTATATGGATAACTCATCAGTTATTGTATTAGCAAAAAATCCAGTATTTCATTATAGAAATAAGCATATTGACATGATATTTCATTACTTAAGAGATTGCATTACAAACAAGGAAGTTGAAGTCAAGTATGTGAATACACAAGACCAAGTTATGAATATCTTCACAAAGCCATTAAAAAAAATGATGTTTTTTTTTATCAAGATGAGAAATATGTTGGGAGTTATGAAGAAATCAATTTTAAAAAGGGTGTTGAAAGTAAACTGATTTCTGAAAATTAGTTGAACTGGTTGACCGGTTGAGACTGAGTAACCGAGTGGAATAAGTTAAAGTAGTCAACTAGTTGAGAAACAGTCGACCGATTCAGTCGGCAAAATACAATTTCTATTCAAATTAGAATTTTCTTGTATTAGTCTAATTCTTTGATTGTCTAAGACTTCATGCCAATAAAAAAGCTTGTAATTCAGTATTATTGAGTAACACAAAAAAGAGAGAATAACTAAGAGAGCTTAGAGATAAATACTTAATAAAAGTATACCTTCCTCTCAATCTTCTTCTTGTTCTTGATTTTTGACTTTGCATTATTATTTTTTATCTTGTACAACACCCATATTTCTTCCAATATGTTTGTCTCCCAGCATAATAAATTTGAGAGTAAAGAAAACTCAACAACTATATATGTCGGTAATCAAATGAATTGGTAGATCCGAGATGTTTCAAAAGGTATGAAAACCTAACCTCATAGACACAACATCAGTTGCTATAAGATGACAATTGCAACAACAAAAAACAAAGCAAAAGAAAAAAGTTGAAACAAGAGAGTTACTATAGAAATATTTTATTGTTCATATAAATAGTGAAACTGACCCTAACTGATTTAGTTGCTCTTGGTAATGTTAATAAGAGATTTTATGTTTACTTATGAAAAAAATTTCTTGTTATTTTGAAATAGAAAATGTTATTATCAATTGAAAATAAAAGATTTTTTTTATAACATATGTTTTTAATTTTCTAATTTTATGAGAAACTGAAAAACATCAAAATAGATAGTTTAAAAAATCTTCATGGTATAAAATAAGGATTTGTTTGGTTTATCTAATGTTTTATATCCATTTTTATTATTATTTTTAACAGATATGCTATTTTCCCAAACAACTTAATAAAAAAAATAGAGTAAACAAAAACCGAAAGAAAAGAAACTTCAGAAACTTCTTCTACATGTGTATGTGATTAAATTAGTATTAATATTGTGATAAATTGTAATTAATGCAAATAAAAAGCGCATGGGATTTACAAACTGATGTAAAAGAAAAACATTTCCATATGTAACATTAAATTAATTAATTTAGATGCTAACATGGCACACTAAAATGCCTTTAAAATGAGATTTTACGTAGCCTAAATCCATCTAGCTATGTCCATTATTATCCTCATTGTTTTTTTGCTATCAAAAGCTTCTTTATTTGACATAGTTACTGCGCGTCTATATGTCATTTAGCACATCTTTACCTTGTCATAGCAAACATCAAGGAAACACATATAAAACAATTTAAAGACCTAAAAAAATAATAATTAAAGATCACTTTCTAGCCTCAATCTCTGTATCGTTATGACTTCTGCCCACCAAGTAAAGATACTGGACGTCCACCATGTCACCCCATTCTTTACGCCACCCGAGTTTGCGACGGAGTTATCACTCCCACTCACCTTCTTTGATATTATGTGGTTGAAACTCCAACCGGTTGGATACATATTCTTTTATAAACTCACCGAGTCAACACCAGCTTTCTTCAATTCAGTAATCCTTCCCAAACTCAAACATTCTCTCTCGCATACTCTCATTCACTTCCTCCCTCTTGCTGGCAACATCACTTGGCCTCCACAAGCCACCACACCCATAATTCTATACACTCCAAATGATGCTATTCAACTCACGGTTGCCGAGTCTAATGCTGATTTTGATCATCTCTCAGGCAATGACATCCGTGAAGCTATGAAGTCACATCTTTATCTACCTGAGTTGCCTGTCACGGACGCAAAAGCTACAGCTATGACTATGCAAATAACATTGTTTCCCAATCAAGGCTTTTGCGTTGGAATGTCTTCACACCATTCTATCCTTGATGGCACAAGCTACTCCATGTTTATCAAAGCATGGTCCTACATAAGCACACTTGGTGATAAAGAGAAGCAGCAATATCCAACTTTGTTGCCAGAATTAACACCGGTTCTTGATCGAACAGGTATTCAAGATCCTGCAGGATTTGAAAAGAGGTTCTTGAACGCCTGGTTAGGAGTAAAAGTTCCTGGTCAGGATCCTAATTGCTCTAGAAGTTTGAAGCTTTTGCCAGTTATAACACCTCAGTCTAGCTTAGTACGAGCGGTGGTTGAGGTATCTCGTGAACAAATAAACAAACTTAGGGAAAGGGTTCGCACGCAATTCGGAAAGATCCACAAAGAAGATCCAAATGAAACAAAGCTCGTCCACATGTCCAGTTTTGTTCTCCTCTACGCATATGTGGTGATTTGTATAGTCAAGTCAAAGGGGTTAGAGAAAAATAGAAAGGTTGTTTTTGGGTTCCTTGCAGACTGCAGAGCTCGTTTAGACCCTCCAATACATGACAAATATTTTGGTAACTGTCTTTATTCCTTCGCTGTAGATACAGAAGCAGAAGCTCTTGTAGAGGAGAATGGGTTTGCCTGGGCAGTAGAAAGACTGAGTGATACTATCAGAAACTTAGAGAAAGGAGTTCTTGATGGAGTAAAGGAGGCATTGGCAACATATAACAAGACAGCAAGGCCAGGCGCTGCATTACTTCTTGGTGTTGCTGGGTCAACTCACTATGATGTTTATGGAACTGATCTTGGGTGGGGGAGGCCAGAAAAGGTAGAGATTACTTCCATAGATCAGACCGCAGCAATTTCTATGACAAAGTGCAAACATGGAAGTGGAGTCGAGTTTGCTTTAGTTTTGGAGAAGAATGAAATGGAGAAATTTATGTCTCTGTTTGTTGATGGTGTTGTTTAAGGCTTTGTTGCTCGGACCCGTGAAAACACCTAGCCATGTCCATGTTGAAACGATACGACACGGGTACTGGTGCGGAAACACGGCTCTCAATTTGGTTGGAAATTTTTGAAGAAGTTATTTTTAAGTATAGTAAATCAAATTTATTTTTGCATTATTTTTTAAAATTAAATTCTATTTGAAATTTAATTTTTGATACTCAAAATCATTCTCAATTTAAAATTTTATTAAAACTTCTAAATTAAATTTAAATCATACGATTTAAACCGTCATGAACATTAATTTTGACATATAAGGTATAAAAGATATTTTCTTTTAATAATAAATAAATGAAAACGAATCCAAACCCAATATATATAAATATATTTAATTATTGTTCTTTTTTATTTTACCAAACATGTAAAACTTATTTTTTAAAACAAGTTGATCGTTGTGTATTAATTATTAATTATTATATGATTTATTACAAAAACTCTTATTTATGTAGAGTCTTAAAACCCGTCATAAAATCCAATAGCGAAAAATTGGTTAGAGTGCTTGCACTCCGCAATGGGCTAGATAAAAAAAAATTACACTAAAAAAAAATACAGGCATTATCTACACATTTTATGGCATAAAAAAATTTTTAATTGTGAATCTAAATGATAATATATGTGTTTAATAAAATAAATTAAGAATTAAATGTTTTAATAAATATTAAAAAGAATTATTAATGCTAACTAAAAACTAAGTTGGAAAATTAAAAAATAGATGTGGATTAAGATATTTGATATTGTGTTGTATTGAGCTCTTTAATTTTTTTATTTAATTATATGGAAATTATTTTTTATAAGAAGAGTAATAATTTAAATTATATTGAAACAAAATAATTTTCTAGTATAATCCCTCTCTCTTTTCACTAATGTAATTAAAAAAAAACTATATAGCTTTTTGAGCTATGTTGCTTATTAAAAAAAATAAAAGTAATCATCAAAATAAAATTAAATGATTTAAAATTAAGATAAAATGGCATCTATTTAATTAAAACTCTTTCATTTTATTAATAGGCTACTTTTTTTAGTTTTTTTTTAACTAGAATAATTGTTTTTTAAATAATAGCTTATCAAGACCACAAAAGCAAAATATAATGAGAAAATGAGAAAGAACATATGTTATGATAATTTTAACTCAAATATATTACAAAAAATAAATAAATAATATATTACTCAAGTCTTGTAACAAATAATTCTATTTTTGAATCAATTATATGATAGTAAAAAAAAAATTATAGAGAAACAATATATTTTTTTCATCAAAACCTTCTTTTTTTTATTCATATAAGTTTTTGATGTTCTGACAAAAAAAAATATTTCTTTTAGAAGTATAGTTTATTGAATAAAAAATGACAACAATTCAAAAAATATATATTTGCGATAATTATAAAGACTTGAACTACATTTTCATATAATATTCATGACCGTCGGGCTTTTATTTCTTAATTAAAAGTTTGGGCTTTGACATAATATACAAAGTTAGTTAGATTATTGGACTAGATAATGTTGTTATTTATAGGACCAGCTACAAAAATAATTTAAGAATAAAGTTATAGTAATAGATATAGAATTATTTATCATTTCTCTTTCCGTATTGTGTTGTACGAAGATTAAGAGATAATTTGCTAATTATCAGGATTTTTTATTTAGTTATTTAGGCCATTTGCTATATTTTTTATGTATTTGCAATATCATTTTCAATATCTTTTAAAAAAAAAATTAAAATTCAAAGATTTACTTTCAATGTGTTCAATTTTTAACGTGTTCATTTCAAAACCATTGATAATTATTTTCTTATCAAGTCGTTGATGAAATTTTAAAAAAATCAAAATACAAAAAAATAAAAAATATATGGATAAGAGGATCAAAAATACAAAAACAATTGAGAAATTAAAGTGATTTTGAATCATTTGGTCATCAAATTTACTTGAAAACTAAGCAAATGTGAGGAAAAAGAAAAAAATTCTTGTCTATTTAAGTAGTGAAGGCACACACAAAAGAGTGGAGACTAATTTTGAGGAAGTACTAGTCGGGAAAAAAAAAAGAATTAGTTAGAACAAACAAAAACCAAAAAGAAAAAAAACCCTAACTTTTTTTATGAAAACGATCCATACATTAAAAAAAAAAAAAAAAAAACCCACTGGTTCCATGATCAGCCTCTTCTCCTACCATGGACTTCATTCCCAAAACCAGCTCCATCCTCATCCAAAATCGCAGTTGGGCTTCCATCAGCACACAAAAAGGGCAAGAAACTTTCCACAATTGCCTTTGTTCTAATTGCATTGGGCTCTAATTTAGTTGCCATGTTGTTATTATTGCTCCATTACGCGTTGCACCCCTTTTTTTTCATCACCATCCCCTTCAAAAATCATGCTTTATATTTAATCTCTCTTTACAATTAATCATCACAAACCCATTTTCAACGAAAAAGAAAAGGAAGAGAGAGAGAGAGAAGCAACAACCCATCCCCTTCCTCTTATTCTCGGGTGGACAATCTCTCTAATCTCTTTCCCTTTTATTTTTCTCCTATATCACCCACTAACCCATCCACAGACACCATAGTAAAGGTGTTTTCCTTTTTCCTACCACCTTCATAGACCGAGAGCTGTAGTTACGGACAACAGCACTCTAACCAGCCAAGGAACACCAATCCACAAACCTTCATTACCATGTTGTCAGCCACATAACACTCTCCCCATCCATCACCAACCACCGATTCATAGTCCCTCTCACATCTACCAACCAACAGCCCCAGCTAGAACTCATAACCCCAACAAAACAACAAAGCTTTGACGTAACCCTTATGCCCTCCTCTTCACAGTGTCAATCCACCAAAAATTAGAGCTCAAATCAGCCCATTTTTTCCAAAAAATTAGACCGGAAGCCCCTTCAAAAACCCACTGTGGGCCACCAGCACCAGCCCCATGCCAAAACAGCAGCACCTCCACCAACGACCACAATGCCAGCCTCTTCCACCTGACAGACCCAACCACCTGATAGCTTCATGAACCAGTAACACAGCCATCACCATCCTCACAACCATCACCCACCATACATGAAAGATTCTCTATCAAACTCATCTCTTTCTATCGACAGTACATCTGCTTCAACCACACTAAAATCAACCCTACGCCATTAGCTTTGATCACGAAGAGGAAGATTGAAACAATAAAAAAAAATTAAACCAATACGAGATCAATCGACTTTGTTGTGTATTTTTATACTTTTGCAAGTCACGGTGAGAGTCATCGCCAACACAAGAAGTAAAAAGAGGGAAACCACTCCAAATCAACTCCTTCTTTTGGTTTTACCTGCAGAGACATGTGAACCCACGTATCGCAAGTGGTATCGCTAGTGATGGCAGAGCATGGGATTCACGCATCGTCATTGCTCATATATCTCCAACAATCTCAAAGCTTGATTCTAAGACTTTTTGGACACGCAAAACATCTCAAAAGCTTTATCCATAACTTTAAATTATTTTTTAGACAAATTGATAAACTATTGTGAATTTTAGGATAACTCTCATTATTGTGTATAAATTAATTTTGGATTGTTTGGACAAAATGACATACATGTGATAAAATAACGACTGTACTAGAAATATCCCATGAATTATGCTTTGTTTGTTTAATTATTGTGTTTTATTTTTTTGTTACTCTATATATTTTAATTTTTTTATGCTTTAATTTTTTTACTGTTTATTGTCTAACATTTTTATGAGCAGCATGCATATTCTTTTTATGCTTTTTTTTTAATATTGCACATGAACTTATATATTGAATATCGATTAATACTTAATGTATCATTGGCTTTAGGTGGGAGATTAGTGATTTGTCCTATAATTAAAAGTCCAGGTTCAGATTTATGAAACACCCAACTCAAATTTGAGTGTCTGCTTTGTAATGGTGGACATGCATGCTTTAATCATTCCTTACTACACTTCCATATTATCTTTACGAAGACCATCACTAGGTAGATCTGAGAACCTTTTGAGACTAAGTAGAAAATTTACTCACATTCACTTAATGATTAAAGTCTTGTCTGGATTGAGATTTGTGTTGAATGGTTTGGTTTGAATGTTTATTGGTGTTCTTCGTGTTCTTTGTTTTTTATGGGTTTTGATCCATTTTGACAAATAATTTTTTAGTTTTTGTGTTTTTTTTCTTCAAGTCTGGTTCATTTTGGTTTATGGTTTATGGTTTAAGTTTTAGTTTATTTTTCATGTAAAAAAAGTGATCTATGGTTTGGTTTATGATCGAACCAAGGGTTTCAGGTCAAACTATAGTTTTCGATTTGGTTCGGGGTTGAACTAGTGTTTTCGAGTAAACCCAATTGGTTTTGTTTTGGGTCAGGTACTATGGCTTTATTTGATTGGTTATTTTTTTATTGAAGAATTTTTGGTCTAAGGGGTTGTTTGGCAAACACACCCTTAGGTTTATTTTGACAATTTTGTTTTGAATAAAAATGATTTTTTTGCCAAACACACCCCAAATAAATTACTAAAAATTCTAAAAAATAATCAATGACCAATTTAAAATTATTTGTGGGTCCCTCACATATTTTTTCAGTAATTTTATTTAATATTAGGATTGTAAATTTACACTATAAGATGCTGACCTCGTATTAAAATACTCATTTTTTTAGTGAAATCTCAAAAATTTCCAAAAGTTTTGAAAAACATTTCTCATTTTAAAAATACAAAAATGTATTTTATTTTGTGTGCATTTAGCCAAGTCTCTCAAAAGATAAAAATCATATTTTGCTGAAAAATATCTAAACATATGATATGATTTAGCATTTTTTATATACACACAAAAATTCAAACATATCTTTGCATACACTTTGAATTTAATAATTAGTTTATTGAATCCATGAGAAGTTGATCAATATTTCAATAATCTCTAAAAATTTTAATTCATGAGAATTAATGGTTAACATTTTGGTATAAATGTTGGACCTACAAGTAGGTGGATATTTAAATTCCCTGAAAATTACAAGAATTATTTCAGGAATCCACCAATTTTAATTAGGAATACTTTTTAGAAAAAATAGATCACGACTATGGAATATTTTTTATTTGGTTTGATTTACATGAAGGTGGTTTGGATAATTTTGTGAGCTTGGTGGGTGTTTATTAGTGATTTTTATTGGGAGAAAATAATTAATCAAAGTATAATTTAGGAGAAAAACAAGTAAGAGAATTGAATTTTCTAGTGAGAGAAAGCTTAGATTTTGAACATAAGGGGAAAAAGTGTGGAGAAATTGTCAAGAACTCATCAAATTAAGTTCAAATTCAGTTGGTAAGATGTTCTTTACAATCTATTTTCTTGTCCTAGTGGATTTATCATAGGATGATGGAAAACCCTGAATTTCCCAAATTCTAGGGTTTATGAAATTGTTTGGGAATTGTGTTTTGTGTTAAATTGATGAAAAATGGCATGAGATGGGTAATAACTAGAGTGAAAACATAGAAAAATTGAAAATAACCCAAGGGGAAACTCTACATTAAGTAATATGATCCAAGCAAGGTCAAATTTAGATTCTGGCATAAAATTTCATATTGACTAATTTTACGTTATTAAGCAAAACTCCAAATCAAACTGTTGGATCGATCTAAAGCTTTACCAGAAGATTTCAGATGTATTTTTATATGTTAGGGTAAAATTTCAGGTGAATCGGAGTTTGGGAAGGCCTTACGATATATGTCAGAACAGGCTGTACAATTTTTGTTATTTACTTTATTTTGACTTATGAACTTTCTATTTGGCAAAGATCCTTTTTTCTACAAGGATGTGAAAGCTTGTTTTGGAAATTTTCTAATTTTATATGGATCTTTTATAGGCTGCTATAAAATTTCTAAGTATTGCAAGGATTCATTAATGTTTCAAAAATTTTTTCTTACAAAAGTTTTTATTCATCCTAGCTGCACAAGGAAAAAAATGGATGGTGGTATTTAATGACATATTGATTTCTAAAATCATTGGCAGCATTGTAGGCTATAAATAAGTCATATATCACACTTGTATTTTCTTTACTTTTCTTCATTTCTTCTCACAACAACATATGGAGTTAACTTATGGATTTTATTTTATTATTTCAGTTATAACCCAAGGCTTGTTTAGGTTTAATTAATACTTTTTTTTAGCTAAGATCCCAAACTTGTTTGAATCGAGGTTTGGGCTTCCTAGTAAAGATTTTTGGTCAGTTTTGTAAGTGGATCAATTCAACTTATAAGAGTAGATCCATTAGGGTTAATTTTTCAAAAATACTTAAACTCTTGTAAGACTAAGTTTCGACAACCTTTTGATCAATAATAATTTTGAAGTTTTCTCAACTTAACGTGTAAGTAATTATTGCATCATTTGGTTCTTGAAAGAACCAAAATGACTTATCAAAGATTAACTGGTTTTTGTGATGTCATTTGATTCAAATATAATAGTGTTGGTGTCTTGGGACAAGTTTTCATTATGTCAAACTTCTATCAGGCCTCTTTTGGCTTTCTAGGATCAGATTTCAATCTTGATTATGAGTTGCATGACCAGATGATCATGAGATTCATGTTAATTGGTCTTAGAGCTAAGCTCTAAGAATATGTCATATCTTTCTGAAATTTTCATTTTCTTAGTGTTTTTTAAGTTTTTATTGTTTGAATCAATCTTCTTCTTCTTCTTTATGTCTATGACTTCCTAGTAAAAAAAATATATTTTATTTTCTTATAGTCTCTATACATATTAGTAGCATAAAAGAGAGAAAGAAATGAAAAAAAAAAAGACGTTATTGAAAACTTGTTGCAATTTTGCTGCAAAAACACAACTCATAGAGAACCCCGAGCAAAACACATTAGAATTATTTTAAATTTCATGTACTATTTATTGGGTGTGAAATCACACTAGATATTAAATTTGGGCTTATTTCAATATTGTTTGCTTGATATTTCAATTTGGTGGTTCAATTTTGTCGTAAACTTATCATACACGGGTTTAGATACTTAGGCATGATAGAACGACCTATAAATTGAGATCTATAGTTTGTTAGGTATTAGGATACCATATATTGAATTTTAGGTTATTCCAATATTTTTAGGCCTGAGTTTCAATTTTGGTGCTTTGAAATTGTGTAACATGTTTTAAAACATGTTTGTCTACTATTATTTTCGACCAAATCATTTTGTTTCTGTTATATTTGGGTTATTTAGGTTTCAAATAAGTTTCTTCATTAATTTTTGCTTCTTTTTTATTTTGCGTCTTCGTTTCATCCACAATTCGTACGACTTTGCATTGCTACTCATGAAATCATAATCGTAGTTTTATTTTGTTTGTTTTCCATATATTTAATTATTATTAAGTCTATATTTATAATTGAATTGCATTGCAAAAGTAATTGACTTTGATTGATGATTTTCACTTCCGAAAGAACTATAAGAAGGTGAGCCGAGAGGTAAAAGGTGTAGTGAGAACAATTGAGTGAAAAGCCTTGAATTGTGTGAAACATGAGAGTGGTAAGGATATATTTTTCTTAATACTAATTAATTTTTTAAGATTTAAATATTTCTAAAAATAACGACTCCGCGACACCAAAAATTGATAACACCTTTCAAATGAAAGCTTTCACCAAACAATTTGAGTTGCTAATTAGGATGATGAAGGAACTGAAAGATGATATGGATTCGATGAAGCAAAAAATTAGTGGAGCTTATCAGAGGAGATTCAATGTGAGTAAGGAAGAGAAATGGAGGTTACGAGTTTCAAATATTTATAACCATAATGCTTCTATAAAGTTAGATAAAGAGTGTGAGACTAAACGAATTGCAACGATTTATAAAGAAACAAATAAAGAACAAGAAGAATGGAGTGCTTCAGTTTAGTTCCAAAAATATAAAAAACAAAAAAACAAAGAGGGGAGCTATGGTTATCATTCAAAAATATATATGCAAGTAGATGACAAGGAGGGCTTATTTGAAATTATTATCGGCTACTACTTTCATACAATGTTGTTTGAGGGTGTTTTTGTTGATTCGTCTTTTAATGCACAGTAAAATAATTAAAGTATCCCTAAAAAAAATAAATAAAAAAAACCTACAGTTACACAATTATCCTTAAGGTAAAAAAATAGGCCATGTAAATAAGGGTATTGCCATCTTTTTCTCAAGGTTTTTTTTTTTTTTGTAATTATCAGGGTTAGTCAAAGGCAATGAAGTAATTTAACATTTAATTAATATTTTTTTATTCAAAAAGTTGTATACGCGCCAATGCGTGAGAGGCACCATATACTTTGGACGGCATGTGCGACGCCTTCCGATGGTGGAAAATTGTCTTTCGCCATCTCATTTTGTGCTCCATCTTGTGCTCTTCCTTTATGGCTATAGCGTGTCATCTAAATGTGATCGGTTTATTATCGATAGCTCTTTCTTTCTTTTTCCTTCATTTCTCTCTTACATAGAGATATGCAATCTAGTCCCCATTTTTATTGCCTTTTTAGGTTCAATCCTTTTAGTTTTGATTATTTATTTATTTTTCCTTTTCTCTTTTATTAAAGTTTTATGATTTTTCAATTTAATCCTTCAATTTTGATTTCTATATATACTATTTTTTTTATTTGGTCCTTCTACTTTGATTTCTCATTTTGTTTTTTTCCTTTTGACAAAGTTTTTACGCTTTCAATTTTATCCTTTAAGTCAATTTTATGATTTTTGTTTTTTCAATAATAATAAAAATTTCAATTTGGTCATTCTTCTTTTGATTTCTTGGTTTTTTTCATTGGTTTTTTTTATCAAAGTTTTGGTAGTTTTCAATTACATCTTTCAAATCAAATTCATGGCTTCTATTTTTTTCAATAATATTAATAATGATAGTAATAGCAATAATAGTAATAGTAATGATGATGATGATAATGGTATAATTATATTAGTAATAATAATGATACTAATAATAATAGTAATAATGCTACTAATAGTGATAATAATGGTAGTGACAATGATAATAATTTATTATGATTGTAATAATGCTAATGATAGTAATGATTGTGATGATAATATTAATAATTGTGATCATCATCATCATAACAACAACAATAACAACAATAACAATGATTGTAATGATAGTAGTAATAATAATACTAGTAGTAGTAGTAGTAGTAATTGTTGTTATAATAATAGTAGTAATAATAATACTAGTAGTAGTAGTAGTAGTAATTGTTGTTATAATAATAGTAGTAATAATAATATTAATAATTTTATTATTCAAAACAAGTTTATGATTTTTTTATTCCAATAAAAACAACAACAACAATAATAATGGTAATGCTAATTATAGTAGTGGTTGGAGCAATAATAATTATAATAATAATGATAGTAATGGTGGTGGTGGTGGTGGTGGTCGTGGTGGTGGTAATTATAGTAGTAGTTTGAGCAATAATAATGATAGTAATAAGAATAATAATATTAGTAATGATAATGATAACGATATTAATATTAGTAATAATAGTAATGATTATAATGTTATCAATAATATTAACAATAATACTATTAATAATATGGTAATAATAATAATTTAGTATGATAGTAATAGTGATAGTGATAATGAAAATGATAATTGTGATAATAATATTAATAATAGTGATGATTATGATAATAGTAGTAGTAGTTTTGGAGGTAGTAATAGTATTAACAACAACAGCAACAACAACAACAACAATAATGATAATAATGGTAGTGATAACAATAATTGTGGTGATGATAGTAATATGAATTATTACAGATTTCAATTGATTCAACAATTAGATCATTGGGGGTTTTTGTATTCTTAGTATACGGTTTCTTTTTTTAACCATATGTATTCTATTAAGAGTAGTCTAAGCTAATGAAGCATGAGGATCTTATTGGGATTGGGACCTAAAAGTAACCAAGGTTTGAAACCAAACTTCTCCTTAGGAGAATGGATGAGACGATTCAGGTGAGATCCAATGTAGATCCAACTTTCTATTTACTTATGAGATCTGGGTGGTCTGGGGGATGACTATGGCTCATCTCTTCTCGAGAATCCATAAATCCCTAATCAATGCATGAACAATTATCTATTGAGCACATGTTTAGGTTCGATCTTAATAGAAAAATAAAATGGAGCACCTAACAACATATCTTCATAAACTAAGAACTATGAGATCGCCCCTTTCTTTTTAGGGCAACAGAGGGATCGTACCATTCAAGCCTTTTGTTTTTCATGCTTTTCTTATAGGTCTAGAGAAAGTTTTAATCAGTAAGATTTTCCTAACCCTCCTTTTCCGAAAGAAAGAATGTGAAATTCTTTTTCTTTATAGTAATAATTATAATAACAATAGTAATAATAATCAAAATGACATTGGAATAATGTGTTTTGGTATATTAGTTATTTTTCTCTTTAATTTAACCCTTCCAATGAAAATCTTTGTTTTTTTATATAATTTTTTTTATCCATTGTCTTCTTGAATAAGTGTTATTCCTTTTCGATTTAGATCGTCAATTTTAATTTTTTATGTATTTTTTTTATTTGGTCCTTATTATTTGGATTTTTTTTCCTTAACCCTTTTATAAAAGTTTTATTGATTTTTTATCCAGGTTTATGGCGTGTTATTTTTTTCAAATTTTTCATCATTCTTTTATTTTATATTTTTTGCTTGAGTTATTTTTCTTTTTAATTAAACCCTCCAACCAAAAAAAATTTAGCTACCCTCTAATTTATTTTTTATTTTATATTTTCATCCTCATTTTTTTAATTACTATTTTTTATTTTAGATCTTTTTATGTAGTTAGTCTTTTTCTTCGTTATGTTCTTCCGTGTTTATGTACCTAGTCCAATTTTTTCATCATTTTTTTATTCAATTTTGTGCTCCCACTATTTTTTTTTTAAGGTATCGTAATATTTTTTGAAGAAAAAAATTTGATTAATATCATTATTGTTTTACTATCTAATTAAAACCAACACATTAATATCAATTTATATTATAACTCAAATTTTTAATTTATTTTATTTTTTAAAATACATTTACATTAGTAAACATCGTTTTTCATAAATAAAATAGGGATTATTTACTTTACTTAATATCATTTTTTCAGAAAAAATATGGATCTACAGCTTAGCATGTGCCATGACTAGTACAATCCAAAGGACACAAACGCAAGAGCTACCTGGTGACGCTGCTTTGGAGCGTGTTTAGTAGTGTGGTTGCGCGTGCTTTTCAAATAGCTTTTCGTGTTGAAATGCGCATTTTTATTTTTTAAAAATCATTTTTGATATCAGCACATCAAAACGATCCAAAAAGTGCAAACCGCACTCAATTTTAACAAAAAAAAAAAATTCAAATTTTGACGAAACGCAAGTAGAAACGCAATACCAAACGTTCCCTTAGTGTCTCCTCGGAATCTGCTGCTTCTTCTTTCCACCCACGTGGCAGCTTCTATCTGTACACCCTCCTTCATGCCCCCCACGTGTCACATTTTAATCATCTCAAGAGTGTTATATGATTTTGTCCCCTCACAACCCGATACAATCATTCAAAAGGCAGAAATGTTACAGCAAACTTTATTCACACACAGACTAGTCTTGGTTTCTGAAGCTGTCATATATCCGAATAGAACGAAATTTTAATTTAATTAGACAAAATAAAAAAAATAGTAAAAAAGATAGTAAATAGATTCACAGTCTATTAAATAAGAAAAAAATAAAATATAGTTAAAAATAATATAAAACATTAATCATGATCAATCCAAGTTAACATGACAAATCTATAATCCTAGTAATTAAAACCAAGTCAATTTGAGATATCCTATCAAATCCATGTTAACTTTTCAAATTCGTGACTTAGATTATTAGACTCAAAGCACTAATAAAAAAAATATGAAATTCTATTCTTAATCAATCAAAACTTAAATGATGAAATTGAAAGAAGAATTTTAATTATACAAAAGAATTAAAAAAAACAATTAAAATAATAATGATCAAAATTTTAAAAAATATATTTAATTGAAAGGTAAAATTGAAAAGAAAAATTAATTTAGTAAAAGAACAAAAAAATCAAAGAAATGAGGATCAAAATTGACATAAAAAATAAAAACAATGTTGTAATTAAATGATGAAATTGAAAAGGTAAAAAATAATAGAAATCAAAACAATAAGAACTAAATTAAAAAGGCAAAAAACAATTAGAAATCCAAAGCATTATGATCAAATTGAAGAATATAATATTTGGTAATTTGGTTTTTGAATAATTAAATTGAAAACAAATAAAATTTTTACAAAAAAGACAAGACCAAAAATTAAAATTATAAGAATAAGGATTGAAGTTGAAATACCACCAATAAAGAGGATTAAATTGTAATTTTTAGGGAGGAGAGAGAAAAGAAGAAAAAAAAACACATAGAAAGACTCATTGGCTACAAAATGGACCACCAACGCCAACATGCATCACATAAATAGAAAGAAGACATGACGACGCTTTCAACGACAAGATAGGAAAGTATATTTGGATGTCGAAAGGTGCCACACACGCCTCTAGGTATTATATACACTCACACACCTTTTTTTTTTAGTTAGTAACATACAATTTTTTTCTTGAGTTGACTTTATAGTTATAAAAACAAAAAAATCATTGTGAAAAAACAAAAATGTCCCTTGATCTCATGATTAAGTTTTTTATTTTATTTTAAGGGTATTTTCATCTCTTTACTGTGTATTTTAATTGTTTATTACTTTTTATATTTGATCAAATACCAGATTACCTCTTAGCTTAAATTATATTAACAAAAAAACCATTCTGAAAATAAAAAATCTTTTGACACTAAGTTTAGATTTTTTGCTTCCAAATATATTTTAATCGTTGAACTATGCAATCAAGATGAAAAAAATACTTTTTTGTCTTCATTCTATTTGAAAATAATAAATGGATCATGTGAAAAGATTTCAATATCTTCGAAAGCTAGTGTTAAGTTTATTGAGTGAATGAGCAAAAACCTTTTTTATATATAATTAAAATATTCAAAACATCTTACGTGTATCTCGATTAAATCCCTAAGTTGTTATACTGGCGCCCATAGAAATTTCCTATACAAGAATAGGATAAATCACTGGTTTTTTACACTTGAGGTATAGCCCAAGAAAATGTAGCCTGTAATATTCGAACCCTGAACCTAAAAAGAAGTATACGTCTTAAACCCAAGAACTTTATCACTATGTCAACCTTTGAGGTTATGATTCAAAACTTCATTACACTATTTTAATAAATAATATTTTTTTTATTATATAGCTACAGTGATTTCGTAAAAGGCTTAAGTTCTTTTTAATCAATAATTAATATTTTTTTTTATAATGGTTTGTTTGGAAGTAGAACAAGTATTACATGTTAAAATGTTTCTTTTTAGAAATATATTAATATAATATTATTTTTTATTTTAAAAAAATTTATTTTTTAACATCAATATGTTAAAATAAACTAATTATAAAAAAATAATTTAAAAAAATATTAAATTTTCAAGAAACATGCTCAACAATACTTTCAAAACACACCTTAATCTTTATATTTCTTGTATCAAAGATTTCACTTTAGTTTTATGACAAGTTTTGAGATATCCAGTTGAGAAATTTAGTCTTGTTTATTTTTATATTTTAAAAATATTTTTTATTTGTTTTAAATTAATATTTTTTTATATTTTTAAATTATTTTAATATGTTAATATTAAAATTAATTTTTTTAAAATATATATATATTATTTTAATATATTTTAAATAAAAATTATTTTAAAAAATAATCATGATGGTTATACTCTCCAACACTCATTTTATGTGATGTTTCCAATGAAGATAGTTTTTTATATAAGTTTTTTGATTTTTTTTGGGAAACGGAGAAAATGAGGATTTTTTAACTCAATGTTTGGTTTTTCTTCATGTTGGAATTTGAAGTTGTTGGTTCTTGACAATATTCTTGGTGATGGGATTTCAGTTCCTAGTCAAATTTCAAAATCTGGGTTGTTCTGCAAGTTTTCTATCAAAGTCATTTTTACTTCGGTGCTGTTCTTGGTTTTTGCGTTGATTATATATCAAATGGCACAAACAGAGAAACTTCAGAACATTGAAACCCAACAGCAACATAATAACATCTCTATGTTCAACAATTTTCCCAAGGATTTGTTGCCAAGGTTCATATCTGGGAATCATTGTAATCACAAACTCAACGGAGAAGAAGATGTTGAGCTAAGTCTTGGACTTTCATTGAATGGTAGATTCGGTGTGGACCCAAAAGCGAAGAAGATTAATAAATCTAGACCAAATTCTATAGCAGCAGATTCTGTTAACCCATTAAGAGAAAATGGAAATGGAAGTTCTTTTGTGGTACATAAAATGGAAAGTAATAATCTTTCACGGACTTGTTCTTTGCCAACAGAGACAGAGGAGTGGAGGAAGAGGAAAGAGATGCAGTCACTTAGGAGAATGGAGGCTAAAAGGAAGAGATCAGAGAAGCAAAATTTCAAAGCAGTGAAGGATAAAAATAGGGGTGAGGAAGATGATCAGAGAGAAAATGGCACAACTGGTAATCACCATCAAAAAAAGTTTCTTAAGAGCTTCAATGGTTTGTTTGGTGTTGCTATAGAAGGGCTGTTAACACAAGCCGAAGTAGCACCACCACCATTATTACTAACATCACAAGGGACTGCATCTTCTGGGATAACAGAATTTGAAAGCCAGCCAGTTAAAGGTAACAAACATTCTTTCTTTTTTTTTTCCTTTCCTTAAAACATTTGGTGCATGTGTGGTTGCTTTGATTCTTATTTGAAATTTGATTGCTATTATTGTTATTAAGATGCTGTGCCAATGGTTGGATGCTATTTTAGCCTGATACTGGCCTGTTCCGATTTTTCGGCAGGTTATAATCTATGGAAGTAGACCAATTGGAAAGTTTTTGGCATCTTTTCAGTTATTATTTTGTCTACATTGTTGAAAAAAATTATATTATTTATGTTTTTGTGATTATTTTCTTTAGCTTTTCCAGCATGCAACATGCTGGGCTTTTCGGACCATGTGTTTCTTTGTATATCATTCAAGCTTGATCCAAGTTCAGTAGTCTGTGAATGTTTTAATATTGGCTGTCTAGTTCCGTGAGAAATCTATGAATGCTTTGTTGTTCGATGTGGGGATGTTTTGCAGTGGGAAATCTGTTCTGAAGTGTTAGAACTCGTAAAGGCCTTCGCATTTACAAACCTTTTTCCAATGGAGCTTTTCTGTGTTTCTTATCCGTTTTCTATTTTCAATTTTAGTTGAGTTTAGAATAGATTTCTTTCCACATTTTTCTCAGTCGTATTCAAGCATGCATAAGATGTTTCTATGTTTCGTTGTCTCAAACTTTGGTCAGTGCAAAACAGTATAGCGAAAGGTATGAGAGCTCCATTTTGTTAATTTCACTTGGCCATATTTTTATGATATAAATATGCAGATGAATTACTAGGAATCTTTTGGTTTGTGGTGATAGCATAGGTAATGGTAAAGCGACCAATTTCTTGGCTTGTTATGTTGTCTGATTATTCACTTCTCAATTGATTTTGGTGGTATAAATCATTTCCTGAAAGGAGTGCACAACAGAGTGAGCCTGAAATGTATGTGCTGAAATTTTGTATGCAATTTATATGGTAGCTTCTCGTGAGGCTTCTCTCAATGCATAGCATTTGTGTTAATTTTTGGACGACTTCAAAGGCGTAAGCTTCCTGGCTACCTTATTCCGGATGCACAAAAAAAAGACTCCAGCAATCTTAAATTGATTAGATTTCTGGAAACAAAAAAACAAATCGTTGACTCTCTAAAGCACATGCTTCTGGATCATTTCGAGCTCCTCAGCATGGTTATTTTAGCTTCTGTTTGTTCTCTTGTTTGTAATTTAATATTTTTCTTAAAACTCACTGTGGCTGGGATCTTCATGCCCAAAGTACTTGGGCAAGATACTCTTTTAATGCAAGCTTGCATAACTTCTCCGGGCATAGCAACACCCCGGGCTAAAGCAGAACTCTCTTTGAAGCTATGCGTGGGGGATGCATTTGGCTAGTCTTCTTTAGCTTTCAAATTGAGTGTTTCCATTGAATATCAGATAATGCTGATGAACATGCTCATGCTAGCGAAGCTCATTTGCTGTGAGTGCCAGCCTTGTATGATACACCTGAAGATTCTGACTCCTTTTTATTTTATTTTTTAACATATCTATTTATGAGATAGTGTCGTTCTTTCAATAATAGTTTGTGCTCCAGTTTATCTCACTCCATGTCAGTGCAGAGAGCATCTTCGTGGAGTGTAATAACTTTCCATAATTTCTGGTTGTATTTGAACTACTTATTTTCCTTAATCCAACTTCTTATTCCTATATTCTGTTTGTTTCAATATAGGAATGAACAAGTGTGTTGAGTCAAGAAGTCCTGTCAGTGTGCAGTCTTTGTCAGAGTGTGAGCGGAAATCGATCATAGCGCCTAGATTAGCACTACCTGAAAAATTAGGTTTCCCTGCAGGGTTGCAATGGAAAAGAACAGATCTAACAAACTTATAGTCGCTGAGAATGGAACTAAGGAGGCAGTGAGAAATGTGTTGGAGGATATGCCATGTGTGTCCACAAAAGTTGATGGTCCCAACAGGAAACGAATAGAAGGTTTTCTCTACCAGTATCGTAAAGGAGAGGAGCTGAGGATTGTATGTGTTTGCCATGGAAGCTTTCTCTCAGCAGCTGAGTTTGTCAAGCATGCTGGTCATGGTGATGGTGATGTAGAGCAACCCCTTAAGCATATAGTTGTTAACCCTCCCCCCCTTTTGTAATGTTAATCTCGTGCAAAACAGACAGCGAGAAAAAACCAAAAAGGTTTAAGGCTAATGAAATTTTTGTTTTGTTTTCAGTTTCAATTTGTTCTTAATTATCATGCCTGATGGCTGTTGCTGCAAAGCTAAATCAGTTGCTCTATTTCGGCCTTATAGCAGGATGCAAGATTATTTTTCCTGATGTAAAGCAGGCCAGCTGATGAAGGGTGTGTCTATGCTGGCTTGCCTATTTCTTTCAATTTTTACAAGCAGGTGAATGCGTCCAAGCCCAATCGAGCACTAACAAAATATGGGACTATTGCTGACTGCTTAAGAACTGGGGCATTGGAGAAGTGAAAACCACGTTCCACTCTTTGCAAGCTTCAACCTACTTTGAAGGGCCTAAAACCTAATCCTTTTTGGTTCAGGAATTAGATGCGCAGAATAAAATTTAAAAGAGAAAATGCAGCTGAGATCCAAGTCTTGATTTCAGAAAACCAGCAAGTAGTCGAACAGGTGGTCTTCCTGGGATAGACATTAACAAAATGGCATGCAAAGTAGGCAAACCACGAATTGGCATTTGTCCTCTTTAAAATATACCAAATTTGGTTGCAGGTAAGTTGGAAAGTAAAATTGGATATCATGATCGTTGCTGTTGCTCGTGAACCAACAGAAGTGAAATGACGAGGAAAAGAGAGCCACCAAAAAAACATGATTGCAAAGGGAAACAACCCCACGATAGCCACTTGCAGAACTACCTCGTCACTGCAGGGCTTATGTCATGATTTGATCAAGAATGCATGGCGAGGATCTCCCTTTGCTGCTCTAGGACTTTATGGCCGCAGTCCCTGTTCAATTGAACTTCACATGCGACCTGCAAGCAACTAAACCATGACTATCCCACGATTTATTTGAAGAGCAATAGCCATTTGTACAGCTCGTAAAAAATGGCATGATTTTAGCAGACGCACGAACAGATTCCCAGAAAATATCTCGATTCGATGGCTTTATTAAGCAAATGGAAACTGAGATTCATTTATACACCGTGGCAAATGAATATCTGCATTCTTTTGCAGATTCATCAATGAGACCCCCCAAGCGGGGGAACAGCTTAGAAAAATGGGGGCAAAACTATATTACCATTTACAAGTGGGTAAATAACTAAAAGTTTAGCTCCTATGGGCAGAGCCCGTAACGAGGACCAAGAAAGCATAAATAAAATGGGCTTACCCACCACTACAAATCACTATGTTAAATCAAGCATGACCCTATCAAGCAACTAGCATGACGGCGGTTGCAGTTGTTTCAACCGTCGTACAACCTGCTTCATCGTAGGCCTGGTCGATAGTGTGTCCACCGTACACACAACTGCCAGGTGTAAGATTTCTACCAAATCATCATGTGGCCCAGCATCCCATAACCCTCCTGTGAAGAACTCCTTAGCTCTGCCCTGCCGAAGGAGCATGCATGCCCAAGCAACAATGTTAAAACCATTTCCATACGGGGAAAATGAAGGATCCAGAGCTTTCTTGTCTGAAAGTAACTCAAGAAGCACAACCCCGTAACTATAAACATCAGCCTTATCTGATACACGGCAAGTCATTGCATACTCTGGGGCAACATACCCAAAAGTTCCAGCCACTCCAGTAGTAGCATGGGTTTCCGAAGTTCCCAAGAGCCTGGCCAAACCAAAGTCGGATAAATAGGCATTGAAATCATCATCTAAAAGAATGTTGCTGGGCTTAACATCCCGATGGAGTACACGTGGTACACACTGATCATGCAGGTAGGCAAGTGCACGAGCTATGTCCAGAGCAATTTTGTGAAGTATCCTCCAATCCACTGCCCTTGTGGACCTCTCCTGAATAAACTTTTCCAAATTACCACCTGGCAAATAATTATATATGAGAAACATTTCTGTTTCACTTGCATGATAACCAATCAAAGTGACAAGATTTGGATGGTGGAGCCTTCCAAGGGTTTTGATCTCTGCATGAAACTGTTGAATGCCCTGGAACCGTCCAACTGCAAGCCTTTTAATTGCCACCAGAACTCCTGGAGAGATCTCTGCCTTGTAAGTGGCCCCAAAACCTCCATTGCCAATGCAATTGCTCGCATTGAAACTCCCAGTGGCCCGCACCACATTCTCAAATGTCAGGGTAACCCCAATGTCTGTGAAGATTGTTACTTCCTTTCTGGCAGATCCCATTATTTTGGACTTTGGACTCCACTTTCTGGTGTAGATGAATAGGAAAATCAGAGCTAGGAGAACTGAAAAAATGGCTGATGCAGAGGCTATTGATGCTATCTCAATTGAAGTGAAGCCACCTCCCTGCCTCTTCTGGGTTTGACCTGAGAGAGAAGCATAGCCTTGTGCCTCAGAAGCCCTTCCTTGAGAATCCGGAGATGGCACTGCTAGGGAGAAAACACGGCAAGGGTGTAGATATGGGTTTCCAAGAACACTGCTACATTGCATCAAACTGTTACTTGATGGCAGTGGCCCAGACAAGTTATTGAAGGAGACATTAAACATTGAGAGCAAAGTCATACTTGCTAAACCAGAGGGTATCTGCCCAGAGAGTTTATTGTTATTGAGAAGAAGAGCAGTCAGGTTTCTCAACTTCACAAGATCATCTGGTATCTCTCCTGAAAGCAAGTTTGAAGAGAGATCCAGAACCTCTAAAGTTTGCAGCTTCCCTAAGCTAGAAGGAATGGAACCATTTATTCCATTACCAGCCAAAGACAGGTACTTCAAACCCCTTATTTGGCTCAAACTAGATGGTATCGGACCATGCAAAAGGTTCCAACTCAAGTCAAGAGAAACGAGAGAAACCAAATCACCAACACTTGGGGGAATGGTCCCCATAATCTGATTCTTAGATGCATCCAGAAGCTTGAGAGATCTGCACATTGGACCCATATTCGCCGGAATCTGACCAGACATTCTATTGCTACTAACATTAACAATCATCGTGTTCAATCCATGACACTTCTCAAACAGAATACCTGGGAATGGCCCGCTGAGCTTGTTATCTCCAGCCAAAAATGTGTAAGCAGTTTGCTTTCCTGATCTTACAGGTGCAATAGGAATGGACTGGAGAGTACCAGTAAAGTTATTGCTCCCAAAGTTATGAAAAACTGTGATTCCACCGCTTCCTCCAAGTGACATAGCAGGACTTCCAGTCTGAGCTTTATATGCAAAAAATGATACATAGGCAGATGATGGATCATAAGCATTCAAGGGATTATCATTCACGGAAGGAACACGAGGGCAACTGCTGCTATAAAAACTGGGGATGGAACCTGACAATGCATTTTCACTAACATCAAAAACAGTCATGCAAGGAACTGGAAACTCCGCAAGAAGTTCCCCATTAAGCTTATTGAAGCTCAAATCCAGATACCACAGCTTATTGCAGTGATTAATCCCATGCGGGATTTCTCCTGTGAGGAAGTTATGAGACAAATTGATCATTTCCAAGCTATCACAGGGATCCCAGTTGCTCATCAACATGCCCTCAAGCATTGCACTTGGTGCCCACAACATCCTCAGTTTTGGAAGAGCCAGAACATCTGCAGGCATATCCCCTTGAAAAAAGTTGAAATCTTCATTCACAGAAATTGAATGATCCAACAAACTGTCCCCTCTCGTACCATTAAAATCCTGATATGGATCAAACATATTCGAAAGCACAAGCACAGACAATGCAGAGCAATTTCCAAGCTCAGGTGGCACTGGCCCACTAAGACTATTCCTTGACACATCCAACACTTCTAGCTTCCCAAGCTTACCGAGTTCTTGTGGAATAATTTCTTCAAACAGATTTGAATACAACAATAGTGTCCTCAGATTCCCACATTTCCCTAAATTACTAGGAATCCCTCCGACCAAAAAATTCCCAGACAAATCCAAATGCTCAAGTTTCTCACAATTATCACCAAACTCCTCAGGCAGAGAACCACCAAGCTGATTCAATGACAGATACACACCCTTTAACCTGCCAACAAACCCCGGAATTGTCCCATTGATACGATTACCAGCTAAATTCAAGATCTCCAAACCTTCACAGTAAGAAAGTGAACCCGGTATCTCTCCTTCTATCCTGTTAAACCCAAAATTCAAAACCCTCAAGTTCCTTAACCCGGAAAATGAAACCGGCAACGACCCAGACACCAAATTACCCTCAAGATCAAGAACCTCTAACTTCTCCATGCACCATATTTCACTAGGTATCAAACCCTGGAAGCCATTAAAGGGCAATGATAAAACCCTAAGTTGACTTAACTTGGCAATAAAAGGCAACAACTTTCCCACTAAAACCCCCTTACTACCCTTACAATCTCTCCTAATCCCAAACCCATAGAGTGAAAGCTCAATAGAATCACCAGAACACAAAAGAGCACTTCCATTTCCACTGTCCTTACCTCTATAGTTGCCATTTCCAGTGATATTAAGCGAAACAACGCGCGAATTAGCATCACACGAGACGCCGTTCCAGTGACAATGGTTGGTGTTGATCAGATTCCAGCCAGAGAGAAGCCCTGAAGGGTCAGAGACTGAGTTCTTGAACTGTAACAGCACAGATTTGTCAGAATCAAAAGAAGCGGCACAGTTTAGTGACATCGAGAAGGCGCAGAAGAGAGAGAAAAGTTTCAGTTTTGTGAAGGATTGCCACTTGATAACTGAAGAAGGAAAACAAGAGGAACCCATTTCAGAACCCTCAAAAGGGTCTCTAAAACACTGAAAACCCCTCTCTTTCAGTTGTTGTAGTGAATGAATGGAGAGGGTTTTCTTTTTTCTGTTTTTGAAAACCCTAACCCTAATTTAGGGTCTTTTTCACTGAGAGAGAGAGAGAGAGAGAGCGCGAGAGAGAGAGAAGATTCAACAGTGTTTGTGATCTTTAGAGTACGCGTTTTTCTTTTCTTTTCTTTTCACTTTCCTTAACAGTTATTTGAAGCTAATTCTACTTCTGATGACTGAATTCATTTTATTTTATATATTATTTTTATTCCCTTCACCTTGTCAAAATAGATGTAGATAAATATTTTAAAAAAACAATTTTAATATTAATTTTTTTCTTAAAAAAAAATAGTTTATTTTTGTAATAGCACCACACTTTTAAAAACTAAAAATATTTTGAAAACAAATAATATCAAATATAAATCAAGGCTTGACCTTCAATTTGCTTTGATAGCATTTTAAGAATAAAATTTAATTTTTGACTCTTAAAAAAATTATAAATATAAAATTTTATTAAAAAATCTTAATTAAATTCGATTTAGAGGTTTTGAAAAACGGTGGATTTCCTTCCTTTTTGTATCATAAATTTCTTTCCTTTTATTTTTCTTTGGGCCAAACCCAATATAGTCCCCCAATTATCAAGTAATTCTCAAATTAGTTTTCTAGCAAACTAGTTTCTCAATTAAACCCTCTATTTCATAGAATCTTTATCAAGTTAGCTCCTCCATCTCACATTTCACTTATTTTTTTTAATTGTTTTTGCCTAATAAACTCCAAATAAATAGATTCTTGAAAACAATTCTAAACCAGTGAAAAAATGTCCATGAGGTTGAAATTTTCTCTGAACTTTGATTGATTCTTTAATTCTATTGACAGCGGAACTTCTTTGGGAAATTTATTGAAGACCTAATTGAAGAAACAAATTTCTTTAGGGACCATATAAAGAATTAATAGATGATTAGAGGACTGAATTGAGGCTCTTCTTCTTGCTTGATTTGTTAAAAACAATTTTTATTGGATTTTGCTTACGAATGGAGGGAGGTTTGTCGTGAGGTGGAGGGATGGGGTCCACAGACGGTCAATAAATGCGTCAGCCCTGTCAATTTATTGTTGGATTGGGCTCTCACATACATGTATTATTAGTGGGGTTATTAAAAAAGAAATTCCATGAAATCATAAAATAAATAATAATAATCCTTACAGTTGAGAGCGTGGCTGAGGATGAAGGACTCCACGTGGGGTGTCCTTCCAGAAGGTAAGGATGGGGCCACCTTCCCCTTTTCATGCTCAGTTCAAGTTCATGGGGTCCTCAATAACCATGATTAGTCGTTTAATAAGATACGATTGGTACTGTGGATTCAACCTTTTTTAAAATAATTTTAAACTTTTTAGTTTAAAATTAGTTTTTTTTGGTATTTTTATATTATTTTGATATAATTATATCACAGATAAATTTTAAAAAATAAATAATATTATTTTAATATATTTTTAAATAAAAAATACTTTAAAAAATAATTTCTAAAGATATTAAGTCCATTGTTATTGTTATTGAAAGGAAACCTCAACAAATTCTTTTAAAAAAAAATTAATCACTCGGATTATAGTTTCAATTAAATAAGATGATTTTATTAAAATTAAAAAAAAATAAACACAATAATACATACAAAAACTTAAAAAAAAAACCCAACAACAATAATTTGTGAAAAAAACAATTCCAGAAATGGAAAAATAATCAATTTTCAACCAATCAAATATTAAAAGATAAAATTAAATAAAAAATAAATAAAAAAATAAAAAATAAAAAATAAATTAAGCAACCACAAATCTTTAATTTGAGAATTAAATTAAAAAAATAATTTTAACAAAAAAATAAAACAACAAAAGAATTAGACCAAATTAAAAAAACTCATCCATGCATCGACAAAAGAGTTTTTTTTTTTGTTGCTGCTAAGAGGAGCCTCGCCTCCACTGATAAATTGCTCACCCTTCAAATTTAGCCTTTATATATATATATATATATATATATATATATATGCCGTATTTAAAAAAAAATGAAAATTATGGTATTTTTTTCTCAATTATTTTATTTTTCAAAAAAAATTTTGTTTGTGCTAGAGTTTGAGAAAATAATTTTAAGACTGTGTTAAATAATTTTAAAAAATGACCAACCACTACTACTTGTATTTATTAGATACTTACCAAACCAATGGATTCTCAATTAAATTCTTCTATTAGTTTCAACTAACAAAATTATTAAGAAATATTGTGAAACTCACATAATTTCTCTCTTTTTTCTTCCAGCAATTTGCTTAAGTTATATTTGGGAAGGGGATGCAACTGTGTTTTTTAAATTTTAAATTTTATTTTTATTTTAAATTAATTTTTATGTTTTTATTCAAAAATAATATTTAAAAAATAAAAATAAATTATTTTAATATATTTCAAAATAAAAATACTTTAAACTATAATTATTCTTACAATCTTAAAAAAAACACTTAAAATTAACTGCCGTGAAAGTGTAGTGGGGGGACCAACCAGGAGTACAGTTTTCTTTCTATACTACATGAGCCTCCCTCACTGCTAAAAAGGTTTCAAGCAAAGCCACCAACGATCTTTATTGTGCCAACAAGAAACATCCTTTATTAGAAAAAGCTTAGTATTATTATAATAGTACCCGCTATGATGTTTTCGTAATTTTTTAAAAATATTTTTTACTATTTTTTTCAAGTAAATTACGCAGTCTATTTTACCCTATTTAAGAGTAATAAACCTTATCTCTTTCCATAATTTTCAATTACACAAATCTTTTGTCAAGCAATGACGACAAAGCGATGAAGGAGTGACCTCACCATGCTTAATTAACAGTGCTTCCTCCATACAAGTACGTTTATGTATATTTAATTATTTAGTGTCAGTATTTTTTATTCAATGATGAGCAGAAGATTGGATTAATTTTGTCAACAAGTGGTTCTAAACTTGGTTCCAGTTTTTTTTTTTTTTTTATTTAATAGTATTCACAAGAATGATTTTGGTGTTCATCCTCTGTCTTACATATGAATATGAGCAGAGGATTGCCAATTCTGCAAATTATTTACAACTCAAGTTAACTATTGCACGATAATATTTTATATGTTTCTTCTTCTTCACTAATTATAGTATTTTTTCAGGTTTATTTAATTGTATTTTTTAAAGTATATGTGAGTTCTATTCATTTTTTTCTAAGAAAATAATTCAAATTAAATAATAATATGATGTTGGGCATGTTTGATCAGGTCAAATCAAACCCATTTACAGGTTTGGTTTAAAAATGTTGGGTCTATTTGACCACGGTCAAACCAAGCTCATAAACTCTTCTTAGATTAGGCATGAGTGCCTAGGATTTTTTTATTGTTCTTTTTAATTTTATATTTAAGTTAAATATATATATTTGTAAAATAAATTATTGAATCCGGTTGAGTCCATAACTGAATCATAGCTTTAACAAGTTATGCCACAACATCCTGACTTTATTTTTTTATTTAATGCATTTTTTGTCCCTCAATTCTTGTAAAAAAATACAATTTCACCTTTTGTTATTGATGATATATATTTTTTATTTAACTTAAAAATAAAAAAATACAATTTCACCCTTTTTTTGTCAATTATTCACTTTTGTTATCTTAGTCCCACGCGCCGATTATTTTTTTATAGTATAAATCTCATGCGTTTTATTGTCGTATAAATCTATGAAATGAAAAATAATATCTAGGATTAAAAATTTATTGAATTTGATAACGTGCATGGCTTGCATTGTGAGTTTGGTTGGTTTTCTTAAGTTCACTTGATTTTTTTTAATTGAGTCTTGTTTTTTTACCAATTTTATCCTTGAGTTAACTGGAGATTGAACTTTCTAATTTGTTTTTTCAAGGTTATTCCCGCAAGTTTTGCATGTCAACCCGGGTTGTAATCCTTGAGAAATTATGATAAAAAAGTTTTATTTTTTTCAAATTATAATGAATGGATGAATAAGACATCATGAAGATTTTGTTTTGGTAAAAATATACAAATGAATAATAATTAGAGGGATTGTCTTGAAAATGAAAAAGAAAAATGGGCCAAGTTAATAAAAGAAGGTTATTAAATGTTAGAATAAGTTTAGAAAATAACCAAAAAAAGAATTAAAGGAATTGTGCGGCAAAATTTTAAATTAAAAAAAATACTCCCATCCTCTCCTTTTGTCCCTCAAAGCCGAAAACTAGAACAAAGAAAAAAAACGAAGGAGAACATGAAAAATTTGAAAGAAATTCTTGTGCAAATGCTTATGGAAAAGAGAGATTAAGGGTTACGGAGGGTTTAGAGAAGGATTAAACACAAGAAAAACACTAAATTCGGGTAGGATTTGTGAAGAGAAAGAGAGTGATTAGAGAAGAAAGTGAAGAGAAAAGAAGGGAAAGAAAAAGAATTGAAGAAAATCTAAACTAGTTAGTGTTCAAAGTTCAAATTATGATCCGGTAGGATGATTAGAGTATCTTTATGTCAATTAGAATGAGGATTTCTTGATATTCATTAGAATTCTTGCATAACTGAATTAGGGTTCTAAGTGAAAATTTGAAGAAAAGGTAAATTATCTTGAAATTGGGTTTTTAGAATCATTATAGGTTATGTAATGAATGAAATTATGATGAAACGATGAAAAAATATTAGAGGATTGGTGGGTCTTGAGTGGCCAGCCATGTGTAGATGGGCGAATAGTGATTTTTCTTGCTAGTTTGTGTAAATTATGTTATAATTGTATGATAAATGATGTGAATGATGATTATTTGGGTATTTGGTATTATTTTACATAATAATAATAGGAGGGTAAAATAAGTCATGTTTATATTAGTATGGAAATTATATCAAATATGATATGTGACATAGTTAAAATATAAACGAACATGAGTAGATAGAGATGAAAGTATGGCGAAAAGGGTTATGTATGTTTTCCTAACCTTTATGAAGAATAGTTAATAAGAAATTTGAATGATGAATTTATATGGGAAATATAACTAATTTTATTAGAGAACGAAACAAAACATTGATAAGGGAAAGTTAAATATAATAGTGACTTTTATTTTGAGTTCGTTAAGGGTAATGCTAATCAATGAGAGAATTGATTTGCAGGGAATACTTTGGTAGCTGTGCCACTAACCCGAGCTGGATGAGGAGCTTCTAACACAGCAGGTAGGTGCTTCGCATTTATAATTTTGTTACATTAAGTTAATATTGTTAATGTAGAAATTCAATAATTTGTTCCGATATTAATGTGAAAGTAAGCAAGTAAGTGAATTATGGAAGAAAAGGGAGTGAATGAGTGAAAAAATTGATTAGCTACTCCCGAAGGGAGACTGATGATGTCAAAAGTTTTCTTTATATCATCATTTCTAAATAATGGATTTAAGATACCTGAAAAGAGGTTGATTAGTTATCGGAGCTAGAATAACTAATGATATCAATGGGTCATATTAATATCGATGTTCATTATTAGCTTTGATTGGTCGGTCTCGGGTAAGGAAAACTAATGATGCTGGTAATATCACTAGCATCAGCAAAAGATATAACTGAATACTAAGAGAGCATGAATTTTCATAAGAAATGAGGTGGATTAGATATCAAGGAAAGTGTAATGATATGATTGCACTTGATTCAAAAACATTGATAAGAAATGATAAGTATGGGTAATTTATAATTTAAAATATTAAATACTGATATAATTATTGCATTTTCATAATAACTATATATTTTTTCTAGGACCTTCTCATTTGCATCAAGAATAGTTTTTCACTTATCATGTTTTGTTATTATAGATTAGGAATAAAAATGTATCATTTTGAGATTACATATAATCTTACTTAATTATGTATCATTGAAGTTTGAACTCTATTTTGATGCTTAATTATAAACAAACAAAATCATTAATGTGATGTTATTATAACTCATATACGCATGTTTTGAATTGTATTCTTACTTAGATTATATTGTGAATTTTGGACATTAATATAAATGCTTGGTTTAGAATGGTGAGCATAGTTGATTTGTGGTGAGATCTAGGATGATTGGATCGGAATTAAAAAATGTGTATAAAAGTGAATTTGAAGTATAATTGACAACTTAGAATCTCCTAATATAGGAGAAACTCTACTGAAATTTCAGTACATTAAAAAAAAAATGGTGTGCATAAACATGAATATATGTATTAAGTCTGTTACATTTGGTCTAATAAACATGGATATGTGTTTTTATTAGGTTAAATTGCGACTGTTACACGTAGGGGTGAGCAAATTCGGTTCGGTTTGGTTTTGATTCGAAAAAAACACCCAAACCGAAAAAAAAAATAGAGACCCGAAACCGAACCGGAACCGGCCCAAACCGGCCGGTTCCGGTCCAGTTTCAGTCCGGTTTTTTATCCAAAAAACCGGACAAATCTATAGGCTTATTTTGGGCTTTTTAATAGGCTTTTTAATGGACTTTGTAATGGGCTTCTAATGGATTTCTATTAGGCTTACAATTAATATTGATATTGTCTCATTTTCTTTGAAGATTCCAAATATATTTAATTTTTTTACCCCTAAATATTCATTTATATGAAATTATTAATGTCAATCTATTCAATATATATTTTTAACTTACTAATATTTTTCTACTTCCGAAAAGTTTAAATAAATAACACGCACTCACAATCACACAACAATAAGTTTAAATCCAAATTACAAACCATTGCCTTCAAAGGGCTTAACAAAAAAACAACAAATAACATTACATTATCGTAAAACACTCCAAGCCACAAAAAATAAATCTTCATGTGCACATCGTCTCAATAAAAAAGCACTTCAAGAGCATTGCACTTTGATTCCTGAAATTCATAATCTAGAATTATAACATGATAAATTAAATCAGAAGATATAAAAATAAAAAAAGATATTTATACCATATGCATCACAATTTGTGAACTAATTATCATCCGTTGCTCAATGCAACTTTCCATCAAATTCTACAAAATAAAATATTAAACATGTTAGAATAAAAATGTGTTAATTAATAAATCATAAAATAAAAGATGTAAGTTTTTAAGAAACATTACCTAATTCAAGGTTTTCGTAGGTTTCAAAATCATTCATCAAGGTTGTATTATCAACTGGAATTGGACCATGATGCAACCAATTTTGACAACAAATAAGTGCTTGAACTATTGCTGGAGATAGAGAACTTCGAAATTGGTCGAGTATACGACCACCTGTGCTAAAGGCTAATTCGGAAGCCACTGTGGATATAGGAATAGCCAGAACATGTTGTGCAACTTTCGAAAGTATCTTATATTTTGAAGCATTAATCTTCCACCAACCCAAAATATCTAATTTATCATCATTAGGATCCTCACAACCATCAACCAAATACCTCTCAACCTCATTTCTATTTTCCACACTATCTTCCTCTAGCAAGTGCCTTTTGAACCGAGCTAAAGTGTTAACATCTATCTCCATGTCATCAATAGCATCATTAACATCTTGTTTATGCCTATTATCATCCACCACTTCATCGGCTTTCAAATAAAACTCATACAAGCTCACCAAATGATCTCTCACTTTTTTTGTTAGCAATTGTGCTTTGTCATGGTCATACAACTCACCAAAACAAAATTTCACATATTTCAATTTAAGATGTGGATCCAAAACATTAGCCACATACAATAAAAAATTCTGATTTGCTCCATAACCCCAATACTTCTCAAACTTACTCATCATGTTCATCGCCATTCCACTCAAAAGATTATCTCTACTTTTACACAATTGCAACAAGTTTGTATGCATGTAAATCAATTCATTGAAGAAAGAATTTGATGTAACATGCAATGAGCCAGAAAATTTCAATGTAACCATGTAAAAGATCTTTAAAAACTTCAGCAAAGTTCTAGCATTTTCCCAATCCTCTAAACTAGGTGGCCCTATGTTTTTTTTATTCCCCTTTGAATCAACCTCCAAAAAGTAACTCACATACCTAGGTTCACTTTGACCTAACCTCACAAACACCTTTTCAAACTTTTCAGCAGCTTCTAACATAAGATAAGTTGAATTCCATCGAGTTGCAACATCCAAACACAATGATTTCTTACACTCTATATGCAACTTTTCTGCACACTTCTTAAATACAAGTAGCCTAGAGGGTGAAGATCTCACAAACCTAATTGCATTTCGAATCTTAACAACCGAAACATTCATCTCTTTCAAACCATCACATACAATTAGGTTTACAATGTGTGCACAACATCTAACATGCAAATGTTCATTTGACAATATATTAGTTGGCCAATCTTTCATCACATTCTTTAAATATGAAAGAGTAACATTATTAGAGCTTGCATTGTCTACTGTAACAGTTAAAAGTTTATCAATCCCCCAATCTAACAAACAATTCTCAATAACTTGACCAATTGTCTCACCCATATGATTGGAAACTTGATAAAAATTTAGAATTCTTTTATGTAAATTCTATTCATTATCAATCCAATGAGCCGTTAAGGACATATAGTTAATGTTTTGGATTGATGTCCATATATCTGTTGTTAAGCATAATCGTTGACCCTTAAAAGCTCTCTTTAATCTTTCCTTCTCTTCAACATAAAGTTTCAAACAATCTCTCATAACAGTGAAACGAGAAGGAACGTCAAATCTAGGCTGCAAGGTCCTAGAAAATAATCTAAGTCCCTTACCCTCCACAAAATTAAAAGGCAACTCATCAATTATAACCATTTTTACTAGTGCCTTTCTGCATTCATCATAATCATAACCTATTGCCTTAAGAGTTCCCACACTTCGATCTCCTAATTCACCCCCTACTTTATTAGGTTCTAATACCAAAATTTTTTGCTTCTTATCAACCACAAAAGGAAACTTTTTGCATACTTTCAAATGACTCCACATATTACTTGTCCCATTAATAATAGTATGACATGCATAATCCTTTCCACAATAATTACATTCAGCTCTAGGGGTTGTAGGATCACCATCAAGTTTTGTAAAATGATCCCAAATTTGTGACCTTTTTTTATCATCAACATTTCTTTTCCTATATGCAGGGACTTGAAGTTGTTTACCTTTACTATCCGTGGTGGATCCTGCAGTAGTTGATGCTGGGTTAGTGTTTGAAGCTGGGGCATTGGTTGATGTTGGGGTAGTGCCAGTGGATGAAGCATTTTGATTTTGAAGGTTTTCCATCTGTAAATTACCAAATGCAAACATGTTCATTATCACTTGCACAATTCTTTTTAGCACTTAATAAACACAAAGATTAAAATCAGTTTAAAAATTAATGAAACAAATATTAAAGAAGTCAAGTAACATGTCAAAACAAGCTTAGAAAATGTATCAATGGAGGAAAAATAATTACAGAAGTAACAGAACAATGAATACAAGAATAACATGATTTTAATGACTACAAAATGCCAATCAAGATCATCCAAAACAGAATAATGAATACATTGTATAGAATGACAGAGGTTTCAAACTAAGAAACAAGTTCAACCCATATAGGAAAAAAAAAAATTCGTTATCCAGTGGTTTCAAACTAAACCAAAATTCATCACCCAACAAAATTGATTAAAAATAACAATCCAATATCTTCCTAGCAGGGAATGAGCATAAAAAGTCTGAACCAAAATCATTACTGCAATTAATAAGTTAATGTTGAGCCTTTAATTAAACTAGGAGAATTTAAATGATTTTATATGACTAATTGAATTCTGTAATCTGTTAATTAGGAAAGCCGGATTAAGAAAATTTACTTCAGATTAACTTTGTTTTAGGAAATTAATCATGGAGGGGGAGAAAAGCAAAAGGAGGAAAATCAAATACTAAGTACTTTCTGTTAATTACTGTGATATTTTACTAATTAATTCTACTAATTTATCTATCCCAGCTAGTGCTGTACATCATGGTTAAACAAAAATGATCATAGCTATGATCATGGATAAGTAGAGTACTGCTAGCTATGGAGTTCAGTAGAGAAGAAATCATAGGCAAACACAGTTAACAGTCAACAAATCATGGATAGAAAGAGGGGAGTCTCTATTCTACTGTGTTAATTACTATTTTCTCTTAAAGGGTCCAGCTACATATTACCGCCAGCCATCACCTAGTTTACAGTGGACCAGTTACCTGAGTTTTGCAAAAATATTGATGAAGAATTGACATTGGGCTCAAACATATTATCTAACATATTTAGATAAAGAAAACCAAAGCCACAAGAGTACGGTACTATAAACTATAAAGCAATGTAATCTTAAAAGTTCATGCAATTAAAACTCACCGGTTTTGAGAGGCTCGGTCTGATGGAAACACCGAGTCACCGACTGTGTTGATCCAGTGGAGACTGAGGAAGAAACGTGTAAAAAATAAGTTTAATTGTATTTAAAATAACAATAACCTTAACCGAATTAATTAATTAATTAATTAGAAAGGAGAAAAAAAATTAAAACTTACTGGTTTTGAGAGGTTGAGGAACCGTCGGTCTGATGGAAACACAGACTATTTTGGTCCAGTTGAGACTGAGGAAACGTCGATCGTCGATCTGTGTTTATGTTTTCTACGTTTCTTAGTCTAAGGAGAGTGGACAGTGGAGAGGGAGAGGCGAAGAGGCGAGAGTGGACGGGTTGTAGGTGCTCTGGTACGGGGACGGCCTTAGCGGAGGCCGGAGAGGGTGGGGGGCGAGGGGGTGGGACGGCGGGTGGCTCTGAGTAGTGAGAGGAGAGATTGAAATGTTTAGGTTTAGGGTTTGTTGTGCGCAGTGGAGAGTAAACTGGAGTCTGGAGAGAAGAGAGGGGTGCGACGCGGCTCGATAAAATTTTTTATTTATACTAGGGACCGAAATTTTTGAACCGGTCCGGTCCGGTCCGGTTCGGTTAACCCGGTTTTTGCACTACAAAACCGAAAACCGAACCGAACCAGGGTTTTTCTACATAATCTAATCAGTTATATTTTTCGGTTCTGTTTTTTCGGTTAATTTTTTGTCAGTTTTATTGGTTTACTCGGTTTTCCGGTTTTTTTGAACACCTCTAGTTACACGGGTTGACCTCGGTAATTTCAATGCAAGTTTTTTCTCAATATTAGATAAAAACATTGTTCAATATGCATCTGGTTTTGAATTCATGATTAAAATCTATTTTTTTAGAAGACATATTAGCAATGCTTATATATTTTTTTTATATGTTTGAAACTTTTTTTGCTCTGATCCATGATATAGCATAGACTAGGGGTGTTTAAAAAAATCAAAAAACAGATTAAACCGAGAAAACCGGAAAAAAAATAACCGAAAAAACCGAACCGTGAAAAAAAATCGATTAAACCGATTAAAATTTTGAAAAAACTGACTGGTTCGGTTTCGGTTTTTAAGCCTGGAACCGAAAAAACCGAACCCGAACCGAAAAAACCGGAAAAAAACCGAGCCAAAACCGAGCCAAACCGAAAAAACAGAGCCAAACCGGTTTGAACCGGTTTTTGTTCTAAAAAACCAAACTGAACCGAAACTGGTCGGTTTGAACCGGTTTCAGTTTTTTTTTTTTAAAAAATTTGGTTTGTTTATTTTTTTTGATAAAAATCGAACCGAAAATGAACACCTCTAGCACAGACCAATGTGGTAGTAATTTAACCAACTGGAATAGCAAATAATAAGAAATTACATTGTTAAAAGATTTAGAATTTTCTAAAAAGACTTTTATAGCCTGAAATATGTTTTTATTTATGATTTAAAATTAAAGTAATTATCTTTTTATAAAGGAAGGATCCACTAAGAGATGTATAAAAATAAGATTTAATGGTTGATAGAATACAAAAATATTTCCTATTTGCTAATATTTCCTTCCTTTATTAGGTAAGATTTGCTCTCTTCTTCTTTCCACGATTTGCTCTCTAATTATGATCGTTAAATCATTATAAACATTTTTCAAACGTTCTTTTCTTATTTCCTTTATTCTTCAATGAATTTTCATGGAAAAGCATTGACTATGTTTCGTGCAGTCAAATCCGAATTTCTTCCTCCCTCTCAAACGTTTATTTAATTTTATTTTTCATATTTTCCTGTTTTCTTTAATATTTTTTTTAATGGAAAAGCATCGACTGATGTTTTGAGTGGTCAATCCCAATGTTTAAATGTATTAAGATTAGTGTACAAATATGTGATTTAAATTTAAAACAATTATTATATAACTTATTTGGATTTTTTTTTATTATACCGTTAGTCACCCATTATTAATAAATAAATCTCAATATTGCTAACATTTTTTATGGAATAAAATAAATATGGTAGCTACTTAGGTATCGTTAATCTTGTCATGAATTATATTTTTTTTTCTTGTCAGATAAATTTTCGAGTTGATTTTATTTTAAACTATTTACCATCATTATTTAATTCTCTCTCTCTCTCTTTTTTTTAAATATATTTTTTCTTTTTTAAATGTGATTCTTCCTATTCTACAACCTTAGAGTAAATGGAAATAGATTTGTAATCAACCAATAAGCAAAATAATAATAATAATAAAAAAATAAATAAATCATACTTATTCGATTGTTTATATTTCAAACTATTATACCAGCACAGATTTTTAAAAGTTACTTATTTACAAATCTATTATTATAAAATTAAATACTCATGTGTCTTTCTTTAAATAACTCATTGATTTTAGAGACAAGTTGCTACATATAATATTTGCTTGAAAATTACCATTAAAAAAAAAACAATAAGAGTGCTAGGTAAAATACTTTGGAGCAAGTCTCAATGCACTGTTAATTGTTACAATATAATGATGTTTTTTCCCTTCATAATACAATCTAAAGAATTATAAATTTGAGGGTTCAATTGGCATTAACAAATTGAATGAAGATAAATTGGTCTTTTCACTTTTTTATTTCACATTGAAATTACTAATTTACCTTTAGGATAAAAAACAACCTGGTTTACATGGGCTTCTTGCTTTTTCACTTTTTTTTCAAAACAATTAAAAGATTAAATTACCACTTAAAAAAAAAAAAACTAAACTTATTGTGAGGGGTTTTTTTAGTATTTCCATCATGTGTTTTTTTTTTGTTATACTTAATTTGAATGAGAGGCAAACCAGTCTTTTAACAAATAAAAAATATTATAAAAAATAAAAAGTGGTTGCATTCATCAATGAGTGGACATCGCCTACGCCCTTTGAACGATGCGTGCAAGGGTGTTTTGATGGTAAAAAATCAACCATTGTGTCATCCAAAACATCTAGTGGCGACGCAGCTTACGTGGTAGTGCATGTGGTGAGATTCGTGATAGTATGATGGTTAATTTTTTTTCTTCTCTCCTTTTTTCTCTCTCCTGACCTTGGGATTCACATCGAACCTTCCAAAATTTAATTATGTCCTCCAACTTGTATTTAATTCAATTTTGGTCCTTATTATTTCAATTGCTATTTGTGTTGATTTTAATGATATTTTTTTTTTCAATTTCACATATGAGCATTTTATTTAATTTAATATTTGCATCAAACTTGCTTCTCATTTTTTTTATTGCTATTTTTTATCCATTTTCTAATTTGTTTTTCAATTTTATCCCTCAATATTTTATTTCATTTAATTTTTGTATCCAATTTTAGTCCTCATTCTTTAGATTGCTTTTTTTTTTTTTATCATTTTCTTAATTTATTTTGTTTTTCAATTGAGTCCTAATTATTTTCTTTCATTTAATTATTATACCAGATTTGGTTCTCATTGTTTTGATTGCTATTTGTTTTGTTTTTTAATTTTTTATGATTGAGAATTTTGCTTCGTTATTCTTACATGTCTTCCTTCTACAGGGTAACTCTAGTCTCATGACTTAAGTCCTAGTTTTGAATATTAGCTCGGTTTAAGTTCGGTTTTATTATGGCCTTTTTACAAATTGAATTTTTTTTTTAATTTCATCATTCGACATTAGGTTATTGGCCCTTGAGCTTGGTGAATTATCCTACTTTGTTTTATGAGATTATCCCTATCTTATATCCCGGGTAGCGGGTTAGTCGAGTTAACCCAAGTTGATTTAGTTTTTCTTTTCTTGATGTTTTTTAATAAAATTGATTTTTTTTTCATTTTCATCCTGTTGCATTAAATTATTGCCCCTTGAACTTTGTGATCTAGCCACTTTTCTTTTTGTGGGGTTATTACAGGTGCAGGTTAGTCAAGTTAACCCGAGTTGACTTGAGTTTTTTCCGGCGTTTTTTTTTATTGATATAACTTTGGTCTTTTTTCTTTTTAAATTATTTTTTCCATCTCGATCTCATATTGTGGATTGCATGATTGTTAAATTATTCTAGGTTAACTAGAGTTATCATTGTCTGTACATTCTTTTTTATGTTAGAAAAAGTTTGACCCGACCCACAACGTAGCGCGAGCCACCTATCTAGTAATGACTATGATGAATGTTGATTTGATAGTGATGCAGCCATGAAAACTTCTGGCTGAATTAGGCTTTCCATGACTGTAATATTGGCCAGGTGGAATGGTTGGGCTTGACCACTGATCCATGAGTTTTCCTACAAAAGAATTTATTTATTGGAACATGAGATCTTTTGATGCTTAAGTTAATAAAAAGTATGAGGTAAATAAAGCACAAGAGAGTAGAGAACGAACATGTGAGAGTATATTTATGAATGTTGGGTGTTCTTTGTGAACATAGTGGATTGCTAAATGACTGTTGGTGATTCTTGGAATTGTTGTATAGTTGCTTATAGTTATTGGAATTGTTGTATTGTTTCTTGTGGTTATTGGAAGTGTTGGACGTTGCTTGTAGTTACTATAAGTGTTGGATAAAATTGTATATATTCTTAGATGTTTTTATAGACCTTGATCACTTGTTATAACTATCTTGTGGTGTACAACTTGGCACAAGTGGAGCAATGATAGAGAGGCTTGTGGTAAGTGGAGAATACCATTAGTGGTGCTTGTTCCGTGGAGAGTGATACTACATCCCCTCGTTGTGAGAGCAGAGTAAAGTTGTAACTGTCTCGTGGTGAGTGGAGTTTGTTGGAGTTATGCCTTAAGTTGCTGCCTTTGTTTTATTTTAGTATTGTCTGTCTTTGTTATTTTAATTCTGCTGAAATAAAAGACTAGAGCTGGTCTTCAGGACGTGAACTAGTCTTTAGGAGTCAGTTATGTTGTTAGCTGAACATGGTACATTTATGTTAGTGGTCATGTTAGTGGTCAGCTGAACGTGGCACATTGTAGTGCTACAAACCAGCAATTTCAGTTTTTTTCAAGTCTATTTAAACGTGTAAAGATTGTTGAAACATGTAAGCAATCAACGATATTTTTCAGTTTAATAAAACAGTAAAAAACTTCCACTGTTCAAAGCAAAATCTGCATTCTGTTTTTCACTTCTTCTTTTCAATCTCTTCAAACTCTTTCAATTGGTATCAGAGCAATTTTCTTGAAGGGCCTGTGATGGATTCTGAATCAAGTTTCACCCATATTTCTCCTCCAATCTTCAATGGAGAGAATTTTCAACTATGGGCAGTAAGAATGGAAACTCACCTAGAAGCCTTAGATTTGTGGGAAGCTGTTGAAGAGGATTATAAGGTGCCACCACTGCCTAATAATCCAACTATGACTCAGATCAAAAGTCATAAGGAGAGAAAGACCAAGAAATCGAAGGCGAAGGCATGTCTGTTTGCTGCTGTTTCCACAACCATTTTCACTAGGATCATGTCACTTCAATCAGCAAAGGATGTTTGGGATTACTTGAAGAAGGAATATGCAGGAGATGAAAGAATTCGTGGAATGCAAAGCTTAAACTTGATACGTGAATTTGAGCTGCAAAGGATGAAGGATTCTGAGACTATAAAGGAGTACTCAGACAAATTGATGGGGATTGCTAACAGAGTCAGGCTGCTGGGAACATCATTTGCAGATTCCAGAATTGTTGAAAAACTTCTGGTCACAGTACCAGAAAAGTATGAAGCTTCAATTACAACATTGGAGAATACTAAAGACCTGTAAAAAATTACATTGACAGAGTTGTTAAATGCCTTACAAGCTCAGGAGCAGAGAAGGCTTATGAGGCAGGATCATGCAATTGAAGGTGCTTTGCAAGCAAAATTTGCAGACTATGACAAGAAGAAGTTCTTCAGGAAGAACGCAGCTTTAGGCAGCATTAAACCAAATCAAGGTTACAACAAAGGAAAATTTATTCAAAGGAATTTTCCACCTTGTCAACACTACAACAAGAGTGGTCACCCACCATTCAAATGCTGGAAGAGGCCTGATGCAAGGTGCAGCAAGTGCAATCAGCTAGGACATGAGGCAATAATCTGCAGATTCAAAGATCAAAAACAAGAAGAAGATGCTCAAGTCGCGAACCAAGATGATGAGGATAAGATGTTTGTGGCTGCATGCTTCTCGGTTCAAACCACCTCAGACCATTGGCTAATTGATAGTGGTTGCACCAACCACATGACTTTTGATAAAAGTCTTTTCTGAAATTTACAGCCTACAGAAGCTGCAAAAGTCAGAATTGGAAATGGTGAATGCATTGAAGCCAAGGGAAAGGGAACAATTGCCATCACAACAAATTCAGGTACAAAAACAATTGCAGATGTTCTTTATGTGCCTAATATAGATCAGAATTTGTTGAGTGTGGGGCAATTAATTGAGAAAGGAATGAAGGTGATTTTTGAAAATCAACATTGCTGTATTTTTTATGCTGCTGGGTGTAAAATTCTACAAGTTAGAATGAAGAGCAAAAGTTTCTCGTTTCTGCCATTTGAGGAGGAGCATAATGCTTTCCCAACAAAACTCAATTATACTAAGTTATGGCACAAAAGGTTGGGGCACTGCCATCAACAAAGGATGCTTACCATGAAGAATTTTGAGGCTGTCAGAGGTATACCTCCATTTACTGAAATTACATTGAACTGTCATGCTTGTCAGTTTGGTAAGCATAATAGAAAATCATTTCCGAGATCAACTTGGAGATCATCCCAAAAGCTGCAGCTGATTCATACCGATGTGGCTGGTCCTCTAAGCACATCATCATTAAATGGCAGTAAATATTACCTGCTGTTTATCGACGATTTCTCTCGGATGTGCTGGATTTATTTCATGAAATTCAAATCAGAGGTGGCTGGAATTTTCTGGAGATTCAAGAAGAATGTGGAGAATCAAAGCAACTGCAGAATTCAAGCAATTCGTTCAGACAATGGCAGAGAATACACATCAACAGAATTCAATCTTTATTGTGAAGAAGCTGGCATTGAGCATCAACTCACAGCCCCTTACACTCCAGAGCAGAATGGGGTTAGTGAGAGAAGAAATCGATACATAATGAAGATGGCTAGATGCATGCTACATGAGAAGAACTTGCCTAAAGTTTTTTGGGCAGAAGCTGCTAACACAGCAGTATTCCTGCAAAATCGTCTCCCAACAAAGCTTTTGACAGAAAAAACTCCTTTTGAAGTGTGGTATAATTACAAACCCTCACTTAGTTTTCTTAAGGTTTTTGACAGCACATGTTTTGTTCACATTCCACAGACTAAGAGGGACAAGCTGGACAAGAAGGCAATGTAAGGTATCTTTGTTGGCTATAGCACAATTTCTAAAGCCTACAAAGTATACCTCCCTCAAACCCAGAAGATTACAATTACACGGGATGTGCAGTTCCATGAAGACGACAAATGGAACTGGGATGAAACACAAGAGATCACGGTGCTTGATGATCAAATTATTACTCCCCTGCAAAATGAATCAATTGATGAATCACCAGTACGAGGCACCAGATCACTTGAAGAAATCTATCAAAGGAGCAATGTGGCTGTTAGTGAACCAAAAAATTATGAAGATGCGCAGATGAATCCAGCATGGCAGGAAGCAATGAAGGAGGAAATACACATGATTGAAAAGAATCATACGTGGGAACTTGTTGATCGACCTGCAAACAAGAACATTATTGGCGTTAAGTGGATTTTCAGGACCAAACTGAATGCTGACAGCTCCATCAACAAATTCAAGGCAAGGCTGGTTGTCAAGGGGTATGCTCAAGTGTATGGGGTGGATTATTCAGACACATTCGCTCCAGTAGCAAGGATGGACACCATCAGATTGTTGCTTGCTGTTGCTGCACACAAAAACTGGAAAGTGTTCCAGATGGACGTAAAATCAGCCTTCCTCAATGGCGATTTACAAGAAGAAATTTATGTTGAACAACTTGCTGGATTTGTTGTTCAAGGAGAAGAAGACAAGGTGTACATGCTGAAGAAGGCACTTTATGGATTAAAACAGGCACCAAGGGCCTGGTATGGCCGAATTGATGACTACTTGACAGGGTTTGGATTTCAGAAAAGTCTTTCTGAATCAACCCTCTATGTGAAGAAAATTGATGATGATGTTCTTATTGTGTCCCTCTATGTTGATGATTTACTTGTAACTGGAAGTAATTTGCAGCAAATTGAAAGGTTCAAGCAGGACATGATGCAAGCTTTCGAAATGAGTGACCTTGGACTCATGAGTTTTTTTCTTGGCATGGAGATTAAACAAAGCAGAGGAGTGATCTTCATTGGTCAAGAAAAATATGCGAAGGAGATTTTGAAGAAATTCCAAATGGAGAATTGCAAACCAACTGCTACTCCAATGAATCAGAAGGATAAATTCAGCAAAGAGGATGGGACTGCCAGGGTAGATGAAGAAAAGTACAGAAGCTTGATTGGTTGCTTGCTGTATTTGACAGCAACCCGACCTGACATTCTTTATGTAACAAACCTTCTATCAAGGTTTATGCATTGTCCAAGTGAGCTACATATGAGGGCAGCCAAACGTATCCTGCGATACATCAAAGGAACATGCAGTTTTGGTGTTAAATTTATGCAATGTAAAACACTGAAATTGCATGGCTTTCTGACAGTGATTGGGGTGGATTCATTGATGACATGAAAAGCACTTCTGGTTTTTGTTTCAATCTAGGCTCAGCAATATTTTCATGGTCATCCAAGAAGCAAAGCATTGTTGCACAATCAACTGCAGAGGCAGAGTTCATTGCTGCCACAGCTGCAGTTAACCAAGCTTTATGGCTTCAAAAGTTACTGCGTGATCTACATATGGAAGAGGAAGAAGCAACTGAAATCTCAGTTGACAATCAAGCAGCTATAACAATCTATAACAATCCTGTGTTTCATGGAAAAACCAAACATTTCAACATCAAATTATATTTTATCCGAAGGTGCAGAAGAATGGAGATGTTAAGCTACTTTATTGCAGGACTGAAGATCAAATGGCTGATTTGTTTACCAAAGCACTTCCTGCTAACAGGTTCGAATTTCTCACAAGGCTGATAGGAGTATGCAACCCTTAATGCAAGGAGAAGTGTTGGAGTTATGCCTTAAGTTGCTGCCTTTGTTTTATTTTAGTATTGTTTGTCTTTGTTATTTTAATTCTGCTGAAATAAAAGATTAGAGCTGGTCTTCAGGACGTGAACTAGTCTTTAGGAGTCAGTTATGTTGTTAGCTGAACATGGTACATTTATGTTAGTGGTCATGTTAGTGGTCAGCTGAACATGGCACATTGTAGTGCTACAAACCAGCAATTTCAGTTTTTTTCAAGTCTATTTAAACATGTAAAGATTGCTGAAACATGTAAGCAATCAACGATATTTTTCAGTTCAATAAAACAGTAAAAAACTTTCACTGTTCAAAGCAAAATCTGCATTCTGTTTTTCACTTCTTCTTTTCAATCTCTTCAAACTCTTTCAGAGTTGTACGTGCTTCATGATGAATAATGTCGCAGTATCTCAGGCATTGTGATTCTCATGCCATTGGTAAAAAAAATGGTGATTGAGTTTTGAAGATGGAAATTTAAGCTCAATGGTATAGTTGCCCTCAGTTGATGAATTTGTTCTAATAGATCATATTCTGATTAAAGTTTGTCAAATCAAATAAGGTGCAATTCAAAAACAGGGACTCTTTTCTTTTTCCTTTTCTTTTTCTTTTTTTTGTGGAGGGTAATTGGCAAGGTTTGGCATCAAGGAACTGCATGGACAATCGGCAATGGGAGACCGGTAAAATCTTGGACTGATGAGTGGATTGAGGGTTATGGCCCATTAATCAATCATCTAATGACGTGATTCCAGAGGAGACTCGCATGGAGACAGTTGCTGATATGGTGGATGAGAACAAGCAATGGAAATGGGAAGAGTTTGCCCATCTGTTGCCAGGAGGACACCTAGTCATGGTTTAGCAAGTTATTCAGCCCCATCAAATGATTTGGGAGAGGACCACATGTATTGGCGTCACTCGAAGAATGGTGAAAATCGGCGTATAATGCTCAAGGTAACGTGGGCGATCAAGGTAGGCAGCTGGCACCACCATGGAAGCTTGTGTGCGTGAGGGTTAAGATTTTTATTTGGTTACTTGAGCAAAATAGGCTGATGACTAATGAGCGAAGAAATAAAAGACACATGGTGAACGACCCTTGTTGCCACCATTGCCCGGCAGTGGTGGAGTTGACTATGCATGTGTTAAGAAATTGTCATGAAGCTCGTGAGGTGTGACATTTCTTTGATGTGGAGATGCACATGTGGCTTATTAGAAACTTGACATCTGATACGGAAATGGAAGAGTAGAAACCATAGAATTTCTGAGGAGGCGGATATGGCGTGTAGCAATCCAGTAGAGGCGATCAAGAGCATGGCTAATTAGTACTATTGAAAGCACAGGATTGGCAGGAGATGCAAGTGTCATGAGATGGTTGAACGTATGGTTGTAGCAAAGGTAATCCAGGGGGAGCATGCAGAAGCTGGGGGTCTTATCAGAGATAGCATGGGCTCCTGGGTTCAGGGTTTTGCTATAAATACTGGAGTTTATTCTTCTGTAAGAGCGGAACTCCGGGCAGTCATCATAGGTTTGGAGCTGCCTTGATCGCTTGGAATTCGTCTTCTGGTGGTGAATCTTATCACGAAGCAGGAGATGCCAATTATGCTATGGTTACCAAGGCTCAGGAATTACTGTATAGAGAATGGGCAGTCAAAGCGCAACATGCATATAGAGAAGGGAATGCTGCTGCACATTTGTTAGCTAAGCTAATTTTGGATTAACTAGAGATCAAATTAAGAAATACAAAACACTCGTATTTTTTAATTTATTAAGACTGGCACTAGTATTCTTAATAAAAAAGAGAAACAAACTAAGAAATGATGTCAAGATAAAATAGTTATGAAGTATGAAGAATCTAATGTAAGAATCCAACCTATATATGATTTTCCCTCTGGAATTTCTAAATCAATAGATCTTCGTACATGATTCTTACGTTGACTTCCTTTTTTCAAAATCTAAAAGCCAAACTTCTCCTACAGGATTGAATGAAGACTGTAGGTTCTACAACTTAATTAGTTTAGATGGTGATTTCTATACCTTGACTGTATAAGCTCTAAGGTTTTGCATTGGAAGAAGAATCACCAATACAAGAAACAACAATTGCAGAAAATATGGTTCATATTTAGATCCGATGGACAGGGCAGGAATTTTCGTGAAGAGGGAGATTTACAGAGGTTGGTGTTAAAATAGTTATGAAGAATTCTCTTTTAACATCCAAGTGAGCAGCAGGAGAAGCAAGAAAACCAACTATTTCCTGCAGCCTTAGGGTTTGTTCCAGGGGTGGTTTCTGCAGGCTTTGGTGGCTCCTGTTGCGAGTGCTTCTCCGAGGGATGCATCCCCGTCACCTCATGGAAAGAAGTTGTCCTTCCTGAGGTAGAATCGAATCTGAAATGAAGTTAAACATTAGCTTCAGGTATCTAGCCAATACAGGACAGGCAAACATCGGCAGACTTAGTACCTAGCAGAACTAAGAAATCTAAATGGTCTAATAATGGATGATAGGAAAAGGGTAATTATATATAGCTATAAATCCGGAGTTCAAAATTTATGTTTTTAAAAAATAACGTTTCTTACAAGTTCAATTTCTTGCAACGAAATCAAAAATCAAAGTGGAAAAGCAAGGAGAGAAAGGTGAGACGCAAGCATTTTGGTTTGGGTAGATGCTGGAAACAAAAACCATTTTATTCTGCATGGATACACAGTCAGGTAACTTACAGTGGGAATTGAAATGATCTGTTACTACTGGAGAAGGAGACTTGAACCTCCTCGACAGGAGGCATCTTTTCCTGACCGCTAATTTTCTCTGTTGCAACCAGAACCTCCTTTTTGGTATTGATATCAGCTGTTGATTTAGGTTCCATTTCTTCAGAATCAGACAATTCTTTTTCATTCACTTCTGTTTCTATCAATATATTTTTATTCTTTCTATCATTGCTCTCTACTTCAATGACAGGACTCAAGCTGGGTAAAGCATTGCTTGTCTCTTCAAACTTGGGGAGTTCTCCAGATTTATATAACATGAAAGCATTATCTCTTGAGAAGCTACCATTTCCCATGTAAATGCTGAACAACGATTCATTTGAAGTGACGCTCCACTCGGCAGGATTACTAGGCTTGGCAAAAATGGATGATGAGAGCCGATTTGGATCATAGCCTGGCGTCACATTACTTTGAGGCGATGGTGGGGGCAATAGCTGTGTGTTAATAACCAGATTGTGGCTGGAAACTTCTGCTGGAAATAAGGGTCCTCGTGATGATTCAACACCTGCTTGGTTTGGTTCGATAAAGGGATTGGCAGGATTATCCTTTTCGACCCCACCAGATCTTGCTGAAGATTCCGATGATGCGGAATAACTTGAACTTTTGAGAGCAGGAATAGCATTTTCGTCAGCCATAACCTCGTAACTTTCTAATTAAACAGTTGCTACTTCCCTCAGAATCTATTAAACGCTTGCTAGTTCCACCCAACTTATTGAAATTAAGCTCCCTGTGCTGCCTTGGAATAGGAATTCAAGCTGCAATCGAGAAGGGAAGCATCTATATCAAATCTACAGCATATCTAGCACTTTTTACAGAATGAATGTCCCAAAACAAGTCGCTTTGTGTTGCATAATCAGCCAGTATAATAGAAGGAAAGGGCCATACTACCCAAGGCACGGAAAAATTCAGTAGAATCCTAAGAACTTCTACACAAAACAGTAAACGGGCCATCTTTATCTAATTAATGTCCTAGAAAAACTTTGCAGCATCAACAACACGCAAATTCTTAATCACTTTAAATAGCTGCCAGTTTTAGCTTTGTCAACCACAGAAGAAAAAGAAATCTTTCTTTCTTTTCCTGAAACTTCCTTGAAAACATGCTGTTTTCAGTGCAAATAACCTGGAGCGTAAACAATTTTTTTTTCTTTTCATTTTGGACAACTAGATTCTGTGCAAAAAGTCGTTGAAAAAAACCCAAATTAACAAATACAAATATATGCATCAAACTCAAAGAGGGAAAAAAAACTAACTTGAATCTATCGATCACAATGTTGAATGAAAGCCCTTCCCAATGTCTCGAAGAATGTGAACCAAAATTAACCCCCAAAAGCTCTGGCTATACAAATTCGCATCCCCCCCCTCTAAAACAAAAAAAAACAGAAAAAAAGAAATTCAGGGTGGGGATTTAATTAATGAAGAAAAGGAAGACAGAATTGATGCAGGGAAACGAGAGAGAGGTCTGGGGTTTACGTGTTGGAAAGGACAAAAAGGAAGGCTGAGAGAAAATCTCGGTGTTCTGTAGTAATTACAGGTGCTTAACTGACATTCAGGTGTCTTTTGTTTTATTTATTTATTTATTAACCAATTAGTTGTCATTTTCAACTGGCTAGTTCGTTATGACGACGTGTACTTGGATGCTCTAACTAACTGTATATGCGGGAAATCAGAAGCTAGTTATTACAACTTGTGTACTTGACAACCTTTTTCTGCCTATATTATATTATATTATATTATACTGTCGTTGCAAATTTATTAAATTTCTATATAAATATTGATATGGGTGTGTTTGTTCTTAGTATTAATGTTCATGAAGGAGATTTAATTTTTATTGATGTACAAAGCTCTTTAAGAGATATTTCATATGATGAAATAAAAAAAACCTTTTCATCATTTAAAATTTTATTTTATATTTTATTTTTTGTGATATGAAAGCTTATTAATATTGATCTGGAGTAATTGATGGAAAACTTAATTTTATTTTAATGATTAGAGGGTAATATTTTATTCTACGTTAAATATTTTATAAATGAACATGTAAAATATTTTACATGAAATTTTTTTTGCCATGTTTGTTAATTAATAATTTAAAAATATAATAATAAAATAATAATAATAATAACATATTGTTATGATAATTGGGGTGAAAAACATGTACTAAGAAATACATTCACGAGCATATTTCTTGGATCCAGAAGCCCATTAATCAGCATAAGTCGTTGATTGTTTTTTTTTTTTTAAAAAAAAAAAACTTGAGAAGTCAGTTGATATTTTTATTTTTATTTTTATATGTTATTTTTTTAATCATGTAGAATATATCAATTTTAATGTGATTTTCAATTACTTACAAATATTTAACTTACATGTTACTCAATTTTACCCCTCTCAAACACCCCTTTAATGCCCTCTAATGTTCAAATTGACAATTTCACACAAATAAATAAATATATAGAGAGAGGGTACTTACGTAAATATGATGAGAAGTCGAGGATAAGGTAACATAGGGAAGTAGAGGTTCAATTTAGCATGTCATCTCCACAACCTGACAATCTCTTACTATCTGTAATACAGGGAAAAAATAATAATGCTGAGAGTGCCGGGCAGTGCTTTGTCAATGGAGATAGCCTTCCACAAGCAGCTACTGATTACTAAAGTTGACAGTCTTGACTGTAAGCTCTACTCTCCTTTCTTCTCAAACTGCAACTTCATTCATATGCTAGCTACTTGAGCCTTTAATTGTGATTAAACATGTTCGGAGTTTGTTTTGTTTAATTGGAAGACAATCATTGGTATTTCTGGCTTGGTTTCACATGGTTCTTCATGCTTGTATAATCACTGTACATGTACTTGATTATAAGCAATGTTCGAGGATTTTACTGAGTTGGGTTCTGTTTGATTGCTAGTTCAACCCTCTATGCCTGCCAATCATCTCACTATCTCTAATATGAGCTCATGAGGTTTGTGTAATCATTGAAATCTGTAAACTGTTTGTTTGATTCTGAAACTTGGACTGTATAGTGTTGATTCCTGAGTACTACGAGAAGGAGATTTTGGAGCAGGAAGCTATATTAAATAATAATTGATCTACGCTTTTCCTTGTATTAGGTTGAATTATACCGGAGAAATTAGGTGAAGAAAACACTGTTTGCCACTCACAGCCATCACTTGATGCTTTTTGATATAGTTTATCCGACCTTGCATCTCTAAATAATGTAATCAAAATAGGAAAAATTAAGAGCATGTAAATCAACGTTGCCATACGGGCATTAATTTCTTGCATGATCATGCAACCAAACTCCCAATCACCTTGGCTCATATCCACCTCTACCATCTCTACTCCTTTAGTTGCATCGTAGCTGTACGCACCTTGACTCTCGAGTTGCTCGATGATGGTTAACGAGGGCTGCCTTTAACATCTTCACCACCTTAGTCCAAGAGGTGCACCGCTTGATTCATTGTGAATCAATCGCCCATTACTTTGGTCTCTCCGTCCGTCTTAAATTCCGTTTGGTCTCCTTTTGATCAGGATTTCTTAACCAGTTTGATTTGATGGCATGTATAACTTATTCAAGAGGGAAATTTATGGTTATGGCAAAGCCTACGTACGTTGGCATTAAAGACTTCCGGTCTATGTTCTGTTTAAATATAGCAGCCAAGCATACAGAACTTTTCAATCACAGTACTGAAACAAGTCGCAATGTAAACAGAAATCGCTCTGACAAATTACTGGCAGTTTCATCCATTCTGATTAATTGTAGGTGACAATATAACGAGAAAGAGAAGTTCTGCACCATTTGTCCAAGCGAGTTCAGCAGACATTGCTGACAGTTCTTCTTTTATCCATCTCAAACTCCCCAATTTGATGAACCGACGTGGCAATTCTGTGAAGGTAACCGTTCTTCTCTTTCTGGCCATGCTTTCTGCATCCAATGCTAATCTTGTTTAAAACGACAATCAATGTGAAAAGGAGGAAGCATACGTGTTGAATTTTTGAGTTTACTAATCATGACTTGATCCTAAATGACAAGCCTTTTGATCATTGCATCTGGTTGATTTTCTGCGGGAGATCTAATCTTGTTTTCTTCTTCTTCTTCCAGCTCAAGTACTTCTCTTTTTTCTTTCTCTGTTGACATTTTAGCAAGTTTAATAGTAGCCAAGCTATCAAGTAAAAGAGAAAATAACAAGTACCGAGTTTGTTGAGTACTAATGAGAATCTTTAACAACAAAATAAGTTGCGCTCATATTTTTCCTTTATTGACTTTGGTAACATCTTAACCAAATGGAAACTAGGACATGATGTTCTAGCAAACTGTCCTTGAAGGATGATACGTGCATTGCGCAGTGAAGCGCGAAAAGGACTCAGATTCGTGTAGTTGCGGCTGCAGTTGGCATGGGCCACCAGCCTTTTGTTATGCTGCCTTGCACCAACATACATTTAGCATAGGTGCAAGCCTGTTTTTTGATTCACTGACTTTGTTTTTTGAGTCAGGTTTTTGGGGTGAGGAGGAGAAGGATACATCAGAAAACGGGAACTTATGTCCTTTTAGAACCTGGAGAAGATGAGAAATTTGTTTCTGAAGAAGAATTGAAGGCTGTACTTAAAGGCTATCTTGAGAATTGGCCAAGACCGACCTTGCCGCTAGACCTAGCAAAATTTGAAACCGTCGATGATGCTGCTTCTTTCCTGGTAAGTTCTGTTTGTGAACTTGAAATTGATGGAGATGTTGGTTCAGTCCAATGGTATGAAGTTCGTTTGGAGTGAGAGAAGAGTTCAAAATACGATTTTCGCTAGCTCAAACCAGGCCTAGATTCTTACGAACAACCGATTCCATGTATGATTTTTTTTATTATGTTAGAATTCCTTCTGACACTGTAAAATTAAAGCTGGCTAACTCTAGTAGTTTGTTATCTTGGTGGACAATATATAGGATGCTGGCTCTGTCACATAATCCTCCAACTGCCGTGATTGCTGCGCTGCAATTGATGGTTTCTTTGGCTGTGAAAATTCCTCTGCCAAGCTGTTTTGCATACACAGAGAAAAATCTATGTTGCAGAACGTCTTTTTTACTTTCCTAAAAGAAGCAAGTCATCTTGAATCGAACCTCATCTTGCCTATTTAATAATTCTCTGAAATGGGAAGGGCACGATGGTTTCTTTTCCATGACTACACATCTCATCTCATGAAATATTCTCGTGACAGGAAAACAGGACTATTTATCCAGGCAAATTCATGAAGTTCAAGAACCCATCTGATTACAAGAAACCAATCCATCTATCTGATATAGCTTTTTGTCTGCCAACATTTATATCTCAATTTTGAAAGCCGCCGCCACACCCTGAACTTCTACATCTTGAACCTGCTACGATGACAAAATAAAATATTTAATTCATGCACCCACAATAAAAAATAAGAAGAAAACAAACAACTTTATGGAACAAAAAATAACAGAATTTCCTACACTTAGAATTGGTATCTAATATCACAAAGTTTATATTATCCCCTGATTATAAATCTAATCAAGAAACCAATTAAGAAATTTGGTCATACCTTGGGCTGATTCAAACTTGGTGGCAAGAGAGCACCACCCTTTTTGTTTCTTGCAAGAAGGCCTTTTGTAACGGGTGAGATCATAAGATCAGTTGGGCTTCTATACCTTTCAGGGAACTTAAATGCCTTGGGAACTTGGAGATGATATGGGGCGCTACTTTTGCGCAAATCATTGCCTGCGATCTCAGATTCTTGATCCATCTCTTGATCTTCCTTTGCTGGCGTTATGCAATCCAACATGGTGGGTTTGGATTGCATTAGACTCTTAAAAGGCGTTTCTTGCATATTCTCCACTGAATTGAGTATGTTCTCCATAGGTCAGTCGGCTCTGTAGCACTGAAAAAAGGGCCCCTTTTGTTTGACAAAAGAGATACATAGGATATGTTTGTTTTTCGAAAAGTGATTTCGAGAAACCACTTTTCAAACTTTTCTATGTTTGTTTGCCGTTAGAAAAGTTGCTCAACGGAAAATACTTTCCAGTCAAAGGAAAATTTGGCTTGGTTTTCAGGAAAGTGTTTTCCTGAAAAATTTGGAAGGAAAACACTTTCCGGAAGTTGTGAAAAATTTAGAAATATTATTATTTGCTGATTATATCAAATCTGATCCTCAAACTTTTTATTGCTATATATAATTTGTTTTGAATATTTATTTTTCAATTCCATTTCTTAAAATTTAATTTTTATATTAATTTTGGTTCTTATTTTTATAATTGCTATTTGCTTTTTCCTTATCATTTTTTTATTGAAATTTTTTATCTATTAAATTTGGTCCTCATTCTTTTGATTGTTACTTATTTTATTTGAAATAATTTATGAAATGTTAATTATTATTATTTTAATTTCTTCACCTTTTATTTTTTTAATTTTTTTTAAGATTTGATCTTTATTATTTTGATTATTATTTATTTTATTTGAGATAATTTATGAAATTATATTTTTTTTTCAATTTCATTCTCATTCAACTTTTTAATTTGTAAGATTTGTTCCTCATTATTTTAATAAACTTGAGAAAAATAAAACATTAATAAGTTATTTTCCAGCTCCTTTTCCATGACATAACCAAACACTGGAAAGTGTTTTCCAACTTATTTTTCATTACACTACCAAACATCGGAAAATACTTTCCCAGAATTCATTTTCCTGGAATTCACTTTCCCCGGAATTCACTTTTAAAAAAAAAACTACTTTCCAGCAAACAAACGGGGCTTAGGTGCCAAAAAAGAAGAAAAGGTTGAAGAACAAAAATGATAAAAGGTACAAACCCAGTTGAGAGAGAGAGAGAGAGAGAGAGAGAGGGGAGATCTTCGAGAATTTAGAGATTGGATTTTGAGGGTGTTTGTTTTTGAGGTGGAGGTGGAGTTTTGTGTGTGGGACCCACAAAAAAGCTAAGAAAAGCAATAAAAAGTAGCTTTTGTGGTTGAGTTTTGTGCATAAATGGGTTGTACCCAATCTCAAACTCAACCACAAAAGCTAAACTAAACACACACTTTATAGATGTGAAGAAAGTACTAGTGCATATATGAGTTTGCAACGGTACAATTTAGGGCTCTTTAGGAAAGAAGTATCGTTGCGACTTGAAAAGTTTCAAATTTTCTATGCTCTACCCAAAATGACAAATTGAATTTGAGCAGATTCAATTTTAGCCCATAGTGGGTCCAAAACAGATATGCCCAAGTCAGATTATTCTGTTGCCTTATTGTGAGCTGAACCTGAATTTTTTTCAACATAGAAAATATTAAGAAAAACAATATTTGAGACCCGAATCACTAATTCAATTGATAATTTAAATAATATAAATAAAACAATACAACAAAAATAAATAAACAAACTAATAAAAATAACAACAAAAAAAAGTTAAAAGAACAAGTCAACCCGAATTATAAAACAACTCAATAATGAAAGGAAAAATAAAAATAAAAAAACAAAAAAAACTTAGTTAAACAAAGTTAATCAGAGAACTTTATTATCATGGACATATAATTGGAATAATCTCATAAAAAAAGTGCAGGAAAAAAATAATTTAAACATTAATTCCTAATAAATCAAATGAGAACATAATAACTCTACAAAAGAAAAAAAGAAAGAAAAAGATGAAGCTCAATCTCTAGCAAATAAAATGTTGAAGGATGAAAATTAAAGAAAAAAATATATTTTAAAAAAGGTAAAAAAAAACATAATCTGAACCCACCTGGATCAAGATACAAAATCTCTGACCCAACCATAATACCAGGGTGAATGCGTTCGTAAGCAAGTTGAATAATATCATGAAGCTCATTCATTGAACAACTTAATATTGAAGGAGAAAAATAGAAAAAAAAAACAAATGTATTTTAAAAAAGCAATGGAAAAAAAATATGAGTCAATTCAGGTTAATCACACCCGCGACCATGGAAATCATAAAACCATGAAAAAAATATTTATTTAGAAAAAATTTTCAAAAGAAAAAAGATAATAGTAAAAAAATATATATAAAATTTGATAGAAAAAAAATCCATAGAAAATGAAATTGTGAAAAAAAAAATAGATTAGGATAATCCAATAAAAAAATAAAAACAAAAACTAATTAATAAATCAAATATTAAAAAATAAAATTGAAATAATTTAATTTTAAAGAAGGTTCCAAAAAACAATTGTATGCCTTGGAGGTCTATATATATATATATATATATATATATATATATATATATATATATATATATATACCTTACTTAACATATCGCATATTTTCCAATTGAATATTCTATTTTTTCCTATTTTTTTGGCAACTTATAATAACATTTTCAAGTTGTATTCCTTGGAAGTCTAAAATGTCATTACCAAAGAGACAATAGTTGGCAATCCGTCGCAATGGTGATACAACAAATTTCAAAAAAATAAAAATAAAGAATTGTGATAAAGCAAAACTTCAGCATTCGTTAACAAATAAAACTAACATTGGTTTGTTGTTTGGTAAGTGTGGGGAAAATTTGATAAGTGTGTGTATATATATTCTTACTCTTTTTATACTATGCTTTTTAATATATTTTGAGTTTATTGAAAGTTATTTTTATGAGTTTAGCATGCCTAAGAGATTTTATAAAGTAATTGCTAAAGATAAGAAATTCTGTAATTTATATTTTGGACTTAGTTTTTTTATGATAGGTTTTTCGCTAAGTTAGAGTTCCTGAATGAGAATGTGGGCTTAATCTAAGTCGAAGTACACATGTCAAGCTTTTCAGGAAGATATTATGAAAAAAAATATGATTTCATTTGGATATTTAATCAGACCTGCAAACTCGAGCCAAAATGTTACTCGCAGTAGGATTCTTTGCTTTCATACTAGATATTCAAATGAGAATAACTTGAGTTTTCGATATCAAAATTAAACCATTTAAAAGGCTAAATTCATCTATACATTGAGGACTACAACTTTCATTAAGGACTCCAAGTTAGATAAAATATTTTTGAAGGTTAAACTCTGGACGTAATCTGAAGGATGAGATGGTTTCCTGATTTGATCAGGAAACTAACGGTGTTGAGCATCCCACTACGGCTGGGAGTCTGATATAAAAATGGTGGGCTTTAGAACCCAATAAAGATGTAGATTAAGCCTCTAACATGCCATGGATGAATGAATATAGCTAGGATGATAGGATATTGCAAGAAACCAAGTCAGAAACAAAGTCTAAGTTGCAGCAGAGTTGGAATTACAACAGAGTTATGACAGCAGCAGAGTCTGTTCAACACAAATTCTGAGAGATTTATCCAACCTTAAGGACCAGATTAGAACAAATTAAATATCATAAAGACTTCTAGTTAGCCTAATAATCCTGAAGAATATTGGCAACCAAGGAAGAGGATAAATATAGCAGAATATAACTAAAACAGATTCGAAAAAACATTCTTTTTTCTCTGTTTTGTCAATTTTTCAGCAATTATGAACTAAACTCCTAAATTCGGTTCAAGAGGGATACACACCATCTCTATTAACAAGTTGTGAGAAGTAACGTTATCATTGTAATTCTTTCAGATTCAAGTATTTATTTTTTCTTGTTCACAATTATATTATTATTCAAGCTTATTGAATTGTTTTGAGATAACATATATGCTTTCTAGTTTCTTTTAATTCCGTAATTGTTGTTAGGGACTATAATAAAAAGCAAAAGAATTAATTTGATTGTTGTAACTCTCATCTTGATTTATTATAGAAGGATAAACTAAGTTAAATTGTCAAGTTTTTGAATGTTTGCTTAGAATAAAAACACAAACTTTATTCCTAAGACTACAGCTAAATGAATGAAAATTGCTTTCAATATTACATTCTCTTGATTGTAAAAAATTGATTAGAGAGCTTTTTTTAATTAATATATTCTTAATCTCATCGATTTTTCTATGCTTTAAAGGATATCAAATTTATTTGCTTGACGTAAAAGAATGTTTATTTTACTTCGATGATTAATAAATTTATAGAAATGGATATGTGGACCCTTGAACTGATTTAACAACATATCAATTTATTATTTTCAGAATTATTGTTTCTTGAATTTTTCATTCAAATCCCCTGTTCTTTCTCATTTCAGTAAATTGTAAGAAGACTAAATGAAATTTTTCTTGGGTTTGACCTGGTTTTCACGATCATACTATAAATTTATTTTGTTTGTGATAGTTAAGTCAGAATTATATTTTGATGGTTCCGACGACTGACCAAAATATACATGGACAAACCTCAAATTAAGCATCATACAATTAATAGTTCAAATGAGTTTTCTTTTAGGTTTAATGTGTGTTTGGTAACGTGGTGAATGATATTTTTGAAAAATATTTTTTAATAAAAAATAAATTAAAATGATATATTTTTTCATAATTTTTAATTTATTTTTGATATTAACACACCAAAATTATTAAAAAATACAAAAAAAATATATTAATTTAATATTTTTTTCTAGTAAAAATAAATAAATTGAAATACACTTTTGAAAAATAGAAGTTATTATCAAATGGGTACTAGGTCAACTAAATATTATGTACAATATTTTAGGTAAACTGCTTATCTTTGATTAATTAAATCCATAAATTTAAGATTTGTGATGTGTAAGTTTGATCAATTAACTTCTGTGTTGACAAAACAAAAAAACGTATCATTCGGGTTCAGTGCATTAGGTGCCCAATTTTTAAAGTTTTTGATGAGATGGGTTCACCGATTACCTTCACATAAGACTGTTTCATGCAGCTGGCGGCGGTGCATAGAATTTTGACCCAAATCCATCCATTTAACGCATGTAGAACACCTCCTCTTGAAACATAATTACAGAGGAATGGTTTAGTTACTTGAGGAATCAAAGCCTATAGCATAAGACATAAGGCCTGATTCCATTTGACAAACTTGGCCCAAAGATTAAGTTCAGAAAAACCCTAGACCCAAGCCTAGCAATGCAGCTGAGATTTTAATTAGGCTCGTAAACCAAATCTGTGCCGGTGAATCCAGAGCATTTCCCATCCTAAAGATGCTTTTAGGCATGTCCAAGACTTCTCATGCATGGCTTTACTGTTGATGTCGTCTTCAAGAAAAAATAATCTCCACAAACAGGGTCGGATGGAAGGATGAAAGACTGATTCAGTCTTGCGACACACAATTCAATTCCTATTTAAGAGTAAAATAATCAATAGATATGACTTCTGTATATCCCTTATGATGATATCCTTTTTTTTCCCCTTATACATATGTTCCGAAGCATGCCTTGGTTGGTATTGGCCATGAGAGCATTTTAGTGTATTTGGTGTGGGCATGCTCCTACGCCATGGTGCAAATAGTTGGTTTGTGTTAGGTTTATATCTATTAGAGCAGTGGTCAAGTAGATAGGTGGTCAAAGAAGAAAAGTAGATAGGTGGTCAAAGAAGAAAGTAGTAGCCTTCAAATCTTGTAAACTTGGTTATCAAGTTTGCTCATTCCTTATTCAACAAATATCTTGGTCCTTATAAATAGATGGAAAACATGAGGCATAAAGCATGGTCTATGGTGTTGACCTAGGATCATTAAGGTTCATGAGTTTAGAGTTTTATTTATTTAGTTTTGGGTTTATATGAGTAGATTTACAAAAAAAATCTTGAGATTGGGTTCGAAAATTAAACTCGTATTTTTTCTTGTACTAATTTTCTCTCATAGCCCACTTTTAGGTTGTTGATGTAGGTAGAGCTTCACAAAACCATGTTAAATCTTATATATCCACTAATGCGTGTTCATGTTTTTCTTTTACTTTGGTTATTTGTTTTCTTTCACACACATTTCCAGATCGCTTAACCGAACAAGTAGTATTAGAGCTAATGATTTCAGTTCGGCTCAATAAGTAATACTTGGATGTGAAAGGTTTAAGAGGAAAGAATGGTGAGTAGGGTTAGGAAGAATTTTTTTCCTTTAAGTTCTTGCCTTGTAGAAAATGATTTTACTGGTAGGGAATTTAGAATCGACGAGTAAATCCAAGGCTAGAGAAATGGTGTTTTGATGAAGGTAGAGATATCCTCATAATCTCCAAAGTTACTCTTCTTATTATATTCATTCTAAAAAGGAGAAAAGTGTTTTGTTGTCTAGTTGTTATACTTGATGGTGTTAGTGTTTCAAGCTCTGATTATGGAACTCACAAGATTGATGAAAAACTACACACTTTATTAAGCAAAGCGGGGCTGTTTAAATACAGCTCTTTACATAACAGAATTGAGAAATATTAGCCACTACTTCTACTATCTCTACTGTGATGATCCGTAGATCAAATCACCACAAATATGGCGTGAGAATAGGTCCACTTCTTGACTACCACGCTAGCTGAGAATAGCGTGGGAATAGGTCTACTCCTTGACTGCCACATCAATTGAGAAACATGTTATTATTCTGCACTTATGCATGCATGCATATATTTATTCAAATGAACTTAACAGATGGTTGCCTAGAATAATTTAGGTAGAGTAGCAGGTACCTCTTGATGATTCCGTACAAGATGAGATTCTAGAATTTAGACAAGTATGAGAGAAAAATCTTGTTAAAAGAGAAGGTATATCCAGGTACTTCTTAGCAAGTCAACAGTAAATAAGGCTTTATTTGTTATACATGTGTATTGGCCAAGTTTTACAAATAAGCTAGAATTCTAGACAAGGATTTCTAATTCAGGTCAAGTGTAGTTGATAAAGTTGAAGACCAATGGTTTTTTTGCTTTATGGTATCTCTGATCTTATGTAGCTGGTAAAGTTGAAGTCTAATGGTTTTTCTATTTTATGATTTTTTACGAGCATATATAGCTTATAAAGCTTTATAGTGATAAAAATATTCACTAATGTGAAGATTGTTGGGTTTATGACTCATATTTCTTTGAATAATGGCAAAGTAAATATGGTGGTAACTAAGTAAAAAAGGAGTGGTGGCCAAGCTTTAAAACTTGGTCACCAAGTTTGTTCCTTTCTTGTTCAACAAGTGTTTAAATCCTTATAAATAGATGGAAAGAATGTGGCATGAGATATGATTCATTGTATTAACTTATGATCACCAGGGCATTATGATTGAGAGGTTTTATCCGGGTTTGTGAAAGTGGTGTACAAGAGATTTTAGAAATTAAACTCAAGGTTTTTTTTCTTATATTATTTTTCTTTCATAATAAAAAGTGGTTATTCTTATATTATGGATGTAGTGAGAGTTTTATCAAACCATATTAAATCTTATATGTCCACCCAATGCTATTTGTAAACTATTTATTTCCTTTCATAAACACTTTCGCATCACATTTACTCTTTCCTAATAGTTTGGTTTTAGCATAATAGTATGATAATATAATATATCGATCTATGCTAGATAAACTATTTAATTTAATCAAAATAATAAAAATTATCCCGCTGAATTCATATATGATTTAATGATTGCATTTACAAATATCAACATTGTAGCCACCCAAGAGAGTTTGTGAGAATGAGAGTTTGTGAGAATCTGATTCAATAATGACTGTTGAAGAAATTCTATTAAGCTTTATTAAATTAATTGTATAATTATAAATAAAAAGATAAATCATTTTCTGAACCGATTGATGGTAATACGGGTCTTTTAGTGTAATACATCTAAATTATTGATTATGCTTTTTATCCCTAATAGAGTTGATTTATTTCTAATTTAATTTAGGTTTAGATGTTGGTTTTATAACCAATTGTTCCATTGTTTGCTTTCAGTATTTAATTTGAATTCAAATACTAATTTAGATAAATCAGAAAAATATAACTTGGGTGTATATTATCTAGCTACAAGTCAACATTTGATGGCCCATAAGATTTTGAGTATGTAATTAGACTTCTCACTCTCAACCTCCTTGTTTACTCCACGTTTGAAACGCCACTCATTTCCTTCTTCTTTGTACCATAACTCCATCGTTTAATATTTAAACAACACCTATGGTAGATGTTCATATATAAGCATCGTTGCACTCTTTATAGATTAAAAAAAAATCCTTGCTTTAAAGGTGAGGCTAGGTCTCTTATAGCCATTGTCGCAATACCCAAATCACATCTTTCTTGTTCTATCCTTCCCACTGAGTTAAAAGTTCTATTTTTGGCCATGACGAGTGCTCCATTCATGCATATCCAAAACCTTATTTGGTTTTGGCTTACCTTCCTAGTGAAGAGGGAGCTTATAAATGACTTTTTTTTAAAAAAAAAAAATCTTAAGCTATTCTTTAACAATATTATATGAAAAATAGGGTGGACCTAAGAATCTTTTGGTAGCTCTAATCAACAAATTACCTTTTTAGTTCGTTTTAAAATTCTAAATAACCCATGATATTTAAAGGTTAGCTTCTAATTTCTCCTTTGTTTCATACTCAATTATTGATACGGCTAGAGATTAAGGTAAAATCAATCCCTTACTTGGAATTACTTCTCTTTGTGTTTGTGATCTCCTTGTAATTTTTGTCTACCTTATGCCTTGTTAAGATTTTTCTTGATTATCTATAACAATTGCTCCCGATATATGAGGTGCTCTTTTACTACTTGATTTAATGTAAGTTTAGGTATGCGTTGCGTCAATCTGTGAGAGGAATAACCTTACATTACTTGAAAAGGAGTCATTTTAGTACCACTATTCTGAAAAGGGCAATCACTTTGACTAGTCTTTAGGATTATCACATATGAAACATCGTAGATATCCTGCTAGGATTTTATTAACTATTTAGTCTAACTTTCAGATTGAGGGTTTAATCACTTGAATAGTTTAATTACTCCTTACACTTTGAATAATTATATCAAAATTTGCTAGTAAAAGTTGGATCCCTATATATCATAATATTTTCAAGTAACTTAAGCAATTTTAGCACATGTTGAGTGAAAATTAGACCACTTTAGATGCTATATATGGATGGTTAGGGCCATAAAGTGAGCATAATTTGTCATATAATCCACCATTATTAAGATGAATATGTATTAGTTAGAGGATAAAGCCTCTATAAAATCCATGAAAACTGAAGACCATGCCCTTTCAAGAATAGAAAAATATTACAAGAGCCTTGATGACCTAGTATTTTCAACCTTAGCCATTTGATAGATATCATATTGCTTAATATAATTTCTCACCTCCATTTTCATGAATCCCTCTTAGCTCGTTGAAAGGTCTTCTCATATCTTGAATAACTTGCTGAAGGATTTTCATGTATGTACTATAATATTGCTTGATTAAAGGGACATGTCTTATAGGTATTAATTTTCCATTTACATATCAATAACCCATTCTACAATTGAAAACTTAGAGTGGATAAAGTTCCCTTTTCCATGTCTTTAAATGTCTCATATATTTCATCATCAACAAGGTTCCCTTTTAACTTTTTCATCCATTATGTAACAAACACAACTATAATTGATAATTCTCTCTCAGGTTTTACTTCATCCCTCCTCAATAAGGCATCAACCACTTTGTTCTTTATTCCAGTTTTATACTCCATAGTAGAATCATACTTAGTTTAGAAATCTATTTATGCAAGGATGGAGTACCTATCTTTTGTTCCAGCAAAAGCTTAAAACTCCACTAGACAGTCTTCATGTTGAAATATTGGCCTAACAAATATAGTTGTCACCTTTAAACTGACATGAAAATAGCAAGTAATTCATTTTTATAGGTGGATTAAAGTATTTCTTTACCTTTCAAACCCTTGTTGAGATAGACTATAAACCTTCTCACATCAACACAACTTTAACTCCAATTCCAGAAGCATTACATTTTATTATAAATTACTTTGTAAAATTTAGTAGTGCTTGGATAGGAGGTTGAACTACTATTTGCTTCAAGTGGTTGAATGCCAAACTTGTTTTTGAGTCCCAATAGAATCCACTCTTTTTGAGTAGTTTTGTTAAAAGCTTAACAATTGCCCCATATCATTTGATGATTTTTTTAATGATACCTAGTCAAACCTAAGAATCACACAAAAATACTTAAGGCTATTAGGGGTTGGTCAATGGATCATTACCTGCAAGTTTCTTAGATCGATCTTGACATCTTCACTAGTGACTATATGGTCCAGATACTCTACCTCTTTGTATATGAATTTGAACTTCACCCTTTTAGCAAATAATTGTTGTTTTTATAGTACTTGCATCATCTCTTTTAAATGAAATACATGTTCCTTCATATTTCAGTTGTATACTAGAATATAATAAAAAAATCAATATAAATTTTCAGAGATAGGTTCGAATATCTTATTCACTAAGTCTTAAAACATTGATGGAGAATTAGTTAATCTGAAAGGCATCATCAAAAACTCATAACTTAGAATGAGCTTAGAAAACACCTTGTATCCATACATTTCATCTGGTAATTCATCAACCAAATAATGCAAAATTTATCTATAAAAGTCTATTTGTTTATATCATAATAGTCTATGCATATTCTCTAAGAACCATTTATTTTTCTTAATAAAAAAACTAGAGAAGAAAATGGGCTTTAACTAGGTTATATTACTCATGCTTCTAAAAATTCTTTAATTGTGATTTCAGAACCTCTCTAGAGAATCTTAAACTAACCTTTGAATTGCATCATCTAATTGGCTATTTTTCTCAGCCTAGCTAGTACGTATTTGAAGAATGGTAAGACGTTTACTTATGTGCTCCCCATCGTATGTTTCCAACTCTTCCTTAACACTATAAATTTGAATTGAAATATCATTTGAGTTAAAATATGTTAGGGTTATCAGTTATCACCGATTATTCCATGATTTGTAAGCATACATTAGCTGACTGGCTCCTGGGCTATGTGTCAGCATCTTATGGCCCATGAGTTTTTGACTGTGCCCTCACTCGTTTTCTTCTCCCTCGCACCACTACTTCATTGCTTGCTATTGAAACAGCACCCATTGTCAATGGCCACCCATAAGCACCGTTACAGAGTTATACTCAATCTTAGACATCCAACTTTCTTGGACAGAATTTACGTTTTCTTCTTAGTTAATTTTCTTTACCGTCTGATTTTCCATTACAGCAGTTTAGATCTTCGAGATTTGGCATCCTTATGATTAATACTTGATTAAACACGCATGTTTTCAAGGGGAATGATCAAAGAATATCTCATTTGCATGGATTGTTGTAATCCACAACCCATTGGACCATGCATAAACAAATTAGGATTCCTTGAATCTGATAAGCTGCCTGGTCAAAACTGCATTAAAGAAACTGCTCTGGCATCATTGCTTCTCCTTACATGGCCCTAGGAGTAATCCAGGGATCTAGGAGATAGATACTACCAAAGCAAGGAGACCCCATTAATTATCCTTGAGTTAGAAGCGAGGGAGTCCTTAATTTTGACTTGTACTCTTATTTACGTGGTGGGGTTGATGTGCATAAATCTCAAGAGAGAATAATTTTGATGCACACGTGTGTGAATTTAATGAGAATACATCATCACAAGATCCCTAGATAATTGAGTTCTTGTCTTAACTTATGACTAAAATCTCAACCTTGACCACTCTCCTTGTTTTCATGGCCACAATTGTAGTGAAGGTCTTTTCTTGTGGCAATATAAATTGATAGCAAGACCTTTAGATTAGCCAGTATTTGTCTCTGGCTAGCTTTTTCTTGATCGGGTTCTTGCTTCTTGCTGTCTTCTTTCAGATAATAATGATCCAATAATCCAAGAACTGACTAATTGTCAGGTTGGATGAAAGTAATGACAATATTTCTGATTAAGTTACACCCCGAGTTGTAATTAACTAGCCAGCCTAGCTAGTGTTTTTGTTTTTTTTTGAAAGAAAGGTGTTATTAATTTCCCGTCTGTTAAGTAATATTTATCTAGTTTTATTTATTAAGGGTAGAATAGTATTTTCAGTTTAACCTATATATAATTCCTTTGTATTTAGGTTAACTTAAGCACTCATAATAAACATATTATTGAGAATTCTAGCCTCCTTTTATGATTGATCTGAATTACTTTAACATGGTATCAGAGCCTAGTTGATCGAATCTTTGGTTTGTTAATTTTATGGAACTCGCTGCCCTTATAGAAATCATGTTCACCAATGTCAGAGCCACTGCTCGTATCAAAATCGTTATCATCATCCACTTCATTCCCTGTAGGATGTTCCAGCACGCTCAATGCATTCCTTTAAAGCTTAACTTTAGATTCATTTTTCAAAACATCAGATATGGGTTGTTTGACCTATTAAAAGATGGAGGATGAAGATCAAGTTTTGTGCTTGCGGCTGAAGAATTAATATCTGAAACTTTATTTTAGATTCTTCAGCTTCTGCAATTTGGTATTTCTGTTCTGTCTCTGCAATTGTTTTGTTTCTGCAATTTGGTATCAGCTTCTGCAATTTGGTATTTCTGTTCTGCCTCTGCAATTGTTTTGGTATTTCATCTTCTCTTCAGTTTCTGCAATTTGGTATCAGCTTCTGCAATTTGGTATTTCTGTATGTCTCTGCAATTGTTTTGGTATTTCATCTTCTCTTCAGCTTCTGCAATTTGGTATCAGCTTCTGCAATTTGGTATTTCTGTTCTGTCTCTGCAATTGTTTTGGTTCTGCAATTTGGTATTTCTGTTTCTGCAATTTGGTATCAGCTTCTGCAATTTGGTATTTCTGTCTGTCTCTGCAATTGTTTTGGTATTTCATCTTCTCTTCAATTTCTACAATTTGGTATCAGCTTCTGCAATTTGGTATTTCTGTTCTGTCTCTGCAATTGTTTTGGTATTTCGTCTTCTCTTCAGTTTCTGCAATTTGGTATTTGAGTTAAGTTTCTGCAAGAAAAATTAAAAATTTGGAGTGATATTTTTGTCTTCCGCTTCTGCAAAATCTGGTATTTCGACTTTCCTTCAGCTTCTGTCATGGCATCTACTACCAAAGAGATTGTTTGGTTACGTTGGTTACTTGCTGATATGAGAGTTTTCTTTTGTCATCCTACTCCTATGAATTGTGACAACCAGAGTTCTATTCAGATTGCTCACAACTCGATTTTTATGAGCGAACTAAGCACATTGAGATCGATTGTCATCTTACTCGTAATCATCTCAAGCATGGCACCATTACTTTGTCTTTTGTTCATTCTTCCTTGCAGATTGCAGATTTCTTTACCAAGACGCATTCCATATCTTGTTTTCATTTTCTAGTTGGCAAACTCTCGATGCTTGTAGATGCCGCATCGTGAGTTTGAGGGGAGATGTTAAGTAATATTTATCTAGTTTTATTTATTAAGGGTAGAATTGTATTTTCAGTTTAACCTATATATAATTCCTTTGTATTTAGGTTAACTTAAGCACTCATAATAAACATATTATTGAGAATTCTAGCCTCCTTTTATGATTGATCTGAATTACTTTAACACCGTCCACCAATTACTAATTCAACTTTATAGCATTATTGGGGGACCAAATTATTAACCTTATTTTATATTTTTGAATTACAACTAAAAGTCTATATTATAAAACTCCTTAAAACATATAATGTATTTATGTACATCATAATAAACTGAAAATTATGTTTTTTATTTTATAATATTGTAGAATTAAATCTTGAAATTTAAAATTATAAATTAAAATTAATACCATAGAATGGTGTAAAAGTTTAATTTTTATTTTATAACAAAATTTGTTTAAGGTCCATAAATTTGATTGTGAAACTTATTCACAATTTTATCTATTTTATAGTTATGAGATATACAATAATCACAACCATAATTTTGCATAATACCGACGAAATAATCTGTCGGTATTTAAATATTGATTCTGTCGAGAAAACATTTATTGACAGAATCACGTATGGTAAATGATCGTCGGAAAATATATCGTCAGTGATTTTTATTCTTGATCATTTCATCAATATAATCACCAATGAATTTATAGATAAAAAAACGTGCTAAACAAAAACAATTACCAGCATAATTTCATCAGTAATTCTAGCAATGAGTATGGCATATCACCGATAGAGCATACCATTTGTAATTCCATTGATGATTTAATTCATATTACTGATAACATTATCCCATCGGTAATTTACATATTGTTAGTGGCATTTCCTGTAATATTTTTGAACTCCCAGGAACTTTTTAAGGGGTTTTGTTCATCGGTAATTTTATCTGTAATGGTCAATGACAAAGTCTTGTGATGTTTTTCAACTTTCTGAAACTTTCTAAGGAATTTAGTCCGTCAATAATTCTGTTATTATTATTTTTTAATATTTTTTTAAATGAAAATAGACAAAACATAAAAAATGAAAAGAAATAAAACTAAAATAAAACAACCAAATATTTATTATTAATTTAAAAATTATTAGTTTGAATATAATTTATCTAGAGAACAGAAGCTGGAGGAGGTGGATTTTTGCCGGGACTTGGTAGGCAAGGTAGACCACATGTACCATCGAGTTTTGACAATAGCTCCATGTACAATCACCTAATGACTATCTCATCAGTAAACTGGGTTGTCTGAGATTCAACTTGTTCTCATACAATCGCCTGGATGGTCAAAGATCGGGAGCTCGAACCCAATTGTGAGGAACCAATGATCGATACACTACGACTCATCCACATATCCTTAGTTGTAGTGTTTGAAATACCGTAAACCCAATTTCTATTAGGTCCACCAGACGATTCAGCCTCCATCGACAAATCCAATCGAGTTCTCGATAGGTGGAAGGATCCTCCTCATATTTCTCCTAAAATCAAGTGGTATATGTTTCCAAAAAAAAAAAACTAGTCAGCTAATTAAAAAATAATAACTTAAGAAAAAATGGTTGAAATCCAACTTACCATGAACTTTTGAGATTGGCTATCCATGAGCCACAACACCCTTTTTTGACAGTCATTATTTCGCATGCGAGTTTCTATAAAAAATTGCATGAGTCTTGATTTGCTTCCAAAAACTTTAGCATGCAAAAGGAAGCTACTGCTAGTTAAATATTTTTCATATAAAACCACAACTAAAAAAAATATGTAATAAAAAAGAAACTTACCATCCGTTTTGCATATGAAATGGACATAATGGATTTGCCGATGTACGTAGTAATTGAATCACGAATCTCCCCGTTTTGGTTCTTCGCACCATATCACGACCACCATACAAGATGCTCAAACATCACGTGCTATATATAACCTTGCCAGATAGCCTCCGAGACGTGTGAAGGTTTGAAATCCCTTCACATAACCATGTCTCCCAAGCCTAGAAGACCTTTTTTTGGTGCATATTTTTTTTGCACCTCATACCAAAAATCACGCAACCTATAAGGTAGAAATAATTATTGGTCAAGATAATAAAAAATAAAATATGAACATTTTGAATTCAATATTACCCATTTGTACTGTGATTCTCTCAAACCTTCCTAGTAATAGCATTGTCAACTCTATCATAATAAATGTTTTCCTTGCACATCAATTTTTGAAAAATAATTAGTTCATTAAAACTAAAACACTAACCAAACTAAAATAATAAAAAAATTTGTTCATGTATATACTAACCTTGAACTTTCTGAAGCATGCATCAATCATATAGTTCCATTCGAGATTTTTAAAAACCTATATCAACTAAAACAAAGGCACTTCCATTGATGATTTCATCACCAATGTTATCGTGCGAGTAACCTCTACATTTGTAAACTTTAAATTCCAAATGTTCATTGCTATTAATTAGTAAAAAAACTATCCATTGTTGTTTATTTTTTAATTGTGTAGGCGATGAAAACAAACTTACATTGAGTGATCGATCTTCTATTGAGAAATGTACTTTCTAGTTCATACATCCCTCTTAGAACAAACACCCCCTTTACGATGTTGCATTGTACTCGATGAGTTTGCATCGAGAAAGAGTGCATGTGTCTCAGGTGCCTAGTCATGATCGCCACCTAGTGACTTATGGTCATCAGATGTGTTGCTAGAAGAACTAACAGCGCTCATACCTGTATTATTCATTAATGACATTGCCTTCATCATCTAAACAAGAATATGACATAAAAAAAGGTAATAATATTCTCAATATATCTTATTTTAAAAAAAATTAGCAGCACCTCCCCTATACAGGAGACTACCCATAATTTTATTTCCTGTAAATACACATCAACAAATAAAGCCATAAATCAATTGATTTTATTTATGACTACTAAAATTATAAAATTTAATTCCCAACCAACCCAATGTTAAATGATGAAATGGAAAAAAATAGTTAAAAATGGATTAAAAAAACTCGAGTCAACTTGGCTAACTCACAAAACTTGTGACTCAAGTGATGTTTTTATTTTATTTTATAGAAAGAAAATAAAAAAAAATTATGAAGCTCAATTCTCAATCAATCTAGATTTGAAGGATGAAGTTGATAAAACAATTAATTAAAAAGAAGGACAAAAAAACAACCTGAGTCAACACGACTAACTAGCAAAACTCGCGACTGGGTCATAAGATGATAACACTATAGAAAATAAATTGAAATAAATTATGAAGTTGAATACATAGTAAACTCAATGTTGGAGAATGAAAAAAAAAAACTAAGTTTGAAATTAAAAAAAAAGTCCTCAAAAATATTGAGGACCAAAATGAAAAAGATCTTGTCATTTAACTATTTATTGCTACTACAGTGAAATGCCAAATCTTTCAATATATGCTAATAATAATTAATCAGTTAAAGATATTAAATATTTATGTGCAGGGTGGAATTTATTTTCCTCGTTTATAGATGGCATAACTGATTGTGTCTAAATGCAAAGAGTGTCATAAATGTGACATTAACAAGGGCCAAAATTAGAGATGTAAAAGAGGAGTTTTTTTTTAGCAATTAAAAGAATGTATAAAATAACAAAATACATAAAATATTTAGGAAAGTAGCATATTTTAGAGAATCGCATATGACATCCACGAGTTGCAAGTGTCATTTGTGACTCTAGAAAATTAAAAATAGGTTGAAATAATTTACAAAAAAGAAAGAGAGGGGAGAGAGAGAGAAAAATAAGGAAAGAAAGAAAAAGACCCCGCAGACACATCAAAGCTCCGATAATGACATTGCTAATATCATTGGAAAGATATTGATGAAATGAATCCAACGACACCAAGAAAGGTCATGAACAGTGACCAGAGTGGGCCACATTGGTTGTCCAAATATGTCGGGGTTCATTTGCTTTCGGATGGCTTGTGAGGCGCACTCTAATCATTATTGATGACCTTCCTTGATGTTGTTGGATTCATCTCATCGAGATCTTTCCAATGATACCGATGGTGTCATTATCAGAGCATTGATGTACCTCAGGTATTTTTATTTTTTTCTTTGTTTTTTTATCTTTTATCTCTCCTCTTTATAATTTGTGAAGAGAGGGGAGAGAGAAAAAAAGTAAAAACTATAAAAAGATTTTAGAGACACAACGAAGCTCTGGTGATGATATCACTGGTATTGTTAAAAAAATATCAACGAGACAAATCCAACGACATCAAGGAAGGTCACAAATGCTGACCAAAGTGTGCCACATGAGTTGTCTGAAGGAAAATGAACCTTAATATATTTGGACAACTCGTGTGGCCCAATTCAGTCACTGTTCGTGACCTTTCTTGATGTCGTTGGATTTGTTTCATCGATATCTTTCCAATAGTATCGATGGTGTCATTATTGAAGTTTTGTTATGTCTTTGAGGTCTTTTTCTTTCTTTCTTTCCTTGTTTTTCTCTCTATCCTCTCTCCTTTCTCTTTTTTGTAAATTGTGTCAGTCTATTTTTAATTTTGAAGAGAGTCGTAGATAACACTTGTAACTCAAAAGTTGTAGATGTCATCTACGACTCTCTAAACTATACTACTCTCCTAAACATTTTTTGTACTATTTTATTTTATCCTTTTTTTTTAGTGCTAAAGTACAAAATACTATAGAAAATAGAGTATCTTTTACTCTCATATCGTAGAAAAAAATTGATAAAATAACATGGTGCATAAAATATTTAGAGAAATATCATAGTTTAAAGAGTTGCAGATGACATCTGCAATTTGCGAGTCGTAAGTGTCATCTACGATTCTTTCAAATTGTAAAACTAAAAAACACATCATTTAATGAGAGGGGAGAGAGATAAAAAAAAAAAGGAAAGAAAGAAATAAAGAAGACCTTAGAGACACACCAAAACTTCAACGATGACACCATCAGTACTGTTGGAAAGATCTCAACAAGACGAATCAAATAACACCAAGGAAGGTCATCAATGGTAACTAGAGTAGGCCACACGAGCGGACTAAAGACATGTGAGCCCTGACATCTTTGGATGGCTTGTATGACCCACTCTGTTCATTGTTTATGACCTTTCATGTCATTGAATTTATTTTATCGAGATATTTTTCAATGGTACAATGAACGAAGTGGCTCACACGAACCGATTAAAGGTGTTCGGTCACCGTTGGTGACCTTTTTTAGTATTGTTGAATTCTTCTTGTCAATATCTTTCCAACGGTACCGGTGGTATTATCATTGGAGTTTTGGTATGCTTCCGAGATCTTTTTTTTTTATCTCTCTCCTCTATCTTTATTAAATTAAATGTTTATTAGTTTTGCAATTTGATGTAATTTGTGACTCTTTAAACTATGTTATTTTTTTAAAAAAAAAATTTACATTATTATTTTATCATATATTTTGTTGCTATACTAGAAAAAAAAAAACTATAGAAAAGACGATTAATGTGGTGGCTTTGACCAATAGAGACAATTTATCCAACATTGATTGGACAATATTGCAAGCTGATCACGTCAATACCACGTGCATCTAGCTGTCTTTCTACGCTGTAATTAAGAAATTAACTGTGGTGGGTCTGATCTTCCATTCTGATTTTTGAATCGAACAACTTATGAAAATGTTCTCATTTAATTTGGTCTAGTTGAATTGTGTGGAAAAATACTTCTTAGAGGGTTGTTTGCTATTTTGTTTTCTATTTTTTTTTTTTGCTTTTTGTTTTTAAAAAAGACATGAAAATTTAGTGATTTTCATTTTTTTTGTTTTAAAAAAGAAAATTAAATTGACAATAAATTTTGAAAACTAAAAAAATATATTTCAAAATTAGTTTTATGCATTATCATCATAAGTTTTCAAAGTTAGAGTTCGGTTAGGAAGTTAAGAAAAAAGTGTGGATCATGTTTAAGGTTTGGATTAGGAACTTGGTGTAAGGTGCTCAGGATTCAGCTCAAGATCAATTATCTAGCTGGTGGCCCAGTAGTAAGAGCTTGGGATCAAGTGGTTTGCTTTCTCTGTGGTCTCAGGTTCGAGCCCTGTGGTTGCTCATATGATGGCCACTGGAGGCTTATATGGTCGTTAACTTTAGGGCCCGTAGGATTAGTCGAGGTGTGCGCAAGCTGGCCCGGACACCCATATTAATCCCAAAAAAAAAGATTCAGCTCAAGATCTAATTCAAGATGGTTAAGGGTTGGAGTCAGAAATCAAACCACGAACACCCAATGTTTGGGTTGAGAATTGGACCTCGGCACCCAAGTTTTAGAGAATTGAAAGACCAATCAAGAATATTAATGAAAGCTATTAATACTAACTGACATGAGCACCCAAAGATGAGTCAACTCGTTATCTTTAAGTGATGGGTGTGCCTCACACTGGCTATTATTAGCCGCTTTTCTTGATATTTATAAATTTATGTCGTTAAACTCTTTCTAATCATATCTAAAATGTTATTATTGTAACTTCTTTTACTATTAAAATATGGCAATTTTAACCATTTAGGTGGTGGTCCAGTGGTAACAATTTGGGATCAAGAGATTTGTTTTTTCTGTGATCTCAGGTTCGAGCCATGTGGTTACATGGTCGTTAACTTCAGGGCACGTGGGATTAGTCGAGGTGCAGACAAGCTAGCCCAAACACCCACATTAAACTAAAAAAAAAAAAACTTTTATATATGACATTTTAAAACATTGCGCTTACCACTGTTATTTTGAAAGAAAATATTTTACAGTTGCTAAATTACCAAAACGTTTTTTTAAAAGAAATTAGAATGGGACGTGTAGCTGTTGATTTGACAAAAAAAATAAAAAAACCATGAAAAAGATACCTCATTAATTCCTTTCTATTAAGAAAGAAATTTCCCGCATTGATAAAAGAATTTGGAACAAGTAAAAGATGGAGACGCAGAGAGCTGTTAACAAAGATGAACTAAGATTCAGGGTGGCTTGAGGGTTAGGAGATTTATATTTCGGGTTTCGGGTGAACCGAGTCAAAAATTCTTAAAATCAATTTTAATTAAAAAACTGAATTACCACCATATATACTTAGACCCGTTTATCTTTATATTATACAGGGTCGTGGATTGTGAGAGGCAGCGACTCTTGACCTTTTCATCCCTTTCTTCCATGCCTATAGTAGGGGCAGTGTTGAGGGTGGGGGCCCTATACGCAGAGGCCTTTACTTCTAAAGGCACTTGCTACCCTCTCTGCTTTGCTCTCTACTGTGTTGGTCATAAATTCCGCAATTACTACTGAATCTTGTACTACATCTATCCTACTACTGCATATATACTTTTTGTTTTTAGAATTACTGCTGCACAAAAACTATTGAAAGAACTCTAAAACGCGTGGGGAAAGCTTTCCCACGCCTTTTAATTATACTTATATATAATCATAATAATAATATATAATAATAATAATTATTATTATTATTATATTATTATGTTATATTATAATGTTTTTTTGCTCTTTTTTTTTGTTTTTTTCCTTTTAAATTTTTTTTGTTTAATTTAGTTTGTTAATGGTAATTTTTTTTATTTAGTTATCAGACTTCCATGATACGGATCCCGAGTTTGACAAGTTAACTTAGTTTGACGAGTTAACTCAGAATTTTATTTTTTTTGCTTTTTTTCTTTTTAATTAATTTTTTTCATTTAGTTTAGTTTGTTAATGTTAAAATTCTTTCTATTTAATTATCAAACTTTCATGACACGTATCCCGAGCTTGACAGGTTAACCCAGTTAATTATGGGTTAACCCGTCAAAATTTTTTTTTCTATTTAGTTATCAAACTTTCATGACGCGAATCTAAGGTTTGACGGGTTAACCTGGTTTGAAGGGTTAACCCAGTTAATTCAGATTGTTTTTTCTTTTTCTTCATTAGTTTTTTTCTTCCTGTTGGTTTTTTTCTTTGTTTTTTTTCTTTTTAATTAATCTTTTTAATTATCACACTTTTATGACACGACCTTGCAGCCAGACCCACATCCAAGGCTCTTGGGTTCGATGTTGCAACCAGACTCACTTAAACTTGAGTCATGTAAGTTTAATATTATTATAAATATTACTCTTGGGTCAAGTGTTGCAGCTAGACCAAAGGCTCTTGGTATATCTTTGCAAAAAGACATAACACTCTTTTTTGATATTTTTTATGCAAGAAAAAAAATAACCCGTGGCGTATGCCTTTATTTTGTTTTGTTTTTTTCCTTTTCCTTTTTAAGCCCTTTATTGTAGACTGCACAGTGCAGTCCACAGTAAAAAAGCTGATGCCTTTAATTCCTTTTTGTCTTATTTTTTCTTCTTTTTTTCTTTTTTTAATTTTTCTTTTAATTTAGTTTCTTAATATTAAATTTTTTCTATTTAATTATTAGACTTTTATGAAACAGATCCCAGGTTTAACGGATTAACATAGTTGATTCAAATTGTTTTTCTTTTTCCTCATTAGTTTTGTTCTTTCGATTTCATCTTTTAATATTGTATACGGTCCACGGTAAAAAGGCTGATACCTTTAGTTTTTTTTTTTTTGCTTTTTTCTTTTCTTTTTATGCCTTTTACTGTGAACTGCACAGTACAGTCCACGGTGAAAAGGTTGATACCTTATTTTTTTTTCCTTTTAATTAACGTTTTTTATTTAGTTTGTTGATATTAAAAAAAAATTATTTAATTATCAGACTTTCATGGCACGGATCTCAGGTTTAATAGGTTAACTCAGTTAATTCAAATTTTTTTTCTTTTTCTTCATTAGTTTTTTTCTTCATGTTGGTTTTTTTTCTTTGTTTTTTTCTTTTTAATTAATCTATTTAAGTATCACACTTTTATAACATAACCTTGCAGCCAGACCCATATCCAAGACTATTGGGTGTGGTTTTGCAGTCAGACCCACTTAAACTTGAGTCTTTCAAGTTTAATGTTATTGTAAATATTACTCTTGGATCAGGTGTTGCAGTTAAATCTAAGACACTTTGATATAATTTTGTAAAAAACCTAATACTTTTAAATCTTGACTTTTTTTAATATTTTTTATGCAAACAAATTGATCCACGGCATTGCACGGATCATGTAATTAGTTAACAATATACTAAAACGCGTGGGGAAAGCACTGTAGCTTTCCCCACATGTTTTTTTTTTTTCAAAGTTGAACCAACCTTTACCAAGCACTTAAGACCAGACCAAGAAAACAACACCCCTCTATCCAAACACAACCCAAGACGGGAAATTCAAGCTCAAACATAAAACAGCATCTGTGAGACACCAAAGTTGGGCTGTACTCACAAAGCTACAAGCACCAAAAATTGAAAAAACAAAGTAAAGCCTTAAACTTTATTCGAGCAAGAAAAAAACCCAAAACAAGAAAAATAATTATCAGTGCTAAAAAACTGAATTAAGACTAATTAACCAAAACCCAGATGGTGGAATGAAGTATTTTTTTCAAAATTACTAATTAAGCAAAACCTAGATAGTGGAATGAAATATTTTTAAAAAAATTTCTTTGTTGAATTCTTTTTTAATATTAAATTAGTTGAGAATTTAGCTTTAAATTTTCTTATGAATTACTACAAAGTTTTCCTACATAGTTTTTTTTTATGAATTTTTTTTTAAATGGTCTTTATTGATTTTACTTCGTGGTTTTTTTATTTAAAACATTGTGGATTGTTACAATGTTTCCTCACATGGTTTTTATTTTGCTACAGTGTTTCCCCACAAGTTTTTTTTTTAAATTATATTTGTTGATTTTTTTTTAATATTGAGTTAGTTAAGAATTTAGCTTTAACTTTCCTCATATGTTTTTTCTCTATTTTTTTCATTTTTTTGCCTTTTTTTCCTAAATTGTCTTCTTCTTCTTCTTCTTCATCATTTTTTTGTGTTTTTTTTTAGAATTATTTTTGTTGATTTTATTTTTTTTAATATGGAGCTGGTTGAAAATTTAGCTTCGTAGTTTTTCTTCTTTAAAACATTGTAGATTGCTACAGTGTTTCCCCACATGATATTTTTTTTTCTTTTTTATGATTTTTTTTTTCATATTGAGCTGGTTGAGAATTTAGCTTCGTAGTTTTTTCCTTTAAAACATTATGGATTGCTATAGTGTTCCCCCACAAGATTTTTTTTGTTATGATTTTTTTCAAAATTGTCTTTATTGATTTTATTATTTTTAATATTGAGCCGGTTAAGAATTACAACTGTAGATTTCCTCATGAAATAGATTGTTGCAGTGTTTCTTTAGCTTTGTAGTTTTTTTCCTTTAAAACAATGTAGATTGCTACAGTGTTTTTCCATATGATTTTTTTTATGATATTTTGTTTTTTTCCAGAATTGTCTTTGTCGATTTTTTTTTTTCATATTGAGCTGGTTGAGAATTTAGCTTCGTAGTTATTTTCTTTAAAACACTGTGGATTGCTCCAGTGTTCCCCCACATGATTTTTTTTTGTTATGATTTTTTTAAAAAATTATCTTTATCGATTTTATTATTTTTAATATTGAGCTGGTTAAGAATTATAACTATAGATTTCCTCATGAAATAGATTGCTACAGTGTTTCTTGCATGATAGTTTTTCCTTTTGTTTTGATTTTTTCTAAAAAAATTTTTGTTAATTTTATTTTTTTAATATTAAGCTGGTTAAGAATTTAGCTTCGTAGTTTTTTCCTTGAAAACATTGTGAATTGCAACAATTTTTCTTCATATAATTTTTCAAAAAAAAATTTTCACAAATTAACCCACGACAATGCACAAGCATGCCACAAGCCCGCAACATCGGGCATTTTTTTTTCATATTGAGTTGATTGAGAATTTTGCTTCGTAGTTTTTTTTAAAAAAAAAACACTATGGATTGTTACAGTATTTCTCCACATGGTTTTTGTTTTGCTATAGTGTTTCCTCATATGTTTTTTTCAAAATTATCTTTGTCGATTTTTTTTAATATTGAGCTGATTGGAAATTTAGCTTTAACTTTCCCCCAATGTTTTTTTTTTCATTTTTCCATTTGTTTTTGCTTTTTCCCCCCAAAATTGTCTCCTTTTTTTCATTTTTTTATGTTTTTTTTCAGAATTTTTTTTATTGATTTTATTTTTTAATATGGAGCTGATTGAGAATTTAGCTTTGTAGTTTTTTTCTTTAAAACACTGTGGATTGCTATAATGTTTCCCCACATAATTTTTTTAATGATTTTTTTTCTAAAATTGTCTTTACGATTTTATTTTTTTAATATTGAGCTAGTTGAAAATTTAGTTTTGTAGTTTTGTTTTTAAACACCGTGGATTGCTACAGTATTCCCCCACATGATTTTTTTTAAAATTATCTTTATTGATTTTATTATTTTTAATAATGAGCTGGTTAAGAATTACAACTGTAGATTTTCTTATGAAACACTATAGATTACTATAAGATTTACCTACATGGTTTTTTGTTCTTTTGTTTTTCTTTGTTAATTTTATTTTGTTAATATTAAGCTGATTAAAAATTTAGCTTTGTAGTTTTTTTCTTGAAAACATTATGAATTGCAACAGTTTTTTTCAAATATAATTTTTTTTCTACAAACCCACGACAACGTACAAACATGCCATAAGCCCGTGGCATCGCGCAGGCATGGCATCTAGTTAATATTAAAACACGTACGAAAATCATTGTCAACATACTAACATATTAAATTTCACTTCGATAATAAAATCATGTTTTTTTAATGCCATAAGTTAGAGTTAATTTATTCTTTTTTAATAATTTATTAGTCATTAAAAATTATATAGAGATACATGCATTACTTTAACATTTTTAAATAATAAAATAACTTGTTTGCTCCAAGTTAAAAAAAAAAATTAAAACTCTATACCAAGAATATTTATGTCTTTATATTTTTTGAAAGTGTAAAAATATATTTTCTCTTTAAATAAAAAAAATTAAAGCATACATTCAGCTTCATTTTTAACTTTTTAGAGTAGCTTTTTTATTATTAATTTCAAATTCATGAAAGGCATTTTGATATTTTTATATTGAATAATTTATTTTAATATTTAAAAAGTTGTTGCATGAACCAGCACGCTTGTGCCCTTTGAACAACTCGTGTAGTGCCTCTCGGTTGTTAAATATGCTCTTTCGTTGTTTTGTTATAAGTCTCATTATGTTATCTTTCACGTGGTGCAACACGTGTTAGTAGCATATGGATGGTTTGTCGTTGTGATTATTTTTTTCTTTTATTTTCTCTTCTCTCCCTAAAAAAGTACATGTTGGTCATCTTTTTTTATTTTAATTTTAATCTTTATTCTTGTTGCATGTAGACATTGGGGCGAGCTGACTTGTAAAAGGGGTAAAAAAAAAGAGATTCGCCACCTAGTTTTGTGATAATTAGAAATCCTAACTGGTCTTCAAAGGTTTTGGGTAAGAGATTTGTTATGTAATATGAAAGATAGATATCACCATCTACATCTTGCCTAAGAAAATCTTCATTATTGTTTGTTTTCAATGATAGATGTGTTTTATTGTTGTTTGCCTAAATTGATATGTATATTATTCAAGGTATTGTTTTTATTCATAAAACAATGTTCAAAGGACATGGTCCGATGTTGGACCTTACTATCGTGGGTTATTTGGAAATGATGGATGCATCCATATATAAGGTTTATTTTAGGTTGAAAATTTCATATTATCTTTTAAGTTGCATATGTGGAACAGGGTCTGCTATTAGACAATACCATCATGGGTTACTTAATAAATGATAAGAATATTGAATTGAATCTGTAAAAATTGAAGTGGTCATAGGGTGAGCAAAAATTTTCTTGATTAATATCTCAAAGATCATGTATTAATTGATGCTATTATTGACTTATTGACATCCAAAGAACAAGGTCCAATATTAGGCCATGCCATCTGGGGTCAATTGCTAATTAATAGAAACAATCAATTCATCAATCAAGAATTAATTGAATTAATTGATACAATTATTTTATAACTGACATCTGAAAGATAGGATCTAATATAAGATCATTCCATCTTGAGTCAGCTAATAGAAACAATTAATATAAAGACAATTTATTATTATTTATTATTATCATTTTTTTTATTTTTTAATCAACATCTAGAAGACATGACCTAATGTTAGACCATATCATCTTGGGTTGATTAATCAATTATCATTCTTTATTGTGTTTTTTTATGGAAAATTCAATCTGTTGGTTTATACCCATAAGCAAGTCTACTGTTTTTTTAATCATTAAATTAAACTCAATGTTTATAGCTTTTGAAAAATTAACAACAAATAAAATGCAATCTAGCAACATTAATCATTTTTAATTTTATTGAAAATTCTTCATATTTCTATTTACCATTTTCTTTTAGATCATGCTTTCAAAACTAAGACTTATCTAAAATCAACAATTTTTTCCAACTCAATAGATCATTCATTTTTATTGTTTTTTATGCTGTTATTTTCTTTGAAAGAAAATTACCAAAACATTTAACATGTCCATTACTCTAAAATCATTTCACATAAATTTCTCTAATAGCTTTCTCAAACAAATGATCTAAAAAAAAATCAAATCATAATAAATCAAACAAAATATTCAATTACAATAAAAAAAAACAAAATCTATTATTTTAAAACTTACTATCAATCAATCATCAATCCAAACTTCAAAATTGTAACATCCTCCATAATTACATGCAATCATTATTCTAAACTCATCACACCACAACTCAAAACATCACATCCATCACATTTCATTATGGTTTACACACACACACACAATGTTCAAATCTTCCAAAAAAAAGAGCATTATCACACGCTTATTATCTATGACATAATAAAATAACTACTACGAGATTATAAGTTTATATAATTAAGTCAAGTTTAAATTACATAATCTTCGTGACAATTAATATTTAAATACAAAACCCATTATAGTACAAAAAGAGAATCTAATACAAGTTCAATAAAATTATCAAAAGTTGTTCTACACTTCTATCATTTGACTCGTAACTGTGAGGTACTTGTAATTAATTTATAAATAACAATTAATTGTACATGCAAATATGTAACAAACAGGACATGTAATAACATATTTAGAATGTAACTCGTTGTTGTCAATAATTCTCTAATTATTAATCAACATAATCTATCTACTCATCTACATTATTCATTCATCACATTAAATTTTCTTGTTTGTCATTGGTTTAATAAATCATTAATTTCATGACATTTATTCTCTATAAACTCAATTTTTCCAAGTAATACCCAACAATGGGTAAATACCCTTCTTCACCTATGTTTAGACGTTGTTCCTGCTTCCAAAAATCTAGATCCATTGCTCAGTATCGAGTGTTAGTCCCAATATCGGGAAAACTAACCCCTATGTCCATTACTGGAAAACTAATTCCTTCGCCCCTTATTGGGCATTCGTCTCATTACCGAGAAAGAGATAATATAACATTTCTAATATGCTACTACGATAAACTAAGGAAATGAAGAGGTGTATGACACCTATTTACTATCGGAGCTCGAGTAGTACCTCCTTGATGCTACATAATTCTTGTGGCCTCTCCTTAAACTTGAGATCACTAAGTTATCTTATATAGATAATGTTATGCTTTGATTCTATTACAAGTTATCTTAATCAAGGTAACAAAAGGGTAGACATTTGGTATACCATGAATTATATGAAGGTACCTTAGTGATCAATAGAGGATTCATCACCCTAGGTGAATTAGAAAAAATATTTCATTATTTGAAAAGGGTTTCAAATCTTATTCAAACAATCAATGACTATTATGTAGAGAACAAACATGATTTAACATAATAGACATGCTTCATACTTTAATGTTAAATCTGAACATTATTGATGAAAGAATATTAATTACACTAAGAAACCGGTCACTGAAAAATTAAGTCAAACCACTAATAACTTTTCTAATATTTTGAGGATTATGACACGTTGCTAGACAATGCACTTGATCATCTGAACATTTATTTAATTCTATTTAATTACAATTATAATTTATATTTGGAACAACATATTAGGAATCTGATGGGTCACACACCTTAAGAACCATTATTTAGAAATTAAACTGGGATGATTTAATTTAGTATGACTTTATTAAAATATATTTTATAAATTAAGTACTAGAATATAATTAATATATGGATTATATTTCTAGAGTTAGAATAATCAAGTAAGGACTAGATTGATTTAATTTCTAAAACTATCATGAATTAATATATGGATATTATTCAGGGGGCAAAGTGATATTTTACCAATTTATAAGGTTTTTATAGATTGCTTTATAAATAGTAAGTTATGCCTCTTATTTTTATATTGTTATCTATTAGATAGAAAAACTACCTAAGTCATGGAATGGAAAGCTAGCACTTTAGGCATAGCAATCCCTCTCTTCTAAATAGGGATTTAGAAGATTTCTCACAAGTGGTTCATGTGGATTATTGTTAGAGGCTGGACAATTGAACAACTTGTGGTTTGCGAGAACGCAACCTTTAAAGAATTATCCAAAATCGAAAAAGATCAAATCTTCAGGTAATAGGTCCCTAAACAACTCTAGATCTATCTAACAGGATCTTAGGGACTCTCAAATAATTATTTCCAATGCATGTATGATATTAAAAAAACCCAACATCATGAAGCTCACAATGCTAATCTGTCATGTTCTTTTGGTTTTACTTTGCAAGGTTATGTTTTTGTTGAGTTTTTTTTATTATTATTAGATAGAGTTTGGATTTACATAGTCTTTTTTTTCTCCACCTTTATCTCTATAAAGTGTTCTCTTACCTCTTAGATTTCTCTAGAGTGTCTCTTCTTATAAGCTAATTTTATTTTTCTCTCTTTTCTTTGGCAATTATTATTTTAAAACTGAATCAGTCCTTATATTTTTTTTTTTCAAATTACGTTTTAATCACTAAAAATTGTATTTGATTGATCTTTCCTTCTCTTCTTTTTTCTATTGATTTTTTAAAAAAAAGTTTGTTAATACAAAAACAATATGTGAAATGATAAAAAAAAAAAAAAAACTACAAAATGTCTAGAAACTGGCAAAATTGCGTCAAAAACATATTTTTTTGTGAATATTGGTATTTTTTGTTTTTTTCAAAACTATGTTGAAAAATGGGGTCAAAATGAGTGATGACAATTCTTTTGAATTCTAATCTTTTTTCTTGCTCCTTTTATAAAAGTTTTGCTTGTTTTTAATTTATTTAGTCCTAATTCTTTTTATTTTAAATATTTTTTCTTAGCTTTTTCATAAGATTTTTGTTTGTTTTTAATTTCACCATTCAATCAAAATTTATGGTGTATTTGTATTTTCAATTTGGTACTCTTCTTTTGATTTTTTTCCTTTTCTTAAAGTTTTTCTTTTTAATTTAACCCTAAAAAAATTTGTGGTTGCCCTCTTATTTATTTTTTATTTTATTTTCATCCTTATATATATATATATATATATATATATATATATATATATAATTGAATTTTTTTTCATGATTTCATCCTTCAACATTAGTTCAATTATTAAACAACCCAAATTTGAAAAGCAAAACTGAAAAAAAAATATTTAATTAAAAAAAAGCAACAAGAAAAAAGATTTGAGTGAGCCTGGATAAACCTGCTAACCCCTACCATCTTGAGCATATGATTATGGTAACCCATAGAAAGGAAAATGAAAAGAAAAGGCAAGAAGACCATTTCCCAATAAATCAAGTTTTCAAGGAAGCAATTGAAAAAAAAATCCTTTTTAAAAAGGACTTAAAAAAATCAAATCGTGACCGTGGTCATGAGACTGTTACCAAAACCCATAGATGGCAAGCCTTAAAAAATAACGCTGTAAAATTCTAAATCAATAAAATACTAAGGGGTAAAATTAAAAAAAAATGCAATTAAGAAAGGATAAAAAACAAAAGAAATAACAATAAAAAGAATAAGGACTAAAATTGATATAAAAATAATTTGAAATCAAATATTGTGAGATGAAATTGAAAACAAAATTCAATTAGGAAAAGGAAAAAAACAAATTGCAAAAAAAAAAAGAGGATCAAATTTGAAATAAAAATTAAATAAAATCAAATAATGAGGGATGAAATTGAAGGAAAAAACTAAAAAAAGATAAAAAAAAAAACAAAACAAAACAAATAGCAATAAAAAGAATGAGGATCAAATTGAATAAAAAAAATGACAGGACACCTATATATTTTAGCAAGGAGAAGAGAGAGAAAAGAGAGAGGAAAAAAAAACATTCATGTAGCCCAACCACTACTCAACCGTGTACATGGGCGATTCCAATAGAAAGCTTATAATGAGACATTTCCAACGCCGTTGTTGCATGTATCACCCGAAAGTCACCAACATCGCCTATTTGTAGGCTTGTGTGTTGCATGCATTAACAATTTTTTTTAAAAAATAATATTTATATTTATCAAAAGACCAAATCATCCCTAAAAAGCCAGTTTGAAAATAAATAAAAAAAAAAAAAAACCTTGGAAGCAAGCTTGACAAATTTTGCTTTTAAAGGTAGTATAATCTTTACAGTATTGTACTTTTAAAATATAAAAAAGATCAAATTGACCCTAGTTAGTTGTTTAATAAATTTTGCTTATAAGCGTAATATAATCTTTACACTATACGTATAAAAGATAAAAATATGAAATTGTCTTTAATCAATCTTTTAAAAATTTTGTTTTTAAGGATAATATATTCTTTATATAGTATATTTAAAAGATAAAAAGATCAAATTATTTCCGATCAATGTCATAATGACTAATTGATCAATAGAAAATATTATATTACCTTTAAGTTAGTTTATTTTTTTAAAAGAGCAAAATGGTAATTATACTATTGCAATAAATAGTGATCTATGTCTAGGAAAACAATAAATTCTCCAAGTCAATCAATATTTTTTTAATTAAGATGGTTTTTAAATTCTAATTAATATGTGAATTTAGACTCATCATATCATGTATTAATTTCTTTTCTTTAGAACCCATCTCATATGTAAGATTTTTTTTCTTCAAATATGCTATTTGTCGATCAATTACTAGGTTATTTGTCTCTTCACTTAGGTAAATTGTTAGCCAAATCATAACTTCTTAATCATTTTGTCAGATTGTTGGTTTTGTTTAATTTTACATGGAAAAAGAATTCAAATTCGATATCACTTCAGAACAGAGAGAACTTAGTAACAAGATTGTTTAACTATTTTCTCAACAAAGCAGAAAACAATGGTCTTTGACATGGCAAACAGTTTTGATCTTGTTATTTATATTAAAAATAAATAATCACATATCATTTAATTAAAAAAATAATTATTCACTATTAAATAGAAAAAAAAAAACTAAAATTAATCATGAGTAAAGTCATGACAAAAAAAAAGAGCAATTGATCACAACAATAAGAGTTCACTTAATAAACTAGAAGATTCAGTCCAATTAGTCGTAAACAAAATAAATAAATATTCATAGAATAATCCATGTAACTACTAGAAAAGAGTCATACAATAAGTTAGGACTCAGTATGTATAATTTACCTAATATAATTTTTTTAGAAGAATATTTATATTTAGATGTTTACATGAAACTTTAATACTATACTAATATAAATAGGCCATGAAGATAACAGATCCAATATATACAACTTTTTTTTATGCAATTTACCTCCCATAATTTACTTCTTGCAATCTATCCTTTATTTACAACTTTCTTTTAAACTCTAACTAATTAATTTATTTATATTTTACTTTTTAATTTTTTTTTTCTATCTAGCATTGCTTGGAATAACATACTTTTTTTTAGAGATAAAAAAAATTTAGACACCCATGTTATATTTGATTTCTAAGGCTGTCATTTACTTCATTGGATTAAATTTCTAATTGTAGTTTTTTCTTATTGGAAGGAAAAAAATAAGAAACATGTAGTAATTGATCCAAAAATTATCTGATTGGTTAACCAACACTTATGAATTTTTTCCAAAATTTTCTCAAGCTAAAATAAGCTTTTTTATTTTTGTATTTCTTCTTTTGTATACAAAAACATACATTGTTTTATTCATAACATGATTTTTTAATAAAAACTTATTATAATTTAAAAAAGTAAGTTTCAATAAAAACAAAGTTTGCCTTGATTATTTTTATGCCACTATATACTAAAATAAAGAAATAATTAATTTAAAAACATTATATAAAAACCTCACACTCAGAAATATTAAATATTTTTTCCCATTGATATGAGAAATAGTTTTTAAAAAAATGTGCACTTTAGGTTCATATATAATCATCTATAAAGTAATTACTAATACTATTAGAAACCTCTAATATTATTTAATATCATCATATGCTTTTTAAAATATAATTGTAATTGTGTTTATTTGAAGATGATTTTATTTTAACATATTAGAAAAACATAGAAAAAAAAGAAGGGTCAACATTACCAAGCCCAAGCTTGTGTGCCTAACATTAAAAATACCAAACTTGTACGCCTAGTTTTTTTATATATATAAAAAAAAAAGCTTAAACATATTGGCAACGAAATTGGTTTTTTTTCTCATTAGAATATGGCCAGACAAAAACTCCCTCTCTACTCTTTTTATAGTGACTCTCTCTTCTTTTAATATTCAAGGATTGAAACATGAATAAAATAAAATTTTATGATCGAACTGTAAATATGGTAAATTGCAAAGACTAAAGTATAAAAAAATTATTTCATTCTAGAATGAACATTGTCGTGAATAGTAAAAATACTAATGTATGCACTATGTCTTATGAACAATAAATATCTATTATGTTTTAGTTTATTATTGTAATGTACCTAAATGGATTAGGTCATTTAGGAAATCTTAAATTCTAAGCATTACCGAATTCAAACTCCAAACAAAAAGAGTATATATATTCTTGGTTGAGACACAAGGGTAAATAAATGTAAAAGAATTAGATTTACTCTAGAAAAACCTATACTCCATAAGGTCTCATTAGATTGACAAGTAGAAAAGGAACTTCACATGTCATAATCAAGGTCATTCAGCCTTATATTGGATAGACAATTAGAGTTGGAGATACTATGGATGGTTAGACCCTTGTACCATATAAGATGTTATCATCTATTTAAGCTTATCCAATTATATTAAGGGAGAATAAACACTACACATACAAGAGGAACAAGTCTCAATATTCTTGACTTATCATAACTTGGGTGGATGGACATGCCTGAATCAACCAAACTTACCTCCATCAATCACAAGGACAAGTGGACAATACCCATGACATCATCCACACTCAATATTAATCCATCAATTCTAAATATTTACCCTCTAATTAGACACTAAAACTATAGATAAAATAGAAATTAATGACTTTACCCTAATTTTCATGCAATTTGGAAGGGCTGATAGTTATATACCTTAGGGTAGCAAGTTCATAATCTCTTATCAAAAACTAGGTTTATATTCTTTTTCAAATGCATCACTACCTTTTCAGGCCCACATCGATTTGCCATTTCAGGCTCATATTTCTCTTTTTTAACTTAGTCATTAAAGGGTTTTCCTTCTAAACAAAGAAACTTGTTCTGCATATATTTTAATGAACCTATTCATTGTTCTCCATTTTCAGCCACCTTATTTTAGCCTTATGAAGAGTCATTTCATCATAGTAGGTTATCCTACCTCATGAGAATCTAACACCAAAATTAGAAACTTAAGTACAAATGTCGCACAAATATGGCGTCGTGATGATCATTCTTCTAGATCAAGATTTTTGGTGTGGGTGAAAAGAACAAGGAATTCTTATCCTTTATTAGTTAAAAATATTTGGAGTCGTCAACCAGTATTTTTTTCATTAGGAAACCTAACTGGTTTTCAAAGTCTGGATAAGGGGACTGGTTGTGTATATAGAAGATAATATCACATCTAGTACACCTTATCTAAGATAAGTTATATTTTTTATTTTTCTAAATATTATTAAGGTATTATTGTGTTTTTTTTCTAACTATTGATCTATCTATTGGTTAAAGCAGGTCCACCCCAGTAGAGTAGACCATGGCTTTAGAGGTTAGGTCTAGTCATTCTAGAGCTGAAAATATTTTTTGCATTTTATTTTAAAAACAAGAATACATCTTACGTATAAGTTCATAACTCTTGATATTAAAAATAAACAAATTGGTTTTTTGGTGTTTTTGAAATATAGGCTAATTCCTCATGGTTTTAATAAACTTGTTATTAAATTCATAGTACATGCAAATACTAAAAACAATTTCTTTGATTTTATGATATATCAATTCATGAAATGTTTTATTTTTTTATTTTCTTTTTCTTTTTCATTTTTCTATTAAAAATGAAATTATGATTTTTTTTACAAGAAAACTTAGTCATGAACAATATTTCCCATCAACCATGGTTTTAATAAACTTGTTATTAAATTCATAGTACATGCAAATACTAAAAACAATTTCTTTGATTTTATGATATATCAATTCATGAAATGTTTTATTTTTTTATTTTCTTTTTCTTTTTCCTTTTTCTATTAAAAATGAAATTATGATTTTTTTTACAAGAAAACTTAGTCATGAACAATATTTCCCATCAACCATTTTGTTTTGGCCGAATATATATGTCTTGTGTTTACTTCCATTTCTTTACTATTTCTAAATTATAAGGTCATTTTTCTAGGTTATTAACCTTCTTTTTGACATAATCATGTAATTTATATTTTACTTTCCCCAAATTGGTTCAGAACCCTAATTGAGAAAATTTGAAATTTCTTAAATTTACTTACCAAAAATACCTTGAAGATGATTAATGTTCTTCTAACTTTCGTTTATGGTTCTTTTTTATGTTCCTTCCATGGATTCTCCTTTCTATCTCTTTTACTTCTCTTATTCTTCCTTTCAATCCACACTAGAAGGTTTTTCTCTTTATTTGTTGATGTTATTTTAAGGTCTTATCTCAAGATCTCAAACTAATCTTTTCAGTTTCTTCTCTCTTTTGGGAAAATGGTTTAAAATGCAAGAGAAATGGTGAGGGAGTGTTTGTTATGGGTGAAAAAGATGGAGGTTTTTTTCTTTTCACATCGTCAACCCTCTTTTAAGAGAAAGGCTAAATTCCCCCTTTTTTTTGCATTTTAGTCCTTCATTATAGTAGTTTTAAAATTATACTCCATCTTTCTAATTCATTCATAGTTAATTTACTAGACATTGATTTTCACCTCTTAATAAGTATGTTTACTTGTACAAGCCCATTCATTTATTTCAATTTGTCCTTAACCATTTATAAACTTTTGTTTTCAAGGAAAGTTTTAAACTGGGTTTTACATTAGTTGTTTCTATAATTGTTTTTTGCAGGTATAACTAGTTGGGTATGTGTTTTGTTGTCTAGTGAGAAATCAGGGAAGAAGGAAAATGATTTTGTTGGATGTTGTGGGGAGTAATCTAGGTCATTGATAGAGTGACTTTTATCTTGGTTTCAAGGTTAGACGAGGGTGAAATATGTCTTGAAAAGTGCCAACCCAACTATGGTTTTCAGGTTCTTTGAGGAAGAAGATGAATATTAGCTAGACAATAAGTCATCTAGCCCTTACATATTTTTTCTAAGACCAAAACAAAACAACTTCATTTTAAACCAAAACAAACCATTTTGGTTGAAACACACTATTTTATTTAAATGGAATGAGGTTGTTTTGGTAACTCTAGATTAATTAGGGCTTTAATCTTCCTTTTCGATTGCAACCTTCAATCTTTTGAGTTTTTTAAAATTAAACCCTCAATTGAATCTAATTTTTAAGAATCATTTCAATTTCACACCTAAAATTTTTTAATCGGATTCTCTGACTTTAGCACCTTTTCAACACAGTCCTTGGTTTTGGATATTTTCAATAATGTTCTTAATTGGTCTTTTGAACTTCTATTTTTTTTTCAATTAAGCCCTTGATTGCACCAATTAGGCTAATCACAGCTTCAATCAAGTCCTTGATCTGCCAATCATTGCAAATTAATCCAAATTTGGCCTATAAACTTAATTTTTTTTCCAATTAGTCGAACTTAATTAATTCTTCCATTTTTCCCAAAATGACTTTCAAAATTATTTTTTGCTTCAATTAAGTCCTTATTAAATCAATTAAACCTATTAAAAGTTTAATTAAGCCCTTAAACATAATTAATTCTTTTAATTTTGATCAAGCTAGATTTCAACCTTTAACTTTTCTTCAAATAAGTCCTCAATTAAGTCAATAAAACCTATTAGAAGTTTAATTAAGCCCTTCAAATTAGGGGTGAGCAAAAAAACCAATAAACCGAAAAAAAAATAACCGAAAAACCGAACCGAAAAAAAAACAAATTAATCGATTAAAAAATAACAAAAAAATTCCAGTTCAGTTCGATTTCGATTTCTAAAGTTTGAAACCAATTGAACCGAACCAAATCAGTTTAACCAACTAGCACTTAAAAAAAAACTAGTATAAATAGGATGTTTTCTCACCTTAAAATAACATTCAGTCGCCGCCCCCCACCCCCCTCTCCCTTTACTCTCTGCATATCTCTCCCCTCTCTCTGCATCTTTTCTCTTTGATTTTTCTCCCCTCCCTTTACTCTCTGTAAACTCAAAGTTACAAGCTTACTTTCTTTCCGGACCTACTCATCGAAAGATGCCCAAGCTCTTTGATAGAATAAGTTTCAAATGCGCATTGCAAGAATAGGCTCTGGGACTTTATCAAAAGGAATGAATGGACAAAGAGAAGTCTGCGGTCTCTGGTTTGACAACACAGTGAGATCTGTAATCATGCTTGTACAATGTTGATGTTGGAAAAGTGGTGGTCATGGGCTTGGCTTATCTGGGTTGTGCTCCCCACTACTTGTGGCTACATAATAGCAGAAAGAAATGGAGATGATGAGAAAAACCGTAGGGATTTTTTTGGGACTATGAATATATTTTATTTGCAATTGGAATAATTTTGGTTTAAACCGGTTTGGAAGGGAAAAAAACCAAACCGAAATTAATCGGTTTGAACCGATTTTCGGTTCGGTTCGGTTCAAAAACTAAAAAAAAAATCGGTTTGATTGTTTATTTTGGTCCAAAACCGGATCGAACCGAAAATGCTCAGCCCTACTTCAAATTAATTAATTCTTAAAATTTTAGTCAAATTGATTTTTAAACTTAATTTTCCTTCAATGAAGTCCTTCTTCAACCTATCTCATCAACAATATTCCTTTCTGATTATCCCTCTAGCATTTTGATTTGTTGTAGGTTAAAAGCTCATTTATTTTTGTTTTGAAAATATTTTTGGATTTTGAATTTATGAATTTTTTGGTTTTCTCTAATATTTCTAGGAAAGAAAAATATTTTTGTAAAATAATTTTGAGTGATTCAAAATTGGGTTATGACAACAAGAATCTTCTAAAGCGATTTTGCATATTGCCAAAATCCAAATGAAATTAAATTTTTTTTTCATTTCAAGCAAAGTTAAACATAGCACATCCCTAATCAAGTAATTACTAAAGCAAATTTAAACCTTTTTGGCCTAGTAGTTAAAGGAGATTTGCTTCATTAATTTATTTTTTGGGTTTAAACCTTTAGAATTTATTAAATTTTTCTAAATGAATAGACCGATATAAAAGGTATATTTTTCAAATTGTTTGGAGAGAGACTCGAGCTTAATTAATGAACAAGTTATCTCAAAACCACACTTACCAACAATAAAAAGAAGAAGAAGCAATGTTGAGGACATATGTTGTGAGTATAAAATACAAAATTTCATGGAAGGATCATATCAAAGATGAGCAAAGATAAAGAGTGTGATGTGATGATTTGTTATCAAAAACCCTTTGCTTCATACATAAACTAGATAGGTGGCTCGCGTTATGCTGCGGGCTGAGTCAAATTTTTTCTATTATAAAAAATATTCAAATAAAAATAATTTGAGTCAACTCGGATTAACTTGATTAATATGTCACCTGAGATATGAGATCGCGATAATCCGTAGAAAAAAAATGAAAAGAAATTACATAGCTCAAGGATCAATTACCTAATGTCAAAGAAAAAAACATAAGTTAACTCAGGTTAACTTGATTAACCCGCCTCTCGCAATATGAGATCGGGATAAAAAAAAATAGATTTTTTTTTAAAAAAAGACCTAACAAAAAAGATGAGATTAAATAATAATAAAACACTAAAAGAACCTAAGTTGACTTGACTAATCTGCACTCTAGATACCCCACAAAAAGAAAAAAAAAAGAAAATCACAAAGCTCAAGGGCTAATAATTTAATGCCAAATGATAAAATTAAAAAAAACAAATTCATAAAAAAACATCAAGATAAAAAAATTAAGTCAATTCAGGTTAATTTGACTAACTCACCACCTAAGATATTAGATGGGGATAACCCCATAAAAATAAAAGTGGAACAAATAACAAAACTTAAGATCCAATAACCCAATGTTGAATGATGAATTTTTTAAAAAAATAAAGGACCTAAAAAAATACTAAACTTAAACCACGCCCAAGTCATAAGACTGAGATTACCCTGTAAAAAGACAAGCATGATAAAATTCATGAAATAAATTTTTCATTCATAAAAAAAATTAAAAAGAAAACAAATAGCAGTCAAAACAATAAGGACCAAATCTGATATAAAAACTAAATGGAAGAAATAATTAGGGATCAAATTAAAAAAAAATTAAGAAAGAAAAGGATAAAAAGAATGAGAACCAAAATTGGATAAAAAATAAAATAAAATAAAATGTAGAGAGAAAAAATAAAAAAATAAAGAAAAAGATAAGAAAATAGTAATCAAAATAATAAGGACCAAAATAAAAAAATAAAATAAAATGATGAGGGGTGAAATTGAAAAACAAATAAATCAAGGATAAAACACAAAAAAAATAATAAAAAGAATAAGGATCAAATTGGATAAACAAATTATATGAATTAAAATGCCTTAGAATGAAATTAAAAAAAAAACTTTTAAAAGTATTAAAAGCAAAACAAATAGTAATAAAAAGAATAAATACCAAATTTGATAGAAATACAAACTGAAGGGCATAATTGATTTTTGAAATGGATAGCACGAATTTTTAGGCTATGAGAGAGAAAAATGAGAGAAAAAGAAAAATGGTTCATTGAAGCCCAACCATACCTCCATCTTGAAAACGCCCCTCACCATCATGAATAGAACGACGCACCGCTTCCAACGATGTCACGAATGACAGAGTTTGGTAATCGGATGGTCTCGCATCCGTCACTTGAAGGGCGTGGGGGCCTTCACACTATGATGCATAATCTTTTTTTAATAATGTTTAACTTTTTAAATTACAAAATAGTCCCTAAGTGAACCTAAAAATAACATAATAAAAAGACTAAAACACCCTTGAAACGAACCTTAGATTTTTAAAAAAAAACTTTAAGGGCAATTTTGTTACTTCACTTTTCTAAAAAAACAGAAAGACAGAAAAGCTCATTTGTGCAAGTTTAATGTTTTTTTTTTTGCTTTTAAGGATATAATCGTAATTTTATTGATTATTTATTGATTATTTTTTAATTGTGACACCCCTCTTAAAAAAATAATAAAAAATAAAAATCGAGCCATTTTCTTTATCTTTGAACTTTGAAACTTTGACCAAAATCAATATCTATGAAATGTTGTGAGGCTAGTGTTGTCTTTTCAAATTGTAGCAAATATTATGGGTGTCCAAATGGCTAAAATGTGGCGTTATTGAGTGATGACCGATGACATTCAAGATCATAACTTCCCTTCCCTTCCCTTCCGTCCCCTGCCTTGCCTCTCTCCTATTTAATTACACACCCCATACACACTACTAGGAAGTGACAAGCCCATTTATTTTCTTCAGTTCTGCTTCTTCTTTCCACTAATTAAGGCCATGGTCATGGCTGAAACACAGATCTTTGTTTCCATGGTCCTTGTTTTGCTTTTGGTTGTTTTTTCTAGTGCTAGCCATCACCATGCAGTAAATGAAGTAGAAGAAGAAGCAGACAGGATATCTTCACTTCCTGGCCAGCCTAAGGTCTCTTTTCAACAATTCTCTGGCTATGTTACTGTTAACAAAGTTGTTGGTAGAGCTCTCTTCTACTGGCTCACTGAGGCTGTCCATGACCCCTCGTCTAAACCCCTGGTTGTTTGGCTCAATGGAGGTCAGACCCCTTCTGCTCTCTCCTTCTCTCTACATGTCTCTATGCATCACTAGTTTTATTTTCTGTTACTGTTGTATTGGTCACTAGTGATCCATGCTCATTCATGCTCAAAAAACACTTTAGTGGTTCTTGCTGTCAACGTGCATTCTCTTGTATTTGGTACAAGAATTAATATTGTCTTTGTTTCTCATCTTTAAGTCCAGAAACAGAAAACTTTTCTTTGTTGCCGACATGACAATGAATGATGAAGATTTTAGATTCTTCTAGGAGTACAGAGTACTAGTTATCTTTTGAAGTTGCTATTTACTTCGTACTTGCAATTCTTGAACACCTGTTTTGTTCTTTGGAACTCGAAACTCCTCCAAAGAAACAGTAAAGAGGCATGGAAGTTTAACTCATTTGCTTTTCTCTAGTTAATTTGCTGGAGAAAAAACTAGGAAGAAAAGAAAAGAGGGAGTGGCCAGTGTCCACATGAATGGCAAACGTGGCCCACCAATGGCTAAAAATGATGACCCAACTACTCATAAATGATGGGATGCCTAGGCTCTTTCTCCCCTTTGTTAACCACTGATGAGAAAACAGAAAAAAAATTGATACCTTGAAAAAGCTAAAGAAAGAAAAATAATAAAAGAAAGAAAAATCATAACGCAAGAATACAAAAAATAAACAATTACATGTCTAAATACACGAACTCTCTGAATCTTCTGCATGGAGTGATCAGAAAGATAAATGCTTGAAAGCAACCAAAAAGAGGCCTCATTATTAGGTTACAGCAATTACGATCTCATAGCCATCGTTGTCCGCTTGTGTAGGTGTACCATCAATGCATTACTAAACCAGCAAATTATAGCGTCACCCTTTTTTTTTTTCTCTTGCTGAACCCCACTCATTAGCTTAAATTTTACCCTCGCTACAGTTCATACACTCAACTAGTCAACTTCGCATAACATATCTTTCTCTGAAATGAAATATTTACATCACTCTGTCTATTGGGTCGAGTCTCAGAGAAACTTTGCATGTTGAGGCACATAGAAGATGTGGAGTCGAATTTATTGGCACTACTTTTCACCATTTCTAGCAAAACCATATATTCTGGTATCTTTTTTGGGGCCCATCTCATTTAAATTATGGTCTTGATTTCATTACCTTTTACTTGTAAACAAGCAGGTCCTGGTTGCTCTTCTGTGGCATATGGTGCTTCTGAGGAAATAGGGCCATTTAGAATCAACAAGACTGCCTCAGGATTGTACCTTAACAAGTTCTCATGGAACTCTGTGGCCAACCTCTTGTTCCTGGAAACTCCTGCTGGTGTTGGCTTCTCTTACAGCAATCGGTCCTCTGATTTGCTTGATACTGGCGATATTCGCACTGGTAGAGTCATAGTTTGATAAATTATCGCTAAGTTTGTTAGTTGTTGAAGAAAGAAAATGCGCATATAGGTTATTTTGTCGGCCATAATTTGAAAGACCAGGCAGCGCCACTACATTATAATAATGATACCGCAGGTCCTAGTGTTTATCAATGGTAGCATCGATACTTGTCAGGATATGTCCCAATCTATAATTGCATATTGCTGGATATAGTGGACCTTTGGTCCACATTTAGTGCATTTGTTAAACGGCAGGGGAAGTTTGATATAGGATTTTTAACCATTTCAGGGACTACTATGTCTTTGGATTGTCTGTAATTTGTAGTGTTCGCGTCAATATCTGAACGTAATTACTCTGGTAGTGCATGATTGAAACCTGTTGCAAGCCATTTTTGCTAACCATTCGACACTCTGCACTTAAGGAATATCTGGAGGAAATCTTATTAGCCATTGAGAAGTATGTTTTCAATTGTATTTTACTGTGATTTTTTCATCATGATTCAGCCAAGGACTCGTTGGAATTTCTGGTTGGATGGATGAATCGATTCCCACGATACAAGCACCGAGAAGTATATCTTACTGGAGAGAGTTATGCAGGCCACTATGTTCCTCAGCTGGCTAGAGAAATTATGATGTACAACAAAAGGTCCAAGCATCCAATAAATCTTAAAGGATTCATGGTAACTTTTTATCCACATAGTGGAACTCCCTAATAGCTTCATTTGCATTGCTTTATTCTCACTTGGGTGTTCTACACAATCACAACTAGACAGATCATGGACTGATCAAATTTTGTTTTTCGTAAAGGGTTTTATTCATCAGACATTATGACATGCAATGCCTGAATGTGTAGGGATTTCAATTCTATAAAAGAAAAGCTAATGACTAAGTATACTTTCTTTCCCTGTGCATTGCATTCCTGCAATCAATAAATCGATATGAAATGGTATCCAGGTTGGGAATGCAGTTACGGACAACTATTATGATAACCTTGGAACAGTGACGTACTGGTGGAGCCATGCGATGATCTCTGATAGAACATATCGGCAGCTCATCAACACGTGCGATTTTCGAAGGCAGAAGGAATCAGTCGAATGTGAATCATTGTATAGTTATGCCATGGATCAAGAATTTGGAAACATTGATCAGTACAACATTTATGCACCCCCTTGTAACAACTCTGATGGTAGCACCTCTACTCATCAGAGTATTCGATTGCCTCACCATCCCTACAAGGTATGTGTAATTCGAGTTCCTATACCCAAAGTAATACTAGCAATAGTAATAGGACTAACAATTCTGAGTAAGTTTTGTCAAAATCCATATGCTATATCCTTAGGATTGATACCTTCTATTTTTCTGTAACTATCAGGTTGTCAGGCCATTGTCTGGCTATGATCCCTGTACTGAAAAATATGCTGAGATTTATTACAATAGACCAGATGTGCAGAAAGCACTCCATGCCAATGTGACCAAAACTCCTTACAAGTGGACAGCTTGCAGGTGAATTACCAGAACACTAGGCATGTATACAGTCAGTGTGCACAAAACAATCGAAGGGAGTTCATACATTTTCCTGATGAACTAAATTGATGTTTTTGTTTATACAGTGAAGTACTAAATCGTAACTGGAACGACACGGATGTTTCGGTTCTCCCAATTTACCGAGAAATGCTTGCTAGTGGATTGAGGATTTGGGTATTCAGGTGAGCTATTTTCCTTGGCTACTATAATGATCCTACAACATTATTTTTCAAATGTAATGTTTAACTGAGAATAACCTTCTCTTTTCCATTGAACTATTGCAGTGGCGACGTCGACTCAGTTGTGCCAGTTACAGCTACTAGATACTCCCTTGCTCAACTTAAATTAGCGACAAAAATTCCATGGCATCCTTGGTATGTTAAGAAGCAGGTCAGCATTCTATCCATCTTCTTTGTTTATATTGGTATGGAATTGATAGAATGTTCTAATAATAGGCTTATATTGCCCAATAGGGAAACCTACCAGAATTAGTCCTTATTGAATGTGTTCAACAATTTGAGCATAGAACAGAAAGTCAGAGCAATCCAGCTTACCAAACCTTGTCACCACTTGATTATTGTTTTCTTCTGTTCTTGATTCGCCCACTTTAGCATAGTTATCGATGCCTAACATAGGATTCTGATTAAGGCTTCATCACGATAGATACAAACAAACAATGTCCTCCTTTTTAGCTGCTGAGCTTTAATCAATACTTAGTTCATATCATGGTCAAGATATTAACGACCTGATTTTCAAACTAATTAAAGCTGTTATAATGAGTGATAAATTATTGGATGTGGTTTTGTGAAGGTGGGAGGGTGGACAGAGGTATATGAAGGGCTGACATTTGCAACAGTGAGAGGGGCTGGTCATGAAGTGCCACTTTTCAAGCCAAGAGCAGCCCTTCAGCTATTCAAATCATTTTTGAAAGGGCAGCCCCTTCCCAAGTCTTGAAAAGAAAAACCCTCCTATATTTTAGTGAAACATGCTGTTGTTATTGGTGGAATGTAGACAAAAGGATGTCTCGTTTTTAGTTGACCATTGAAACAAAATTAGTAGGAAGAAAGAGTTTGGTTGTGTAATTGCAGCAAATGGAATGGTTTGTAATTGTGCATTAATCAGTTTGAATCATGTTTTCAACAAAGATTATTTGGTGGGAATAATTGGAAAGGAAACTATTATTCTATGAACATTGACTGACTGCTCAGCATTTACTTGATTGAATTGTTATCTTTCGTCCTCGTATCATGTCTACCTTTTACATTTGCAGTCCATGTACTCTCATGACTTCACATTTGTTATTTTGTTAATGGTATAAGGTGTTTCAAGGTAAGAAAAAAAAGAGTGGTATAACCAGTGACTCTACTTTCTGAGCAACAACAAAATTGTAAACAAAGAGAGATAGAGATTAATGTCAATTGGTGGTGATGATGTCCTACAAACTATAAGTAATAAGTTATTTATTTTTTAGGTAGTGGTTAATCAAGTTATTCAAGTAAATAGTTTTTTTTCTTTTGAGCTCAGGAAACATCAAATTGATGCAACCATATTATTTGATAGTTTTACTCACATTTGCCTAGTATTTTGCCTATGTTGTATATATAAAATGTCTTGATATTCTTTATTTCATATTTTGAAGGCACTTTTGAATGTAAGATTCAAAAATAAGTAAATTGAAGATAATTCAGACTATGTTACAGCCCGTGTCAAACATTGACGGATTTGATCTCCAATCGATGTTTTGTGCAGAGCTTGAGCTTTAGAGATCAAAATAAAGTGATTCTAGTGGTATTAGAAAGCTAACATCCATACATTTCTATACATATATGGCAAGGGGAAAAAGAGAGCATGGAAATCACAGCCTTCAAAGACATATCTCGCATTTTATTAGTGTAGACTTTTGATCATTCCGACTTGAATATTTTGAGTTAGAGAAGTCCATTTGATGTAAACTTAATTTTGTTGAATGCCTGACTCGAAGATATATCATCCTACTAAGTTTCAGTAGAAAAGGAGCTCATATGAGAGATATATGAGTTTTCTAAGATGACTCATAAATTCTACCGGCATACAAGTTTTGTGAAAAAAACAAGTCCAATTTACTTTCCAAGCATCCAAACCGACATCCAAGTCTTTATTTGGGTAATTTAACTTCTTTAAGTCCAAAGTAAAAGCTTGAAGATTTTATGCAAGACTATTTCTTTTTTTTTAGGAAAGTAGTTATTGCACTACTTAAATGTAAATTGTCTACTTAGAAAATGACTATCTTGTAGGAAACTAAGGATTAGAGTTTCCTATCAAATAAAAAGAAAGAGAGAAAGGAAGGGAGGGGCAGCCAGAAAGAGAAGAAAAACTCCACACTTTCCTCCTATACCTAAAATCATGTATTAATCTTTTCTTTTCATTAGTTTTTCGATAGACATGTGATTAGTACTTAAAAATGCATTTTTATCAAGGTTTTAAATCATTATTTTGCACTTGAAGTATCAATAACTCCTTAACTAGAGCATGTTTTATAATAACAAGTCTGATAATATAAGATAACTTTAATTTATGGTAAATGCTCATTTTAAATGCAGGAATATCTCACAATTCAAATGATTGATTGATGTGATTAACTATTGAAAGTGAAAGGATAAAAAAAAAGGCTAAGCTTAGAAAAGAGATGTTAATTCAATTCAAATTAGAACACTGTTCAGTCATTGGGTCATATCTGGAGCTGTAGATCTTGGATTTCAGTTTGGTTTATATGGCTAGAAAGCTAAGAAATAGGCCTACAATTTTCATGAAGAATGGAAGACCCAAATCTACCGTTTGCAAATTCAAAGCTAGGCCACAAAAAAGAAGTCAGAATCTGTCCTACAATCAAGCCCAAACACTGCTTAGAATTTTACCCATAGCTGAAGTTATAGAAAGCAAAATGACGTCAAATTTGTTGAGTGGAAAGATAAGACTTTTTTTCAACAACTTTCATGCGGACCACCTGCTGAAGTTCTGATGTTAGCAATGACATTTCATCCAGACAAGAGCTTGAGGGCTATCCACCACGTCCACAAGAAGCACTACTCAGTCTTTTAGCCATATCTCGATCTGTAGTGATCTAAATGCTCTGAAGTTTTTAAGGGTGAAAAGAGGAGATAATTTCTAACAACTTTTATGAAGAACACTTTGCCAAATTCTGATTGCATCAATGTCATTTCATCCATCCAAAATGCTTGAGTACTACTGTCCACCAAGTCCACTAAATCAATAGTTGACCACTACATCAATAATCAATTACCAAATGAATAATTCTGAATTTTAGCCTATAAAAGGAGGCATTTTCCATTCATTTAGGCATCTTAATTTTTAGATCAAGATCATTTTCTTGCTTGCTCTCTCTTTGTAATGTTCAAGTTTTATTTCATATTATATTTTCATTAATCTCTTGTTTATACTTTTCATTTCCTTTACTACTCTTAGTTAACTTATATCATAATTATGTTCTTATCTTGTTTATTTATGTTCTTCTTCTTCATTATGTCTAGCTAAATTAATTATGTCAAGGTAAAAAGGTTTCATTAATGGTGTTAGAATATGTATAATATAAACTCAACATGGATTTCAATGTTTATATCCAAGAAAGTTTATACTATACTTATTTCTAATACCATTAGTGGATCTTCTAACCTTGACATCTGTTTTTATTATTGTTTAATCCTCACATTAATCTCACATCTCAAATATCTCTTTAACTATTTATTACATTATATATATATATATATATATATAGTTGACCTCCCTGTGGATTGACCCTGGTCTTGTCAGGTTATTTATTACTTTGACACTCCTACACTTGGGATAAAACATCAACTCTTTAATCGTGTCAACATATAAGGCTAAATTCTTTTTCTTTGTTACGAGGACACAGAAACCTTCAGATTTCAAGAACTATGAGATCTATTTTACCTTTTCTTTTTAGTTTATACGATGAGTATGCTTATTTTCTCATGTCTATTTTCAATGATTGTTTAGTTTGATTGTTAGCGCGGACTCTAAGTTATTATTCTAACCAATCTATTATTAAGTTTGCTATCAAAACCAAAGTTGTGATATTTAAACTTGTGAAGCAACTAAGTTTAATAATTGTGATGGATCTATGTTATTAATATTACAGAAAACATTCGATCAAATCAAACATAGACTGTAGACAGTTATGTTATCTAGATTTATCAACTTATTTAGTTTTTAAGGCTACTATTGAATTAAATTACTAGTGCGGGCACTGTGGTTGTTCAATGGTTAGGGTTAGTTACACTGCAGATCGGTTAACTAACTAATATAAAAAAAATAGAATATAAATTGACGTATCGTTTCAATGATCATATTTAATTTTCATATGTGGATGTTTACTTGAGACCAAGGTTTTCTCTCTTAATAAGTTTTGGATTTATTTAATTTAGCTTGATTTTTTTATTATGTTTATCATAGTATAACCTAGATAACCTCAAAACCCCTTCAATTTCATATCATCTAGCATAAAAAGCTGAACTAGACCTTTCTCGTGAGATCGACCCCTTGCTCTATATTATCTTGTTTATTTAAGTTAGAGTAATTAATTTGTATGACCACAACATCATAACACAAATTAATAGCAAAGCCCTAAGTACTTATAAAAATAGTTCTAGTCGGGGGATTTAAAGACACTCCGATGATAAAGTTAGTAACTTTATGGGAAAAACAATAAATAATTTAAAAGAGCCTTAAATTCCAAGAATAAGTTATGTTTGTTTTTATATTCTAAGATGATTAATACTCTAAAATATATATAAGCTCTTAAAAAATAAAAATAAAAAGGTTTGGAACCTTTTACTTGGAAGGTTTAGGGGTGTTTATACTCCCTAACCTTGTCGTTTTCAAAGAAGGGAATGACTGAAATGTCCCTTGCTTTCAGCGACATTAATGAGTGACAACTATCACTTACATGTGATTAATGAGATAATAAGTATGGTAGGTCTCTTAAAAGACCTTTTGTACATTTATAAGTGTAGATAAATCATTACCTCATTCATGAATGATTTATATAATCATTTTAGAAGCAAGATTCCTTAATCTTGAATACTCAAAACATAAGATATAACCTGACCTAAGTTAAAAGGCATGTGCATCATGTTACCTTAGGTTTAGCTGATGACGGAACCTAAGCATGTTGGGTCTGGAATCTCACCAGACTCATGTTTCCTTGGGTTCAGCTAACAGCTGAACCTAAGCATGTTGGGTCCAGTATCTCGCCAGACCTATTTTTTTGAGTTTAGCTAACAGTTAAACCCAAATAAATTGAGTTCATGTTTTGTTGGGTTCAGCTAATCGCCAAACCCATTTGTTTTAGGTCTGGCATATCATCAGGCCTGCCTTGTTATAGACTCTCTTAAGTCTTAAAAAGATATGCTAAAATAATTACCTTATCAATTGAGAAGATTGCTTAGTGATGGTGTTTGTGGAAAATAGATAATACAAGATGAGCAATAGTAAAAATATAAAAGAATTTCCTTAGGTTCAGCCGATGTTGGGTCTGGCATCTCGTCGAGAAAATTATTAAATATTTATTGAAATTATATTTTAATAAATATAAAATATAATTTAAAAACAAAAAGTGGCTCATGCGTACAACACACTCGCTAGCATTTTGAGTGCCTTTTTCATCTTTGGACAACACATGAGGCATCATAAGACGACAAAATGCTTCCTTAAATGGTGATGTTGAAAGCTTTTTGACATGCTCTTCCTGATGTGAGGCACATGTACACAATGACACAATAGTTGGGTTCCGGTGAACTTTTTTTCTTCCCCTTCTTTTTTTTCTTTATTCTCCTCAAGTTTTGCATTGGCATGCCAAAATATAAAGGTGTCCTATCATTTGTTTTTTATATCTAATTTGGTTCTTATTTTTATGATTGCTATTTGTTTTGTTTTGTTTTGTTTTGTATATATATATATATATATATATATATATATATATATATATATATATATATATATATATTAATTATGTCTTCAATTTGCTTGCTCATCATTTAGTTTCATTTAATTTTTATATCAAATTTGATCCTCATTCTTTTGGTTTTTGTTTTTTTTCATCATTCTCTTAATTGAATTTTGTTTTCAATTCCATTACTCAACATTTGATTTTAATTTATTTTTATGTCAAATTTGGTCACCATTGTTTTTATTGCTATTTGTTTTATTTTAGATCCTTTTTTATTGTACTCTTCTTTTTTTCAATTTCATTCCTTAATATTTTGTTTATTTAGAATTTGCTTCATTATTTTTTAGGGTTTCCTTTTATGTAGTTAGTCCCGAGCTTATCGTTAGGGTCATGGGTTTTAAAGGTTGACACTAGTTGACTTTGGTTTTTTTAGGTTTCTTTTTTTTAACTTTCATTTCATCCTTCAGTATTTTGTTTATTGAAAATTGATCTTCATGCTTTTTTTTTTTTCACTTTTCTTCCAATATGATTATCTTAATCTTATGTCCATGATTATGGGGTTAGTGAGTTAACCTAATATTGATTTGGGTTTTTTTTTCAAATATTTTTTAAAATATTTTATTTTTAGTTTCACCCTTCAACATTAGGTTGTTTGATAATTGAGTTTCATAATTTTATTCTATTTGCTTTCAATGGTGTTACCTTGATATCATAATCATATTGTAGATTTTGCATGTTAACTTAAGTGGGCTCGGGTCGATTTTGTTTTAACATTTTTTGAATTATATTTTTTTTGTTCAATTTTGTTCTATAACAATTTAATTGCTAGAAATTGAGTTTCAAAATTTTTCTATATTGCTTTCTATGGGGTTATCACTTTCTTATTTATTTTTTTTCTTCTTTAACAAATAAGATCCTTCAACATTAGATTTTTTTTTAAATTAGTTTATTTTTTCAATTTCACCCTTCATCATTTGATTAATTGAAAATTAGTCTTCATGATTTTTTTTCTTCTTTCCTTTCTATTGGGTTATCTCAATCTTATATCCATGGTCGTTGCGTTAACGAGTTAATCCGGTTTGACTTTAGTTTTTTTTTAGTTTTTTTATAATTAATTATTTTTTTAGTTTCTCCCTTCAACATTGAGTTGTTTTATAATTGAACTTCATAGATTTATTTAGTTTACTTTTGATAGAGTTACCCATAAATCATGACTTGGTCGTATATTTGATATGCTAACCCAGATAAGCTCGAGTCAAGGTTTTTTTATTTTTTTTCATTGTCGATTTTTTATCGATTTATTTATTATTATTAAATTTTTATATTGATACATTAAATTATTAGAGCTTATAAAACCTAATTGAATCAACTATAAAAGTGTTGAATTTGTTTTTTTAGAAACATTTGCCTCACACTAACATAATTTGTTTTTTACATTGAAATTGTTTTTGGCTGGCCCCCGGCCTAGCTTTCCTGACGTGCTTGCTGGTGAGCTTTGGATAAGATTAGGCTTCTTGATAGCTGGGGTTGATGGCCTTTTTTAGGGGAGAGTGATTGCAGGTGGGTTAAAGGCAGCTTGGCGTGACATTGCTTCCCATTCTTTATTTTTACACTTGCATTGGCATCATATGGTTGGTTTAGTTGTGGCTAGGGGTGAGTAAAAAAACTGATAAACCGATTAAACTGAAAAAACAAAAAAAAATAACCGAAAAAGCCGAATAAAAAAAAAACCAAATTAACCGATTAAAAATCACAAAAAAGTTCCGGTTCGGTTTCGGTTTTCAAAGTTTGAAATCGATTGAACTGAAATAGTTCAACCAGGCCAGCACTTAAAAAAAAAAAAAGCAAGTATAAATAGAATGTTTCCTAACCCTAAACCTAAAGTAACATTTAGCCCCCCCTCACAAAAAAGTTTGCTATCTGAATCTCCCCCCTCCCTTTGCTTTCTGCATCTCCACTTGCATCTCTCCTCCCTAATTTTTCTTCATGCTAAGCTCCACAATTGTTACTTGTTAGTTGTTAAGCTCCTGCTCCATACTCCTTTGCTTAAGCTCCATGCTCCTTCAGCCGCCCTCTCTCCCTACTATCTGTCTCTCATCTCTCGAAGTCAAATCTGTCTTCTTCTCTTCCATGCTCTCCATCTCTGTCTCTCATCTCTCATATTTACATGTTCTTGGCCCAAACGTTGTGGCTTTGTGTTGCTTGACAGTTTTAGTAGGTTCATCTGTTGGTCAAGACCTGCTTACACTTCTGTTTAATTCTTTCCCTACAATGATGTTTGGTAATTGCTTTTGAAAATACTTTTGGTTGAATCCAGTAATCATGCACTCGATCAGATCTTTGATGACCTCAATAGGATGAGATTTGGGTGCATGCATGATGTTGAGAATTGCTTTCTATTTGTTTGCATGGTATGCCTTGTAACATTCCTTGGAGAAGGAGTGGATTGAATATGAAATTAGCTCGAACATCATAATTTTAGTTTGAACCGGTTTGGAAGGAGAAAAAACCGAACCGAATTGAAATTAATCGGTTCGAACCAATTTTTGATTCGGTTCAAAAACTTAAAAAAAAATTTGATTTAGTTGTTTTTTTATCTAAAATCAGACCGGACTAAACCAAAAATACTCAGCTCTAGTTGTGGCTGACTTCTTTGTGGGCTGAATCTGAAGGCTGTTTTCTTTGGGTGGGTTTCTTCCATGTTTGGGTAGGCTTGCTTATTCGGCTTGGGTAGGCTTGGTCAGCTTTCTTATGCGGCTTGGATGGGTTTGATCAACCCTGTTTTTTCTTTGTTAACAGTTTCAATGTCTTTGTTTGGCTTCAGTTTGGCACCTTTTTCGTTCAATTCCTGGGTTTAGGTGCTTCATCTTCAGCCTCTTTCTATGTCAGGCATCAGTGGCTTACGTCCCTACGCGGCTCATCAATTATACTCCTCAGTTCATAGGGCGTGGGCTTTGGCTTCTCGGATATCTAGAAAACATAGTTTTTCGTATGCTAGTTGGGCGCTGTGAATGGACGTACGTGCACTTTACTTAAAAGCTGCTTGTTTTTGTTTTATTAGGGTTTTTTCAAAAAAACAAATTGAATTTTTTTTATTTTTCTAAATTAATTTTTTAATATTTTTAGATTATTTTAATCACGTAAAAAATATATTTTTAAATAATTATTATCACACACCCGTCACCTTCCTAAACTATCCTCAGTTCGTTTGGCAGAGGCTGCCACAGTTTTTTGTCACTATAACAGCTCTACTTGCTGCTACATCTTTTTCAGTCATATTAATCAATGACCTTATTCCTTGTTTGTGGGAGGTTTGGGTTCTCTTTTCATCCAAGGAAAGGCCAGTGCAATTTTAACTTTTATCATCTACTGTTCTGGTAAGACCTACAAAATTACTTTTGATGGGGTTATAAATGAATTAAAAAATTAAATATCCATATCGTATTATATATAATACACATTCTAATTCATCAAAAATACAAAGAATCATTCATTTGAAGTTGAACTTTGATTTTTTCAACAGATTTTAAGATTTGACTTTAATTTTATTTTAATTAGTTGAATTATTATTTATATATCTTTTAGTTTACTTTAAGACTTACTATATTTAAGGGTTTATTTGGATTAAATTTTATTTTAATTATTTTAAATTTTTAATATTTTAAGATTTATTTATCAAGTTTTGATTCATTAGAGTTAACTTTCTATTATATAAACTAATTATTTACTTTAGTTTTTAATTTATGAATTTTTCTCTAAAATATAAATGTATTGTGTGCTTTGTTTCTCATTTCGAGGCTTGCTTTTAATCTATATATATACATATATATCTATATATATACACATATATCTATACACATATATAGACACACACAGAGAGAATTATATTTATATTGGAAAAAAAAAGAGCCTCCAGATCTTTTGTCAGTAGTTAAATTTGACCAAAATCTAATTCCAATCAATGCTTGTCTCGTCTCGGGTCCATCTAATGAAAGAAAAAGCGATTAAAGACATAAAAGAAAGTCACCTTTCATGGGGATGGCAGAGGTGCACACGTCTTCTTTGCAGGAGCAGGGGAGCCGCCGTCATCTTCTGCTGCAGCAGGTGCGGTGTCTTTTCAACTCTGAACTCACCTACTCACATTGAAGTAGTAAAAGCTCAGTATAACAAAAAGATGTTGGGTTTTCATCTCTTTTTATTTTTTATTTATCATAAGAAATTAATATATCATTGAGCAAGAATAATACCATCTTTTTTTAATTAAAAAAATGTTAGAATTTACTTTGTAGTCAAGAGGGAATGTGTAAATTAAATGAATGACTGTTTCCTCATTATTTATTAGATATGTTTAAATTATAGAAACTATAAAAAGCAACATTTTAGTAATTCACTGACAAGTAAAAATTATAATAACCTCTTTAAATATTAAAATCACCCAAATCATTCAAAGGTTAAGATTCTGATAGAAAAAACCCTCCATATTTAAAAAATTATATTTTACAAAAAAACCCTTATTTTGTATAAAAAATGCCTTAATATTTTTAAGAATATGTGTGGGAACGCGGTGCAAACTAGGTTCCTAAAAAATTTAATTTTTTTTTAAATTTAATATAGTTTGTATGTTTTGGATTGTTTTAATGTGCTGATGTCAAAAATAATTTTTTAAAAATAAAAAAATCATTGGCATGCATTTCGGCACAAAAAGTTATTTGAAAAGCAACCGTTACCACAGTATCAAGTACCCTCTTAGAACCATCCCCTTTACCAGACTGTAAATTAAAAAAAGTTTCCATGAAACTTTTGTTTTTAAAACAAACCACGAGAAATAATTGTTTGATAACAAATAAAACAGTATTTATTATTCATAAACCCCATTATTATTTGCGTTTAAAATGTGGTGTTATTGAAAGTAGCTCCAAGCTGCTTCTTCTATTGTGGAGAGTGAATCACTCTTCACTGTTCACGTAAATGAACAGTGGAGAGTGACTCCACTGTTCACGTAAATAGTGGAGAATGTGTCTACTGTTCCAGTCGGACCGGCTCTGGTCCAAAGCTAAATGCATTGAACCGAGTTCGACTCAGTGAAATAAAAAATTATTTTATTTTATTATTTTTATTTGTGTTTTATTCGAAAAATTAATGTTTAACATTATTTAATGACACTATATAAATTAGACAGAGATCGCTTGATGACGTAGCATTTGCAGAATTTGATCGCAATCCCAATTTTGTTCCTGATGATATTTTACCTGATGTTGTTGCGCGTTTAAGAAACCAAGAAAATTGTAGTCCTTGTCAGATGTGTTTTATACGTGATGGAATTTTAGATAGTTTAATGGAACAATAAAAAATATTTCATATAAAATATTATTTATTTCATGATGTAATAACAGTAGTTAAATCTACAATATGTAAATTAAAAACCATCAATATATATATATATAACCTGAATTTGAAAAGCATTATTAACCAAACATATTAAATTACTTTTTGTTTAACCTCAATTTCAACCACAGTTTTAATCAAACATATATAAATACCAAACCAACTTTAATAAAAAATATTTTTTATAAAATATTTTTTTTCAAACAACAATTATAAAATTTACCACAATACAAAATACACTGAAATCATTCCAAGGTTAAGCTTAAATTTAAAAAAGTTCCTATGTATATGAAATCACATGAATCATTTAAGCTTAAATTTTGCATTGTCCTTATCATGAAAGAAAATAATAAAAATAATAGAGTATGAACATCTCCCTTTTAGTAAGGCTAGTTCCTATGATGCATTTTTGTATGAATACATGTACATGTGTATATTAATATACCTGGAAACAATTTTTTTAAAAAGGATGAACACAAGGATGACTACATATCAAATCTATTTTGAACACTTCAGACTTAATTTCCTTTTTTTTTTTTTTTTAACTCAAACCTTAGCTCTAGATTCAAAAGCATTAAGTTTTTGCTAGTTCATTAACTCTTGCTCGCTACAAGTTGGATTGATTTTTTTATACATAAAAATATCCAAATATTGCTAACATGTTTTCTAATAAAAAAGGATAATTATAAACTCAAAATATGATACATATTGAATGATATTTTTTAAAACATTGATACAATGATATATTAGATTAACTTAAGTTAACTTGTCAAATCTACATTCCGGATCATGAAACCTTGATAATCTTATAGAAAACAAATCAAAATAAATCATGAAGGTGAATTCTTAATCAACTTAGTGATAAATGATGAAATTAAAAATAAAATAAAATTAAAAAAAGGACAAAAAACTCTAGTTAACAAAGTTGTCAAATCCACAATCCGAGTCATGCGATCGAGATAACCCCTAGAAAGAAAAAAAAACAATACTATCGGGCTCAATTTTCAACAAACCCAATGTTAAAGGATGAAATGGAAAAAAAAACAAAAAAAACAACCTAAAATCAACACGGGTTAACCTGTTAAACCTGTGATTTAGGTAATGAGACTATAATAACTTCAAAAAAAAATATATTTATCATTTCCTTGATAAAAAATCATCTTTCCTAACTAATTTTATAATATTGAAGTTATTTTTGTCCTTTCTTCTAATAATAAAAAAATATTTTCATTAAAAATCAATTTGTATTGAATAATAAAAATAAAATTTTAGTTACATATAAGTTTATATTTATTTAGTCATACTATTTTACTATAAGATGATTCATGAAAAAACCAAGTGGAGAAAGTTAAAACTAGTGTTATTTAGTATATCAAATACCAAACTATTTTTTTTTCTTGAATACAAATAGAATCTCTTCTCTTAGCATGTAAGGAAAAAAGAAAAAAGAAAAAAGAAAAAAGAAAAAAGAGGCTTACTCATTTCAAGTTTCATTTGCAATAAATACAGCGTGAAAGGAACGAAAAAACTTAATGGACAAAGACAAGGTACACAGTAATGCAGTAAAACTTTAAAATCTCAGAGAGTATCGAGGAAGAGTAGTCTAGTTTCCCTATATATAAAATTAGTTTCATGCTTTCAGCCATAAGAGACAACACGTTAGCTTTCTTTCCTGTAGGTGTTGGACACGTCTCAACTACACAGTGCAATCAGGCCAGGGCTAAGCCCGCCTCTCTCTCTCTCTCTGCTAGTCCCTCCCCTTTCCTTGTCTAGCTATTTCCATCGGAAGTTGGAAGAAATAACTTCTGTTTCCTTGAGCTTTCAAGCATGACCATGTCTCTTAAGCTTCTGTCTCTACCATTATTGGGAGGCAACATGACCAGAAAATGTGCGAGTTTAAAGGCTAGCAAGCATAAAGTTTTTGATGTTGACGGAGCTGGTGATGCCGAGTTTCCTTCATTTCTTCCAAAAGAGGTAGAGAAAATCAAAGACCCATTTGCCAGATCTTTGGCTAAAAGAATAGAGAGGTTACCTGTGCAGGTTAGTCATGATCATCATAATTTACTTATTCTACTCCACTCCCTCTTGTTTAATCTGTAGCCTATTTATGTTTATTATTAATGTTAATACGTTATTATCATTTCTATGATTAGCGTAGTAGCCAAGGGATTATCTGCTTTTTGTGACTAAATAAATGTAATATAATATAGTATCATGTGTTGCGTTTATTCCGTTGATATTAATTTCGCATTATCTTTCTTTTTCTCGTGAAGATTTTTGGTGGAAATTAAAGAACCGATGACTGAAAGCTACGCATGTACACATACTGTTTTCGATCTATAAAATCAAATCCTTATATTTTGTTTTCATCAATTTTTCCTTTCTTTGAGAATTTAATAACGTTACTAAAGCTGCCTGAAGTTCTTCCCACTGGAATATATATATATTTGTGTAAGGAAGTAGATTATTGACTGGAGCAGTGAAAAGAATCTGTTCTTGAGGAAATGCCTAGAGATCTCAAATAGCCATTGTTTCCCCCCCTTTCGTATCTGAAAAGGGGTCTGCTGGTTGTTTAAAGAGACACCCTCTTTGGAACTTGTTTGTCGGTCCCTTCCTGGGTTTGATTCACCATCCATGGCCTGCTCTAGTCGGTAAAAGAAAAAAAAATACTAATATTCGAGGATCTGAGAAATGTCTCACAGACTCAGTTTTACCTTCTGCAATCTTTTTATTAATATTTTTTATGTTTCAATTCTTATGTAAATATTCTCACTCGATATTTAATCATATATTATATTTCTTTTTTTTTTTTTTAAAAGAAAACTTTGTTCGACAGTAATATATTTCTATTGATGTTGACTAGTAATGAAACCCAGGACAACATAGCAACCACCTCATGGTCCACCATCGGGCATTCACCATTCGAATTTCTTAGTATTTTCTGTGTAAATTTATTACACACTTATCGGTACTACATATACATAAGAATCAGTTTTATTCGTACCATATTTCATTCCTAGGATTGACGACCTCCATGGATTTCATTTAACATATTTGTGGTGGTGACGATGCCGCTGCTTGAATCTTTAATGGCATTCCACAGTAACTACTATTCGTGCAGAGCCTTGCTTCCCATGTATTTAGGGCTTAGCTGAAAATGTCCAGAGGCTGAAAAATGTATTCGTGCAGAGCCTTGCTTCCCACATTACAATACATGTCTATGGCCGACACTTGATTTCGTGCCTAGGCAACATGGATCTGTTTTAATAGAGGCTGGAGATCTTTTTTGAGACACGAAGATGGAGAAAATGACTTGTTAGTTTTTCTAGAACAAGACGTCTGTCCCACAATGTTAACCCTCGGCATGCGTTATTCATATTTTTGGGATAGGTTTGTAAATTACAAAGAACTTAAAACTGTCGGGGGTTTCACTGTAGACACACAGTCATGATCAAATTATTGTGAAATGTATTAGCGTCACAGTTTCTTTTTATTTATGTTTTTTATTTTTTTTAAATTTTATACTCTCAAATTGCATTAATTTAAGATGGGACTCGGTAATTTGTTTTAATTGACTCGGTAACAAGTGTTTAGGGATTGAATTAAATGAAAAAAAAAAAAAAAGGCTGGCGTGAGGAGGGCCGTTTCACTTGGGAGGCGCGTGTAGCGGCCACCGACCTCCATAGATAGCTTTCCTTGGTATTGTTTGATTGTTCTCGGTGAGATCTTCTTTCCAAGATGGGACCCGTGCACACGTTGAAGCTTCAGTTCGACTCTAGTGGCCTAATCTCCTTTTCTTTTGTCCCCCCCCTCTCTCTCTCTCTCTCTCTCACTCTCATCACCTTATTTCTGTGCCTCTCTCAATAAAATTGCAAAGTGGGTTATCATTTAGATGTTAAATTTGGTTTTTTATTTTTTTTTATTTTCATTCTTTAATATTGTATTAGTTAGGAATTAGGCTTTGTATTTTATTTGCTTTCTTGGGATTTATCTTATTATTATGATTTAGATAGCATGTTTGACAGGTTGAGTCGAGTTGCGTTTTAATTTTTAAAATTAAATTTCCTTGGATCTAATTTTGATAATTGAATTCTTTCCTTGAGCTTCACTTCGGTTAGTTAATTGTGTTTTTTTCTTAGAAAATAGATTAAAAAAATAATTGTTAAAAAATTTGAGTTACTAGAATTTCGTGATTGGCTAAAAGAAAAAAAATCCGGATCAGATAAAAAGAAAATTATGTAATTACTAGAAATGAAAAATTTGAATGCTCACCCCTACCTATAATATTGTATTTGCAAGATTATTTTTTGGCATCCTCTCCTAAAATTCAATTCTTGATTGCCAACATGCATAATAAAATAATAAAATACATATCCCTAAAATAATATTAGCATATTGAAAGCACCAGACATTAAAAATATAGGTACACTAAAATTAAAATAATATAGTTGTACCACATATATATTTTTATTAAAAGAAATTCCCTCAAATAAATTTTCTCCATAGTTTTAAAACCTGGCCCGGCGGGTCGACCTGGGACCTGGCTGACCCGGGGTTGGAATTGGGCCGGCTTGAGGAAAAAATAGGGAAAGAAAAAACCCGGTGTGATCCGGCAGGTCGACCTGGTTAAAAACTAGGTTGCAACCTGTTGATTTTTTTTTTTTTACTAAAACGACGTCGTTTTGATAAAAAAAAAATTGACCTGGACGACTTGGTCAAAACACAGAACCCGGGCCTTGGACGGGGCCCGGTCTAAAAAATATGATTTTCTCAATATTAGTCTATCCTCAGCTTTTGAGTTAGATGTTGGTCAATAGAACATAGAGCTCTGAAGATAGTAAATGCTTTGAACAAGCAGGGGAATAAACAAGAAGAGTATAACATAAAACTTGGCTTGTTACCCATGAATGCTTGAAAAATGAACCAAGTGTCATCATGACAAGGAGAAGGTATGAATATGAAGATAATAGAGAAGGTAGCTAGCTTCCACCTTATTTCGAGCTTAGGCACCATGGGTTTAAATCAGTTTGTTGCCTCTAAGTATGCCATCATGAAAATGTTAAAAAGAACACTGGTTGTGTTATTAGTAAGTTGCTTACCTTTTTTTTTTTTTAATAAAAAAATTCCAAAATACACACAGAACTAGGCAGGGACAAAACCTCATGTGATTGAAAAAGTCAAAAAGCCTTGGGTTAGTTAAACCTTGTACTCGTCAAAATAGTTATCAAGACTTGAGTAATCATTTTGCATCACTTAACAATGTTTCTAACCCGTACAAAAATCCCATTTGCTTTAGGCCACGATTAATAAATATTGTGAATTTTGAGTAGCCCCTCTCATCCCAGGCTTATTGTTTGTCATAATTGCAGATTGGATATTCTAAAAGTTGTATCATGAGTAGTTGTGTTAAACCACTCATCAGACAAAGGAATAAGACCACCCCAGTGGTTCTTCTGCATTGCTTTGACAGGTTTGATTCTCATGCAAGTTATCATAGAATGATCACAACAATTATTTTAGTTTTTTCCTGCTGTTACCTGTGCGTGTGCAACTGTGTGTGTGTGTATCAACGCTAATGTTGGTTTACTATGTTGCATGACATATATAGTTCTTGTTTGGAATGGAGATGCACCCTTCCCTTACTCGAGGAGGCTGGTTTGGAAGCCTGGGCTATTGATGTTCTAGGGTGGGGCTTCTCTGATTTAGGTTAAGTCTAACCAACTCAACTCTCATGTGTAAACTGTATTGAATTCTACACTTTCCGTTTCTTAATTTCTCTCAACATTTTCTTTATTGTGATCATTGTTGATATATGTTATAGAAACTCGCCCACCATGTGACATGGCATCCAAGCGTCATCACCTTTATCAGGTTTGTTCTTGAATTCTTTGGTTCTCGAAACTTGGAAGAGCTGTTTCAGTCGCTTGGCTACATCATATTCTGTGCTGTAAATGCTTTCATTTTCCACTAATTCTCCTTTTCTTGTAAATATGAGTTGATTATTAATGTCTTTGCATGGCTTGAACAATGATGAGTCAATGTGTGTGTAGTTGAATTTAAGATCATGAGCTCAGAAACTATTTCATGTTTTTCTCATTTAAATACCAGCTTTGGAAGTCTCACATCAGACGGCCAATGATATTAGTTGGACCTAGCCTTGGCGCCTCTGTTGCAATTGATTTTATAGTCCATTATCCAGAAGCTGTAAGTTATCTTATCAATTACTTGCTACCCTTCAACTCCTCTACATTGCAATATGCAGTCTTATGTTCATGTCAATGTATCAAATGTGAATCTCTTTAATGATGATCATGCTCGCAACTCAAATCAAAATCTGAAATCAGTTGAAGTCCTTGGAAAAATATGATTGGAGAAGAATCCAACAAAATTTTGATTTGTGGAAAAATTCACTTGACAGGTTTATGTTGAAACAAGAGGTGTAGACAAGTTTTTCCTATCATTTGAGTTTTAGACCTGTATGATTGAGCCTGAACATTGAATTTAAAAGAAACAATTTCAGTTTTTCCCATTGCCCCAAGTTGAAGAGGTAAGATCATAGTGCTTTAACTTGTGAGGTGCATGATGGTGGTGTGGGGTTAGTAGAAGAAAAACATTACCAATCAGCAGCGGCAAACTAACCTGTCCAAGTCCAAGAATAAAATCGTCTGAAAATTTTAAGATGACTAATTGTAGGTCAAAATGTTCTTACAAGTCTATGGTTTTGCTCTTATTCTAGTTTCTGGTTAATTAGTATCTACTTCAGTCATGATTTTTTTGGTTTATATACATGATCTCCATATTTGATAGGTTGAGAAGCTGGTTTTGATCAACCCAAGTGTGTATGCTGAAGGCACGGGACATCTTGCAAAGTTACCAGAATCGGTAGCCTATGCTGGGGTACGTCTAAAGTTTTACCCTTCTGTAATATATTACTTTATAACATTCATTTTAACTGATCAAGTGTCTAACCTTTTGCTCTCTTTTTCTTTTTTTTCCTTCTTTTTTTTGGATCAGGTTTCTTTGTTAAAGAGCCTCCCATTACGTCTTTATGCAAATATGTTGGCCTTCAATAGCATTCCATTTCTTACAATCCTGGACTGGACTAATGTAAGTGTGCTCGTTCTTTTTCAGAAAAAAATCTGCCTCACTTTAATATTTTTTTCTTCCCTGATATTTTCTTTTGACGAGACTTGTTTTCTTTTCAAAACCAACGAGAATTAGAGTATATGCAGTTGAATGTTTTTAGTCCAAGTTGTAGGTCTTGCCTAGTTTTGTTTAAGGTGTAACTTAATGCCTATTTTCTTCTCTTGTCGTGATTTAGGTTGGCCGATTACATTGTTTGCTACCATGGTGGAAAGACGCAACTGTCAGTTTCATGTTAAGTGGGGGCTATAATGTTATTTCCCAGATAAAACAGGTACCATATTGATTTTCATGCTGAAATGATAAGAAAGGATAGCATCTATATCAATTTGTTGTATATATTTTAGTGAAGTTACTCTTAGTTGATGATGACGACTTAGTGAATCAATCCATGTACATAGTTCGCGATGAATCAACTTGCATGAAATACATCTTAGTATGCTACTGCAACTTCATGATATAGAAAGAAGAGAGAGAGAGAGAGATTATGTGTTGGTGCGAAATCTGGGAGTTAAAACATTTAAATTATTTTCTTGCTAAAGAAACATAAACTCAAGCTTCAACAAATGAATCACTTCATCGAATAGAATTGCTTATCTTCATTCCATTGAGAACTATCGAAGGTAACAATTTATATAATAAACTCCATCGATCGGTCATGCTTTAAACAGTGTGGAGGATAGAACTCAGCTGTGGTCAAAGCCTTAACTGAGACATGTATATATATATATATATATATATATATATATATATATATATATGAAGTTATTGGATGATGCATACTGTTAATACCACATTTCTGCATGTATTGTTGTTATTAAACAGGTAAAGCACAAAACCCTTATCATATGTGGTGAGAAAGATCAGATTGTGAGCTACAAGCTTGTAGTGGTAATATCCTAATCATATCTATTTTTCTCTTAGAAGTTGTCATCACTGTTCTATCTACTTCGAAACATAGCTGTCCTTGTTCGTAAGGCTTACTTTGCCCTGCGTCTTAATCTATTAAACTTACCAGCCCTTAATGCTAGTTCACTACTGTAAGTTTACCTACGTCAAGGCTATTAGGTAGGGTTTTCTTCCTAATGTCTTCACCGAATTTAATGCAGAAATTGCACTCTGAACTATCTAATGCAATTATTCGAGAAGTATATGACTCCGGCCATCTCCCTCATGTGGATAATCCCAAATGGGTTGCGAAATTGATTGCTAATTTTGCTGAAGATGACGCTGGTGTTGATGCCAAGAGCCCATTTTGCTTGGCTCAGGTGACGGCTTCACGCGGATAGAAAGGTTCATGGTTGTGTGGGGCATGTAATGATGAAATAGTTACCCTCAGAGTGGACTGTTTGTCCAGTAGAATTGCGTCCTTACATGTTGTCGAACTTTTTATGGACTTCTACTTTATCCAACGCAATATTTACTGTGTTTCAGTTTCGAGTCCACGTAAATATGTCAGGTTATTTTTTTCTTTTAAACATTAAACATGCTGCTGCAATATGCTCCATGGTTAATCAACGTATAAGTGGCCAGCAGTATGCTACGAACTGGTTTAATTTTTTTAAATATAAAAAAATACACTTATATGATAATTATTCTTTTAGAAGTGCTAGAAAGATTTGGGATCTGGTTCATTGATTTGAATTGAGTTTAATAAGTTTGAATAATTTAATAATATAATTTTAAAAAATTGCAAACAATAATTACTAATAAAAAATTAAATATGTCAATATTTTTTTAAAAATACACTCTAAATATTCTTAAATTAATATTTGAATGATTTTTTTTTAACAAAGCAAAATTTCAATGAGAATAAGATAATCTTAAAGAGAAAATAAATAAAAAAATAAATTTAATTATTAACAAATTAAACACTATCTAAAAAAAATTAATTTTAAAAAGGATAAAAAAAAAAACCTAACTTGAATCAATATGCTAAATTAATGGCTTGATCATGCACTAGAATAACATCGTACAAAAAAAATTGAATAAAACAATGGAGAAAGGTGCAACTAAGAAAAAAATTAACTAAAAAAACTTCAAAAAACATTAAAAAAATAAATAATAATTAAAAGAACGAGAACTTAAATTGATACAAATATAAACTAACATGATACATTTAATTTTGAAAGGGAAGGTGCAAAACCCGAGGTGATGAGAAAGAAGAAAAATAGTTTTTAAATTATATTGTAGACATGTTAGACTTTATGTAATATTTTTTGTGGCACAATTTTATTCAGATAATTTTATTTATATTTATCTTTTAAGTCATGATTTTTTTTCGGGTATGGATTTATCTTTTATTAATTTAAATAAATAAATTCAGTAAATATAATAAGATACATGTTTTCTTTTATATTATGTTATACAATCATACATTGTATATGAATGTCTAGGTGCCTTCCTACACCTCTTCATTCTTATGTTCTTTCATTATCATCAAGTTCATTTAAATTTCTTCAAGGTCATTTGAATTTATGACCTTTGAGCTTACAAGTATTTATGTAAATGCATATATAAATAGAAGCATTGTTGAAAGAATATGATATACACATATAGCTACAAATTCATATGAAATAAAAGTATTCTCTCTTCATCCCCCTAATCTCCATTGATCTTATACATTCTATTTACTCTTTAATAATTATATTGTTTCATTATTGTATGTTTCTTGAGATATAGTTTTATAATACATTATCAGCACAAATTGCTTCTCGCTTTCATCTTGAAGCAAACAATCATATTTGGTAAGAAGTAGAAGCATGGATTTCTCCTCACTTTTCGTCTTGAAGCAAATAATCATATTTGGTTTGTTATAAGAAGTAAGAGGTATGTTTTTCTATTGTTGTTGTATGTTTTACATTCTATTTTGAGATCAAGTATATATGATGGAAACCTGTGACAAAATCTTAAGATTATTCTCAGGTGTAACACCACATACCGATCTTCATTTTATATTTATATTTTTATAAATATTTTTATGTGTTTTAAAATCTATTTTTATATTCCATATATATATATATATATATATAACTAAATTTCTAACAATATTGATTTTTTTACGAAGTAACAATAATAAACCTTGCCAAACTTGAGTTTGTGGCACTTGATATTACAAGCAAGAATTATTTGTCATGGACCTTGATATCAAAATTCACATGGATGTCATGGGTCTTGGAGACACCATTAAAGATGATAATGAAGTATCTAGTCAAAACAAGGTGAAAACCATGATTTTCTTACGCCGTCATCTCTATAAGGAGTTCATGATTGAGTATCTCACCATCAAAGATCCCTTTATTCTTTGGCAAAATTTGAAAGAAAGATTTAACCATCAAAAGACAGTTATTCTCCCAAAAGCTCGTTATGATTGGATACGTTTATGATTACAGAATTTTAAATCAGTAAGTGAATATAATTCTGCAATGTTTAATATCAATTTTAAATTGAAACTATGTGAAGACAATATCATCAATAATGATATGTTAGAAAAAACTTTCTCTACTTTTCATACCTCGAATATGCTCCTGCAGTAGCAATATAGAGAATGAGGTTTTAAGAAATATTCTGAACTGGTTTCATGTCTCCTTATGGTTGAACAAAATAATGAGCTTTTAATTAAAAATCATGAATCATGGCTAACTGGTTCAACTCCATTTCCTGAAGTGAATGCTACGAGATATAATAATAATTATGGTCATGGTCGTAATAGAGATCGAGGACGTGGCTATAAGAGAAGATGGTTTAATTACCGCAACTATAATGGTTGTAATTCATCAAATTCTTACAAACCCTCATAGAATGAGGAGAAACAAGAAAGGGGAAAGAATATACATAGCGGAGATACCAAGAAGGTAGAAAATACCTATTATCGATGTGGAATGAAAGGACATTGGTCTCGTATCTGTCGTACGACCAAACATCTTATTGATTCATATCAGTCTTCATTAAAAAGAAAGGAGAAGAACATATAAATAATTTTTTCTCACCCACATCAAGGTAATGATGATATTTATCATTTGGATATGACACACCTTGATGTTGCAGATTTTTTTGAGCAAACTAATGAGAAAGTTAATATTTGTCTTAATGATAATAATTAGTTAATATAACAATGTGAGAATTAAAAATTATGTTTATCTTCTAAGTGTATTTCCTTTATGCTAGTATATTTCAATGTATTTTGTTTTCTTTCTTTCATGTTGACTTATTTAATGAAAAAGATTATGCTGTAATAATTATGTCTTATTATATATTTATTTCTTTTCATGAAGAAAATATGGATTCACGTCATGCTGTAAATAAGTCCAATATCAGTGGTGGAGATATATGCTTAGCAGATAGTGCAACGACATATACCATTCTCAGGCATAAGCACTATTTTTCAAATATGAGAATGATGAAAGTAAAAGTGAATATAATATAAGGTTCAACCGACTTGATTAAAGGCTCTGGAAGAGCTAATATAATGCTTTCTAATGGAACAATATTTATTATTGATAATGCTTTGTTCTCTACTAAATTAAGGAGAAATCTACTAAATTTTAAAGATATACAACTTAACGGCATCATATTAAGACTGCCAAGGACAATGATATAAAATATCTTTACATCGTATCAAATATCTCTACTGGAAAACAAATATTGAAAAAATTTCTCATTTTATCTTCAGGTTTGTACTATATAAGTATTAGTACAATCCAAGTCAATGCAATAATGTACTAGAAGTTTAATGAACCAAATAATTTTATTATTTGGCATGACCGGTTAGATCATCCTAGATCAATAATGAGGCGAAGAATTATCAAGAATTCACATGGTCATTCATTGAAAAACCAGAAGATTCTTTAATTCAAGGAATTCTCGTGTGCTACTTGTTCTCAAGGCAAATTGGTTATTAGACCATCATCAGTTAAAGGTGGGACTGAATCCCCAAGATTTCTGGAACGTTTTCAAGGTGATATTTTATGGGCCTATTCACCCACCATGTGGACCATTTATATACTTTATGGTTTTAGTAGATGCATCTACAAGATGGTCATATGTGTGTTTATTATCAACTCGCAACTTGTCGTTTGCGAGATTACTTGCTTAAATTATTAGATTACGAGCACAATTTTCAGATTATATAATCAAGACTATTCGTCTTGACAATGCTGGTGAATTCACATCCCAAGCATTTAATGATTATTGCATGTCACTTGGGATAAACATAGAACATCTTGTTGCCCATATTCATACTCAGAATGGTCTTGTTAAATCACTATTTAAACGCCTCTAGTTATTTGTAAGACCACTACTCATGAGAACAAAACTTCTTGTCTTTGCTTGGAGGCACGTTGTTTTATATGCAGCAACACTTATACGCATTAAGCTAACAACGTATCACAAATTCTCCCCATTACAACTGGTTTTCGGTCATGAGCCAAACATTTTCCATATAAGAATATTTGGTTGTGCGGTATATGTTCCAATTTATCCACCACAACATACAAAGATGGGTCCTCAACGAAGATTAGAAATATATATTGGGTTTGATTCCCTATCAATAATTAAATATCTTGAGCCCTTAACAAGTGATTCATTTATGGCACAATTTGCCGATTGTTATTTTGATTAGACTATGTTTCCAGCATTAGGGGGAGAAATTAAATAGATGGATAAAGATATTACATGGAATGGATAGTCATTATTGAATTTTGATCATCATATAAAAAATATGAACAAAAAGTTCAAAAGATACTTCTTTTGCAAGACATTGCAAATCAACTATCAAATGCATTCACTAACTCAAAAAGAGTAACCAAATCTCATATACCAGCTGTAAATGCGCCAATCCGGATTGAAGTCCCAATAGAACAATCCACTTACATTACAGCAAATGAGTCTACGGCACACTAGAAGCGTGGGAGACCAATTGGTTGAAAGACAAAAATCCTTAGAAAAGAAAAGAAGTAAATAATCAAATTGACATTATTGAAAAAGAAAATGAGGAGATGGACATAACTAATCACAAAACCCCAGAAAAGGTTCAGGTACTTGAAAACAGTAAAAATGAGGAGATCTCGATAAGTTATGTCTCTATAAAGAAAAGATGGAACCAAAATGAAATAATTATTGACAATATTTTTTCATATAATATATCATGTGATGAAAATGAGGATCTTGAGCCCAAATCTATCGAAAAATATCAACGCAGAAATGATTGGTCAAAATGAAAAGAAGCAATCTAGACAAAATTAAATTCACTTGCAAAACGTGAAGTTTTTGGATCTGTAGTCCAGACACCTAAAGGTGTAAAGCCAGTTGGATACAAATGGGTATTTGTGCGAAAACAAAATGAAGAAATGAAATCGTAAGATATAAAGCACGACTTATGGCACAAGAACTTTTACAAAGACTTGACATTGATTATGATGAAACATATTCTCCTATAGTAGATGTAATTATATTTCAGTATCTCATTAGCCCGACAACTCATGAAAGGCTAGATACGTGTTTGATGGATGTAGTCACAACCTATTTATATAGGTCAGCTGATAATGATGTTTATATAAAAATCTTTGAAAGATTTCAAATGCTCGAAGCATATAATTCAAATCCCTAAAAACTTTTTAGTTACAAGTGTGATAATCTACGTGAATCCCACATTGGTACTTCTATTTAAAAGAGATTGTGTGCTATGCAATTGGGGGAGGGTTGGAGTAAACATGCAGATGCCATTACCTTATTATAAAATTCATGATGAGATAGAACAACAAAGGTTCAATGTGTGCAATAACACAATTTTTAAATTGTTCAGTGAATGGTTCCACATTTCCAATAGCACCGAGTTCTAGATCTATGATTGAACGGTAAAGAATTTCCAAAAACTTAACTCATAGACTCTTGGATTGGGGTTCCATTTATTTAGCATAACAACCAAAAGCACATTAAAGGACAAACTCCTAAGGTGTAAACAGCATTGATTGCAAATAAGTGGATAAAAAGCCAAGCCATGAAAGCAACGTGTAACATGATAAGATGAGACTTGCATATGCTCTTGAGCTAAAAAGACTTACAGTTCTCGCAGACCCTTGATGTTTCCAAGTGACAAGGGGATCTCACCAGTGAATCGATTGTCTTCCAAATGCCTTTCCAAAATGAAAACAATGTCAGGTAAAGTCTTATTTATGTTATATTTAACCAAAAACTGCAACCAAGTATCCTATTTTAGGCGGAACAGGGAAAAATAAAATACCTAAGAAATCAATCTTCACAGGAACCAAACAGATAATAAAATAATAACCAAGAATGTGAAGGCATCAATTGGTAAATTTTATAGACAACACAACACCTAATAATATTACATATAATATTACAGATAAATTCTAAAAAGGAAAAGAAGAATAGGGAACATAAGGAACAGAACTGGATAAGAAATAGGGATTTAGAACATGTAACAATAGTAATTTATATAAACGACAGAGGTTTCAAACTAAGAAACAACCCATATAGGAAAAAAAATAATTCGTTATCCAGTGGTTTCAAACTAAACCAAAATTCATCACCCAACAAAATTGATTAAAAATAACAATAAGCTTAACTGTATGAATTAATTAAAAAGGAGAAAAAAATTAAAACTCACCGGTTTTGAGAGGCTCGGTCTGATGGAAACACCGAGTCACCGACTATGTTGATCCAGTGGAGACTGAGGAAGAAACGTGTAAAAAATAAGCTTAACTGTATTTAAAATAACAATAACCTTAACCGAATTAATTAATTAATTAATTAGAAAGGAGAAAAAAAAATAAAACTTACTGGTTTTGAGAGGTTGAGGAAACGTCGGTCTGATGGAAACAAGGACTATTTTGGTCCAGTTGAGACTGAGGAAACGTCGATTGTCGATTTGTGTTTATGTTTTCTACTTTTCTTAGTCTAAGGAGAGTGGACAGTGGAGAGGAGAGGCGAGAGTGGACGGGTTGTGGGTGCTCTGGTACAGGGGCGGCCTTAGCGGAGGCCGGAGAGGGTGGGGGGCGAGGGGGTGGGACGGCAGGTGGCTCTGAGTAGTGAGAGGAGAGATTGAAATGTTTAGGTTTAGGTTTTGCGCGCAGTGGAGAGTAAACTGGAGTCTGGAGAGAAGAGAGGGGTGCGGCGTGGCTCGATAACATTTTCTATTTATACTAGGGACCGAAATTTTTGAACCGGTCCGGTCCGGTCCGGTTAACCCGGTTTTTGCACTACAAAACCGAAAACCGAACCGAACCGGGGTTTTTTCAACATAATCTAATCGGTTTAATCGGTTTTATTTTTCAGTTTGGTTTTTTCGGTTAATTTTTTGTCGGTTTTATCGGTTTACTCGGTTTATCGATTTTTTTGAACACCCCTACTAAAAAGTTTACTCAATCAAGTTATAAAAATCCTTATATGGGTTAAAGCAATTAGGACGCATGTGGTATAATCATCTTAGTGAATATTTATTGAGAGAAGGGTATAATAATGATCCTATATGCCCATGTGTTTTTATAAAGAAGTCAGAATCGAATTTTGTTATTATTACTGTGTATGTTGATGATTTAAATATTATTGGAACTCATGAAGAGATACCAAAGATAATAAATCATTTAAAGAAAGAGTTCGAGATGAAATATTTAGGAAAAATAAATTTTTGTTTTGGCCTGCAAATTGAGTATTTAGCAGATGAAATTCTCATTCATCAGTCAACTTACACAGAGAAGGTCTTTAAAAGATTTTAATTGGACAAAGCACACCTATTGAGTACACCAATGGTTGTTTGGTCACTTGATGTGAAAAAGAACCTTTTTAGACCTCATAAGGATAATGGAGAATTACTTAGTCTTGAAGTACCATACTGCAGTGTAATTGGTGTGCCAATGTATCTTGCTAATAATACGCGACCTGATATAACATTCTTTGTGAACTTGCTAGCAAGATATAGTTCTTCTCCCACCCGGAGACATTAAAATGAATTTTCATTATTTATAAGGAAATACGAATATGAGCTCATTTTATTCAAATGATGCTAATCATGAATGAGTTGGGTATGCTGATGCAATATTTTTATCTGATCCACATAAAGGTCAATCTCAAACAGGTTATCTCTTTACATGTGGAGATCTATAAAGCAATATTTGTTGCCACTTCATCTAATGATGCTGAAATACTTGCAATCCATGAAGCTGTTCGTGTGTGTGTGTGTGGTTGAGATCAATGACTCAACATATTTTTGGAACATGTGGTTTATCCTCCAGTAGAGGAACTCCAATCATATTGTATGAAGACAATACTGCATACACAGCTTAATTAAAGGGGGGATACATCAAAGGAGATAGGACAATGCACATCTCACCAAAATTCTTCTTCACACATGACTTTGAAAAGTGTGATGACATTGATGTTCAACAAATTTGCTCGAAAGATAATCTAGTAGATTTGTTCACTAAACCATTACCAATCACAATGTTTGAAGGATTGTAGCGCAATATGGAATGAAACAACTTAAAGACTTGAGATGATATATTCATGAGGGGTAGTTAATATGCACCACACTCCTTTTTCCTTGGTTTAGGGTTTGTTCTATTGAGTTTTCCTAACAAGGTTTTTAATGAGGCAGTTTTCAATGTGTAAGGCTGTACAATAGACATCTAAGGGGGAATGTTATAAAATCATACATTGTATATGGATGTCTAGGTGCATTCCTACACTCCTTCATTATTATATTATTTATCACCATCAAGTTCATTTAAATTTCTCCAAGTTCATTTGAATCTTCATCTTCTTGTGATCTTATGCTCCTATAAATAGAAGTATTGTTGAGAGAATATTATATATACATATAACTACAAATTCATATGAAATAAAAGTGATTTCTCTTCATCCTCTAATCTTCATTGTTCTTATATATTTTATTTTCAAGCATTGTTTTATATTTTCAATCATTGTTTTATAATGTATTATTTAATATCTTGATCTTGTTTATTTAAGCTTTTTAATATATAGTTTGAATATTTTTTTTTTATCTAAAAAACACATTAAAACAATTTGTATAATCAATATTTTTTTTAAAAAAATTATAATCCATGGCGAAGTGCGGATTAACCGGAAAGTCTTCTCTGAAACCCTAGCCTTTCCATTCACTTCACTTGATCTCTCTCGTCTCTGCGCGCGCGTGATTGTAGAAGACATGGACATGGACGGTGATGTAGCGGAAAGGCGAGTTCAAGCACGATTTATAACAAAACTGAAGCCACCCTACAAAGTCCCAAATACTTCAATTGCTATCCCGGCTAATGTCACCCGTTATGGTCTCTCCACCATCGTCAATACCATTCTCAAAGCTGGTGCGTGATTTTAGCCTTATTTTCAATTAAAAAAATCAATTTCTGTATTGTTAATTTTGCTGTGATTCTGGGCAGGAGATGATGAATGGGATCGAACCGCAGCCTTTCGATTTTGTAATTGACGGAGGACTGGTTCGCTTGCCACTTGAACAGTTTGTGCTTGCCAAGGGCATTTCCGCTGTAATTTATGAAACTTTCGACTTTTTTTGTTTTTGTTTTTTGTTCTGATAGATTACAAGTAATTATTGTGTCGGAATTATTGGTAATCATTGGTTCTTACTGTAATTTGGGTAGAGAAAAATTCGAAATAAAAGCTAAAGGAAAGTAGACAATTAGAAGGAACCATTCAAACTTGTTTAAAAATATCATAATTCTACGGCCTACAAATTCAATGTAATGCTATTGTGGATGGTATAAGCTGCAAATTGTAGCCAATACAAATTAACAATACATTATTGGCTGGAGTTTTTACTTTTTTTACTTTTTTTTTTCTATATTCTTGATGAATATTTGTTTTCATAGTATGCTTTTTACTTGAGTTGATGGTTTGTTATGTATTTTTGAATGATTTTAATATAATAACATTAAAAATATAAAATATAAAAAGATATCATTTTGCCCAACACATTTTAAAAAAGTAAGTAAAATTTTCAGATAGAAATAAGTAGATTACAAAAACCTAACACATGTGGGAAAAGTAATATATATATATATCTTGATTTACCATGCATTGTAATAGTTAATTAATGATTTTAATCTTAACAAAAAATCACACAATATTATCTTGTAGTGGTAAAATAGTCTTTTCATTGGTCTATCTATCATTTTAGGTGCGTGTTTGGCGTTGCGGCTGCATTTACAGAAAAATATCGTTGTCATGTGTTTGGTTACGGTTTAAACACAATTTTCTGTTTGTGGGACCCATTACCATTTGCGTTTAAACCACAAGATAACAAAAAGCAACTTCAAGCTGTGTTTCGTGATGAGTTGCAAACTGTGTTATAAATAGAGGTTGCAAGAAGAAGAGCAAAAACAGAGCAGTGAATAGTGAACAGTGGAGAGCAGCTCCCTCTCACCACCGGCCTTTGTCGTTTCCATTGCCAGCCGCTGCTCTTCCTCTTCCTCTTCCCCTTCTTCTTCTCCTCCGTCTTTTGCATTCTCCACTGTTCACGTTGCATGTGAACAGTGGAGAGCAGCTCACCATTGGCCTTCTCCTTCCCTTCTTCTTCCCCTTCCCCTTCCCCTTCTTCTTCTACATTCTCCACTATTCACTTGAACAGTGGAGAGCGTCTCCATTGTTCATGCCGGACCGGGTCCGGCCCAAACCTAAATGCATTGGATCGAGTCCAACCCGGTAAAATAAAAAAATCCAAAAAAATTTCTCGGATATTGTGTTTTATTTGTGAAATTAGTATTTAACATTATTCAATAACACTACATAATTATATTGGAAGGAGATCGCATGATGACGTAACATTTGCAGAATTTGATCGCAATCTCAATTTTGTTCCTGATGATATTTTACCTGATGTGATGATATTTTACCTGATGTTGTTGTACGCTTAGGAAGCCATGGAAACTGTAGTCCTTGTCGGATGGATTTCGTATGTGATGGAATTACAAATAGTTTAATGGAACAATAAAAAATACTTTATATAAAGTATTGTTTATTTCATGATGTAATAACAGTAGTTAAATCTACAACATTTCAATTAAAAACCATCAATATTAATATATATCTTTTTTTAATTATTTTATAACCTCAATTTAAAAGCATTTTTAACCAAATACATTAAACTACTTTTTGTTCAACTTCAATTTCAACCATAGTTTTAACCAAACATGTATTTTTCCAAACCAACCTTTGCTAAAAGTACTTTTTTTAAAATAACTTTTTTCAAACCACAACCACAACCACAACAGCTACTACAATACCAAACACATTTGTCTTTCTAATAATTAACTCTGCCTAAAGCAGTTATCAAAAGATAATGTATGATCATTTTAAATGCAGTATACTGTTAAAGGCTGCTTCAGCCTAGAGGTATAAGTGCAAGATGTTTTACTGGAATTATGACTCATCTGGCTTGAATCTATCAGTGATGACATAAAATACATTTTGTCATGGTTTCTAGAATGATGTGTGTTTGATATTCTACCCTTTCCTTTTGTGTTTGCTGAGACATATTCCTTTATTTCCTATGTTTTTATCACCAAATCTACAATCTGCTAATTGATTAGCTTCACTACACCATTAAACAGTTTTACCGACAGACTAATTCTATTGGTGAAAGGAATGAACTCCGTCGGTGAAATAATTACCAACGGCCACACCGACGGAACACGTCCGTCGGTATAATAGTCGTCGGTAACTCCCATTTCTGTTGCTAATTCTGTCACAAATAAAAAAAACACTCATCGACGGAACACCGACGGTCTTATAGACGGATACGCGCGTGCCAAAAAAAAATTCCTGCGGGAACATTACCGACGGAATAAATCCGTCTGCAATTTCAACGGTAATTACTGACGGCCTATCCCTCGGTAATTATGGCATTGGTAGTAATTGTTTGCCAACCCTCTGTAAAATACCGACGGATAAAATCCGTCGGTAAATCCGTCTGTATGTATTCACCGACGGAATATATTCCGTCGGTAATTATGGCATGACTGGTAATTTTTGGCAACTCTCTGTGAAATACTGACGGATATAATCCGTCGGTATGTATTTAAAATATATATAAAAAATAATTTATTAATAGTAAAAAACCTTAATAAACAAATAAAATTGGATTAAACATTAAAAATATAAAAATAATGTTAAATAATATTCTTCCAAATATTCATTATATTCATTACAAATTTAATGTGTTTAAAAAACAAAATTAAACTAGAATAGCGGCGGAGCTGGAGGAGGAGGCTGGTTGTTCCCGGGACCATACGGCCAAAAAGGAGCTGCACAAGTATCGTCACCCATCTTTTATCTCATCTCCATGACTATTTGACGGAGCTCATCATAATTCGTTGAGAGTTGTTGATATTGTTGTTTCAACGCAATGAACTCCTCAGACTAGGTGTTCGATACTGATGGAGAGCTTCCAATGGTTGAGACACTACGAGCCGAACGCAAGTTTTCAGTTGTAGTGTTGGAGAGCCCGTAAACCCGATTTTTATCGGGTCCACCAGACAATCCCACCTCCATCCACAAATCTGGATCGAAATCTGGATGGGTCGATGGATTGTCCCCATATCTCCCTCAACCGGCTATTATAGGTCTCTTGAAAATTCCGTCGGTAAAAAAATCATCAAATGCAATTCAAGATGCAATTCAAGAAAATAATAACTTACAAAATAAAATGAATGAACGAACATACCACAAAGTGCTGAGCATGATTGTCCACAAACTGCTGCACCTCCTTTTGGCGGTCTTGACTCCGCACATGCATCTCAACAAACAGCTCCATTGGACTCGGCTCACGTCCAAGAGACACAGCCTGTAAGGAAAAAAATAGGTTGAAAGTTAAATATATTATAAGGATTGACAAATTAATTAACGATATATTTCATTAAAATTAATGTTACCATCCGCTTTGCATGTGCGCTGAATGGGACGGATCCGCCAGTGTGCGTGGTCACCGAACCATGAATTTGCCAGTTTTGGTTGTCGGCGTCGGACTGTCAGCGCCGTGAGAACCGCTCTGAGGTCACGTGCTCAATATATGCCATCCATATTTCCCCCGAGATGAATGGCGGTTTGAATTCCTGCCAAACCGCCACCTCATTCCATCCTTCAAGACCATTATCCCTTGCATGTCTTTTTGATTTTTTTTGGGTGTCATACCAAAAATCACGCAACCTACTTCCATAGTAACAAATTAGAATTTAAAACATAAAATTATAAAACAAAAATAAATATTATTTTCGATGTTACCTAGTTGTCGCGTGATTCTCCCATACCCTCCTCACAACATTGTTGTCCGCCCTATCCCACTCAAATTTGTTCTGTGTATATAAATAATTCATATAAAATAAAAATAGTACAAGATATAAAATTATAAAAATCATTTATTAAAAATAAGCTGGAAATTAAAAATTAACACCGACCTGAAATTGCTTAAACCATGCATCGATATTAGGTTTCCACTCAGGATGTCTGGAAACCTGGCTCCATTGAAACAATGGAATCTCCATCGACGATTTAAACGCCAATGTTATAGTTCTTGCAGCCTCAATGTTTGTGAACCTGAAATTAAATAAAAGTAGTAATATTAATTAGTTGTTCATAAATTATGTTATAATTATATATAAAAAAACTAAAACCTAAACAAACTTACATTGAGAGGTCATCCTTCCATTGTGCCTGGTACTTGCGGGTGAATTGACCCCGCTGTGAAGGCACACCGCTTCTGCGCTGTGAAACCGCGCTAGAAGAGGCAATATCACAAGTTGGCGTAGATTCCTCGTCGTGATCAGCACCTAAGGATACGTCCTCCTCGCTGTTAGAAGAACTAGTTGCAACCGTCTTCTGACGACGTGCTGTAGATTTTATTATACGCATCTACACAAATTTATACGAATAATTACATAATTAACTTTGATTATTTAAAAAAAAATAAATCGACAGAGTCTCCCCTATATATACTGGGGGGTCCCAAGTTATCGACAAAATCATATTATACTTCCAATTTTATTTCACATCTCGATCCAATCATCCTGAATCTCAACCCAACTCATCATCATCAACACAACATTTTATTCAATAACATCATATAATGATATTCAAGTAAAAGAATCAATTTCAACTATGAACATTCATTGTTAAATTGGTACTTAGAGTTACAAACATTAGATTAAAGTCATACATTTAAATTTATGGATTAATATTACATTTTAAGTTTTAGGAGACAAGAATCTTAATTTATAAATAATTACATGGTCAAAAGCAAAAGGTAACTAAATCAATATTATTCCTAACACGATCGACCCTAATGGACATCAAAATAGAAATTAACGTGTACACATAAATATAAAAATGTAATAACAAGCAATAACAATGACATGTAAACAATAATATCCTAAAATTAAGATAAACTAATTAAATTTAATTCTATATTTCAATTAACATTTAAAACATAAATTCAACAATAACAATTATAGCAATACAAACAATAATATCCTAAATTAAGATAAACTAATTAAATGTAATTCTATATATATAAATTAACATTTTTAACATAAATTCAACAATAACAATTATAACAATACAAACAATAATATCCTAAATTAAGATAAACTAATTAAATGTAATTCTATATATATAAATTAACATTTTTAACATAAATTCAACAATAACAATTATAGCAATACAAACAATAATATCATAAAATTAATAAATAAAATGAAAAAACTAAAAACACTATACAAAAAACATAAACACAAAACAAACAATGCACAAAACTAAAAAACACTATATCAATTCAAAATAAATTTGGGAAATACTTACCTTAATAGTGTGTTGAATTTAAGATTTTATCTACAAACAATACACAAAACAAAGAACACCAAAAAACAATAATCATAATTAAAATAAAAAAAATACAAAGATAAAGAAAAAAGAATACATACCTTTTAAAACTACCACCAAACCAATAAAATCCCGTAAATTTGCCAAATATTAATCAAGAGGAGAAGAGAAACGGAGAAAAGAGAAACGGAGCCAGAGAAAAAAATGAACCAAATAAAGGGGGTGGGGGGTTTTATATAGCAATTTTTTCGACGGTATTACCGACAGACATTAATTGGTGTCAGTGGCATTAAATTCCGTCGGCAATACCGTCGGAAATTAATTGAAATGCACACCAAAAAAGTTCAAAAATCCCGCCAGACTTTTTGATCCGTCAGAAAATCCGTCGGTATGTGTGTAGACGGACACGTGTCATACATGCGTGCGGTTCAGGATGTACGTAAATCCATCGGGATTTTACGTCGGTAAGGCCGTCGGTGAACCCGTCGGTGAAAGTGGCATAATCCCGTAAATGTTTTTCAACTCTCTGTGAAATACCGACGGGTTAAAGTCCGTCGGTGAGTCCATCGGTGAGAGTGGCACAATCCCATAAATTTTTTCCAACTCTCTGTGAAATACCGACGGGTTAAAGTCCGTCGGTGAGTCCATCGGTGAAAGTGGCACAATCCCGTAAATTTTTTCCAACTCTCTGTGAAATACCGACGGGTTATTTCTGTCGGTGAATTCGTCGGTGAAAGTGGCACAATCCCGTAATTTTTTTTCAACTCTCTGTGAAATACCGATGGCTTAATGTCCGTCGGTATACCCATCGATGAAACTGTAAATTTTTCTTAATTTTTTTTATGTAACCCTGTCACAAAATCTTGAATTGCAATCATACAGCACACACAACACAATAACAAGGGCTGACCATTAATGAAGAATAAATATTTCATGTTTCAAATTATTACATTATAAAATAAGGCTTTAAAACATGTTTAGTTAGTCGGAATTTTCATCTTTGTCCTCTATTGAATTGTTATCATCAGATTCATCGCACTCTTCAATTTCGTTATCATCTTCTTCAACAACATTCTTTTTTCCACTAGTAGAGCTCAGAACAACATTCAACTCCTCTGTGTCAACATTAACAAGACAATCATTGAAAACACGAAAATTTGAATTTTCTTCTAAGTCAATCGACGGAGCAACTCGGTATGGTTCAACCAACTCAGTAGCTTGAAAGACTTCATCTATCACACTTGTGTCTTCGTTCTCATCCTGAACAACCTTGACACGACCCTTGGGTTTTGTTTTTAAAACGAATAACCAATCAACTCTTGATCGGTCCTTTCTAAAGGAAGGGGTGTATGTGTAATAAACTTGTTGGCATTGCTTTGCGAAAACAAAGACGTCGTTTACGTTGCGGTGTCTAGCTTTTGAGTTGATTTCAACGAGACCATAGTGAGGATCTACTCTGATTCCTCTGTCAGTTGTTTCATACCAATAGCATTTGAATAAAAACACTCTATTTTGCTCGCCATGATATTGCAGTTCGATGACATCTTCCAATCTACCGTAGTAGTCAACTTCAAACTCACTAGAAGTGGATCCCTTAATATAAACACCGCTATTGTATGTCTTTCTTTCATACCCATATTCTTCAGTATGAAAGACATATCCATTGACAAAATACCCGTTATAGCACTTGACTTTTCTTTCAGGGCCTAAACATAGTAAAGACAGTGAAATAGCAGCACTACCTCCCATTTGATAAACTTAGCTTGTAAATTAAATACAACAATAATCAATAAACGAATATTATGTAACATTGATTACAATTAATTACATTGCAAGAGATACTTTGTGATAGGACTTACATGTGTTATAAACCATGTGACAAATTATTAATCTTGTAATTGAAAGATATGGGATTCGGTCAGTTGTGAGTTATTGGACAGTAAGTATCGTCGATGTTGCCTGCAAGGTTGTTCCAAATTATATGAGTGTATGGTATCACAAAACATGAATAGTACACTCTTGACAAAGTTTAAGTCGAACATCTACACTTAATAAAAGGTCTCAGCTCATCACAGTTAAATAGGACATAATTGTGTGCTTGTCTGAACTCTATTTCAGACAAATATCTTCCCCTCACGGCATTTTTAGGTGTGGGTCGTCCAGGATTGGAGAATATTGACAAGTTCCCACTTGAAGGCACTTCACCACCATCATCATGCCGTGGAACACGGTTTATCCTCGTTCTCAAATGAGGTTCAAAATAGTATGAGATAAATGTTGAGATCTCCTCAACAATATAGGCCTCACATGTTGACACCTCAACATGCGCCTTGTTCTTAACCTTTTTTTTTAAGATTGAACAAGTACCTGCATATATATATATATATATATATATATATATATATATATATATATAATTATCAATTAAAAACATTAAAATAAAAATAAAAACATTTAATTATAAATTACATAGCTCATGTAATATCTAACATCTCGAATGGATACATCCATCTGTACTGGACCGGTCCTCCAACTTTTACCTCAAACGATAAATGTACGGGTAGATGCTCCATTGAGTCAAAAAATGATGGAGGGAATATCATCTCAAGTTTGCATACTGTCTCGACGATATTCTTTTCAAGCCTTTCAATGTGATCAACATTCAACTTGCTGGAGCATATATCTCTGAAGAAATGACTGATCTCCGTTAGTGCATCCCATATCCCCTTTGGCAACAAATCAAGAAAAGCTAACGGGATGAGTGTTTGCATAAACATATGGCAGTCATGACTCTTCATTCCATATAATCTGCATTCCTCCGTATTAACCAGCCTTGAGATGTTCGAGGCATGTCTATCGGGAAAACGCATGCTCTTAAGCCATTTATAGACTAGTAGTTGTGCGTTTTTCTCTAGCACGAAGCTTGCTTTTGGTTTTGCGACCCGTGACCCATCACTAACCAACTCCATATTTTTACGGTTACAGAACAGCGCAACATCCAATCTAGCCTTGATGTTGTCCTTTGTCTTCCCCTTCACATCCATGACGGTGTTGAAAATGTTCTCAAACACGTTCTTTTCAATGTGCATGACGTCAAGGTTATGGCGGAGAAGATTGGTCTTCCAATAAGGAAGCTCCCAAAACATACTTCGCTTCACCCAATTATGGGTCAAACCAAAACCAGGAAACTTCTGCTTACCTGATTGGAGACCAAACACAATGTCACCGTACTCTGACACAACATCAAACAATTCTTCACCGGAAAGACGTGGGGGTGCAACATCATTTTCAACTCTGCCAACAAAGAAATCCTTTCTGTTTTTTCTGTATCTGTGGTTATGTGGCAAGAAATGACGGTGATAGTAAAAAAAAGAAGCTTTATCCCTGTTTGTTAGCATGAATGCCTTGTTGTTCTCCATACAGTATGGACATGCTAGCTTTCCATGCGTGCTCCAACCAAAAACCATTCCATAAGTTGGGAAATCATTGATAGTCCACATCAAAACCGCTCTCATAACAAAATTCTGTTTCCTCGAGATGTCATAAGTCAAAGCTCCAGAGGACCACAACTGCGTCAACTCATCAATCAACGGACGAAGACAAACATCTATATTCCGCCCCGGACTGCTCGGACCTGGTATGACCATAGATAAAAACATGAACTCCGGCCTCATACATATCCCCGATGGCAAGTTATAAACCGTCAGTATGACCGGCCAACAAGAATAAGGAGCAGCAAATTACCCGAATGGGTTGAATCTGTCTGTACACAACCCAAGACGCACGTTCCTTGATCAGCTGAAAAGTGAGGATGCATACTGTTAAAGTGTTTCCAGGCTTCACCGTCAGAAGGATGAACCATCACTCCATCAACTGCATGGTGTGATTGGTGCCATGTCATGTGCTCAACAGTCCTTGGTGACATGAATAACCTCTGCAGTCTAGGTGTGATTGGGAAGTATCTAAGTTTTTTATATGCCACGAGAGTCTTCCCTCTACCAGTTCTGGGTTTGTAACGGGAATGCCCGCATGTCATGCACTCGGTCATCTCAGCATTTTCAAGGTAGTATAACATGTAGAAGTTAGGGCATATATCAATTTTCTGGTATCCTAAACCGAGGGGTTTCATCATGGACTTGGCAGCATAGAAGTTCTCTTTCAGCCTGTTCCCTTTAGGTAAAATGCTTCTCGCACATTTAATAATCTTGTCATAACTGGCCTCACTCAACCCGTGATCTGACTTGATGATGAACACTTGTGCTACGACTGATAATTGACTGTGGTTCGTGCAGCCATCCCATAATGGTTTGTCAGAATCTGTTAACAAATCAAAAAACCTTGCTGCATCTGCATTAGGTTCTTCTTCTACGATTGGACATTCCCTGACATTACCTTCACTCATTCTCATTGCATCCATAACTATATTCCTATAAGGATTATTGTTCTCATTTCCAACTTCATACATGTTGCTAGCACTAGAAGTTGACCCAACCACCTGTTCTTCCATGCTCTCATCAGGAACAAATAGTTCTCCGTGAGTATACCAACACAGGTAATCCTCCATGAACCCTTTGGTTAGAAGATGCATCGTTACAACATCTTGATGCAGAAACTTTAAATTTTTACACTTCCTGCATGGACACCTAATACAGCCATCAGTAAAATTCCTTGGAATAGATGTTGCAAAATTAATAAAACCCTGGACACCGTTACAATAATCCATCCTCCGCAATCCTTGGGGTGAGTCCCGATACATCCATGAACGATCATCCATGACTTCTGTTGAACCTCTATAAAACATAACAAAAATATTGGTTTTTCCCCGACATTATCCAACAAACTAAAACAACACTTATGTTAAATATTCATTATCAATTATCAACTATCAACGTTCATACATACAAATTTTTATATATATAAATTTACAGAAATCACAACTTCAAAATAGAATTGATAACAATTAAAAAAGACTCGTTAAACAAGCTATTAATTATTAATTATTATTTTCTTGAGAATAATGGAGAGTTGGGATGGGTGTTTGGTTGCAGTTTGGGAGGGGAGCTGCAGTTTGGGAGGGGAGAGGTGGGATGGGAAAGAAGAAGAAGGAGAGGAAGAGAGTGTCGGCAGATCGGTGTGTATATAATGGTTTTTTCCGATGGAATCACCGACGGAAGTAATCCATCGGTGAGTTCATCGGTGATTCTGTCGGTGACAGTGCCATGTCACTGTATGGCTATCTCAGTTTGAATCCCTCGGTCATTTCATCGGTAAAATATTCTGACGTCACTACGCCGTTGCATATTTCCAGACAAACTGTATACCCCGTCGGCGAAACGGTCGGTATATACCAACGGTTTCGCTGACAGATTTATGCCGTCGGTATATGCCGACAGATTTTGAGATGGAATTATTTCCGTATGTAATTATTACCGACGGAAAAAATCCGTCGGTAATTCCATTGGTTTTCTCTGGTTTTCTGGTAGTGCTTTATGGTGATAATACACAGTTGCTGATTGTGTTCTCTGGTTGTTATTGATAATATTGTACAATCAATTTATGGCGAACAAATTTTTCCGATACAGAAGGTAATTTAGTGTCCATTAAGAAGAGAAAAGTGAAAAGCAATGCTGAGGAATCTCAGTTGGAGGTGATGCACGTTTTCTACTCATATTCCTTTTGATCTCCACATAACTATGGTTGTCTCACTTTGTTTTAAAAGCTTTTGAGAGCTAAGAAAACCAGGTGCGCTATAAGTACTCACCTCCCCCCCCAACCCCCGCGTCTGTCTAATTTGCATCCTACTACTCTTGTAGGAACTTCTGCTCCAATTTATCAGTTCTCTTCACATAATTCTTCGATTTCGGCATGCAAGTGACATACTAAATCGTTGTTTCATCCACTTTCTGCATTTTATGATGGGAAAGTCATGATGTGGGATCTAAGAACTGCGGTATTGTATTCTCTTCCCTTCCACAATTTATGATCAACCTCTTCTGAAACCTGGAAATAATAAAAAAGAATGACTTGTGTGTACTGATCCGCTTCATCTTCTATGTAAGTGTTAAACTGTGTATTTTTCTGCTGCAGTGGCCTCTGGTTATTATTGATTCCCACGAGGACAAGGTATAATGCCATCTATTTCGTTTATTTAAGCCTTACCCATTGAAACAGATTAAAGAAATTCTCATCTTTATGTGGTGATGTGCCGCAATTCAGGTGTTATGTGCTGACTGGTGGAAAGGCGATAGTGTGATCAGTGGTGGGGTAGACTCGAAGCTCCGCATTTCCTCTGGAATTTCTGTGCAATGAGGTAAGAGTTGTGATTATTATTTGTTTATCTGTCATCCTGTTATCAACTTCAGTTTAAATTTCTACTCCCCCAACCCACCTGTAGAATCTGTTTCCTCTCCCTTTCTTTGTCTGCATTCGGTGTGAAAATTAGTTCATTTCTTTGCATTGTCCTCAACTGCTGTGTGACAATTTGTTTATGCAAGTGACTGGATGTTTTTAAGCCACTACAAACTTGAGAATATGTCTTTTCTTGAAGGGTTGAGTTATGGAAGACATAAGAGGATGGATTATTCTAAGAGAAACATTTTCATCTTAGCACTCTCTGTTACCGATTCTTGAGGTGGCAGTTCGATGGCGCAATATGACTATTTCTCAAGTGAAGGAGCAGATCGGAGGGTTTATTTCAGCTTAAAGTCTATTTTGTTCAAGGCCCTCTGACGAGTGTGCGCAGTGGGAGTCCTGTTGTCATCTACAGTGGCTTCCCGTTGTAATCTTAGAAGATTTTTGTTCAGTAGATGCTTTAGGAGGATAAAATCTTGGTTGTTGACTGGGAAAAAAAAGGGTTAAATTTTGGTTCCTCCTAAAAAAAGTTTTGCAGAGCTCGCAAATTCCAAAGCTCTTATGTGGTTGGAAAGCTACAAAAACAAAAACAGGCTCTTCTGTCTTTGCTTCTCCGAGACTAGCTGTACCATTATTGTTAGACTTGTGGTCCTCTAAATGAAAAATATAAGAGCTCTTCTGTGGTTGGAAAGCTACAAAAACAAAAACAGGCTCTTCTGTCTTTGCTTCTCCGAGACTAGCTGTACCATTATTGTTAGACTTGTGGTCCTCTAAATGAAAAATATAAGAACAACAAGAAAATAAACAAATAAAATTCTAAAACAATAGTTTCCAATCTTAATTTGGACATCAAAACAGCTAGTGATATAGCAAATTTTAACCCCAACCTCATGATTAAATCAAAAGTTATCCCATTTTTAATAAAGAGTGTCTTGTACTAAAGAAATACTCATGAGGATGACAGAACGAACATAAAGCTCGAACGAAAAAGAACAAAAAAGCATCGCGGAAAAAATAAAGTTTATTAATTTAAAATATATTTATTATTAATAAATGTTTTTTATTTTTAATATTTAATTATATTTGATTAATAAATTTAAAGAAAAAATAAAGTTTATAGAACAAAAATATTTTGCATAAAAAATTATAAAATTGTTATAATTGTGAAATTTCTATTACATCAAAGTGTTGTTCTTAAATGTTCCGGTCAATGTTCTATTAAGATTAGATATTAATTAGAGTTGTTGAGACCGATGCATATTATGTTTTGTCTTTTATGAAAGAAAATAGCTGCTCTCATAAACCGAGGTACGAAGTATACCTAAAACTAATATGCAGGTGCTTATCAGATGACATGTACACTGAACTGACTCACGAGAAAATTTCATATGGAGAGATCACCTATGTCTATGGAAAAACTCCCGTGATAGTTGTGTAAGTGATCCTAGACTTGAGATTACTAAGTTATTTTATATAAGAAGTGTTATTCTTTAATCTTGACCATACATTGTCCTAATCAAGAGTAACAAACGAGCAAATATTGAGTATAACATAAACTATATAAAGATATTTAAGTAATCAAAAGATGATTTTATACCCTAAATGAATTAAAAAAAAATGTTTCATTAGTTTTCAAATAGTATTAATTATGAAATCCTTAGCCAAAGTAGAATGAGTTTTGAAAAGAGTTCTAAAATTTTATTTAAAGAATCAATGACTATGATGTTGAGAACTAGCATGATTTGACAAAGTAAACATACTTCATGTTATAATGTCTAAAGCATAACATTCTTGATGAAGAGATAATAATTACATTGAGAATCTGGCAACTGAAAGGTTAAGTCAAACCACTTATGACTTTTCTAATATTTGAGGGATCATAACAGGTTGCTAAACATTGTACTTGATCTTCAAATATAATTCAATTAATTATTAAATTAATAATAAATTAAATTGTTTAATTTATTTAATCTTATTTTATTTAGAATTATGCTTTATATTTGAGCCAATATATTAGAGAACCTAATAGGTCATATACTTAAAAACCATTGATTAAAAATTAAAATGAGATGATTAATCAAGTGTGACTTGATTGTAAATAAATTTTAAAAATTAAGGACTAGAATGTAATTAATACAGGAGATTATAATTCTAGACTTAGAAAAAATCAAGAATGAACTTGATTGAATAAATTTATAAAATTATCCTAAAATAATATATATGTTATTATTTAAGGAGCAAGTTGATGTTTTTTTATTTATAGGGTTTTTAGATTTCTTTATAAATAGAATGCTATGTTTCTTGTTTTTTAAGAGAAGGGTGAAAAAAGTATAGTACATAAACAATTAAAACACAAAAAAAAAAGTTAATACTCTAAATCTAAGATATAATAATCACTCTCTCTTAATTCTTATCTCCTAAAAGGGTTAGGAGAAGTAGAAAATAATATCTGGTTTTCAGGTAATTTTTACATAAACTCTAAATAACTTTATATTTGTTTAACATGATCATTAGGACTCAATTTTTTTTTAAATTTACTGTTTTTGCTGTATGAGTGTATTTCGAGAACCCCAACATGAAGAAAATATGTAATGCTACATCTGGATTATCAATGAAGGAAATAAAGGTACACAACTTATAATTAAGGAGGCCGCTAGGCCTGGAAATGGATATACAAGTGAACTTCTAAGGAGGTTTTGTTACGATCTTGGCATGAAAAATCATGAAGGCTGTGCAATAAGCTCTAGAAAAATCTAAAGAGAATGATATAAGAAGAAGCCCTAAGTCACTCTTGGCAGTGATAATCTGCTTTATTACTCAGCTTTCATCAGATTAGAAGCTAGAAATCCATTGAAGGTCTGATGAATTCTCCTTAATTTAACATTATGTTTTTTTTTTTTTCCTTTTGAATTCCTCCCCGCCCATATTGTCTCCCTTACAAAACGTAAAGCGTTCATTGTTTGTTGTTATTGATAGGTTATGTATCGAGGGTTTTGTTTTCCCCTGATATATATATGTTGACATGGGTATTACATATGCAACGCTCATGTTAGCTGTTTAATTTTCCATTACTGTCGTCCCTGTTTAGTTTTTTTGCTAATATATGCAAGGATTAGACTCTTGAGTAATTTTCCATTACTGTCATCCCTGTTTAGTTAATGCAAAATGATAAATATACGTAGGTGCAATAATTCATGTAGAATGCAAATAATGCAGAGGATTTCGTTGTCAATCCTGACAGACACAGATATATATATATTTGCAGTGAGGTGACATTACATTAAATGGCAAATGCAAAATGATAAATCCTAGACAGTATTAAATAGCTCCTTGGACAGGTATTTAGGCAAGAATCAGGACCACCTGTGATAGAGAAAGCTAATCAATATTTTGGAAAGACAACGCACCAAACTAATCTGATATAAACAAAGCAAAACATCAACATCTCATTAAGTAGGAGGTGATGAGGGAATAGTAATGTATTCCAATAAACAAGATATATACAAGAAGAAGAAGAAGAAGAAGAAGAAGAAGAAGAAGAAGAAGAAGAAGAAGTGTCAACTTACTGGCCTGTTCTTTCCAGGCCCCTGAAGAATGGCATGAATTCCAAGTTCAAAATCACTTTAAGCAGTGACAAAAGAGCTATAAATTAGAATGGGCAATCCACATATCCTAGTTATACCTTATCCAGAGCAAGGCCATATAATTCCTTTACTGGAGCTTTCACACTGCTTGGCTAGTTATGGGTTCAAAATCACATTTGTAAACACACAAAACAATGAAGAGCGTATCAGGAATGCAACGGGTTTGAAAGTGAAAGGTGATACAGAAGATTTGATACATCTAGTCTCGTTTTCTGATGGTCTGGAATCTGGGGAGGATAGGTTTAAGCCAGGGAAAAGATCTGAAACGTTCCTGAGGCTTATGCCAGGAAAAATAGAGGAGTTAATAGAAAGGATTAATGCATCGGACAGTGACAAGATCAGTTGCATCCTTGCTGATCAGACTATTGGATGGGCCTTGGAACTTGCAGAGAAGAAGGGGATCAAGCGAGCTGCTTTTTGTTCTGCTGCAGCTGCAATGTTAGTCCAGGGATTCAGCATCCCAAAACTGATTGAAGACGGAATCATAGACAAGGAAGGTCAGTTCTTTCTATCACCATTTTTTGTCTGTCCCGATGAGATGTTCTATCCAATTTTACCAACAGTAACACTTGAAGCTTCCCTCGCTTTTTTTAGGATAGAGAGCTCCATGCTAAGAAAGTAACAGAAAAGGCATGCTATTTTAAACTCTAAGATAATTCACCAAGTCAAATAGTCAATTATTTGCTTGATTTTTAGCTGTACGGATGAGAGAAGCATGAAATTGGCATCATGATTGAGTTTTTCTTCGCAGGAACCCCCGTGAAAATGCAGACAATTATGCTCTCACCAACCATGCCTGCGATAAACACAGCACAGCTCGTATGGGCTTGTCTTGGCAACATGAATTCTCAGAAATTATTTTTTGCACTAATGGTTAAGAACATCCAATCCATGAAGCTAACAGAATGGCTGCTATGCAACTCAGCTTATGAACTTGAGCCTGGAGCATTCAACTTGTCTCCACACATCATTCCAATAGGACCACTTGTAGCTAGCAACAGACTTGGAGATTCAGTAGGAAGCTTTTGGCAAGAGGACTCAACATGTTTGGAATGGCTAGATCAGCAGCCACCAAAATCAGTCATCTATCTTGCTTTTGGAAGTTCAACTGTTCTAAACCCTACTCAGTTCCAAGAATTGGCTCTGGGATTGGATCTGACTAATAGACCATTCTTGTGGGTTTCAAGGCCAGATATAACCAATGGAACACCTAATGCTTTTTTACAAGAATTTAAAGACAGAGTGAGCCCTCAGGGTAAGATAGTGACTTGGGCACCACAACAAAATGTGCTGGCACACCCTTCTGTTGCTTGTTTTGTGAGTCACTGTGGATGGAACTCTGTCATTGAAGGTGTATGCAATGGAGTACCTTTCCTGTGCTGGCCTTACTTTGCTGACCAGTTCTTTAATCAAAGCTACATTTGCGATATTTGGAAGGTTGGATTAGGAGTTAACAAGGATGAACATGGGATAATAACAAGAGGAGAAATCAAGAACAGGGTGGAGCAACTGTTGAGTAATGAAGAGTTTAAAGCAACATCATTGGAACTAAAGGAAACTGTCATGAATAGTATCATAGAAGGGGGTAGTTCTTATCAAAATTTCAAGAGATTTATTGAATGGATCAAGGCTTAGGTGGTTTATTTTACAACCATCACAACATGTCTTTGAGGTAGATATTGATTTGCGTGTTTGCCTCTGTTGTCTGGCATCTTGCCTTTGTAACATGTAGCCTGGCATTATCAAGTACTTGCTCTCTTTCTTAGTTTAAAATCTTTAATGATTTCTTCAAAATTACAATAACTTACACCATCATCAGATCAAGTTATTCAGAGCTAAAATTAGCCAATTTTTGAAGAGTTGTTATTTCAAACTCTTTTCTCTATATACAACTTCCTCTAAAATTCACCATATTAGCGACCAAAAATGCAATGATAATGAACTTTCTTTGAATAAAGAAATTGGAAAGCATATCCAGGTACTTATCCTATGCCCAATCAGTGAAAACTGCCTTCCTAACTTCCTCTAGTATTTTCCAAGAATCAATCAGTACCAGTTGGAATATAAAAAGGTACTGGCCTGCAGGCACCATTAATTAAATCCTTGCAGTAATTGATTCATACTAAAAAAAACCCTATAGATAAGAAACTTTGTGTTCGTCCCAAAAAAAACGTTGGTCATACCTCGAATTACAGGGGATTAATGATGGAAAAGGCTACTTCATGTAGCCTACCTCAGGAAATATTCTTTTCCAGCAATATTTTACCTGGCAGTAAAATTTGCAGGAGCTGTGGAAATCACTTTTGGCTCATCCATAGACAGCTAAGCATGCAGGTTCATGAACGTAGCCTAGAGAATCTCACAATCCTCACCAGTCTTGATTTCTTCTCTAAAGAAAGACCTGTCTTTTGAACATTTTAAGGGGTGCAGATCAGCCCACAACTATTGCAAAAAGCACTGAAATTCCCATTCTTTTTACTGGTCATTACTGCATTGTGCTTGCGCTTTAGACGACTTCTTGGACTTGGAATTTCGATACTCGCTCCTCTTCGTGAACAATGAAATGAACTTTAAGTTTATAAACAAAAAGTATATTTGAAAATCTTAGTAGAATGAGTAATCCACATGTTCTAGTTATACCTTAGCCAACACAAGTCCATGCAATTCCTTTAATGTAGCTTGGCAAATTATGGGTTCAAAATCACATCTGCGAACACAGAGACCATTCAGGAGCGTATCGCGAATGCATCAACAAAGTGTAGCAAGTCTGGATAATACCCAGAGGGGCTTTAGTGGTGGACATGGCTGATAGCCAAGATCCAGTAATGGCGTGTACATATTAGTGAAGAATAGAAGAGAGAGAGAGAGATCATAGAGTCTGCTAATTCATCATTTTCTCATTATCACCTTTGTCTATTCTGTTACAGACTATATAGCAAGAGTGCTAATATTATGTCAACGAAAATAAAACCAAATAAAACATTGTGTGGTGTGTAACTAATAGCTGTTCAGAAACGGTCATATTAATTCAAGACTTCTATCCCTCCGTCTCCCTATGGTTTGTTTCTTCTTCTCCAAAATTCAAACCCCTTCCCCTTCAAATCGACCTTGTCCTTGAGGGAGAATTGTGGAAACCTTAGACAAAGGTCATCAGTGAACTCCCAAATAGCATATGATGGAGAGAGACCCTTCGAGTGGCAGCTTGATTTCTTCGTTTCACCATCCTCCTGTCTAAGATGGCTTGTGTGTGAGGGGCTGGTTCGTACGGAAGTGCACCAGTTACCATATGTACTGTTGCAACATGCTTTGCAACAAGCAACAGCTGTTCAAGAAGCTTGACAAAACCACTATTTCCAAAGTTAAAAATTGAAAATGGTGATTATATTTCAGTCAAAGGCAAAGGAATTGTTACTACAGAAAGCCTCTCAGATTTGAAATACATTTATGATGTTATATATGTGCTTGATATTGATTAAAATTTCCTAAGTGTTAAACAACTTATAGAAAAGGGTTTCAAAGTTATATTTGAAAACAAAGGTGTTTGATAAAAAATAATAAAGGCAAAATGTATTCAAGGTGAAAATGAGAGCAAAAGATTTTGCTCTAAACCTTGCGGAGAAGGAGCAGATTGCTTTCGCCATAAATACAGACAATGAAGAATTGTGGCATAGAAAGCTTGGGCATTTTCATCATACTGGACTTATGTACATGCATAGACATAATCTTGTGAGAGACGTTTCACGGCTGAAGAATAGATTAACAAATTGTGCAGCTTGTCAATTTAGAAAGCAGGCTAGAAAACCTTTTCCTCAAAGTGTATGGAGAGCAACACATAAACTTTAACTAGTGCACACAAATGTTGGAGGTCCTCAAAGAACAACTTCACTAAATGATAGTAAATACCATATAATCTTTATAGAAGATTATTCCAGATTTTGTTAGATTTATTTTCTTAAATTAAAATACGAGGTTGCTAATGTATTTTGAAAGAATAAAACATGGGTGAAAAATCAAAGTGACTGTAGGATATAGACTATAAGGCCTGACAATGAGAAAAAATATACTAGTGGTAGATTTCAACAATTCTGTGATGAATTTGGCATTGAAGACCAACTTACAACACCATACACACCACAACAGAATGGTGTTAGTGAAAGAAAAAACAGGAGCATCATGGAGATTACTAGATGCATTTTGCATGAAAAAAGATGCCAAAGACATTGTGGGCTAAGGCTGCAAACACAATAATATATTTGTTAAACAGGATGTCAACCAGTGCTTTACAGAAAAGAACCCCATTTGAAGCTCGATTTCAATACAAACCAGATCTACAACATTTTAAAACTTTTGGTTGCCTTTGTTTTACTTATGTGTCACAGGTTAAAATAGACAAGCTGGATAGAAAGGCTGAACCAAAAGTATTCATTGGATACAACAGTCTATCCGAAACCTACAGAATTTTCCAATCATAAAATGGGAAAATTCTGGTAATCAGATATGTTAACTTTATGGAAGACAAACAATGGAAATGGGAGAAACCAAAAGAGAAACAAGAATCATTAACTTGAAAAGTTGTTTAATGACAATATTGATAATGAGCCAGTCAGAGGTACAAGATCTTTATATGATGTTTATGAAAGAAGTAACATTGCTATTTGTGAGCTTGTAGAGTTTGAAGAGGTAGTAAAGAATAATGAATGTATTAAAGCAATGAAAGAAGATCTTAGAAAGATTGAAAAGATTGATGCCTGGGTGTTGGTGGACAAAAGACTATAAGAGTTAAGTGGGTTTATAGAACCAAACTTAATGCAGATGGTTCTATAAATAGATATAAGGCTAGATTAGCTGTGAAGGATTATGCTCAAGTGTTTTGAGTGAACTTCTCAACAAAATTTGCACCTGTAGCATGACCTGATACAATCAGAATGTTACTTGTACTATTAATGTAGAAGGGTTGGAAAGTTTATCAGTTAGATGTAAAATTTATTTTTTTTAATGGTTTTCTGCATGAGAAGATTTTTATAGAACAACCAAAAGGTTTTGAAGCCAGGGGGCAAGATGAGAAGGTCTACTTGTTAAAGAAGGCATTATATGGTGTTAAACAGGCTCTCAAGGCATGATATAGCAAAATTGATGAATATCTTCATAAACTTGGCTTTGTTAAAAGTTCAAGTGAGGCCATATTATATGTAAAAGAAACAAATGCAAATTTAATTATTTTATATGTTTATGTTGATGATTTATTTGTCACAGAAAGTGATGAGAAACTGATAGAAGAGTTCAAGGCTGAAATGCTCAAAGTATTTGAGATGACAAATCTTGGTTTGATGTCCTATTTCTAGGAATGAAAGTGAAGCAAAGCTATAATGGAATAAAAGTTTCACATGAAGAACTGCAAAAGCACATACACTCCTATGAATCTGAAGGAGAAATTCAGCAAGGATGATGGAACAGACAAAGTTGATGAAGGTCGGTACAATAGCTTAAATGAGTGTTTGATGTATCTTATAACAACAAGACTTGATATTACTTTTGCAGTAAGTTTGCTCTCATGATTCATGCATTGTGCCAGTGAATTATATTTTCAAGCTACCAAAAGGATTGTAAGATATATCAAGGCTACTATGAACTATGGTATAAAATTTTCTCATCTTTAAAATTTTATACTTCATGGCTATTCTGACAGTTATTGGACAGGATTCGTGAATGATATGAAAACAAGCTATTATATTGTTTCAGCTTTTTATCAGGAATGTTCTCTTGGTGTTCAAGAAAACATGATGTTGTTGCTCAAAGCACAGTTGGGACTAAATATATAGCAGCTACTGTTGCTGTAAATCAAGTAATTTGGTTTAGGAAAATACTTGTAGATTTACTTATGGATCAACTTTAGACAACACGTATTTATGTTGATAACCAGGTTGCAATTTCTATTGCAAATAATCCTATTTTTCATGGTAGGACTTATAAGCACTTTAAAATTAAGTTGTATTTTTTAAGAGAAGTCCATAAAGAAAGTGAAGCTATTCTGCTTTATTGCAAAACTAATGACCATATTGCAGATGTATTAACTAAAGCTTTTTCAATTTTTCTTTTGAAGAATTAAGAAGCAAGTTAAGTGTCTACTTATGTTAAGACAAGGAGGAGTGTTGAAAAAATGTTTTAAAAGTTGCAAAAGATCAAGAGAGTTGCTGAGGAGAAGATTAGATAGAAGATTTTTACTTGAAGATCAAGTCTATTATTATTTTCTATTTTTTTTCTTAATTAGAAGTTTTTTTATGTAATCAGTAGATTTAATTGTTTTTCTTTTAAACAAAAACACTATTTAAGAGAGTTATGCAATCAATAAAATTCAGTCTTCCACAGAACTTGTCTTTCTTTACGTTTTGTTCCGCACATGTACCTTAACACCAACATTTTGGCACACTCGAACAACATCTCTCACTTCTGGACAACATGGGCCCTTTATGCCAATAATTACAAGCAAGACAAGATCAACTTGAGGAATCACCCATTAAGTTAGTTGTTGTTCATCAACTGGAACTTTGTCCGATTTATATGGTTTATATGCAATAGTAACACAGCGCAAGCTACAAGAAGCCATGTCATCAATAGAGGCCTTGAAAAAATCCCCTATCTTTATCAATGGATTGCAGTGAACCATTTGAATCAAGATATCTGGTACAAGAGGCAAGAACCACCACCTCAGTTTCTCCTTTCCACTGTATGTGAACTGTAGAATCAGTCGTTTGTTCTGCAACACCACCTTGTTTTTTCTCGGAATTGAAAGGGAAATTTCGGACTCTGATATGAGAACATCAAACTTCATCCCCAACTTGACTGCCCAAGAGAGGATAGTATTTTTAGTTGGAGATCCAAAAATCCCTACATCTTCATCATCCCTGGAAACAAACACATTGCGGTGGTGTTCTGTGCAATACCCTCACGTAACCAACGGCTAACTTTTTAGTGAAATTTTAAGGTCTCTTCTGGTGGGTTTATCATTATTTTTGTAGCCATCTAGTATTTCAAACACTACACCATTAAACAGTTTAATTTACCAACGGATTCATTCCGTCTGTGTAAGGCACGCAAGTCGTCGGTAAAAGTTTTACTGACGGCCTCACCGACAGAATACGTCCGTCGGAATATTGATCGTCGGTAATTTTCCGTTCCGTCGCTAATTCTGTCGGAAATAAAAAAAACCAAGCACCGAATGTCTTACAGACGGCTAAGCGTGCCAAAAAAATAATTCCGCGAGAACTTTACTGACAGAATAATTCCGTCTGTATTTTCAACGGTAATCACCAACGGAATGGCCGTCGATGATTGTGGCATGGGCGGTAAATATTTCAGAACTCTCTGTCAAATACCGACGGATATAGTCCGTCGGTAATAGCGATGGTAACGACCGACGGAATATATCCGTCGGTGATTGTGGCATGGGTGGTAATTTTTTGTAACTCTCAGTAAAAATTTGACAGATATATTTTGTTTGTAAGGCTGTCGGTATTTATTTAAAATATTTTTTTTAAAATATTTTAATAGTAAAAAAAACTAATTAACCAAATAAATAACCAAATAAAATTGTAGTAAACATTAAAAATATAAAAATAATGTAAAATAATACTCATCCAAATATTCATTACAAATTTAATGTGTTTCAAAAATAATATTAAACTAGAATAATGGCGGAGCTGGAGGAGGAGGAGGTTGGTTGTTCCCAGGACCGTACGACCAAAAAGGGGCTACACATGTATCATCACCCATTCTTGATCTAATGTCCATGACCATTTGACAAAGCTGATCATAATCCGTCGAGAGTTGGTCATATTGTTGTTTCAAGGCCATGAACTCCTCAGACTGGGTGTTCGATACTGATGGAGAGCTCCCAACGGTTGAGACACTACGAGCCGTCTGCAAGTTTTTGGCCGTAGTGTTGGAGAGCCCGTAGACCCGATTTTTATTGGGTTCACTAGACGATCCTACCTCCATCCACAAATCTGGATCAAAATCTGGATGGGTCGAAGGATCGTCCCCATATCTCTCCCCCAACCGGCTATTATAGGTCTCCTGAATTTTTTTTATAAAAAATCATCATATTCAATTCAAGAAAATAATAACTTATAAAATAAAATGATTGAACAAACATACCACGAAGTGTTGAGTACGGTTATCCATGAACTGTTGCACCCCTTTTTGGCAGTCTTGACTCCATATGTGCATCTCTACAAACATCTCCATTGGGCTTGGCTCACGTCCAAGAGATGCAGCCTGTAAGGAAAAAAATCGTTGCAAGTTAAATATATTTATAAGCAACAACAAATTAATTAATGATATATTTCATTTAAATTAATCTTATCATTCGCTTCGCATGTGCACTAAACGGGATGGAGCTGCTGGTGTGCGTGGTCACCGAACCATGAATTTGCTGGCTCTAGTTGTCGGTACCGAACTGTGAGCATTGTGAGAACCGCTCAGACGTCACGTGCTCAATATATGCCGTCCATATATCCCCTGAGATGAATGGCAGTTTGAATTCTTGCCAAACCGCCACCTCATTCCATCCTTCAAGATCGTTATCTCTCGCATATTTTTTTGATTATTTTATGCGTCATACCAAAAATCATGTAACCTACTTCCATAGTAACAAATTAGAATTTAGAACAAAAAATTATAAAACAAAAATAAATATTATTTTCGATGTTACCTAGTTGCTGCGTGATTCTCCCATACCCTCCTCACAATATTGTTGTTCGCGCTATCCCACTTAAATTTATACTGTGTATATAAATAATTCACTTAAAATAAAAATAGTACAAGATATAAAATTATAAAAATAATTTATTAAAAATAAGTTGGAAATTAAAAGTTAACACCTACCTAAAATCATCGAAACTGTCACACACGGACATCGCGGCGACCAATTAAAAATTATCTGGATAATGGAAAAAGAACAGATATCTGGCATCTTGTTCTTTTAGGGGAAAAGGTCTTGTTCAAGGAGTCGCCACCTAGTATTATGGTCACTAGGAACCCTAACTGGTCAACAGAGATTCTATGGTATGAGACTGGTTACGCAAAAGGGAAGATATTATCACCCCTTAAGCGTCCTACCTAAGGCAGGCTGCATTGCTGGTTTTGTCTAAAATTGCTAAGAATTTGTTCTCCTTTTTCCCTTTTTTATTCTTCCTTTCATGTTCCTGACTCTGGCGTCAGTGAACAATTCCTACGAATATTTCCAACTCTGGCGTTGGTAAATATCGCACAAATCCAAAAAATACGATACTCCTGACTCTGGCATCGGTGAATATTTTCGCAAAAAATGAATTTGAAGAAGAAATTTTCTATGTCATTTTTTCTTGTTTATCCTTTATTATTAGTTGCCCTTTTTGGATGGAAGTAAAAAAGAAACATTGCACAACATATTCGCATTTAACAGTAATAGTCCACAGATTGAGCACGTCTACAAAAAATACAAACACAAAGAAAAAAAATAAAACAAAGTTTGAGGGGCCCACAAATAAATCAATGAAGGCCCTAAATATTTTTGGAATTTTGCCAATTTTTTTTTCTTTTTGGGTTGGATCTAGTCCAGCCATGCGTGAAAGGTTCACACATGCATGCAACAGTAACCAGTTAATTATTTTAGCAAGGAAGTAAGGAAACTTACCTAGACGTGCGGTTGCTGGAGGCGAAGTCGAGGGAGACTGGTCTAAAAAAAGGGTTGAGGGGGCGGCGACTAGTATAGGGTTCGCCGCCCCCTTCTTTTTTTATGTTTCTCTCCTTTAAGGTTTCTGGTAATGGCCACCTCTTGGGGTCTCTTCTTTTAGGGTTTCTCTCTCATCGTCTCTCCCCCCCCTTTTCTTTCATAACCTTCAGTGAAACCATTCTTCTCAATCGGGTTAGTAATCGTACCTAACCCGATGGCTTGTTCAATCCTCTCAGCTATAACAATCAGGTCAGGAAGTGTTGTGCAGAGCTTCTAACTAAGTATTCAAAGTATGGAGCTTTAAAAGTGTTGGAAAATAAACTAATCATCTCCTTTTCCAACATAGGAGGGTTAACTTGTGCAGCTACCTCACTCTATCTTCGGGCATATTCTCTTATGGACTCCTTGTTGTCTTTCTCCACAGCTTGCAAGCTTAACCGATCAGGGCCCACGTCTATATTGAACTTATATTGCCTCATGAAGGCATCAACTAAATCCTTCCATTTTTTTACCTTGGTATTGTCCAACCGCATATACCAAGTGAGGGAAACATCACTTAAGCTATCTTGAAAGAAATGAATCAACAATTTCTCATCATCAACCACCTCAGTCATTTTGTTGCAGAATGCTTTGAGATGAGTTATAGGGCATTGAGTTCCCGTATATTTGACAAATTCTAGCACTCTAAACTTTTTGGGAATGACAACGTTGGGCACCAAACACATCTCAGCAGCCTTTATAGGATCATATAGGCGAATTCCCTCAAATGCCCTCATCTTTTGCTCTAGGGCAACCAATTTGTTCAGACCATCTTCTTTTACCATCTTGCCTTTTTGCTTTTGAGATTCCTTCTCTATAGAATTAATGGTTAACGACATTCTTGTGGGGTATGCTAGTTGGAAATGCATGGCTTGTTGAAAATCAGATGACAACCCATTTGCTCCCAAATTCGGTGGATTGAAGGGATTTACGAGCATAGGTTCAGGCTGAGCTATATGTGTTGCTTTTCTGGATTTCTCTCTCAAAGCTTGTTCGAGTAGACTAGTAAGCTTTGCGACTTTTTTCTTTAAGATTGTCCACCTCTTTTTAGTGTTAGGCTTCCAACTGGGCTCTTTCTTCGTTTTTCATTTGTCTTTTTCTCAAATGATTGTTATAGGTAGGTTTCAATGGGGGACCTATATTTCACCTGGAGTGCGGTATTATGACAGGTCATAATTGTATGTTCCAACATGCATGAAGATGCATACAACATATTGGGTATGGATTCGCCTTTTTGGGGGTGACATAACGATCGTTATTCTTTAAATGTGTGGTCAGATCCGAATTCGATATTCATTGCAATGTCGTGAGGAGATCTGTTTAGTGTTTTGTCATATGAGCTTTCAGCCACATTCTTGGTGTCTTTCACTATGCATTTAATGTCTTTGAGTAGCGGTATCTCACCGACATCCAGTCTAGGCCAGTCTCCTCGGTCATTTGCAAGGATTTAGACTTGAATCCATACTCAACAGTTGTTATCTTAGGAATATCGGTCATTATGTCACCCGAAAGCACGTTTAAGCTTATCTCAATGAATTTACGCGGATTAACCTAAAGGATAGGTTCTAGTCATTAAATACATTAGGGTAGTTTTGCTATCTAGTCTCAATGGTCTTTTGCATGCTCAGTGATCGCCCTCGAAAGGTTGATATGAGGTTTACAAGCAGCGTGAAGATAGATGCCCTGAGTAATATCAGTTTGGCATATCGACCACTGTCGAGCAAACAATCATGTGAGAGTTGGATAGTTTCGCGAGCCTTACCCAGGCTAAAGCCATTGGGGTGCCGTTACTCCTCCACTTATCTTAAAGTTGATACCACACGTATTTAAAAATGAGATAAGTGATGCGTGAAGACCTTAGATCCATATCCAATACCTGTGCATGATAAACATGAAAAACAATGCATGCTAAAACAATAAAAAGAGCAAAAATAAATAAATAGATAAATAAAACCTGATCAACTCAACATAGCCACAACAAGGAGGAAAAAAAACAGTACAACAAATATAGTTTAGCAATAAAAAAGATAAATAGCAAAGCTTAGTCCTAAGGTCCCCAGTGGAGTCGCCATTCTGTCACACCCGGACATCGCGGCGACCAATTAAAAATTATCTGGATAATGGAAAAAGAACAGATATCTGGCATCTTGTTCTTTTAGGGGAAAAGGTCTTGTTCAAGGAGTCGCCACCTAGTATTATGGTCACTAGGAACCCTAACTGGTCAACAGAGATTCTATGGTACAAGACTGGTTACGCAAAAGGGAAGATGTTATCACCCCTTAAGCGTCCTATCTAAGGCAGGCTGCATTGCTGGTTTTGTCTAAAATTGCTAAGAATTTGTTCTCCTTTTTCCCTTTTTTATTCTTCCTTTCATGTTCCTGACTCTGGCGTCGGTGAACAATTCCTACGAATATTTCCAACCCTGGCGTTGGTAAATATCGCACAAATCCAAAAAATACGATACTCCTGACTCTGGCATCAGTGAATATTTTCGCAAAAAATGAATTTGAAGAAGAAATTTTCTATGTCATTTTTTATTGTTTATCCTTTATTATTATTTGCCCTTTTTGGATGGAAGTAAAAAAGAAACATTGCACAACATATTCACATTTAACAGTAATAGTCCACAGATTGAGCACGTCTACAAAAAATACAAACACAAAGAAAAAAAATAAAACAAAGTTTGAGGGGCCCACAAATAAATCAATGAAGGCCCCAAATATTTTTGGAATTTTGCCCATTTTTTTTCCTTTTGGGTTGGATCTAGTCCAACCATGCATGAAAGGTTCACACATGCATGCAACAGTAACCAGTTAATTATTTTAGTAAGGAAGTAAGGAAACTTACCTAGACGTGCGGCTGTTGGAGGCGAAGTCGAGGGAGACTGGTCTAAAAAAAGGGTTGAGGGGGCGGCGGCTAGTATATGGTTCGCCGCCCCTTTCTTTTTTTATGTTTCTCTCCTTTAGGGTTTCTAGTAATGGCCACCTTTTGGGGTCTCTTCTTTTAGGGTTTCTCTCTCATCGTCTCTCCCCCCCTTTCTTTCATACCCTGAGGTCTGTATTTATAGTGCTAGAGTCCCTTCGCGTGTGAGAAACCAAGTTTCAATCAAACTCCTTCTCTTCTTTGAAGTTTGAATTTGTTTAAAAATCAAATTTGAACGCGGATAACTATCATTATCTTGAAGGTAAGGATTATCTTGAAGGTAAGGATTATCTCAAAGGTAAGGATTATCTGGAAGGTAAGGATTATCTCAAAGATAAGTATAGAATGGCAAAAGCACATTGTAGTCCTCAATTTTCATGCAAGTTGACAAATCACACTTTTTATCGAACTAAATCTCTGATCTTTTAATTTTTCATTTTAAACTCTGTAAAAATTAAATTAAAAGCCAAAGGGCCAAAATTGGGTTATGACAGAAACCATGCATCGATATTAGGTCTCCACTCAGGATGTCTAGAAACCTGACTCCATTGAAACAATAGAATCTCCATTGATGATTTAAACGCCGATATTATTGTCCAGGCAACCTCAATGTTTGTGAACCTGAAATTAAATAAAATTAATAAACTATTACTTAGTTGTTCATAAATTATGTTATAAATATATAAAAAAACTAAAACCTAAACAAACTGACATTGAAAGGTTATCCTTCCATTATGCTTGGTACTTGCGGGTGAATTGACCCTGCTATGAAGGCAGACCGCCTCTGCGCTGTGAAACTGTGTTAGAAGAGGCAGCATCACAAGTTGGCGCAGATGCCTCGCCGTGATCAACACCTAAGGATAAGTCCTTCTCGTTGCTAGAAGAACTAGCTGCAACCGTCTACTGATGACGTGTTGTTGATTTCATTTTATGCATCTACATAAATTTATACGAATAATTACACAATTAAATTTGATTATTTAAAAAAAAACTTCTGCAGCACCTCCCCTGTACTGGAGACTACCCACAATTTTCAAACCTGTAAATATTTACAATAACCACAAACCAATTGACTCCATTGGAAAATCTTATATACAATCTTATATACCACGTCAGATGGTCGAGAAAGGTGGTGGAAAAATACAAAGATTTTCTTTTGCGGCCTAATTCTCGTGGGCGGCCTGCCTAGGTTAGAATTTCTCAAAGGTGAAAAATTTCCAAAAGCGATTTCAAACTTGGCCATTTCAAGGTGGCCTTCCATTTGATGGATCTCGTCAGAGATTTTTCTTGTGAAGTTTGCAAACTCGATGTCCAATGTCTTAAAGTTTAGATGATATGCATGCATCTTTACCTGATTTGAAATATAGGTCCCCATTTCTTCTTAATCTTTTTGTTTGCTTGATGGATGAGGACTTTCTTGTTTGGGTCATCTTTGTTGTTTAGCTTCTAGCCTACTCGAGTTGGCCCATGTAAGTCTTTTTTTAGATTTGTTTACACAACTCAGCCTTCATAGTGCCCATCATGACCCACTTGCTTGCTAGATATTTGTTTATCTCGTCAAATAATTTGAGAGGATCATTCATTACTCCCCGTCTCACTGCTAAAAATATTCGGTGTCACATGCTGAAAGGATCAAGCTGCCTTTTATAAACCACAATGCCCCCTTGTCTTGTTGTAGGAAATGTTCCTTTTTATTTTCTCTGTTTTTTTCTAGAAAGGATCGATTTTCCTTCTAAACATAATGTTGCCCCCTTGTATTGGTCATTGCCTCTAAGTGTGTTTTGTCAATGACTTAGACAAATAGTGGTTTTAAGTGACCATTTTCTCATTTCTCTCCTTTTTAGTTTGGTGAAGGAATATCTGTTCAGAATGAATCTTGAAATCTTGATCTTGCATTTTGAAAATAAAAATTATTTTGATGTAAGTTTGAAACAATTTGCTCTTGAATTCTTGCAACTCCTTGTTTTTGTTTTTTGTTTTTTGTTTTTTTCTTGGTAAAGAGATTATTTGCACTTGTGTTTGGCGATATTGTCTTTGGTGAAAGTATGTCATGAGGTGACTTTCTGTTTCTTATGGGTTTCCAAAGTGAAGGGCTCGAGATAAAGCTCGAGGTTTTTTTTGAGAAAAACTTGTCTCTTTTTTAACACTTATTTTATCAGCATGAATAATAATAAATAACTTGTTCTCAATGTCATGACTGTAATAAAAAAGTACTCTTTGCATTTTGAGAGCATTTCTTATTAATCCAAGTTGCTTGCTTGCTTGATTAGAAAGGACTTCTACAGGCACGTAATGTAGGCTGAGGTTTTTGGTTATGAAAGAAAAGATCATAAGGCTCAAAGAGTGTTTAAGGGTTTCAAAGACTGAGGATCACTATCAGCAGTTCGACTCTTTGTGTCGTTCCTCTTTTTTTCTTTTCATTTTTTTTCTTTTTCTTTGATTTGCCCTTTTTCTTTTTCATTGTTTTTCTTGGGCATACTCACTTTATCTTGATTATCATTCTTTCTTGTGATTTGGGCATGCCCCCTAGTCAATGAGTTTCATAGGCTCTTTTGCCTTTTCGGCTTTCTCACGGTTTTTTTCATCTTTTCTCATTGAAACACTTGCCCCCAGTGTGGGGTGTGATCCTAGTCCGGATTTTTCATGAAAGAAAAATTATTCAAGCTCAAAAAAGGACTGCAAGGGATATACTTTTTAGAATGTGAAAGGAATAACAAAGATAGCCTTTCCTCATTTCAAACGCAAGCAGTTAAGATCAATAAACTTTGGACTCGTTCGATGCGATGGTTTGGTCTTTGAAAAGAGATGCATTTCATGAGTCTATGAGTAATGAGTTCACTTCATACCATTATTCATACATTTAAAACAACATATCTCAAAAGTCATGGTGTGAGGATGACAGTTCATTTTCTATTCATGCCTTTTGGTTCAGAGTTTAGTCGCCTCAATGAAGGAGTTGCTTGATTCATGTGTCATTCTACAAGTAGAATGTCATAAATATTGTTTTTAAATAAACACCAAATTATTTTTGAAATCAAAATGCAAGTTCAATTTTCAAAATTCCAATGGGGAAACTGATTTTGGTCAAAGAGATGAATTAAGTGTATGAGATCATGCAAGGCTTCAAAAGTGTATTTGTGAGTGCTTAGAGGGAATCCCTTTCAGGATATTTTGATTGTAAATCAAAGGAAGGAAAATTTTTCTTCTTAGTCGAGTCAACAACCCTTCCTAAATGGAAAGCTTGTTCGATCATCTCAGCTATAACGATTAAGTAAAAAAAATGTTGTGCAGAGCTTCCAACCAGGTATTCAAAGTACGAGGCCTTAAAAGTGTTGACAAACAAATTGATCATCTCTTTTTCCAACAAAGAAGGATCAACCCGTGCGGCAGTCTCATGCCACCTTTAAGTGTATTCTCTTATGGACTCCTTGTTGTCCTTTTCCATAGCTTGCAAGCTTGACCTATCAGGGCCCACATCCATATCGAACTTATATTGCCTAATGAATGCATCAACTAAGTCCTTCAATGTTTTTATCTTGGTATTGTCCAACCGCATATACCAAGTAAAGGCAACGTCACTCAAACTGTCTTGAAAGAAGTGAATCAATAGTTTCTCGTCATAGACCACCTCGGCCATTTTGTTGCAGTATGCCTTGAGATGAGTTACAGGGCATTGAGTTCTTGTATATTCAATGAATTCTGGCACCCTAAATTTCTTAGGAATGACTATGTTAGGTACCAAACACATCTCGACAGCTTTTATATGGTCATATAGGCTAGTTCCTTCGAATGCTCTCGACCTTTGTTCCATGGCAGCCCATTTGTTCAGGCCATCTTCTTTTACCATCTTGCTATTTTGAGATTCCTTTATTGTAAGGTCAATGGTAGATGACATTCTTATGGGATATGCTGGTTGAGCAAATTGGGAATACATAGCCTATTGAGACACCTCATTTGCCCCTAGATTCTATGGATTTATGAGCATAGGTTCAGGCTGAGCTGTAAATTTTTGCTTCTTCGGGTTTAGATCTCAAGGCCTGTTTGAGTAGGCTAGTAAGCCTGATGACTTCTTCTCTAAGACTTTCCATCTCTTTTCGGTGTTGGGCTTCCAACTAGGCTCTTTCTTTGTTTTCCATTTGTCTTTTTCGCAGTCGAGTGCCATAGGTGTGTTTCAATGGGGGACCCGTATTTCATCCGGAGTGCAGTATCATGACAGTTCATAAGTGTATGTTCAAACATGCATGAAGATAAACGCAACATATTGGATATGGCTTCGATTTTTTTTTGGATGACATAACGATCACTATTCTTTGGATGTGTGGTTAGATCCGAACCGATATTCATTACAATGCCGATAGGAGATCTATTTAGCCTTTTATCATCTGAGCTTTCAGCCACATTTTTTGTGCCTTTTATTATGCATCTAATGTCTTTGAGTAGCGGTATCTCATAGACATCCAGTCTAGGGCAGTCTCCCTCGATCATTTGTAAGGATTCAGACTCGAGTCTATACTCAACAATTGTTATCTTAGGAATAATGACCATTATGTCACTTGAAAGCCCTTTAAGAAGAATGCTTACACTTTTAAGCTAATCTCAGTGAAATTACACAGGGATCAACCTAAATGATAGGTTCTAGTCATTTAAATGCATCAGGGTAATTTTGCTATCTAGTCTCAAAGGTCTTTCGCATGCTCAGTGATTGTCCTCGAAAGTTTGATATGAGGTTTACAAGCAGCATGAAGATAGAGGCCCTGAGTAATATCAGTTCGGCATATCGACCACTGTCGAGCAAACAATCATGCTAGAGTTAGATAGTTTCACGAGCCTTACCCAGGCTAAAGCCATTGGGGTGTCGTTACTCCTCCACTTATCTTAAAGTTGATACCACACGTATTGTAAAAATGAGATAAGTGATGCGTGAAGACCTTAGATCCATATCCAATATATATGCATGATAAGCATGATAAACATGAAAAACAATGCATGCTAAAACAGTACAAAGAGCAAAAATAAATAAATAAATAAATAAAACTTGATAAACTCAACATAGCCACAACAAGGAGAAACAAACAGTACGACAAATATAGTTTAGCAATAAAAAAGGCAAATAGCAAAGCTTAGTCCTAAGGTCCCCAGTGGAGTCGCCTTTCTGTCACACCCGGACATCGTGGCGACCCGTTAAAAAATTATCTGGATAATGAAAAAAGAACAGATATCTGGCATCTTGTTCTTTTAGGGAAAAAGGTCTTGTTCAAGGAGTCGCCACCTAGTATTATGGTCACTAGGAACCCTAACTGGTCAACAAAGATTCTATGGTACGGGACTGGTTACGTGAAAGGGAAGATGCTATCACCCCTTAAGTGTCCTACTTAAGGCAGGCTGCATTGCTGGTTTTGTCTAAAATTGCTAAGAATTTGTTCTCCTTTTTTCCTTTTTTTATTCTTCCTTTCATGTTCCTGACTCTGGTGTTGGTGAACAATTTCTACAAATATTTCCAACTCTGGCGTTGGTAAATATCGCACAAATCCAAAAAATACGATACTCCTGACTCTGGCATCAGTGAATATTTTTGCAAAAAATGAATTTGAAGAAGAAATTTTGTATGTCATTTTTTTCTTGTTTATCCTTTATTATTATTTGCCCTTTTTAGATAGAAGTAAAAAAAAAAATTGCACGACATATTTGTATTTAACAATAATAGTCCACAGATTGAGCACATCTACAAAAAATACAAACACAAAGAAAAAAAAAATAAAACAAAGTGTGAGGGGCCCACAAATAAATCAACGAAGGGCCCAAATTTCTTTGGAACTTTCTGTTATCGAAAAGGGGTTTGTTTGGTCAAATATCAAATTAGAATGGGCATAAAAATTATAGCAAAGGCATAAGGGTGTCTTTTGCCAAGCACACCCTTAACAAACACAATTTGGGTCGGCTAGGCCTAAAGCCCAGACCCGACCCACTCTTTTTTTCTTTTTGGGCTGGATCTAGCCCAGCCATGCATGAAAGGTTCACGCACGTATGCAACAGTAACTAGTTAATTATTTTAGCAAGCAAGGAAGGAAACTTACCTAGGCGTGCGGCTGCTGGAGGCGAAGTCGAGCGAGACTAGGCTAAAAAAAAAGGGTTGAGGGGGGGGGGCGGCTATTATAGGGTTCGCCGCCCTCTTTTTTTTTTTTGTTTCTCTCTTTTAGGGTTTCTGGTAATGGCCTCCTCTTGGGGCCTCTTCTTTTAAGGTTTCTCTCTTTAATCGTCCTCCCTCTTCTACATACACTAAAATCAATATTTATAGTGCAAGAGTCTCTTCGCTTGTGAGAAACCAAGTTTCAATCAAACTTATTCTCTTCTTTGAAGTTTGAATTTGATTAAGAATCAAATTTGAAAGCGGATAACTATCATTATCTTGAAGACAAAGATTATCTTGAAGATAAGAATTATCTTGAAGATAGGGATTATCTTGAAGATAAAGATAGAACGACAAAATCATATTATAGTCCTTAATTTTTATGCAAGTTGAAAAATCACACTTTTCATCGAAATAAATCTCTGATCTTTTAATGTTACATTTTAAACCCTATAAAAATTAAATTAAAAGCCAATGGGCCAAAATTGAGTTACAACAATAGTCATCAATAAATAGTAGAAAGTACATTGAGTCATTCAAAGATTCATTATGCATCGGGCCACACACATCTGTGTGCACTGGCTGTAGTTTTGATGTTGCTCTAAATACAGTGTCAGGAAAAACAATTCTAGTCTGTTTTCCTAGCTAACAAGCTTCACAAATATTATTTTGTTCATGTATTTCTTGTAAATCAAAGGTCATCTTCAAATCAACCATCAGTTTTAAGGTTGCATAATTCAAAATGGCCCAGCCTTTTGTGCCATAAAACAGAATCATTATCATCACAGGTATTAGCACTCAAGTAGACTTCTCTCCATTCAACATTAAAGCTCCAATTTATCATCTTAACAGAGAGTAGTAGCATTCCTTTTTTTTTAATCTTTAATGTCACACACTCCATCATTAAAAGATATTGAGTAATCAGATTCAATTAGTTGTCCCACACTTACTAGATTCTAATTAATCTTAGGTACATACAACACATTCTTAAGAATTTTTATACCTGACATTGTTTCTACTTCAATTGCACCTTTTCCTTCAACCTTGATATAGTCTCCATTTCCAATTTTGACTTTGGACAAGTAGCTTTTGTCCAAATCCTTGAATAAACTCAAATATGTAGTCATGTGATTAATGCAACCACTATCAATAAGCCATGATGAATCGTTTACCTTTGTTGTGTTACACATCTCTTTTATTGTAGCCATGAATAAAAGATTTTCATTGACTTTTGATTTTTCTGCAACTTGAGCTTGTTTTATTGCTTCAACTTTGTTTTTGTAGAATATTTAAATGTGACCAAATTGCTTGCAACTTTTGCATTATGCATTCTTGAACCAACACCAAGTTTCAAGATGATTTGTTTTTTGATAGAATTTGCAAGGAGGGAAATGTTCTTTCATCTCTTTCCCTCTAGTGATGTTGTTGTTTTGTTGCCAATTAATTGATTTCCAACTTCTCCCTTTTTCCTTTTTTTCTTCTTGATTGTTCCTATAAAAGTTATTAGCCCAACTTTTCTCTTTTGAAACTGCAACAAGGGCTCCTTCATTTATACCTTCTTGTCTATAAGCTTGTCTCTGCTCAACTGCTTGTAATGCGTTCACTAACTCTTGTAGACACATGTCTAAGAAGTCTTTTGAATCTTTTAGAGAGTAAATTTTATGCTCAAATTTCTCTAGTAAACTTACTAGAACTTTCTCCACTACTTTTGAATCAGGAAAATCTTCTCCCCAAGTGTCTCACTTGATTCACAATTCGTTAAAATCCCTATATGTTATAGGGCTCATTTGATGTTTCTTAAACATTAGTTGGCTACCGACTAATGAGTTAAACATTAATTAGTTTTTTCAAAACTACTGAAGAAGAAGAAGACATTATAACCTCAATAAGTGACAAATATGTTAAGTTACATTTGGATTTTAAGTCTAAAAGGAGGTGTTAATATTGGCAACTATAAAAGACATACATGGTTCTTGGATTCTATTGATTGCTTTTAAACTTTGAAGTACATTCATAGAAGGCAACATTTATAAATTTCTAATAATTTTAAGGTAATATTAACTAATTTTTAATTTTTAAGACTCAATCGAAACCAACTATATATTTGAGAGACTGATCTACAGTTTCTCTAAAAGAATTGACATGTTAAACATAGTGTTGGTTTATTATTGTTATTTTCAATAAAAACTCCCCCTTCTCCTCTGCAAGTAATTACAAAAATCCCTTTATATATTTAAAATCTTGTTTGTAAGTTTACTTTCCATGTTATTTTTCAATATTCAAATAATAGAAGAAGAGAATGTAATTATTTTTTTATTATAAATTCACTATCTCAGGCGTGAATCACCTGTTTATAAATAAAAAATAGTGTGAGATTATTTTTGTTATTAAAGAAACAAAATCAAGATAAATAAAGAATATTTTGATTTTGTTTAATATATGATTATATTTTTTAGAATAAATATTTTGAAACAAAAATAATATTCATTTGATATATCAATTTCAAGGTTGAAGCTAGGTATATGTAAGAGGGAGGCAATTGCGCCTGTTAATGTTAGTAAATTGTTTGGGTATGGAAACAAATGAGTTGGCTTAGAAGAGTGAAAAAAACAATCTTTAAGGTGTTTATTTGTTCCATACATATAAAATACCTTCAGGATTAAACTAAACTCTTTAAACCTCTAAAAGAATAAGATGAAAAGTCAAAGAAAGAAAATATGTTTGTTTTGTATATATTTTTCTCTATATAGTATCAAGTTTATATAGATTTGAAACATTATGAATGTTGATAAAACTATATGACTGTTAAAGAAACAATCATATTTTGAATTAAACTGAATTGTTGCTTATTTAATTTTATCCTAAAAATTATAAATGTCAAAATTAATTATGAAAATTAAAAGAAATAAATTCAAAAAAGAATTAATCCCACTGACATATTAAGTTCTAATTTCCAAGTGCCTATGTATCATCTGCCATATTTTAATATTATAAAAATTCATATAATAACATTAGAAAACTCATTAGGAGAACCTATTTACCATGACTTTCATTTAATTTATAGTACAATAGAAACCCACACTTATAAACACTTACGAAGGAGTGTTTCTTTCCAATGTGGGATAGATACGTTTTTCTTCTTTATTCATTTACAAACTACACAAACAATTCATCACTAGTTTGTAATGAATGTCTTTTCACTTGATAGAATTATGCTTACAAGAAAGTATTTTAGAATTTAAACTTTCAATTAGTGTTAGAACTTGAATCCTACTAAAGTTATCGGTGTCTCCTAATTAAACCAATTTTTTTTTTTTAGAATCAAATATACTACACACACAATACTATCCAAACTCTTAAAGAGGTTTACAATTGTCTAGCAATTATTTGTAGCCATATGCTAAAATCTCATTTTCATAAATGTTTACAAGAAAAACCCTAGCTCTTGTCAAAAGCGACACTACTTTTATATTCATATAGGTGGAATTTACAAGTCTTTACTACATTAAACATGAATTTTAAATTTAATTAAGAGCTTACACTCATCTTCCTTTACGTAACAAAACACACTGAATTCTATTAGAATAGGGTTCAAAATTAATTATCAGTGTCTAACAAATACTAAACAGTAACTTGTTATTACTCATTAAACATAGAACTAAGCTTCTTGTTAATCTAAAGTTGGGTTCCCATTACCATTCTCTAAGGGGTTTCAACCCCATTCCACTAGTTATTTTTCTTACAATGTCTTTAGATAGTTCTTTTATGAGCAAATTTGCTAAATTATTCACAGACTTCACATAAACAATGGTGATTATCCAATTTGTAATCAACTCCCAAACATATCCATATAGAATACTTATATGTCTTAACTTACCATTGTAAATATTACTCTAAGCTAGAGATATAGTTGCTTCACTTTTATAATATAAAGAAATAGTTGTAATAGGTTGTGGTCATAACTTAATATCTAACAACATATAGAAAAATGAGAAATGCATGTTTGTTTACCTGCAGCAACTATAGAAAAAAATTATGATTCCATGGTAGAATGAGAAATGCATGTTTGTTTTTTGAGATGCCCAAGATATCGAACTTATTATTGCTCAAACTAGTTATCCAACTTGTATCACAATATCCTTCCAACACAGCTAGAAAACTAGAATTAAACAAGCCTAAATCGATCGTTCTTTTTAGATAACCAAAGACTCATGCAATAGCCTTCCAATGATTCGTATTAAACTTACTTGTATATCTTGATAACTTGTATATGACAAAAGCTATATCTGGTCTTGTACAATGCATAACATACATAAGACTTCCACTGGAACTAACATATTCTAGTTGTGCTACCGTTTTATCATAATAATCATTTAACTTCATAATAAAGTCAAATAGGGTATTAGCCTTCTTTATATTGAGATGCTTAAATTTATCAAGTATTTTCTCAATATGATATGACTGATTAGGTGCATAGCCATTACTATATTTCTTAACTTTGATACCTAAAATTATATCCACTTTACTAAGATTTTTCATTTTAAAAATATAAGTGAGACACCTTTTGGTTTCCACTTTGCCTATCATATTAGTGATAAAGATTAACATGTCATCTATGTACAAATAAATAATCACACAAAAATCTTTTGTAAATTTGGAATACATACACTTAATTGCATCATTGTGATGAAAAACATTCAACAAAACTGCTTTGTCAAACTTCTCATGCCCTTGTTTCGGAGCTTGCTTTAACCATATAAAAACTTTACTAATTTATAGACTTTTTTCTCATTTTTAGGAAGTATAAAACCCTCAAGTTACTCTATATATAATTCCTCATTTAGATCTCCATTTAAGAAATTCATCTTGCCATCCATTTTATGAACATACAATTTATAGATGTCAATGCCACTGGAGAATAACTGTTAAAATAATCAGCACCCTCTTTTCGAGTAAAGCTTTTGGCAACTAATCTTGCCTAGAAATTTTGTATAGAACTATCAATATTGTGTTTTCTTCTAAACACCCACTTGCATCCTATTGGTTTAGGATCTGGAGATAAATCTATTAGGACCCAGGTATTGTTAGACAATATTGAATCCATTTCATCATTTATCGTTTCTTTTCAAAAGATAACATCCCTGGAAGACATAGCTTCACAGAATGTCTTTGGATCATCTTCCACATTTAGGATTGTAGATGTTCTTTTCAATACTGCATTTCTATCACCTCCCAATAAAAATACAATTAAATTAATAGAATATAATTTGAACCTATTACTTCTAGGTTTTTACATTTTTCACTTAAAGTTAAGTTGAGAGTCATTATTGTTAGATCTGGTTCTTGCACATTTGAATCACTTATGAAGTTATTTTTTATAAATTCAACATTTACAAATTCAACTATGACATTAGTTTCTAAATCCAAAAGCCTATAAGCTTTTGAATTTTATGCATAAACAATCCAAAAGTCTTGTACAAAGCATAACATACATAAGACTTCCAATGTCATTATAATATTCTAGTTGTGCTCTTGTTTTATCACAATAATCATTTAACTTCATACTAAAGTCAAATGGGGTATTAACATTGATAAATATTCATATAATAGCATTAAAAAGCCTAGTAAGAGTAGGGATGACCAAAAAAACTAAAAAACCAATTGAACAGAGAAATAAAAAAAATAACCTAAAAAACCGAACCATGTAAAAAAAACCGATTAGACTATTTAGAAAAACTTGTGGTTCGGTTCGGTTTTGGTTTCGTAATGCTAAAACTGATAAACCCTATCCAAATCGAATCGATTTAGATTAAAAGAAAAGATATTATAAATTAAAAAAAAATACTTTCTATTCTAACCCAGTAACCCTAGCAGCCGCCCCCTCCCCTTCAAATCTCTAACCCTAGCCTTATTCTTTTACGTTCAATAACAAGTAAGAAAAAACCCTCTCCTCTAACCCCTTTGCCTAGCCTCCCTGGTACAATTGTATTCTTCCCAACACTTCTCTTTGTGAAATGGCTGGAATACACCTCCAGCCTCATATCTTTTCATTTCTGTCACTGTTTCCTTTCTTGGCAAATCCTGCAAGAATCAAACATAAAGTAAAACCCTTTTCTTTTTTCCTATCATTCTCCAAACTCAAAAAGGTGGTGGTCATTATATTACTTGTTTTTTAGGTGGAATTGGAATTGATTCTACAACTGAACATATCTAAACCAATCAGATTTCTTCTTGTGATTGTTGTTGTTACTCTTGTTTCTCTTATTATTATTCTATGATTATTATTCTTGATGATCATCATCATCATGATTATTATCATTCTCTTCTTGGGTATGAAACTTTGATTGTTGTTGTTCGGTAGATATGGATTGGAAGCACTCATTTTACTTGAATTTGATTGCACATTCATCATACACATGCAGTAACTGTGTATAGGTTTTTTCGGTTTTTGACATAAAAAACCAAACCGAACCGAACTAAAACCGGTTGTTTGGAATCAGTTTTAAGTTTATTTATTTATTTTTTACAAAATTTTAGTTTGGTTGTTTTTATAGGTAAAAACCGAACCGAACCGAAAATGATCACCCCTAACTAAGAGAGCTTATCCATCATGACTTCCACTTAATTTACTAAACAATAAAAACTCACACTTATAAACACTTAGAAGGGAGTGTTTCTTTCTAATATAGGTTATATATCTTTTTATTATTATTTATAAACTACGCCAACAATGCCCTCTAATTATTTTTACCTTTTCACTTTAGCCCTTGTATAATTTTCGCTTTTTCATGTCCAAATAACTATATGTCTGTCATCGTATGACTTATGCACCATCATTATGAAATCCTCGCTATGAAAGGAAATGCAACATTGAAATTCATACACTATATACATTAGTTTTCACTACACCATTAAACAGTTTTACCGACGGAATAATTTTGTCGGTGTAAGGCATGAACTCCGTTAGTGAAATTATTATCGACGGCCTTCATCCGTCGATATACTAATCGTCGGTAATTCCCCTTTCCATCGCTAATTCTGTCGCAAATAAAAAAAAGCACCCACCGACAGAACACCGACAATCTTACAGATGGATACGTGCGGCAAAAAAAAAATTCCTGCGAGAACATTACCGACAGACTACACTCGTCTGAATTTTCAACGGTAAGTACCAACGGACTAATAGTTATGGAAAATACCGACGGAAATATTCTGTCGGTAATTATGGCATGGGTGGTAATTGGTTGGCAACTCTCGGTGAAATACCGATGAAAGTTATCCAACGGTAAAGCCGTTGGTAGGTATTTAAAATATATATAAAAAATAATTTATTAATAGTAAAAAATAATAAACAAATAAAATTGGATTAAAAATATAAAAATAATGTTAAATAATATTCATCCAAATATTCATTACAAATTTAATATGTTTAAAAAACAAAATTAAACTAAAATAGTGGCAGAGCTGGAGGAGGAGGAGGAGGAGGCTGGTTGTTCCCGGGACCGTACGGCCAAAAAGGAGCTGCACATATATCATCACCCATCTTCGATCTCATCTCCATGACTATTTGACGGAGCTGATCATAATTCATCTTGTTGATATTGTTGTTTCAAGGCAATGAACTCCTCAGACTGTGTGCTCGATACTGATGGAGAGCTCCCAGCGGTTGAGACACTATGGGCCGAACACAAGTTTTCGGCTGTAGTGTTGGAGAGCCCGTAGACCCTATTTTTTTCGGGTTCACTAGACGATCCCACCTCCATCCACAAATCTGGATCGAAATCTAGATGGGTCGAAGGATAGTCCCCATATCTCTCCCTCAACTGACTATTATAGGTCTCCTGAAAATTAAAAAAAAATCATCATATTCAATTCAAGAAAATAATAACTTACAAAATAAAATGAATGAACGAACATACCACGAAGTGCTGAGCACGGTTGTCCACGAACTGTTGCACCCCCTTTTGGCGGTCTTGACTCCGCACATGCATCTCTACAAACAGCTCCATTGGACTTGGCTCACGTCTAAGAGACGCAACCTGTAAGGAAAAAATAGGTTGCAAGTTAAATATATTATTAGGAACGACAAATTAATTAATGATAGATTTCATTAAAATTAATCTTACCATCCGCGTTGCATGTGCGCTGAATGGGACGGATCCGCTAGTGTGCGTGGTCACCGTATCATGAATTTGCCGGTTCCGGTTGTTTGCGCCGGACTGTGAGCACCGTGAGAACCGCTCTGAGGTCACGTGCTCAATATATGCCGTCCATATTTCCCTTGATATGAATGGCGGTTTGAATTCCCGCCAAATTATAAAATTATAAAAATAATTTATTAAAAATAAGCTGGAAATTAAAAGTTAACACCGACCTGAAATCGCTTAACCATGCATTGATATTAGGTTTCCACTCAGGATGTCTGGAAACCTGGCTCCATTGAAACAATGGAATCTCTATCGACGATTTAAACGCCAATGTTATAGCCCTTGCAGCCTCATTGTTTGTGAACCTGAAATTAAATAAAATTAATAATATTAATTAATTATTCATAAATTATGTTATAAGTATTAAAAAAAAATAACTAAAACCTAAACAAACTTACATTGAGAGGTCATCCTTCCATTGTGCCTAGTACTTGCGGGTGAAATGACCCCGCTGTGAAGGCACACCGCCTCTGCGCTGTGAAACCGCGCTAGAAGAGGCACATCACAAGTTGACGCAGATTCCTCGTCGTGATCAGCACCTAAGGATACGTCCTCCTCCCTGCTAGAAGAACTAGCTGCAACTGTCTGCTGACGATGTGTTGTAGATTTCATTCTACGCATTTACAAAAATTTACACGAATAATTACATAATTAACTTCGATTATTTAAAAATCATTCGGCGGCACCTACCTTATACTGAAGACTACCCACAGTTTTCAAACCTGCAAATCTTTACAATAACCACAAACCAATTGACTCCAGCAACATCATATATACAACCTAACATCTATAGAAATTCAATCATTTAAAAAAATTCGACAGCACCTCCCCTATATTAGAGACTGCCCACAGTTTTCATACCTACAAATATTGCAAAATCAACTCTCTACAACCTAACATCTATAGAAATTCAACATCTATATATTTTCAACTAAAATCAATACAAATTCATAAATTAAAATTAAAATTAATAAAAATAATAAACAACATAACAAACAATAATATCCTAAAATTAAGAAACTAATTAAATTAATTCTATATTTCAATTAACATTTAAAACATAAATTCAACAATAACAATTACAACAATACAAACAATAATATCCTGAATTAAGATAAACTAATTAAATTTAATTCTATATATTAATTAACATTTAAAACATAAATTCAACAATAACAAATATGGCAATACAAACAATAATATCATAAAATTAATAAATAAATGAAAAAAACTAAAAAACACTATACAAAACAACATAAACACAAAAAAAAATACACAAAACTAAAAAACACTGCAAAATAAATTTAGGAATAAAAAAATGCTTACCTTAATAGTGTGTTGATTTTAAGATTTTATCTACAAAACACACAAAACAAAGAACACCAAAAAAATAATCATAATTAAAATAAAAAAAATACAAAGATAAAGAAAAAAGAATACATACCTTTTAATATGTTTAAAACTACCACCAAAACAATAAAATCTCTTCCAAAAACTAAATAGAAACGGAGAGGAGAAGAGAAATGGAGAAGAAGAGCCGAGAGAAAAAATGAACCAAATGGGGGGAGGGGGGTTTTATATATCAATTTTTCCGACGGTATTACCGACGGACATTTATTGTTGTCGATGGCATTAAATTCTGTCGGTAATTAATTGATATTCGTACCAAGAAGTTTAAAAATCCCGCCAGACTTTTCGATCCGTCGGCAAATTCATTGGTAATTGTGCCGATCGACCACGCCTCTAACATGCGCGCGCTTCGGGATGTGCGTAAACCGTTGGTAAATTTGTCGGTGATGTACATCGGTGACGCCATCGGTGATTGTGGCACAATCCCTTAAATATTTTTTAACTCTCTGTGAAATACCAACTGGATTCAGTCCGTTGGTATGGCTGCCGGTGAATATGGCACAATCCCCTAAATGTTTTTCAAGTCTCTGTGAAATACCGACAGGTTGCATTCCGTCGGTATGGCCGTCAGTAATTGTGGCACAATCCCGTAAATGTTTTCCAACTCTCTGTGAATTACCGACGGGTTATAGTCCATCGGTGTCGCCGTCAATATTTCTTATTTTTTGTCTATCTCCTTCATAAAATCTTGAATTGCAAACTTACAGCACAATAACAAGAGTTGACAATTAAAGAAGAATAAATATTTCATGTTCCAAAATATTACATTATAAAAATAAGGCTTTACAACATGTTTAGTTAGTCAGAATTTTCATCTTCGTCCTCAATTGAATTGTTATCATCAGCTACTTCGCACTCTTCAATGTGGTTATCATCTTCTTCAACAACATTCTCTTTTCCACTAGTAGAGCTCAAAACAACATTCAACTCCTCTGCATCAACATCAACAAGACTATCGTTAAAAACATAAAAATTCAAATTTTCTTCTAAGTCAATCGAAGGAGCAACTTGGTATGGTTCAACCAACTCACTAGCTTGAAAGACTTTATTTATCACACTTGTGTCTTCGTTCTCATCCTGAACAACCTCGACACGACCCTTGGGTTTTTTTTTTTAAAACGGAGAACCAATCAACTCTTGATCGGTCCTTTCTAAAGGAAGGGGTGTATGTGTAATAAACTTGTTGGCATTGCTTTGCGAAAACAAAGACATCGTTTACGTTGCGGTATCTAGCTTTTGAGTTGATTTCAACGAGGCCATAGTGAGGATCTACTCTCATTCCTCTATCAGTTGTGTCATACCAATAGCATTTGAATAAAAACACTCTATTTTGCTTGCTATGATATTGTAGTTCGATGACCTCTTCCAATCTACCATAGTAGTCAACTTCAAACTCACTAGAAGTCGATCCCTTGATACAAACACTGTTATTGTATATCTTTCTTCCATGCCCGTATTCTTCAATATTAAAGACATATCCATTGACAAAATACCCATTATAGCACTTGATTTTTCTTTCAGGGCCCAGGCTTAGTAAAGATAGTGAAATAGCAGCACTACCTCCCATTTGATAAACCCTGTAAATTAAATACAACAATAATCTATAAATGAATATTATGTAATATTGACGTACAATTAATTACATTGCAAGAGATAATGAGTTTGTGATAGGACTTACATGTGTTCTAAACCATGTGACAAATTGTTCATCTTGTAATTGAAAGATCTGGGATACGGTTAGCTGTGAGTTATTGGATAGTAAGTATCGTCGATGTTGCTTGCAAGGTTGTTCCAAATTATATGAGTTTATGGTATCACAAAACATAAATAGTACACTCTTGACAAAGTTTAAGTCGAACATCTACTTACTTAATAAAAGGTCTCAGCTCATCACAGTTAAATAGAACATAATTGTGTGCTTGTCTGAACTCTATTTCAGACAAATATCTTCCCCTCACGGTATTTTTTAGGTGTGGGTCGTCCAGGATTAGAGAATATTGACAAGTTCCCACTTGAAGGCACTTCACCACCATCTTCATGCCGTGGAACACGATTGATCCTCGTTCTCAAATGAGGTTCGAAATAGTATGAGATAAATGTTGAGATCTCCTCAACAATATAGGCCTCATATATTGACGCCTCAACATGTGTCTTGTTCTTAACCTTTTTTTTAAGATTGAACAAGTACCTGTATATATATATATATAATAAAAAATTATCAATTATAAAAAAATAAAAAAGCATTTAATTATGAATTATATAGCTCTTGTAATATCTAACCTCTCGAATAGATACATCTATCTGTACTGGACCGGTCCTCCAACTTTTACCTCAAACGGTAAATGTACGGGTAGATGCTCCATTGAGTCAAAAAATGATGGAGGGAATATCATCTCAAGTTTGCATATTGTCTCGACGATATTCGTTTCAAGCCTTTCAATGTGATCAACATTCAACTTGCTGGAGCATATATCTCTGAAGAAATGACTGATCTCCGTTAGTGCATCTTATATCCCCTTTGGCAACAAATCACAAAAAGCTAATGGGATGAGTGTTTGCATAAACACATGGCAGTCATGACTCTTCATTCCATATAATCTGCATTCCTCCGTATTAACCAGCCTTGATATGTTCGAGGCATGTCCATCGGGGAAACGCAGACTCTTAAGCCATTTGTAGACTAGTAGTTGTGCGTTTTCTCTACCACAAAGCTTGCTCTTAGTTTTGCGACCCGTGACCCATCACAAACCAACTCCATATTTTTATGGTTACAGAACACCGCTACATCCAATCTTGCCTTGATGTTGTCCTTTGTCTTCCCCTTCACATCCATGACGGTGTTGAAAATTTTCTCAAACACATTCTTTTCAATGTGCATGACGTCAAGGTTATGGTGGAGAAGATTGGTCTTCCAATAAGGAAGCTCCCAAAAGATACTTCGCTTCACCCAATTATGGGTCAAACCAAAACCAGGAAACTTCTGCTTACCTGATTGGAGACCAAACACAATGTCACCGTACTCTGACATAACATCAAACAATTCTTCACCAAAAAAACGCGGGGGTGCAACATCCTTTTCAACTCTGCCAACAAAGAAATCATTTCTGTTCTTTTTGTACCTGTGATTCAACGGCAAGAAATGACGGTGACAGTAAAAAAAGAAGCTTTACTCTCATTTGTTAGCGTGAATGCCTTGTTGTTCTCTATACAATATGGACATGCTAGCTTTCCATGCGTGCTTCAACCAGAAACCATTTCATAAGCTGGGAAATTATTGATAGTCCACATCAAAGCCGCTCTCATAACAAAATTATGTTTCCTCGAGATGTCATAAGTCAAAGCTCCAGAGGACCACAACTGCATCAACTCATCAATCAATGGACGAAGACAAACATCTATATTCTGCCCCGGACTGCTCGGACCTGGTATGACCATAGATAAAAACATGAACTCCGGCCTCATACATATCCCCGGTGGCAAGTTATAAACCGTCAGTATGACTGGCCAAAAAGAATAAGGAGCAGCAAATGACCCGAATGGGTTGAATCCGTCTGTACACAACCCAAGACGCACGTTCCTTGATTCAGCTGAAAAGTGAGGATGCACACTGTTAAAGTGTTTCTAGGCTTCACCATCAGAATGATGCACCATCACTCCATCAACCGCATAATGTGATTGATGCCATGTCATGTGCTCAACAGTCCTTGGTGACATGAATAACCTCTGTAGTCTAGGTGTGATTGGGAAGTATCTAAGTTTTTTATATGCCACGAGAGTCTTCCCTCTACCAGCTCTGGGTTTGTAACGGGAATGCCCACATGTCATGCACTCGGTCAGCTCAGCATTTTCAAGGTAGTATAACATGCAGAAGTTAGGGCATATGTCAATTTTCTGGTATTCTAAACCGAGGGGTTTCATCATGGACTTGGCAGCATAGAAGTTCTCTTTCAGCCTATTCCCTTCAGGCAAAATGCTTCTCGCCCATTCAATAATCTTGTCATAACTGGCCTCACTCAACCCGTGATCTGACTTGATGGTGAACACCTGTGCTACAGCTGATAATTTACTGTGGTTCGTGCAGCCATCCCATAATGGTTCGTCAGAATCTTTCAATAGATTAAAAAACCTTACTGCATCTGCATTATGTTCTTCTTCTACGATTGGACATTCCCTGACATTACCTTCACTCATTCTCATTGCATCCATAACCATATTCCTGTAAGGATTACTGTTCTCATTTCCAACTTCATGCATGTTGCTAGCACTAAAAGTTGACTTAACCACCCGTTCTTCCATGCTCTCATTAGGAACAAATAGTTCTCCGTGTGCATACCAACACATGTAATCCTCCATGAACCCTTTGGTTAGAAGATGCATCGTTACAACATCTTGATGTAGAAACTTTAAATTTTTACACTTCCTGCATGGACATCTAATACCGCCATCAGTAACATTCCTCGGAATAGATGTTTCGAAATTAATAAAACCCTGAACACCATTACAATAATCCATCTTCCGCAATCCTTGGGGTGAGTCCCGATACATCCATGAACGATCATCCATGACTTCTATTGAACCTCTACAAAACATAACAAAAATATTAGTTTTCCCCGACATTATCCAACAAACTAAAAAAACACTTATGTTAAATATTCATTATCAATTATCAACTATCAATGTTCATATATACAAATTTATACATATATAAATTTACGAAAATCACAACTTCGCAATAGAATTGATAATAATTAAAACATACTTGTTAAACAAGCTATTATTTATTTCATCACAACACATTTAATTCGGTGTAATTCAAACAAAATTTCAACAATTTACAAACAAATATAATTTGACAAAATCTAAAACAAAGTATAACAACTACAAAATTATACATTCATACTACAAGTTTCTTTGACAAATAACAATCAAACAAGTAAATACGTTAACAAAATACATATACTAAAAAAACAATAAAATTCACATTTAAATGTTAAAACTAAAAAGGATAGATTTACTTATAAAAAATGATAAAATCCACAAGAACGGATATTGTGACCACGTACAAAAGTATAAGAAACTTGAGTGCTTGTGTTGAGAAGAGTGGAGAGTTGGGATGGGTGGTTGGCTGCTGTTTGAGAGGGGAGAGGTGGGATGGGAAAGAAGAAGGGGAAGAAGGGGAAGAAGAAGGAGAAATAGAGGAAGAGAAGGTCGGCGAAGTGGGTATATAATGGCTTTTACTGATGAAATCACCGACGGATACAATCCGTCAGTGATTCCATCGGTGATTCCGACGGTGAAAGTGCTACGTCACTATACGGTTATCTCGGTTTGAATCCCTCGGTCATTTCGTCGGTAAAATTGTCTGAAAAAAATCCACGTCACCACACTGTTGCAACTTTCCAAACAAACTGTATAGACTGTCGGCGATACGGTCGGTATATACCGATAGAGTTGGAGACGGAATTATTTCCATCGGTAAGAATTACCGATGAAAAAATTCCGTCAGTAATTCCGTTGGTTTTTGCCAGTTTTCTTATAGTGTTTCTTCATTTACATGTTCGTCAGTTTTCAGATAAAAAGGAAAAGGTAAACTGTTCTGTCATGCCAGCTTTGTTGAAACAATGTATATATGGTTTTGGACCCAACAAGAAACACAAAGTAATCCAAAATTCAACCATGAAAATTGAGAAAAGAGAAAACAACAATCCACAAGTGTATCATGTTAGACAAAACAAGAGGGCCATGCATGAGCTCCCAGCCCAAGAAAAGGTTAGTGACCCACGTTGTTTATTGTGTTAGCGATCCCAGAAAACAAAAAGTATCAAAGCAAATACCAGCACATGACTAACGCGGCAGAAACCTCCTTTCTTTTTCTTCTCCAAAAATAGCAGCAGGAAGCAGAGAGAAAGAAGATGATGTCTCTTCACATCTCTGTCGTATATGAATTGTAATAATGCCCTTTTGTCATGTTCTTCTTCAATTCCATGCATGTGTTTCTTCGAAACAAACCCAGTTGATATTCATTTATTACACAAATCAAATGTAGTTAACCCTAATTAATATAGCCTGAACCCTACTGTTTGTACGAATTCACTTCTCAATTCTCTTCCCTTTAAACTAAACCATAAATCCTCCTATTAATTATACTAACCAAATCCAAAAGTCACGTGCTGCATGTAGCTTGAAAACCAAGGGAAAACATGTGTATCCAGTCTTAAGTCCTATTGTAATTACAAAATATATATATTTGAAAGGAAAGATGAGGAGAAAAAGAGAGGCAAAAAAGGAGAAGAGGATGCAGGGAATGTGCAGAACATGCTGTACAATTCATTCATGCTGCTTCACTGTCTCTCCCTCCCTTTGTCACATGCCAATCCTTTCCTTCCACAAAGGCAAAGATAATTGAACTTCTTCCCTCTTCTCTCTTTCCATGTGCAAACCCATGTGCTCTCTCTCTCTCGCATTTCAGGCTTTGCTGGTCCATATCACTTTCACATGCTCCCTTTAGAGGAAGCCACATTCCCAAATTAGTACAACATGTGATTTTTCACTCACTGATTTGCCCTCATCATTGCTCCATTACTTCTAAACTACCACCATATGTCTTTATTTTATGAAACCTTGAGATGATCAACCTGGGATTTTGGCGACACTGTTTTTTTTAACTACCTTTTTCTTCTTTGGATCATTTGGCTCTCAATTGTCAATTAATTTACTAATCTTTCTTGTCGCTTCACTTCCTATAAGTACTACTAGCTAGAAGCTAATTAATAAATTAGGGCAAAGCTTCTCTCCACGTTCCATGTGTAGGAATGTGAACTCTCAACCGCACCTATCAACCTTGGAAACATGTTCACCCAATATATTGATTTGTATTAAATTAGTTCGCATCAGCCGCCATGTCTATCCATCCAGTATTATCCATTAATCTTAAGCCTATATATCAACAATATATAAACAGTACATGCGACATCATTGGATTTTGTGTGCTAACTTATTTTTAATTATTATTATTATTACGAGAATTCAGTTACTTTACAAAACTATGCTTGCAAAATTAATAAAAATAAAAATTAAGTATTGGCAACATGATAGGGAGGGGGGGTGGGGCGCCTACATTGGAAATGAAGAATTTGAAATCTTTACATGTGCAAATACAGATAGGCAAGCTTTTGGTGCCAGTGCCAATTAAGGACTCTCTCCTTGTGGCTTGCAAGTAGTGCCCACCTTCCGCTTTAACTTTTCAATCAAAATACGAAATTGGTGTCGTTTTCTACGTAAAACTGCAATAACAACCTTGAAATGCATAGAAAAATCTGTAGAAGTAGGACCTGATCCCCACTGAAAGGACCCCCAATGTTCTTATCATTAGTGACCCATCAACAACAAATTACTGTTGAATGATCTGGAGAATGAATCTGTCTATGTTGTAGATTTCTTGGTTCCCATATCCTACCTGCTCACCTTCACCATTCCTTTCCATCTTTCTTTTGCAATGCAAACGAGGGTCAAGGGATATATAAATATATGTACTTTGGGGTTACATGCTTAAAACATGCATGATCATTTCATGTAGATGACATCGACTGAGCAAAAGTTGTTTGGTTATTTTCTGCGAGTAAAGAATGAATATATAGCTCATGCTTGTAATTAATGTAAGTTAAAGGTTACAAAATTAACTATATTGGCACTCTTTTATATATATATATATAAAAGATTTCTTTTGTCTTAGAGATTTTAACATTGATCTCTAATAACTTAATTAAATTATCTAATTTTACTAGTATTTTATCAGAGTTAATCTTGTAAATTTAAAGATTTGCAAACATTTATATTTGTAGACTCTGTATAATAATTGTGAAATATTTTTATTCATGCAAGGAAAAATTGTTTGATTCTTGTTGAAGATTCTAGAAATAATTTCAAGTTGGTATACTTCCATATGATTGTAAATATGTTCCTAGATTAGAGATATCTTTGCTGGCTTACATATTTGTAATCCTAAATGTTAGGTTCTCGAATATCATATACGCAGTGAAAATAATAAAATAAAATTATTCGGGAGTCTCTAAAATCTTGTTAGACAGATCTAGAGTTGTTTAGGAATTTATTGTTTTAAGATTTGATCTTTTTTGTCTTTGAATAATTATTTAAAGGCTGAGTTATTGCAAACCACAAGCTGTCTAATTATTCAGCCTCCAACGGTAATCCACATGAATCACTAGTGAGAAATCTCTTAAATCACTATTTAGGAGAGAAGAATTGCTATACCTAGAGTGCTAACTCTTATTTGTGACTTATATAATTTTTTTTTGTTTAACAGACAACCTTTTAAGAAATAAAAGTCATAACTTTATATTTATAGGGAATCCTAAAAACCTTATAAACGGTAAAATATCTATTTGTCCCTTAAATAATATCCATATATTATTTAGGAATTTATTGTCTTAAGATCTGATCTTCTTCGTCTTTGAATAATTATTTAAAAGTTGGGTTGTACTGCAAACCACAAGCCGTCTAATTATTCAGCCTCCAACGGTAATCCACATGAATCACCAGTGATAAATCTCTTAAATCCCTATTTAGGAGAGAGGAATTGCTATGCCTAAAGTGCTAACTCTTTATTTGTGACTTACATAATTTTTTTTTTAACAAACAACCTTTTGAGAAATAAAAGTCATAACTTTATATCTATAGAGAATCCTAAAAACGTTATAAATGGCAAAATATCTATTTGCTCCTTAAATAATATCCATATAATATTTAAGAATAATTTTAGAAATTTAATCAATCAAGCCCCTATTTGATTTCTAAGACTAGAATTATAATCCCTAAATTAAATACATATTCTCTAATTCATCTAGAGTGATGAATCATCTCTTGATAAATCAAATACCTTCATATAGTTTATGTTATATCAAATGTCTGCCTATTTTTTTTTTTTTGTCTTTACCAAGATAATATGTAACAGGATCAAACATAACACTCCTTATATAAGATAACTTAGTGATCTCAAGTCTAAGGATCACTTACACAATCGTTGCGTGAGCCTTTCTAAAGACACATGTTATATCTCCATATGAAATTCTGATATGGGTCAGTTTAGTGTACATGTCTTATGAAAAACACATACATATTAGTTATAGGTATCCTTTATACCTCAACTTATGAGAACAACTACTTTCTTTCGTAAGGGAAAGAATATAATATGTATCAGTCTCGATGACTCTAATGAATGTCCAAGTATTTAAGAGAGTATTTACTAGGAACATTTTATAAAAATTTTAGGAATAATTATGCTTTGATGAAATAAGAATCTCATAATTATAACAACTTCATAATTTCCTTTACAAAATATTTTTGTCCCATAGACTTTATCTATACTCTAGATTCATATATCAAATATTAGATTCATTAATCTAATATTATATGAATATTAAAGATAAATTAAGTCTTTATTAATAATAAATATGTATTTACGTGAATATAATATTATCACGTGTAACCAATCGATTGGCTACAAGGCATATTAAACTAATACTAAACTCTAGCATTCTAATTATGTATAGTTGCTATTTATGCCCATCATATTGAAGAGAAATGTATGAATGAATGAATGATACCAAATTTTAACTTGGTATCACAGCCTTCCAAAAACCTTCATTGAAACATAAACCTCTCTTATTTGTATAGATGTTATGTTATATACAATATTAGTATTGATGGGGTCAATTGGTTGTGGCTATTATCAATATTTGCAAGTTTGTGGATTTGGGTAGTCTCCAGTATAGGGGAGGTGCTGTCGAGTTTTTTTTAACATTCAAATTTAATTATATAATTATTCGTATAAAAGTGTGTAGATGCGTAGAACAAAATCCACAGCTCGTCGCTCACGTATGGTCGCAACTAGTTCTTCTAGCAGCAAGGATGACATATCCTTAGGTGCCTCTCAAGAAGAGGCACCTGCACCGTCAACCGATACTGCCTCTTCCAGTACAGTTTCAAAGCGCAGAGATGGAATGCCTTCGCAGCGGAATCAATTCACTCGCAAGTACGAGGCACAGTGGAAGGATGACCTTTCAATTATAACATAATTTATGAACAATTAATCAATATATCATTAATTTAATTTATTTTCAGATTCACAAACATTGAGGCCGCCCAAGTAATATCATCGGCATTTAAATCTTCGATGAAGATTCCATTATTTCAACAGAGTCAAGTATCTAGACATCCTGAATGGATACCTCAAATCGATGCATGGTTTGACAGATTTGAGGTTAGTGTTAATTTCTAATTTCCAGCTTATTTCTAATAATTTATTAATATAATTGTAAATAAATTATTATTTTTATTTACCTAATTATTTATACACATGACAAATTCGCCTGGGACAGGGCGCATGACAAAGTTGTGAGGAGGGTGTGGGAAAATCACGCGGCAACTAGGTAACATCGAAAACAATACAAGATTTTTTTAGAAAAAATTTATGTTTCAAAATCTAATTTCTGACTATGGAAATAGGTTGCGTGATTTTTTGTATGAAACACAAAAAAAAGGCAAAACAAAACTGCGAGAGATAAGGGTCTCCAAGCTTGAAATGACGTGGCGGTTTGGAGGGATTTCAAACCAATATACATCCCGGCAGATATATGGCCGCCCTATCTTGAGCATGTGATGTTTGAGTGGTTCAAACGATGCTCACAGTCCGGTGCTGGCAACCAGAATCGACCAATTCATGGCTCAGTGACAACGCACACCGGCGGCTGCGTTCCATTTGCAGCACATGCGAAACGGATGGTAAGATTAATTTAAAAAAATATATATCTTTAAATTAATTTGTTGTTTATTAATTTTTTTTTCATTATAGGTTATGTCTCTTATACGTGAGTCGAGCCCAATGGAGCTGTTTGTTGAGACGCACGTGCGGAGTCAAAATCGTCAAAAGGGGGCGCAACAGTTCGTTGACAACTGTGCTCAACACTTTGTGGTATGTTTGTTCAAACATTTTATTTCATAAGTTATTATTTTTATTGAATTGAATATGATGATTACTTTTTTCATTTTCAGGAAACCTATAATAGCCAGTTGAGGGAGAGATATGGGGACGATCCTTGACCCATCTGGATTTCAATCCGGATTTATGGATGGAGGTTGGATCGTCCGGTGGACCCAATAAAAATCGAGTGTACGAGCTCTCCAACACTACGACCAAGAACTTGCGGGCGGCCCGTAGTGTCTCAACCGTTGGGAGCTCCCAATCAGTATCGAGCACCTAATCTAAGGAGTTCGTGGCCTTGAAGCAACACACGGCTCAGCTCACTGAAAAATATGACCACCTATCGGCGGGGTATACACAACTCTAGGCGAATTATGAACAGCTTCGCCAAATGGTCATGAACATGGCATCATAGAGTGGTGATACATGTGTGCCTCCTTTTTGGCCGTATGACAACCAGCTTCCTCCTCCTCCTCCCGCTCCACCATTATGTTAATTTGTAATGAATATTATTTAACTCTAATAGTTAATTTAATATTTTTTTTGAAACACATTCAATTTGTAATGAATATTATTTAACTTTATTTTTTTGTTTTTGATGTTTAATAAAAATTTTATTTGCATAATTGGTTTTTTTTACTATTAATTTATATAATTTTATATTATGTATTCTAAATAATTTTTTAAAACATATTTAAAAATAATCATGGACGGTTTTACCGACAGACTGTATCCGTCAACATTGGACACCGACGACTTTACAGACGGAATTAGTCCGTCGGCATTTCATAGTAGCTGCCACAATCACCGACGAATATACAGACGGATATCTTCGGTCGGTATTTCACACACTCACCAACAACGTTATCGACGGATTATTCTGTCAGTATTTCACACAATCATCGATGGAATAAATCCGTCGGTATATTTCAAGCTGGAAACTTTTTTTTTGCGCGCAATTTCTGTCTGTAAAACACTCGGCAAATGTTTTTTTTACCAACTGATTTAGCGATGGAATTAGGTATTACCGACGAAAGGAAAGCCGACAGACGTTTTCCGTCGGGGAAGTTGTCGGTAAAAAAATTACGGACGAACGCTGAATCACTGACCGACGGAATATTTCTGTCGGTAAAACTATGAAATCTTGTAGTGATATGTAAATTATTATGGATCCATAATTTATTAGAAGATCTAAAAAGTAAGCATGACAACCCAATGAAGTCATATTGTGTTAACAAGGCAACTTGTGATATTGCCCACAACTCAATTTAGCATGATCGAACCAAATATGTGAAAGTTAATAGGCATTTCATCAATGAAAAACTAGAAGCAAGGATCATTGAAACACCTTATGTCTTTTCTTAATAACAATATGCTGACCTTCTGACCAAAGTTGTATCAAGTCGAGCATTTCATGATGGTCTCAATAGATTAAGAATGAACGACATCTACGCATCAATTTAAAGGGAAGTGTTGAAGATTCTAGAAATAATTACAAGTTGATGTATTTCCATATATAGATTGATTGTAAATACGTTTTCTAGATTAAAGATATGCTCTACTAGCTGATAAATTTTTAGTTCTAATAAATTCTAGCGTTTCAATTATGTATAGTACGTAGTTATTCAAAGAGAAAAGTATGAATGAATGATACCAAATTTTAACTATTTTTTTCTCTTAAATTTCATGAGAAGATTTGAACGACTCAGAACATCATTTCTTCTCCTTTTTTTTCTCCTTTTGTAACCAACATTCTCATGCTAATACTATTTTTAACAATAATATATATATTATATATATATATATATATATATATATATATATATAGCTTCAATCACTACCAGAAAACCGGAGAAAAGCAACGGCATTACCGACGGAATATTTCCGTCGGTAATTAATACCGACGGAAATAATTCCGTCTCCAAATCTGTCGGTATATACCGACGGAATATTTCCGTCGGTAAGTCCGTCGGTATGTATCGACGGAATATATCCGTCGGTATATAGCGACGGTTTCACCGACGGGGTATACAGTTCGTCTGAAAACATGCAACGGCGTGGTGACGTCAGGAAATTTTACCGACGGACATTACCGAGGGATTCAAACTGAGGTAGCCGTACAGTGACGTGGTGCTTTCACCGACGGCGTCACCGACGGAATCACCGACGGAAGTAATCCGTCGGTGATTCCGTCGGAAAAAAAACCATTATATCCACCCCTCTGCCGACACTCTCTTCCTCTGTTTCTCCTTCTTCTTCTTTCCCATCCCACCTCTCCCCTCCCAAACTGCAGCTCCCCTCCCAAACTGCAGCCAAACACCCATCCCAAACTCTCCACTATTCTCAACACGAGCACTCAAGTTTCTTATATCTGTACGTGGTCACAATATCCGTTTCTTGTAGATTTTATCATTTTTTGTAAGTAAATCTATCCTTTTTAGTTTTAATATTTAATTGTGAATTTTATTTTTTTAGTATATGTATTTTGTTAACGTTTGTACTTGTTTTAATTGTTATTTGTCAAAGAAACTTGTAGTATGAATGTATAATTTTAGTTGTTATAGTGTTTTAGATTTTGTCAAATTATATTTGTTTGTAAATTGTTGAAATTTTGTTTGAATTACACGAATTAAAATTAAATGTGTCGTTGTGATGAAATAAATAATTAATAGCTTGTTTAAGTGTCTTGTTTAATTGTTATCAATTATATTTCGAAGTTGTGATTTCTGTAAATTTATATATGTATAAATTTGTTGTATGGAACGTTGATAATTGATAATGAATATTTAATTAAGTGTTGTTTTAGTTTGTTGGATAATGTCGGGGAAAACCAATATTTTTGTTATGTTTTATAGAGGTTCAATAGAAGTCATGGATGATCGTTCATGGATGTATCGGGACTCACCCAAGGATTGCGGAGGATGGATTATTGTAACGGTGTCCAGGGTTTTATTAATTTCGCAACATCTATTCCGAGGAATTTTACTGATGGTGGTATTAGGTGTCCATGCAGGAAGTGTAAAAATTTAAAGTTTCTGCATCAAGATGTTGTAACGATGCATCTTCTAACCAAAGGGTTCATGGAAGATTACCTGTGTTGGTATGCTCACGGAGAACTATTTGTTCCTGATGAGAGCATGGAAGAACAGGTGGTTGGGTCAACTTCTAGTGCTAGCAACATGCATGAAGTTGGAAATGAGAACAGTAATCCTTACAGGAATATGGTTATGGATGCAATGAGAATGAGTGAAGGTAATGTCAGGGAATGTCCAATCGTAGAAGAAGAACCTAATGCAGATGCAGCAAGGTTTTTTGATCTGTTGAGAGATTCTGACGAACCATTATGGGATGGCTGCACGAACCACAGTAAATTATCAGCCGTAGCACAGGTGTTCACCATCAAGTCAGATCACGGGTTGAGTGAGGCCGGTTATGACAAGATTATTGAATGGGCGAGAAGCATTTTACCTGAAGGGAACAGGCTGAAAGAGAACTTCTATGCTGCCAAGTCCATGATGAAACCCCTCGGTTTAGGATACCAGAAAATTGATATATGCCCTAACTTCTGCATGTTATACTACCTTGAAAATGCTGAGATGACCGAGTGCATGACATGCGGGCATTCCCGTTACAAACCCAGAACTGGTAGAGGGAAGACTCTCGTGGCATATAAAAAACTTAGATACTTCCCAATCACACCTAGACTGCAGAGGTTATTCATGTCACCAAGGACTGCTGAGCACATGACATGGCACCAATCACATCATGCGGTTGATGGAGTGATGGTTCATCCTTCTGACGGTGAAGCCTGGAAACACTTTAACAGTATGCATCCTCACTTTTCAGCTGAATCAAGGAACGTGCGTCTTGGGTTGTGTACAGACGGATTCAACCCATTCGGGTCATTTGCTGCTCCTTATTCTTGTTGGCCGGTCATACTGACGGTTTATAACTTGCCACCGGGGATGTGTATGAGGCCGGAGTTCATGTTTTTATCTATGGTCATACCAGGTCCGAGCAGTCCGGGGAGGAATATAGATGTTTGTCTTCGTCCGTTGATTGATGAGTTGACGCAGTTGTGGTCCTCTGGAGCTTTGACTTATGACATCTCGAGGAAACAAAATTTTGTTATGAGAGCGGCTTTGATGTGGACTATCAATGATTTCCCAGCTTATGGAATGGTTTCTGGTTGGAGCACGCATGGAAAGCTAGCATGTCCATATTGTATGGAGAACAACAAGGCATTCACGCTAACAAACGGGGGTAAAGCTTCTTTTTTTGACTGTCACCGTCGTTTCTTGCCACATAACCACAGGTACAGAAAGAACAGAAAGGATTTCTTTGTTGGCAGAGTTGAAAATGATGTTGCACCCCCGCGTCTTTCCGGTGAAGAATTGTTTGATGTTGTGTCAGAGTACGGTGAAATTGTGTTTGGTCTCCAATCAGTAAGCAGAAGTTTCCTGGTTTTGGTTTGACCCATAATTGGGTGAAGCGAAGTATATTTTGGGAGCTTCCTTATTGGAAGACCAATCTTCTCCGCCATAACCTTGACGTCATGCACATTGAAAAGAACGTGTTTGAGAACATTTTCAACACCGTCATGGATGTGAAGGGGAAGACAAAGGACAACATCAAGCTAGATTGGATGTAGCGCTGTTCTGTAACCGAAAAAATGGAGTTGGTTTGTGATGGGTCACGGGTCGCAAAACCAAGAGCAAGCTTCGTGCTAGAGAAAAACGCACAACTACTAGTCTACAAATGGCTTAAGAGTCTGCGTTTCCCCGATGGACATGCCTCGAACATATCAAGGCTGGTTAATACGGAGGAATGCAGATTATATGGAATGAAGAGTCATGACTGCCATGTGTTTATGCAAACACTCATCCCATTAGCTTTTCGTGATTTGTTGCCAAAGGGGATATGGGATGCACTAACGGAGATTAGTCATTTCTTCAGAGACATATGCTCCAGCAAGTTGAATGTTGATCACATTGAAAGGCTTGAAAAGAATATCGTCGAGACAATATGCAAACTTGAGATGATATTCCCTCCATCATTTTTTGACTCAATGGAGCATCTACCCGTACATTTACCGTTTGAGGTAAAAGTTGGAGGACCGGTCCAGTACAGATGGATGTATCCATTCGAGAGGTTAGATATTACAGTTGCTATGACATTTATAATTAAATGTTTTTATTTTTATTTTAATGTTTTTAATTGATAATTTTATTATTATATATATATTATATGCAGGTACTTGTTCAATCTTAAAAAAAAGGTTAAGAACAAGGCGCATGTTGAGGCGTCAATATGTGAGGCGTATATTGTTGAGGAGATCTCAACATTTATCTCATACTATTTCGAACCTCATTTGAGAACGAGGATAAACCGTGTTCCACGGCATGATGATGGTGGTGAAGTGCATTCAAGTGGGAACTTGTCAATATTCTCCAATCCTGGACGACCCACACCTAAAAATGCCGTGAGGGGAAGATATTTGTCTGAAATAGAGTTCAGACAAGCACACAATTATGTCCTATTTAACTGTGATGAGCTTAGACCTTTTATTAAGTAAGTGGATGTTCGACTTAAACTTTGTCAAGAGTGTACTATTTATGTTTTGTGATACCATACACTCATATACTTTGGAACAACACTTGCAGGCAACATCGACGATACTTACTGTCCAATAACTCACAGCTGACCGAATCCCAGATCTTTAAGTACAAGATGAACAATTTGCCACATGGTTTAGAACACATGTAAGTCCTATCACAAACTCATTATCTCTTGCAATGTAATTAATTGTAGTCAATGTTACATAATATCCGTTTATTGATTATTGTTGTATTTAATTTACAAGCTAGGTTTATCAAATGGGAGGTAGTGCTGCTGTTTCACTGTCTTTACTATGTCTGGGCCCTGAAAGAAAAGTCAAGTGCTATAATGGATATTTTGTCAATGGATATGTCTTTCATACTGAAGAATACGGGCATGGAAGAAAGACATACAACAGCGGTGTTTGTATTAAGGGATCGACTTCTAGTGAGTTTGAAGTTGACTACTACGGTAGATTGGAAGAGGTCATCGAACTGCAATATCATAGCGAGCAAAATAGAGTGTTTTTATTCAAATGCTATTGGTATGACACAACTGACAGAGGAATCAGAGTAGATCCTCACTATGGTCTCGTTGAAATCAATTCAAAAGCTAGACACCGCAACGTAAACGACGTCTTTGTTTTCGCAAAGCAATGCCAACAAGTTTATTACACATACACCCCTTCCTTTAGAAAGGACCGATCAAGAGTTGATTGGTTATCCGTTTTAAAAACAAAACCCAAGGGTCGTGTCGAGGTTGTTCAGGATGAGAACGAAGACACAAGTGTGATAGATGAAGTCTTTCAAGCTAGTGAGTTGGTTGAACCATACCGAGTTGCTCCGTCGATTGACTTAGAAGAAAATTCAATTTTCGTGTTTTCAACGATAGTCTTGTTGATGTTGACGCAGAGGAGTTGAATGTTGTTCTGAGCTCTACTAGTGGAAAAAAGAATGTTGTTGAAGAAGATGATAACGAAATTGAAGAGTGCGATGAAGCTGATGATAACAATTCAATAGAGGACGAAGATGAAAATTCCGACTAACTAAACATGTTATAAAGCCTTATTTTTATAATGTAATAATTTGAAACATGAAATATTTATTCTTCTTTAAGGGTCAGCCTTTGTTATTGTGTTGTGTGTGTGTAAGATTGCAATTCAAGATTTTTTGAGAGGTTACATAAAAAAAAATAAGAAAAATTTACCTTTTCACCGACGGATTTACCGGCGGACTATAAACCGTCGGTATTTCACAGAGAGTTGCAAACAAATTACGGGATTTTGCCATTTTCACCGACGGATCACGACGGATATATCCGTCGGTATTTCACAGAGAGTTGCAAAACAAATTACGGGATTTTGCCATTTTCACCGACGGATTTACCGACAGTATTACCGACGTTTAGACCGACGAGTTACCGACGGATCACGCACGCATGGGTGACACGTGTCCGTCTGCACCATTACCGACGGACTTTCCGACGTCAAAATACCGACGGTATTACCGACGAATCACGCATGTCTGACACGTGTTCGTCTGCGCAATTACCGACGGACTGGCCGACGGATATGCCGACGGATCGAAAAGTTTGGCGGGATTTCCAAACTTTTTGGTGCGCATTTCAATTAATTTCCGACGGAATTACCGACGGAAATTAATTGAAATGCGCACCAAAAAGTTTGGAAATCCCGCCAAACTTTTCGATCCGTCGGCATATCCGTCGGCCAGTCCGTCGGTAATTGCGCAGACGAACACGTGTCAGACATGCGTGATCCGTCGGTAATACCGTCGATATTTTAACGTCGGAAAGTCCGTCGGTAATGGTGCAGACGGACACGTGTCACCCATGCGTGCGTGATCCGTCGGTAACTTCGGACGGAAATTAATTGCACCGACAGCAAATAATTTCCGTCGGAAATTCCGTCGGAAATATTGCTATATATACCGCCCATCCCCCCCCCCCCCCCTTTGTTCATTTTCTTCTCTCTCCTCTTCTCACTTTCTCTTCTCCTCTTCTCCCTTACTCTTCTTCTTTGATTTATATTTAGCTTTTAGAAGGATTTTATTGTTTTGGTGGTAGTTTTAAAAGGTATGTATCCCTTTTTCTTTGTCTTTTTATTTTTTTTTTTTAATTATGATTTTTTTTGGTGTTCTTTGTTTTGTATATTGTTTGTAGATAAAATCTTAAATTCAACACATTATTAAGGTAAGCATTTTTTATTCCCAAATTTATTTTGAATTGATGTCTTTTTAGTTTTTTAATTTTATTTATTAATTTTAGTTTTTTAGTTTTGATATTATTGTTTGTATTGCTATAATTGTTATTGTTGAATTTTATGTTAAAATATTAATTTGCAAATATAATTGTTATTGTTGATTTATTTTAAAAATGTTAATTTATATATAGCATTGCATTTAATTAGTTTATCTTAATTTAGGATATTATTGTTTGTATTGCTATAATTGTTATTGTTGAATTTATGTTAAAAATGTTAATTTATAAAGATATTGTTATTGTTGATTTGTTTTAAAAATGTTAATTTATATATAGAATTGCATTTAATTAGTTTATCTTAATTTAGGATATTATTGTTTGTATTGCTATAATTGTTATTGTTGAATTTATGTTAAAAATGTTAATTTATATATATAGAATTGCATTTAATTAGTTTATCTTAATTTAGGATATTTGTATGACTTAATTCTAATGTTAGTATCAATTTAACAATGAATGTTGATAGTTGTAATTCTATATGATGTTTATTGAATAAAATGTTGTGTTGATGATGATGAGTTGGGTTGAGATCCAGGATGATTGGATCGGGATGTGAAACAAAATTGGAAGTGTAATATAATTTTGTCGACAACTTGGGACCCCCCAATACAGGGGAGACTCTGTCGAATTTTTTTAAATAATCGAAGTTAATTATGTAATTATTCGTGTACATTTGTGTAGATGCGTAGAATGAAATCTATAGCACGTCGTCAGAAGACGGTTGCAGCTAGTTCTTCTAGCAGCGAGGAAGACGTATCCTTAGGTGCTGATCATGGCGAGGAATCTACACCAACTTGTGATGCTGCCTCTTCTAGCGCAGTTTCACAGTGCAGAAGCGGTGTGCCTTCACAGCGGGGTCAATTCACCCGCAAGTACCAGGCACAATGGAAGGACGACCTCTCAATGTAAGTTTGTTTAGGTTTTAGTTTTTTTTTATATACTTATAACATAATTTATGAACAACTAATTAATATTAATTACTACTTTTATTTAATTTCAGGTTCACAAACATTGAGGCTGCAAGGACTATAACATTGGCGTTTAAATCGTCGATAGAGATTCCATTGTTTCAATGGAGCCAGGTTTCCAGACATCCTGAGTGGAAACCTAATATCGATGCATGGTTTTAAGCGATTTCAGGTCGGTGTAAATTTTTAATTTCCAGCTTATTTTTACTAAATGATTTTTATAATTTTATCTTGTACTATTTTATTTTATATGAATTATTTATATACACAGAACAAATTTGAGTGGGATAGGACGGACAACAATGTTGTGAGGAGGGTATGGGAGAATCACGCGGCAACTAGGTAACATCGAAAATAATATTTATTTTTGTTTTATAAGTTTATGTTTTAAATTCTAATTTGTTACTATGGAAGTAGGTTGCGTGATTTTTGGTATGACACCCAAAAAAAATCAAAAAGACATGCGAGGGATAACGGTCTTGAAGGATGGAATGAGGTGGCGGTTTGGCAGGAATTTAGACCGCCATTCATCTCGGGGGAAATATGGACGGCATATATGAGCACGTGACCTCAGAGCGGTTCTCACGGCGCTCACGTCTGGCATCGACAACCGGAACCGGCAAATTCATGGTTCGGTGACCACGCACACTGGCGGATCCGTCCCATTCAGCGCACATGCAAAGCGGATGGTAAGATTAATTTTAATGAAATATATTGTTAATTAATTTGTCGTTCCTTATATATTTTAACTTTCAACCTATTTTTTTCCTTACAGGCTGCGTCTCTTGGACGTGAACCGAGTCCAATGGAGCTGTTTCTAGAGACGCATGTGCGGAGTCAAGACCGCCAAAAGGGGGTGCAGCAGTTCGTGGACAACCGTGCTCAGCACTTCGTGGTATGTTCGTTCATTCATTTTATTTTGTAAGTTATTATTTTCTTGAATTGCATCTTGAATTGCATTTGATGATTTTTTTACCGATGGAATTTTCAGGAGACCTATAATAGCCGGTTGAGGGAGAGATATGGGGACAATCTGTCGACCCATCCAGATTTCGATCCAGATTTGTGGATGGAGGCGGGATCGTCTGGTGGACCCGATAAAAATCGGGTCTACGGGCTCTCGAACACTACGGCTGACAACTTGCGTTCGACTCGTAGTGTCTCAACTGTTGGAAGCTCTCCATCAGTATCGAACACCCAGTCTGAGGAGTTCATTGCGTTGAAACAACAATATCAACAACTCTCGACGAATTATGATGAGCTCCGTCAAATAGTCATGGAGATGAGATCAAAGATGGGTGACGATACTTGTGCAGCTTCTTTTTAGCCGTATGGTCCAGGGAACAACCAGCCTCCTCCTCCTCCTCCGCCTCCTCCTCCAGCTCCGCCGCTATTTTAGTTTCATTTTGCTTTTTTAAACACATTAAATTTGTAATGAATATTATTTAACATTACTTTTACATTATTAATGTTTAATGCATTTCTATTTGTTTATTAAAGTTTTTTACAATTAATAAAAAAATTTTATATATATTTTAAATAGCTACCGACGGATATACCGACGGATAGTATCCGTCGGTATTTAACAGAGAGTTGGCGAACAATTACCATCCATGCCATAATTACCGACGGACTCACCGACGGATAATATCCGTCGGTATTACACAGAGAGTTGCACAAAATTACCAGCCACGCCACATTTACCGACGGAAATGCCGTCGGTGATGCCGTCGGTAATTACCCTTGATATGACCGACGGAATAAATCCGTCGGTAATGTTCCCGCGGGAAACTTTTTTTTGGGCGCGCGCGTATCCGTCTGTAACCCGTCGGCGTTTCCGTCGGTGGGTGGTTTTTTTTATTTGCGACAGAATTAGCGACGGAAATGGGATTTACCGACGACTGTTTTACCGACGGACGTGTTGCGTCGGTGAGTCCGTCGGTATTATTTTCACCGACGGACTTCATTGCTGTCACCGACGGAATGAGTCCGTCGGTAACACTGGATAATGTTGTAGTGAATATTCTATCTACATCAATAAATTTTATCATAGTTAAATTTTAAAACTCAAAATAACTTTCCAATAAATTTCTAATGAATACAAGGCTATAAAAATAAACAATTCAAAGCACAATCTTATAAATATCTAAAGAAAAGGGGAAGAAAAGCAAGAGAATAATAAGACAAGCAACAGGCCAATGAGTGGTACATTTGTAGTTAACCAACAAAACCAGTTGCCATGTGCAATCACTCCACTACTTATACGGTTATACCACGAGCTGACTCAAATTCTCTCCTACTATCAAGAAGGAAATCTCTATATCCTTCTCCCCCTCTCTCTCTTTTTCAGCCAAACAGCTCTCTCTTACCATGAGTTCAACGCTAAAAAAGTCCAAGGTTTCACTAGGAAGAACGGAAAGAAGAAGAAGACCACATGGACGTTCTTGCAGAGCTCAAAGAAGCATTTGCAGTGGTGGGTTCGTGACAAGCCCCAACAAGGTATCGGACAAGATGGAGGCTCTCAAGAACCTCATTCCAGCTACCCATAATGGAGAGGTAAAAGCTGACCAGTTGTTTCAAGAAACTGCTGATTATATTGTCCTCTTGAGGACCCAAGTTCTTGTATTGAAGGGTCTGATTGACTTTTATGGATCCAGTACCGAAAGAGACAATTAATGATTCTGTGTTCCAGTAATATCTTTAGTTTCAACATCAATGAAAAAGGAGAGGATCTCTTGGTGTTTTAGATTTATAAGTGGTCTTGTTTGGTGGAGGAAAGAGTGGAAGGAAATGAGAAAGAAAATTTGGCACTTCAAGATATATAGTGTAGTAGTACAACCATTTTATCAGGCCATATAGTAATGGTTGTGTTGTTTCCAAATTTTCTTTACTTCATGTTATTGACATAAAATTAGAGTTTTTCTTTGTTGAGTTCGTCCCCCCCCCCCCCCCCCCCCCCCCCCCCCCCCTCTTTTTTTTTTTTTTTTTGAGGTAATGTTATTGGCGAAACTGAAAGAAAAATCCTAGTTCTTGCTTTGGGGTTTTATATTTGATATTTTCTCAGAAATACTCTGTTTGGCTCGTAGATAAAAAAAAAAAAATGTATATTTATTGGGAAGAGTTTTTCAAAAATGGCCTTCAGTGTTGTTTTTGCAACTTAGAATGTGATTTGAAAGCGTACAAAGTTAAGGGAATGCTGCACCAACCCCTACTAGCTAGTAATAGCAAAGGCAATGCCATCTCTCTCTCTCTCTCAGCATACGCAGAGACTCACACAATTGTTATATTCTCCTTAAAGGGATTGGTGCAAAGAGAAGGGCTGCCTGGCATTTTGACAGCAGAATTCAGTATGTGTAGAGCTGTATGGGGGTCGGAAGCATGGTGACAGTCATTCACATTTGCACTGCAAAGAATGGGTGGGAGCATTCTGAATATTTGGCATGATATCTCGGCGAAATGGCCAGCTTTGCCTATGTCTCATGGCGTGGCGCACACACTGGCACACTGTGATTGTGATGATAGTGACAAGTTACTCAGCTGTCATGGGAAACCCACGTGCAAAAGCCAAATTTTAAGGGGCTTTTTGGCTTCTTTAATTCTCCTTTAAATTTCTTTTTTACCGGTGAGGGGCTTGGTTGTATGGTATGGATGAGTGCAAGATCAATTAATGATATATGGTTGCTTATGTAGATAGAAAATTAATTAAAAAAATATGAGAAAGAGTTTGATCACCGATGTCCTCAGTTTTTCTAAAGCCAATAAATTTATTGGTTAATAGTTGTTATAATCTGGGGGTGCTTAATTTCTATATATATGTATGTATGTATGTATGTATCTTGACACTTGTCTTTCAAAAACCTAAAAGTATTCAATATTGAATGAAAACCGAACCAATATGCATATTATTTTCACATGGTTTTATTATACGATTATAGTTTGCATCCACAATGTTATTAGATTTTTCATTATATAATTTTTTTCTTCGACAGCATCCATGCCATATTTCATATTATTTTTAAATCAAATTAATTATATATATTAATGAATTTAATGAAATTTTGACGGAATTTACCCTATTCAAAATTTTGTCTTGCTAATCCCTGTATAAAAACTGCATCACAATTTAAATTCCACACCATAGCCATAGCCTTACTCTTAATTTATTTATTCATTATTTAATCCTTTCACATCATAATTCATAATCATTATATAATACCTCCATACATCAATTTCTTACATACACATGCACACACAATATATATATATATATATTAAAAGTAAATTATATATTACAAAGATAGTTAATATGCACACGTTAAAAACAAAATTACAACATTTAATACAAAAGAAAATGAAATCATCAAATACAACTATAGACACTACAACATTTAAAAGTTTTACCGACAAAATTTTTTAATCGGCGTGACATTACCATTCTGTTGGTGAAAATTTTACTAACTAATTCACTGACGGAATGCGTCCATCGGTAATTCCATTTCTATCGGTAAAAAAAAATAAAAACTGATTGTTTTACAGACAGAAAATGCGCGTCAAAAAAAAATTACCCGCTGAAAATAGGTGGACGGAATTATTCCGTCGACATATGTTCGTTAGTGATAGTGGTATATGTAGTAATTTTTTTCTAACTCTTTGGAATATACATAAGGATTGAGCCTGTTGGTATTCCCATCGGTAAATCACCGATGGACTAATTCTGTTGGTGATAGTGACATATGCAATAAAGTTTTTTCAACTCTCTAGAAAATACCGACGAATTAATTCGTCGATAACTCCGTCCGTGATAATTAAAAAATATTTTTAAAAGTAAAATTGTATAAAATTGAAATATGTAAAAATAAACTTGAATAATATAAAATTCAAATATTCATTACAATTTTAGTTGTACAAATAAAAATTAAACTATAACAATGACGGCGCTAGTGGAGGAGGAGGAGGAGGCTAGTTGTTTCCAGGATCATATGGCTAAAAAGGGAGCACACACGTACCACCCATTTATGATCTCATGTCCATGATCATTTGGCAGAATTCTTCATAATCCGCCGAGAGTTGCTCATATTTTTTGGTGAGATGAGCTGTGTGTTGTTGCAAGGCCACGAACTCTTGAGACTAGATGCTCGATACCAATTGGGAGCTCCCAATGGTTGAGACACTACAGGCCGCCCACAAGTTCTTAGCTATAGTGTTGGAGAGTCTGTATACTCAATTTCTATCGAGTCCACCAGACAATCCTGCCTCCATCCATAAAACCGAGCTCAGATCTGATTTTCATGAACTTTAAAGGTAAAAAAACACCTAATATGAACTATTCTCATCAAATAAAACCATTTAACACAAATATAGTCTGTTTTGGTAGCTAAAATTAGTGTCAATGACACTTTTCTTTCTCTACCGCAGAAATCTAGCAACCTCTATCCTTTCTCTCTCAACAATGGACTAAAAAAAATTTTAAAAATGAATTTTTGTACCAAAATTGAATTGGAAAAATATTGAAGTATTAAAATTGTATAATTTTCGTGATTTTTAAAGTTCAAGGACCAAGTGTATCTTTTGTGAAACTTATAGCGTGCCACCTATGTGTGGCACCTTTTTCCATTTCAGTTCCTCGTCTTTCAATACTATCTTTTCATAAGAAATCAAAATCAATTGGTCTTCAATTAGAACTAAATCTCCAAAGAAAAAAGTTTGAGGATCAAATTGAAAAAATATAAAATTTTACACAGCCAATCAACAGTAATGCATAAGAGGATGAATAGTGAAGTCTTGCACAAGAAAAACCCATATCTTTTAGAGTAATACTTATAAAGGTTGTTATAATTATATATTTGTTTTATAAATATATGTTTTCAGTTCAGATATGTATGGTATATTTGAAAGTTGAATTTAGTTTAAATATGTAAAAATTGATTTGAGAATACTGTAAAAAACACCAAAAAAGAAAAGTAAAGAAAAGTTCCTGCCTTGTTTTTTTGTTCATATTTTCCGTTTGTGTGGCTGTTGCTTTCCTTAGAAATCCTTCATCTTTGTTTTCTTTCTTCATGCTGGCCTATTGGTCATACGATGCTTTATTTCATTCCACCTAGCTTATCAAAATAAAATAAATAAACCATCTAGGTGGTGGTCCAGTGGTAAGAGCTTGGGACCAAGAGGTTTGCTCCTTCTGTGGTCTCAGGTTCGAGCCCTGTGGTTGCTCATATGATGGCCACTGGAGGCTTACATGGTCGTTAACTTCAGGGCCCGTGGGATTAGTCGAGGTGCGCGCAAGCTGGCCCGGACACCCACGTTAAACTAAAAAAAAAATAATAAATAAATAAATCACACTTATAATGAAATCAGCTACAAGTTATACAGGAAAAAAAAACAATATAATGTGAGTCGGGTTAAATTTTTTCTAACATAATAAAAAGATATCAAGGTGATAATAACATTTTTAAAGGAGTATGAAAAAATAAGGACTCAGATATTATTTCAAATAAGTCCAATAAACTCAGTTAATTTAGTAATACAATTATAAAAAAGGCTAATGACAATAATAAAAAACAACAATGACTAATTAAAAAAATAATCATTTGTTAATATTATAAAAATATACCCTCTAAATATTCTTAAAAAAATTTAACGATCTTATTCAATAATAAAACAAAAATTAAATGAAAACGATATAACTTTAAAAAAAAATCAAGCTTAATTACTAATAAATTAACCGTTGAAGAACAAATTGAAAGAAAAAATCAATTTTCAAAGAGGACAAAAAACTTGACTTGAGTCAAGATGCCAAATTCATGGCCTGGTTGTGAGGTCAAGATAAACTAGTAAAAAAATTAAATAAATGAAAGACAAAATTGAAAAAAAATCAATTAAAAAAACATTAAAAAAAAATCTGAGTTAACCTGGGTTAACACAACTAACTCTCAACTAACCTAGGTTAACACAACTAACTCTCAACCTAGAATAACCTCATAGAAAGGGAAACAGCAAAATTCACGAAGTTGAATGCCCAATAACCTAATGTCGAATGATGAAAATAAAATAAAAATCAATTAAAAATAATAACCTAAAAAAATTGAAGTTAAATCGGGCTGATTTTCAAAACTCATGACCCGGTTAATGAAACTAGGTTATCCCATAAAAGGCAAATCCAAAAAAATGACATAGAAAAATTCACGATAATCCAAAATTGAAAATATAAAACAAATAGCAATCAAAAGAATGAGGAACAGATCTGTATAAAAACTAAATAAAATAAAAAAAATGAGGGATGAAATAAAAAAATATATATCAAGATAAAGATAAAAAAAATAAAAAAATAGTAAAAAAAAAAACTAAATATGATATATGAAAAAATTAAAAGATGATGAAATTAAAAAACAATTATGATTTCATTAATTATTTTAAATAGAGCAAAAGGTAATAAAAAAAAAAGATTGTTATATTCTAGTTAGAAGGCTTAATAAAAAAAATTTATAAAGAGCAAAATAATTATTTTATTGTTGAACAATATAGTAATTTTAATCTGGGTATATGATGAAAAACTAACCACATATAAGTTTTTGTTAATTTCCATCCACATCCTTATGATTAGCATTGATTTGGTTTGTGGCAGCAAAGAGATTTTTGGATGCTATTGTCATTGAACATTGAATATCATCTTTTGACCCTTTCATCTTCAAAAGATTTTAGGTTTACTCTTCTTCAAGTTAATTAATGGGTTTATACAAATCATGCAACTTTTAATTAAAAAAGAAAAAGAAAAGATAGCTATGGTGGATTGAATTAGAAGAGAAAACAAAACTTCAAGGGACCTTTTTGCTTAAATAGAAACATCCATGGATGTTTGTATATCGTTGATTTAATTAATTAAATACACTCTCTAATGAAAGATTTATTAACAAGCAGGCAGTCAATCAATCTATCTTCTAGTACTCCTGTATTTTTCTTTACCTGACTTTTTCTCTTCTTCTTCTTCCTTTTTTTACAAAAAAAAAAAAGCAAAAGCAAAGATCTCTCTTTTCCTTCTTTTTCTTTCTTAATTTTTTTCTTGTGCTCTCAAACCAGAAATCCCAACAAAATCAAATCAAGCGTGTTTCCAGAAAATTACTAGGTTCCCTTTATTCTCATCTCTTTCTTCTTCATTTATGTCTTTGATCTCTCTCTCTCTCTATTCATGCTCTTGTGAAAATAGTGTGTGTGCGTGTGTGTGTGTGTGTGTGTGTATATTATGCGATTTGCTACTCATTTATTAATTTACGGGCTATTAATTTATGGGTTCTTGATAGATTGACTTGGTTTTATGTAAGTTTTGGTTGTTATTTATAGCAGTTTTAGTGGAAGAATTTGTGGGGTTATGCATGGCCATGAGGGTAAATTACACTTTTTTGGGTCAATTTATAGAGTTTTCGCAATATCTGATTTTGGTTTTGTTTTTGAGTTTTAGGGCGTCAAAGGGTCAGTGATTGGAGCTTCGGAGAGCAATTCGATCTATGATGTATTTTTTGAGAAACTGTGTGCTAAGTCTTGATATTGGTTATGACTGTGCGAAAGGGAATAGTGTTATTTAGTGACTGGTCATTCAAGTTTATTACAGGAAAGGAGTTAAGAGTGCGGAGAAACTAAATTAGTGGTGCAAAGTGTTTTGTTTTTGGATCTGAAATTTTAGTTTGAGATCATTTTTTTTTAAGTATTATTGTGCTGCATTTTTGGTGTTCTATGACATGCGCAACAATGTGATTGTTCTAGTTGACATGAACCATTCAAAATTAGTCCGATGCATTTAATTGACCTAATTAGATTACTTGGTAAGAGGAAAGAAAGAAAGTGGTTCTGCTGTTCAGGAGGGCCTTTTGGATTACCAATGTTAATAGAAAGTGATAAATAGAGGAGGTTGAAGTACCCTTTTGGATCTAATTGTTTATGACCATTGTTTGTAGCTTCTGTATTTTGCGTAGATTATCGAAATTTGTTCTCTGGCAACTTCTTGTTGGCATTTTCAAGCACATTGGTTTTAAGCTCGAATACTGTTTGTTACATAGGATGCTTTTGAATCTAAATTCTGTGTAACTTCTTCTCAGGGAAATCTTCCAGGCGCTGAAATGCTTTAAGTGATTGCTGAGGCATATCTTCTTTTAATTGTTCCTTCCTGGCTGAAAATGTCATATGAAGAAATTCTGAAGGTTGTTTTCCCTTTATTGGAGGGTGCAGACCTTGCTTCTTGCATGGCAGTGTGCAAACAGTGGAGAGATATAGCGCAAGATGATTACTTTTGGAAATGTGTTTGTGCCAAGAGATGGCCTTCCATTTGCAAGAGGCCAGATCCTCCAACTGTTACATACTACAAACTATACCAGACCTTTTACAAGCGACAGCATCGACAAATCCTGCTTCCTCCAAGACTTTCCTTTGACAATTTGGAATTCTTCATCGACATTTGGACTGATGATAAATTGATATTTTCTGAAGTGGTCCCAGGCCCTGTTCTGCACACTGGAATCAAAAGCCCACCTCCTGGAATTTGTGATAGGCTTAGATTTCAGCTTGAAGGCCCTGATTGTAAGATGACTCTACCTGTTGAGCCAAGATTCAAAGTCCCTTTAGGCGAGACTGTAAGTGTTTCAGTGCTTGTGGGGCGGACGGATTCCAATAGGGTTGCTTGCATAATCAATAAATCTGTCTTTGATTATATAGATCGGACATCCTATAGGGCCATGGCATTTGACTATCTTGGCCTCTCACCAGCCCACCCTTTTGTTCCAGGAATCCGGGCTTGGATATCTTTGCTATTCATGGATGATAGAAATGACAGTGTCATTGATGTCTTTGGGATTGAAATGGATTTTTGTGATGCTGCAGAATCCAGGGACGAGGTTTTGTGGCTGCTTGACATACTTGATTGGAAGTGAAGGGTTCATCAGCCGAGCGATGAGAAGAACTGAGCTCATTGAGAACGTTTTGAACGTCAAAGTTCCTAACCTTCAGTACCAGTATGGCTCAGTATGGCTCGATTTATATCATTTTATTTAATGTTTAAATTCGTGAACACTCTTCATTGGTTGTCGACTTGTGTCAATAAATATGAAAATCTTTGTGATGAATTCCTAAATTTTCTGTGGCAATCTATTCACTCATTTGGAATGGGAGCGTCTGCACAGAGTCCTCTACGTATCTCAATCCAATCTAAGCATTAAGTAATTCATGAATAACATGGTGTTTTTATCCTTGATGTATTTGTTTGTAGCTTTTGGTTGAGGTGCGTAATTAAAGCTTTTTCTCTATGTTGTTATATGTGATTTAGCTATTCCTCTTGTTTAACCTATTTTTTCAAGGCACATGTGGGAGGAGCCCTTGACTATGGGGATTATGCTTTGTTTTTGTATATCAAGTTCAGCCAACTGTGTTCCTTTCCAATTGATCACCATGAATGTGGTAAATGGATGACTCGAGAAAATGATATTATATAACCAAGGATTCATGTCTTGCTCAAGCATTACTAGGAATGTGATGCTGTTTTTTGCTGCCGCCAAGGCAATTGACCTTGCACATTGTCATCTGTTGCCCTTCTTTCAGCAAATGTCGAAAGGGAAAGGCATAGCAGCTTTTGCATTTTCATTTGTCAAGTTCTGCACTCCTTTTGTCCCATTGGCACATCCATCCTGTTTGTGATAAAAAAGAAAGAAAGAAGGAAAGTTGGCTGGTGAGCACTCCCCCCCTGATGGTGCTCTTCGTCAACCCCCAACCTGTTCAGAAAACCACCACACCAACCTGCAGGTAAAGCTGCAGAAAACTTGTTTGCAGAGCCTAGAATCTGGTACCATCAGATTACCGGCTTTTAGCTTGAGGTAATTCAAACAATTAAAGGAGCTAATTATTTTGTCTAAGTAAGGATTTTGTTTAAAACATAATATTTTCCAATAAATTATTTAGATAATTACAAATTTCTTTATTCACCGAAAAGAATTTTCATGAAGTCACCGAAAAGAATGGTGAACGAAACATTTCACTTACATTTGTTAGTTTAATACATGCAGCCAACATTTGATATTATTATATTCATATAAATATATTTTTAAATAAAAGTTGAATTTATCTTTAATATTTATATAATATTAGATTAATGAATCTAAAATTTGATTTACAAATTTAAAGTAAAGATAAAGTTCATGGGATAAAAATATTTTGTAAAGAAAATTATAAAAGTTATGATAATGAAATTCATATTACATCAAATCATTGTTTATAAAATATTTATGGTCGAAACTATCTTAAATACTTATTTTTTAGAGTTATAGAGACTGATATATATTATGTTCTTTCATTTATGAAAGTAAGTAGGTGTTCGCATAAGTTGAGGTATGAGAGATACCTAAAACTAATATGTAAGTTTTTGTCATAAAACATGTAGACTGAAATGACCCGTATGAGAATTTTATATGTGGAGATTAACTTTGTCTATGGAAAGGCTCACATGATAGTTGTGTAAGTGATCTTTAGACTTGTGATCACTAAGTTATCTTATATAAAAAATGTTATGTTTTAATCTTGTTACATGTTATCTTAATTTAGGCAATGAAGGGGCAGACATTTGGTATGACAAGAACTTTATGAAGGTATTTAAGTGATCAAGAGATGACTCATTACTCTAGGTGAATTAAGAAAAATGTTTCATCTATTCTCAAATTGTATTAATCGAGAAATCCATGGCCAAAGTTGAATTAGATTTGAAAAGAGTTTCAAATCTTATTTAAACAATCAATGACTATTATACAGAGAACAAACATGATTTAACATGACAGACATACCCCATATTTTAATATTAAATTGAAACATTGTTGATGAAAGAATATTAATTACACTAAGAAACCGGTCACTAAAACTTTAAGTTAAATCAATAATAATTTTTCTAATATTTGGAGGATCATAATATGTTGCTAGACAATGCACTTGATCTTCAAATATACGTTAATCAATTGTTGAATTGATAATAAATTAAATTGTTTAATTCTATTTAATTAGAATTATAATGTATATTTGGGCCAACATATTAGGAACCTAATGAGTCACACACATTAAGAATCATTAGTCAGAAATTAAACTGGGATGATTTAATTAAGTATGACTTGATTAAAATATATTTTAGAAATTAAGGAATAGAATATAATTAATACAAGGATTATATTTCTAGAACTAGAAAAATCAAGTAAGGACTTGATTGAGTTAATTTCTAAAATTATCTTGAATTAGCATATGAATTTATGCAGGCAGGGAATTGATATTTTACTAATTATAGAGTTTTTTAGATTTTTCTATAAATAGTAAGCTATATCTTTTTTTTTGTGATTGTCTATTAGTAAAAAAAAAAACTATGTAAGTCACAGAATAGAAAATTAACACTCTAAGCATAGCAATCTCTCTCTTCTAAATAGGGATTTAATAGATTTTTTTAATGGTAGTTTGTGTGAATTATGGTTAGAGGCTAAACAATTGGACGCCTTGTGATTTGCAGCAATCCAACCTTTAAAGAATTATTCAAAGCTAAAAAAATCAAATCTTCAGGTAATAAATCCCTAAAATCCTCTAGATCTATATAACAGGATCATAAAAAGTCCTAAAAAATTTTGTTTTATAGTTTTTACTGCGTGTGTGATATTTGAGAACCCAATAGTTGTAGCGAAACCTTTGCTAGACAATTAGTGTTGTTGATTGGAATTAACAACGCATTAAATTTATGTGCAAATTTATTTTTCCCAAAAGTATTGTTTTATCTTATTATTCTTTTTGGTTACTGTTCTGACCAAATCTGACTGAAATTCACCACTAATTTTTTTTTAAAATGGTTTTAGGTTGTTATAACAACCACCAATGGCGGCACCAATGTTGTTGGCACGCCTGGTTATGCAATGCACACAGTCAGTCACCGTTGGTAGAAGGCCACAACAGCGCCAAACATTGTTGGTGCTGCCATGGGGGCAGCACATGTAGTGCGAGGGCTCTTGCCTGGCGTAGCCACCAGGTGCAGCGACAATACTGCTACCACCGATTATGGTTACCACGGGCATGGGCAGACCATGCCAGCAACAACAACAGCTGTAAAAAGAAGAAAATGACATGGGAAAAATTACAATTCTACCCCTACTACTTAGATTAAGGTTTTTTAGGGGTAGAATTAAGTATCTACCCATACAATTTATATATAATTATTTTTAGGTATTGGGGCTGAAATTATGATTTTAGCCCTTTATATATAAAATAATGATCTCATATTAAAATTGAAACCCTAAATTAAATTAATTATAGAATTAATTTTTCTAATTAGATTATAATTGAATTAAAATATTTATAACCAATATTTTTTAGTTTTGTCATATCCTAATAGGTTTAGGATTCAATTAAAATATTTAATTAAATAATGTTTAGAAAAATAGTTTTTCTAAAGTAAAGAGAGTTTTTAAACTAAAATATTTTTATTTAATTGATCCTAAAATAGTTTAGAATATTAATAAGAATTTTAATATAATTAATTTTATTATTAAATTTTGAAACTTATTTTTTTCAATAAAAGAATCTATATTTAAAAAAAATATTATATTTGGAAAATTATCAAATTGGATTTGAATTTAATATTTATAAGTGTTAGAAATTTATTTTAAATTGCATATAAAGCCAATAATTAGAATTGAAGCATGCAATAATTTTATTATACATCTTAATATGTTCTTATGCATGATGGATGATGATGAACATTAAAGACCAATGTGATTGTGTTTTTATGGTTGAATAGTTGTAATATTAAATAGAGTCTGTGTGTTCTGTTTTTTCTTTATTTGTTTTTTTAGGTTGTAAAATTAATTTCTCATTTGATTCTCCTCTAATTTAACTCGAGGTTTTTTAATTAATTATGTAAATTTTATGTAATTTAGAAATGTCAGAATTTAGATACAAAAAATATTTTGTAATCCAAGATGAATAAATGATAGCAATAAAAAGATACAACCATAGTGCTCGCAAAGGATACACACACCATCCTTTTAGGTATAATCTCAATTCAAGGTTAATGAAAGACAATAAATGTTTTTTCATCCCATCTTATCAAGTTAATCACACATCAATAATCATCATTATATACTTATACGCAATGATCTAATCATCCTAAGCCTTTCCATCATCCATAATAATCCAAACATCTCGTACAAAAATATTAAACTAAGTTAATTACATAATTCTTCTCATTATATCATTACTAAACAAAACTATTTACAACAAAATACATATAAAAGAGATTTAATTGCAATAGAGCATTAATCCTGATGAGTATGAGATGAACCTAAAATTTAAGAATTATATTATTATCAATACATTAATTAAATTACCACCAACACCACCACCACCATCACTAATAATAATAATAATAATAATAATATTTTTAGAAGGAATAATCAATCCAATTACTCTAACAAAAAATTTTGATTATCCATTCGATAAATAATTTAAATCCAGCTATTATATTTCATTGCCAAAATCATTGGTAATTCTCTCTGATTACTCTATTTCTTTGTCTAATGATCCTAACCATGTATTTATTTACCAAAAGTTTCTAACAAAAATCCTACAAGTCCTATATTTTCTTCAATACCAATGAATTCTAGTATCCTCACATGGATACTCATTAATTTGTCATTCTTGTTTTTGAAGCGAATCAATTCGATATTCTCTTTTGAATACCACATAGATTCTAGTATCCTCAAACGATTACTCATAAATCCGGCATTCTCTTTTTTAAGCTAAATCAATCGATATTCTCTTTTGAATACCACATGAACTCTAGTATTCACACATAGATACTCATTAAATCTGGCATTTCCATTTTGAAAGCCAAATTAATCCGGTATTCTTTTCTGAATACAACATGAACTCTAGTATCCCTATATGGATGCTCATTAAATTCAGTATTCTCATTTTTAGAAGCCAAATCATATTGTTATTCTCTTTTGAATACTAATTCTCTATATATTAAGTCATTTATGTTTCTCACATGATAATTTCAACTAAATAATAAAAGTAAGCATTATAGTAACTACAAATACTAACATCCTAAAATATTCTTTACATATTAAGTCATTCATGTTTATCGCATGGATTTGTTCAAGGGTATACAAACATTCTCCTCACCTAATAAAAATGTCATCCTTGAAATTCGCATCACATACCTGATTTCAAAAATAATTTAGGGTACTTCTTTTATTTTTCAGACTCTTTCTCACAAGTCTTCTATTTAATTTGAGAGCTTTTCCACAATATTTTCTCTATATGAATTATTTTATTTCTAAGTTCATTCTCACTTTATTCTAAGATTCTTGCTGGCTTCACTTTTAGTATCAAATCTTTTTCAATTTCCAAGGAAACCTAGGGTATTATTTTGGAAGGGTCCATTTCGGCTTGTTAAAGAAGTGAGACATGGGATACATCATGTATCATGGCCACATGGAGAGGTAAGGCTAGCTTATAGGCTATAAGCTCAATCCTTTTTATCACCTCCAAAAGCCCTATATATCTTGATGTCAATTTCCTTTTAATTCCAAATCTCAACAAATGCTTTCATAGGGCAACCTTTAGAAACATTTTATTTCCTTCATGAAATTTAAGGGGTCTCCACCTAGTGTTAGCATAACTTTTATGTCTGTCTTTAGCTGCTTTCATTTTGTTCCATATAATTCTCATTTTTTTATAAGTAACCTGTATTACCTCGGGTCAAATCATCTTTTCATCCCTAACTTCTTCCCAGCATATCGATGCTCTACATCTTTTACCATACAATGCCTTATAAGAAGCCATCTCCAGTGTGGCTTGATGGCTATTCTTATACGTGAATTCTACAAGTGATAAATGATCTTCCTAATTGCCACCAAATTCTAGTATACATGCTCTTAACAAATCTTGTAGAGTCTAAATTGTTCTTTCAAATTGCCTATATGTCTAGGGATGAAAAACAACACTCATCTTCAACTTTGTTTTCAAAGCACGTTGTGTGCTAGGACACAACTGTGAAGTAAACTTGGGATCCCGGTCAAAAAAGATTGTCTTTGGCACCCTATGTAACCATATTACTGAATAGTTTTTCTCTCTAATTGTCTTCCTCTCCAAAGAGGATTACAACCTTTAAATAGGTTCAAAACCAACTCTTACGAGAAAGGAAAATAAAAATTCCTACACAAATAAGAGAGAAATAAAAATCAAAATTAAAATTAAGGTTGAAAATCCAAAATTCAATAGAAAATTAACATACCTAAATCAAATAACATCTTTTGAAGACCTTTTCAATGTATGTAAATCAACATAGCCAACTAACCACAATATAGAAAGAGACTTTTAGAATATCTTGGTAAAATTTAAACACAATCTAACAATTAAGTTGAGAGTTATTGTTTGATAAGATGAAACCTCTTCTTAATTAAACTTAAACCTTTTCCACTAGTTTATAAATATGTTTTTAATGTATATATTGACAGTTTAAAATCCCAATATCACTCACAAATTTGATGCATTGTTATGAATATTGTTATGAATTATTGAGTATATCAACCTCCGTGAACATGTTGAGCTATAATTGGCTAGCTTAAAAGATTTTAAGTTGGATATTTTTGTATTTAAAAAGCATTTTTGAAAATTTATTTATTTATTTTTGCTTCAAATTAATTTTTTTATAATTTTAAATCGTTTCGATGTGCTGAAGTTAAAAATAAATTTTAAAACATAAAACAATATTATTTTAATGTATTTTTAAATAAAATTATTTTAAAAAATAACCACTATTACAATATTAATAAAAAGCATATAAAAGAAGGGACTGGCCCTTACATTAGCCTTAGGTCAAAAAACCTGGATAGGAAAATTCACTTTTCCGCCGCTCATCCCTTTTCTATTTGGAGACTCATGCAATTAGTCCTTTAAAATGTGAATACCGTGCTGAGTTTTAGATCAAAACGATGCTCTTTTTATTTCCCCTTTTCCACGTAGAATCCATGTTAACAGTGCAGTCTTAAAGAAATGGAAAACATCTTTCTGGAATGCAGCATCAGCTAGGATCAAGTTCTAGAAATTGGACTTGATTCAGCTTCCAGTCTCTCTCTCTCTATATATATATATATATGCTACAACCCCCACCATCCACAAATCACACTGTCATCTATTAACTAGCTAGTCTCTTAATTCTTATTACAATTACAATACAATCATTGTTCCTCTCTCTATACGCTTTAGTACACCTCAAAATGTCTAGTGGCGTGCCTGCTGTCGCTGCTGGCTATAAGTTTTGCCCCACGGATGATGATCTTGTTGTATATTATTTGAAGAGGAAAATTCTAGGTGAACAACTTCCTGCTAACATTATTCCTACCATTGATGTTTACGCATCAAGCCCAGATAAACTCCCTTTGGGTAAATTTTCCATATTTTTTTTAAAAAAATTGTTTGTCTTATGATTAATTGGTTTTAGCCCCCCCTGCTGTTGTGTTTATGCACCCTACATGTTTGATAGTAGATATATACAAGGGTTCAACATAATGTTGAAGGCAAAAATGATTGTAGACTGGCCACAACTGCTAAAATGGTCACCTCCATTTTTTCTATATATGTCTCTATAATCAAGTTCTTGTTCAGAATTTAACTTTTGTAATTGATCTCTAGGTTTATTTCGATTGGGGCAGGCCAACGAGTGGTTTTTCTTTTCCACCAAGAGTAAAGACGACGACATTACGGTAATAGATGGTGGTTACTATGAGATCGATCCTGACGGTGCAGCTCCGATCACATGGGAGGGTAAAATTGTTGGTCATGTGAAGACACTGTTTTTCTATCAAGGAAGTCCTCCTAATGGAACTGAAACTGAATGGATGGTAGAGGAATTTAGAATTAATCCTGAGTTTGTTCCAGTTGACAAAGCTGACCATACCACTCAAGCGAAGGTAATTTGACAATTCACTTGCTTCATGTTTGGCAATGTCTTGCATTCGGGAAGAGACTTAATTAAATCTGAAAATTTTTGTTTATTTATTTTTTCAATTATTTAGAAATTACACTTTGTCTAATAGTAGTGATTTGTGTTGTTTATGTTTATATTATAGATTACAAACCTTGTTGTATGCAAAATTTATCGAATGCGGCCACTACCTGAACTCTAAATGGCGCTGTTAGGTCAATTCAGAAGTGCAAGAGAAGTCGTTTTTTAGTTCCAGTCCAGCAAGCAGGTTGAAGGGATAAGCTTCTTGATGCTATTAGTGTAGCAACAAGGAATGTTTTTTAATCTTTTTTTTTTCTTTCTGCACTCAGACCTTATATTAAGTTACATATATTTTTTCATGAAGTTTAAAATTCCAAATGGTACAGTGGGTTTAAGAGTTGGAGGGAGGCTATCTTCTGTTCAAAACTATTCCGTTTTGGAATTTATATGTGTGTGTGTGTGGATTTTCTAAGATGGAATTACCACTCGATGCTTACCTCAAAGCATCAGGAAGGTATGCACTGCTCTGAACCAACTGAATCAGCAAAGCAGTGATCATCTGAATCTGCCTTTGTTCTTCATCAGGAAGGTGATAGGCTCTTAGTGCTCGCTTTGAGAATGGTAACTTCCAGAGTAGCTGAGCTATTTCGTCTATGATGCCTGGGCGATGCTGTACATATGAATAGAATATCTGTACCACAATTAACAAAAATACAGTAAGAGATCTCAGAACCATATGATCCATATGTATACAAGAATGCATGCACATACAAATGGTTGAATGAAAGTCATGGTTGCTGCCCCTTTTCCTAACAAACCAAGACCATGAGAGATGTTCTACCAACAAAAATCATTAAGCATGTGGAGCAATTACCAGAAGAATATGCAGATAACATGCCAATCTGAGGTAGAATATAACTTTAAACATACATTAGAGTTGAATGATCATGATCAAAACCAATTTATTTCTATTATTAAAAGGGAAGCTACTGCAATGTTCAAGTTATTGCATTTTGCAAGACAAAACAAAGTAGCAGTAACATGAACCTAGGCCCTTTAGCCACATAACAATTTTCAAGCGAAATAATTGAATGATCTGAGGTAGAATATCATACCTGAAACTACAGTAATCCTTGTATATCTGCTACTGGCAATTAATTATTGTTTTACTTTCTACTAGTTTTGTTGTTTCATCTCTTTTTGCCGAGTTTCCTAGCTAGCCATAAGTACACAATGACTTTGCAAATCCAAAGCTTAGTTTTGCCTCATCCTTACACTTATTTTCTCTCTATTTTCCTTGTTCTTTGCTTGTTCTCTCTCTTTTCCTCTATTTCTTTTTTCTCTTCTCTCTCTCCTTTTCTTTTCTTTCTCTATATTCATTCCACTGTTTTCTCTTCTTCGTTGCTCTCTTTACTTGGGGTTGGGTGGTTTTGATATGTCAAGATCAAGATCATTGAGCATTGGGCATGCATCTGAGCGCATGATCCTATCCAGGCCTCGTCTTATCCTACGCTACAAAGATGGTTATAAGAGTAACACTTTTATCTTTGTTTTTCATGTTTTTAGTGTCATCTTTGATAGTGGTTTTGGCTGGTATGGGCACTATATTTAAGGATTAAGAAAAAAGGAGCTGTAAGTGAAGTACGAGATCAGGGGTTAGGAGGAGCGTGCTTTCTTGCTTGGATGGTGGGTGGACCATTGAGAAAGAATTGGCCAAATATTACTCTCTTATGCTGGCTATAAAACCAAAGTTTCAAGGTTGAAGAAGAAAACAAGCAACACGTCGTTCTTCCTTTTATTAATTAGGGTTTGTAATTTTAAATTAAACAACTTCGATTTGGACCATTTAAAGCAGACGACAACATTCATGTATTGGGGCAGACTTGGGATTGTTTAATTGAAACAACGTCGATACGTGAAGTCCAACCCAAACCTGGAACTTTGGCACTTTTTAAATTTTAGTCATTGGTTTTTGAAAATCTTCAATTTAGTCCTAAATTTAGCTTTATTTTTTAAAATCCTTTCAATTTCATCTTTAATCATTTTTAATTTGGTTTGTGTATTTTGACACGCTTCACTACGTGGTCCTTAGTTTCTCAATTTATGTAATTTATATCAAATTGACTCTTTTAAAAAAAATTCTCTTCAATTAGGTCCCTGATTGAAACCAAAAGTACCTTCTGATTTCAATGCCTTTTCATTTTAGTCCTTGAACCTTTAATCCTTTTTTTTATCAAATTGAGTTTAAATCTCTGTTTTTTCTTTAATTAAGCTCCTGATTGAATTAACATGACCTTAAGAACTTTTCCACCATTTTCATTTTGGTGTTTAGCTTGCAACTTTGGTCTGTTTGAACCTTTTTCTTTAAGTAAACTTTTAATTACAAGCCCATATTATTTTTCTGATCATCTGTGAATTAAATTCTTACCTTATTGTAACCCAAAAACTTTTTCCTTGAAAACTTTTCTTTGAAAATGATTTTAAAAAACATTTTTTTCTGAAAATTTAGGGGGGTAAAAATTGTGTCATGACAGTTTTTATCCACCAACTCATCCTTAGGGCATATATAGATTGGTTTGCAAAAACAGCGACTCTCTAAAGACCAAATGGTACGAGAGTGATAGTTATAGGGGAGAGAAACATCATCCCAAACTGTATCATCTCAACAATAACCGTAAAGAGATTGATGAAGAAGGGATGTGAAGCCTATCTTGCTTATGTATTAGAGTCGAAGAAGGAAGAAAACCAATCGGCAAATCTCTCTATAGTGAGAGAATTTCCAAATGTATTTTCACATGAGTTACAAAAAGTATCGCTAGAGAGGGAGGTGAAAGTCTTTATCGATGCACTACTGCCTGATACATCCCTGATAGCCCAGTCTCCATATAGAATTGCGCTGGATGGATTAGTTGAGTTGAAGATTTAACTGCAGGAATTGCTAGATAAGGGATTTATACGTCCAAGTAATTCACTTTGTGGAGCTTCGGTTTTGTTTTGAAGAAAAAGGATGAAACCCTTAGGCTCTACATAGATTATAGACAGTTGAATAGGGCAACAATGAAAAATAAATATTTGCTTCCATGGATAAATGACCTATTTGATCAACTCAATGGAGCCAGGGTATTTTCAAAAATAGACCTGAGATCTAGGTACTATCAATTACGAATTAAGGAAATGGATGTGGCCAAGATTACATTTAGAACCCGTTATGGGCATTACAAGTTTTTAATAATATCATTTGGGTTAACAAATGCATTTGCAATGTTCATGAACCTAATTAATCGAGTTTTTTTACCCTACCTTGACAAGTTCGTAATGGTGTTCATAGACGATATCTTAGTCTATTCTAGCACATACTCGGAGCATGAACAACACTTGAGACATGTATTAATGACCCTGAGAAAGCATCAACTATATGCCAAGCTGAGTAATTATGGGCGGCTTAAAGAAGTTTTTCTAGGGCATGTCCTATCGATGAAAGGAATATTTATGGATCTTGGAAAGGTTGAGGTAATACTGAAATGGGAAAGACTTAGGAAAATGAAATAAATTCGTAGCTTTCTTGGGTTACCGAGGTATTCTAGAAGATTTATATAAGGATTCTCTATTATAGCTATACCGATGACCCAATTAACTCAGAAGGAGATGAAGTGGGAATGGACCAAGGAGTGCGAAGAGAGCTTTCAAGAGTTAAAGAGGAGGTTTACAACTGCACCAGTGTTAACAATCCCTTCGAGAACTGAAGGATTAATGGTTTACAATGACGCATCAAAGAAAGGTTTGGGTTATATACTGATGCAACATGGTAGGGTGATTGTTTATGCCTCAAGACAACTAAAAACTCATGAGATAAATTTGGTCTAAGGGTTTGGAGGCACTACTTATATGGGTCTTGAGTTTAAATATTTACGGATTATAAGAGTTTGAGGCATTTAATGACTCAGAAGGAAGTGAACATACGACAGAGATGCTAGGTGGAATTGATAAAAGATTATGATTGTGTAACTAATTATGATCTAAGGAGAGAAAATTTTGTCATGGATGCTCTTAGCTGTAAAAATAAGGTAGACAATACCCCATTGGATCATAGTGATGAAAAAGAATTATTGGAGTTGAGAAAGATTGATGCCAAAATAGAAACTGTTCCTAGGGAATCCTTGCTGGCTCAATTAAAACTGAGATCGTTGCTCTGGGATAGACTATTAGAAACTCAACAAAAAGATGTCAAAGTAGGTAAGATAAAGGACAAAGTAAAGTCAGGGGTTGAGACTCCTTTCCAAATTTTAGAAGATGGAATACTAGTTTATAGGAGCAAATGATTTTGCTTGAAGATGAGACCTTACAAAGAGAAGTATTGCGAGAAGCCCATGAATCGAGGCTCGTAACCCATCCTGGGAGTACAAAAATGTACTGGGACTTAAAGGAATTTTATTGGTGGCCAAATACGAAAAGAAAAGTGACGGAATATATGGCCAAGTGTTAAGTGTGCCAACAGGTAAATGTGGAGCACCAAAAGCCAACATGGTTTCTGCAAAGTTATGTGAATGAAGTGGTGAGACTACATAGAGTACCCGTATCAATAGTTTTGGATCAAAACCCCAAGTTTACCTTTTGATTATGGGCAAATGTTCAACAGGCTGTAGGAAAAAAGTTGAATTTGAGTACGGCTTATCATCCTCAGACTGATGGACAATTTGAGAGAACAATTCAAGTATTGGAAGATTTATTGAGGGCTTGTATATCGAAGTCTAGTGGTAATTAGAAAGATCACATACTCTTGGTAGAATTCACAAATAACAACAGCTATCAGGATACAATAAGAATGGCTCCCTATAAAGCTTTATATGGTAGAAGATGTTGAACTCTCGTATGCGGGAAAGAAGTGGGGGATGGGAAACTATTAGGGCTAAAGTTGATACAGGTTACCTCATAAAAGATAAAGACCATAAAGGGTAGGATAAAAGCAGCTCAAGATAGACAAAAGAGCTATGCAGATAACAGAAAAAGATCTCTTGAATTAAATGTTGGGGATAATGTAGTTTTAAAGGTCGCCCCGTGGAAACATATGTTAAGATTTAACATGAAAGAAAAATTAGCACCAAGATACATCAGACCTTTGAAATCACCTAGAAGGTTGGACTTGTGGCTTACAAATTGGCTTTGCCTTCGTATTTGGCCAAGATCTATGACATGTTTCATGTCTCCTTTCTAAGAAAGCCCAGAATGGAGCCATCTGGGGTTCTGCCATAAATTCTCCTAGGAATTGATGAAGATTTGACATTTGAGGTGAGGCCGGTGAAAATATTAAACCATGATGAGAAGGAACTTAGAAGCAAGAGGATTTTGATGATAAAAAATATTATAGAGAAGCTTCCAAATCAAAGAGGTAACTTGGGAAAAAGAATTAGAAATGAAGAAGAAATACCCCAAATTGTTTCTAGATTCAGGTTTGAGGCTCAAATTTCAAAGACAAAATTTTCTTTTAGGAGGGGAGAATGTAAAAACCTTGTTAAAAACCTATCCTGAGCAAAATAAAATCTTATTTAATCTGAAAATAACATATATGTTAAATTAAATAAACGAACTTTAGATAACAAAGAGAGAAGTTAAATTAAATAAGGGAAAGGGTGTCATGGTACAATAAATATAAGAGGGAAAAGTAATGGGGCAAAAAGAAAAAAAATGAGAAAGAACAAGGGTTGACATGTAATTAGTAAAACTTTGACTATAAATGCCCATTTTTCTTCTCCTTGGCTAACGATTTTCTACACAAAAAAAGGGTAAGGGTTGTTTGATTTTTTTTCTACTTATTTTCTTGTTAAATTCACCCAAAAAAGTGTAATTTGAGTGATTAAACATAGTTAGGCAAATAATAGAGGTGATTATGTGTTAGGGGGTTATTTTGAAGAGAAAAATCCTAAAGCTATGATTTGAAAAGGGAAGAGAAAGGAACTAGGATTTTTCTTGAATCCATTCCTTGAAACATCAACCAATTAAGGTAAAAGAGCATATTCAAGTAATTAATTGTTATGATTTTGTGTTTTATGAAGAAATGCAATTGTTAGGACTTTGTGAACTTGGAGTTTTATAGTATTAATTATAGAATTGTTATAAATTTTGATTGAATAGTATTTGTATCCCCTCCCTCCTTAATTGATGGTTTCAGCCATAGAAAAACAAATTGAGGAATTGGAGAATTTGATGCATTGTTTGAAATTGTGTGAAATGATGTGTTTAGGATTGCTAATAGATGTGAAGGAAGGAGAAAATTCCAAAAAACAAGAGAAAGAACTCTTGCAACTCTTTCTCCCAAGGTTTCGGTCAAAACCACCTTAAAAAGAGAGGGTTTAAGTTTGATCTTATCAATGTAGGAAGTCATGTTTACTAAAAATAGTTAAATTGTTTATATATATATACTCAACAAATTTTTTAGGTACCTCACGCTCTTGAGTTGATAAGTAATTTATAGATAGGGAGTTTTGTTTAAATGAACGGGGCATTTGGAAGAATCTTTATTTTGTTGTAATAAAAAAAATTTAAACGATAATTGTAATGTTTAACTTATTAATTATGAATGATGTAATTCCAGATAGTTGTTTTCATTAAGTTAGTTTATAGTCTTGTTGTATAATTATTTAACCATATTTATTTTCTAAAAGAAAATGATGTATGTTATGGACTAATTAGCTTTAAATATTTGTTCCATGGAATATCAAAATATTAATTCTACAAAAAATGAAAAGCTAATACTATGGTTGAGTTATGAAAGTCCTGTATGATAGGACGTGCATTATGAATGATGTTACACGTTAAGAAATTATTGAGTCAATAACTTGTTATTAAAAATATAAAGGAGAATCTGTCGATTTTTTTTAAATTGTACTGTTTTGAAATTGCTAATTCTGAATAAATGATCATAAATTATAATTTCAATTTGGGATATTTCAATCATGTTTGGATGTTTTTATGCTATCTTTAATTGAGTTTTAGTTACTATCATTATGATTTTCAAGCTGTGTTTAGATTCTTTATGACAAGGATAAAAAAAATATAAAAAAAAGAGGCAACTACACGTGTATAGTCTATAAATCAAACAAATATATATATTTGTTTGATAGAGAAAATGGTAAATGAGGGTAATAGAGATGATACATGTCAATTCAGACCTGTAACATTTAAAAACTTGAAATTATTATAAATGAAAATTTTTCTAAATGTTGTCACACTACAAAACATTGAAGAACAAGCATAAGAGATTGAAATAAAAATACCAAACCGCAACAAACATGTTTAATTATAGTGGATTTCGTTTGAATGATGAGAAAATGTGTGAAAGTGGATAGCCAACAAGTCCTAGATGAGTGGTTAAAGGTGGTTTAGTTTATTTTAATTATCATACATTATATTTCACTTTGATTGAGTTCAGTATATTAAATATATGTACATTTATTTATTTATTTTATAGAAAAACCCCTTAAGATTCTAAAGTCCTGGAAGACCATTTCCACTTTATAATCCTTCCTAATTTGTGTTCCGAAAGGATTTAGCTGTTAGAAACATTTCTTTGAGCAGTAATGATGCAGATGAAGAAATGCTAGCTAAGTATCAAGTTGAAATGGAATTGTGTGGTGTTGGAATCAATGAAATACCCCACTCTAATGCTATTATTTCTCCAATTAGGTGTTTCCATAATAATTTATTCATCTAGTAACAAAGTAAAGAAACTACCTATAAAGTGTTAATATAATAGTCATTGGAGTCTTATATGGTCATTAACTTCAAGGCCCGTGGAATTAGTCGAGATGTGCACAAGCTGGCCCGAACATCCATGTTAATAAAAAAAAAAAAAAAAAAAAACTACCTATAAAGAGAAAGAGTCATGGTCTAGAGGTGTTGGGTAAATTGGTTAGCTCTCTTAGGTATATAATGGATCTACAAGGAAAGCATATTCAAGTTGTTGCTAAGGTTATAACTCACGTGAACGATGAGGTGAAAATTGGTTATGTGTTTAAAGATGACAAGGTGGTACAAGTTATCTTTAAGTTTACGGAGAACTCTCGTTTTAAAATAAGATTATGGGGATTGAATGATAACAACAAAAAAAAACATTCATTTGTAATAACACTTCTCAACTCATCATTATGGAGTTACATTCAACCTAATTTAGATTTCAATATTTATAATTATAAAATATGTTGTTAGCTTAAGTAATTTTAATTTTAATACATGTAGGTTGAGTTGGTGAAATTATTATATTTGATTTTAGATTTTAATTTGTGTTGATACAAAAAATTCACTCTTCATAACCATAAACATGTAAATGAATGAAAATATACATTATTAATTTGATATTACTTGATATTTACTACCAAATCTCTAAATAAGTTATGTAAGGACAAAAATGTTTATTATACTATTATTAATTTCAACACTCGATATAAACTAAAGTAAAAATAATATATTATTATTTTTTAAAATATATAAGTTTAATAATAATATATATTAAGGGTAAAACGAATTGTTTTATATTTTATGATGTGTTGTTCACCATCAAGCAAACAAGATACAAAAATAATTATCATGTCTTGTCCATCATCAAGCAAATAAGATACATAGACAATTACTATATCTTATACACCACTACTAAACATAATTTTGTCGTTGAACTTCTACAATTATTCAAAACTTATTAAAGTGTGTTCATGATAATTTTTTTAAATTAAATATTTTGACCCTTTGAAAGTTTGCACATGATTTCACTTCTCCTTCATAGTTTCAGAAATTACATTTTATCTAATGGATCAATGAAAGATTTCAATTTTGATGAAAAGAATTAAAAAAAAAACCTTTTATATAATATTACCCAAATGAAGGGAACAACTTATCAATCCAATGTACATAACATTTTATTTCTTCTCTTTCCATGAACAATAAATCAAACACAAATCAAAACAAAATCTCCTCCTTGATTTCTCTCCTCTTTGTAATCCTCAACATATTTTGTGATTTAAAAATAAATTATTTTTGCTTTTTTCAAATGTAATTTATTTTTATTTGATGGAACTTTATGAGCACTTGCCCTTGTAATTTCCAGGAGTATCCAATGATGTATTTTTACAACTTCCACAGGATGCTCCAATTATCAATTCTACAATCTTATCCTTTATATGCTTAATTGTATTCAAATTTATTTCTTCAAGGCTTTTAAAGTTTTTATTTTAATGTAAAGTTGCGGTCTTTTTTGGATTAACAATGATAAGTTTCTTTTATATTTGATAAATTTGTAATTTGTTTGTTAATTGGTGGGTTAGTAATGATAATTGATTGAGCCTTAAAGTGGGTTTTTAGTTTTTTTTTATGATGCCAAAATGATTCTTTTGAAAGCTAGGTCTAGAAATGATGATGGTGATGGAAGTTTGAAAAATGATTAGATGTTGAGAAAGCCATATACTGGCATAAAACCTCATAAAGGCTTTGATTTCCCTATCCAGTGTTCAATCTAAATTAGTTGAGAAACCCTGTTTATATCAGAATCAAAATCAAGATTGAACTTCAGAAGTTTTAATTATGAAATTGTATCATTTAAGGACAAGAAATCATTATCAACATGGAATTGGAAATGAATCTTATAAATTCACAGAAATGGTTTTCTTTAAGGCTGCGTATGTTTCTTGAAAAGTGGTTTCCGGGAAACTACTTTCCAAACTTTCTTATGTTTGTTTGTCATTAGAAAAGTTGGTCAACGGAAAACACTTTCTAGTCAAAGAAAAATTTGGTTTGGTCTCTAGAAAAGTGTTTTCCTTTTATTTTAGACGGAAAACATTTTCTGAAAGTTGTAAAAAATTTAGAAATGTAATATTATTTGCTGATTATATCAAATTTTGTCCTCAAAATTTTGATTACTATATATATATATATATTTTTAATATTTATTTTTCAATTTCATCCCTTAGAATTTAATTTTTATATTAACTTTGGTCTTCATTTTTATAATTGTTATTTGTTTTTTCCTTATCATTTTTTAATTGAAATTTTTTATCTATCAAATTTGGTCCTCATTCTTTTGATTGTTACTTATTTTATTTGAAATAATTTATGAAATGTTAATTATTATTATTTTAATTTCTTCATCTTTCAATTTTTTTATTTTTTAGATTTGATCTCTATTATTTTGATTATTATTTATTTTATTTCAGATAATTTATGAAATTATTTTTTTTTTCAATTTCATTCTCATCAACTTTTTAATTTGTAAGATTTGTTTCTCATTATTTTAATAAACTTGAAAAAAATAAAACATTAATAAGTTATTTTCCAGCTCATTTTTCATGATATAACCAAACACTGGAAAGTGTTTTCCAACTTATTTTTCATTACATTATCAAATATCGAAAAATAATTCACTTTTCCGGAATTCACTTTTCTAGAATTTATTTTTCAAAAGAAAATTACTTTCCTGCAAACAAACGGGGCCTAAATCTTTTTATTGATTAGCTTGATGGAAAAGTTGTAATGTTTAACATGCAAGACCGTTTTAGTCATTAATTCAAGTATAATTGCAATCTTATAATTTTTAAAAACTTTTTTGTTGACTAATTTCTCATTCGCTCAAGTCACTATATAAAGTGTTATAAACTTTATAAGCAGTGATATATAAAGTGTAATTTCTGAAATTACAAAGGAAAAGTGAAATCAAGTGTCAAAATAATTTTCCCTTTTAAAAAATTCATTTTTGATATTTTCTTATATGATATTAATTTGTTTAAGATCCATTGCTGACTTTTTTTAGACATACTTATAATATAGAAAAAAAAAACTTGAATGAATACACATTAATATCATTATATGATTAGATGTAGAGTAATAAACTTTTACTTTTAATATCTGGTTTATCATCGAGCTTGATGATGTACAAAATTCATATTGCTCACCTATTTAGTTAGGTATTGAGATATAATTGATATTATTATTGTTGTTGTTGAATAATATTATATAAGGTTAAGTTTTTATAATGAAGATTCAATTCATTGCTATTTTTTTCTTATATGGAAACATTTTTCATGTAGAAGGTTTTTAAGGAAAATTACTTTTTTCCTTAATTATTTTCAATTATTTCTATTTAATTTAGTAAATTAAATAATATACTTAATAATTGTATTTTCCTAGTTTGTTCATGAATTTTACTACTTTTTCTTTATTTTCAAGTTTCCTAATTTGTTTAGGTTGGTTTTTGAGTTTATTTAAGGAGTTGTATACGTCTTAAAGAGACAGATTATTTGAAAAGAAATACTCAGTAATAAAATTATCAATTAGAATTTTTATGTGATCATTTATTTTGCAAATTTTATGCTTTATGCTTATTTTCTTTTTAGTGTTGTTTTTGTCTATGTTAGTTGATATTAGAGCTTTGCATTAGTTAGTGTCAAAACTCAAAGATCCTATTGATTATTTGCTTGTTATATATTGGAATAATCATGGATGAAAGAGGTAGTAGAACATGACATGGTTATATAGAAAAGGATGAAGAGGTTTTTCTTTAGGAAAAAAAAATTCAAGAACTGGTGATAAAAGACATGCAAAGACAAATAACAAAACTAACTCATTGACTAGAGATAATAAATATAAAGATTTAAGTTGAAGAATTATTTCATTAATTAGAAGAGGTGATGAAGAGAAATTGGAGGATCAGGAGCATAGTGGTTACATATCCATGACCAGTTTTGAGAATCTATTTTAGAAGTATAAGTAAGGGAGACAACCTCTTGATCAGGAAGAATTTGGTATTGAAATTGAAATATTTGATGATTCTAGTTATTTTGTGGATTGAAATCAATCACCAATTTATGATGATTTTTTTTTATAATGATATCATAAACAATGATATTAATGGTAGTGATAATATAATTAATGATGTCCTAGTTGATAAATTAGAGGTTGAGTGCAAAGAAAATAATCATATAAAGGTGCTTGACAAAAAAAATTATATATTTAAATTATATTGATTCATTTGATTATAAGCTTACTATTATCACAAAGGTAGATTTATTAAAAGGTTGGGCCATTAAAAAGGAAATCATTTGTCATTTCATGTTTTTTATGAAAAAATTAGCATGAAGGGATTTTAGTTATATAAAATTGTTGTACATCTAAAGTGAAAAAACAAAAGAGGTTGGAAAGACATGATTGGACATCAACTCGAGGGGAGGGGGACAGGTATAGGAGATGCTTTGCTTGACATCAAATTTAGAATAATAAATCAGAAGAGAAGAATGAGTTCCGTACTTACACCTAGATTCCAAAGAAAGTTATTTAACTGTTAGGGATTATTTAACTCCATTATCTTCCCTGTAAGAGCTACAAAATCATGGGAGCTTGACATTTTAATTAGAGCTGAAAACTCACGAATGGAAGTTCATATCAGCTTGGCTCAATACATCAATGTGCTATGGCTGTAGGTCTAATGCTGTTCTTGCACATGTTTTGCAGATAAAGGATACCATGTATGAGAATATATCAGCATGACCATTTGAGTTCTTCCTTTTATGTGCTCAAAACCATAGTATTTACTGTCAGATATAGGTTCTGATAGCTTCTTGAAAGTGGGTTTGGCTCTGAAATCTCGATGCATTTTGCAGCACAGAACTTGAGATATCATGCCAGACTCATGATTGTACATGCAATGGGTAGTTGTCAGGCTGTAGACGCGGGAGAGAAACTAACTTAATTAGACTAGGACAAAACCAGGGTGAATGCCTTTCTAACCTTGCACTTCTCTGTTCTCCATTCCCTTTACTCTTGCTAAAATTAGTTTTGCCAGCCATTTTCTCCACATGTTTGATATGCTATGTAGATAAAAGATGGATGTGTAATTGATAGAAAAGCTAATGGATGATTACAGATCAAGGAGGACAGTTGTTCTCTCAGCCAAAGATTGAATATTAAAGTTAAGACAATAGGATTTTTTAATCCCAATTGACGTCAAGCAGAAAACTCTAAAAGCATTTGTGAAGTGGCGATCCATAATGAAGCCAGAGAAACTGTCTTGCCCCTTAATTGATTTACCTGTGACGAGTTCTTGCTTGAGTTAACTGAATCTGCTGGCAGAACTTGTGTGAAGAGCAGTGACCCGCACATATCTGTTGCATATTCCATTGGTTATAAATATTGTTTTTATTGAGTTCAGCTCATGTTTTGGGTGTATATTCTTCCTCTCATGAAATGATAATTAAAAGATAGGAAATATATGGAACCGGAATATAAATTAATACCAACTCCACCAGCAAATCACAGCTAGTGGGCCGTAGATTGTTCCGTCTTGGATTGCTTATTCGCCATGGGAACTCTTTGCTGAATACCCCCAATAACAAAAATATTGATGTTACAAGCAGTCTCTGTTTGTCTAAAAAGTATCTCCTTATGGACGATTTTGGTATAAAAGTTAGATCTTTGAAGGTCTGCATGCTTTCCTTCTCCCTTGTCAATTTCTCGGATGCCTGCTTTGATATTAATGTCTAATCATCTAATTTTGTAATTCTTGCAGGCATTAGGACCTTGGGAAAATAGTGGAGGCAACTTTATCTTCTGGTTCTCACATTCGTCTTAAGGTACTAATGCACTAGCCTCTTTTTATCTTTCCATTTTTCATGGTGTACTAAATCATTCTTCTCACCAGATGAAAGCTTTGCAAAATATGCATGAATATCTTTTGGATGCTGAAAGCCAAATGGAAACAGATAAGACTGGTAATAATGCAGCTCTTCATCCTGTAGAAGGGAGCAACAGTGTACCTGTTGCTGCTGGTGCAGGTGATGCTAACATTTGTGGAGGTATAGTCCAGCTGTATTGGGATCCCATTTGGGAAGGTGCTTCGACTTCCATGATCAAGTTCGCCAGACTGCCCTCAAGGTGAGAACCTACAAAGGTGCCTTAAAGGAGGATACAGTTGATTATTCAACGTACACAGCAAACATCAAGCGGAAAAGACTGACCCCAAGAAAGTTGAAATCTGGACGTATGATGGGAGATGATGAAGATGACTATGACGATGAAGATTGGGCGGGTGGGGGTCGGAGGCAAGGTAGTGGGAGGAAAGACAACAGCATTAGAGGCGGTAGGCACCGACGATAGTTTTGTAAATATGAAACAGGGTAGGCTAACACGTGTAGATTATTGTGCAGGAGAGAGGGAAATAGCAGTAGGATAGAATGACAGCAAAAGAATAGAATTTTTGGAAACGGGACAAAGAAGCATGGTCGGTCTTCATGGTAGGGAAGCAGTATTTCAAGCTATCCATCTCCCTTTTGTAATTTGTTTGACAATTGACACGACTACATTCTTTGCCTTCAATGAAATTCAAGAATCCTGCGTTGGTTACATAATGCTTTGCAGAAACAAGAATGGGAAATTGAGACTCAAATACTAAAAAGGTTGTAAACAGCAATGTGGAAAGTGAAGTCATTTTGTTGCATCTTCACTCGCGCTAGCATCCATCACTATGCCTTTCTTTGGACGTGAAATGACGTTTTCTTCCCCGTGCAGGATTAATTTTGATCCCATCTATCTCAAATTTGTTATCCCAGCATGCGACGTTAGTTACTACAATTGAATTTTCGTTTTAACTTTAAAAAACTTGAAACACCTTGTGTTTGGAATGCTTGGTCGAGGGAGCTCAGCGTCCTTGCTGTTCAGGGAAAAAGGGTTCAACCCATTCTTGAAGCCTAAGATTTTCAAGTTAAGATAAGGACAGCAACAGCTTGTTATATTTGCAGCCACGGATAAAAAGTAGACTATCATTTTAGTTTGATTCTGATTTACTCGAATCTACCACTTATTGCCCCGTTAGCACTTAGCATCACAGAGGAGAGACGACAGGTAAGTCACTGCAGGTTAAAAAAAAAACACACAGGTTTCCAACTGATGCTATTGAATACTGTGTTTGAAAAATGCTCAAACCCTTGCATTGATTGTATCACCTAAGGCTTGGTCCACACATCCAATACAATACTAAAGGATATAGAAGAGAGGCTTTCCTGAACCAAGATGAGACAATTATTCCTTTAAAGTTACAGAGAAAAATAAAAAATAAAAAGACTTTCAAGTTACTTCTCCAAAAACAGTGCCCGCTACAAAGTTTGAAGCTCCTTGCAACTTATTCATGGCGCAATGACAAAAAGAGGCTGCATGGAAGGAACAAAAAAAAAAGAGCGTTTGGAATTATACGAGTCTACAATAAGTTGGACGAGAGGGGTAGGGAGAAAGAGATTACCGTGTCCACACTAACTGGTTTCCCATCCTCTGCCACGATCTCGGTAATGGTTCCAGATTGATCAGCCTATGAAACCACAAGATAGAATAAGAAGCAAAAATTAAATGATAAGTATCAACCACCCAATGCTTGGAACAAAAGCACATCAAATGAGAGAGGATACTAAAAAGTAATAAGCTTAAAGAGACTTGGGACAAAAAGAGGTGATACATACTTCAATTTCATTCATTAGCTTCATGGCCTCAATGATACAAACAACTTGACCTTTCTGCACTTTATCCCCCACCTGTAGAATGAAAGCACACAGAGATGGGAAAAGGGTTATCTTGTCATCGAACTTTAAGAACATTAGAATCTTCACATATGCAATTGGGAAATCTTGCAAGGATTCTCTCTTGGAGCTGGACTTACCTTCACAAATGGGGGTTCGCCTGGAGCTGGACTCCGATAAAAGGTTCCAGCCATGGGGCATTTCAGTGGTGGATGAGACGATGAACTTGCCTTTGCAGGGGGAGGCAAGGCAGGAGCTGAAGAGGGACTTGCAGGAGCCGGGGCAGGAGCAGCTACTGGTGGAGCAGGAAACATTGCATGCGGGTAAGGAGATTGCATTGGAAGAACAGGAGCTGCTGGTTCTGACTGCTGCAAAGCCTCTTTTTTCCTTATTATGAGTTCACAACCTGATTGCTTCAATTGCAGCTCTGTGATATCTCTTGAATCCACAAGTCTGCTCATGAGGATTACATTAACTCAAACAATGAAATAGCGTTGCCAAGCACAAAACAGCCAGTGACATATGCACACTTGGATATTACAAAATTTAAGTCTTGACTCACTTGACAAGTTCTGATACTTGTGTCATAAATGCTGAAATGGATGACACGTCAGGGATTTTACTTTCTGTGGGCTCATCCTTTCCCTCGGATGATGCCGCTTTGGATTCAGAGTCCCCCACCAGTACAGAATTTGAAGATTTCTCAACCATAACCTTCGATTAAGGAGCAGGTTTTGTAAATAGATAATGATACAGCCTCCAGTAAACATACAATTTTAACTTCTCTGAGTACAACTTACCTCATTCAGCTGCGCCTGTGCCTTCATAACAGCTTGCTGCTTCCTGTTAGGCCACTGCACAGGATAACCGAATCCTTGAATATTCAATAACAACAACAGCAAATTTTTACGGAGACATTAGTCTCCTGCAAATTAAACAGATTGCACTTTAGTCTTCGTAAAATCGTCATATCACATCAATGAAAATTCAATCACAAGAAAAAGATCTTGACAAGTCAAGCAAGAGAAAAGCTCAATTCGCGTTGATAGAATCAGATACTTGTCATTCAAAATTCTGACATATAAGGTATATTGGTTCTATAACACCCCCTTTTCAGCTTGCTTTAAATTACCAAAGTAGCCGGGATAAAAAGTAAAAAGATTCAAGGTTTGCAAGCTACATGCTTTCATTTAATATATCAAAAACACAGGATAGGAATCTATAACTGAAACTTCAATTTTTTTTTAGGAAAAAAACAACCTAAAGTACTGTTTTATTACACTATGATCACAGTCAACTATCAGACCATATAAAAGGCAAACAAATTCAACACATTAATCGCAAAACAAATTCCTTAAGGCCACATAAACTTTCCAGCATATGAATATAAAATATCAAAGATTCAAGCTTTTTACACAAACACATGGATGAAACATAGAACCATTCATGTCTTGCTCGAAAACATAGTGAAAGGCGGCAAATCACCGGAAGAAGGACTGACCTCAAAACCAGAGAATGTGGATCCCAAAGAGAGAGGAGGGTTCTGATTGGAAATGGGTGCTCGGGGAAAAGAGATCATGGGCTTTGGTTGTGAATTTTGAGCATTGGATCCAACACCGGCGGCAACCAAAATAGTCTTGGGGCATGGAACAGAGATTGAAGCCATGCTCTCTCTTCTCAGAGCAAAACCCAACAAGGATTGTTGTAGAAAGTTAATGAGTTTTCTCTTCTACTGACAGAAAGATTGATGAAGGGTGGAGTTTTGTAGGGAAAAGTGGCGATGAGATCGAAGAGAGTGTGCGTGTGTGTGTTGTGGGAAATCTGAGAAACCAAAATAAGAAGGGGTTTTGAGTAATTTTCACAATTGAGTCTTTGATTTTATTTTATTTTTTATTTATTTATTCTGTTCAAATAGGTTTTTATTTTGCACATTAGTCGAATGAAATAGACACTCACACCTAAAATAATATTTAGAAACAACATCATTAAAATAAAAATAAAAAAACCAAACATTTATGTAAACAAAATTAGAAACTAAATACTAAATTGTAAGAATCAAATAAATCCAAGCACTCAAGAGCAAGGCAAAAAGAAAAGAAAAAGGCACAAAACTTACGTGTTTCGATACTTACAAGGGAGGGAGGGAGCCATTCACACACGTACACGGTTTTAGGTCTTGGGTATAGCCCACCCAACGGCACATGGAAGTGGCAACAAAGAGAGTGTTTCCCTCCAACAACTGTGCTGTGCACACGACTACCCAGTCGGAATAAAGAGTCAATAATAATGTATGATTTCTGATATGGATTTTGTTTGTGGGGGCTCCTCTCTGTGAATCCCTTCTCTCCCTTCCCTTCTCTCTCTCACAATTTCGAGTCTTTGATGATGAAGAATCAACCCCATTGACGAACGAATCCATGGAATATCTCGACTACTGCAATATCACACCAAAATCCAAAGAAACAAAGCAGTGTTCTCAGATGGAGCTATGAGTGGTAAGCAAGCCATTAAATGATAAAATCTTGGAATTAAATTGCTTTTATATCTAAGACTTGCTATGCTATGGTCATGGAAACTACACAGAGGAGGATGAATTTGAGGATGTGGGTCCTGCTGATCTTGACTACTTGAAGAAGCATGTGATGCAATGCTATCATAAAGAAGATGAGGGGAGATTTCTGGGGATGCTAGAAATAGATCTGCTACTAAAACTAAGTTGAATAGAGGGGTTTTGGAGGAAGATTTGAAGATTGAATTGCTTAGAAGGCTCAAGAGTACTACTTAAGCTGATGGTGATCTAGGGTTTAGCCCAGGAAGAATTCGGTGGTCTCAGGTGGTGGTTTTTCACTTGGAGAGAAAGCTCAGCATGTGGTATTTTGAATAGTGCTTGCAGATATTGAAACCGAGGGCATTTTCATGCTTGCAAACGGGATAAAGAAAGTTGTGGAGACATCTGGAGGAATAAATCTTAGAGAGTTCACATGGTGGCATCCGAGGAAAACAATGGTGATGATGAGATGGCTAATGGAAAACTTGAAATTTCATGCCAAGCAACTGGCAATGAGATAGAAACTTTTCTAATATTTGATCGGTTTCTCTTACTATAAATGAAACATGAGTAGAGTAATTGTTCGATGAAATGCCTGAAAGAGATGTCACCTAGGAGAGAGTGGTAATTTTGTAATTTTACACTACAAGGGTTTTTCTTTTATCATTAAATAGAATATAAGCACTCTGATTTTTTTGTTCTTTTTTTTTTTTTCTTAATAGAGTAAGGATATAACATGTTATGAAATTATAAACTATATAAGATATAAAGTGTAATTTATAAAAAAATAAAATAGAAGTAAAAAACTAACTAAACTAAAGGAGGTTTTTTTATAATTAGTCCTTTAAAAAAACTAAAAGAAATTAGACATTCTTTGTGAGGTGGTTACTTTGAGTTTGCATGGTGTTTTACTTCTTTTTTTATCCTTTTTTTTCTCAATTATCAATTTATTTTTTATTTCATTCTTTATTATAATTATTTAGATTTGGGGTTAGTAATTTATTTTCATTTTTCTTTTATGTGGTTAATGAGAACTCGGAAAAATATTCTAGCATCGGGCAGGAGCTCGATTTCATGAAAAATAATTTAATTTTATTGTTTGTAAGAAATTGAAAATGAGGGGACCAAAACTTAAACAAAAAAAAAATGGTAGGCCTTTTAATTTTTTAAAAAATATATTGTCAACTCTAGTCCTTTTTATTTTCTTTGTTGCCTTCGATCATTGATTTTTTGATGTTGTGTTAATTGGGATTTGCGTTGACAATTTGTTTCGATCTATATTTTATGTTTTTATCTTAATCTCAAAAAAATTCCTACAATTAAGTTAGTGCTTGATTTCACAACAAAATAATTAGATTTTATTATTTGAGAAATATTAAAAATGCAAGGACCAAAATTAAAATAGAGAAAAATTAAGATGTTTTTTTTCCTTAAAAAACTCTTGTGTCAACACCTTTATGCCTTGGGATGTTGTCAAACTATTTTTTTTATTTAGTTTAGAAATTAAATGATTTAGTCCATAACTTAATTTTGCTCACATTTTATTCTTTAAGTTTGAGAGAGAAGAAATAGAGAGAGACGTGGGATTATGAAAAATAAGGGAGAAAGTTGATGAGCATCCCATTTTCATGATGAGTGTAAATTAAATTCTTACATTAAGAGAATGATAATGAATAGGAAATTTCGGAATAAAAGGTTTAGGTGCTCCTTTAAAAAATGAAAATATAAAAAATGGCTGAAAAATAAAAAAAAATATAGAAACACGAATAAAAACTGAATGGAAATGAGTTATGCGGAAAAACAAATATTGGAGTGTAATTTGGTGATATTCAAAATAGTTTAGCTTAGTTTTCATATAAACAGGTAACGAAATATGAGATAAATTACCCACTACACCTGAAAGGTTATAAAGAATAGATATAATGGAAATTTTTTAAATTGTTATGTATAAATATATGGCTCATGGTCGGCCATACAAGGAGGAGAGAAAAGAAAAGAGAAGCTTAAGAGATCTTAGAAAACCTTAGAAAAAATAAGAAAATTAAAGGAAACCTTGTAAATTTGTGAGAGATAAACCTCCTAAACACTAAATTGAGAGAAATCAAGTGAGGAAAAGTGAAAAGAAGTGGATTTGAGAGAGAGGTGGTCATGGCAACAAGGGGAGGAAGAGAGAAAAGTGGATAAAAATCTTGTTCCTCTTACAAATTCTTCTTGATTAATTGTGATTTGAAGGAAGAATTCTTGTTGCCAAGAATAATTGTGTTTTTTATGAGATTAGAGATGTGAAAGTTAGGGTTTATAATTATAAGAAATTGAGTGTAATGAGCAGAAATGATATTGATGAAGATTTTGATTTAATTGGTATTCATTAACATGTGAATTTAATGGTTTTAGTATTAACTGAAAGATTGAAGAAAATTGAATGCTTTCTTATGCTTGAAAAATTTGGCCAACACATGGTATTTAGGAGAGATTTTTATTAATTTTAATTTTATAGCATTTATGTTTAAATGGGTTAATTGAAGTATTTAATGCATGGAAATTAAATGAAATTGCATAAAAAAAATTTGGAATGAATGCGTGGATTTCATATATGAGAAGTGGGGTTAATTGTAGAGATTGTGAATAAATTTAATTAATTGTGTTATTAATTCTATGTAGTTAGACTTGATTAAGGAAAGTTGGGAAATTGGGAAAATAAAAGAAATAAGAAATAATTGAAGTGTGATTTATAATGAATTGTAATAGAAATTATGATATAGAAAGAAGTTATGAAATATTGCGGTGACAAAATAATCCTATATTGATAGGGGATACCTTAGTAGCTCGATCACAGGCATAGACTGGTGTTAAGGATTCACGAGCAATAAATAGATGCTTAAAATCTATTTCTAGCCATTTACAGATAATACAGAAGACTAATGATATCAATACGAGGATATTGGCATCAATATTTTTTAGTAGTCATTTCTGGAAAATAAAGAAGACTAATGATGTCAATACAAGGATATTGGAATCAACATTATTGACTAGTCGTTTCTGTATAATAGAGAAGATTAATGATATCAATACAAGAATATTGACATCAAGGATATTGGCATCGACATTTATTGATTAGCCGACCAGTAATGAAAAGCAAACTAGGCAAACTATATCATAAGATTGACATCAAGGATATTGACATGATTCAAACTAGGCAAACCCGCAATCTATATCATAAGATTGTGATAACATCATAGAAAGAAAAGCAAAGAGAATCATGAAGCTCGACTTCCAACAAACTCACTATTAAATGATGAAATTAAAAAAAAATCATTGTAAAAAAAACATAAAAGACTAATGTTAACTAGGGTTAAATTTTTAAACCCGTGAATTGGGTCATGAGAATAGGATCACTCCATTAAAATAATCATGAACCTAACCTCCAATAAACTCATTATTGAAGAATGAAATTGAAAAAACAATCAGTGTAAAAAAAGACAACAAAAAATATTGATGTCAACCCATATTAACCTTTCAAACTTGTGACTCGATCATGAGAAGTGGATCACCCTATTGAAAAAAATCATTATACTCAATTCATAACCAACCAATGTTGAAGGATGAAATTGAATAAAAAAAGACCTAAAACCAAAATCAGCAATAAAAAGAATGAGACCAAATTTAATATAAAAACAAGATTATAAGACACCTTTTAATTTTGATAGACCAATATGAATCATGAGTAGAGGATAGAAAAAAAAAAGGGAGGAGAATAAAGAAAAGGTTGGCAGAGCCCCCTAACACTCTTGTCGACACGCGCCACGCTCATCGATAAGAGCTCCCCACGTGTCTTCCAACATAACCATGAACATCGATGTTCCACCACCATAAGAAGCCACATGCGTTGCTAGAAGGCAACAACTTACCCCACATGCTAGTGTATGCATTACACATGTCATCCAAGTTGTCTTGCTTGTTCTTTTTCAATCCCTTGAAGTTTTTTTTTTTAATTTAAAATTTAACCCCTCAAGCCTTAATTGTTTTAGATCGATAAAATTAAATTTTTTTTTCAAATCTAAGCATCAAACGCATTTTAAATTTAACCCCTCAAGCCTTAATTGTTTTAGATCGATAAAATTAAATTTTATTTTTTAAATCTAAGCATCAAACGCGTATTATATTTTTTCCTTGCCATTGTTGGATTCTCATATCTAGGCAAAAATAAAAAACTATCAAGTTCAATCCTAAATAAACTCAATGTGAAAGGATCAAGTTAAAATAGAAAAATCGAGGAACAAAAAAAAGGGTTGAATCTCTCCCCTGCTTGTGCATTTTAGTCCTTGATGTTTGCAAGAAAAAAGGGATTAATACTTGTCTAGTGTTCGAATTCATTCCTCTTAGCTTTATTTGTTCTAATTCAATCTAATTTCATTTAATTTTATTAAATCAAGCATCAATCAAGATGTGATTTTGTTTCTCAACACTATGAGTAGTCAATACCAAGCCAAATAAAACAAACACTGAATCTCAATCTCAAATTAATTTAATATAAAAAGATCAAATCAAGAGAGAGAGAGAAAAATTAAGTAGCTGAAAAAAATAGACTAAATAAAAAAGGAAACATTGTGTGATTCCACAATGTTTTTTCTCCCAGTGCACACAAAAAAATCATTTCTTTTAGTTTTTTTCCCTTAAAATCAATAAAAAAATAAATAGAGTACGATAATTGAATTGCCTTGTATATCATTATCCAACCATCCTTTTATAATTTTATTAAAACTCCCTGAACATCAAAGAAGGAAAAAAAATACCAACAGTTGGGCAATTATCAAAATATCTTTTTATATTACTTTTATCTTGGGTTTGGATCTAAGTGCCAAGTTATGTACAATGATTTTTTTAAAAAAAAAATAATGAGTAATCCTTCAAAAACAATTGGCAAAATAACAAAGTTTGAAAAAAAATTTAGCAAAATAACATAATTTGCTGCATTTTGCTATTAAGAAATGCAACATGTTAATATGTCGCAAAATATGTAAAGAAATTGAATGAGCTGGCACAAATTATGATGAGAAGGGAAGAAAAAAAAAAGATTTTGAAGGTAAATTCTAATTATGACATCAATGGTGATATAAAAATATTTTAACAAGACAAATCTAACAACATTAAGAAATAAGACAATGATTACCAAAGTGGGTCACAATCTCCGCTCAAAAGCAAGTGAACCACTCATTGTCTATAACCCACTCTAATTATTGTTGGTAACCTTTCTTGATATTATTGAATTCATCAATATTTTTATGATAATATTGGTTGTAATGTAACTAGAGTTTTGATATATTTTCAGAGTTATTTTTTATCATTATTCTCTTCTCTTTCTCGATATAAGGTGTAACAATTTCTTTGCAACAACATATTTATTACTCGAGAATTGATATTTTACATAAACTTTTTCGACTACTTGTGTTGTTAATAAACGAAAATACCATATGGTCGGACAATAGCACTTGGAAACGACGTCCCTTACTTGGTTTTGTGTGTTAGTTTTCCTTTCCCCTCTGGATAACTGTGATTACTGATTTGGATGGGAGAACCAACGCAAAACACAGGAGAAAAAAACAAAAACCCGTAACCATTAATGGATCAGATACATTCGTTAATATGTGAAATTTACTAATGCAAGTCAAATACATACAGAGAAGATTCTATCAACGCTAGGGATGTAATTGCAAATCAATTCTCATAAAGGAAACAAGCCCAAATATCAGACTCGGACCACTTTTTTTTTGTCCAAAAGGCACATGCTGCAAAACACAGATGAAATCGAGACAGCTCTTTCAAGCAGTGACCAACGAGTACAGCTTTTATGGTGTAAAAACTAGAACAAGTAGCCAAAAGTTTCAGCAAAAACGATTCAATCATTAAAAAACAAAAGCTGCAAAAACCATGTACAGATCCGACATATCCAAGGAAACTCTGTTCATTCTTTCCAGGGTACACATTCCTCAGCACGAGGGAGCAGGATATCGACAAAATTTATCTATGAAAACAGCACACTGGTGGGCAAGCTAACAGTTGGAACCAGAAAAACAAAGCCATATTCTTTTCCCATACAAGCAAAAGGTAAGATGCAAGCTCAAGTATCAACCAAAAAAAACTTATAATTAGAAATCCCTTTTAACAGCCTGGACATATACTGGAGACTGCATTCTTATTACTGTAACAATGATACCATTACAGACGCAAGAAACTAAAAAAATAATAGGACTTTGGCAGCCATATCGGTTGTGTAAAAGCAACAAAATGTTTGGCAACTGCCCAAAACAAAAGGATGCAGCAATAAACAACGGCATGACAATCTAGTAGCGGTTCAAGTAAGTCCTGCGTCTGAACCAGTTGTAGTCAGGCAACCCTTGGATGGGACCCATGGCAGCAATTGCAATATCCTGCAAAAACAAAACATTATGGAGCACATAAATCCAAAACTTCCAGCCAGTTCAGTTCAGAAAGCACAAGCCCTGTTTTCTTGTTTTTTATATATATATATATATATATATATATATATATATATATATAAAGGCATGCAGAATAAAAGAAATGTGTTTTTGAAATGTAATTTCTTTTACTATTAAAATCTGTACGGATTTCTGTCTTCCATTAGAATACAGCCATATTTTATTTACAAGGTTCTTTAACAGGAAAAACATCTCTCATCTTCAGGATTAACTTTGTGTGCACACTCATTATTTGCGCAACACTTTCCCATTTTAACAAATTGATTCATTTTAAAAGTTTTTATAGAAAGAGGAAATAGATAAATAGAAATCAAACTTAGAGGTAGAAATTTGTTTTCTGCAACTAACAGAGCCTCTGGCTTCAAAGAAATTCTTGCAATTAGATACTAATTGATGCTGCTTTTTTTTTTTATGATTGATGTTAAAGCAGGATCTAATACTCTGTAGCTCATACCTGGTCATGAATAAATCGGCTGGCAACTCGTTTTATAGTGCTTGGACCAACAGCATCAATCCTTGCAAACAGTTCAGCAAATGGGATTCTTCTACCATAAGTAAGTAGCTGCAACCATATGCAGCCAAAGGTAAGGAAAAATTAAATAGTAATTAAAGCAGATAACAATTCTGCCTTTTGAGCAATGATCCTCCAACTGTTAATCATACAAGAATAATAATCTAAAGCCAGACAATGGAAGCTATGGCAAGTAACTAACTACTATTTTGTTTTAACATAAATATCAAGCAACTCACAAGACTAGGATCTAGTGAAGGTTCTAGAACTGGTAACTAGTAATATATCACATAATAACCTTTAAAAATGATATCATTGTGCTCCTCAAATATCAATACCTTTAACGAACATTTGCAAACACACATTTCTTAGTGACATAGTAGGTTGTAGTTTGATAGGATGAAAAAACTAACAATAAAGTGGTGCATATAAAATAACAGAAATGGATATAAATAAATAAAAAATATCAGTTCATTTAAGTATTCAAGTAACAGAAAATAATTTCATGGACAACATATTCAAATGTGATTATTATTTCATTTCTGTCGACTTACTAGGCAACACTGATTGAAATAATTAAAAACTTTTGCATCAACTAAAATGTCATCCACTGAAGGATCAGATTGAATCATCTAGATGTATAACCTCTTTAAATTGTAACAAACCACAGTCCAGCTGAGTCAGCATTGACAGCACAACAAGTACTCTTTTAGATTGTCTCAGCAGACAATCATGCTTAAAACTACATAAATTATGACTTGGGCCATGTAATTTGGGAAACCATTAGAAAAAATAGTGAGGCATTACATATCTTCAAGCAAAAATATTCATAGTATGGCTACGAGGACTTGTTCAACCTGTCCTAACATTTATTAACAGAATTTTTTTTATAACATTAAGTCATACCTGGCGCCCAATATCTTCAGCTACAGGACTAGTTCCATCAATGTGAAGTAGCAAGGAAGATTTCAACTGCAACCAAACAAAAGTGTAAATAGCTAGATAAGCAAAGATGACTAGATTGTAGAGAAAACGGATGGTTCCAGGATCTATAAAACACACACATCACCTACCACACAAGAACTAAAGATAAGATTATGAGGATATAAACACACAAGACAAGAAATAGTTTTACCCTTTTAATTTCTTTTTAAATACGAAGAAGATTATACCATGGAATAGCTTTTTAGCTTCATATGGGAGTTAAAATTGAATTAATTGTCACTCATGTCTATTCAGATCAAACATGTGTAGATAATAAACCCCAACATCAATAAGAATGATGGAATTGTCTAAATTTTAAGTAGAAGTGTCAATCAAGTGCTAATCTATTTTAATAGTTTGGTCTTTTTCATGATGTCACTATTAAAATAGATTAGCACTTGATTGACACTTCTACTTAAAATTTAGACAATTCCATCATTCTTATTGATGTTGGGGTTTGTTATCTACACATGTTTAAGCTACTTCTTTACAAACAATTCAAAGTGACATCATGAAAAAGACCAAACATTTATAACTCAAGCTATCTTACAAATTCCATAATCTATAGTGCAGACAATATTAGTGAATGTTATTCAAGATAATAAATATCCAAAAAGGATAAAAGATAATACGAGCTAGATTAAGATGGCATGGGATTTTTGTAAGTTAAAATCTGCAGGGCTTCATCTGCATATCAGGAAGAAAAAAAAAACAGATTGGGCAGTCTGACAACATGTCATTCCAAAAAAAAAAACAGAAAAATTGTAATGCATTGTATGTAGTCAGTAAGCATTGCTACACGTTCTTAGTTACAACTCAATTTTTAAAAAAAATATTGCCCAGATGCCAGTAACTAACATGTAATACCCACTTCTACAGTAAAGCATGAACATTAGTAAGTACCTGGTTACAAGCACGAGTGACCTCAGCTTCTGAAACTCGATAGCATAACTTAGTTGTCTCATGCATGATCGCCCAGGCTAAATCATCCAAGGAATCTGGCTGGAAGCATCAAATAATAAATTTCATTGAAAGAAAAGGAAAAATCTTGAAAGAGAATCCAATGAAAAGGCAAAATGACTTAAATTATCGTCTTATATATTATAGCAGGGACTTGCTACACTTCAGCATTCCATGCTTTCAAAGATGAAACAACAACATATCTTTAATGAGAGAGCGAGTCAGTCAAGTTTTCTATTGGAGGCTATGTGAAAACACTATTCAAATTGTAAAATTCACTTCAATATGGCTTACAATCTTTCCACTCCTTGCTCTGGTATGCTAAAACTCTAATTTTCCAAATAGTAAGAAGGAAAAAAAAAATGTCCATCATACCTTAGCAACAGCATAAACACCAAAAAGACCAGTGTCCTTGTAGTTTGTGTTGAACGCCATCATACTTTCTGCTATTTCATCAATGGCAACCCTTTGAACTAGTTCAGAGCTGTCCATTGATTGAAATTTAATCAATGTGCATGCTAACAAGACAAAAGCGTGTTGCACAAATGCTCAACCAGTTAATGTTTGAAATTTATCAGGTTGTGGAAAACCAGAGACGAGAATAATCATTGAAACATTAGGGGTCAATCATAGAGCCCTATTTGATAGTGTTTGAAATTTCAGTTTTAAAGCTTGATAGCCTGTAGCTCCACCAACACAGGCATGATATCTGTGACTACAGACCACTTTACTACTTTGCTCTCTGGGAATGTTTGGTTAATAAAATTCCTATTGTGTTAAATGAAAGCTTCCTGATAAAAAAAATCTCAAAGGTGAATAGTAAGCAACATGGTAAATTACAGAGAAGGAGAGGTTACCCCATGTGCTTTCCACCTCCAGCACTCTTGTTCCAAGAACCCAACATAGCCTGCATGACCATCAAAGCAATGGAATCTGGATCTGTCCAAGATGCTCCTTGAAAAGCAACAGCAAATTGTGCCAGAGGAATATCATCATCAATTATCCTAACCTGATTTTCACAACAATAAGTGAAGACAATAGTTTAGAGAAAAGAAACTTCGTAGAAGGATGGCGTGGATTTCAAGTTATATTTCCCCACCTCAGAGCCAGTGAAAAATGCAGGGTCTTTGGCAACTAACTGTGCAGCAGTGGTTTGATCAGATGATAACTTAGTAAACAACTTCTTTACTTCTCCAACAAATTCCTCATGCTTCACAGCTCCTGAGGCGACAATCACCTGAAATGAAAGTCACACAAACATGCATGATGAAAATTCAACAACAAATCTTCAATCTTATTTGCGGGCAGAAAGGAAAATGGAACAAGCCCACCAACTACAGGCATTACCATTCTAGGAGCTGTGTAGTGTGTTTGTATATAGTTCCGAATGTCATCTCTGGATATTGTTTCAATATTTTTAGCAGGTCCCAGAATAGTTCGAGCTAAAGGAGAGTATTGGAAAGCAGTTGCATGCAAATGGTCAAAAATTACTTCCTCGGTTTGCCCCTCAACCTACAAATTTCCAGACAAAAATCTATAACTGTTAGAAGCAGGAAGTAAAAGAGAGTCAATCAGGCATTATCCATACAAAATGATGAAACTAAACAAACTGAATGCCAGCAGTAACATATACTAGAAATGAAAACGACACTGGCATTTATCACATGGAAATTATCCTCCCTTTCCCAGCTATGAAAAGCAATGGAGCATTTTGTTTGGTACACAGCAATATAGCATAGCAAAAAAATTCAGTATGCTTAAAAACAAAGATCCATTTCAGCAAGTATAAAACTCTTATTGCAAGGACATTTAAAAACCATCCACCAACAAATAAGGACCATTTCTCCATAACCAGGATTCACTTAAGCAAGTTTGAAACTTTGATGCAAAGAGAAAATTAAAACTACCCACCAACAAACACATCTTCTAATTCCACAAACTTTATAAAACAAGTACCACCAAAACTAAACTAAATGACCCACACTAGTAAACAACAAATATATTCCTCATTGTACTTCTAAATCAATCAACAAACCATTAGCGTTTCTAAATTAAGAACCAGCAAGCACAGCTAACTAAGAAACACTAATTCCCACATAGTCAACCAAAAAAAATGAGCCATGTCAAATCCCATAAACCTAATACTACAAAGGCACCAACTTTCATAACAGTTAAACCGACAAGCACAGAACTTTATAAGCACATAAAGAACAAAAACCCACAACTGCATGACAAAATTTTACAAAAATTGAACACAAAACACCACAAACCCATTTCCTATTCGACTCAAAACAACTTGATAAAAAAAAAAAAAACACAAATTTACCTCCTTCATTTCCATAGTAATAACGTCCCTCTCCCTAGACATCCGCTCCTCGTCGAAAGTAGAATTCTGCAAAATATCAGCCAAAATATCCAAGGCTTTATTGACATCTTTATCCATAACCTTAGCATAATATGTAGTCTGTTCTCTACTCGTGTACGCATTCAAATGACCTCCCATATTCTCAATCTCCTCTTCTAACTCCCTCACACCCCTCTTCTCCGTCCCCTTAAATATCATATGTTCCAAAAAATGAGCAGTCCCATTTGTCTCATCGGACTCAAATCTCGACCCGGCATCAATCCAAACCCCGACCGTTGCGGTCTTCGAAGCGAGATTCGACTCCGTAGCGACACGGAGACCATTAGGGAGGGTAGTGATGCGGGTCTCGGGTGCAGAGAGGATATGGGTATGGGTTTTGAGAGTTGGGTGGGGTGACCCGTATTTGAGGAATCTTGGGTCCGGGTTTTCGAGGATTTTGAGCTTTGATTTGACCGATTCGGCTAATCGGTCGTAGATCATGGCGGTTGGTGGTGGTGGGGTTGGTGAAGTCAAGGGACTGGCGGTGGAGACGGCGGCATCGGAAAAGGACCTGGATGCGGTGGTAGAAAGGGGTCTGTGGGAGCGGCGAGACAGGGTTAGAAGGCGCTTCCAAGCCATGATTTTTGGTTTGGGTGTTTAGGGTTTGTTGAATTTGACAGTGGAGACCTAAGAAAGTCTATGATAGTAGTGTGTATTAAAACACCGAGGACTGGAGGCTTCTGGTTTGCATTCCGACGACGTGTCATTCCATTATCATTTACAGATAGCAATGGGAGTGCTAGCTTTTGAATATGTGACTTACTTTGCGATGATTGACCTTTCATGTTTCTCAAAGTTAAAATTTAATCCTCAACAATAAAAGTCTTGCAATTTAATCCAATTACTAATGATCAATTGTAAAATAATATTTATTTTAGATGAAAAGGAATTCTTAATTTTAAAATGTTGTCTTATCCTTTTCTTTTCTTTTTCACTTCAATATTACAATATCCGAAATAGGAAAAGGAACTTATTGTTGCAATATCCAACAATTAAAAAGAGCTCAAACCTTTTGTTAAAGCAAGCTACCTACAAACTTATTGTCATTATTCACTTTTCCTCGTCCACCAACAAAAATTAACATTAGTTTCTAAGGTTATTAAACTCTTTTTTCATGACTCGTTTATTATTATTGAATTGAATTAAGATATATATATAAAAAAATATATATGATTGCATGCTGAAATGGGCATTGTTAAATAATAAAATTAAAAAAAATTAATTAAAAAAATTCAAGTACACCAGATTAACATATCAAACTCTCAATCTATATCATAAAACCAGAATAATCCCATACAAAATAAATTGAAACAAAATGCAGTGTTGAAACATGAAATTAAAAAAGATCAATAAAAATAAAACATAAAATAAATTGAGTCACCTAAATTAATTAGCTAAACTCATAACATAATTCATTAGACAAAAATAACCTCATTGAAAACAAATCGAAACAAATCATAAAACTTAATTATCAATTAAATTCAATATTGAAGAATAAATTTTTATAAAAAAACTCAAATTAACCCAACAAAACTAATGTTAAAAGATGTAATTAAAATAAAATAAAAACATAGATTAAAAAATAAAAATAAAAACCAAGAAAAAAACATTATATTAATAAATATTGTTTTATAATAAAATGTACAATTAAATCCCCTCTTCTTTTAAGTTTTTTTAAATAAAATTCAATTTATAATAAATCTAATGTTGATAGATATAATTAAAATTGAAAAAATACCAAAACAAAAAGTTTTTTTAAAAAAAACAATCCTAGTGAATAGTACAAAATAAAAAACACTCAAAACAAATAAACTTTTATTATTAATTTATTTAAAAAATATAAAAAAGATATATAAAAAAAAAACTTGAACCAGTCTAATTTTCAATAAAAAACAAATAACAAAAACAAACTCAAAACAACCCACAAGCCTAAAATAACCTCATAAATAATAAATTAAAAAATATATGAAAATATAATATTAAAAGATATAATTAAAATAGAATAAAAAAACTACAGATTAAAACCATATTATTATAGTAAATAATATTATATGAAAAAATATACATTAAAATCTACTCTAGTAAAAACAAAGGCAAATCACAGTTGCACAATTTATCACTTCCACCAAGAACTTTATCCTCTTTCATTTGGTAAAATTATATTCACTTTCCTGATCAATAAGCTTTTCACTTTCCTGATCAATAAGCTTTTCATAATCCACAAGTTGGGCCAATATGCTGAATTTTCCTTTTTAAATTATGTTAGAAATTGTTTTTCAAAATATTTTCTAAAAAACACCATAAAGCTAAAAACGCAGAGCCCAACCACAGAAGCAAACACTGACCATTCTCGAATACTCCACTGAAATTGTGCAATGCTTGTGACTAAACACAAAAATAATCGCGGGCCACAAAAGGTTGATAATCCACAGCAATTATCAAGGAACACACGAAACATCTAGAAGCGAAACTTGCAGAAGTACCTGCCCTAGTCCCGGGCAGATGGACAGTTGAAAACAGTTACTGGTAAAGTGCATTTTTTGTAATAATATGGTCATATTATTACAAAACAGCAACCCATAACAAAAATGTAAGATAAAAGATCTAGCAAGACAAAAGTGCATAATCATATAAATGCAACAGAACAAAAACCACGTCCAAATAAAAAACATTCAACAGTTGGATCCAAAAATTTCATAACATATAATCTTGTTGCTGCAGTCACATCTCTCCACAGGACTGAAAATTGAAATCTAAAAGTACGAAAGCAGAAACATAGCTCAACACTGATTGTTCAAGGGGCCACCACAATGCGTCCAGCAACTTGGTCAAGATCCCGTTGACCGCTTGAAGTGATTCTCCTCCCACTATTACATAAGCAAAAATAAACACATCAGAATATAGTAAACTCCTTTTTGTATCAGAAGTATTATAATTATCAATCTAGTTCAATTGTGAAATGATAATGTGAGCAACAAAGCAGGATTACATTGCAGAGCATATTGAAATTTGAACTATGCTAAAGAAACTATAGTTTGAAAACATGATAACATAAGGCATTAAGAAAATAATTCACCCCTTAGGATCAACATCGATTATGTTCATGTTCTGCAATTGTTGAAGAATGTGACGTGCAACAGAACCACTGCTCTTGCAGAAATGAGGTGGACGACTTCCATTCCTTTGGCTCCCACCATAAATCCTACGGAAAGCACCCACACCAAGGCCTCCCCTCAAGTAAATCTTCCTTGCCATGGAGGCTGAAATCAAGATTAAACATCACATATATAAAGAAAATATATTAACAGTGCATCACAAAAGCTAAAACAAAACGAGTATCAGCTTGCACCCGTGTGTGCCTGTTTGCACGCGATTGAGGGAGAGAGAGACCTACCAGCTCTAATATAGTACCAGTCAGGATCATATGGCGCAAGCTCCTTAAATTTAGCAGTCTTCACAATATCAGTCCATGGAGGCAACTCTACCTGTTTGTGGACATAGAAGAAAAGGTTTAGAACTTCTGACCCAACATCACAATGATGGTTACTTATAACACTACCATTACCAGGTTCACCAATCCAGCAAAGCAAGATAGCATCACAGTCAAAATCAAATAAAGCTTTCATTTTTTAGTGCAGAAAGGACCACACATAAAGAGAAAAAATAAATCTGTTGAAACAGGCATCACACACCCATCTCCAAATAGTAAAAGTACTAAACCAAATATAAGACACTGAAAACTGTACAACAAATCATGATCATGGTCGCAGCACATGTATTAAACCTAATTATACATTATGAAATAACTCTAACAAACAGGACAGAGAAAAAAACCATCCAAGAAACAGGTACAACAGTACAGGTAACTTCTCTAGTTTTCCCTATTATGTAACTTCCTCCTCTCCTCCTCACCAGTGCCAAATTAAAAAACCAAATTCCACAGTCCTATTAACCTCAACAAATCCAGTAGTGCATATTTTCCAAAGTCCATACTTTCAATCCAAACACGGGCCAGTTCTTACTCCTTAGCAAAAACCTAGCAGACACCGGCAGTCAAGACTTCCACAGGACCAACAAACCATAAATTCCTAAGCGCCATAAATTTAACACAAAGCTTATGATTATGCATATATCACAATAAAAACAAAACGAAATGAAAACCAAAGAAAAGAAACTTTGGAAACCAAAAGGTATTTTAACGTAAACCCAAATCATCACTCACTAAAACAACAGATCCAGGATGCAAGAATCCGAAAACTATTCTTATAGATTTGTGTGTGTAAAAGAAAATAATTACCTTGCCAGATCGTTTAAGGTGAGCAGAGTAAGCCTTGACGAACTCATGAGGAGAAACGTCCTTCACAGTTTTAGCTGTCGCCATTTGTTTTTCTGCTAAAAGAGAGCTCTTTTGATTCAAGCGAAAGCTGCGACCTGCTGCGAAGCTATCTCTCTCTCTCTCGTAGGGTTTCTGAAGAGATAATATTGGTATTTATATAGCAGCGGCTGATCTCATTAGGGTTTCGTTTCTTTGGGTTTTTTCTTTTTGACCCGATTGGTTTTCAATTTCACGGATAGGGTCACTTGAGATCTGGGCTATGTTGGGCCGAATGAATGTTAATATCAATTGTGGATCGGACTTAATTGTCGCCCAATAGTTAAAATAAGAGTCTCTCATTTTTATTATTTTTATTTTTATTAAAAGAGAGAGAGAAGATCTTTTTAACATTTAAATATTATGTTTTTTTTATTATTATTAACATGAATATTCAGTTCAGCTTGCACACATCTTGACTAATCTCACAGATTCTAAAGTTAACGATTATATAAGTTTCCAGTGACTATCATATTAGCGACCACAATTTTAAACACTATGCTTACTTTAGATTTAAATTGTTCAGGGAAAAAAAAATCTAATAAATTTTGATGTCACCATAAATAATACAAGTTCAATGTGGATTACTAGTATTGAAGTGTTTTTACTGATCAATTTAAATTTTATTTGTTTTTATATTTTAAAAATAATTTTTTTATTTGCTTTAAATTTAGATCATTTTGATATATTAATATTAAAAATATTATTTTTTAAAAAAATAACTATCATGTTACAAATATACTTTTCAAATACGGTTGTTTCGTGTAATTTCAAGTTCCATGTCATATATCCAATAATAATATATGGAAGAGTGCTTTCTCTTCTTGACCAACCATGTTCAGATCTCAAGCTAGCTTTAAGACATGTACTGACCTTGAAAACGCAGGCGCTAAATGTTCAGCCTTATACATCGTCATGGAAGCATTATTAATTAAGAAATATTTTCTAGAAACGCCACTGTTTACTAAATAATAAATCATTGTGGACAGTAACAGTTATTTGTCTTTTTTTTTAGTTTTTTTTATTATTACACCTTTATAAATCCAAATTAATTACCAATTAAAACATATTTATTCAAAAAAGATAAGATTCAAAGATGAAAAAAAAAGATATGTTTTTTCTAAACTTGAAGTTAAATGTAAACTTTAATCCTTCAACTTTTAAAATTATAAATTTTCAGTTCCTAATAATTTATGAAATTTAAATTTTAGTTCAAAACTTTTTTATTTTTATTTTTTTGTCTTGTTTAAGAAAAAAGAAAAAAAAAATGACCAGATTCCAATGATAAAGAGATAAATTTTCAGTTGAAACCGATTTAAGTCACGAAAATATATGATTTTGGTGTCAATGAGTTTTTTTTTTAGAAAAAGTTTATATAAGGTGGAATCCTTCTAAACTTGCCTAAAATGATAGATCCAAACCTAATAAGAAATTTTATTTTAGATTGATTGTGGGTTTTAAAGTTAATTTTGGAATTATTAGAGGCTATAAATGTAAACATTGTAAAACGCATTTAAGAACTCTAATAATTCAGAAATTAACTTTAAAACCAATCTCATTTTCCGGTGACCTTCCATCTCGGGAATCAAGGTGCAGACATGAAAAATAAATTGGGAAATGGAAATATTAAAGGAAAAGGCAAATAAGAATTGAGAACTTCATATCTTTTTATTTTATTTTTCACGAGTTTCACTGCACAAGTACACACACAAGAAGCCAGAGACAGTTCTCAAAACTGCAACTAAAATTGGTTGCCTTATATATTATACAGATTTGGGAAGAGATGAAAGAAAAATGGAGAAAACCAGGGTCAACATTATTTTATTAAATACCAATTGACAAGGAATGAATGAATGAATGAATATGCCTAACCACCACCTATTCTATCTTCTTTGTTGCTCTGTTGATCATAACTGTAGCTGCTGACATCGTTCCAGGATTGACAGGACTTGATCTTCTTGTGTCTGCGGAGCTTTGCTTCGTTCGCCATTGTTGGATGCTTCATTGACCTTAACAAATCCAAACACGACAGAAAATACGTCATTATTGACTTGAAATCACAGCAATTCGGTAAGCTGCACTGGAAAATGTCTCGAAAGGGGTAGGTATCCACGTAACAATGATATATACTTTATGTGTTACTAGGACTGGCTGACACAACAGAGCAAACAAAGGAGACGCAGAAAAGCAGCCTTTACCATTTTGCAACAACACTATTAAGCACCACAATCTACAAATCAAACAAAGGAGGTATAGTACAAGCCGTACAATCTAAGCTTATGATGCAAGAGCAAAATGCCAAATATAGATCTTAAAAGTAAAATAACAAGCAAGAAATTGAATAGAAGTGCCAAACTCTGTGAATGCGCTGTGAAACAAAGCGCGATGGTTTCAAGAATTTTAAGCAGAACGCTTTAAAAGGCCACAAACAGGATGTATTTCCCATAAACTAGACAAATACTTCAGAGAAATAACAAATTCAAGTCTGTGGCATCGATATTGAAAGTATTGCATACAATACAGGAGCAATGACAAAGGGCTGGGAAGGCAGTTGAGGCAATGGCCATCCTAGCTCCAAAAACTTTAAACGAGCTTCATTAGGAAATGAAGTGCTTGCGAGAGACGTGCATGTGCATAAATAAAGTGGATGGTAAACCTTACCTTCTGGGAATGAATGGCCGGTCGAAGTAGGGCATAGGCTGCGCTTTTGGAACGAGCTCCTTCCTCAATCTGCGTACCTCTTCCTCTTCTGCCAACTACAAGAGCCAACAGTGAATGTGAAGATTTTAATCAATATGAAACAACATAACCTCAAAATCATGCCTTTTCTTTCTATATATACCTTTTGTTCCCTCTCTCTTTCCATCTTGTATTGCTCAATCAAGCTCATCTTCTCAGATACCTGATTGCATTTTAATACAGACAAACGATGAAGCTACTTCCAAATAAGGCTTGGTGCTGTAATAGTTTAATTTAGTTAGAATCAACAGGTAACATTAAATGGCATGATTACTCGCACATTGAAGCATAAACACTTATCAACCATAAGAGGAGAATAAATTGAGCAGTGGACATTTAAAATCAGCACTAAAACCTCGTATGCTGCTAATTACTAGTAAGAAAATTACCTGATGGTCAAAGTCAGCACGCTCCACAGCTCGAATATCACTACGGAGCTTCAGGTCAATGGGCCTAGTGTTTTCTTTCACCGGAGGTTTGATTAGGCACTGCAGAAAATGCCACTGTGAGTAATAAATTATCACAAATGTATGATTAAAGTCTCAATTCCTAAACAGGCATGTAAATTTAGACAGAACAACCCAATGTCGTTGAACTTGTGAACACAAATATTTTTCTAATCCTTAATTGCATAATCCTTATGACCACAAACATGTCAACTAATCTCAGTTCTATACACTACTTCTTTTTTTCAAATCATAAGTGTAGAATGCGCTAATGACTATACAGCACACGGAATTGGTCTTCAAGTTTATAAAGCATCTTGCAGTAATCATTGCCAACTTAAATCAGAGAAAGGACTAACCTCTGGTTCATCTGTTGTCCAAGGAAGGCCTTGTGCGATAGGAATCCGCAGCTTCTCCTCTTCCGTCATTATTTCTTGTATCTTCTTTGTGAATTCCTCTTCCTTCAGTCTTCCCCTTTGCTATAATGAGAACCAATCAACAAAATTTAGAATCATGATTCATTACAAAACAATGTCAACACTCCATGATCGGCTCTCATGATGCAAAGAAAAAAGTTACTCACTTCTGTCCTAAGCTTAAATGGCTTTTGGCTTGTGATTTTAATTTGCTTCTTCTTCAATCTCCTCCCCCCGGTTGTTGCACCTGACTCGGCACTCTAAAAATTCAAACAAGGTCACAGAAATCATCAGCTGAAACATCATACGCATACATAGATCAAATAAGAAACTAAAAGGAGGCAAAGAAAATCTCACATTTCTTCGGCTTCTCCTGCCTCCATTAGATGACCTGCTAGAATTACTGGCATTTCAAAATATAGAAAGTCAAGACCTAATTAGAACCTAAACTAAAAACGAAACAATTTATCAAATGTGGGGGTCAAAAAAATCGATTCAGCGATCATCACTAACCTGCCTTGACTGCCATCCCATGAAGAGGAAATAGAAATCCTTGTATCCAGACCGAGATTCTCAGAAGTCAAAAAGAAACCAGATGGACAGAATGAAGAAGAAGAGACGTTTGTCTCAGATACCTCAGCATGCTGAAATCCTAGCAATGAAAATGAAGAAGAGAACTCAGTATCAGGCAACACTTTAGGAAGCTGCAATCCAGGCAAAGCCCATTGCATTGCCTTCTTTCTATTCTCCTTTATGTCCTCCTCTTCAGTCCTATCTGATTCTTTCGGATTTGGTAGGGTAAAAAGCTTCTCGAAGGCCTCAACCAAATGCTTCACCTTCCCATTGTCAGGTGCACTGTCTCTTGCTTCTTCAAGTAATTTATTTCTCCTTCTCTTGATTTTAGAACTACCCATTTGTCCCGATTTCTCAATTTCGCAGGAATATTGAGCATCTGATCCTTCCCTATCCTCAATATCAAGATTTTGATCCATTAAATGGTCTTCTATCTCCTCCTCTGAAACTTCTCTCCCAACTTTATAATCAAAGGCCTTTTCTTTATCTGTTTCACCTTTCTCTTCAACGTCATTCTTGTTCTTGAAGAACTCCTCCTGTGAAGCCCTTAATGTCTCGTAGGCCAAACACAAACACTTCTTTACACTGCCCCCATATCTCTCTTTGCACTTACAATCCACAGTTGTTGGATTTGAATTCAAAGTCTCCTTCTTCGAATTCTTTTTTGCCACTACAAACCTTCTTTCCCTAATCTTTTTTCTGGGTGAAAAAATGGCTGGATTGGGATTCAAAGTCGGGTTCTTGGAGGCAGATTTTTGGGATTTTGTTGAAGGAGAATTTGTGGGTTTTGAACAAGGGCTTAAATGGGAAAGGTTTGGATTCGAATTCTCAGATAATTTTGATTGAAACCCATGACGGTCTTTTACCGGAGTGGCCGATTTTGGATTCTTGGTATTCAATTCCATGAAGAATCACTTCAAAACACCAAAATCAATAAAGGGTTTCTTAGTTGTGAGGGTATAGATTGAGAGAGAGAGAGAGAGAGATGAGTTTGTTTCTTTGATCTTTCCTATGTGAGAGAGCAAAGAATGAGGGCATAGATGACGTTGAAGAGAGGAAGAAACGTTAAGGTTTTTGACGCTCTTTGTAACGGCTAGTTTTTTTTTGGGTTGTCGTTGTATTATTAATTTGAATTTTGTTTTGTGTTTTTTACCGTTAAATTGAGTATTCAGGGGATTAGCACGGTGGTGGTGGAATATTATTGTTATGTAATAGAAGCTATCAACATAATGAAAATAAAGATATATTTAGTCAAATAAATAAAAATAAAAATATATAAATAAATTTATTTTTAATATAATTTTAGAATGAATTTATATACTTTCAAAACATGAGGTATATAAAAGACATATCTCAAGAAATAATAGAAAATATCAAATAATAAAAATAAAAATGTGTTTAGTTAAATAAGCATAGATAAAAATATAAAAATAAATTTGTCTTTATAATAATTCTGGAGTAAATTTATGTATTTTCAAATCAAGAGGTTTATAGGAGATATATTTCCAGAGATAATATTTATTATTTTTTATTTCTAAAATATTGTTATAAAAAACTCTCAATTCTAAAATTGTCTAACTAAGAATAACAATATTATCTCGGAGATAAAAATAATGATAAAAATAATTATTAACATAGTTTTAAAACTCAACTCAGAGATCGATCTGGAGCACAGCTCGGGTCATAGGTCTGGTTGACCCAAGTCAGCTTAAAAGTAAAAATGGTTATTATCATAGTTTTAAAATCCGACTTAGTGGTCGATCTAGAGTAAGGCTCAGGTCACGTGTCAGGAGAGTAAATTAGAGTTGACCCGAGTCAAAATAAAATAAAAGTGGTTATTATCATAATTTAAAAACTTGATTTGAGGGTCAACCCAAGGCAAGACTCGGGTCATAGATCAGGATGGTCAACTCGAGTTGACTCGAGTCCATGTAATGATAAAAAATTATTATTATCATATTTTTAAAATCTAACTCAGGGGTCGATTGGAGCAAGACACAGTCATAGGTTGAAAGGGTCAATACGGATTGACCCGAGTCAACGTATAGATAAAAGTGATTATTATCATAACTTTAAAACCCAACTCAGGAGTTGACTCGAGGTAAGGTTTAGGTCACGAGTCGGGAGAGTCAACTCAATTGACCTAAATTTTTTTTAAAAAATAATAAAATCAACCTTGTCTTCTTTATTTACTATTTTTAAGTCTTTGGAGTACTTTAGGATTATATTCCGCGCCGAGGATTTGTTAACTATTCTTTTCAAAAAAATCAACGGGTTTTTGACTCGTATTCTTTCTCGGATTGATTTGGGTTTTTAACTAAGCTAGGTCAAATCAATCATTTCTCTATTTTTTCTTAAACTTGAACCAATCTAGGCCTCGGGTCAAATTGTTGAGTCAGTCCTGATTTTATAACTATGGTTATTGTAGTATTATTAATTTTAATATTCAATATAAACTAAAGTGTGTCTATATATATATATATATATATTAAAACATATAAGTTTGACAACAACACATATTAAGAACGTGTTTGGCAGTGTGGTAGTGGTTGTTTTTCAAATAGCTTTTCGTGCCGAAATACATGTCAGTGATGTTTTTTCATTTTTTAAAAATTATTTTTGACATCAGCACATCAAAACGATCCAAAAAGTACAAACCGCACTCAATTTTAGCAAAAAAAAAAATTGAAATTTGGTGAAACGCATATTCAATCGCAGAGCCAAACAGGCTCGAGTAAAATAGACCTTTTCATATTTTTCTTTGTCTGGTATAACCAAGTAGGATATAAAGACAATCACTTTATCTTATACTTATATACCGAATACAATTTTATCTTTATCTTTTTTTCTGTTTTGTCTTCTCTGTTTTTATTGTTTTTATCTCTCGTGGGAAATGTTACTATAATGGTCAATATGATATTGATACAAACATTCCCATATATTTGGTAATTAAAAATTTTAGCCATTTTTAAATCCATTTCTTTTTATTTTTAGATTGAACAAGGAGAAACATATAGAATGGGGATCACTGAAAAAGAAACTTCGGACTGGCTGGGCCAACCCCTAAAAGAAAATATGTTTTTAGAGCTCTTTTAATAATATTTACAGGTTTAGCCTAAAAAGTAGAAAAAAAATGAGAGATTTTGGCTCTCTCTGGAATAATATTTTTAATTTGACCCTTTTAATTTCATTTTTTGGCTCTGCCCTACGGAATTTAATAAAAACAATTGTCTTCTCTCTCTTTTCTTGATGAAAGCCCTGTTTGTTATTTTAAAAATATTTTTGATGTGCTGATGTCAAAAATTTAAAAAAATAAAAAAAAATTATTTTAATGCATTTTTAAATGAAAAGCATTTTAAAAAATAAACATAACCACACTTCCTAACATGTTCTAAAACAAGAAAGGAAGGCTTCGTGCCTAATCATTGAAAGATTTGGGCTGTTTTTTTTTTTTTGTACAAGATTTGTGCTGCCTTTACTTTAGAGCATGTTTGGGAACGCGGTTCAACCCGCGTTCCTAAAAAATTTGAATTTTGTTTTGCTAAAATTTAATATGATTTGTACGTTTTGGATCGTTTTGATGTGCTGATGTCAAAAATAATTTTTAAAAAATGAAAAAAAATCATTGGCATGTATTTTAGCATGAAAAGTTATTTGAAAAGCACCCGCAACCATACTGCTTAAATGCTTAACGAACTGAGTTTTGTACCCAATTATTATTATTATTATTATTATTATTATTATTATTAAAGGGTATCATCAATCTCAAAAACAGAAACAAAGAAAAGTAAGGGTACCATTGGTACATTGTCCGTACATCAGGACAAAATCCTTCATTAAATCATTAATACTCGGATCAATTATATTCATAATAAAATTATTTTTGCAATAAACCATAGATGATAACATGCAAAGCATGCTCTCTTACCGATAAAGATAAACCTTCATATGTGTTTGTAACTAATCTCTTTCTCGTCACTAGGTAACCTTTATTCTTGAGACTTTCTCCTGAAATTATTATTTCATAAAGGTTTGATTTATTTCATGAAAAGTGATTTACATAAAAGTAATTTTTTTGGAAACAACTTTCTAATATTATTTTTCTTTACTATTATAAAAATTGTTCAATAAAAAATATTTTATAATAAAAAAATTTAGTTTGGTTTTCAGAAACATGTTTTGTTTTATTTTAGACGGAATATACTTTCTAGAAGTTGCAATAAAATTAAAAAAAAAACTTGTTATTTGTTGATTGTATTAAATCTGGTTCTCAATCTTTTCATTGCTATATTTTTTTAATCCTTTTATTTATTTAATTTTGTCCCTTAGAATTTGATTTAATTTGATTTTTATATCAATTTCGGCCATCATTATTTTAATTGTTATTTATTTTTCTCTTATTATTTTTTTTAAATTGAATTTTTTTTATCTATAAGACTTGGTCCCTATTTTTTTTATTGCTATTTTTTTATTTGAAATAATTTATGAATTCTTTTTCAATTTCATACTCCAACTTTTTTATCTATCAATTTTGGTCCTAATTCTTTTAATAAATTTGAAAAAAAATTAAAAAGTTATTTTCCACCTTAATTTTCATGGCATAATCAAACATTGAAAAATATTTTTCAACTTATTTGTTATGACACTATAAAACATCAGAAAATAATTTACTTTTCAGAAATCTACTTTCTATGAAAGCCACTTTTCAAAAGGAAATTTTTTTCCAGCAAATAAATAGGGTCTTAGTGTAGACTAGATTATTTAGTTTTCAGGAAAGTATTTTCATTTTATTTTGGGTGGAATATACTTTCCATAAGTTGCAAAAAAATAAAAAATATATATTGTTATTTGTTGATTATACTAAATTTAGTTTCTAATCTTTTGATTTATATATATATTGTTTTGAATCTTTATTTATTTATTTTTATTTTCAATTTTGTCCATTATAATTTGATTTTATATCAATTTCCGTCTTTATTTTTTTTTATTTATTTTTCTCTTATCATTATTTTAATTGAATTATTTTTATTTATCAAATTTGATTCTCATTCTTTTTATTGTTACTAGTTTATTTGAAATAATTTATGATTTGTTTTCAATTTCATACTCCAACTTTTTTCATATATCAATTTTGGTCCCAATTCTTTTAATAAATTTGGCAAAAAAAAATAAAAAATAAAAAATTTGTTTTCCACCTTATTTTTAATGGTATAACCTAACACTGAAAAATATTTTCCAACTTATTTTTTATGACACTGCCAAATATAAAAAAATAATCTACTTTTCAATAATCTATTTTCCATGAATACCACTTTCCAAAAGAAAAATATTTTCCGGCAAACAAATCGAATCTTGATGTAAACTAGATTATTTGGTTTCAAGAAAAGTGTTTTCTTTTTATTTTGGGTGGAATATACTTTTCAAAAGTTAAAACAAATCTTGTTATTGGTTGATTATATCAAATTTGGTCCCTAATATTTTGATTTCTATATATTTTGTTTTAAATTATTATTTATTTATTTTTATTTTCAATTTTGTTCCTTATAATTGATTTCTATATCAATTTTGATCTTCATTCTTTTAATTGTTATTTGTTTTTCTCTTATCATTTTCATAATTGATTTCTTTTCTATCAGATTTGGTCCCCATTCTTTTTATTGCTATTTGTTCATTTGAAATCATTTATGATTTTTTTTTCAATTTCATACTCCAACTTTTTTATATAACAATTTTGGTCCCAATTCTTTTAATAAATTTGAAAAAAATTAAAAACTTAAAAAAATATTTTACATCTTACTTTTCATGGCATAACGAAACATTGAAAAATATTTTTCAAATTATTTTTCATGACACTGTCAAACATCATAAAATAATCTAATTTTCATAAATCTACTTTCCACATAAACTACTTAAAAAAAAACTATTTTCCAACAAACAAATAGGGCTTAGTGTAGACTAGATTATTTAGTTTTCAGGAAAGTATTTTCCTTTTATTTTGGGTGAAATATACTTTCCAGAAATTGCAAAATAATAAAAAACATATCTTATTATTTGTTGATTATATCAAAAACATTTCTCAATCTTTTGATTTCTATATATTTTGTTTTGAATCCTTTTTTATTTATTTTTATTTTTTATTTTGTCCCTTATAATTTGATTTTTATATCAGTTTTAGTCCTTATTCTTTTGATTGTTATTTGTTTTTTTCTTATCATTTTCATAATTATTTTTTTTTCTTTTAGATTTGGTACTAATTTTTTTTATTGTATTTGTTTATTCAAAATAATTTATGATTTGTTTTTCAATTTCATACTCCAACTTTTTCATCTATCAATTTTGGTCTCAATTCTTTTAATAAAATTGAAAAACTTAAAATATTAGTAAGTTATTTTCACCTTACTTTGCATGGCATAACAAATACTAAAAAGTATTTTTCAAATTATTTTTCATGACACTGTCAAATATTAGAAAGTAATGTACTTTTTAGGAATATATTTTCCATGAAAACCACTTTCTAAAAGTATATTATTTTTCAGCAAACAAACAGGGCAATAGTGTAGACTAGATTATTTGGTTTTCAGAAAAGTGTTTTCCTTTGATTTTGGGTGAAATATACTTTTCAGAAGTTGCAAAAAAATAAAAAAAATATTTTGTTATTTGTTGATTATATCAAATTTTATCTCCAATCTTTTGATTGCCTATATATTTTGTTTTTCAATTTTGTCCCTTATAATTTGATTTTTATATCAATTTTTGTCCTTATTTTTTTTTATTATTTGTTTTTCTCTTATCATCTTCTTAATTATTTTTTTTATCTATCAGATTCCGTCTCCATTCTTTTTATTGCTATTTATTTATTTGAAATAATTTATGATTTGTTTTTTCAGTTTCATACTTCAATTTTTTATATATCAATTTTGGTCCCAATTCTTTTAATAAATTTGAAAAAAAATAAAAAAAAATTATTTTTCACCTTATTTTTCATGGGATAACCAAACACTAAAAAGTATTTTTCAATTTATTTTTTATGACACTGTCAAATATAAAAAAAGAATCTACTTTTTAGAAATCTAATTTCCATGGAAACCATTTTTCAAAAGGAAGCTATTTTTCGACAAACAAACAGGGCCTTAATGTAAACTAGATTATTTGGTTTCAAGGACAATATTTTTCTTTTATTTTGGATATAATATACTTTCCAGAAGTTGCAAAAAAAAAAATCTTGTTATTTGTTGATTATATCAAAGTTGATCCTCCAATCTTTTAATTTCTATATACTTTGTTTTAAATTATTTTTTATTTATTTTTATTTTCAATTTTGTCCCTTATAATTGATTTTTATATCAATTTTAATCCTTATTTTTTATTGTTATTTGTTTTTCTCTTATCATTTTCATAATTGAATTTTTTTCTATCAGATTTGGACCCCATTATTTTTATTACTATTTGTTTATTTGAGATATTTATGATTTGTTTTTTCAATTTCATACTCCAACTCTCTCATCTATCAATTTTGGTCCTAATTATTTTAATAAATTTGAAAAAATTAAATCAATGGAATTATATTTTATTTTGTCAAACCAACCAAGTGCTAGAATTGTTTCTCGACATCGCAAGATTCTCATATTTACCAAACTTAAATAAATCATCAAATCTAATCTAAAAGAAACTCAATGTGAAAGGATCAATTTAAAATAAAAATAAAAATAAAAATTAAGCAATCAAAAACAAAATTCAAAGGACTAGAAAATGAGGGGCTAAATATTTTCCCATGTCTGCTTAATTTAGTCTCAGATCTAGCTAGAAAAAAGAGCTGAACATTTGTCACAAATTCAAATTGGACTCCAATGCTTTAATTATTTTAAATCAATAAAATTTTATTTTATTTTATCAAACTGTTTTTTCTTGACATAGCAAGATCTCATATCTAAATAACTGGTATAAATCATCAAGTCCGAACCCTAATCAATATGGCACAAAAGGATCAAAATAAAAATAGCCAAAGGATGAAAAAAAAATTGGGAGAGAAATCATTATGAAACATTATTACAATATACATTAATTTCTCTATTGTGCTGTGATTTTGTCACACCCCTTATGTTTTTTTTTTTTAACTAGTTTATTTGCATGATTTACTTTTCATAAATTGCATGGTTTACCTTTTCAACGTAAAAATAAAATCCTATTATGAGTATCGTTATCCACATTAAAAAAAAAAACTTCTTCTATGCCTAATAGTTTCAAAAGAAAAATTAAATCGATTTTTTGTTGCATGTGAAATACATTAATCTTTGTGTTGCATTTTGATAGGCTTATTAATACTACATTAGGTATTATATTTTGATGTATAACCATGTCCTTTAATTAAATAAAATTAAGTTTCTCTTTTATATCAACAACAATTAATCTTTTTTAAAAGTTTTATTCAAGATTTGATCAACCTATAAACATTGGAAAAAAGGCTATTAAGAGGGGAAAACAAATCCAACCACAAGCGATTTAAAAAACTGATATATATGAAAAATTGGAAAGCATTAATGATTTTGAATGGTTTAATGGCATTTTTGCCACTTAACTATTAGGTTTGTGGCATATTTGGTCATTTTTATCATTAAACTATCATACATTGTCCCTTTATTTGATTTGAACATTAATATAGACTTATATATATATATATGGTTCGACCCTTTATTTTGTAATTGATAAATTAATGGTTTATATTATTTGACTTGGATGGTTGGTGCTATTTTGTAATTGATTTGAACTAATTTGGAATGAAGTTTTCTTACTCTTTTTTCAAAATAAATTAATGAATAAAAATTAAAAATGGATCTTTTAACAGTATTCAAGGAACCAAAAAATATACTTTTTTTTCACAGAAAAAAACTGAATTTCTTAGTTCAAAAAACCTAAAATAATATCTCAGTTTTGGTTTTTGTGAGAACTAAACTTGCCTTTCACTTCTTGTTCTTCATGTTTATTGAATTAATATTTGGGCATTATTAATTATGAGTCATCACCATATCATTTCACTTGCAGGATTTCATAGGGTCACTTTATTTGATATATCTTCAAGCACACTCTAAATTTCCTGAGAGCTTAAGCAATGATCCTTGATTTTGAAGGATTCCCTTAGCACCCACCAGAAATTGTACTAATATTTTAGCTTTTTCCGATTACCTTTTATATAACCTTTTATTAGCTTTTACCAGAAAGTGCACATAATAATTATTAGCCTTTTCCAATTACCTTTTAATTTTTAAATAGAGACTAGTTTTTGGCTTAATTATATGATCATAGTTTTGTTTTGACCCGTTATATTTACAAATCAAGTAATTATGACAACACATACTAGCAATTCACAATAATCAATTTTTTTTAAAAAATTTCATCCTTAAGCTTTTTTTTTTCAATTGTGTCTTTGACCCCTATCAAATATCCTAATGAAAAAGGCAAAACTATTTCAATGAAAAAAAGAAAATATTTCAAAAACAAATAAAATATAAAAAGAAGAAAATGCAATTAGGGTTGAAATTGTGAAGATAAATTGAGAAAAGCAGTTAAATAGGCTAAATAATTGAAAATTAAAAGGTCAAGGACTAAGTTGAAAAATGTGCAAATATTAATGGACTATTTTAATGAAATCAGGGATGGAATTTGGAGAAAATGGTTGAAAATTGGAAAGCCAAGGACTAAATAAGAAAAGACACTAATATGAAGGGACCATTTTAAATCCAATTAGGGAACATATTGAGAGAAATTCTATAAAAAAGATGCAATTGGCCAAGAAAATAAAAAATAAATAAAAATCCAAGGACTGAACTAAAAAAAGTAACAAACTTGTAGGACCTTTTAAAAAACCAAAAATTTCCTTTAAGTCAAAATAACATTATTTTAACAAAAAAATAAAAACTAAATGAAATAGTGTGTTTTTTACAAACTGGCATCATCTCATTCCAGTCTAAAACAAAAAGCAAAGGCGTTGAAACGATGTTATTTTAGTGCATGAATTATAGATTGTCATTTTTCCTTGTGTGGTTCTATCATAACTTGTCTTTTATTTTTGCATGGTTTTGACTAGATCTTTGGTCACTATTTTCTCTCTCTTACCACCTAAAAAATGTCAACAACACACCATTCTTCTTTCTTGCATATGTACTCCATGTTCAACAAAAAAACAAAGTGATTTCCCTTTAAAATCACTGAGAAACAAGTGCAAAAAGGCCAAGCCAAGCATGTTTACCTAAAATACACAACCATGATAGAGGGTTAAGATTAACCAAATTGAATCAATGGCCACGATCACTCCACCAAGAAAGGTTTCAGGAGTTTCATCTTTGCCTATAAATAAGGGGACAAAACAAGAAGTAAGGAGAACTATGCTAGAGAGAGAAATAAAAGAAAAAAGAGAGTTATATGCTATGAGAAATGAGAGTTTGAGCTAAAAAGTAATATAATAGAAAGAGAAAAAAGAAAGAGAAGATAAAAGAAAAAAAAAGGGAACTCGAATAGAAAAACCTGAAGAGAGAGTATGGGTTTTTGAGCTAGAAATATGTTTTGAGTCAGCCGATAGAAGAAGAAGAAGAAGAAGCCTTAAAACTTTAGCACCACTAACCAGCCATTATCTCTGCTACCAACTTTAAGATAAGTCAAACCCTTTTCCTTTCATTTTTCTTCTTCTTGTTAGTTTGCATGAAAGTACTTAAATGCATTTTAGTGAACATGTACTTAAATGTTTTTGATTTTTAACATCTAGGTCAATATGTCTTATAGTTTTGAGAGACCATCATAGGCCTAACATGACCTTTTCTTTTTAACTTTAAAATGAGTTCAATAATGCATCAACGAGTTTATATTAAGTTTGTGTCATGTGATTGAGGGTTGGATTTTAATTGTTAGGTCAACATGTCTTCTATTTATAGGACCGACATAAACCTTGAGTGATATTTTAAACCAAAAAAAAGTTCAATAATAAGTCCGCGGGTCTTCTTCAAGTAGGGATCAACATGGGTCAAACGTGGTTTTCTGTTTAACCTTTTGGTTTTAAAAATAAGATAATAATAAAAAGGTCAAGAAATATAATAATAACAAAAAAAAACAATAACAACAACAACATGAATAATAATAATAACAATAACAATAATAACAATAATCAAGTTGTGAGATTTCTGATTCAGGGCCTAACTATAACTCGACAAACATACTTAAAGAATAAATGAGTTGTAAATAAGCTAATAAAATATTTTAGGCAGTTAATGACATCAATGAAATAAATTTAGAAGAAAAAACATAGTTAAGGTAACCTTTTCTTGAAAAGGATACGGTAAGAATGATGTTTATTTTTTTTTAAACATTATTAACATCTTACTCGAATCTTCGGAACAAATGTAGATTTTAGGACTCTTAGTCTTCTTAAAGAACTAGGTGGCAACTTTATTTTTTTCATTTTTATCTTTTAATTCTAGAGGTCCCAAATTATATTGGGTAACGGAAAATTGTAGCCTTATCTGCCCAAATTAATGACCAATTTATTAAAAAACAATTAGGGAAAGAAAAAAAATCCAATAATAGAGGACTGAAGTGTACAATAAGGAAAAATACCATAGCCAATCTCAAATTTGCTAAAAAAAGTTTAGTATAATCCTCTTACTTTCCTTTTTATTAAAAAAACTTTTGGTACTATCCACTACAAAGTGGAGGTCAAATGACTAGATTTTAAAATTAATTATTAAAATTTTACTTGATAATAGAAGAAAATTAGTAATGTATGTATTTTTTTTTCTATGTTAAAAGAAAATTAATTCGACTTGCAGCAAAAAATGGATGATAAAAAATTTACTTTAAGGAAAAGCATGGAAATTCTTGTAGAAAAGCTAATGAAAAAGTTATACCAACATCTTTCCCCTATTTTAAGCTTTAACCCAAGTCATGAGACTAGGATTACCCTATAGAAGGCAAAACAAAAAAAAGACTATATGGCCTAATTTTTAAGAAACTCAATATTGAAAGATGAAATTGAAATAAAAAAAAGGCTGGTAAAAATAATAACTAAAAGAATAAGGATCAAATTTGACAAAAAAATTGGGCAACCTTCTTTGGCCTTTTGAAGAGTGCTGGTGAAAAAATTGAGGTATGGAGACAAGAAAAGAAAGAGAAGAAAAATTATTTGTTGGAGCCAAGTTGAACGACAAATGTTTACATGAACCGCTTAACCTTACTAACCTCCTTGTTGGATATTTATAGTAAGTTGATCAGTTTGATATTTATAGTAAGTTGTGGATGTAAGTCGAGATGAGACGATTCAAATAACACCATGGATAAGTGAAATTGGGTTTTAGAGTCCGTTACACACATGTTCCAAGTGCAACGGTCTTACTAATGCTTTGGTGTATGCTTTATATGCACTGGAAACTTTTCCCAATATTTTTCGTTTTTCATTCAAATAAATCCTTGAATTGGAAAATTTTGATTTAATCCCTAACGCTTTAATTGTCTTAAATCAATTAAATGAACTTTGGTTTTTTTGTCAAACCTAACATCAATCGAGCACCAGATGTTTTTTCCTGACACTTTAAGAATCTTATATGAAGCCAGCCGATCCAAACTATAAGGTTCGATCCCACATCAACCAAGCATGAAAATGATAAAATTAAAAAAAAAAAAACTTGACCAACAACAAAAAAACATTGTGGATTTACTATTGTAATCCACAATACATGAGTTTTATGCTATAAAACAAATGGCTACAATAAATGTTATAAGTCAGAATACTTAATATGCACTGTTTATAAGAGAATTAGAAGGTTATACAACATTTTTATTGCTCAACATTTTTGCTCAGGGACTTGGACTTGGTGAGATAAGCAAATCTAGTTTACACCTTTCTATCAACTTCATAAATATCATTTAAACCTCAAGAGCTTAAAATCCTTCAAAAAGTATAGATGAAAATGCTTGTTCAAACCATAAAGATATGAAGTCTCTTTAACAACTATCCAAGGATAAGTAAGTCAACTATGAAGACTGCTAAAGAAACTCTATAGAGCTAAGACTATAATCTCACCAGAAATTGATACCCAAATCATCAAGTGAACTATACCTTAGATGGTAATAAAAATATACCATAGTTAATGGCTAAGCATGTATGTTTTTTATATATGAATTAACTTATTCAAAGTAATGATATTTTCATTTTCTCTAGGCGATACCTGAGGACCTCTCCCTAAACTCACCAAGGATGGGATTGACTCAGTTTTCCTAGTGCGATTGCACAACTCATTGGCAGGGATTGACATGGTCTTCCCAAGAAAATAGCCTCAAACTCACCAAGGATGGGATTGACTCAATCTCTCTAGTGCGATTGCATTACTCACCTCAGTAGGGATTGACATAGTCTCCTCAAAGTAATAGCGCAAAACTCAGTCTCCTTAATTCAATTGCACACCTTACCTTGGTAGAGATTAAACTCAGTATCACTAATATGATTGCACAATTCACCAATGATGGGATTGATTTAGTATCCCTAGTACGATTGCATATTTCACCTTTATATGGATTAACATGATCTCCGTAGGGAAATATCCACTAACTCATAAAGGATGAGATTGACTTAGTCTCCTTAATGCGATTGCACAACTTACCTTGGCAAATAGTAAACATGGTATCTATAGTGTGATTGCACAATTCTCAAAAGACTCAATATGTCTTTTTTTATTGCACAACTCACTTTGGTAGGGATTGATACGGTCTCCCCAAGACAGTAGCCCCAAACTCGAATATTTTTCTAAGTATGAGCATTAAACCTATATAAATTCTCAAAACAATTTCCCATAGACCTTGGACCCTGCATGAAACTTTTTACTATAGGTGTTAGACTTATACAAGCTACACAAATCAACATAGAAATGAAAGATAAAAATATAATTTATAAAATAAAAAGCATTACATGGATAAACCCAATAGAACTGGGGTTCTTTATATAACTAAGAGGAGATGGGGGTGGAGGCTTAGACATCTAGGATAGGCTCTTCGGCTAGATATTCCTCATGTTGGGCAATTGCAGCCCTAGTAGGAAACACATCTGTAAAATCAGGCATCAAGATTGGATGAAAGACAGCATTCCTCTTGATTGATTGATGAAATAAAGGTTGTCTATGACAATAAAGATCTTATCCCCAACCATCGCGGACAAAGTTGCACACCCTTATAAAAATTCTTGGAACTCCATAGAAAAATTTATCAAAGCCTCCAGCTATACTTAAGAACTCTAGGCTTCTTTCATGACAGTGAAAAGCTTAGCTCTTAGACCATCTTGGGTGGCCTTCACCTTATAGATCTCTTGTTTCAAGATATCCACCTGATTATAAGTGCCTTGAAGTTGTTTTTTAGTGGAGCTCAACTGAAGAATAACAACTTGCATTTGTTCCTTTAGCGATGTATAAGCTACCTTGAGGCTTCTTAGTTCTCTATAACAGTTTTCTCCTTAACCATTAGAGGGTAACCTGATTTACCCTATGTTTAGTAATGGCCTCTCTTATTTGGTTCATCTCGGCCCAACACCTCTTGAAATGTGCACATATCATGAAAGTCTGCTAAAAACAAGAATGTTAAGAACAATGGTCATAAAACCAATTTAGGCCAAATGGTAGTTATAGCTCTTATAAGACATTAGTGAAATGTTTTAAGGAATTATAGGAATCTTGTTCAACTACCTTACCACCTCAAGACCTGACCTTCTACCAATGATAGCCTCGATGACCTTCATTTCTTGCTCAATTAGGGTGGGGAAACTAAAAGGAGCTTGACTAAGAGCAAGTTTAGCAAAAACATCATCAAACCTATGTTTGACTTCCTCAGGAATAGCTCATATAGAGGCCCCAACAGCTATAGCCTCTGCAACAAAAGCTTAAGGTGAAGGTAAAAGGGATTGTCATCATAGAAGTATCTATAGTTAAGGCTGGAGCATTAGTCTCAATAGGAGTGAAGACTCTCTTTCTTTTAAAATGGGCAACAACGCCCGCAATTACTTCAAAGGTGGTCAAATCTACTTGACCTTCAAGTAGAGGAGTACGACTACCCCCAACTTCTATTTTTTATAGAAATCCTGGTTCCTGCCATTATTTTCTCAAGAACAAAGTCCTTAGGAATAGAGAGTTCATCTATGATGATGTGGTCCTTCATCTCTTCTCTAGTCTTGCCTTCAATTAAGTCAAGAGGCGAAGACTCTTTTCATGAACTCTCATCTACAAACTGTGCTAAAGCTTCCTTTTCTCCTTCAGTTATTAGTCCTGCATAAAAACAAAGTCAGTCTTCCTTTTCTCTTTCAGTTATTAGTCCTGCATAAAAACAAAGTCAGTAATGAACTTAGATGTATAAAAAATAAGGGATAATGAAGTCGTATACTTTGCAATATGGTCTGGAATCCTTTCTAGCTATCCTATTAACTCATACTTGGTTGAAGCCAATGCCAATATAACACATGTTTTCTCTTCATTCAAGCTTAAACGAGGCTTACTATTCATATTAGGGGAGGTACCTTTTAATAATAGGAACAATCCCAAATTTATTGCATCCCACCTCTAGGGTTAATTGACCAATTATATCTCATTATCAGTCACCTCCCTCTCCATTTCTTGACATGAGCAGACTTTCCCTGCAGAGTTCCCTTCATGGCTCTTATGGGTCTGTTGGCGAAAGAAATAACCGATACATGTCATTGCCACCATCAATGCCAGTGACCATATGGTAACAGGTCCTAAAGACATTAATTGTAAGCTTGATTTCGACAATCCTAAAAAACTTATCAAAGGTAGATAAATTTATCCACCCATTAGGGTGCAACTAGCCTAGACCCAACTAGTAGCATCTAAAAACTTCACTCATAAATATCTTGGGGAGGGAAGGTATACCCCAACACATACATGTTAAAGGGGGTTGTAATTTCAAAATGATCTTGGGTAGAGCCCAAGATCAGTTGGCTAATACATTTAACCTCGGTAGACATTTGAGCTATATGCTCTCTTGGTTACCGATCATTAACAAACTTCATGTCCTCTACACCTAGAGTTTTAGAGGCATCATCCTCGGGGGCGAGGGACAACCTTTCTCTCCCCTGAGGTTCCCCCTAGTAATAGTAAGAAAAGAACTTCTCCTACGAGGAAAACTATATTTCCCTACCAGAGGTAGATGCTCGGATTCCACCCTTTCTAGTTATAAAGCAAACATACTTTTCACCTTTACTGTTGGATGAATAACCTTTTATGTCATCTTGGATCTCCAAAAATCTATTTAATTACTACATTGAATACATGTTGCCATTTTGTTTCCCAATAGACACCTTTTTTAAATAAGATAGGTCATATGAACACATCTTTTAAATAAAAACGGGCCACCTGGCCATGAAGAATTCCAACAGTTCTACGTGGGGTAGACAAATATGATGGGGAAGGTAAAATGTCTCTCATTGATGGGACATAAAACTCTCAGGTAAAAATCCTTTCATTAAAGCTGATAACATTTCAAAAATCTTTATGTATTTAATATGCAAAGACTTGGAGGGCTATTGATGGATTATCATGTTTCAGATATGTTATTTTTTTTTTTGCCTAGAACTCATGTTTAAAAGGACTAAAGACAAGGTGATAACCTAATATTTATAAAATTAGCTACGCGTTAAGCCCAAATACATGTGGATTTGAAAAGTTGTTAGACCCAACATCCCTGGGTTTAGTGACGTGCTGAGCCCAAATACATATGAGTTTGGTGAGTTGTCAGACCGAACTTTCTTGGGTTCAACTACATAATGTGCCTAGGTATATGTGGGTCTGACAAGTTGTCAAACCCAACCTCCTTAGACTTATCATCATGCGAAGCCCAAATGAATATAGAATTGATGGCCTTTTGAGGCCTTATATTAGACCACAAGAGTTCGTTTGTGTTTTTTCTTGTAATCCTTAATATAAAATTTTAAGGTCAATGATACTCATCTCTCTGCACCCCTAGGTGTATAAAAGTGTTCTAAAGACCACCACTTATCCCTCATTAATGATATTTATCCCTCTTTAATGTATGCGTCAATGATATTTTTTCTTATTAATGTTATAAAGGTAAGATGACACTTCAACCCCTTCTCTCCACAAAAAGACAAGATTCATGGGCTGTAATAACTCTATGAATTTTTCAGCCAAAGAAATTCCAAGATCTCTATTTTTTATTGCATATTTATTTTTAGGGTCTTTTTCTCTAAAATATCATTGCATTTTCTCTAAAAAAGATACTTACTTAAGCATCGAAGAATCTCTAAAATCACTAAGGAGGACCTTATCAAGGTATCGACTACTAGTCATTATGATCAATAAAAACGGATCAGATTATTAAAATTAAAAGTTTAATTGATTATTCAAAACATAAAATTTATTTTTAAATTACTTGAATCTTTTAGGATATCACAAATAGCTATTTAACATTTTTTTTTTATACCGAAAAAGTCTTTCGAAAGGTACGCACACCTTATCGTAAAAAAAAAACATTCCTAAAGTAAAGAAGTTGCAATAAAAGTGAGGCGTTAAAGGTAATATATACAAGTTATAACTCCAAATCTACATCAAAGAACCAATTTAATTAGCCACCTTAAAATGATACAAATTAATTTTTTAACAAACAAAAAAGGGAAGGATGCCAAGCAAGCAACATCTTGGAAGGTTCTTTGAATTTTTAGTTCACGTATGCCTTTCATAGATCTGCCTCTCAATCTATGAAATGTAATCAAACAAATCCAAACCTTTCATCATAATCAATTCAAATTTTCTAACTTTCTACGAAGTTTGGTGACGGGTCGAGGTAGCATGGATATCTAAAAATAATAGATCTAATCAAGAGTCAAGAGAGAGACTAATAACTAATATTTCGGAAGAAACAGGGACTGAGATACTCATTTCTCACAAATAGAGGACTAAAGTATAATTTGCTCAACAAAACAAAAATGTTTGAATAGAGAAAATAAAATAATAATAATAATAATATCAGAGTGGCAGACGGAGGAATGGCGGTGTGTATTTAAACACAACCCCGCCCTCTTCGCTCTAATTCCATTCAGTTAAACTTAAAAAGACAGACCACAGATAAAACTGGTTTGTCTCTCTACTTTCCTCCACCGAGGTACCCTCCCTCTCTCTTACATTAATTTCTCTTTGTAGTCAAATTCTTTTAGATCTAATGATGTCTTTTTTCGCTCATTTTAACCCTTGATCCGTGATTTCAAAATCAAGCTCAATGCTCCAAATCTTCTTTCAAGTCTTTCTAGCTTTGAATTACATGCGGTAGATCTGCTAGTATTCTGTTTGGATCTTAGTATTCTCAGCTGTGGTACTTCGTCCAAAGTCTAGATCTAGTCAAATATATTTGCGTTTGGAGAATTGGTATGAAATCGCGGGTGGGTTTTATGAGCTTTTGTTAGTTATCTACTTGCATATCAGCATATGAATGAATTAAGAGATATGAATATGTTGTTTGGCTTTGGCTTTGATTCTTCATTGTGTGTGGATGTGATTTGCAAATGCTTTATTTGTTTCATCTACAACGGCAGGTTAGCTGGCATGGAAGATCTGAAAGTGAATGGTTTTGATTGTTTCTTTTTCCTTCATATATGTGTTGAATTTCCCTTCTTTCAGGTTGTGAACGTAGACAAGGAAAATGGTGAAGATCTGTTGCATTGGAGCAGGGTATGTCGGTGGGCCTACAATGGCTGTCATCGCACTCAAGTGCCCGTCAATTGAAGTGGTGGTTGTTGACATCTGGGAACCTAGGATTGCAGCCTGGAACAGTGACCAGCTCCCCATCTATGAGCCAGGCCTTTATGATGTGGTGAAGGAGTGCCGAGGCAGGAATCTCTTCTTCAGCAAAGATGTGGAGAAGCATGTCGCAGAGGCTGATATAGTTTTTGTTTCGGTCAACACCCCTACCAAAACTCAAGGTCTTGGAGCTGGCAAAGCTGCAGATCTGACGTACTGGGAGAGCGCAGCGCGCACAATAGCTGATGTGTCCAAATCTGACAAAATCGTTGTTGAGAAATCAACAGTCCCAGTTAAAACTGCCGAGGCAATTGAAAAGATCTTGACCCACAACAGTAAGGGGATCAAATTCCAGATCCTCTCAAACCCTGAGTTCCTTGCAGAAGGAACTGCAATCGGTGATCTGTTTCAACCTGATCGTGTCCTCATTGGAGGGAGGGAAACCCCAGAAGGCCAGAAGGCAATCCAAGCATTGAAGGATGTGTATGCTCATTGGGTTCCTGAAGACCGCATCCTAACCACCAACCTTTGGTCTGCAGAGCTGTCCAAGCTTGCTGCCAATGCCTTTTTGGCCCAAAGGATTTCCTCCGTTAATGCCATGTCAGCACTCTGTGAGGCAACTGGGGCTGATGTTGCCGAGGTGGCCTATGCTGTTGGTAAGGATTCAAGGATTGGTCCCAAGTTCTTGAATGCTAGTGTTGGTTTTGGTGGGTCCTGCTTCCAGAAGGATATTCTGAATCTTGTTTACATCTGCGAGTGCAATGGCCTTCCAGAGGTGGCAGAGTACTGGAAACAAGTCATCAAGATCAATGATTACCAGAAGAGCCGATTTGTGAACCGTGTTGTTTCATCTATGTTTAACACAGTCTCTCAAAAGAAGATTGCCATTTTAGGGTTCGCTTTCAAGAAGGATACTGGCGACACTAGGGAGACCCCTGCCATTGATGTGTGCCAGGGACTGTTGGGAGACAAGGCTCTCTTGAGCATATATGATCCACAGGTCCAGAAAGAACATATTCAGAGGGATCTTATCATGAAAAAGTTTGATTGGGATCATCCTCTCCATCTCCAGCCGAAGAGTGCCAGCTCTGCTGTTGAGCAAGTGACTGTTACTTCTGATGCCTATGAGGCGACAAAGGAAGCCCATGGTGTTTGCATCTTGACAGAGTGGGATGAATTCAAGACTCTTGATTACAAGAAGATATATGACAACATGCAGAAACCAGCTTTTGTGTTTGATGGAAGGAATGTTGTGAATGCAGATAAGCTGAGGGAGATTGGTTTCATTGTGTACTCCATTGGTAAGCCACTGGATGCATGGCTCAAGGACATGCCTGCTATCGCATAAAGGGAGATGCTGATGGGTGGTTAGCTCATGCTATGGGCCAACCAAATATAGTTCGAGGCAGTGAATCTGATTCTTTACGGTTTTATTTTTTATTATTTTTTATTATTGTCATTGTTTCTTGCTTTCATCTAGTTCTGGGACCGTTTGCATGCCTGCCATGGTGAAAGTAAGAGGCTCTACATTTTGCCTTACATTGCGTTTCCCCACATCACTGTCATTTGGCACTCGTTTAGAATACTTGATTTGATGTTTATTTGGTTTAAAGTACTGTCATAAATGAGATGCTGAATTCCATAAACCATTTTTCCCTTGCGCTTTCTAAATGTCAATCTAGGCTGTGTTTTGTTTTATTTTATTTTATTTTATTTATTTAGATGTAATTTTTTTTAAAAATGATTTTTTTTATTTTAATTTTTTATGCGTTTTTAAACTGTTTTGAAACTTTATTAAATTTTAAAAAATAAAAAAATAAATTATTTGAATATATTTTTAATTATTCTCATCAGTGATTATTCTCTTGAAAGCTGCTCTTAGCATCGACACGTTCTTAGCATTGATTATTCTCTTGAGAGCTTTTGGCCTCCCTTTTTATCCCGAGATTCTGTTGTATGTGCTTTTGAACCACATTACTAGGTGGTTTATTGTGCAAAATAGCGAACACTGTTCATGATCACTCATGCATTGAACTTTATTCCTTTCAATTTTATTTTCACAGGTTATATTAATATAGTTTTATGTATTGAAACTTGTATTGGCTTTGCGTGCTCCTAAAACGTCAAAATATTCAAATATTAAATTAAATATCAATATTATAAAATAAAATTTTATATCTTAGTTAAAAATAAAAATCAAAATTAACATAAAATAGCTTTTTATTATTTTTACTTTTCAAAAGGTGTAAAAAAATTCAATTTGATATGTGAAGTTTCAATTTATATATATTTGATCCTTATTGTTTTATGTTTTTATGTTTTAATTCTGAATTTTATTTTTATCATTTTTCAATCCCTATATGATGAGAAAGAAAAGAGAGTCATTTGAAAAAGAAAAGAAAAGAGAGAAATGGCTTAGCTAGCAAGAAAAAAAAAAGTAGATACTGGTGTCAACATATTCATCTTTCAGAGAGAATGTCAATATGGATGGTTTTGCTATTCAAATATGCCAAAAAAGGTATATTGAGACATAAATATTTTTATTTAATTTAATTTTTTATTTTTAAACAAATTAGATAATGTTTTAGAGTTAAAAATGAGTTTATTGAGATTTTTAGAATATTTTTAGTATATTTTTAGGCGTAAACAAGTTCAAATTCTGAGTTTTAGAGACTAAAAAAATCTCATAGTGAGTGATACATCATCCGTTTAGAAAAACAACATATCATTTATTATATATTTAAATAAAAACTTGAACAGGTGATATGTTTTTTTTTTATCTTCAAAACAAAATAATAACTAACCAAGTGAAACTTGACTTCAAAACCTTAGCATGCCTGGTGATTAGGCATATGCTATTTTCTTTCATGTTAGGTGTATGCCTGTTAGGTACAACAAAACTTGGTTTTTTAAAAATTAATTTTTTATTTTTTAATTAATATCCCCTCTTTTATCCCTTAAATTTTTTAGTTTATTTTTTAAAATAGTTATTAATCTTTAAAATTGTTTTTATAATTTCATAATACCTAAACAACAATTATTATAATTTATCTTTAAATTTTTTCTATTAAATTTTAGATAGATAAATTGTATTTGCATGATGCATTTATAATAATAAAAATAATATGTATTTAGTGATCATAATTAAACTTTAGGATAAACAAAAGAAACTGTATAAAATGAAAAAGAATAATTGAGGTTAGATAATCACATGTGTCTATATTTTTCTTTTTACAAGAAAGATCAAGAAAGATCAACTTTAATTAGATGTTACAAATATTTTATGATTTATTAGTTTATATATTTTTCATTTTATTTTATTAAACACAACCATTATCTTTCAAGTCCTCAATTAAAAATATTTCATGATATTAGTTTCTTTTTCTTTTATGTTAGAAATTAACTTGAAAACCAACATGCTAGACGACATGACATAAGTACACCAGCTAGTTATAATAATTAATGAATGGTTTAAGGCCATATTTATTTGCTGGAAAATAGTTTTTTTTTTTGAAAAGTAAATTCTGGAAAAGTGAATTCTAGGAAAATGAATTATTTTCTGATGTTTGGTAGTGTAATGGAAAATAAGTTGGAAAACACTTTCTAGTGTTTGATTATGTCATGGAAAATGAGCTAGAAAATAACTTATTAATATTTTATTTTTCTCAAGTTTATTAAAATAATGAGGAACAAATGTTACAAATTAAAAAGTTGAATGAGAATGAAATTGAAAAAAAAATATAATTTCATAAATTATCTCAAATAAAATAAATAATAATCAAAATAATATAGATCAAATCTAAAAAATAAAAAACAATGAAAGATAAAGAAATTAAAGTAATAATAATTAACATTTTATAAATTATTTCAAATAAAATAAGTAACAATCAAAAGAATGAGGATCAAATTTTATAGATAAAAAATTTCAATAAAAAAATGATAAGGAAAAAGCAAATAACAATTATAAAAATAAGGACCAAAGTTAATATAAAAATTAAATTTTAAAAGATGAAATTGAAAAATAAATATTTAAAACAATACACACACACACACACACACATACACCAATCAAAAGTTTGAGAATCAAATTTGATATAATCAGCAAATAATATGACATTTCTAAATTTTTCACAACTTCCAGAAAGTGTTTTCCACCCAAATCTTTCAGGAAAACACTTTCCTGGAAACCAAGCTAAATTTTTCTTTGACTGAAAAATATTTTTCATTGATCAACTTTTCTAATAGTAAACAAACATAGAAAAATTTGAAAAGTGATTTTCCGGAAAGTGAATTTTAAAAAACAAACAAAGCCTAAATGTACTGCCTTGCTTATAGTGAGGACTAGCTAGTTTGCCCACTTGCTAGTTTAGGGGCTTTAAAAAAAATATATTTTTGAATTATATGACAATTAAAATGAATTGTTGTAAGAAAGGAAACAACTTGAATTTGAAAAAAAAAAATATTCTTGCAATAAAAAAATCTCTTGTTAGTGCATTTCTTTTTCGTTTTAATAAAAATAATCTCTCTCTCTCTCTCTCTCTCTCTTTTTTTATCATAAGCATGGATTTTTTTTAATAAAAACTTAAAGCAATTAAAATAAATATTCATCAAATTTCTAATGATTTACACTAAAAAGGAAAAAAATGAATTCTTTTAACAAAAACTCTGTTCAAGTATTTATTTTTTGTTTTGAGGAAAGCATATTTATTTTTTATCGCAACTATAAGAAAATTTTAATAGACAAATATCATGATCTAAAATGTAAGTTTCGATTAAAAAAAATGCCTTTTCAATTTTATCACAACTATATGAAAAAAATTAAAGAATACTTAATCTAAGAAAACTACATAGAAAACTTACTATAAAAATAAAAATAGATATTTTAATTTATTTTTAAAAAGAAAATTTCACATCAAGTTCATGTATAATTATTCATAAAGTAATTACCAATATTACTATAAAAGCTCTAATCTGATTTTAAAACTATATCATAACTAAATAATATTTTAAATATATTGTAAGCTTTTATTTAAAGGTAATCTATGATAAAATATACAAAAAATAAAACAAATAAAAAAACAAGGTAAAGGGCCAAAAAAACAAGGTCCGATTCTTGCGCCTAGCCTTTAAAAAAAACACTAGGTGTTATTGGGCCTAGAAAGCTAAGGCTATGTGTGCTTGAGTCTGGAAGCATATGCATGTGCTTAGTTTTTTTTTTTTTTTTTGGTCTTCTTGAGTGCTTTAAAAAATGATTAGACAACACGTTGTCCTCCTAGACAAACAATGTGTCATATAATGCAATTGATTTCAACTACCTCTAGTGGCTATAAAATCAGAGTCAAAATATTTTGAACTTCACAAAGCAAATTTAAACCTAGTTTTTCCTAAATACATAAAAACAAAAACATAAAAGGTCATCAAATCCATTTATAACCTCAAAACACTTATAATCAATCTAAACATACAAAATTAAATATAATAGAAAGCCTTTCCAAGTCTTGGTATGCTTTTTTAACAATGATTAAAGGGTCAAACAACTTTCATCAAACTCAACTTTCCAAGATGAATTGATTGATACCAAATCGATTTTTTTTTATAGTCAAAATGTGGGCAACCAAACCTTTCTTTCACCTTTTTTTTTTCCAATGACTTTTGTCATAATCTAATCTAATTTTTACTCCTAAAAAATTAAAAAAATGCCTTCAAAATCATTTTTAAAGGAAACAATTTAATTTTTTTTTAAATCTTCAAAGAAAGACATTTCAAAAATAAAACAAAGCTTAGATTGTAATTAGGCAAGAATTGAATTTACAGGTTGTCAAAGATTCATGCATGCATGTGATTTGAGGGTTTAATTGGAAAAAAATGGAAAAATAGGTTGAAATTGGTCATAATTGCACAAATTAAAAGATCAAAGATCAAAGATCAAAGTGGAAAAGATAACAAAGTTTGGAAGTTTAATTCGCTTAGTTGGGGCCTACTTTAGGAGAACATTTTGAATTAAGGGAAAAAATGGCTAAATTTGCAAGCCAAAAACCAAAATGAAAGGCATAAAAAAGTTTGGCATTCCAATTAGTTCAATAAGGGATTTAAAATTTGGAATTAATATAAGAAAAATTTAAATAATTAATCAATTAAGGACCAAAATGAAACAGACGCTAGAATTTTGGGATCCTATTAATTCAATCAGGGGGTTAATTGAAAAAAACTAAGATTTAAGGCCAATTTGATCGAAATTGTACAAATTAAAAACCGAGGTCTAAAGTGTAAAAGGTGTCAACATTGAAGGACTATTTTGAATGTCATCAAGGACTTAAGTGAAATAAATCAAGAAAAATCAGCCCTAAATTGATTGTGATTTCACAAATTATAAATGCAGAGACCAAATTAAAACAAAGAAAGAGGAAAAAATAATAATAATAAAAGCAAAGTATAGTAAAGAAGCCATTTAAATGAAACGGTGCACTGCATTGTTTTTTTAATGAAAAATGAAAGCAAAAGGATTGTTATCTCTTTCTTGCATGCATGTAATATTTTGACTCCTCCTTTTTTACAGGTATTTTTGCCTGACTTTGAGTATAATTTTCTCTCTTAAGTGAAAATTAATTGCTAAAAGACACGTCATTCTCTTCCCCTGCACTAACACTTCATTTTTAGCTAAAGACTCATTTCAATGCCTCCATATGATGGTAGAAAACATGTGCCAAAAAAGCCAATGTGAGCATGTTATACAAAGTGTACAATAATGGTGGATGATCAAGATTGACCTAAGGAGATCAATGAAGAAGATTATCCCACCTAGAAAGGCTATAGGACCTTCATCCTAAAACTTTGAGCTTAAACCAACTTGTTTAGAGGGTAAAAAGGAGTGAGGAGAGAAATAAAAAAAAGCAAAAAAGAAAAAGAAAAAGGGGAAAACCACACAAAAAATCTGAATTGTGAGGTCGATGAAAGGGTTGATTTTTGGGTCACAGCCGATTCATTTTGAACCAAGAGTTCTAAAGGGTATAAAGGAGTAAGAAAAGAAAAAAAGAAGAAGGAAGAATAAAATAGAAAAAAGAGAGCATTAACCAAGGATAAAAAAGGAACTCTATTCTACAAAGAGAAAACCACCATAATCCTCTCCACCATTAGAAGTCTTTACAACACTTCCCCACTCTACTGAAATCATCATTAAGCTAAATCACAACCCTTCTTCCCTCTTTTTCTTTCTTTAGGGTTTATGAAAAAATAGTGCAAAATAATGCTTTTTATACCTTTTGATTTTAAAATGCATCAACATAAGTTAAAAATAATATTTTCAAGCTTAGCTAAGTTTTAATCTAGATATTGTGAGATTTTATAAAAAATTCAAAAAACTGCACGGTGGCTAAATATATGAAAAAAATGTTTGGATAAAAATTCAAAGTTTGGCTATTTAGGGTTTATATGTGTTTAATTTAGGCGTTGCATGCCTTTCATCTTAAAATTAAAAAAAATCATAATAGATATGATGATTTTGGCTAAAAGATAAATACGTGAAAGAAAAACCAAAACTTGTGTTTTTAGGTTCACTTATAACCTAGACTTGGAATGATAAAAGTTAGGGTTTTGAGATTATTTTTTATTGTTGCATGCTTCCTTGATTATGAATGAAAAATCATACATATTTTTGCTTGCTTGGATGATACATGAATAAATAATATAACTAGAGATCTTTTATTCTTAAAATTAAATTGTTATCTTTGATTTTTATGCTTGTTGTAGTCGTCTTGTCTTCATGATAATGTTAAAAAAAAAAATGTTTCAAAATCCAAGCATTTTGGCCAAATCTCTTTGTTTTTTTTGTTTGTATTTAGTCTGTGTTTATGCAAGTTTTGTATTTAACATGTTATTTAGATGTTCTTATTTCTAATTAAAAACAAGAAAAAAAAAATTCATCACATTGCATGTTTTCTTATTAGTTTCTTATAACTTGTTTATTGAGATTTGACCCATATTAAAAGGCTTATTGAATCGACATTTCAAATCTTTCAAAACTCATTCATTTTTTTAACAAAAAAAAAAAATCATGTCTGAAATTTTTTTCTATTGACTCTTAGTATTTAGGGTAAATGAATTCAATATGGACCATTACCTTGGATATTAAGAGGAGTAACTCATCCTTTTGATTTGAAATAATAAAATAAATCTTAAAATGTCAAAGTCCAATATTAACAAAAAATTAAGAGTATTGGACTCTTTAAAAGGTTCTCATATTTACATGTTAATATTGGTAACGATAAGAACAATAAAATTTGATTAGTTATCCATTTTGCTATGGATGTACATACACAAGTCATAACACCAATGTGTATTAACACCAATAAAGGACAACAAGACAACAAAAATTTAAATATGAAAAGGTGATTGTCAAATAACACACCATATAACAAATAAACCCTAAAAAGATCATTGTCAAAACTAAGTCCAAAGCACTTGTGTCCCTAAATATCACCACTAAGTAGATAAACTCACAATAGTTACTGCTTGTTGACACGATTAAATATTGATGTTTTCTCCCAAGTGCAGGAGTGTCGAAGTAATAAATAACACGGCAAGACCGAGATCGAACCACATGGAGGTTAACTGTATAAACTACAAATAAAAAAATAAATAATAACAGAAAATGAGTTGAAGAGAGCTTTGAGATGCGATATTGATGTACTGATTTAAACAAATATAAAACAATTGTCAAGGTTAGAGTATCCACTAATGATATTTCAAATAAGTATAATATAAACTCTTTTTATTATTCAACTGGAAACCACATACAAAGGAGATTCCAATCAGATTATAATTTATTAACATGATTATATTAATTATCTTATTTGAGTAATGCCAATACTTGTAAATGTTGTCAGGTATTCATGGTGATAACTTATGTTAACAACAAATCAAGTTCCTTTCATAGCACATGTGTTGGTTATACTATACAGTTGGGCTATGAAAGTGCAAAGTATTTTTTATATCAAGGGTTGTTCAACACAAATCTAGATTAATCATTTAACAAGCAAGGTATTAAGAGTGAGTAAGATAATAAATACAAAACATGTTGGTATCAAACATTAAAGTCCATGTTAAGTTTATACTATACTTATTCTTACACCATTAGTGTAACCTTTTCACCTTGACATAATAAACTTAGCTGAACATTATGAATAAGAGAAACATAAATAAATAAGATAAGAACATAATTATATAAGTATAGTAAAGGAAATGAAAAGCATAAACAAGAGATTAAGAAAAATATAACATGGAATAAAACTTGAACATTACAAAATACAAAAAAAGAAAGCAAGAATATGATCTTGCTATGAAAACCAAGATGTCTAAATGCATGGAAAATGCCTCATTTTATAGGCCAAAATTTGGAACTATTGATTTGATGACTAATTATTGAATGGGTGACCACCTTTTGACTTGGTAACAATCCTTATCTTCTTGTCTGCAGAAAACATCACTACTAACATCAGAATTTGAACAGATTGTCTTTATGAAAGTTCTAGAAAATTATCTCAACTTTCCAAACAAAACAAGAATGAGGTCATTTGGACTTCTAGACATGTTGTCCATTACAATGAGACCACTTTGAAAAATATTTGAATTCTTCACATGGGCAGGTCACCCATTATAATGAGATAATTTAGAAGTTTTTTTGTATTCTTCACCTAGGCAGGTAACCCATAATAGTTTAACCATTTTAAAAATCTTTAAATTTTACCAATAGGCAGGTTGCCTAGTATAATTATACCACTTCAAAAAAAAAAAATGTTTCAGTTTTTCACAAAGATCATTTTTTTTATAAAAATTCTATCTCTTTTCCCTTTGAGTACGTGTTTGAGCCTTTATCACTCGGATAATGCACTTTCTAGCCCTATCCCTTCTCTTTTTGAGTGCACATTTAAGCTTTCAACCACCAGATAATGTATTTTCTAACTCTATCTCTTTTCTTTCGAGTGTGCTTTCTAGCCCTCGTCTTTCAGATAGTACGCTTTCTGACCCTATCTCTTACTTTTCGAGTGTGCTTTCTAACCCTCGTCTCTCAGATAATACATTTTCTAAACCTATCTTTTTTGCTTTCCGAGTGTGCTTTCTAGCCCTCGTATCTCAGATAGTACATTTTCTAACCCTATCTCTTTTCCTTTCGAGTGTGCTTTCTAGCTCTCATATACCAGATAATGTGTTTTCTAACAATATCTCTATCTTTTCTACTTTATGCCCTCATCCAGATAGTACGCTTTCTAACCCTATCTTTTTTTTTCTCTAAGTGTACTTTCTAGCCTTCAAACACTTTTAGAAGGATTGACCATTTCTTGATTTGATGAGTCCGTTATCTCTCATTTCTTTTTTTTATTTATTTGCAATGCTTACTATCTAAAGTCTCTTACGAGATTTTTTATTGTAAGTATTGTAAAGACAGTGGACAACTATCATAACTCATTTTTGGGTTATTCCCTAAAATTTACCCCTTTTCTTTTAAAATAAAAAAATAAAAAATAAATAATAATAGCAAGAAGACTAACGATTTGGCAAACACAGACTGATGAGGAATCTAAATGTATAGAAAAATCAAGTTGTAATTTTGAAAGAATTGGTAGCCTAATTGTACCCCATTGTACCCAAAACTAGAGAGACAATGTAGATTTAAGGTCAAATTAAATCATTATTGGATGAATTTGCATTTTTACTATGCTAATTTGACTTAATAATGAGCCAAATTAAAAATTTAATTATGTTTTAAAATTAATTTGGGTCAAATAAGGATTTAATTAAGTGCAAGGATTTAATTATACTTTAAATGGGTCAAATTAATTGTATTAGGGACTTAATTGGTGAAAAATTAAGTTTGAGAGTCTAATTTGGGCTTAATTGAGAAGATTAAAATTTTAGAGGACCAAACATAATTTTTACAAAGTGGTTGAAATCAAAGGTAAAATCGCAAGAAAATCAAAGTTTAGGGGTAATTAGGGGCTAAATTGAAGAAATTCACAGTCAAGGACTTTTTTCGAAATGACTCTGAACTTCAAGTACTCAATTGATTGAAATCAAGGGTGAAATTAAAGAGAATTGAAAGTTTAATGGTCAATTTACATAAATGGAAGACCAAAATGAAAAAGGCGTCAAAATTCGAGGCTGATGTTGAAGTTTGGCAGGGGCAAAATTGCAGAATATTAAAAGTTTCATGCTAATTAAGGATGCAATTAAAATAAATCAATAGCCAATGACCAAATTGAACTTTGACCAAATCCCTAAATTAAAGCCAAAACGATGCCGTTTTGAAGATAAAAAAAAAGAGGAACTAGACAATAAGTCGTATGATTACTGTTTATTATCTTCTTTTTTGCCAGAAAAACTGATCAAATGATTATATTTTAGGGACATTTAATGCTTTATTTCTCAACCAAACTAGACAAACCATACACCAACATGATGACCTGATATTTGACTACACCTCGGTATGGTTTTTTCTAGCTGATTGACACCACAATTGCCACGGTGATGCCTTAAAATGGCCAATTCAGGCAACATTTAACTGTCAAAATTTGACAGCTCATGATGACCACTTTAAGCCAACAATTAATATCCTTTTGAGCTGAATTAAGGGCCAAGATTTGTTCCTAATAAAGATAAAATGTCCCTCTTCCACCCTTATAAATAAGGGTGGATTCCATGCATTATAGGAGGAGAAATTAGAAGCCAAAATTTGAGAAAAATCACCCTCTAGTTTGTTTATGCTATTGCCGCCTCTATTCTCTTCCTCTGCCACTTCTTCAGCCACCATGACCTCACACATGTTGTGATAATCGGTGATCCAACCCCCTTGCAACCCTATCATCACCACCGTAAACAATAACACCACCATAAGTTTCTTCTTCTCTCCTCCACATAACAATTTCTGTCAACCTCTCCTCTAACAACTAACATTAGTCGATGGCTTCTCCACCTCTAGCGACGTCGTGCGCCACCAGCAGGACCGCCAATCAGTCACTCCTTCCATGCTAGGTAATCTCCTTCTCTCTTCTTCTTCCCTCATATGGTCGCTGCATGCAAAATTCATTCTACATGTAATGACCAAATTAATTAACATGGCATTGAGCTGGGCCAATGACCATATAGGCTTGGCTGGACCCATTTTAGCCCAACTCAGCGAAAAAAAAGGAAAAGGTCTGATAGGCCATCAGTTAGCCCAGCCTGACCTGATCGGGTTTGGCCTAAATGGCTAGGCGAGGTCCAGCCCAATATATTTAATAATAAAATAATATTAAAAAAACTTCAAAATTTTCAAATGGCATTTTAAAAATATTTATTGGTCCCTCGCATATTTATCCAACAATTTTGCATAATATCGGGTTGTATATTTACACTATAAGATACAAATCCAATATTAAAAATATTCGGTTTCCTTCGAAACTTCATAAAAAAATAAAAAAATATTTTATTTTTCGTGCATACAGCTGAATCCTAAAAGTTTTCTGAGTATATTTTTATAAAAATACACAAATGCATCTTTCTCATGTTTTAAAATGCAATACAGATATGATAACCAATTTATGATTATCTATTATGGTTTGACTAAAATACAAAAAACCTCATAACAATTATTTTGTTATTCGGAATGTTAGGACTTAACTATATCCAGGAAATAAATAAGTCTGGCCCTTAGAATGGTTGAGATTTAACCCAATAAGGTAGAGACTTTCTCATGAAAAGAGATCTACTTTGAACCTAAGACAAATCCAATGAACTAAAATGAAACTTAGAATAACAAACAAACAAACAACCATGCAACTTATCTTAGGTACGATGCACTAGGGGTGATACGTCTTCTCCTTGCACAAGAAGTCTCTTACCTGGGCTCTCGTAAACCATTAGGTTTTTTAATAATTATAATATTAGGTAACAACTCCTAAACCTTATAATCATAATTTTATGATTAAATCAAAAACCCTTTTTTCACCATCACTCAGGAGCCAAACCTGTCATTCGACGTCGTTCTCGCCTCGACACCTATAATGACTTAACACTAACAATGAAATTATACACATCATAAAGTATATTGTCCAACACATTTAAGATGTAGTTTTTGCACATAAAATCACTATGCTTCCAAGCATTAATAGCTTTCACTATAGTAATAATTAATTCTTTGTTAAAATTTAACAATTTTAACGCATCTTCTATTAAGAATTTGGCAAGTTCAAGATAGTGAGATTAAAGAGCATTTTTTTTTTATTATCTTCTAAAGTTCACCAGTGAACTTCTCAAGTTTCTCACCATGCATCCTATACGCCCTATACGGTGATGGTGGAATCTTCCCTAACAAAACAATATTCTTAGGTTTTTCATCATATATCATACAATGTGATGGTGAAATCCTATTATAAGAAGCAACATTTAATATTATTGAAGTAATATTTTCAAACAAGAGGCCAAGTAGGCCGATTGAAGGGTCTCTCGTAAACTAGTAAAAATTATTTTTTCTTTCTCCACATAAGAAAATAACATGCTCTCAACTATTGGTCATTTAATTAAAACAAAATAATATAACTCATCTTGCATAGTTTCATAATAGCATATAACCAATAAATAATTTTAAACTAAATTAAAATCATGAGGCAACATATACAGTATAGTCTCTTCTTTTTTTCAATCAAATAATTTCAATAAACAATAATAAAAGCAATATAATAATAATAATAATAAAATTATTCAAATGAAATTCACTTGAATTAAATCCTTTATAATTATTACTTAAACTATATTTTAAAAAGATAAACTTTAAAATTTGTCTTAGTATTGTTGGATATGATTTCGAATAAAGTACTATTAAAGTAACATAAAATATTAAAGTAATATGTAATCAGCATGCATACAAAGTATTAGACAAAATAAGCTGTAAATATTAGATTAAACAAGTTGTAAATATTAAAGTAATATGTTGACTAAAGGATATTAAAGAATTAAAAATATGAACAAATTAAATACAATGAAAGAAGGTGATTGTCGCAAGAGTTATATCCCTTGTCCTCAAGACAAATTCTTCATGCCAATTAAAGCATACAGTAGATGCAAATTGCCTCCCATGATTCAATAATTGACTACTTAGTGTTGATGCACTTCAATACTAAGCCTAAACAAAATTAAAAAAAATTGATTCACTTTTTTTTTAAGGCTACACACATGCGCTCGCGTCGCGCGCTATATATATATATATATATATATATATATATATATATATATATATATATATATATATATATAGCCAACTTCATCAAAGATACTTTAAGATAATTTTCTTTCATCCATAATTAGTTTTAGATATTTTAATATTTCGTGTCACATCACTCATGTTAAAGAATATTTTTCAACAAATTTTAACCTAAAAAATGGATTAATCCCTCTATTAATTAGATTTCAAATGTGTCTATCTTTCTTTGAGGTGTTGCTGTAAATTTTTCTTCTTTTTTCTTTTACTAGAAGAGCAATCAAAATCTTTAGCATAGACAATACAAGCAAAGCATGTACAATCAAGATCAACAAATTTATGCCTCGTAAACAAAAATTACACCTGATAAAAAATGTTGAATAGGAATAGGAAGTGGACAATCATCATGACATCATCAACTGAGATGGTAGATACTTTAGTCTCTTTAGATAAAAAGATCTGGACTGATCCATCCTTTTTTGTGATGAAAATGAGGTGGAATCTTGTATGGGCTAAACAGTAAAATGTATGAATAAGCTCGTTATAAGACAATTATTGAGGAACAAATGTACAAGTCAGAGTTTGTCCTGCTTCAATGGTCAACAAAAGAGTCTTTAGTTGGAAAAGGAGTCGATAAGTCCAGGGCATGATTCTGGACTCGATAAGCAAGTTGAGCATAAGAGTGATTGAGTATATATTAGAGATTATATCCTAGTATTATTTGTTTTTATATTTTAAAAGAGTTTATAAAAAAATTAATATTTTTTTATTTACTTTAAATTAATATTTTTTTTATTTACTTTAAATTAATATTTTTTTATTGTTTTCAGATTATTTTGATGTGCTGATGTCAAAAATAATTTTTAAAAAATAAAAAAAATATTATTTTGATGCATTTTCTAGTGAAAAACACTTTGAAAAACAACCGCTACTACACTTCTAAAAATGCTAGTCGAGCTTTTTAAGCCCCACCAAGAGGGATGTAGAAGTTTTAAAATAGTGTTCGAAACATCATTCCTACATTTAGGGTTGTTTGAAGGGTGGCCAAACATGCTTGTTGGTATTTAACAAAGCGAGAGTCAAGTGTTGCTAATCTTGTAACCATGGAAGGTTAGAGAAAGATGTATGGCTCGTATATTGACATAAGTGTATCCTTAGGCCAACCATTGAGGAATAAATTCATGGGAAAAAGATATAGAGATAAGGTGATTAGAGGAAGAATATGAGATTAGATGTTGGTCAAATCATGAATCTTTAACAAATTCCTTTACAGGAGGAGATCTAGGTCTTACTAAGAGCCCGTTTGTTTACTGGAAAGTAGTTTTTTTTTAAAAAAGTGGTTTTCTTGAAAAGTGAATTCCTGGAAAGTGAATTACTTTCCGATGTTTGGTAGTGTTATGGAAAATGAATTGGAAAACACTTTTCAGTGTTTAGTTATGTAATAGAAAATAAACTGGAAAATAATTTATTAATGAATTAAATTTTTTTTCAAATTTATCTAATATATGAAAATTATTAAATATAAATATTTAATCACTTACAATAAAAGAATAAAATCTAAAAAGTGTAATGATGAATTTTTTATTATATCCTATATTCATGTATAGCTTATTTTATAAAATATAACTATATATGTCATATAATATTATAGAGATATATCTTTGTGAAATTTTTCATAAATAAAACCTATTAATATTTTTTTTTCAAATTTTAAAAGCTTAAAATATGTTTTTTTATATGAAGAAAGCCGAATTAATTTATGGTATTAAGTAAGAGTTAGATATTTGAGTTTTTTGGTATGAATGTTTTTTTAAAAGATAAATAAATACAAAAATATTTTGATGGGTTTTTTGGATAAAGAATTTTTTTTTTACGGGAATAGGTAATTATCCATGTAATATCCCTTTAATATATATCAAATAAGCATTAAGAAATAAATATAAATATCTTACATCAAACATAGTCATGCATAAATATTAAGTTTTGATGTAATACTCATACATATTAGTTCAAATTAACAAACATAAACATGCTAGACCAAATTAAACAAGTAAACATACTTGTCAAATAACAAACATAAACTTTCTTATTATAGTAAAATCATTTTAGCAATCAGGCCTGTAGCAGTGTTGGTTCATAAAATTCTGAACCCAAATTTTTCTCAAATTAGCATTTTTTGCCATAAATGTTTTTGCCAACATTTCAAGTTGGACCAAGTAATCAAATGCATCCCCAAGAGTGATCTCATCAAAGCCTTCAATTTTCATCACTTCTGTATATAGCTCATTAACATCAAGTTGATTTTTGCTTAGGCTTTGGATTGTAAATGCTACATCTCCAATCTTTTTAGACAACTTTTCAACACTATCATCTTCATACATGCGATTTGTCTTCCTATATTGCCTCTTTTGTGCACTAGAGGAAGATGTCTCTTTTTCTTTTGAAGTTTCTTCATATTCCCCTTCATTTTCAATTGAAATTGATTGCTCTTCAGTGTTCTCTTCCAAGTTGACATCAGCATATGATTTGACATAATTTCCGGTTGCCATATCTTTTCCAACAACAATTGTTATTGCCTCGTACATATCAAGTTTTTTGTTGAGATACTTGTCATGATTGGGATGTGCCTGTTTATAAAGTTTAGAATATGCAATTTTTTAGTTCCTTGTATAACATTTTGGAAACAAAAGTAAATATAAAAATTACGAAGAGTATAATATTTATCATACCTTCACTTCTTCATTATATACATCTTTTAAAACTGTAATCATCTTCAAACAATCATCCCAACCAAAGCCACTTTTATTTTTAAGTTTGGTTATTATTCCCCATTCTTTTTTCACAGTTTTAAGATGATTGTCAATATGCTTAGGCTCGCATTGCACGTTGAACTTTTAACTAATTTCTGTAGCCACCTTAACAAAAGATTCTGCTCTAAAGGTGGAAGAAGGTTTGTTTCCTTTAAGTGCCTCCTCAACTAATATCTCAAGTAGCATGTGAGACATAGGCTTAGACCATGTAAAGTGCTTGCCCTTGCATTTTTCATTCTGTGTGGTACTCATTTCTACAAAAATAAATTACAAATTTATACAAAATATAATCATACAATATTTAGATTTAATAAATTAAATATAAAAAATACAATTAATATTTAAAAGAGAATACATAAAATACATAAGAAATTATAATAAAGTCAACAAACAATCCAAATACATAACAAAGATAATATAAACTCAAGCAAGACATAATAAAAATAAATACATATAATTAACATTCAATTACTAGTTTCTTTGAGTGTTATAATCATTCCACATGGTTGATGCAATCTTTTTTTTGTTATCCACTCTTTATTCTCTTCCCTCTCCTTCCGTTGACTTAAGTTGATTGTTCGTCTAATTGGTTCATTTTCCGAACATATTTCTTCCATAAGAATGTCATAAGGATCAACTCCTATAATGTGATTATGAATAATACAACATGCAAGCACAACATCTACTTGTGTTTCATAAGACCAAAAAGATTTTCCATCAATTGATCTAAAACGACAATTCAAAATACCAAACCCTCGCTCAATAGCAGTTCTCAATGAAGAGTATCAAAGATTAAATAGCTCCTTTTCATTTTCTGGTGAATGTTTTGTAAACTCGTTCAAGTGATATCGAACTCCACGAAAAGGAGAAATGATTCCTTTTCGAATACCGTAACCAGCATCACCAAGATAATATTTTCCTACAAATTAGAAAAAAAAACCTATTACTATCTTTATCTAATTAAACATATTATATGTTTATTGCATATAATAAATATTTTATTATATACCTTCTGGAATTTTTAGACCACTAGGTCTTGATAATGCATAACCTAAAACCCGTGAATCATGTGCACTTCCTTCCCAGCCAGCTAAAACATATATAAACTTCAAATCAAAAGTTATAGCTGCTAAAACATTTTGTGTTGTTCCTTCTTTTCGACCTCGAAACTTTCCTTGAATCTCAACAGGAACATTTGCAGGAACATGGGTACCATCAATTGCTCCCACACAATCCTATATAAACATAAAAAAATAATTTATAACCTTTTCTTCTAGATGTAATTAATTAATGTATAAAAATATTGGTATTGTTCTCATACCTTAAAATAAAGATAGAATCTTCGATTATTCATTATCTCTGCGGGAACTGTATCACCTGGGTCTTTAATTAGGTGTTTGTATAACTTAAGAATTGCTTTTAAAACAATTTTAAAGTAACGATGGATAGTTTCAACAGACCTATAGTATATACCACTTATAAAACAAAATCTTTGGTTTTGGCCTACAATTTGTAAGAACACAATTACTTGCTCCCTAATAGACACATTTTGAGTTGATCGTAATAGGTCATGACTTGTGAGAACATCACACAAATTATATAAGATAACTGGTTTCATACGAATTTGTTCAACGCAATGTCTATCACCTAGATTCAAAATGCTATCCATATAGAATTCTCGTTGAGCAATTGTATTTATACGTGGTTCTCTTGGTATATAATTTCTATTTCTTTCTTGTTCAATAATAGCTACCCCTGTAGCTATCACAGTTACAACTGCTCCCATACATGCTGCATGAATAATCTTACTATCCATAACAAAAAAGTAAAGTTTTCTGCTAACAAAACCTAAAAATTTAGAGAAATAAACATTAAAAAAACATATAAAATACTTACATAATCAATATAATAAATTATGCTCAAAGAAGTTGATTCCCAAAACAAACAATACAATAATTTATTAATGAATTTTGTATATAAATATTTAACGGTCTCAAGTTTTCTACCCAAACCATTTCAGTTTTTCATTACTGTGTATAATCATCATCATCAACGCACATAATATTTCACGGTCTAAGATTTCTACCCAAACCAATTCCCCTTTCATTACTGTGCATCATCATAATATTTCACGGTCTCAGATTTCTACCCAAACCAATTCCCCTTTCATTACTGTGCATCATCATTATCATCAACACATACAACATCACTGTGCATCATCATCAACGCACGCACATCACGCCCAGAAAGCACAGAAAACGCATATCATCAACTCATCAACAAAGAAGGAAAGCATTTACAGGAAAGCATAAGAGAAGGAGAATAAGAGCCAAAGGTAGCATATTTAGGAAGGGGACATCGGGTGGGTCGAGTTTTACTGGAAAAGAAGCAATTGAAGAAAATGAGAGGAAGATGAAGAGATGGAGGGGAATTGAAAGCATATCTTTCCGATTAAACACAAGGAGAAGCAAAGCATGGGTTTGCTGTGTTTTTTTCACAGAAACCAAACAAAATGTTTTGTTTGGTTTCTATGAAAAAAATATAGCAAACCCGGTTTCTGTGAAAAAAGCACAACATGGGAAAAATGGGTTTGGGTTTGCTGTGTATGGGTTGCTATGTTTGATTTATGGGAAAAATGCAGGGGTTTGGGTTTGCTGTGTATGGGTTGCTTGGCGAAGAGAGGTGGCTTGGTAGGGAAGGGATGGCGAAATGAAGGGCACCTTTGGCTTAACGAAGGAATGGTGGTTCTCTGAGTTTGCTGTGTTTGGTTTCTGGAAAAAATTTTGGGTTTGCTGTGGTTGATTTTTCCAAGGGGATTGGGTTTGCTGTGGTTGAATGGGTTGCGTTGTTTTGTTTGGTTTCTGGGAAAAATATAGAGCATGGGTTGCAGTAAATTAACAAGATAAACCATGAAAAAAACACAGCAAATATATCACAAGATTTATGCTATTATAACTATAGATTAAAAATAAAAAGGATGAAAACATAAGATAAATAAAGACTTTTGAGGAAAAAAAATTACCTGGAAAAAGAGCTGAGAGATGCTTCAATTGTTTTGTAAGAGATTTAAGAGAGAAAGAGAGTTAGGGATTTGTATTTTGGACAGTACACATTGTGTCAACAAAGGGAAGAAAAGTGTTTTTCTTAAATAAGGAAAGGAAAACACTTTCCTTCCATAAAGCGTGTTTTTTTTTCTTTGACAGGAATACAGTTTTCTTGACCAACTTTTCTTATGTTTACCAAACATGAGAAAGTGAAGAAAATGGTTTCTAGAAAAATGAATTCCTGGAAACAAACAAGACATAAGGATTTAAGAGTTTTTTCTTTTTAATAAGACTAGAAGTTTTTTTTTCCAAATATTCTAGAAGGATTAAAGAGGGGAATGTCTGTGTGACTGAGATCCTAGAATCTTCATGTGGATGATGGATTTCGTTCAAATAATCTAACTTAAAGGCTGAGCCAAATCTTAGAGATAAAAATGATAAGGTGATAGTATAGACATATTTAAATCAAAAGGCATCGTTACTAGGACCTCTGTAACTTACTTTTTATATCATAACATTAAGGATATAATAGCTCAAGCAATTTTTGTGATTACAATTTTGAAACCAAATAGATAGGCTTTAATATCAAGGAGAGATGAACAAATTATGAAATAGTAGTAGCAATATTCTATCTTGTTTTTTTTTTATTAATTTTTTTTACCTTTTAAAAAAACTTAAAATGACTATTATAATGTTTGTTTAGAAATATGGTTGTGATTACTTTTTTAAAGCTTTTCACTTAAAAATATATTAAAATAATATTTTTTATTTTTTAATTTTCCTTTAAAATCAGAGCATTAAGATAATCTAAAAACATTAAAAAAATTATAAATTTAAAATAAAAAAAATAAAAAATATTTTTAAAATAAAAATAATCATACGATAAGAGGAGGGATCCCATAATTCAACTTTATAAACATCAAAATCGAAAAAATCAATCCCTCTCTCCCTTGGGCTAACGGAAACCATTTTCCCATCACTAACCAAATACCCCTTACCACGTCATCCAAAAAAAGACAAGATAATTTCAACGTGCTAAATTAACACTCAACTTTACCTCCCCATCAACACTGTTCCACGTGTCAAAATACTACCTTGCCTAAACTTCTTCATATCATAATCATCATACAAGTCGTTTTCCCGATCTGTCCTTCGAGATCCTTGAATTCTCACGTGGTAATTTATGTAAATCCTGTACTGATTCTTTCCTCATTTAGTATTTTCCTTTTTCTAACTGTGAAACCCTCGAAGGCCCTATCCTCGGATCACCTAACACACCCTAAATTTCCTATAAATCGTGCCTAACTTTATCAATTTTCGATCTTAAATCTTCAATCAATTCAATCTCCATATTCTCCATTTCTCTTCCTCTGTTATTAAATTCGATCACTTATTCCTTCTATTTTTTTACCTCTCCATCGATCGAACCTTTTTATACCCCTTGCCGTGTTCTAGATTCATTTCTAGGGTTAGGGTTTCTTGGACTCTCTTTGATTCTTTGATTTCAAAGGTGGGTTTTGTTCGATCCTTAAATTTAAGCTTGTATATTTGTATTTCTTGTCCTAAATTTATCTGGGTCACTTGAATTTTTCGTTTTTTTTTTGTTTTAATTTTGAAACTTTGCGCCTCTTAGAATCTCTTAATTTCTATCGATTTTTTGTTCGATTCAACTTGGTTCATATCTTTCCCTTGTTTGGATTTTTTTCGTTTGTAAATTAATGCTATTCCGATACTAAAAAATTAATCTATACTTTTTTATTCGTGAATTAGGATTTTTGGAAATTTTGATTATTTTTTTCAAATTCATCAATCACGTGACATTATCTACTGCTCAAAGACCAATTTTTACGGTAAGATCAAGCTTCTCAAGCTTATTCAATGTTGAATTACTTTTTAAGTAATAAATTTAATCAAAAACGGTTTTGTTGATCTGTTATTTTTTTCTAATAAAATAAAAGAAAACGAAAGACGGCAAGGTACCCAACATAATTAATTAATTATAAAAGGAATTTATGGGGTGTGAGGAAAAAATGGTGTATTAATATTTAGAAATGAACTCTTAATGGCTACATATTTAGAGTATAGATTGACCATTTTTATTAGTACTGTGGATACTAAAATTCCCAAATGCATAAAAGTATCCAACTGCTACTGCTATCCCTTTGGTTGACCATTTTTATTAGTATTTTGGATACCAAAATTCCCGAATGCACAAAATTCTTCGACTGCTAGTGCTGTCCCTTTCTTAATCTGGGCCTTTTCCACTCAGCCCCTTCTTGTCTGTTATGTCATAGGAATCTTACCTTTCTACCCTGAACTTTTCAGAAATGTAATAGAAAGTAGTAAGAAAATTATCCCTTCTAGGCTGCTTATGTCATAATCAGGGGATTCTCGTTGCTAAGATACCATTTTGCTGCATGGTAGTTTAGTGAAAGCACTTGTTTCTTTGAATCTATGCTTTGTTTCTACGTGTTGCTAATATGATAAAAGATAATTCTGATATGCAGCCAAAATTAAAATGATTCAGAAACGTGCTTTTGCTGATGATAATTCATATGAGGCTGCTTGTAAGCACCCCCGGCAAATGGAGCATATAGATCAGTTTGCTCCTATATTTCCACTTGACAATGCTCACCAGAAACATCTAGTTTCAGGTAATGGACTGTTGGTAGTTTCTGTCACTTTTGAGTATTCTTTGTACTTGGAACCTTCTTACAATGCGGCCTGTGGAGTAAATTACTTTTGAATCTCCTTCCCTATTCATCTAGCCTGCCCAATCTGATGACCTGATACTGAAAAGGACCTTATGGATGAAATTCTTGCTTTTATAGGATGCAGATTTTGGATAATCAATCATTATACCATTGACTTTGTAAGAGTCTATTGGTGGATTTTTCATGATGACTGCTGTTATATGCTTGCTATGGTTCTGATAATTCTGGGCAACAAATTCATTCTGGACCTTATCTGTCATTTGTTTTGCATATTAGAAGTCTACAAATTTACAAATTCACTGGAAGATGCTTACATTCTAGTTTTACAGATCATATAGGGATTAAAAAACTCATTTTTGTGTTTTTTAAATCACTTTTATGTGTTCCCATAATCACATGCCATATTTTAATTCTTTCATGGAGTTTCCTAGTTTATATATCTGACCTTCTTTCAACATGATGATGAAGGTGATGACACTTACAGAGAGTGTCAAGATGTAGGGAGGTCTGCAAGTGACTTGGTCACTGAATATTCAAATGGAACCAGCAAGGAGTTTGAAACTGGTGACAATGGTTGTTTTCCGCAGTTTTTGTGGATCAGTAATGGGATTCTTGAAGCAGATAATTTATCATTCTTCCCAGAATATTTTGATGATGGCCACCAGCTCAGGCCTTTACTTGAGCCTGAAGAGGCCTGCACATCTCATGATTTTACTTTTCGGAAGTCGGTTTCAATTGGACCAGAGCATCAAGCTAATGTTCTGGAGTGGGGCTCACAGGGTTCAAGCGCCTCCCTGAACCAGCTAGATGAGTCTATCCTTCAAGTTGCACGTGCACAGTCATCTAGCCCAGGTGTTATAATTGATGGTTGTTATGAGAATCTGATGGGCACTTGTGTCCTTCCCATGCCTGAACTGGAAGCACCTGCAAATTATTGTTATGAAGCCACCAAAGGTGACTGTGGGTGCCCCGATGCAGGTTCTATCAGATGCATAAAACAACATGTCTCAGAAGCTAGGCTGAAACTTAGGGAAAACCTTGGGGAAGAGATATTTGAGGGGTTGGGGTTCTGTGATATGGGAGAAGTGGTTGCAAATAAATGGACTGTCGAGGAAGAGCAAATCTTCCGTGAGGTTGTTATATCTAATCCTATATCGTTAGGGAAAAACTTTTGGGACAATCTGTCGGCGACATTTCCTTCCCGAACAAAAGAGGACCTTGTCAATTATTATTTCAATGTATTCATGCTTCGGAAACGTGCTGAGCAGAACAGGTTTGACCCACAAAATATTGATAGTGATGATGATGAATGGCAAGGAATTGAGGGTGAAGCAGTAGAGAATGATGAGGATTCTGCAGTGGAATCCCTGGCTGGTCAGGATTCCTCTGCTTATTGTCAAGAGGACCATGCAGAGAATTGCAATGAATATGTTGAGGATGAGGATGAGGATGAAGTTGTTGCTTCTCAAGATGGTGTTGATAATGTTGTCCATAAAGTTGCAACTGATGAGGAGTATGAGGGGGATGTAGATGATTTTTCAGGAGCACAATTTGGGATTTACCACAGTGATTGTGCTGGTGATCTTGGACATAAACATTTCAGTCAAATTTCTGGGAACAATGCAGATGATTTCGATGTTCAGGATGATTCATGCACATCATATGAGCATCATCGAGACAGCGTTGATTGTCGTGGTCCACTTGATATAGAAGCTGATGGGAGACACTCTAGTTAAGTGTGATAATTTCACAGTAAATATTCTTGATGGTTTGAGAGGAAGATTTCAGGGATCTGTTTGGTTTCCCTGCTGTTGTTCTCCAAGACTGGATATTATTATGGAAAGTCAAGGAATTAATATGATTACTCATGGAAGCTTGGAGAAGCTGATGCCTGGTATCCAATGTTGATTACTGGGAAGCAGTGGTTGTACTGTACATCTTTCCAAATTGAAGTTGGCTGTTTCAGGCATTGGTTTTGAAGGGTCTGGTAGTGCCAGAGTTTCCTCGGGAGGCCTCTCAAAGCTCACTTGGCCTAATTAAGAACGATTTCAGATTGACAGTTATGGCAATACTACTGCAAAATCCTGTTTTGCTTGCAAATTTTTGAGGATTTAGGTGGAAAGCATTTTGCAAGACGCAAGTAGTCTTATAAAAGTTGATTGATTTTTCATGGTTGGGCCAAAGGGACGCTCGTGGCAATTTGCATAGCTGTGGGTGCGCAATTTGCATAGCATGACTTGAATCCTGTTTCTTTTTATCTCAGCTGGATCAGTGTCATGGTAACAATCTTGCTGTTTTGTCACCCCAAGTTGGAAGGACCCTGGGTTCACCATCTGAAAGGAATGGTGTCTTAAAGAGGCTTTTCATCTCTTCTGTTGGTTCCCCCGCCTCTTGACATGATAATTACTTGCTTCCAATATTCCTAGCGATGGTTTTTGTGTCATTAGTGTATCTGCCAGTGGTAATTGTGTTTCTAGCCCCCCCATTAATTTTGTAGATGGTTTAGCTTTAGCTTTGTAAGAGAGAACTCCATACCAATGTAACGATATTTGTGACAATAATATTCAGTACTATTCTTTTTTTTCCCGACCAGCAGCTGAAATCTCCCTCCTTTGTCTGTAATTTAAATTATGAATGACATGATTTAATTCTTTAACTCATTTATATTGGATGTTATAATAATTTTCGGGTACAAATATTAGATTAGCCTTAGTGCTTCTTTTGTTGTATTTTAGTGATGTAATTATAAATTTGTTAAATATTTTTTTTGTAATATTAAGGTGTCACTAATGACTATAATTTAAACTAGTTTAAGTAGCTTATAAATTACCCTTTAAATCCCATATGTTAAGTTGAAATTGATATTGTATTTTTGTATCCGTTAGGTTAAGAGAGAAATACATAATTAGTTTCTTTTAATCTTTAGAATTTAATTATGTCCTATATTTTGATGAAGTACTTTTAATGTAAAAAGTTATTGGATCTTGAAAAAGAATGTAAATTATGTTATTATTTGGTGAAGGTTCATATGGTTGTACAGTAACCTGAGATTGATTGTGTTGATTTATGGTGAAGTCATAACTTGATATACCAAAAAACAAATCCTGGATTTTCTATGTACCAATGATTAATGAAAAGATCTTAACGTGTTCTTAAAGCAGGGGATGTTCTTAAAGTAGGGAATGTTTCATCACCTCACTCGTATATGATAATCGCAGCCACTTTCCAGCAGAAATGCACAGGAACCCTAAACTGGTTGTTTGGTAAAGTTCTTAGCGGGTTGTTCCGATACCGACGACGGTAACCGGTGCATGGCGGAGCTGTGTGTTTCCAGTTTATATTTATTGATTGCATGGGTAGATTAACCACAAAAAAGAAGAAAAGGCGACGTAATTCTGACGTCGAACACTTGTGGATGGGGGCAAAAAGCAATCGAGGATGGAGATTTGAGCTCGATAAAAACGTTTGTAGAACTGCAGTTCTTGCACCTTACTCCAATGGGGATGGAAACCCAGCACCCATTGCAGTAGCTAGAAGCATAGCAGCAAAAGATGCCAAATCTGTGGTCTCATCAGCAAAATAGAAAGCAAGGAATTTGAGATGGACCACACAACACATGAGCAGCAGCATTTGCCACAGAGGAGTATTGACCAAGCATTGGATCTTCGAAGTTGCTTGCTAAAACACGCATAATTCCTTTATTATTTATATTCCTACATCATGAAATTTCTGTTTATATACTTTCTGGTTCTTGAGATTGTTTTAAAAATTTACTTTGATTCTTGTTTTTTTCCCCTCAAAGTCCTTGATTGAAAGTTTTTTAATCATAATATTTTATAAGAAATACAATTTAATCATTAATTAAGTTCTTCCAAATCAAAACGTACATTTAGTCAAAACTCTTAGAATATTATATGATATTCTAGGAAACAAAAATTCAACTAAATCACAATAATAATCACATATATGATAAATTAACCCAATCAAACAAAAAATATCAAGAAATTAGGTACTAACTTATTAGTTTAAGGTAGAATTTTCCCTTTTTTTTAATATTATCTCTATTTTTTTAGGCTAAAACAAGGAAATAATCCATCAACCAATTTAAATTGTTTGACTAAGTTTACAATTTGACATGTAGGGAAAAGTAATTGAATAAATTTTATATATCACATAAACCCTTCACCAATATAAAATAAGCTTTTTATATCACCCCTACTTATATAATATCTAGTTAACACTAAAAGAAATTGCATGTATTGCCAGAGCAACAATTTAGAAAGTAACCAAACAAAATATTATGAAGTAAACATTTCATGCTTATATTTAATTAATCAATTTATTTTAATTCAAAAACAAAACTTCTTTAAAAAATCTAAATTTAACAAAGAACGACAAATAAAAAGACCCGAGATAACCCGTGTAATTTTTAAGATTAGTGAAAAATCCTATATGAAGCAAAAAAAAATAAAAATGGAGCCCAATCTCCTATTAAATAAATGCTGAAAAATAAAACTGAAAAATCATTAGTTTTTTTTTATAAAAAAAACAAACCAAGAAAACTCGGACAAATCTCCTAAACATGAGTTAATCTTCCAAACTTGCAATCTGTGAAATCCTAGACACAAGCTCATTCAAGAAACACAATTCTCAATCAATTTAATGTCCAACACGTGCAATTATTTTTATTTTTTAAATAATATTTTATATTTATTAAAATACTAAATTCTTTTTTAGTCAACTTGATTATAACTAAAAATACCAAGATAAAAATAAGAGAAAGCCCTTCAATATCAGTTCGATTTTTTTTTTATACTTTTAAAGATAATTTAATTATTTTCCTATGCTTAAAAATATTAAAAGACCAAATATCCCTTATTAATTCAACAATGACTAATGAGTCATGAGATAAAAACAGCATTACCTCTAATAAAAAGTTCAATAATTTTTCTTAGAAGAACAAATATCATTTTACTCTTTTAATTCAATATATGTTTTTTTTTTTAAAAAAATTGCATAGTGAATTCAAATAATCTGGGCCATGCTTATTATACCAAGAGATTAAGACTTCGATTCATGCATAAAAAATAACCCAACTTTTGGATCTGATCCATGTTGGCCAGCCTGTTCACATAGTTTTTTTCTTTTATAGTCATTCGTGCTTAAATTGATTTCAATGGCCACTTCATAAACTCCAGATCTCCAAAGTTAATATTTTTCATATCAATTGTTGCCAAGAGAGGACACACACACACACACACACACACACACACACACACACACAAAGCATTTGATTAATAGCTTAATCCACCTTCCAGGTTGGGAAAGAAAGCTCATTGGAGTGGAGAATTTTGCAGAACAAGACAACGCCACCAAGAAAGGTTGAGTATGTTGTTTCATGATATATCTTTATTTATAAGACCAGGCTATGCTTCACCATTCACAGGACTAAACCAGGGTTTAGCTAGTTCCGTGCAAAAAGTAGTGTTTTTTCTTTTTTTAAAAAACAAATTAGATTGATCCAGGTGAATCCACTTATTACAAATAATTAATTGAGTTCTATCCAAGAATAGAGAGATGGCAAGAGGAATAATAAATCAAATAATCAATATTACTAATAATAACATAATATGGATTCAAAAGGAACCTAGCTTCAGGTAGCTCTAACAAATTACTTTAATCACAAGCAATCACATACTCAAATGCCAAATCATTTCGTGGCCAAAATTGTACTTTATCAAATGCAAGCGAGTACAAAACCCATCACTGGAGAGGAGAGGAGGGGAGGGGGGGTCTGGCCTGCAAAGCAGATTCACGAAACCCATCACTTTCACTTCAAATGTCTCTTGCATTGCATTTACTTGCAAACAAAGCAGTACTCTATAAGAGAGGCAGAGCAATTGAACAGGGGCAGGGGATCACTCTTTGTATAGGGTTTTTTACTTAGCTTGATTACATCACAAGAACCTACATGGTCTCCTCTTTTTTCCTTTCAAAATACCAAGACTTTACAAAACTTGGCTCAAATTTAGGTTCCTTTTGATCTGGGTTTTCATTGGCTCCTCTGTTTTCTTCAACTTTCTGGCGTGTTAGTTTTCCTGGATAGTCAAAGAACCATCTTTTGCCATTTTCTTGAGAAAGTTGAGGTTTTGCTTGGTTTCTGATCTGGAGTTTCTTTTGTTTGAACAAATGAAGAAGAATCAAGAAAAGATGCATGTGTGCAAGTTATGCAACAAGAGTTTCTTGACTGGGAATATGTTGGGTGGTCACATGAGGATTCATGGAACTAGAAAATCTATTAAAGGAAATGTCAAGTTTGAAAGCAGCAACGTGGGTCCTGATAGTTGTGGCCTAAGAGAACAGCCCAAGAAATCTTGGAAATCCTCAGACTTCAATGATGATGATAGTGTTTCAACGCAAGAAACAGTGAAATGTAGATTTTGTGGCAAAGAATTTGGTTCAGAAAAATCCCTTCATGGTCACATGAGGCATCACCCTGCTAAAGAAAGAAAAGGAGTTTACTGCGAAGAATGTGGAAGAGGGTTTCTGTCGTTAAAATCTTTAAGTAATCACAAGAGACTGCATCGTGAGAAGTTTACGATCTCAAGTGAACCAAGGGCTAGTTCTAGGCCTAATCTGGTTTCTATGGCTTTATCTGCTACGGAGGCTGTGAATCTTGTGAGAAGAAAGCGATCTAGTAGAATGAGGTACAAGATTACTCCTAATTCTTCTTTTTCTAGCTTGAATGAATCTGTTTCTGGTTTTGATATTGACCAAGAAGTTGAAGAGGCGGCTCTTACTTTGATTATGATGTCTAGGAGTGAATGTAATGGGTTTGATTCATTGTGTCGAAATAAGCGAATTGAGAGAGAGGAGGATTGCCATGTTTTTTATGGTAATGAACTAGTCAAGCCAAAGAAACCCAGAGAGGATAATTTAGACTCCTGTGATTTGGATTCTATGACTAGTATACATGGATGTGGTGGTGAAGGTGATACTGAGATGGGGCGTGATGAGGAAAATCAAGTTAGATCGGAAGTTCCGAGAGAGAGTATTTTCAAGGATATTGAATCCAAGAGCCCTCAATTGGATGATGAATCTGGAGTTGAATTTTGTGGTATTGATATAGAGAAGGGAGATCATGATGAAATGCTTACCACTTGCACTGAAGCTGAATCAAGTCAGGATCTGATGAGTGAAGTTGGATTGGATTGTGCTGGTTCGGGATTTGAGAAATCTATTCCAAGTAATCAAGCAAGGTTTGATGCCTGTAATTCTGAAATGGGAAAGGAATCTCGGTATCAGATGGAAGTAACCACTTCAAGTTATGATATCATGCAAGGTCCTAGCAAGAAAGGTGATTTCACGTGCAGAATCTGCAACAGGAAATTCAACACTTATCAGTCACTTGGGGGTCACCAAACATTCCATAGAAAGAGTCCCATAGAGGTGAAGGTTGATAGCTGCGAAAAGGATATCCAGACAAATTTTTCTGCTGAAACTGAGGCTACAGGCAAACTTGAATGTATTCAGGAATTAGCAAAGCAGGAAAGTGATGAAGTTATTGTAAAAGATTGCGAGTCAAAGGAGGGTAAGGAGCACAAATGCTCAATCTGCTTTAAAGTTTTTCTATCTGGCCAAGCTTTGGGAGGTCACAAAAGGGCTCATTTTCTTAGAGCCAGAGAAGAACAGAATACTGCAATGAAACAAGAAGTTCCCGGTATCTGTGATGCTCTCAATGTCAATGTCCCTTACACATTTGCTGCAGAGGCCAGTAATGATGTCCGGTGTGAGTCATGGTGTGTCCGGTGTGAGTCATGGTGGCCTGCAAATTCCCACAATCATGAGCCGCTGGTGGGTCATATAGCCAACTAAGATGAGCATGAAGCTGTAATTTCCTTCTCAAGAGTTTCCAGAATGTAGATACAGGATGGTGGGTTTCATTTCTGGTTCAAGGATAGTTCATACAGAGGTAGATTCTATTTGCTATTGTCGCTTATAAGTCTCAACTACACTCATCTGGTTTGTTTCTTTGCCATACCGTTTCATCTATGAACTGGAGAGGCTTCATTGTTGAGAATCTGAAGCTCACAGGCCAATTTACTATGAAATTTTGATACTGTAGCTGATCTTGTTCTGCCTTTTTTTTTTTTTTGCGTTGTTGCTTTCTTTCCAGCATGTCAAATGGAACAGATGAACAGAAACATTATTGTTGATCTAGACTGAGTTGCCAATTTTTGTTTATCACATTCTTTTGTACCAAATATCGAACAGAAAACAATTATACAAGTATAAAATCTCAGTACTTTTGTGTATACGCAGTTTTCAAGATTGGTTGGGACTTATTAGCATGTGGGATTGAGAGAGATAAGAGCTTGGTGGCAAATCAAACAATTTATTATTTTGTACAGAATAAAAGGTAGTTGTTCAGTCACCTAACACATAAACATGACATATTAACTCAATCTGCAATTATTCACTCTTAGTTGTAATCTAAAAGAAAACTCATGTTGCCTTTTATATTCTTTACTGGTCGCTCTCAACATTTAAACATGCTTCTTCTTATAATCCTATGCTAGCAGAGCTAGGCTAGGCTAGGCTAGGCTAAGAAGCCATTTGCTTGACCTTAAAGGCAAATAGTTCCTCTGCATATACTTTGTGCCAGTTGCATTGAGACACAAACTTAAAATGAAGCAGACTGTTTAGGATCAAGCTGCTGCTAGTCAATTAGCTCATGTTGGCTATTTTCTTATTTGTTTTGGAGAGAGTTGAAGTGGGTTTGCAAACAAGGCAAACTCTTGAGGTCAAAGACTGTTGTATCCCTCCAATAGACAAGAGCCGAGCTTGAAGACCAACAAGCATCGAGTCTCTTTAGGCTTGAGGTAGAGGTTGCTTTCATGCAACTGAAACCTTAGCCAAAAACTTCACTAGTAGATGTAGTAGAGCAATGAAAGAGAAGCAGGTCCTATTGCTTCAGTGCACCTTTTTGTTTATGTAAGAAATTAGTGACAATTTGACAAGAAATCTAACGTGGATAAAGAAGCAAGCGACTGAACTTGAGTAAGTGATTCAGCTCTCTTTATTTTTTTTTTACTTTAAATTAATTTTTTTTGTTATGTTTTTAGATTATTTTAACGTGCTGATGTCAAGAATAATTTTTAAAAAATAAAAAAATTATTTTGATATATTTTCGAGTGAAAAACATTTTGAAAAGCAACCGTAATTATACTGTGTGTTTGTTTTTGAGGTAGCTTTTGTGGTTGTGGTTTAAAAAAGTAAATTTAAAAAAAGTGTGGTTAGGTGTAGTTAGTTTTATTTAGATATGTGTTTGGTAAAAATTATGGTTGAGGTTTATGTGTAGCAAAAAACATGTATAAAATGTTTGATTGTTGTTGCTTTTCAAAAGTGCTTTTTACTTGGAAATATATCAAAATAATTTTTTTTTATTTTTCAAAAATTATTTTTGATATCAGCGCATCAAAATGATATGAAAATACAAAAAAAAAATTAATTTGAAGTAAAGAAAAAAATAATTTTTTTTTAAATTTTGGAAAAAAGTGCTTTTGAAATATAAAAACAAACAGAGTTTTACGAAACTCATTTAAAAAAACATGTAAAACCTATTTCATAAAAACTGCGTTTCAAACTCAATTTTTTGATGGGCCTCACAACAATATAAAATGTAGTTTGGTGTATTATCAAACACCTAATTGTGTTTTTTACACCGCAAACGCAAAAGCTACAACTACAAATAGACGTTACTGTTTGGAATTGTGGTGGCAGTGACGGTTCAAAGTGTTTTTCGCTTAATAATGCATTAAATTAAAAAATTTTCATGTTTTAAAAATCATTTTGATATCAGTACATCAAAACGATCTGAAAAAAAATCAAAATTTAAAGAAATATAATTTGTATCGTGTTTCTAAACACATCCTAAAAATGATTGTTGTAGAACAGACAAACAATTACATAATTTTTAAAAACCGATCAACTAGTTTCTAGATTTATTATTAGGATTCATTGTAAAACCAGTTGATCATTTCTAGGGCTACTAGAAACTGGCCGCCACCATCCATCTATATTTGCAATGAGCCCCCAGAACTAAGATTTTTGCTTGAGCATCCGTCTCGAAACAGCGAGAGGCCGTTATCTCATTTTGCTCTTAAAATGAAAGATACCAAGCCACCCTGGTATTTTGGCCCATAACCAGAGACGTCCTGGCATTTGGCCCATTTCTCCCACAATCTGGTTTTCGTCGACTATTAAATAAATGTATTATTCACCTATTTATTTGGATTTTGCTATTAACCACTTTTCTTTCCTCGCGCTGAAGGGCATATTATTCACCTTTTTTTATTATTATTATTTGATTCAATAGTTAATAATTAAAAATTACAAAAATTATATTTATTTATGGGTAAAAAGTGTCAAGATTCTTCAACTATTGGTTAAAATGTAAATATCCAATTTATTGAGCTCATATAAAACTATTGGTTTCTGTTACATTATACAATAATTCACGTGCATTTAATAAATGTTATGTACTAGCTAGTACAATTTAAACGAAACCTAACCTTTAAAAGATTTTTTTATATATAGTTTTTCTCTGTGCTGAACAAATTACATAGAATTGTTTATACTTCGATTAATTAATAGTTCGTGGGACATTTTATTTTATATTTATTAGGATATTGGTTATGTAGTGAGTTCGATTGAAAAACATTTAATATAAAAAAATATAATCATTATCAATATGTTTTGTAAAGTAAGAAATATTTTATTGTGAGCTAACTTCTAATAGAACAAAAGTAATTAACAAATATTAAAAAGAATTTTTAATAATAATTATAAACTAAATTGAAAAGTTGAGAGATAGATATAAATAAAATATTTAATATTATATCCTGGGTAGCTTTTTAGATTTTTATTTAATTAGATGACATTTTTTTTTTTATAAGAAGAGCAATACTAAAATTTCGTTGAAACAAAATGATTTTTTAATATAATTCCTAATTTTCTAATTTTTTCTTGGAAAAAAAATATTTATTTGAAATATATCCTTCATTTAAGTAAAATAAAAAGGTCACTTGGAAGAAATATAAGAACATTTTAGAAGAGGGAAAAGGAAGGGTTCCCTTGAACCAAAACTCTTTTATCTCAACAAAACGCATACATTGCCGGCACATTCATTGTCATGAGAAATGTTTTGGTAGCGTTACCAAACCGGTAACCTGAAAATATTTCCATTCAAGTCTTTATCTAATTTGAATTTTAAATTAAATCAGATAATGATCGACATAAAATAATCTGGTTAAATCATATTTTATTTTAAAAAATAAATAATCAAGAAGGCATATTATATATATATATATATATATATATATATATATATATATATATATATATATATATATATATATTAGGATAACAATATTTCTTGTAACACCCCATAATTTTATATGCAATTGAGACAATAATTAATTTAATGCACATGAAAAATAGGTTGATTTGTTTTTTCAACTTATCCATTTATTATTTAAAGCTGATAATCTTTTCAATTTTAACAAAAAATTAGCAGACTCTCTTATATAAAACCTTGTCTAAAATTTTATCATGTATAAAACACATTCTCATAACTCCACATATATAGATGATGGGTTTTTTAAATTTAATTCTCATCCCGAAAGGTATCCATTTGAATTTTTATCAACCCTCATTGTTTAACCTTCAATTAGCTAACTTTCTCTTTCCTAATCTCTCATTAAACTCACTTTGATAGAGTTTAATCTCTTACAAACCGATTTAACCAACTTAAAACTCAACTTTAGATGCTTTTACAAAGGAAAATGCAAGGAAGGAAGAAGTTTGGAAGCTTTTCCTCCATCCATGGCCGACTATTTCCTTTTATAAGGGAGGGGGATGTTGATTTTCCATTTATTTATGATTTTTCTACCAAGCATGATTTTTCTCTACTCAACAGTTTATACTGTCAAAACGCATTTTCAAACTTTAATTCACCTGCAATTTTAATATTAGATAGAAAAACATCTAAGGAGACTTCTCCTAAATCTTTATCTCGATCAAACAATTAAATTGATTTACATGTTTAATAGCATAAAACTAAACAATAAATAATTCTATGTCAAAATTTGACTTTATATATTATTTTATTTAGTTAATTCATCAAGATTTTTATAATAATTTATCAGAAACTTTCATCCTTATTTATGACAAAAATCTTCCTCAAGATTTGTCTTATTTTGGTTAAATTTTTTGTGATTGTACATAAGGCATATACTAGCGATTATTGTTTTTCATGTGTAAAATTATATGTTAATTTATTTGGGACTCCATTCTATTTTTCTAAATGTCTTTACTCTAAATTTATAGAAAATATTTCTTTAAAATAATTTATTTACTTGATTGAAAAGTTTACTTTATTTCATTCAAGATTTAGCTAATATTATTAGGAATTTTCACCTCTAATAATAAAAATCTCTCCCTTTTTTATTTTTTTAGTTGGGGGATTTTTCCATTTAACACTGATTTATAATTTTGTGATTTTCCATCGGGGTTTACAAATGAAATTGTCAATGTCTCCATCCATGGAATAGAGCAACCTACTTGGAAAAGTTCCTTTCTTAAGTGTTTTTAGTAAGCTTGTAAAGAATATATCAAATAACATAGCCTATAGTAAATAAATAAATACTGTTTTAAATAGTAAGCTAAACGAACCTTACTAATAAAACCTAAATTAAATAAATATCCCAAACCTAATTAGAAAAGGAATATCAAAATAACAAGTAAAATAAAGAGCATTTTGTAATAGCAACTTCCGGATCGGCATTAAAACGACTTAGGAACATACTTACTAGACATTCCTCATCAGATTATGTGTTATTAGTATAATCCTTCATATCTTGCATACACATAGATGATTTTCTTATTGCCTCCTTTAGAAACAACGTTTGAATGATAATGTTACTTGTCAACCAGGAGGTTAGTATTGAAGCGTTTGCTCCTATTTTACTGGAGATCCCTGTGGGGGAAAGTAGTGCAATTTTGCAATGTTTTTAGCATAGAATTGTAACTCTCATGGAATCCTACCAAGAAACAATCACCTTCCCACTCTTATTTTTCTCTTCCAGGAGTATAATTAATATACATTTCCGCATAGGAATTTGATCCAATGCATTGTATCTGCAACATCGTTGTATACCAATATCTAGAACAGAAATTGATGTGAGAGGGTAGATTATCTAGAACTAGAATCAATTCAAAGCAAACAATATTGGTGGGAGGACATTCTCATTCCCCCCCACTGAATTTTAGTTGAAAGACTTATGAAGCAAAAAAATATCAGTAAACAACAACATTTATGTAATTGTTACAGATAAATCCAACCCACAATCTTTCTTAAAAGTTCATCACCATTTATATTACTCTCATAAAAATAAGGTTTCAACATACTCTAAGCAAGTTAGACACAAAGTATTACACAAAAATTTGTCACCATCAACATTTTCTAACCATTATTAGAAACAGTACCCTCCACTGTAAATATTCTTCGAGTCCCCTCCAAAAGAACAAGTTGTTGTTTGATTTTGCAGGGATATCTTATTTCAGTTACTTGTATGAGTAATTTAACCCTGTGGATGATCATCTAAGTTCCACAAGCCACCCCATAGTCCATAAGAATCCTCTACAACATAGTCTGCCCAAGATGCGAAATCTTGAGTCATCACAGGCGAGCATTGATCCTCCAAATTGTGGTACATGAAATACATTTCTTGTGCTTCATGCATCTTAACATGATCAATGGTGTTGACCATGTTCATTTCACCTGCTTCTAGCTGCTGCTGCTGCTGCTGGTGTTGCACTTCCTGTTTTAGAATCAGAGCGTTTCGCTTTTCTTGTTTCTGAGAGGATTTATCTTTCTTCTTGAAATGGGTTCTCCAATAGTTTTTTATCTCATTATCTGTTCTGCCAGGCAAGTATCTAGCTATAGTTGACCACCTGGATATGTATGAACTATTAATAATAGTTTATAGAGAAATGAAAATAGACAGAAAAAAATAACCAAGACAGAAAGATTTTATAAAGGGAGGGATCAAATGCATTACTTGTTGCCCCAGAGAGCATGTAGTTCAATAATGATGCCTTCCTCTTGTGGTGTTATTTGGCCTCTCTTAAGTCCTGGCCTCAGGTAATTCACCCACCTCAGTCTGCAGCTCTTTCCACTCCTATTCAATCCTGGTAAAACCAATAATAAGTTGAAGTTAAGCACTAAAACAATTAAAAGTACGTAGATTTATAATATCAAAAGCTGAAAGCATGATCAGTATCTACCAATGAATGATAAGCTCTAAATTTTGCCTCTCCCACCCAAAAATTAAGAGTGTATGTATATAATTAATTTACTAATAGCTAGTAGCTTTCTTGTTTTTATCTCCCCCCCTTTAATTTGCTGTGATTACCTTTGCCAAACATCAAGCCTAGCTAGAAAGAGAGCTTACCTGAGCACCTAGAAACAGAACTCCACCTTCCCTCACCGTTCAAGCTCACATATTCACTAAGCAACTTATCCTCTTCAGGAGTCCAAGGACCCTTCCTCCACCCTTGCTCAGCAATTCCCCTACCCATCATTGCTACCATGTTGCTTTACTTTTGTTCAAAACTGTGTGTTGTCTCAAATTTGCATGACAAGTGCACATAGTCTTCCCCTATATATATACCTCCTCAATCAGTCATGCAGCTCGAATCCTCAATTTTATTTTACAAATTAAAAAGATGATCTCATGAGCACTAATGTCTTCCTCCATTATTTTGGCTTCAGGTTCCTCAGTGCAATCATTCCTTCCCTCCTATAATCCGAATCCAAGTGTTACTATATGCTTACCCAGCTCACTATCTCTTAGCCAATCAGCAGTGTACAATTGTCTCTACTAAATCTTTGCTACCGTACTGTATATCGTCAGCATAAATCCAAGGAAGAATTATTGTTGTCTAGCTATGATAATGAGATTATAGACAGCATAATCTTTATTTAGCGATAAAAGAAAGTTAGTGGGTTGCTGTTGTTTCCTCGAAAACAGCTTGTGCTCCAATGCCATTACACCATCTGTTGACATAAACTATCCTTAAATGCATGCTTTAGAAATTGTTTAATGTAAATGATGTGTATTTTAATAGCTGATGAAGGTTCTAGGATGCCAAATAAGGTAATGGGGTATTTAAATATGCCCGAAACAGTCGACCTAGATGAGTCACCTAAGCTACATCTGGCTTTTGGGATGACTACAACTAGCATTTTTAGAACGTTAGGGCATAAATTAATTGGTTAGACTTAATTTTCTATGTGGTAAATGCCTATATATAGGTAATGATAGTTAACAGAAATTATTTCATTAGTATAAAGGTATGAAAGATGCATTTACAGAGTGAGTTCAAGATCTTGTTAAAGAACTCGAAGATCATACTAAGAAAAGCTTGATTTGATAGCGCGAAAAAGAAGTGGAAAGCAATGTCTTCTCCTATGGCCATCTCTTAATGTGTGTTAAGTATACCTCAAATTCTTTGAATTCAACCTCTCAAAGTACCTAATTTTCTTGGCACAACATCATCCATCCATGTGTTTAGTGATGACTTGCAGACAGCCAAGTTTGAACTCCGAAAATTGCAAGTTAAAATCCTTGACGACTATATATGTTTATCCTTTGACAAAACCTAGAAGATATCACGGAAAGGTTTCTAGAAAGATAGGTAGCTAGATAGTTACGATATCGTGGAGCCCCATGTAGAAACAAAATTCCACGGAGATGAAAAGGTAAAATTCCTGCTCTACTAATTATGCAAGTACAAGTGGCTAGTGTTCATGGCTGAAGCAAAGTGTTATATCGATAATCACAAAAGTTATTGAATGCACTATTATAAAATTGAAGAATACAAATAGAAATAAGATGGTTTTTTTTTTTTTGGTATTTTATAGTGATATTTACCGATCAAATTTTTTTATTGCTAATTTTATCGATAAACACCGATGAAAATATATCTTCGATATATACCGAGAGAATCGTAATTGGAATAGAAGGAAAAAAACCAAATAGTACAATGACGTGTAAGTTTTTACAGACATATTTACTAATGAAATTACAGTGGGATTCAAACAGGTAAACTGTACAATAACGTTACACTTATACTAATAGAATGCCCAACAAAGTCACCATCAGAATAATTTTGTCGATAAATTCATTGGTAATATTTAATATTTAACCTGGCGCTCAACTCTCTTCTTCCCCTCTCTTATTTCTACTTCTTCCTTAAAATTTCTCTGCAACAAAATAGCTTCACCCCCCTCCCTTCCTCGATCTCAACATAACTCAACCTCCCGTAACTTTTCCAGTCACAACAACATTCTGTTTGTCAGCATCTCTGTTCTTATTGAAATTTTATTGATGATTCTCTACCTTAAGTAAGCAAATCTACCTTTTTTTTTTATTCGAACACAATTTTAAAATGTTAATTTTTTTTTTTGTATATTTTTGTAGTATATGTATTTTGTTTGGGTGTTTACTTGTTTTATTGTTTTTTTCTCAAGCAAACTTGTTGTATGGATTTATGATTTATACATGTTATGGTTTGTTTTAGTTTTTGTAAAATTGTATTTATTTGTAAATTGTTGAAACTTATGTCGAATTATCGACTTAGGTGTTTTGTGATGAAATAAATAAAGGCTTGTTTAATGGGTCCGTTTTATATTTTGTCAATTGCATTTCCAAGATGTAATTTCCATAAATGTGTACAAATTTGTATCTACATAGATAATTGATAATGAATTAAAAGAAGTATTAAAATAAGTTGAATAATCTTGAGCTAAACCAATATTTTTGCAAATTTATTTAGTTAACGTAGTTAATTAATATATGTTGTCATCATTATTTGATATAGGTTCAATAAAAGTGATAGATAATCGTTCATGGATGTATCGAGATTCACCCCTAGAATTACGGAAGATGGATTATTGTAATGGGATTCAGGGTTTTATTAATTACACAATGTCTAATCTGAGAAATATTAGTGGATGCGGTATTAGGTGTCCATGCAAGATGTGTAAAAATAAAAAGCTTCTCAATACAGATGTTGTAACGAATGGAGGAATACTTATGTTAGTATGCACACAGAGAACCATTTGTTCCTCACGAGACTATGTTAGAAAGGATGTTTGAGTCAACTTCTAGTGCTAGCAATATGCATGGAATTGTAGATGACAATAGTAATCCTTATAAGACTATGGTTATAGATGCAATGAGAATGAATCAGGGTCATGTCGGTCAATATCCAATTGTAGATGAAGAACCTAATGTAGATGCGGCTAGGTTTTTTTAATCTTTTGAAAGATTCTGATAAAACATTATAGGATGTTGCACAAATCACAATTAATTACCGGTCGTTGCACAAGAGTTCACCATCATGTCATATTATGAGTTGAGTGATGCCAATTATGACAGAATTATCGAATGGGTAAGAAGCATTTTACCTGAAGAAAACAGGCTGAAATAGAACTTATATGTTGTTAAGTCCATGATGAAACCCCTCGGTTTAACATATCAAAAAATTTATAGGTGTCCAAACTTCTGCATACTTTACTACCTTGAAAATGTTGAGTTGACTAAGTGCAGGACATGTGGGCATTCCCGTTATAAACCTAGAACTAGGAGGGGAATGGCTCTTGTCGCACATAAAAAACTTAGATACTTCCCAATCACACCTAGACTGCAGAGGTTATTCATGTCACCAAAGATTGTTGAGCATATGACATGGCACCAATCACATGATGCGGTGGATAAAGTGATGGTGCACTCTTTCAATGATGAAGCATGGAAACACTTTAACAGTGTGTATCCTCACTTTTCAGTTGAATCAAGAAATGTGCGTCTTGGGTTATGTTCAAATGGATTCAATCTATTCGGGTCATTTGTTACTTGTTATTCTTGTTGACCAATTATACTCACGGTTTACAACTTGCCATCAAAGATGTGTAAAGAGGTCGGAGTTCATATTTCTATCTATAGTCATACCTGGTCCTAATAGTCTGAGCTGGAATATAGATGTTTGTCTTTAACCGTTGATTGATGAGTTTACGCAGTTATGGTCATCTGGGGCTTTGATTTATGATGTATCAACAAAATAAAATGTTCTTATAAAGGCAACTTTGATGTGGACTATCAATGATTTTCCAGGTTATGGAATGGTTTCTGGTTGGAGCACACATGAAAAACTAGCATGTCCATACTGCATGAATGTAAGATCCCACATTGGAAGCGAGCGTCCAGAGCCAGGGCCTTATAAGTGCATGCTCACCTTGACTAGTAAGACCCGTTTTGGGGTCATGCGTGGCTGCCAAGAACAAAACCATGAGGGGGACCTGGGTGGAAGCCCTGGATTTAGGTGGACTAGGAGGCTCAAAGCGGACAATATCTTGCTAGTGAGATAGGGTGTTACATTTGGTATCAGAGCCGAGGACGGCTCGTCTTAAGGTGGGGGGATTGTAAGATCCTACATCGGAAGCGAGCGTCCAGAGCCAGGGCCTTATAAGTGCATGCTCACCTTGACTAGTAAGACGCGTTTTGGGGTCATGCGTGGCTGCCAAGAACAAAACTGTGAGGGGGACCTGGGTGGAAGCCCTTGATTTGGGTGGACTGGGAGGCCCAAAGCGGACAATATCTTGCTACTGAGGTGGGGTGTTACAATGAAAAATAACAAGGCATTCATATTAACAAACGACGATAAAGCATCTTTTTTTACTGTCAACGACGTTTCTTGCCAACGAATCACAAGTACAAAAAGAACAAAAATGAGTTTTTTGTTGGTAGAGTCGAAAAGGATGTTGCACCACTGCATCTTTCAAATGAAGAATTGTATGACGTGATGTTAGAGTACGGTGACATTGTGTTTAGTTTCCAATCCAGTAAGCAAAAGTTTCCTGGTTTGACCTACAATTGGGTAAAGCAAAGTATTTTCTAGGAGCTTCCTTATTGGAAAACCAATCTCCTGCGCTACAATCTTGACGTCATGCACATAGAAAAGAACATGTTTGTGAATATTTTCAACATAGTCATGGATATGAAGGGGAAAACAAAGGACAACATTAAGGCTAGAATGGATATAGCTTTGTTTTGTCACCATAAAAATATAGAGTTGGTTTATGTTAGGTCACGGGTCGCAAAGCCTAAAGTAGGTTTCGTCTTATATAAGAATGCACAACTACTTATCTACCAATGGCTTAAAAGTCTATATTTTCCTTTTGGAATATGCCTCGAACATATCAAGGGTGGTTAATTTGGAGGATTACAAATTATATGGAATGACGAGCCATAACTGCCACATGTTTATGCAAACACTCATTCCATTAGCTTATCGGGATATATTGCCAAAGGGGATATGGGATGCACTCACGGAGATCAGTCATTTCTTTAGAGATATATGCTCCAACAAGTTACAGACACAATACATTGAGAGGATTGAAACGAATATCATCCAAACAATATACAAATTTGAGATGATATTCCCTCCATTATTTTTTGACTCAATGAAGCATCTATCTATACATTTACCATTTAAGGTAAAAGTTGGAGGCCTAGTCCAGTATAGGTAGATGTATCCATTCTAGAGGTTAGAGATTACACATGCAATATAATTAAAAATTTATTTTCATTGTTTTATATAATTAAAGACATTCATTTAATTCCATACAGATACTTGTTCAACCTAAAGAAAAAATTTAAAAATAAGGCGCATATTGAGACTTCGATATGTCAGGCCTATATTATTGAAGAAATCTCAATATTTATCTCATACTATTTCGAGCCACAATTGAGAACAAGAATCAATCGCATTCTAAGGCATGATGATGGCGGTGAAGTGTATTGGAGTGAGAACTTGTCAATATTCTCCAATCCTGGATGACTCGTATCAAAAAATGCTATCAAGGAAAGATATTTGTCTAAAATAGAATTCAGACAATTATGTGCTGATCTGAGATGAATTGAGACCTTTTATTCAGTAAGTATACTACTTAAACTTTGTTAATAATGAACTATTTCTCTCTTGTAATATCACAAACTCATACATTGTTGAATACCTTATAGGTAACATCATCAGTATTTACTTTCTAATTTCTTACAACTAACTGAATCCCAAATCTTTTAATTACAAGATAAACAATTTTCCACGTGGTTTAGAACACATATAAGTACTTTTAATTATCATTATCTATCGGGATACTTAATTTCATTACACATTTCTTGTTCATTATTCATTGTTGTACTTTATGTACACGGTTTATAAATTGAAAAGGAATGCTAGTGCTATATTGTCTTTACTAAGCCTGGGTCCTGAAAGAAAGGTGAAGTGCTACAACGGGTATTTTGTCAATGGATACGTGTTTCATATTGAAGAATATGGGCACCGTAGAAAGACATATAACAATAGGGTTTATGTTAAGGGATCGATTTCTAATGAGTTTGAAGTTGACCATTATGGGAAATTAGAAGAGGTAATTATATTGCAATATCATAGCGAGCATAATATAATATTTTTATTCAAATGTTATTGGTATGACACCACTGACAAAGAAATCAGAGGAGATCCCTATCATGGTTTGGTCAAAATTAATTCAAAAGTTAGACTCTGCAATGTCTATGATGTCTTTATTTTCACCAAGCAATGCCAATAAGTTTATTACACATACACTCTTTCTTTTAGAAAAAATCGTTCAAGAGTTAATTAGTTATCCATATTGAAAACCAGACCTAGGGGTCGTGTCGAGGTTGTTCAAGATGAGAACAATGAATCAAATATGGAAGATAATGTCTTTCAAGTTAGTGAGTTAGTTGATCCATTTCGAGTTGCTCTATCGATTGACTAAGAAGAAAATTCAAATTTTCATATCTTCGATAATATTTTTGTTGATATTGACACCAATGAGTTGAATGTTGTTCTAAATTCCAGCACACAAGCACAAGTCGATAAAGATAATGATAACAATGAAATCAACGTAGAAGATTGCGATGGAGCTAATGATGAGTCAATTGAAGAAGAAGAAGACAATTCTGACTAACTATAAAAACACAAAAGTGTAATGCCATAAATTATAAAGTAATATTTATTGATGAAATTCTTTACAAGAAGTATTTATTTTATTATTGTTATGTGAACTTGTGTTATTGTGTTGTGTGTGCAGCTATCAATTTAAGTATTTACAGTATAAATAGATAAGGTATACATATACAATCTGACATCAGACACTGTTTCACACCAATGGAAATACCAATGTTTTGTTTTTGTTGGTATATTCCAAAGGTGAAGGGAATTGTTCCCCTTCCTCCTGGCACTATTCATGGAGCAAATTACACGCGAGTATATCGACAGTTTGTTTCCGTTGGTATATTCCAAAGGCGAAGAGAATTGTTCCCCTTCTTCCGGATACTATTCATGGAACAAATTAAACACGGGTATACTAAAGGTTTGTTTTTGTCGGTGTATTCCAGAGGTGAAGGGAATTGTTCCCTTCACATGTCAATGAAGGCAATTAAAGTTTTCATATTGCCAATGAAATCTCTGATAGGCTGCGAATTACAACACGCTTAATGCTTTTACTAATTGAGTTCCAGGTTTCCCAATGGAATCATCGATGAAATGTGAACTCCAACACGCTAGTAATTAATGCATTTCTGACTGTTGACTATTTACTATTTTACTGATGAAATCACGAACAAAATTAAAAAATCTAGAGAGTTTTTTGAAATTGTTAGTGTAAAACAAAAATTTCAAAATGACTTTACAGACAGAATCACCGACGAACTATTTAAAAATAATAATATTTAATATTTTTTCTGTAATTTTGTCCATAAAACATAGTTCAAAAACATAGCGAGCGCATCAGAACTTCATATTTTTTTCTCGACTAAATCTTAGTTTTTTCTCAAATTCTCTCCTCAATTCTCTACTATTACATTTTTTCTCTTAAACATCAAAGCTAGAAATCAAGTTTTCTTTCTCTTAACACAATCAATAGTTATATTTAAGTAAATTTTTTAATGTATTTTTTTTCATTTTAATTTTCTTCTTTTCTGAGGTATATTAACAATGTATTTTTTTTTTTGTATCACACCTACTTCAACTATGAAATTAAGCATGCCATTAAGGTAAGAATTTTTCATTCCTTAGGCCTATATTTGTTTTTTTTTTTTTTTTGTCTATGTTTTTGTTCAATTATTTGTTCTTTATAATTTTATGAAGTAATAGTTGTGTTAAATTTTAGTTGTTATTGCAAAATTTTATATTTTTTTTTGTTGAATTTTAATTGTTATTTTCAAATTTGTTGTTCAATTTCAATTGAATACAAAGGATTAAATTTAATTAGAAAAAAATCTTGTCAATTTAGGATTAAAAATATTATCACATAGAAAATGAGAATTTTCTACAAAATTGAATTATTCAAAATTGTTGGTAGAAATAAAATAAAATCAACTGGTTTGTGGCATATATGTTGTCTATTTGCATGATTAAAATTTTTGGATAGTTTCCTGTATAGAGGAGGTGTTGTTGAATTTTTATAAAAAAATCAAAATTGTTTACTTTTTTGTAAATTTATGTAGATGCATAGGGGAAAATCAATTGAACGCCGTGAACACATGATCACAACTAGTTCTTCTAGCAGCGATGATGACAACAACGTTTCATTAATTATCGACCAAGAAAAGGCACCTGATGCACATGTGTTGACTCACGACGCTCTCTTTGAGTGCGATGCTGCAACGTAAAGGCGGACTCCCTTCACAACGGGATCCACTCACCCACAAGTACAAGGCAAAGTGGAAAGTTAACCTTTGAAGAGTTAGTTTATGTTTAACAATTTAAGAACAAAATAATATGTCATTAAATTTATCAATTTTCAGGTTCACAAACATTGAGGCTACTAGAATAATAACATCGACATTTAAATTGTCGATGGAAATTCTATTGTTTCAATGGAACCAGGTATCTAAACATCTTGAATGAAAACCACAGGCCGATGCATGATTTACAAGATTTAAGATTAGTATTAACTTAAAAATTGTACTATTTATTATGTTAATTCATTTACTTTATTGAAATTATTGAAATTTCTCTTTTTATAAGTTTTTACTGCAAGGCTAAATTTGAGTGTGATAGAGCAAATGATAATGTTGCGAGGAGGGTTTGGGAGAATCACGCTGCAACTAGGTAACATCGAAATCAGGATATTTTTTTATTCCAAATATTAAAATTTCATTTGTCATTTACTCATATATAATACGTTTGTACCCTATAGGTTGTGTGATTTTTGGTATGAGGCGCAAAAGAAATCTAAAAAATATGCCAAAGAAAGCGCTCTATCAGGCTGGAATGACGTGACGATTTGGAAGGATTTCAAGCCGCCATACATCCCAGAGAATATGTAGGTGGAATATATTAAGCACATGTTGTCCAAGCATTTACACTATGGTCACAGTCTAGTGTGGGGAACCAGAGCCAGAAAATTCATGGTTCGGTTACCACGCATACTAGCGGCTCCGTTTCGTTAGTTTCACATGTGAAGCGGATGGTAAGAGTTATTTTAATCACATCTATTTTTAATTAATTTATTGTTATTTATAAATATATTTAACTAACAATATTTTTATCTTACAGGCTACAACTCTTAGATGTGAGCCAAGCTCAATAGAGCTTTTTTATGAAACGCACATGTGGAGGGAAGACCACCAAAAACATGTGCAGTAGTTCATGGACAACCAAACTCAATACTTTATAGTACGTTGGTATTTAACCATTTTCTTTCTTAAGTTATTATTTTCTTGAATTTGATGATTTCATTTTTTATTTCTAAGAAACATATAATAGTTGGATGAAGGAGAGATATGGGGACAATCCTTTGACCCACCCGGATTTCGATCTGGTTTTGTTGTTAGAGGCAGGATCGTTTGATGGACTCTATCACACCTGAGACATCGCGGCGACCAATTGAAAATTTTCTTTTGGAAAAAAAGAACAAATATATGATATCTTGTTTTTTAGGGGAAATGACTAATTTAAGGAGTCGCCACCTAGTATTATGGTCACTAAGAACCCTAACTGGTCAACAAAGATTCTATGATACAAGACTGGTTACGCGAAAGGGAAGATGCCATCACCCCTTAAGCGTCCTACCTGAAGTTGGCTGCTTTGCTGATTTTGTCTAAAATTGCTAAGAACTTGTTCTCCTTTTTTTGTTCTTCTTGTCATGTTCCTAACTTTGGCATCAGTGAACATATCTACAAATATTTCCAACTCTGGCGTTGGTAAATATAGCACAAACCCAAAAAAATACAATATTTCTTACTCTGGCGCCAATGAATAAGTTCACAAAATTTTAAATTTTTTAATAGAGAGGAAAACAACTTTTTTATGCCCTTTTCTTTTTGTTTACCTTTTTATTGTTTGCTCTTTTTAGACAAGAATAAAAGAAAGCATTCCATAATAGTTTTACATTTAATAGTAATGGTCCACAGATTGAGCATATATCAGTGTGAGGGGCCCACAAATAAATCAATAAAAAATTCTAAATATTTCTAGGATTTTCTTATATTGAAAAGGGGCTTATTTGACCAGATATCAAAATAGAAGGGGCATAAATTGCATGGTGAAGGCATAAACATGTGTTTTGCCAAACACACCCTTAGCAAAAGCAGTTTGGGCTAGCTAGGCCTGAGACCCAGACTCGACCCACTCTTCTTCTCTTTTTTTGCTGGGCTAGACCCAGCTAGGCCAACCTGGTTTCTGGTTCAGACCAGTAACCGGCCCAGGCAACAGGCATGTGTGAATTAACTCATGCGTGCACTACACAATGCGAAGGTAATTATAATTACCTTTGTACTATTTTGAAAAGTTTAAAAATGCAAGATGGGGGAGGAAAACGAAGACTGACCTGGGTAAAGATGAAGACAAAGACGAAGGTAATGGTCTTCGCACTGGCCAGAGAATGTCCTTCTCTTCCTCCTCCATTCAATCTCTCATCCCTTTGTCTCCAGTTTTGTTTTTGTTCTATATGTTCTCTCTTATTCCCTCGGTCTCTCTATTTTTCTGGTCTTCTTTGTTTTCCTTTGCTGATTATTTTTTTTCTTTAACCAATATGTGTTGTTAAAAATTGGGTTATGACAAACTCGATAAAAATCAGGTGTATGGACTCTCCAACACTACTACCAAGAACTTGCGAATGGCTCGTAGTATTTCAACCGTTGGGAGCTTGCAATTGGTCTCGAGCACTCAGTCTCTGGAGTTCACGACCTTGTTAGATCAAGGAGTGTAAAACCGTACAACCCATCTCAATGAAAAATATGAACAACTCTATACGGGTAATGAAGAACTCCGGCCAAATGGTCATGGATATTAGATCATAGATGGGTGGTATATGCATACCCCCTTATTAGCGCTATCTTTGTTCTAGTTTCATTATATTTGAACATATAAATTTGTAATAAATATTTGGCTTTTATATTAAGATAATTGATTTTTTTACATACTTGAATTTAATACAAATTTAATTTTTAAAAAAATTATTCTCTATTTTTGTTCAATAATTTTTTTTTAAAAAAATATATTTTAAAATTATTACTAATGGGGTCACCGATGAAATAATTTAGTTGGCATATTCTAGAGAGTTAGAAAAGAATTACTGCAAATGTCACTGCAACTGTTACATCACCTATAAAATTATTTCGTTAGTATATTCCAGAGAGTTAAAAAAAAATTATTGCAAATGCCACTACAAAGCATCGAAGGAATTATTTCATCAGTATAATCTAGCGGGTAAATTTTTTTGATGCGCATTGTCTGTTTGTAAAACCATCAGTAATTTTTTTATTAATGATGGACTTACCGACATATCAGAAATTATCGACAAGGTTTTTTCCAACGGCCGGTTTCTATTCGTGAATCTATCGGTAAAATAATCACCAACAGCATATTAGAGTAAACACCGACAAAATTTTCATCGGAAAAACTGTTAAATACGATAGTGATGAAAGCTGAATTATTAATTATCAAGAAAGAAAACAAGAAAGAAATAGCTTAAAATGTTAAATTACATGTTTTAAACTCATTGCAGTTCCATAGGCTCAGAAATATTCTTGTAATAAATTAAATTATTAGAATATATAAGGTAATCTGGTTTTTGAAATGGTGATGGAGGGATAGATACTATGATTTAGAGCAAAGAAAGGAGAAAAATAAAACAAATAAATAAGTCTCATGGACGCTTTTAAATCATAATTAAACAAGAGCAAAGTGTAGATAGTATATTATGATGTAGCATCTAACATCTATTGGAAAACGTGACATGATAGTGCACCCAATACAACGTGGACAAGAAACCAATGGATGCTAAACTTAACCTCCTTGGGATGTTATAGTTGTTTCCATATGAAAGGCAAGGCTCAAGCAGTTAAATGGATAATTAATGCGACCCTTGGGTGTCTCTTTCCCTCCTGGGGCAATAATTTTATACAGAAAAAAAATATTCTAAATCCAAATACGGGGACAATAAGAAGAGTTCAGTCAGTAATATTAAAGGATTATTTGTTTTTATGTTTTAAAAATGTTTTTTTTTTAATTTAATTTTTTTTACTTCAAATTAATATTTTTTTTTGTTTTCAGATTATTTTAACGTGCTGATATTAAAAATAATTTTTTAAAATAAAAATAATATTATTTTGATATATTTTCAAGAAAAAACATTTTGAAAAATAACTACTACCACACCCTCAAACACCTCTTAAGTTGATCAGCATATTAATTGAACCAATCAAACTTAAAAAGAAAATTGTAAAAATAATGCCAAAGAAATAAGTATATTAACTATACCTTAAACAACCTTCCTTCTCGTAGAAAATATTTTACGTAGAAAAAAAAGAGAAGAAGACATGGACTCAAATCAACCTCCTTAGATTTGTACTCTAATTAATAATACATTATAACTTTTCATATTTTCATCCCACAATTATATACAAAACATGGAAATAAATGAATTTTTTTTTTATATTAAAAGATATATTTAGAAAAGAAGAGAGGGAATAGCGAATTGGAAAAAAAAAGGTGATCATAACATATTCATACCTTAAGTACTTCAACATTAATCTTTTATTTCTCTATGATTTTTCAATCCATATCATGTACTTCTAAATTAAATAAATCAATATTTTTATATATGTAAAAATAACTCAAAATCATGATCATCATTTGAATCATCAATTTTCAATATTTTATTAACCCCTAGTTACAAATATATCTATGATTTTTATATCTTTAAAAGGAACTTTTGTTTTCAGCTGAAATTTCTTATTGTTTTGATGAAAAACTTTAGCTTTTTAATTGCTAAATTTATTCTTATATGTTTAAAGAAATAAAAATATAAAAATATCTCAAAATGCAAAGTCTTTTTTTTAGTAAGTTAAGATATATATAAAGAAAAATATGAACAAGGATATGAGATGCATACCCCTAAGAAATACAATGAATCTGTTATTCAGATTCAAAAGTCATGAAACATATAAAATTAAGGAAAATAAACTACAAAAAAGCTTAAAAGCTAAATAACATCAAACCAAAATGAAACAACATAATTAAATACAATAATCAAAGTTTCCAAATAGATCTAATCTCTGCAAATATCTAGTATAGGGCTTCTATGTCTAGAAACCATAATTTCAACCAACTGAAGATCTCTTCCACCATTTCATGTTGTGATAGGTAGCGCTAACAGAAGACATGAGTATTCCTCTCATACCATATAAGGTAAATTGTGGCAAAGAGTGACAAACATGCTAGAATATGCGTGAAGTCCTTCCTTTCTCGAAACTGAAGGGAAGCACATTGAAGAAAAGGGTGTCATGACATAAAAGGCCAATGTAATAAAGTCATGTTTGAGATCTCTCTTTATATTGAAGCTGAGAAAGAGCACTAAAAAAATAAATGATCGTGAGTCTCCACATGTGAACCACATAAGATATATATTGTAGATGTGATGATCTGAAAATTCTATAGTATGTCCATAGTATGTAAATGACCTAAAGAGGCAAACCATAAGATGAAGGAGTGTCGTGGGACATGTCCTAGAAACCAGAGAAGATAATGCATAGTATTCTTGGGCCTGGTATCTCGAAGTGCCTCCCAAGTTGAATCAATAGTGAACCTTCCTATAGAATGATCTATCCAGACATAATGATCTAGAGAGCTAACCCGGGGTGGAATCCAATGAGTCCCAGATTTGCTGGAGGTTCTGACTACCTAAAAGAAAGTCTCAACCACCATCCTCAACAATGTCTGCAACCTTTGCATCCCAAGAAAATCCAGTAGATGATAGAGTTTTGAAAGGTAAAAGGTTAAAATACAAAGTTGTATATAGTAATCGATGGATTTAGGATTTATATAAAAAATATTAAGCCTAAGATATAGAATATAAGGCACGATTTAGGCCTAAGACATATAACATGAGGCATAACCCAAGTCTAAAAACTAATGAATTAGGATGTGTACCTGAGATCATAAGCAATTGATTTTTAAAATGGGTTTAGGGTCTTCATCACACCTAACAAGGTCATGTATCCAAGCAAAAACACAATTTCAGATATAGAAAGGTCATAGACCTTCCTATCATAAGTGCTTTATTAGTTTATCTAGATCTCCAGTAACAAATTCATCAAGTGAGAATGTTCATGTAGGTCATCTTAACAAATTAAAAGAAATTGAGAGCTTTGCCTCTTCTATAACAGGCAGTTCCTCTGTTAGCACCATCTCCTACAACTTCTAATAGGTGAAACAACTTTAGTATAAAAAGAAGGCGGGTTAGAATAAGGTGCAAGAAAGTATAAGAAAGAATCATTGCTCTTTTACCCTACCTAATAGCCATTCTCACCATCTTGAAAAATATTTGTTATGTTGATGCTCTAAACATGGAAAAGAAAAGTCAAAGAACTTATTAGTATATAACCATAAAAGTTATCACTTATATTAACATTACTCCATATTCAGGTCTTTCTTGGATAGCTTGGATAAGAGGATAACCTAAAAGGAAGTTAGGTCCATTGTGATACAAGACCTAAATATAGAGATGTATAAACCTCACCAAAAGAGAGGTTCTCTATTGGCTAAGCATGTGTTGGACACATATCTCTTGAGAGACATCAGCTCTATCATGATGAATTTAGACAGTTATGAGAGGCTAAAAGACCTAAAAGAGCATTTGTAAAATATACATACCAGTTTAGAGTTGATATTGCAAGATTTTTCCCATTATGTTTCAAGGGCCAATCCAAATGTAATACCCTAATTAGGATCTAGGATCCATCCTTGATTTTAAGGATCTTTGTACAAAGCTCATAGCTTATTTCAATATAAGTATTCGGGCCAAAAAGATCTCCACTAAGTTGTTTAAGGAAGAATGAGAGCATCAATTACTACTTAAAGAGGTTTGATGAAGATATATTAAACGTAAAGAATTTGTTTGAACTAGTTCTACCAAAGCCTTGATAAATAAGATCCATAACTTGATTTTATGAAAGAAGTTATACATCCTTCCATACAAAACCCTTTTGAGTGAAATAGATTATGGAAAATTATATTCGAATAGAAAAATAAGTATGGTCATATAGGCTCATCCATACTTTTAAAAGCATAAGGAACAGCTCTCCAAATATAGTTGGTCTTTAGACAATCTTTAGGCTCCTAAAAGAAACCCTAGAAGGTTGGTTTATAGCCACCTTTTATTTCCCAACTCTTTATCATACTCTCAAATATAACTTAGACAAATATTTTTACTACCATTAAAGATAAAGAGTTCGTGCAATACCTCCTCCTATGAAAGGTGATCCTCACATTTAGAACTAGAAGAAATATTATATGTTCCATAAAGATAAAGGATTAAATATTTATAAGATAAAGAAATATTATGACATAGAGAGTTACTAAGCATTAAAAAAGAAGATAAAAAGGATAATTAACAGGGACTATCTCTAATAGTTTGTAAAAAAAGATAACTAGTTTAAATGAAGGGTGAGAGGTCAACACACATCATAAAATATTTTTTAAGATTAACATGATCCTAGATAGGATGTCTACAATGAGAGCTCTCCCTAGTGGGAGAGAAGAGCTTATGAGAAGTTGGTACTACTTGCCTTATATGACTCGAACCTATAACAAGAGCCTATTATCTAAGAACACGCCTTGGTAATAACCACCATCCTCTCTAACCATAAAATACATTAGGTGTTGATGGATGATGAAAGGGTGATTAACATTCTCTCATAAGAAGTGATCATAAGTAACATGGGTGTTGATAACTCCAAATTGGTTTATATTAAGACTCAATTGATTGAGATAGAAAAGGTAAAAACATGCCCATATAGGGCATCATTGAGATGTCAATAGTTATTGGTACCTATTTGATATAGAACTTTTTAATATATGTTTATGATGATCAAGATTAACTTGGCCTATAACTACATCATTGGTAGACCCATTCTATATAAGATTAGTGTTACTATTAACACATAGTAACTAACCTTGAAATTAAATATTAAAAAAGAGATAGTGATAATTAAGGGGAAACAAATGGCATTAAGGAGGTACATCTCAAAATATATTAAAAGGAAGAAAACTCTAGTTGTGGACTAGGAAGGGTTTATTAAATAATAAAAGGAGACACATATCAATATCGTGGAAGAGTTACAAAAGGTTAATCTTTATGAGATAAAAACTAGTGTTACTACAAGAATGTGTCTAATTTAGACCCCAAGTAGGAAAAGGCCCCAATAAAGAATGAAACATCTAATGAGACAACTTATCTTTTGAGTCCTCAAATATGCCCAACATCAACCCTAAAGTGTTCTTTATAAGTTGAATGCAAGCCCATATTTCCCTCTCAACACTAGAAAAAGATAAATTTTAGAAGGAAAGAAAAAAGTTCATATCTAAGAAAGTGGACAAACTTTTATAAATGGGTTTCATTCATCAAGTGATGTATCTTGAGTGGTTTGTTAATATGGTCATGGTGAAGAAAGCAAACAAAAAGTGAAAAATATATGTACCTTTACTGATCTCAATACACCTTGCCCAATAATTAGTGTCTCCCTATAGAATATTGATAAACTAGTGGACTTTATAGCCGAGTGTGAATTCCTAAGCTCATTGGATGCAAAGTCACGTTAGCATTAGATCTTCACGCACCCAAAATATAAAGAAAAAACTTCTTTTGTGATAGATAAAGGGGCATCTTGTTATAAGACCATGATGTTTAAGCTCAATAAGATAGGAACCACCAATTATAAAATGGTGAATCAGGTCTTCAAAGACTAGTAGGTAAGGAGCATGAAAGTTTATGGTTATGACACATTAGTGAAGAACAACCTTTGAGAAACATATCCAGGATCTCCAAGAGATTTTCTTTATTCTTCACTCGTAAATGATGAAGTTTAACTGGTTAAGTGAGTTTTTTTTATTTATTAAGGGATGAAAATTCTTAGGGATTTTGGTCATTAGTGAAGGGTGGTTCCTAATTCTAAAAAATTTTAAGCCATCATAAACATGATGCATTCTAAGTGTCTGTAACATATACAAGGACTAACATGAAAAGTAGTTGCTCTCAACATATTCATTTTCTATTTGATGGAATGATGTTTTTCATTCTTCAAAACACTCAAGAACATCTCTAACTACTGGTGGAATCTAGAGTACCAACAATTGTTTTCAAAGCTCAAAGAACATTTGTCTTCTCTAAAGGTTCTTTCAAAACTCTAAAAAGGTGAAAATCTTTTCCTTATGACCTAATCATAAGCTTTATTTTGGTTAGGAAAGAGAATGGGTTGCATAAACTAGTATGTCATACTAGCAAGACCCTTCATTTATTGAAACAAGAGATATGAAAGTAAAAAAAATACAATTAACTTTGGTATGTACTGTCGCGGGCGCGACGTCGTCTGGTGGCGACGGAGGCTCCTATTGTGCCTCCTGATGAGGGGTGTTGTGTGTTGAGAAGGGTTTTTGGATTTAATCATAAAATTATGATTAATGTTTAGGAGTCGCCACCTAGTATTATGGTCACTAGGAACCTATAGTCTGCGAGAGTCTGGGTAAGGGACTGGTTGTGCAAGGGGAAGACGTATCACCCCTAGTGCACCTTACCTAAGGTAAGCTGCATTGTTGTTTGATTTTTTTTTTTCTAAGTCGGGTTTCTATTCGTTAGTCTTTTCTAGGGCTCAAGGCAGATCTCTCTTTATGAGAGAGTCTCTACCTTATCGAGTTAAATCCTAACCGTTCTAAAGTCTGAATTTTAGAATCGCATCTATTTGCACTTTGTATCTTTAATACTTGAGGGTGTATTTTATCGTGTAAGTTTACACCCACAAATATTAAAGTCTACATCTGGACCCTAAAAAATTGGAAAAAAGGTTTTTTATATTTTGGCCAAACCCTAATAGATGATCATAAACTGGTTATGATATCCATTTTTGGATTTTTTTTAAACATGAAAAAGATGCAGTTTTTTTTTTCATGAAAAATATGCTTGGAAAAATTTAGGATTTGGCCGTGTGCATCAAAATATTTTTTTCTTTTTGAAAATGTTTTGAATTTTTTTTTGAAATATTTCGGAGAAAACCGGGTATTTTAATACTGGATTTATATTTTACACTGTAAATATACAACCCGATATTATGCAAAATTGGTAGAAAAATATTTGAGAAAATCACAATTTTTTTCAAAGGATTTTGAATTTTTTTTTTGGAATTTTTTGATTTTTTTAAAAAGAAATATATAATATAATATAATATAATATAATATAATATATTAAATAAATATTATTAAAACAGGTGGGCCGGGCCGGCCCAAATGACTGGGCCAGGCATAAACCCAGAAAGCTGTGGGCCGATCTCGACCTAACATAATTTCTTTCTCTCCTTTTTAGGGGCCGGACCTGGCCCAAACATTTGGTCTGGGCCAGAACTGGCCCGGCCCAAGTGAAATGAATTATGTGCAGAACGTGAGTAAGTTCACGTTCTGCATGCAACTTTGCAGTTGCAGTTGGCGGAGTGTAGTGGGAGGCAACCTTGCGGGGGGAAAAGCAGTTGTTGTCACTGGCCTGGAGTGAGGTTGGAGGTGGTCCGGGTAGTCGCCCTGAAGCCGGTGGTGGCGTCTGTGGAGGAGTCGGTGCTGTTGCTGTCGATACTGGAGAAGGAATAAAATGAAAATGATGGTGTTGATGGGCTGCTGCCGCTGTGGAGGAAAAAAGAGGTGCTTTCGATGGAGAGGAATAAGTGTGGTGGAGAGGGTGGAAGACGAGCTGGTGGCAGCGTGGCTTGGAGTCGCTGAGAGCACGGTGGAGAGAGAGTGTATTGAGAGAGACTTGTTGCAAAAAAATAAAAAAACTGGGGAAGAGGCTGGTTTTTTGTCAACTTTGGACTCGATTTTCTCCTCCCTCAGATCATCAATGGAGCCTCTATTTATAGGCGGTGGAAGAGGGTAATCTCGTCTACACAGGGGTAAAATTCAGCCCTTGATTTGGTTGGGAAGGATCCCAACCGTTGGTTCAAATCTGCAGGAAAAGGCTGCTTGAGTTGATCTCTTCATGCCGTCGCTGGTGTCATCGTGCTGTCATTCATCCTGCAACGTTCACATGGGGTTGTAGAGGAACTATAGGGGATCCGTTTCATGCAAGTTTTGTTCGATTTGATGGAGAAATCAAGCACTAAATGCATTTGCAAAGTAGGCTCCCACGCTGTTTTTTTCGGGTAAAACGGGGAAGACAATGAACAGTGACCCGACGACGCGACGTCTGGTCCTCTTTTTTTTATATAATGTAAAATGGCGCCGTTTTGGATTGAATTAGGGATTTAACTGATTTTCAATTTAGTCCTCCAGCTTTCAATATTTTTTAATTGAGCCCCTAATTGTCTCTAAACTTTTGATTTAATGCAATTAAGTCCCTGATGAACTTCAATTGGAACCCCGAAGTTACGCGCCTTTTACAATCTGGTCCTTGGTCTTGGATTTTGTCAATTTAACCCCTAATTGACCATTAAACTTTTAATTTCTTCAATTTCACCCCCGATTTTTGTCAGTTAAGCCCCTTAATTGTGGTGCTCCTTGCAGATTGGTCTTTGGCTGCGAATTTCTTTAATTTAGCCCCTAATTGACCCCAAAACTTCAATTTTCTTGCAATTTGGCCCCTAATTTCAATCAATTAACTTGGAAAAAATTAAATTTGGTCTCTTAAAATTTCAATCTTCTCAATTAAGCCCAAATTAGGCTCCCAAACTTAATTTTTCACCAATTAAGCCCCAAATAAAATTAATTTGACCCATTTAAAGTATAATTAAGTCCTTGCACTTAATTAAATCCTTCAATTGGACCCAAATTAATTTTTAAACATAATTAAAATTTAATTTTGCCCATGATTAAATCAAATTGGCCTATTAAAAATTTAATTATGTCATTGGACTTAATTTTCATGCAAATTCGTCCAATAATCATTTAATTTGACCTTGAATTTGCATTTTTTTTCTCCATTTTTGGGCATAATAGGGTACAATTAGGCCTTGAATTTCCTCCAAAATTACAGCTTGATTTTTTTTCCTATTTTTGTAGCCCTCCTTGATCTGCTTTCTGCACATTGCCAGCCTTTATTTTATTTATTTTATTTTTATTTTGAAGAAAGGTGATTTTTGGGGAATAACCCAGAATTGGGTTATGACATGTACAACAAGAAGCTAAAGCCTTATGTTTAGACACACCAAATGATTATCTTGACTAGCTAGCTTCTTAGATAAATTCTTTATAAGCTAGATATATTTGAATGATTGGTCAACTGGACCATTAAATTAAGAGTGTTAGGTCTCAAATTAAACCAAGATCAGCTATAAAAGCTTAGTTTTTAGTAAAATTTATCATCAAGTGTATTGATAATCCCCTAAAAGAAAAAAAGAAGAAAAACATAGACTTCGATTTGAATTCTCCTTTACCAACATGGTTGAGTGTGTAACTTTTCTAGCTAGGCTTATTTTGGTTGAGGATCTAAATTCCTAACCCTTCAAGTCTATTGTGACTTATAACTTATTATGTGCCAATATGAGGGATAATTTGATTTCAATGAGCCCTGTATAATTAAGTACTAGTAGAGAACATTAGGATAGTTTGCTTTTAGAAAAAAAAAAAGGAAAAGAAATTTTCATTACTAGGATCCCCCGATAAGAAATGACAAGGCTGACCTCTTATTAAAATTAGAAATCTCCAATCTTAAGAAACTCTATTTTAATCTTTAGATAAGATTTTTTTTAAAGACCATGTATTGAACAAAAAACAAAATAATTAGGCATTATTCAAGTTGCCATGGATATAAAAGAATATAGAACACTAATTAAACAATATCTACTCGCAAAATGCATTTTCTTGGATAGAAATGAAGTTATCTTCCTAAAAGAAGAGGGGTAAGATATTGTCTTATAGATGATAACTTGTATAGAAGGTTAGCAATGACTTCACTTATAAAGCACTTGTCTATAAAGAAAAGAAATTATGTATTAAAAGAGATTCATGAAAAGGATTGCAACATATATATAGGTGCAATGGTCGTTGTCAAGAATTATTTTGAGTGTTAGAGATTAGTTCTAGTGTCATTCTAGCTCTTAGCAAAAATAACCAGTATTGTCTTCCCCTAGTCTTTCTCTTAATAGAGGATGAACATCCTAGAACTATTCTTAAGAAGATAAGAGAGCACTGCAAAAGGCTACATGTTAAACATAGATTATCCTTTATGTACCATCCCTAAAAAAAAAGGAACAAACATATCTCCTAGATAAAATCCTATAGGAAAATAAGACCACCAAGAAAGAGTGAAACACCATTTCTCCTTGCCTATGGTATTGAGGCCATAATACTAGCTAAAATTGGATGCTCTAGTTATAGAGTGCCCTACTATTCTTCCTAAAAAAATTTAAAAAAAAAACCTTTAGGACAAACTTAGATTTGTTAAAAGGTACTTCACTACTAGCCTTTATAAGAAATGAGGTTTATAGATAAAGGACATCCCAATACCATGATTGTAAACCCCTAAAAAAAAACTCGTAAAATTAATGAATGGAATATTATGATAAGTGAGTAAAAGGAATAATTAACTCATGGGAATGATAAAAAATGGAAGAAATTAAAATAAAATGTTTTAGGTATGGTTTTAAAAAATAAGTTATGAAAAATAGCTAAAATATAAAAAATATAGAAACACAAATAAAAACTAAATGAAAAATTTTTTTTTGGGAAAATTGATGTGATATAAATTTTAATGAAATTCAAATTCACCTATTTTAAGTCTAGTATAAATCGACTTTAGGACCTGAGAAATAGTACCTATGAGAAATAAAAGGTTTAAAGGAAAGGATATAAAGGGAAGTTTTTAAATTGTTCTCCATATGTGCGTGTGTGTGTGGCCAACCATTGGGAGAAGAAAACTAAGAAAGAAAAGTGTGAGGAATAGAGAGAAAATTATGAGAAAAAATGAGAAATTTTGTGAGAGTGCACCAAATCATACATTATCTCTTAAGAAAACTATAATGTATGATTGATTAACTGAGATTTAGGAAGAATAAGTAAGGTATTAGAGACAAAAGTAAGGAAGTTGAAGAAAAAAGGCGAAAGCTTGGGGAAATTCTCATTTGGCTAGTATTTTGAGGTTACATTAGTTTGTGGTAATAAGTTCTACACTTGTTCTAGGGAGTTCAATGGAAAACTAACATTAATTTTGTGTAATTGTTAGAATTGCTAGTTAGGGTTTTTAAGTGTAAAAATTATGGATTTTGTAAATTTGTGGTTAGTCATGCTTAAAATGGAAGAATGAATGTTAGGAGGTGAAATTTAAGGTTATTGAAAAAGAAATACTAGGGGGAAAAGGTATATGTGGTCGGCCATACTAGAGAGAGTGAAAAATTATGGTTTTGAATGTATATGTGCTAATATTGTGAGAACTAGTGTAAACTGATATGTTAAAGAATTTGATAGTTTTTATTTGATGAATATATTGAAATTGTTGTAAATTTTAATAAATTGTTAGTATAATGAGTGTGGTTTGGTTACATAATAGATTTGAATGTGAAGTTGAAAATTTACATTATGGTATAATGTAAAAGAAAAGGAAAGAGGCATTATGGCTAAATAAGTATAAGTAGTGGAAAATGGACTTTAAAATGTGGTGTTGTTGAATTTGATTTAATAGAAATTTATAGAAGGAGAAATGAATAAAATGAATAAATGTGTGAGAAATATAATTAGAGTGACTCTGAATAAATAGAGAAAAGAAAGAATATGATTTGATGTATATAATGTGATTAATGAACTAAAATGATGATGGATTTGATGTATATAATGTGATTAACGAACTAAAATGATGATGGATTACGAGGTGATAAAAGTATTAATTTATGGTACCTTATCTAGATTCAGGAAAGGCACCAGAAGCAACATCATATGTGGCAGGAGGAGCGCACACCACTAGAGCAAGTAGGTGCCTTGCACCTTGCTTTTTGTTTAACTAAATTTCTTAAAATTCCACGTTATTGGTATGTATATTCTTATTAAATTACTAAAAATGTAAAGTTATGTGATGTGGGGAATATAATGCTAGAAAGTTAGAAAGAAAAAGAGAAATATAAATTTTGTGTCTATGACAATGAATGGATGACTCGTTGTATTGAGTTGCCGAGATTATTACGTGGTTATGGAAGCAAGGCAATGTAGTAGTACCTGGTTGTGGAACCAAGGTGGTGAATTCTTCCTGGTTGGTATTACCTGGTTGTGGAACCAAGGTGGTGGAGTATTACTTGGTTTGTCATTGTGGAACCAAGGTAAAGAATTATTACTTGGTTGACCCGGGGTGGAACCAAAGTTGTGGATATTATTGAGTCAGCCTTGTAGTAGGGTTAGGGTAATAAATGATACGAAGTGTAAAAAGAACATAATACATGAGATATATGGGAAAGGAATGGAATCATAGAGATTGAGAATTTAATATTAATAGACATAAAAGACAAGGTTAAGTTACAATATTGACCTAAATAAAATAAAAGAGTTATGATTGTTAATGTCGCATATTGTTTTAAAAGGATCTTCTGTGTTGAAATTATAAATATATCTTTTGTTGACTGATGTAAAATATAATTTGATATTTTTCACAGGCCCATCTTATACCGCAAGACAAGGATAATATAGTTTTAGGAGTAGCTTTTGTCTTAGGTATAATTGTGTGATTTTAACCTATCATGTATAATTAATCAAATTTATATTTATCCTGTAATTATTCCTTTTTTTATAAACTTTGTGAACGTTTGAATTTAGTATCAACTTTACGTATTCCTATTTATCTTTCTTTCCTTTTATTTTTTTATATTTTATGTTTTTAATTATATACTTCTAGATTATATTCTATGTTTACATCGATATTTCTAATAAGTGTTTTGTGTGTTAATGTGGAATGATATTGAGTTTTATGTGGATTAAAGTCTAAGATGGTTGGAATAGGGTATGGTGGAGTTGATTGTTGTGTTATTTATGAAATGGTCAATAACTTGGTATGGTCTGGATATAGAGAAAACTTTGCTGAAATTTTGGTTGAATAATTAACATGGACTTTAAGAAAAAAAATTGACCCTCCTAATTTCATTGTATATGTATTATGTATGTGTGTAATTACACTGAAAATTGGGATAATACAATAATGCAAAAGTGTGTGTGTGTGTAATTCAAGGTATGGGATATGGTTTTAAGAAAATTAGAAGTAATTGGCAACTTAGAGAGGATAGGGAAAATTGGCTCTAAACTAGATAGACAATACAAACTTAATTGAGTGATCAGGACCAACAATTACCATCTCTAGAGAGATAAATGAACACATCTATTATTGATATCCTTGTTTGCTATCAAATAGTGGGGTTTCTCTTGAAAATGGAATGACCAGGCACGAGCCTCATGTTTGATTGGTCAACCCTAAAAGAAAGAATATGCCCTAATCTTTGCTCTCCAAATTGAAGTATCACCTCTGATCAGGGTACCACCACTTTAATTCATTGGGGGGGGGTTTATGGGAGTCATATTGTTGCTTCTAAGTAGAGTGATAGTTGAAGTTGGAACTATAAGAAAGGAAAGATGAGTATAGTCCTGAAAGGGCTTTAGCTGCTCGAAGAACTAAGAGAGCGCGTCATCATTTCTTTTTTCTCTTTTTAGACCAAGTTGTCATCCTAGCTACAATACCCTTAAATTCCATTATAGCTTCATCATCTACTTTTTCTTCTTTGTTTTTTATGGCTCTATTTGTTCAACCACTATCTTTAAAAAACAAGTAGCTAGCTCTTTAGTTAACTATAAGAGTTGTATTCTTTAGAGGATGAATAATCTCTTAACTAAAAGAAAATGAGAAACAAGATATGACAAATATAAAAATTCCTAAGTAAATATCCACAACATTCATCTCCATTAAGTGTTATTGATCTAAGTTATTAATGTTGTACTTAGTCATGAACTCTTGTAATTTGCTATATAACAACCTTTCGCCTCAATTAAGGCTTGTATCATATTATAATAGCTAGTTGTGGTCCTTTAGAAACTCAAACATCCTTATATCTCTTAAGGCCTAACTATATGAACAAATTTATTATATGTCATAACCAACCAATATCCTTTTCATTCTTTTACATGGTCAATATTTCCCTAAATAATTCTTTTAAAAGGACTCTTTACTTGAATGATAAATATATAAAACCAAGACATTTCTGGAGCATCACTTACACACCATAATAATTAGTAGTAGTATTTAAAAACTGCCGCAAATGAATCTTTTTCATGCTACCTTATGTAGTTCTCAATGACAACCAATGTGACCTCCTCGTTTAACTGTAACTAACCAGCACAGAGGTTGCCTATTTGTTCCAATGTAACTAGCCAGCATAGAGATTTTAATGGTGTAACAACTTTATGGAACCCTTGATAGAGGATATATATATATATATATATATGTGTGTGTGTGTGTGTGTGTGTGTGTGTGTGTGACTAAACATACAAAGAGGTGTTGTGATTTATTTTCCTTTATATATGCTTTCAGAGCTAACTATCTTGATAGGGTAGTTGAGCTTGATATCCCCTTTTATAAATAGATTTGAACCCCTATTACATAAGCTAAGGACATATCATTAGAAAATTTATCTTTTAATTAGTTGTGGTCCATGGTCTATCTAATCACTCCCATGAGTCTACTATTCTCCATTAGAAGTCCCTTAACCCCCTCTTTATGCCTTCTAGCCTAGCTATAATGACTAACTCTCTTTAGTAATGTAACATCCCCTTCAGAGCAATTTCTTAGTTAAATATAAAAAATTAGGGTAAATTTGTTTTTTAATCATTCTAACATTTATAATCATATAAGCAAACATTATAGAATGCAATTACTTTTTTAGCACAAAAACATTCATAAGTATGACATTCACATTAACTACATATAAAAATTTTGTTTTACAACTAAAAGGATTCATTCAACATCTTTTACATCATTTATTAATTTCATGATACATATTGATCAACATAAATATACAAAAAGTATATAATATTCAAATAGGATCTACTCTACTGCTACGAGGGTTATGAAAATAAGATTGATATATTATCAACATAATTATCAATAAATGCAATGCATCATTTCACTATACCCATATGAAAATATTTCTCTTATATATTTTATGATGAATCATTATTATTTTACACCTCCATATCCATCCAATTAATTTCATTCTTAGTCCTTTTCACTAGGGTACCACTCTCGTATTAGGGATGCTAATCCATTCACCCAAATATCAGGCACTAGTTCCTTCGCCTAATTGTTGGGCACTAGTCTCTCAATAGGGATACTAGTTCATCTGTCCAATTACCAAACACTAGTTCATACATCCAATTGTTAGGCACTAGTCCCTCAATAGGGATACTAGTTCATCCACCCAATCACCCAGCATTAGTTCATCCGTCCAATTGCCAGGCACTAGTTCATCTGTTGACATCAAAATATAAAATTGCAGAATTTGTAATTAAAATTAACACATGCTTTCAATTAATCTCTCTACAAAGATTCAAGATGTCAGACACCTACCTACTAGCGGTGCTTGACTAGTAGCTCCCTACTGCTATCTGAAGCCTCTAACCTCTCCTATTCCATTTAAAAGATCTTATGATTTCAATATTTTATAATCCAATAATTTACTTAAAATTTCTTCACATAATAAATTTTTTTATCAATACAATTTTAACACCTAAAGTTATTATTATTATAACATAGTTTCATGTTCTTTAATAATCCGCAAATATTTCATACAATGCTACATCCACTTAAACTTTTAATTCACCATAATTATAAGGGAATCTTATATTACTATAAAACAAATTTCCAATCCTTCACACCTAATTCAACACATCATTGTTTTCTTTTTTTTTTCCACTATTTAAATACACTTCATTAATTTCTTCAAGTTTAAAGTTTTATTTCTTCCATTGGCCATTTGGCTAAAACTTCCCCATCTGGAAGGAAGTTCAATTTCATTTTCACAATTCCTTCAAGGTATAATTTATTTATCCATCACATAATTCCATTAAGTAATTTCTACTCATAATTAATTCCATTTAAATTAAAACATTTTTTTTCCATGGCCAAATTCACATTTCTAAGAGGAGGATAAATTCCCTTTAACTCTAAATTTAAATCCATTATCCAAACTTAATTCATTCATTTAAGTCATGAAAAATCTTTAATTACGTCAATTCAATCCATCCCCCAAATTCTTTACCCTTACTGAAATTCAAGTAAAAACGGTGGCATGATAATTCTTCAACTTTTAACTCAATTAACTTTAACCCATTTATTTTTCATGTCAACAAATAAGATTATAACATAACTTCACAAATTACTTCAACCATTTTATTCATCTAAAAGGTTCATAATCACACATAACAACAACTAAGCATCCATACATGAAATTTCACTAATCAACACAATAAGATCATACTTATAAAAAAAACGAGGGATTAATAGCAAACCCAAGGTGGAAACTACTCTTTATCCCCCTCTTCTTTCTTCTCCTTTTTTTAATAATTACACATTATTAAACCACCAATTAATCACTTAGTATAACTAAACATAATTTGCTTATCATTAATTCAACAACTCAATCACCCAAAAAATAAACCCTTGGCCGAAATTCCCATTACTAAGATGAGGGATTTTTTTTTACAAATTAACCTAATTAATGACAAGCCCAATCATTTATCCCTTAACAAACATATAATTAACATAAATCCATGCTTTCAAACCACCACAACATCAAGAACTCACCTTCACATAATACTAATTCTACTCAATCCAAGAACAAACATGAAAAGCAACACAGTGAATCATCATAGAGAGTTTTCTTACCCTTAAAGAATGAAGAATCAAAAGCCAAAACAATTTGCATCAAGTTCTCCTCCACACTTCCCTCTAAGAACAAACATGAAAAGTTGTATGTTTGACAGTATGGTAACGGTTGCTTTTCAAATAACTTTTCGTGTTGAAATGCATGCCAATAATGTTTTTTCATTTTTTAAAAATCATTTTTGACATCAACACATCAAAACGATCCAAAAGATACAAACCATATTAAATTTTAGCAAAAAAAAATTGAATTTTTTGGGAACGCGGTTTGCATCGCGTTCCCAAACGGTTTCTAACACAATGAATCATCATGGAGAGTTTTCTTACCCTTAAAGAATGAAGAATCAAAAGCCAAAACAATTGAATCAAGTTCTCCTCCACACTTCCCTCTAAGATCAATTTTCCTTCTCTAAAAGCACAATTTAACTCTTAAACTCCTTGTAGACTCCTTGACATATCAAACCCTCTCTTTAATTACTCAACACTTTTCCTATCACACTTGCTTTTTATTTTTCAAGCAATTTCCATGAAAAATGACAAAAGCCCTCTTTTCTGTATTTTCTTCTCTTGCTCAGCTGCACACTTTTCTTTTTTGCACTGCTGGTAGCTTATAAGGAGGGTTTTTTTAGGAAAGTTTTCAATTTGGTCCTTGAAGAAATTTCTAGACACGCATTTGTGCCATTTGTTTTTTATCTGTTTGATGTACTTAACTTGAAAACAATTCTTATCAAACTCCAAAAATTCTGAAACTCTAACCTAAATTAAAAACATATTCTAGAAGACGCCATGCAAAATTTCAACTTAATCTGATAACCAAATTGAAAGTTATGTGCAACAATATAAAACTAGCCGGTTTGTGATTTTCCGTCAAAAATCCAAATTTTCTTATTTCATTCTTGTACAAATCATATCAATTATTTTACTCAATTCTCGAGACCATTTTCTTATCTCAAAAATATTAATTTTTATTTTTACCATTTATTTCCTTTACAGACTTATTATTGTTCCTCGGTAATGTTACTAATTTTTTCAACCGGAGCTTACAGTACAATTTTTTTCTTAAATTTTCTTTTCTTTATAATTCCTTAGAACCATTATCTCATCCTCAATACATATTTATTTCAAATTTTCCATACAACATTAATTTAATTAATCATTAAATTGTTTTATTAATCGGGGTTTACAAGTCATCCCTACTCAAAGTAACTCTAAATCCACTAGTCAGAAAATCAAATGAATGATCTTTATACTGGCTTACAAAGATTTGGTGGTAGATTTGTATGGTTTATAGTTTTTCTCACAAAAAGGATAATCATTGAAAATCTTTTAAACATAAAGAGAGAAAAACTAAAATTGTTAAAGATGAAAAATGAAAATTGATGGCTTTATAATGGCTTTAAACAAGTATAGGGGTACAATTTAATAAACCTAATAATCTTCATCCACGTGTCATACTATGTAACATATGGCAATATTAAAACAACCAACACAAAATTTAAAAGGCACCAACCCTTTGGCTCCTTTCTTTGGGCCAATGTTATAGCCTTTAAAATTCTCACAAGCCTAATCATAAATTCACTCATGTAGCAAAATAACAAGACAACTAAAAAAGCAAGAAATCATGTTCGAGGCAAACCTAAACATGAAGTGTAATGAATAAAATCTTTACGTTTCTCCACCATAAAAACTTATGCAGGAAATTCATGAGTCCGAGATTTATACTCAAAACATCAAGCCCAAGATACACAACATGAGGCATAACCTAGGACTAAGATATAAAACACTAGGAATAACCTAAGCCTAAAAATTATTATCCTAAGGGGTGCACCTAGGGTTACAGAGCTTGAACACGAATCATCTCGATCATACTATATAATTCAATGTTGTATTGGACATATGTGAGGTGACATATCTTCCAACAAGCCCTATTTGACCTTAATGACTCTTAATTAATTGATCTTTATGATAGTTTTAGGATTTAAACCAAGCTCAACAAGGTCACATATTGGAGAAAATACATAGTTTTGGATACACTTATACCTAGAAGGCATCCAAAGCTAGATAAAAAAAAATATTTAACCCTAAAATTCTTCAACTACCCTTCATATAGTTGATATTCAGTATTAAATAGTTTCACTTCTTTATTTTATAACTAGGCCTATAAAGTGGTGCTAGTCATGTCTACATCCAATGGATGGCCTATATCATGTCATTTCTTCTTCATGGTGCATCACTAATCATTAGGGTTTATAACCCTAAATGATTGTAATGAAATCAGGTGTCGTTATATGTAAACCCCTAATCGAAAATTTTTACGGTACTTCTAAAACTTGAAGGAAAATATCATCGTGTTATTTAAATAATAGGAAAATAAAATAAAAATATAAGTAGTTGGAATGAGATTTTAAATTATTAAATATTTACTTTTGACATTAAAAAAGAAAAGGAGATAAAACTTCCAAGTCATAAGTCCCCGATTGAAAATTTTTCGTGTTACTGAAACATTGGAAAATTTACCCGGTGATGAAATGGGTTGTAAACCACTGTGTAAATATAGGACCAAAGGTAGAAATTACCCGATGAGTAATAGAAACATGGATGAAAGTAAAGATGAGTAAGCAACATAAATAATAGAGAATATGATGTGAAATGAAGAGAATGGTGTTCATGATTAAATTTAAAAGTATGGATGGGTTCCTACAAGAATTATAAATTTTAGTTTAAAATTCATAAAATCAACGAAACCAGTAATGACTTTTGAGTGATAAAAGAATATAAAAAAAAAATGATCCCAAGAAATTAATATGGTAGTAAGGAATTAAACGATAAGAAAGTATGGTACAAAAGAAAGGAAAAGAGTTATGGTGTAAACACTGATTAAAAATCAATAATGTTACCGTTAAATAGTAAAACAATTTGTAAATGAAATAAATGATGAAAAGAAAATTAAAAATATTATGGGAAAATAAAATGGCCTCAAGGATTTAGAGTAATGATTGATATGATTTATGCAAGGATGAAATAAAAAAATTCTGATTTATGAAAAATCACTAACCGACCAATTTTACATTTTCCCATATAACTTTCAATTTGATTGTTATATCGAGTTGAAATTTGTGTGTAGTCTTCTGACATGTTGAACCCAACATTATACTTCAAGGACTTAGCTTTATTCAAGTTTCCTCCTTCCCTTCTTTAATTCTTTATTTCAACATTATACTTCAATGATGAAATTTGTGTGAAAGATATTTTAAGGATAGTTTAGGATACCCAGAAACATATTCATTTTATGTTTATTTTGCAATTTCTCCTTGATTCCTTGTGTTTAGAAGGTAAGAAACTCATCTAAAGTGATTATTTAAGATGATTTTGTATTTGGTGAAAGAATGAATATGTTTGTGTTATGTAAATTTGAATTATAATGTTGGGTTGTATAGATTTTTTTTTTGTTGTAATGATGTTTATAGGTATGGAAAATGATTGGGTAATGGATTAATTACAAGAAATTAAAAGAAAACCCACATCCCTTATTAATAGAAAATTTGGCTTAGGTGTAGGAAAGGAAAATTGGGTTTGTTTGAAGTAATTGTTATATAAATTAAGTAGAATTTTGTTGGTATAAGTATGAAATGATTGGGTATTGTGTTAATTTGTAAAAGATAAAAATTAAAACCATACCTTCATTTAAAGAGTAAGTTTCGGCCTAAGACTAAAAATTACAAGGATGAGTTTGTTGATTTAATTGTTATGAAATATTAGTAGAATTAAGTTATTTTAGGTACAATGTGAATGGAGGATGAAAGACTTTAAGAGAAAATTGAAGAAAATAATGAGCTACTTTGGAATGCATATTTCAGCCACAACTAGTGCAGAGGGTTTGAATTTGGTGGTTCAAATTGGCATGAAATTTATGTTTAATTATGATGTATAATGTATTTAATGGTTGGGTAAGTTAATTTGCATAAAAATTAAAGAAAAACCTATACTCTTTTTAATGGTAGGTTCGAGCAATATGTTAAGGATTGGATGGGAATGAATGATTTATTGTTTTGTTTGTGTTTGATGATGCTAAATAAGGATATTAATGTATGCAAGTGTGAAAGAAAGAAGGGATGAATTTCCTTATCTTGGCCGAAACGTTTTATGATATAGGGGGAATTGTTTGAAATTGTTGACTTATAATTGATTTGAATTGTTATATAATGATGATAAATGACCTTGGACAATGTAGTTTATACAAAGAAATAAGTTAGAAGCTGAATTTGTTAACTTGACTTGTGAATAGAATTGGCATAAGGATGAAATTGAGGTTGTATGCATGTGTTATGATTGAATTATAGTTATATATATGTCTAGAAAATGTTGTTAAGAATTTTGTATACTTAACCTAAAGGCATTTTAGTTTAAGATTGATTGAAATGGGATAATGAATAAAGGTTGACAATAAATATGTTGTTAACATTATAGGTTATGTATGCTAATGTGGTATTATCATAAAGATAATTAAATGTGTTGTAATTAGAAAATGATGTTAATGTCGGGCTTGCAAACTTGAATAGGAACATATATGTAATATGGTAGAAACGAATGATAAGTTAAGCTTAAATATATGTAGAAATGGATAAGTAAAACATGATTTTGTGAGTAAAGGGCTTAAATTGAAAAAGAAAAATTAATGTGGAACAAGAATATAGGCATTTACATTAAACAAATAGATTAGTGATAGATCTATAATTTTGATGTTACAAGAGAGGTTTTTAGAGCAAGACCTAGACTAGAAGGGGAGAATCTTCGTAAGTAACGGGTAGGTGCTTTACACCTTATTCTACCTATCAAATTTTATTAGGCTTGTAATACCCCAAATTCTTTAAATGTGTGTGTGTCTAGAAGTGAGAAACTTCACTAGTTGTCCTAAGAGAAGTTTGTGGCGTCAGCGTGGCTGACATGTCGAGTTACTGTTGAAATATTTAGAGCAAAATTTGATAGTTATGTATGGGAATAAGATTATGTAGTTGTGAACAAAATTTCAATTTTAGTTAATAAAGTGAAAGTGTTAAATATATTTGGGATGTTTTTATTGAATTGTATGCACCAATAAAGGATTAATTTTATTAACTGACCTATTTAGGGCTAGTGGCATCAACAAGGTTGATAACTAGGATATTTAATTTGACTATATAACTTGTTTTGGGGCTAGTGACATCAACAAGGTTTAATTTAAAAATTCATTAAAATTATTTTTTTATTTTTGACATTAACACATCGAAATCATCAAAGAATATATTAAAAAAATCAATTTGATATCTTTTCAAGGCAAACATCCTTTTAAAAAGCATATAAAAACAAAAGCTATCACGCTTCTAAAGGAGGTCGAAGAACTAAAGAGTGGGAGTTCATTCTTTACTGTTATATTTATTGAACTTTTTTCTTCGTTATCTACTTTGCATGACATTCATTTGTGGGTTATGTGATTTTTATCATCCTTCCTCAATACTTCTTAAAATATTTGAGAATGCAAGTTCTATAAGCATAATCAATATTAACAGAAAACAAATAGTGTGTGGGAGAAAATATTGTAGCACTATAAGAGATTATTGTAGATGGTAATAGTTAATTGATGATTTTGTCCTTCACCAAATTAGTCTAGATGACTAAACTCAAGGAAGTTCAAAATGAAATATTATTTCCACATTCATCCATAAATTCGACTAGGAAAAAATCAAGAGATTTATAGGTTATCATTTTTTAATTGAAAACTTAGTTATGATGGTGAAATGAAAATTTTGGATTATATGTGGAAGAAGGTTTGAAATTCATACAATGTACGTGTTGGTATAGATTAGACTGTCAGTACCATTCAACAGTAAAGGATGGCTAGCAGAGCACAGGTTATAGGTTGATGTTAAACACCATAACATTTTTAATTATTTATTAGAAGTTAAGAATGTTTTTGAAATCTTGTTTAATTTAAAATTCATGTTGCCAAATAATTTTTCAAGTTAGTTATCCCAGTTTAACTAACACCCAATTTGGGCACGTCAAGTTATTTAGGGACTAGCATCTAGATTGGAAAAATATGGATAACTACCCTGGATAAGGGTCTATGCTGCTGGGTTTTGGTCTAAGATAAAAACTCATTATGATAATGAAAAAGGTGTTCGAGAGAGGACTAAGATTATTAGTAACCTAGAGGTGTGAAGGCTATCAATAGTTGATTTAATTAAGTTGAATTAAAGAACTCTTACTTAATGCATATTTTATCTTATATTATATTTAAATGTGATTAATCTTATATGAAATAAATTTTATGTACCTTGCAGTAGCACATTGGCCCATAGTTTGTTTTAGGAATTTTATCTTTGTATTCAATTTTGCAATGTAACAAATTGTTAGGTTATTTTGTATGTAAACATGTCGTAAGATGTTATATTTTGGCTTATTTTAGAATGTTAGACATTATTATGAATGATGTAATGTTAATTAGTTTGAAACTTGGATGATTTAAATTATGTTTTGTCATAAATATGGTTTAAATCCTTAGATAGAATATGCCATGAACTATGCTCAAATTATATATAATAATAGTAATAATATTAATAATAAAAATATCCTTTGATAAGTGTTGAATGTTTTTGAATTTAACCATAAATTAAGAATGCTAAAAATTAATTGTTGATGATATTGAGAAAGTCAGAATCTTGAAAGATGGGACACTAAATTAGTCAAAATACTGGATGATATCAAAGGAAATGTTGAAATTCTTTTTACAGGTTGTGGAAATTGGTTAAATCAATAACTTGGTGATGAAATAATCAAGGAAACTCTGCTGAATTTTGTTTTTTAAAAAAGAATTTCTTGTTCTTTTAACAATAATATATTAGGTGTACATGGAATATCGTGTAATTGAATTTGCGATTGTTATATTCATGATATGTTTCGTTTTGATTTCTGTAGAATTAATTGGTTTTAATTTTTTTAATAATATTTTTATAATGATTTTTTAAAAAACCAAACCATATTATTGATTGGTTTAATGATTATCAAAAAAATTCTCCCAATCTTGATATTTTTTTTTATATTTTTTAAAATAGTCATAGTGAAGTGCTGGCTAGCACTCTCCTATTTTTAAATATTAAGAAAAATGCTTGTCACTATTTTTATTTCTAAACAATAAGTTAAATGGGACAGTGAGACTTGAAAAGAGAAATTTTTCTTTGTTTTTCATATCAATGAAAGTTACCCAAAAAAAAAAAAGGCGTTAACATCACTATATGTATTTTAGGACAAGGACCAAACCTAGCGATAATTCTTACAACATTATAAATTATCATGATTAATCAATGCTTCGCATGATACCTTGAACAAATTAAAATTGGTGACTAATATTATTAGAGTCAAGAACACCTGGGTTGCAAAATTTTTGTTTTAGACACAGCAAGAGGGAAGGCCCATTAAGCTTAAAGTCTAGCCATCCTTTCTTTGAATTGCAAGAGATGGCCCAAGAGGTTTTCAAACTAACCCCCCCCAATCAAAACACAACCCTCCAGTTCACATTAGCAAAAAACACCAAAAAGTATCTAACGTGCCCTAGGGTCAGAAAGTAGGGTTTAAGGAAATCCACTTGCAGTTTTGAAGAGCAGACATATAACAGACTCACATGTATAAATAAAGCTCTTTACTTGACACTGATGCATGTTCTTGTTGATTTCAAGAGCTCTTAACTATCAGAATTTTTTTTTACTTTCAGTTCTTAAGAGGTTGTCTTTGGTTCATAAATACATAGGAAAATGGCAGAAGATCTGCAAGATTATACCATTATTAAAGAAGGAGAGGCTGATATACTTATGAATGTTAAAAACCAAGTGTTTTTCAACAAAGCCCAGGTTCCAAAATCTTGTCTTTTGTTGGTTACTTTTTGTAAATTGTGTCTAATGGATATGCAAAGTTTGAATCTTTGAAATATCTAAGGAAGAGAAAAGGACTGAAAATTTTTGTATTTTGGAGAATGATTGTGTTGCCTTATCTTTTATTGTACATGTTAACATGATTTTTAATCATAGCTAAGCTTTTTCTAGCTTGTAATAAAAGGGGAATGATTGTTTTACATTCAATGGTCCACACTTTTGCCTTTTTAAAATTTTTATCTTTGATGACTTTTAATGGAGAAACTAAACTGTAATCGGTTGAAGTGAAAGCTCTCAAAGAACTGTAATCAAGTAGCCTTCTGTATTGTCAATCAATTTGTGGGGTTTTGATTGTCTTTTCAGTGACTGATTTAGAACTGCTACTTTCACATGACAATGTAGTCTACTAATTTTTCTTTGCCTGAGTTACAAATTTTTTTCTGTTTGTTTTACTGTTTCTGTGCATTGTGCCTGCCTTGTGCAATAAGAGGATCCTCATAATTTGGCTCTATAATTGCCAGGTTAACAACAGAGATTTGTCCATTGCTGTCCTGAGGACATTTGTCTCCAAACGACAAGAGGAGCATGAAGCAATGTTGTCCAAAAGAACAAAATCAGCAAAAAAGGCATCTGAGAAGGATGCCTCTGGACCTGCTGTGGAAGAAGCATCTACCGGGTCTGCTTTGGATAATGAAAAATCTAATGGTGAGTGCGAAGTGCATGAAGAGATATCTCAAAACGAACCTTGCAGCATCTCAGAAGAATCAGTGAAGAACACAGAGGGAAATCATCATGGGGAGCTGAAATCACCAAAAGTTCTTGAGGTTCTATAGCGGATCTCTTATTTCTATATATTTGTATGCTCTCTTAATTAATGAGCTTTTATATTTTTGGGTTTATTTTTTTATGATTATATAGGATCATTAAATCATTTCGCAAGTATTTTCCTTCTTGATATGCAGGCATTATCAGCTTCTGGGTTAAGAGCTCTACGATATGCTCGTGAGGTAGAAGGGATTGGTAAAGTTGTGGCCTTGGATAATGATAAAGGTATATCTAGACTTTCTGGAAGCTTTTGCCTGTTGGTTGGTTTTGAAAAGACACATTCTTGCACCAAATGGCCACATGAATAGATCTAGATGCTGCTTCTTATATCAGATGGTCATTAACAGACATTCTCACATATAAGTATGTTCTGTAACTTTATACGGACAAAATAAGAAACTTTTTGCCGGAACATTTTTTTTCTGCAGCGTCAGTTGAAGCTTGTCAGAAGAATATTAAGTTCAATGGTTCGGTGGCAATTTCAAAGGTTGAATCACATCTTGCTGATGCTCGTGTATATATGCTCACTCACCCAAAAGAATTTGATGTGGTATTCATCTTATTTACTTGTTTAATTTAGATTTCTGAAAATCTTCATCTGGAGGTAGTTTCTCTTGAAAATGTGTTTGCTATCTCCATTATAAACAAAATAGAATACTTTTAGCTATTTCCATGGCGATTAGTTCAATTCTTTCAGAAAGTCCAAGCAGTTTTTTCTGTATATGTCAAATCAGAAAAAGACAAAACAGCTACTGAACTGCTCATTTCTTCATTGGTTAATATTGTTTCAGGTTGATCTTGATCCTTATGGGTCACCTTCAGTATTTCTGGACTCTGCAGTTCAATCTGTTGTTGATGGCGGAATGCTGATGTGTACAGCAACTGATATGGCAGTGCTTTGTGGAGGCAATGGCGAAGTTTGTTATTCGAAGTAAGATTACACCGTCTTTACCCTCTTGGTAGCAGTTTTTTCTGAGACCAACGGCATACCTTCTAACAAATACTGGTGGAATTAGGTATGGTTCTTACCCTTTGAGAGGGAAATACTGCCACGAAATGGCTTTAAGGATCCTCCTTGCCTCAATTGAGGTACATTCATGCTCTTGAAAAGATTTTTCCCCCTTCTTTTGTAGAGCTTTGTCAAGCTATTTGCATGATTTTGGTCTAAAGAAATGTTAGACAAATTGCTGGGGAGATGAGCACCAAGAGTTTCTTTCTTGAATTGGGACCTCTGTTTTTTATTCAAATGATTATTTCTTTCTTTCTTTCTTAATGCAGAGTCATGCAAATCGCTACAAGCGTTACATTGTTCCTGTTCTGTCTGTTCAGATGAACTTTTATGTTCGGGTTTTTGTTCGCGTGTACACGTAGGTAGCCTGTTTCCTTTCGTTAAGGTTTGCTAAAAATAGAAGGTAGCAGTTCCAGATCAAGTTGACTGAACTGAAATCATTGACTGCAGTTCTGCAAGTGCTATGAAAAACACTCCTCTTAAGCTCTCATATGTTTATCAGTGCATTGGTTGTGATTCTTATCATCTTCAGCCTATTGGGAGGACTATGTCCAAGGTATGCATCCTCTTTTGATGTCATTTGTGCCTAGTTATTGACATGTATGCATGCATTATATTGATTTAATTCTTTTGCATGTCATCACTTTATTGGTGATCTTGCTTGTACCATGGCTAGCAGTGTTTTAAGATTGGTTGATTTTGAGTGGGGGGGAACATTCCAACATTGTATGGCTCAATTTGGTAGTGAGCTCCCAGGTTGGCAAGTGTGAACAATTCCTTTAAAGCACTTCCAACCATAGTTATTAAACCCTGCCCGGCCCAGCGGGTCGACCCGGGACCTGGTCGACCCGGTGGCTAGACCGGTCCGGGTTTAACAAAAGACCGGCTGTGGCAACAGCCCGGCCAAACCCGGGCGACCCGGCGGGTCGACCCGGGACCCGGGCGAACCCGGACGAGACCCGGTATTTTTTTTTTTTTTCAAATGTGGGATTTGAAACACATTAGTATATATACTCTATGTTCCCAAGAAAAAAGTCATGTTTTTTCAATGTGAGATAAAAAACCTTTTGGTTTAAATACTTCAACTTAAAAGGATAACATAGTATCTTTTCAATGTGGGATTTGAAGCCCTTTCATATATATACTCCATGTTCCCATGAAAAAAGTTATGTTTTTTTAATGTGGGATTTGAAACCCATTAGTATATATACTTTATGTTTCCAAGGAAAAGGTTATGTTTTTTCAATGTGGGATAAAAAACTTTTTTAGTTTAAATACTTTAACTTAAAAGCTTAACATAATATCTTTTTAATGTGGGATAAAAAACTTTTTAAAATATTCTTTTAAACTTCATAATATGTATAATCTATATTTACATGGATTTTTTCATATGAAATATTAAAACTTTATTTTTTTTTTTAATTTTTTCGGGTTAATCCGGGTTGACCCGAGTTGACCCGGGTTGACCCCTGAAACCCGGGACCCGGCCCCTTGGCCGGGTCAACCCCCGGGCCGGGTTTAATAACTATGCTTCCAACCTGACAAACTCTGTTGGTGGATATCTAATTAAGTTTGAAACATAAATGCAAATCGCTGGGCTCTAGCAATTTAAAATTTCAAAATATGAGAAGGGTGCATGTACCAGCATATATGTTGACCCACCAAGTTAAAAATGAGGAGTGCCTGTTGGTTTGTATCAAATTCTCTTGGCTGTAAAATATCTTGACATCTTTCATAACGGATCTCAATTTGTCAAGGGAAGAAAGTTTCAAATTATCATGGCTATTCTGGATAAGCAACTCCATTTTAGCCAGAAATTTTTCTTAATTGTTCAACATTTGGTTTCACTTTTCAGGGTAGTAGTGTAAGACATCTTCCTGGGTTTGGACCTGTTGTTCCCCAAGAGTGCAGTGATTGTGGAAAGAAATACAACATGGGTGGACCTCTATGGTCTGCTCCCATTCATGATCAAGAATGGGTGACTTCTGTACTAGAAGGTGTGAAATCAATGAAGGACCGATATCCTGCATATGATCGCATCTCTGCTGTACTGACAACAATATCTGAGGTAAGTTCTTATGCTTCTTTTGCAGCCTTGTGTCCGTTTTCTTCAGCTGTTCCATTCCTTTGCTAGTGTTGTGCAAAGTGTTGAACTGTTAGAAAATTTCGTTGCTGCTGGAAATTTGATGCTGGAGATGTATATTCCTTTCAATGCAACAAAGAATTAGGAATGCATATTTTTAAGATGCGTTTTTGTACTTCAACTTCTTGGCTGATGCTTTTTCCTTGAAAAATGATTGTTGGTGTTTGTATTCCAACTAGCAGTTCAGTGTGCTGCGTTGTGTTTTGCATAATGGAGTAACAATAATCTTTCAGAAGGGAAAAAAGGGTGGGAAACCAAAAAAAAAAAATCAAACTTGATTGCTTCATTTTATAGTGTTACATGTTGCCTATTCTTTCCAAAAATTTATGTTCTGAAAAAAAGAAAAAGTTCAAATATTCTTTTGAGTCTGCCATGCTTTAATCACGAGGGAAAATTAAAAAAAAAATGTATCTTTACTACTACTGTCTTAATGATATAGGTGTTCTTATTCCACACTTTACTGTTTGCAGGAATTGCCTGATGTTCCTCTCTTTTTGAGTCTGCACAACCTCTGTGCAACACTAAAATGCACCTCGCCTTCAGCAGTAATTTTCCGTTCTGCTGTGATCAATGCAGGATATCGTATCTCCGGGACACATGTGAATCCCCTGGGGCTAAAATCTGATGCCCCCATGGATGTCATTTGGGACATAATGAGATGCTGGGTAAGAGTTATGTCCAAGGCTTTTCTTCATGTATTGCCTTCATAATCCCAGATAGGGTTGTTTTTATTTTTGTGATTATCTGATTCATGGGAGGGAAATAACAATGGGAGTTCTCTGATAGCACCTTTTGATCTTAGAAAGGTGTTTTACTAGTACCTCATGGTACATGTGTGCCTTTCTTTTCTTCAAAAAAGGTTTCCTTTCCTTTCTGATACATAAAGTTAGAGTAGATTGAAGAAATAGCAACTGGTTTGAGCTTCCTGGATTTTCTTCCTCCTCTGGGACATAATAAGATGCTTGGTAAAGGTTCATGTATGATGTTTTCCTTAGCCTACTGATTTGTCATCATAATCCCAGATAGTGCTGTTTTCTGTCTATCTGATTCATGGGAGGCATATATCAAAATGGGAGTTTGCTGATAACACCTTTTTTAGAAAGGTGTTTTACTAGTACCTCACCATACGTGTGCAGGGTTTTTTTTTTTTTTTTTCAAGAAAGAAAAATGTTTTCCTCTCCTTCCTGATGCATTGAGTTAAAATCGATTGAAGATGATTGCAATTTGTTTGGGCTTCCTGCAATTTTTCGTTCTTTGGGACATGATACTATACTGGGTAATGACTCCTGTCCAAGGTTTTCATTTACTTCCTGTTATGCCTTCATAGTCCCAGATAAGGTTGTTTTTTGTGCTTATCTGATTCATGGGAGGCAAAAATTATAATGGGAATTCGCTGATAGCACCTTTTGGTTTTAGAAGGTGTTTTACTAGTACTTCACCATACATGAGCGTGTGCATGGTTCTTTTTGAAAATAAAAAAGGTTTCCTTTCCTTCATTCATAGGTTGCAGTTTGTTTGAGCTTCCTGCATGTCTCTTTCTTCTTTGGGACATGGTATGATGTAGATAACTCCTGTCTAAGGTTTTCCTTTACTTCTTGTTTTGCTTTCAAAATTCCAGATAAGGTTGTTTTTCTGATTATCTGATTCATGGGAGGCGAATAACAAAATGTTAATTTGCTGATAGCACCTTTTGATCTTAGAAAGGTGTTCTACTAGTATTTCACCATACATGTGTGTCTGTGTGGCTCTCTCTCTTTTTCTAAAAAATAGTTTCCCTTTTTTGCCTGATGCATAATGTAAACTAGATCAAAGAAATCAAAATTTGGTTGAGCTTCCTGGATTTTCTCTTTCTTCTTTGGCTGGGTAAGGACTTATGTCAAAGGTTCTCCTATCTTCCTGCTTTCGCCTTCATAATCCCAGATAATGTTCATTTTTTGGTGATTATCTGATTCATGGGAGGCAAATAACAAAATGGGAGTTCGCTGATAGCACCTTTTGATCTTTGAAAAGGTGTTTTACTAGTACCTCACCATACATTTGTGTGTGTGTGGTTCTCTCTCTCTCTCTCTCTCTCTCTCTCTCTTTTCCATCTTATTTAAAGGTTTCATATTCTTCCTGATGCATACTAAATTGATCGAACAATAAGCTTTTTGTTTGAGCTTCCTGGACTTTTTTCTCTTCATGCTTTTCCTTGATAATCCCAGATAATATAATTTTTTCCCTCTTTGGTGATTATTTGATTCATAGGAGGCAAATAACAAAAATGAGAGTTCGCTGCTATCACCATTTGATATCAGGAAAGGTGTTTTACTAGTACCTTTCCATGTGCATGTGCAGTATTTATTTTTTTCAAAATAAAAAAACAAAATAGCTTTCCATTCATTATAGATAGTGAAGTTGAAATAGATTGAAGAAGTTTGCTTATTCGTTTGAGATTGCTGAAGTTCTCTTTTTTCTTTTGTTATGTTTTTTTCAATTCCCTTAATATATCATGGATATAATCTTTTTAAAGTGACTATTATAACTGTGTTCTATTGTTTGAAGTTTTGCAAAATGGATTAATGTACATGTAAAGAATAACAGCCTTTTCCTGTCATTGAAAACATTTTTGAATTGATAAGATGTATCTTCATGTAGGTGAAAAATCATCCCGTGAAAGCTCAAGCGCCTGATCAGCCAGGAAGCATTATACTCGCAAAAGAACCAGTCCTTCAAGTATGTTTGCTTCCCAAGCTGCAAATCATAAATTTTTTCCCCTTCGTAATTTATGTTCTTAATCCCATGTTAGAGCAATTCTTCAACACGTTACCCATATTTGTACTTTAAGATGCACATTGTGTTGTGGGTTAATGTCATGTGGCTGAGTTCTCTTAACTTCAGTTTCTTCTTGTCTAGGCGAACTTTGCCCGAGCTGTTGCATCTCTTAGCAAGACACAAGCCAAAAAGGTTGCACGCTTCCTTCCAAATCCTGAAAGACATTGGGGGCCAAAACTAAGGGCAGGTCGTCAAATTACCACCAAGCACATATCTCTTTTAGGTCCGGAGGCAGTGAATGGACATCTTAACCATGAAAATAGTGAAGAGACTAAAGCCAAACGTCCAAAAACAGGGGATACCAATGATCCAACCTCAAGCTCTTAAGAATTAACCCTTGAGGCTACAGCATAATCAAAATTCACTATCTGCTTAGTAGAAGGTTTCGCATATCCTCGGATGTGCTCCACTGATCACACGAGTTCTCAGTTGCCATTGCAGTTGAGGAGCAACTTTGAGGTGCTGAGAGCAATCTTGTGTTTCTATTGAATAATCCTGTGCCAATTTTGAGTGGTGTAAGATGTTATTTATTACCTCAACGTTTTTGCATTTGTTAATCCGCTGTGACAATTTGGATTCTTTTCTTTTAAAAAAACTGTACAGCCATCAAGGTGCTGGGTGCCTCATGACATTTGCCATGGAAGAAATAACAGCACAAGTTTCATTTCATTCATCATGGACTAGTGTTTGTGCCATTAGACTTGTAAAACTCCCAGTAATTGACCCAAAAAAATATTCAAAAGAAGTTGAGTGATTGTTCTGGTTTTTCTTGGCTCATCTGACCAACTGAAATCTGGCATGCATAATTTGACTACTCTGCTTGTTTACAAGTCCAAGTTAAAGGATCTCAAAGTCTTGCTGCCTGGATACCTTTTGTTTTTGTCTCTAATTCTTATTTCACTTGTGTGGGACTAAGGGTGACAAATAAAAAAAATATATATTATTTTCATATATTTTTAAATAAATTTAATATATTTTTAAACAAAAAATACTTAAAAATACAGTAATTACAACACTCCCCCCACACTCTTTATATGCGCTAATGGACAGTGGAATATGCTGGGGAGAATTAAGCTCTTGATAGATTCAAAATTCATATCCCATCAAACTCTACACGGTACAACGTATTGATGGAAGAAAGGGAATGAAACAAGAAGCCTGCCCCACTTAAATTTTGTTTCTCAATACCTGGTAAGAAGTTTCACTATAATCATTCATCTTAACTTTTACCAAATCCAAGAAGGCATATCTTATTGCTGAACTAAATGTATTTTATTCCGGTTAAACTCAAAACAAGAAGTTTATAAATTACTAAAAAAATATTACATCCACCAATCTGAAAATCCGAGTATTGACCACACAGCTCGGGTTCTTTTTCTCAAAAAAAAAATGACTTGAACGCGTAAATTCTTCTCTCTTCCTGGCTGAAGCACCTAATCAAAATTCAATTAAGCTTTGCCATTGGAAACCTTAGCAGGAGCTCCAGCGGGGTTAAGCTCATCCCAGGCCTCAATCCAAGTAACCATGGCATCAGCAAGCTTGTCAAAGTATGGATCAACCTTTCCAAGCTTTTCCTTTACCTGCTTGGACAGTTCAATGTAGCACTTTTGAACACTGGTGCAGTCTTTTGGAAGAGTAGCAGCTTGGAAGAAGGGAATGATCTCTTCCTGCCAGAAGATGCCCTTGTACTCCTTCTTCAGGTTCACAAACGGGTTGCTAGCCTTGCTGTGATAGATATATGGCAAACCAGTCTTGACTCCTAGTCCCAGATGGTCACAGATGACCTGAAAACAAACATCATTTAAATACCTTGACAGGTTGTGTAATGTTACATTACATGTCTTGCTAGTAGCAAGGTATTAACAAGTTGAAGCCTACAGGAAAACAAGGAAAATGATAACAAAAAAAAAAAGTTCCATATTTTTTTAAGAACATAGATGCGCATGTATACCTTGGTGCACCAGCCAGCCCACATATCGTCGTAGCGACCAATTGGTTGACCATCACCCATAAGACCAAAGTACATTGCAGGTCCGATCAAGTCACGGTCGAAACACAAATTCATACCACACATGGGGAACAGGGTGCCCTTTGGAATGGTCAAAACAGCATCCACATACCTGATAAATCATAAGCATATTGTTGGACTCTAATTAAACAAGAGGCCAAATTAAGTCTTTTATTTCATCAATGGATCACATACCTAGTGTTCCTCTCAAGAGGCTTGACAAGCTGAGTAGGTGCATCATAATCAGGAATGTTGAGCCAGAGGCCATGAGAAACAGCAGTAGGGGCACCCTCACGAAGACTGAAGGGGTACCCACGCACAAAATCTGCTCCTTCTCTGTAAGGATCATAGAGGGTGTTGAAGAAAAATGGAGTTGACGGTGAGAGAATGTTCTTGATGTGCTGCTCAAGTGCATTGATAGCTTTGCCAGATGGATCCTTAGCAACCTATCCACATGTTAACAGTTAAACATGGCAAGATTCTTAAGAAGCAAACATGGCGAGGGAAAAAAAAAAACTTTTCAAGTTTATTTTAAAAGAATATTAGCCAGCTTAAAAGTATTACTACTCGAGAACTAGCTTTCAATTGACTAGTCATTTTAGGATTTCAAGTGGGCAGGTGGAGCACTAGCTTTCAAATCCAATGCATCACCTTTTCTAGTTTATTGTAAACAAGGACCCACCAATCAAAAAAGAGAAAAAGTAAAGCTTCATTTAATTATTAATTAGAAATAACATGCGAGATCACAGAAAATTCAAACATAGAACAGATTCAGAACTCGCAGCTGTCCATCATTAACATGATACCTCTTTGTGCAAAGTTGTAAACATTACTTTCCATGGGCCACTTGTTTGAATTTGTTTAACAATTCCAAATTGATTAGGTATGAGAAAATGATAGGAAAGTGTCATGAATAATAACAGAACAGACAGATCCTTTAGTTCATCGGACTGAAAAGGTCTAAAGCATGACAAATTCTAAACCAAATGCCCCACTATCAGAATGAAAAGGAAAGCAAAAATCAAAACACATTAACACATCATAATGCTTCAGATCCAGCATAATTGGATTCAGTTTGCTAGTACAAATCTTTAAGGCTTATAGATTCATAAATATGTAAGGTGTCAATTCAAATTTCATGAAGAAGATTTAAACAAGACTATGCCAATGTACATCACTTAACAAAATGTGCTACGAATCACTCACGATTGTGATAAAGAAAATACAGAAATACACTAACAGGCTTTGCAGATCAGAAACAAGCAACAGTTACAGAATTGGCATACCGATTTATCAGCACACATAACACAAACAGATCCAAAATCAAGAAAACCCAAATCACACAACAGATCAAATCCATCTCTAAATTCAACAGCAAACCATAAAGATCTAAACTTTAGCCAAAAAACCAAAAACCCAGATGCAGAATTCCGTCAAAAAACAAAACAGAGAAAGCATAGATCAAAAGAACTTACAAAGCAATCATCATCAATAGTGAAGATATACTTCTTCTTAGAAACCATGTAACCAAAGCAACGACAAGCAGAGTCCTTGAAAGAGATACAGGAGGCCTTAGGACCGAGAATCCGGTTAATATCATTCCTATTATAAAGTTCATAATCAAAACCGTCAGGGACCTTAATAATCTTAGATGGATCGCCATCTTGAACAATGATAAGATGGTATGGCTCAAAGAAAGGCCTCCACATCTCCAAGAAATCCAAGTTCCTTATAGTTGGTATAACAATGTCAAGCTCATCTTTCAACAAAGGCACAAGCTTTGTTGCTGCTATGGTATCAGTTGCAGGCTCAACCATTGTTGTTGTTACAAAAAATAAGAGAAAGAGTTTGTGTGTGTTTTTGTGTAGAGAAGGAGATGCTTGTGGTGAGATGTATGAACGTAGAATTGCGGGGGGTGTGTATATATAAGGAGAGGTGTGGGTTGGCACGTGCAATTCCGGGAAAAGTGGCAGAAGTGGAAGGAAAGTAGGAGACGTGTCCGAAGGCTCAAGGTTAGAATGTGAGAGGACTTGTTCAAAAACAAGAGACGACGAAGTTGCAGGGGAGGCCGCCTTTCATGAGTTTCCTTCTCTTCGCTTTCTGAGGTTATTAGCTGTCATAAAAAAATGGGTCAGTTCATTCTATGGTCCTTCAATTTTCTTAAGCTGATTGAATCAGCCATCATACTTCAACTTTAGCACCAGTTTGGGATTGCAGCCCAAACAAAGGATGACCAAAATTCATTTTTTTCCTTAAAATTATTACTTTTTTGTTTTCGAATCTTTGTAATATGCTGATATCAAAAATAAATTTTAAAAAATAAAAACAAATATTATTATAATGCATTTCTAAGTAAAAAACACTTTAAAAAGCAACTGCTATCATACTTCTAAACACTCCTTAGACGAATGAATTGATCATTCCATAAAGATTGTTATACCTAAAATTAAAGTATAAAAATTGATTTAACAAGTTGTCGTTGATTATGAATTTAATCCCTCATGGAAGGAAGGAAAGAGGTTCTTGGTTGTTGAAGGTTAGTTTTAAAAACCAATTTATTTTTGCATTTTAAAAGTGCTTTTAAAAGATTTTGAATTTTTTTTTTAAATTAATTTTTTTTTAGTGTTTTCATATCTTTTTGATATAAAAAATAATCTTTTTTTTTTTAAATATATATTATTTCGATATATTTATGAAGGAAAAGAAAGTATTTTTCCTTTTCAAAAAGGTTTTTTTGTACCATTTTGAAACAACACCCTCATTTGGGGTCCTTACATGTGTGTTGGACCAGTGATATGTGATGGTCTAAGATCCTCTGGCGAAGGTACTGTTGGCTGGGGCAGGCTGTCTTGAGTTTTTTGTGTGATGTAATCTTGGTGTCTTGTTGGTAGGTTTTGGGTTGAAAGTGAAAGACATGCACTTGGAAAAAACTCTCATTATTTTCTCATTTTCATTGAATTAACTAGAGATGAGAGAAGAAGTATAAATAATCTTTAACCCCATGAATTAAAATAACCCCAAAAATTAAATGTACACAAAATTGCCTTCAAGTTAAGTATTGCATTAATCGTCTATAATGGCACTTTGCTTGAGTTTTCAGTGACAGTTTTTTTTTTTTAATTTTTATTGTTATTATTCATTTTATGACATGGTCCTGCATGTGACTGTTGATATTTATCCATTGTCCTGGAGTTACTTCTTCCCTGGCATGGCATCAGAAAGCTGCACTGCATGTGTATGGAAACTCGGGTTCTCTTCTTTTTGCTTTCATTTTAATTAATTTAGACTAGTCCTCATCTGCGCAATTGTACGTTACATCTAATCTCCTCCTCCTCCTCCTCCTCTCAATTAATCAGTTTCCATTACATTTGTTTTAATGCTTAGGCGTCGAAGTCGGAGGGATAAACTCCAGGGGTAGGAGTTATTTTTTATAATTCTTTTATTTTAACAGAGACAATTTTAAAGTTATTTGCAAATGCAAGCATAGCCTGACAATCTTTAACAATTAAACTGTATTCTATTTTATCATCAACTAAACACGTCGTAGCATCCAGTTCTAAAATGATATTTGTGCAGCCCAATCCAAGTAGCTGCTTAGGAACTACTCATCTTAATGCCAAAGCTTCAACAATTTTTGAAGAATATAGCCCCTTTGATGTCAAGCAACCACACCTAGTAACAAATCCTTCATGATCTCTGATAACAAACTCAGTTCTCGTTCACAATTTAGCAGCAAAAACCGCAACATCCACATTACACTTGTGGTATCCTTCCTCAGGCTTCTGTCATCTTTGTTTCATTGAACCCTTCGAATTGGTTTGAAGAGAAAGATTCTGAACTAAGATCTAGGCTTCCAAAGATGCAAGAGCCCCATGCACTACACGATAAACTCTTGAGATTTCATTGCTTCACACCCTCTCATTCCTCTGAGTATATAGTATCCATAAGATAACTTGTACATTTATCTTTTCTTTTCTTTGTTTACTTTCTATTCTATTTGATTGATTTTAAGATCTTGAACGTTGCCTCCAGAAAATTCACAAGCCTTGAGAAATGGTTCATCCTGTAACTCAAAACCTATAATAAATGGATCTAAACCTGCATGCGAAGGCTTAAGAATATCATCAAAATTAACAAAACAAAACAAAAATGGAGAAGTCGCAGTACAACACGATCATGCAGCTAGCAGCAGGATCTTTTCTGATTGGAAAACTCCATGGCAGTGGATTAAACATCTAATTAAGAGTTATGGATCAACTCCATCGATCCTTTCTTGTCCTTCTCCAAGACGTTCAAGTTGTGTTAACGCAAAGGAAGTTTCTTTTAATTCAAATATCCCTTCAAGTCTTCTATATATCCATGTGTGTCACAAACAAAAAAGAAGAAGGCGAAAACTAACAAGGGAGGAAGCTGAAGCGGGATTTGAATTTTAAATACAAGTAACATTACGACAGCGATTTGTGCAGCCTCGTTTTAAATAAATATTAGCTAAGCTGGAATGGCGACGTGTGTGATGCCACGCTGGTAATAGAAGCATTATCTTTAAATTCCTTAATGATTACAACAAAATGGATGTGGAAAAATATAACTGAATTACTAGATTCTCCCCTCTGTCCTTTCTCTCAACACGCCTTGGACGTGTAATTTCTTCTCTTGTTTTCCCAACTCCCTCCTTCATCGTTTTTTATTGTAATACTCGAAGGCTCCCTGTTAACTTGCAGAAAATTGGTATTAGAGCTCACGTCTTTGGACTTAGCAAGATACCGCTAGAAACCAGGTCCCAAAACGTAAGAAGACTAGATGATTCTTTGGAAGCTGCTAACCAAAGAGTAAATGGAATAGAGGTTAAATTGCATGGTCAATCGGATGACCTTGCATAACTTAAAGCCATGATGAAGGAAATGGCGACTCAACAAATTTCCATTAAACAAACTCTGCAAACCTTAGCTGGTGAGGCAAGTTCTTTCCAAAACATTCGTATTCCCCAGCATCCTGCTTCTGCCAGCAACTAAGACTGGATAGAGGAAGGACCCCAATCTACCTACAGATCACGCAGACCTAGAAGAGATTTCCCTACCTTTGAAGGGGAAGAATGGTTGTATAAATGCAATCAGTATTTCGATCTAGAAGAAATACCTGAATCTGACAAGATGAAGTTAGCTTCGTATTATTTGGATGGCTTGGCACTTTACTGGCATCAGAATTACACCAGAAACCTGGAGGGACATGAGGTAACATAGGCAAATATGTGGACGCCTTGTGCTGTAGGTTTGGAGGGCAAAAAGATCCCTTAGAGGAGCTCATTGAACACAAGTAGGAAGGTGAATTAGAAAGTTATATCAAAGACTTTGATATATTATGGAACCGAGCCTAAATCTGTAAGAAGCAAGCTTTGGTGTTTTTCCTAGGGGGCTTGGAGATAGAGATTAAGAACTTGATAAAGATGTTTGAGCCTAAATCTCTCAAACAAGCCTATAACCTAGCTAGGTTACATAACAATACTCTTACCTACCGAAAAATAACTCCTCATTACCCAAAACATCATGCCCAGGCAAGTCCCAACCCACAGCCTGCAAAATTTAACTACCCTGCAAACACTCATAAAACAAACCTCAATTACACCCTCAACCCTATGAAACCTTCCTCACAGGCCTTGCTACCTACTCCTACAAATCCATCCCTCAACAACACTAATTTCTACCCCAACCATAAACCCACCAGACCTATTAGAACCAAAGAAATGGATGAGAGAAGAGTCAAGGGCCTATGCTTTTAGTGTGAGAGAAGTTTGTATCGAGGCATAGGTGCAGAAACCGGAGGCTATACTCATTATGTATAGTAGAAGATGATGAAGACAATTCAGAGGAGGAGGAGCCAATGGAGACAATGAATGTGGAAGCTCTCACTCCTCATTTATCACTACAGGCATTCCAAGGCACATCGGGTTGTCAAACCATTAAGGTATGGGGGAAGATAGACAAATGTCCCATCTTCATTTTGATTGATTCGGGTAGTACTCACAACTTCCTCCACGCTGATCTGGCTAGCAAACTGGGGTGTCCCATGACCCCAATAAAACCTATGGAGGTAAAGGCAGCTAATGGAGGCACTATGTCATGCACAACAGTATGTAAGAACCTACAATGGAAGATGCAGGGTGTTCAGTTTCAGGCAGATGTCTTTGTTATGAAGTTGTAGAACTATGATATGGATCTTGGTATACAATGGTTGAAGCTATTAGAAAACGTATTGTCCAACTATGAAGACAGATGGGTATCCTTTTGGTGGCAGAACAGGGAAGTAACACTGAGGGGAAAAAATCCTAAGTTAGCTCAATTCATATGGCTAGAGGAATTAAATGGACTGCTGAGCACTAAAACCTTACTACCAGAGGTTAGACTCTGTAGTTTAAGAGTAGTGGGAAAGGCTGATATGAAACTACCTACTTAGGAGATACCCCATTCTTTCGAGGACAAAAAGGAGTCATCTTTACAGAATCTACTGGCAGCCTATCAACACATTTTTTGTGATCCAAAAAGGTCACCCCAAGTTAGAAGGCACGATCACATAATACCTCTGAAGGATGAGAGCCAAATTGTCAACTTGAGATCCTATAGATATTCGGGGTTACATAAGGATACACTAGAGACTCTAGTTGCTGAAATGCTAAAGTCTGGCATTGTGCAACCCAACAATAGTCCCTTTGCTTCTCCAGTAGTGCTGGTTAAAAAGAAAGATTAGACATGGCGGTTTTGTGTTGATTTTCGAGCTCTCAACAAACTCACTGTCAAAGATAAGTATCATATTCCTATAATTGATGAACTGTTAGAAGAGCTAGAAGGGGCAACCATTTTTTCTAAGATTGATCCAAGGGCAGGTTACCATCAGATCCGAATAGTGTCAGAAGATATTTTTAAAACAGCCTTTAGAATACACAATGGCCATTATGAATTCCTTGTCATGCCTTTTGGACTATCTAATGCACCGACCACCTTCCAGAGTCTAATGAATGATATTTTTCAAGATTATTTGAGAAAATTCATTTTGGTTTTCTTTGATCATATACTAGTTTACAGTAAGAACATGACAAAGCATTTACATCACCTTAGGTTTGTTTTTGAACTATTATGTGCTCATCAATTAATGGTAAAGGAAAGTAAGTGTGTGTTCGGTACAAGGCAAATGGAATACCCGGGGCATGTGATTACCAAGGAGGAAGTGGCAACAGACCCGCACAAAGTTGAAGCTATATTGCATTGGCCCATACCTACAACTATCGAGCAACTTAGGAGTTTCTTGGGATTAATAGGGTATTATAGAAAGTTTGTGAAAGGATATGGTGTTATTTGAAGACCTCTTACTTAGTTATTGCAAAAGGACTCCTTCGTATGGACAGACACGGCTACCATGGCCTTCAAGCAACTTAAGCACACAATGTCTTAACCCCTTGTGCTAGCCTTGCCTAACTTTGACAAAATATTTGTAGTGGAGACAGACGCTTCAAGGGTGGGTATAGGGGCAGTTCTAATGCAAGTGGGGCACCCTATTGCTTTTGTGAGCAAAGCATTAGGACCCCGACAGTTAGCCTTATCAACATATGAGAGGAAGTTGATGGCTATTGTCAATGCTATCACAAAATGGAAGCACTCCTTATGAGGCAGACGGTTTCTCATCAGAATAGACCATTCCAGCCTCAAATTCCTATTAGACCAGAAGACTACCCATGTAGCACAGTAGGTATGACTACCTAAACTTTTGGGTTTAGATTATGAAATTGAATACAGAAGGGGCAAAGACAACTTGGTTGCAGACGCAATCTCCAGGGTTTCTCACATTAAGTTGTGTGCCTTAACCTTTTCTTCAATTTCCACCAATATCATGGAGGAAATTATAAAGACTGGGAAACTGATCAGAACCTGCGACAATTAATAACAGAATTAAGCAAGGATGCTAATTCACATCCCAACTACTCATGGGTTAATGACAAGATCCGAACTTGCAGAACCAGCTCATCAACCTCTATCATGACTCTACAGTGGGGGGCATTCAGGAGCTACGGTGACTTCAAAAAGATTGGGGCAAGTGTTCTATTGGAAAAAAACTCCAGAAGTTAGTAAGGCAATATGTTAGAGAATGCTCAGTTTGTCAACAAAATAAGGCTGAAAATGTTAAGTCCCTAGGTCTGCTACAACCATTACCAGTGTCCTCTGCTCCTTTTATAGATATCAACATGGACTTTATTGAGGGGCTACCTAAGTCAAAGGGAAATGAAGTAATCTTTGTGGTGGTCGATAGGTTTAGCAAGTATACCCACCTTATGGCCCTAGCCCATCCTTACTCTACCATTACAGTAACCAAGGTTTTTATGGAAAATGTTTATAAGTTGCATGGAATGCTAGCCACAATTATGAGTGACAGAGACAACATATTTCTTAGCTAGTTTTGGAAACAATTATTCAAGCAACAAGGGGTCAACTTACAATATTCTACTGCCTATCATCCCCAGTCTAATGGACAGACGGAAGTGGTCAACAAATGTATAGAGGGATACCTAAGGTGCATGACTGGAACCATACCTACACAATGAGGAAGGTGGCTGAGCTCTTATGAATGATGGTATAATACGAACTATCACACTTCTACAAGAAAGACACCCTATGAGATACTATATGGAGTTGTGCCTCCAATTCACATTCCTTATATGCCTAAAGACTCACCAGTGGATATTGTGGATCATTATTTAACTCAAAGGGAGGACATGTTCAAACTAATCAGGATCAATCTACTACAGTCCCAGAACATAATGACACAGCAAACAAACAAGAAAAGGAGCGAAAGAATGTTCTTTGTGGGCGACTTAGTTTTTCTGAAACTACAACCATATCGACAACAGCCTGTTCATAAACGAAATTCTTATAAGCTATCAGCAAAGTACTACAGCCCTTACACAGTTATCAAGAAAATTAGAACAGTTGCCTACAAATTACAATTACCTGCTACTACTGTAGTACATCTTGTATTTCATATGTCCTAGTTAAAGAAACATGTAGGAAATCATGTTGTGCATTCTGATCTTCCCACTTTTTCGGAGAAGCCCCTGCTGCAACCACGACAAATTATTGAGAGAAGAATGGTTAAATGAGGAAATGCTGCAACAACCCAATTTTTGGTTCTATGGAAAAACTTACCATTGACAGAAACGACCTGGGAGAATGCAGAGGAGTTTGGTTGGAGATTTCCTGAATTTCACCTTGAGGACAAGGTTGAAGTCATGAAGGGGGCATTGTTACAGACAGAAAAGAAGGTGAAAACTAACAAGGGGGGAGCTGAAGCGGGATTTGAATTTTAAATACAAGTAACATTACGATTGTGTTTTGTGCAGCCTCGTTTTAAATAAACATTAGCTAAGCTGGAATGGCCACGTGTGTGATGCCACACTGGCAATAGAAACATTGTCTTTAAATTCCCTAATGATTGCAACAGAATGGGTGTGGAAAAATATAACAGAATTACTAGATTCCCCCCTCTGACCTTTCTCTCTACACGCCTTGAACGTGTAATTTCTTGTCATGTTTTCCCAACTCCATGCTTCATCGTTTTCGATTGTAATACTCAAAGGCTCCCTGTTAACTTGCATCAATGTGATTCATATTCGCTTAGAGTTTGCTTCAAGAAATATAACAGGTATCGTAAAAGTGGGTCACCTTGTCACAAACCCCTACCTAACTGAATTGATCCAACCTCTGCTCCATTCAAACACACAAAATAAGAAATTGATGTTACACATAACATAATCAGATCCACCCAATCACTATCAAATCCCAACTTCACAAAATTGACTATAAGTAATCCTATTTTATTATGTCGTAAGCTTTGTTGATATCAATCTTTAGTACCATTAAGCCCTTGTTACCTTTCCTACATTACTTTATATGGTGGATGGTTTCAAAGGCAACAACAACATTATTAGTAATTGACCTTCTTGGGACAAAATCTGTCTGTGTAGGTGAGATGATTTCGGGTAGAATTACACTTAGTATGTTAGCTATAAACTTCACCATAATTTTATACAAGACATTGCATAAAGCAATTGGCCTGTAGTCCTTCATGGAAATTGGATTGTCATCTTTAGGAATCAATACAAACATAATCTTGGTAAGTTTTGCTAGGAATTCCTTGCTCTCCATCCAATACCTGTAAATAGTATGGCCTTATTAAGTTCCAAAATTGTTGAAAGAACTTAGGATTTAAGCCATCAGTTCCTGGTGAAGTATCTGCTCCCTTTTAAAATATAGCCCTTTTGAATTCCTCATCCTGGAATGGTGAAAGCAAAGTAGAGTTCATTGCTGCAGAAACACACGGGGCCATATGGTATGTTACAAAGTCACTTAAGTCAAGACTTTCACAAAACAGTTGGTGAAAATAGTCCAACACCACATTTTTCATACCCTCCTCATCTTCAAATTCCACCCCGACATCATTAACTAGCCTCCCAATCCTATTTCATCTCCTTTTCTTAGACGTAGATGCATGAAAAAAAATTTGTATTAATGCCCCCATCCATTAGCCAATCCTTTTTTGCACGTTAGTGCCAATACAAGTCTTCTTGGGATAACAACTAAAAAAAACTTATATCGATACCTAAAATAAACCTCTGTTGATGCTACATCCCCAAGGCCACACAAAGCTTGGAGATGATTGTGACAGTTTGTTATCTCTTTCTTGAATTTCTTCTATAGGTTTCTTTCCTATTGAGCAAAATAATATGAGCATTGCTGAAATTTATCAAGAATTTGTTTGTCTGTTGATTTTATCCATGCCTGTTGAACCATAATTCCTAGTCTGGCTCCTTAGTCCATGCATTTTTAAAATGAAACCTGGAGTGTTTATGATGGAAAAAGAATTTATGAACTACCAAATAAATAGGATTATAATCAGAAGTCTTAACAGTGAGGTTAAAGAGCTCTACATTCTGATAGTGAGATTGCTAAGAATTAGTATACAATGCCCTATCTAGATGTTTTTGGACCCAAACAGAAGTCCCTCTACCCCTTTCCCAAGTGAATGGATAACCCATCAAAGAAATATCAATCAGGTTGCAGTCTTCTACAATATTTCTGAAACCTTGTAACAAGGACAAAAGATGAGGATTATCTCCCCTTTTATCTTCCAACTGAAGCAAATCATTAAAATCTCCAATGCATACCCAAGGAAGATTAGATCTTATACTAAGAGTTCTTAGGAGGTTCCATGATTCCCTACACTTATGTCATTCTTATAACCCATAAAAACTCGTTAATCTCCATCAAAAAGAGTTTGTACCCACCACTTCTAGATCCATATGGTTCTCAGAGTATCAAATTAATGTAACAACCCCTAGACCTTTCCAAAACACATCCAAACCAACCCTCTTCTTAATTTGTCAATTGTAAAACACCGATCAAACTTAATTTCCCCTATAATAAATTCAATTCTACTACTATCAACTCTAGTCATTGAAAGAAAAATAACATCTAGTTTTCTAGACAACACTAGCTTTTTAAGAGCTTGAACTACATGAGAGGTGTCAAGTCCTCAACAGTTTTAGCGTAAACAATTCATGGCTCATGGAAAAACTTGGTCATCAGGTCCTGCCATTACTCTATGTCCATTAGATGTGCCCACAATCTCCATTAATGAGAAGTTGGCCCAGCAAAAGTAGTCTCATTTACAAAGTCCATTGGACTTGTATTTCCATGTCTTAAGCTTATTTATTTATTTTTTTTTTCCTACCATCCAATAGCTGAAGGCCCAACTCTTCTAGCCCAAATAACTTCTCCTGAACAACCTTAGCCCTTCCTTCTTTGCTATTAATGTTAGTTGTAACACATGTAACCAAAATGCCTTCTGGAATTATGGAATTAAATGGCGTGCTTAATTGTTGGCCTGCAACAGATGTAACAGTTGTTAAGCCCTTCTCCTCCACCTCATTATTGTCCCTTAACCACCTACCATTATCCTCTCCCGTTAGCCTCCTTGTAACCGCTTTAAGCCATTCTCCCCACTTCTTGCGAACATCACCATCTTGACTTAAGTATCGGAGAGTCCTTTATATACAAAACGGACTTGTTTTGTAGGATTACTTAGGGAAGAAAGATCTAGCCCACTTACTTAAACATGTTATCATCATCTGCTAAGACTCAAGACTTTAGAAGATGAACTTACGCTTCGTTACCTTTATTAATTTGTAGTTTACAAGATTTTTAGTTTCTTTATTATATGATGTCTATAATTCTAAACCTATTTATTAAATTGACATGTGAAACATTAAAAACTAAGTACTGGAGTTGAGAATTTTTAGTAAAAATCATAATGTATATAATTATTTATACGAAAATTAAAACTTTCTCAATAAGAAAGATATTAGAAAAATTAGTTTTAAAAAGGAAATATTATTAATGCTATATATCCATATAAATTATATTAAAAAACACTAAAATATGAAAATATCCTAAGTTTTTTTTTTAAAAAAAACAATTCTTTTTAATTATCTCGAGATCGTACTCCCACGTTTTCATCACACTATAAAGTCATAAATTTTATAATTAGCATAAGATTTTCAACAATACTTTTTCAACAAGAGTATAAACTGTTAACTTAATTTCTTGATTATGCCAATTATTGACATAATTTGGAACTAGTTTGACATTGTTCTAATTCAAAATGCAGTCAAGTTCAAAATAATCTAATTGTTATCTCAACACTACTCCTTTTTTTTCGAATACATATTTTTATGGGATATAAGTCGCTACAATTCTTTGTATATTAAAATTATCATCTGAAATTGCTGTCCTGAAAGTCGACGATCAAAGTTTTTGAATGAGGATTGGAACTAAATTTTACGACTTTTAAGGTCAACTCACGTTTATGAAATGATGAATTAATTTCTTGAATGCTACTGCACTATTCAATCTATGAGTTTATGCCTTCATGCTGCAGCTTCCTATTCAGAAAATTTCCACGCTCTAGAGAAGGAATTTAGAACCTGTGTTCGGCATCGCTACAGCCTAGGCGGCTAAGTGCTATGGTTGGCTCAATTGCACATAGAATTGGCCAACATTTCTTATAGCACTTGGCTCTAATTGGCAGCTCCCCACTAAATTTATCAAAACTTTTCTTATAGCACTTGGGAAGCTCCCCACTAAACTTATCAAGTACACTTCCATGATAGGACATGATAGGAGGCTTAGAGGTTGGTTGTTTTTGTGGTTAAAATCATGTTTTATAATTTTTAAATATTTTTTTGTTTGAAATTATTAATTTTTTAGTGTTTTTTGAGTGTTTAAATATGTTGGTGTTAAAAATAATTATTAAAAATAAAAAAAATTATTTTTATATATTTTTAAATAAAAATTATTTTAAAAAATAATCACTATCATACTTTTAAATATCTCTTATAGAAGTCCACCATCTTAATGGGATTTAGTGAGCTTATCAATTAATTCCTACTAGTGAGACATTTTGAAGTTTCAGAAAGTCTAGACCTAACTTGGAACCTTGTGGAGGACTAGAGGTTCAGCAGCCTTGGATGACGGCGTGATACCATCGACTGATTATTCAATAATTGTAGACTTAATTTTGTTTTTAAATGAATATTCGGTGGTGAACTTTCTCAACTATTTTTGTAAGGTCCTTCGATATTAATTCTTAACTTGCTAGTGGTCTCAAGACTTATCGTCGTTTTATGGGCCAGGAATTTATCCTTCCAAACTTGGACAAGATAAAATGGCTTCTCCAAAAAACCTATACCTTTTGTGTTTTGTTTACAGGAGGGCACCACGAACCTCTAGTAATATAGTTATAAAACCTGGGTTGGCTTGGCATGTGAATCTAGAAACTGAATTTATTCAGATTTATTAAAAGATCAGCTGGTATAACAATCCGGTCAAACTCGATCGAACCAAAATTAACCAAAATTATGCATTCTAAATTCTATTTAGAGATGGTAATGAGTATTCAAATGTTGGATTTTAGTATTATTGATACTCATACCCAAAATTAAAACTATTATCTATATTGGATCTATTATCCAGATGAATTTGGATTATAGATTCGCGTATTCATTTAAGTATCCATTACTCAAGAATATAGTTTCTTATAAACATAAATATATATATATATATATATATATATATATATATATATTATACAAAGAAATTCCGGATCAAGTATAAGTTGGGTTTTGAATCGGGTAAAGTAGCATCGAATATCCATTAAAAACCCGATTTTATGCGTTCAAGTTTTGCCCGAAATATACTATTCATAGAATATTCAACCCATTCTGATTGGTTTTAATGGGTATCCATGAGGTTCGGAGCCTAAGTCTATAATGTCTTCCAATGAAAAAAGAAAGTGTAAACAAGTTGTAAGAGCATCTATGTGTTTGGGCATAAATGAAGCTATCATTCCATTTCAAGGGCTTTACTTAATTACATGTTCAAAGTTCAAACATTCATTGAGCCTAGTCTTTCTTGTCTCTCGGGCTAGGCTTTAACAGCAGAGGGCTCAAGGCCCCATCTCTCTCAATCCCATTTTTATTTTCGTTAAATTGTGATAGCAAATTCTGCAGGAAGATGAAGGAATTCTCAGGCTTGGATACTGTGGCATTACTTGATAAGCTGTATATCCTACCAGAAAAGGCAGAGAGGGGAAGAAATGGAAAATGAACAGGATTATTATATAGCCAAAAATGGAAATTAACACTAGCTTGAAGTCGCTCACTTTCTGTTAGAACATCATTATCTCCCTCCTCTTTTCTGTACATCCACAGGTCACTGATTAGTTAGTGAGATGAGACCCTTATGTGTAGCCCATTTGGTGCTTCAACTCTTGGAAATTTCATTAGTGTGTCCCCTCCAACCTCTTCCCATCTGCAAGCAAAAAACAGCCAATTAAGGTCATCTTTGTTTGCTGCTAAAGAATGTGATTTTGTATCTTGTGGGTTCTTGTAGTTACCTGTATCGAGTTACGAAATAATGAAGGAAAGTTGAGATTTCAGCTATTCCTAGCTCCTTCCCTGGACACTGCCTAGCACCTCCTCCAAAAATGAAGAGATAGTTTTGAGACTCCAGACTTTTGTCCTGCATTTGGCAAACATTACTGAAGGAAGTCGCGTTTTTTCAGAGAGAAGTAGTGCGCACTTTATCAACAACAAACGACTTACCAGCCATCTCCATGGGTTGAAGGATAATGGTTCAGGATATATACGTGGATCATAGTTTATCTCTCTTGTGTAAACATAGATCCTCCATCCTTTTGGGATCACAAATCCTGAGTGAAAACAACAGAAAGAAAAGCAAATAATTAACAAATGTGGGACCTCAAGTTTCTTGCTTGATGAACATGATTTTGGGTCAGCAAGAGAAGGGGCTGGCTGGATTGGCTTTGGCATGTTGATCACAATAGCTGAAAGGCCCACAAGAGGAGATGATCCTATTCTCATGGCATGTTTTACATCAACAAAGTTGCTGCAAAAAGGCTTCCTGGGCCCACATAGACGAAGCATTAGACTTTTTGATACTTACCATTCAGTTCCATTTCTCTAGTAGTCTTCCTCAAAACCCCATTTACTATCGTCGCCATTCTTGAGGTCTCAAGAATCACCTGCATGAGATAAAACAACAGAACAAATGATCGAGTTAAGCTCAGTAAGCAGACAATAATCGACCATTATAATCTCTACTTACGGCACGAGTAAAACGCATCGGTTTAAGATCATTCAAATCAATTGGGTCCTCAGGCCTTTTCTTTTCTCTTACTGCCAAATGCTCTTTCTGCATAAAGATGAAGTATGAAGTCGATAACACAGGAATGTGACAAAATGTATCAACACTAAACAGTGGGTCTAGGCTTACTCTTAGCTCTTGAAGGACTGTTGGGTGATCATGCAAATACTTGACTGCCATCATTGAAGTAGTCGAAACCGTTTCGTAGCCAGAGTACAGAATTGTGATTATCTGATCAATTATTTCTTCATCTGTTAATTTGTATTTATTTTCTTGAGTTCTCATCAGTTTACCAAGCATGTCCTGGTGCGATAATCTTGACGCCCTCCTCTCTTGTATTACCTTCCTAAACATGCTTATGATCTTTTTTCTCGCCTGCGTAACGTGGTGAAACATTCAATACAGCAAGAAAAACTAGAATAAAAAACCTGACATAGAAGTGTTCATATTCTTTATTAAATCAATTACCTGGACTCCACGCGTATAATTAGTGCCAGGAAGGTCAATCGGCAATGACAAAGTGCCTAAAACCAGTTTGAAAAACTCAGGCATGAATGCTTGAGATATTGAGCTAGAATCAATGCCAACAATTTGTTTGAGTGCAGAAAGAAGGGCCATCTGCATAAAATAATGGTTACAAATGCACATTATCGATACGGGGAAACTTGGATCAAGTCCTGATATGTTGCGTAATGGCAGGTACCTCTTTAGTCATTTGTTGAATGTCAATAATTTTGGAATCCCAATCGCTGAGGTGGGTTCTCATGAACTCATCAATTGTTGGCAAAAGTTGTTCTCTGATCATGGTGGGGCTGATGAGGGATAACAATGCCCCTCTCATGTACTTGTGAGTGGAGCCATGAACTGCTGCAATGTTGCAATTGCCTAAGATATCCAACATGGACTGAGGGTAACCAGGAACAAGGCCTTTTGCCTCATTCATTAGTATGTACCTGTTGAGCTCTGGATCCATGGAAACAATGGTAGGACACCCCAGAATGTGGGATTTGAAAAAACTCCCATACCTGCAGTTTTACGAGAGAAGGTTAATCAAAAACAAACAAAAAACCATCTTATCTTAAAAGTACACTGAAGATAGATAGATTTCAAGGATGTGATGTCTAGTGGTTAGTATTATTACAAACCAAGTTAAATTTACAAGAAAACCCTCACGCAACTGTTCCAGGCTTCATTAAGAGATTGGCTTTAGCTATATAGGTATCTTTTGTGGGTTAGCAGGGACCAATCCCCACCCAAAAGGAAAACGAAGGTACAAGTCCTTGTTCTTTTGTTTTGATTGAAATGGAAAAAGAAAAAAAGGAAGATAACTTTAGAAGCAATTGTCAGCTAACCATAAACAAGCAGGGATGCAAACAAAAGAGGTGAACAGCTTCAACCAAGAAAAAATCACTTGAAAGTAATATATCAACAGTTGATACACCAAATGAACTAGAGCTAGGAACAGAACTCCTTCCGACATCAGCAAGAAACAACAACAACAACATCATCAACATATCGAATTGAAAGTCATGCAAACAATCATCACCTTGCGCTCTGATTTTTCATGAAGTTCGGGCCTTGCTTTAGAAACTCAGTGGTCTCTCCAAAGATTGGCCATCCCATGGTGCCTGGAGGCAACCCTTTCTTCCTATATCTCACCTCATTCCACCTCAGCAAAGCAGAGGAGATACCGAACAAAAAGAGAACTACCACAAGAACCACGAAGAAAACAGCCATTGGTGTTTCAAAGAAGAAAAAACAGCTCCAACCCCTCTTCACAAAGAGCTGTTAATGGTATGGAAATGCTCCAATTTGAGCCAGCCAAGAGGAATGCATAAGCACACACATATATAGAGGACTTTGAACTAAGCATGTGAAAAGAGAGAGATAGAATAGCCACTTAGGCCAAACCATGCACCCTACTAGTAAGGGACCCTACTCTCTAATACCACAGGTAATAAAGACCCTTCACAGGAAATTAAAATGACAACAATATTTTAACTGAGCCAACTACTTGACTCAAAAAAAGACTTGGAACACCGTTCTTCAAGAATCAAGGCATGAATGTCTGTATTATCAGAAGTTTCATTTTAAAAAATATGGACATTTTGTGGATGGGGAGACTTCTTTATGATGGGGTGTTGGTGTTTTCGAGAAATCATTGGAGCACACTATATATTGGATATATGGAAGTAGTATAAAAACTAGCTTAGCTAGAGAGGAAAGGGCCTCACTGCTGAGTTAAAAGGGGGGGATATATAGAGGCACATGCACACCGCCCCATTGGCCCCAAAAGAAAAGCCATTGCCCCTCACATGTCTGTCAACACGATCTGCATAAAATGGAATTACAATTACAAAAGCACTGAAAGACAGGCTCTCGGAAACAACGTGAATAAGGGAAGAGAGAGAGTATGTGAGTTTGTGTTCGTGTGGTTTTTTTGGTTCCACTCACTGCAAGACTCAAACGTGGACTGCTCCTCCTAGCAGGTTGAAGTTGTGTGCAGTAACACCATAAAACTGTACAGTTGACTTTATTGGACAACATTATCTATTAGAGATATAATAAGTTTGTAATGATCCAACTAGCTATTTACTCACTCTGTGTATATGGCTTATAGTTATTCTGTTGGTTATATGTGATATTATTTTTGTTTATAAATATATTTAATTTATTAATAAAACATTATTTATTTTTAATATTCATTAAATATTTTATTAATAAATATAATATTTGGTTAATGAATTTGAAGTAAAGATAATGTTCTTGGAACAAAAATATTTTGCAAAGAAAATTATAAAGTTGTTATAATTATAGGATTCCTATTGCGTTAAAGTATTATTCCTAAATGTTCCTGATCAATGCTCTATTAAGACTGAATTTTTATTAGAGCTGTTGAGACTAATACATATTATGTTATTTCCTTTATAAAAGGAAACAGTTGTTCTCATAAGCTGAGATATGAGAGATATCTAGAACTAATATGTAGTTTCTTGTCAGATGACATGTACACTGAATTAGCCCACATGAGAATTCCATATGAAGAGATCACTTATGTTTATGGAAAGACTTACATGACAATTGTGTAAGTGATTCTTAAATTTAAGATCACTAAGTTATCTTACATACAGAGTGTTATGTTTGGATTCTGTTACACGTTGTTCTAATCAAGGGTAACAAATGAGCAACTATTGGTTATAACATAAACTATATGAAGATATTTAAGTAATCAAGAGATGATTCATCACCCTTGATAAATTAGGAGAAATGTTCCATAAATTCTTAAATAGTATTGATTGTAAATCCTTGCGCAAAGTGAGATGAGATTTGTAAAAAGTTTCAAATCTTATTCAAAGAATCAATGACTACGGTGTTAAGAACAAACATGATTCGACATGGTAGACACACTTTATGCTATAATGTCTAAATCGAAACATTGTTGATAAAAGGATAATAATTATATTGAAAAACTAGGAACTGAAAGGTGGAGTCAAATCCCTTATGATTTTCCTAATATTTGGGGGGTCATGACAGGTTGCTAAACATTATACTTGATCTTGAAATAAAAATCAATCAATCATTGAGTTGATAATACATTAATTTGTTTAATTTATTTAACCCTATTTTATTTATGATAGTGATTTATATTTGAATCAACTTATTGAGAAACCTAATGGGTCACAACATAAGAACTATTGGTCATAAATTAAAATGGAATGATTAAACAAATGTGACTTGAATGTAAATAAATTTTAGAGAAATGAAGACTAGAATGTAATTAATACAGGGAATTATAATTGTAGACCTAGAAACAATCAAATAAAGACTTGATTGAATAAGTTTATAAAATTATCTTAAAATAATGTATGTGATATTCAAGGGAAAACCCTATTTGCTGTAGGCAACACAATTCAGCAGTGAAAACTGATTCACTGACAACACAATTTGACAGTGAAACAATTCATTTACATATATGTATTTTAACTTTTTGTTAATGATCTTCTTGTATAGATTTAACAAAATTTAATGAAAAGAATAAAAAAAAAAAACTTAAGGAAAACATGCAATAGAAGGATAGAATCCATAATTTTTTTTAAAATTCCGTACAAGAACAAAATCTAAAAAGAAAAAGTGCTGGGGAAAACTAGCTATTAACCTGCTTGTTATTTGTTTTATCGTGATATGAACAACAACCACAGTTATCAGCATCAAATCACAGATCACAACAACCATCAATCCATTTTTGCCACACCATGGGCTAAATCTAGAATTACCCAAAAACAAAAAACTTAAAAACCTAACGAGATTCAAATAAGGCCTCGAACTCAAGGAGGCTAATATATATATATATATATATGCTTAAAAAATATAAATATCATTAATTAACTTAGAAAATATTCTCTCAAATATACTTTTAAGAATATTTTGCTCATTTTTATATATTTATATTTTCTGTCATGTCTTTTTTGTCCGTTTTAATTAGACAAAAATACCTATTATAAAACTGAGAATATTAATAATGATTAATATACAAAAAAAAACTTAACAAAATCTTGAAAAACAATGAAAATAAATTTTTTTTATAAATAAACAAAAATAGAAAATCTAAAAACTTGGAACATGCCAAGAATTTTGAAATAACCTATAAAAATATGAAAAAAAGTAAAATCATGAAAAAATAAAAAATAAATATCCTTCAAGGCTTATTTTATTGTGATAGACATATATATTTCTTTTACGAGGTTTTATGAACATAGTTTTTTTTCATATAATTTTTTTTTTCAAGTTAGTTTCAATGTTTTGTTTTTATTTTTCTAGGTTTATAAAATCTTTTAAGTTGCTAGGTTTTTTATAGGATTTTTAAGTTTGTTTAAATGCTTTTAAATTATTATTTTTTTATTTTTTTTGAAAAATAATATTTTTTAGATAGTTTGAGGGGTATTTTTATCTAAACAATAATAAGTGGCCATATGCGATAAAATATGAATATATGGATGTAATAGAGTGAAAAATCTTTAATATAATATACGAGAAAGATTTTCAATGAGAAATTCAAGTTTCAACCGACAATACATTTTTATACTCAAACCTCACCTGCTTTTTTAACCTTTAAACCCTTTGAATGCATGAGCATCTATTAGAATATTGAAAAGTTTTAATGATAAATTAACCCATTAATTTATAAAAGATTCAAGAAATTGAAGATAAGACCTCCACTAGTGAATTATGTATTCATAGGATATGCATATAATAGTATTATATATTATTTTTTTAATCATATATCAAGTATTGTGGATATTCATTCCAATACAATAATAAAATGCAAGAATGTTATATTCTTTACAATTATTTTTTCTTTTAAGAAAACACAAAAAAATTATTCACTTAAGAAGATGAATAAAGCAAGCTCATATTATAATCATCTAATTATAGACTAAAGATCTACAAAAATAAATATATTATGAAATCGAGTTGAGAATGAGTAAGAGGGAGAAAATGTCAAAACAATACAAAATTGTCTCTTGGCACTAGTTTTTTTTTTTTTTTCCCTCCAAGGGCATTTTTATCTTTTCACTATACATTTCAAATGAGAAAGACTTATTTGTCCCTGATTAATTTGATAATGACTAATGAACTTTGTAAAAAGATCAAAATACCCTTGAAAGCTAGTGTTAAGTTTTTTGGATGAAAGATTTAAATCGTTATTATACTGTTTTAGTCAATAATACGAATAAGTTTAGATGATTAAAGAGAGTTTAGCTTTTGTTAATAAAGGAATGGGTGACTAAAATAGTTGTCGATTTGAATTTAAGAACCTCTATTGAAATAACATGTACCTGTGTTACTTTCTTATTAATTAAAGCTACAAATCTTCATGTTGCTTCTAGCCAATAAAATTTCGTATGAAAAGGTTAAGTGCTTAAGAATGCCTATGCAAAGACTCACAAGAGCGTGAGTTTACACTTCGCCAACAGGTTACTTATTATCGTAAACATGAAAATCAATCTATGGAAGAACACATTCCACCTTCAAATGCTTGTGTAACAGCCTTACAGCAATTGAAAAACCAGTTTCAGATAATGAAAAGGTTTTTGTATCTTCTCAACAGCTTTGGTCCACAGTATGAAAACTTCACAACAACTATGTTAAAGCCCTCAAGACCGTCTCATTCAGAGCTGGTCTCTCAGCTCTAAAATTTTGATTAGTACTGTAACTGGTTCTCCTATTATAAAGACATGACAACACATGCAATTTCCCAAACAACTTGCATTTTATAGGCAGTAATAACAACGCAATCAGCAGAGCACACAACAACCTTCCTTAACATACATCTCATATCTGTTTTCATCCAATGAGAGAGGTTTTCAAGCCCAGCAATCCAAAGATTAGAACCGAAGGTATTTCACCCCTGCTTAACAATGACGCCCTCCACCACCAGGAGAACATTGCATGACTCAAACAGATAGAGATCTTTATCACGAGGACAAATGCCAATATTGTGGTATAATAGCCTACATTGCTAACATTTATTGGTGGATACCTAAACAAAAAACTACTCAGGATAGTGAAATCGCATAAGCATTGGCAACCTTTACACTAGACAACACCATTGTCAACATAAAATGGACTTCAGACACTGGTGCCTCAAATCACATGATAAGTAAGCCAGGTATGTTAACTGATATTCAAGAATATTTTGGAACTGATTCTGTTGTTATTGGGAATGAATCTTCTCTACCAATCATTGGTATTAGATAGGGGTGATCATTTTCGGTTCGGTTTGGTTTTTATTAAAAAAAAAGTAACCAAATCAAAATTTGTTTTTTAAAAAAACCGAAACCGAACCGAAACCAGTTCAAACGGACTGGTTTCGGTTCAGTTCGGTTCATTTTTAGGACAAAACCCGGTTTGAACCAGTTTGGCAAGGTTTTTCCGGTTTGGCTCGGTTTTGGCTCGGTTTGGCTCGGTTTTTTATCGGTTTGGCTCAGGTTTTTTTCGGTTTGGGTCTGATTCAGTTCGGTTCAGTTTTTTTTTAATTTTAGACTTATAAAACCAAAACCAAACCGAACCAGCCGGTTTTTTCAAAATTTTAATCGGTTTTTTTTCACAGTTCGGTTTTTTCAGTTATTTTTTTCCGATTTTCTCAGTTTTTTTGCTCACCTCTAGTATTAGAGATTCATTTATTAAATAAGATAATACTAAATTACCTATCAATGATGTTCTACTTGTTCCTGAATTGACCAAAAAATTTACTTTCAATAAGTTAGCTTATAAAACAATTTTCTATGAACTGTGAGTTCTCTGACGTTGATTTTTGTATTAAGAAAAGGAAAATAGGACAACCTCTAATCATAGATAGATATGAGGGTGATCTTTATATCTTGTACAACTCGTTAGAATTACATTTCTCTTATCGTTTTAAAACTGGATCAACAGAAGTTTAGCATCAACGTTTAGGACATCCCTATTTTTCTATCGTGCAGTTATTAAAAAATAAAGGATTGATTAACGTCACAGGAGTATGTAGACTGAGAAACTTTGTGATAGTTGTCAATTAGAAAAACTTAGTAAATTACCTGTTTTGCATTCTGAACATTTAAGTACTGATATTTTTTAGAAAATACATTGTGATTTATGGGGGTCTGCTCTTGTTTTATCTATTGGAAAATTCAAGTATTATGCCCGCGTAATAGATGATTTCTATAAATATACACGGATATTTCCTCTTCAAAACATATTTGATTTTTTAACAGTTTATCTATGATTTGAAATATATGTTAGTAGTCAATTCAATAAACAGATCAAAGTCTTCCATTTAAATGGAGGAAGAGATTTACATTAACTCCAAATTATCAAGTTATTTTCGCTCCACATGAATTGTTCATTAGGTATTTTACCCTTACACTCCTGAACAAACAAGTAGGGTTAAAAGGCGACACAAAATTATAAGAGAACTAGGTATGACAATGATATTTCATGGTGGTACTCTTTTATTCTTATCAGTAGAGGCTTTCATAACTGTTATTTATCTCATTAATATATTTCTCTCATCTACTCTTAATTCTAACACTCCTTGCTTTCTATTACATGGCAAACATCCTATTTATTCATCTCTTTGCATTTTTGGCTCACAATGTTTTCCCTACACTTGGGATAAAAGACGAAATAAATTTTTGATATAAAAAATATTCCATATATTTTTATAGGCTATAGTGATCAACATAAAAAATATAAATGTTTTCATCTAACAAATAAGAAATGTTTTGTCTTGTGACATGTTGCCTTTAGTGAATCAATCTTTCCATATAAACAAACTGATAACAACAAAAATATTGATCTTCCTAATCATGTCATTAGCATTTTTGACTCATGGCTAACTATTCCTGCTTCAAGTTCTACTGCAGATACCTTTAAAACACTAGCAGAATTGCCATGCTTGAGCTCTCTGCCCACATTCACGCTTCATACCATGTCTTCAAACAAACCACCATGTTCTTCCTCTAAATTTATTCCTTCCGCTGATGTTGCACTACAAATCCATGATGACAGTACTATAACTCAACAACAGCAGCAACAACATCACATCATAACTACTCAGCTAGAGACACTACACATTCAGGAGGAGACAATACACATCACTTGCCCTGACATCTCTAACTCTATCGCAACACAATCTTGTCATGATGACTCTTACACTAATGAGTATCTAGACAATGATTCCTCATCACAACACTCTAGTCTATAGGAGATTACACACACTCTCAGTCGTGATACTTTTCACTCTGCAGCAAAACATATTAATCAAAATCCTTTGGATCATCAGCAGCTTAAGCAGTCACGCTATAACACCTTAACTACTTAGTAGGAGACAAAACCCTCAATTCCAGTTCCTCACTCTATAGTCACTCGTTCACAATGTGCTCTACAAGAAGCTGCATAAACTCTGTGTCATGATGCTTCCCACTCTACTATAGAAGAGCTTTTCCACGTTCCCTCAATTTCAGTTCCTCGTCCTATGACCACTCGTTCAGAACGTGGCATCATAAAGCCAATCCTAAATATGCATTAACATCTATTACCTCTACTGGCATACCCCGAGAACCTCAAATCGTGCGATCTGCACTAGTTCACCTAGGATGGAAAATAACAATGGAGGATGAACTCACGTCCTTACATCAAAATCAGACATGATAGCTAGTACCTTGCACCACATATATACATATCACGGGTGTTTAAAACTAAGCTCAAATCTAATGGAACCTTGGATCGCCTCAAAGCTCGTGTTATTGCCAAAGGTTATCACTAGATTGAGGGACTAAACTATACGGAAAAATTCTCTGCAATTGTTAAGCCAAGAACCATTCGGTTAATTATCACTATAGTTCTTATTTATCATTGGCCCCTACGACAACTTGATGTTAAAAATGCATTTTTGCATGGTTTAATTTATGAAAACATCTACATGGAACAACCACCAGGAATGACAAATCCTTATCTTCCACAACATGTATGAAAGCTTCAATGTGCACTCTATGAACTTAAACAAGCACTATAGAATATAGTGTTTGGTTTGATCTTTTTAGTGCCTTCCTTCTCAAATATAGCTTTCATTGCAGCTTAGCAGATCCATCTTTGTTTATTTTTCATTCTGATTATGGCTCTCTCATTCTTCTACTTTATGTTGATGACATACTTCTTACAGGAACTATTAATACACTTGTTGCAAACTTCATTACTCTCATCAACTAGGAATTTACCATGAAGGATTTTGGACCTGCTCACCATTTTCTTGGCATATAAATTTTACTAACAACCAGTGGTCTTCACTTATCACAATCTCATTATGCCTTTACAATTTTAAAACGTGCTGATATGGTTGACTATAAATCGATGAGTACATGACTTGAAGCAAGAACTAAAGCTTCATCAAATGCTCCTCTTATGGAAGATGTCAGCTTCTTTTGAGGGCTTATTGCTCTCTATAGTATCTCACACTCAATCGACCAGACCTCTCTTTTAGTGTTAACTATGTCTCTTAATTTATGCATGCTTCTACGATTGCTCATTTAAAAATGGTTTGATGTATCTTACAATATGTCAAAGGAGCCATTAATAATGGTCTACATTTTACTTCTAATACTAAGCTTCATTTATCTGCCTTTTTAGATGCTAATTGGGCTGGATGCCTTACTACAAGACGTTCTGCCACTGGTTATTGTGTCTTCCTTAGTCATAATCTCATCTCCTGGTGTGCCAAGAAACAACACACCATTTCACGCTCTAACACTGAAATAGAATATCACGTTATGGCCAACACGGTCGTAGAACTTACATGTTTTACCTACATCCTTCGCGATTTACACATTCCACTAATATCTCCACTAGTGCTCTATTATGACAATATCAGTGCTCTCCATATGATGGTCAATTATGTCTTCCATGCATACAACAAGCATATTGAGATTGATTATCATTTTGTACGCGAACAAGTAGCTCTTGGAAAACTTATTACGCAACACATTCCCACTTCTAATTAGATTGCTGATCTATTTATTAAGGCAGTGTCTAAAGCTGCCCTTATTCGTTTACAAAGAAAACTGTGCCTCTAGCCCTAACAAAATTTGAGGGAGGGTATTAGCAATGATACAACAACAACAACAAGAAACAACACTATCCCATCTCCGTCATCTTCGTGCAGCTTCATAAATCAAAGATTTGCGGCAGCAACAACAGAAGATAGTAGCAGCAGCAACATCACAGGAGCAGTCACAACATCAAAGCTCTACAACATCAACATCATAAGAGCAGCAGCAGCAGCAGCAACATCACAGGAGCAGCAACAACATCACAACATCTCTTGACCAAATCTTAATCAACTCCTATCACACCAACATCCAAGATTATAAGGAAAATACTCTAACGACTACTACTCCCTAGAATGGTAACCCATCATACATGAAAACTATAGCTGGATGCAAATCAGAGACAAATCAACCTCCATAATTAATAAATTCTGTAACTATAGAAACATATACAGCTATGGAAAGTCAATAGTTACTCATTTTTATATATAGAACATCATGCACAAGTTGTAATGTGTGCTCACGCTTATTCCTTCATTCCAATAAAAAGAGAATATTTACCACCATCCTCAGCTATATTTTTCTCTCTTCTAATTAAATTTAAAATCAACAAACAAAGAAACAGATTTTATATGCTTCAAAAAATCCTTTTAAATTTCATCATAAGTTTTTTCTGCGTGTCTAGGTAATGACAGTCATGATACTTACAATTAAAATGAAAGTTGTTTTTCAAATTTATTTGAATAATATATCCATCAACCTTCATATATTGAGAATGTTTTCTCATGCTTTTTTATATTCATATTTTTGATATGTTTTTTTGCCATTTTTGAAAAAAAAACTTCCCTTGTAAACTAAACGAACACTTAATTTTCAAAAAATAAAAAAATAAAAAACTAATTTTCAATAATTTAAGTAAAATTGAAAAATTAAAAACAAAAAATTATAAAAAATGAAAAACCTAGAAAGATAAAAACTTGGAATATCCCAAAAAAATTAAAATAAACTATTATATATATAAAAAAATTTCAAACTAATAAAAAACTTGAAAAACTTGTTTCTTGCATAAATTATTCAATTGCAGACATGTTTCTGTTTACAAAAACTTTATGGACGTGGCTTTGTAATTTTCTTAGATTATTAAAAAATAATTACTGAAATAATAATTCTATTGGTTATGAAAACTATTAAGTATTGAAAACCCAAATAGCATCTAAATAATAATTTATGGATTGAATTTTATATATTCTCAGCAAAGTTTACTCCTTTGGCTGGAGTAAACTTAATAGCCCAACTTTGAACTCCACTGTTAACTTTAAATCATAGTTATTAAACCCGGCCTGGGAGTTGACCCGGCTAAGGGGCTGGGTCCCGGGTTTCATGGGTCAACCCGGGTCAACCCAGGAAAATTAAAAAAAATTAAAGTTTTAATATTTCATATGAAAAAATCCATGTAAATATAGATTATACATATTATGAAGTTTAAAAGAATATTTTAAAAAGTTTTTTATCCCACATTAAAAAGATATTATGTTAAGCTTTTAAGTTAAAGTATTTAAACTAAAAAAGTTTTTTATCCCACATTGAAAAAACATAACTTTTTTCTTGGGAACATAGAGTATATATACTAATGGGTTTCAGATCCCACATTGAAAAGATACTATGTTATCCTTTTAAGTTGAAGTATTTAAACCAAAATGTTTTTTATCCCACATTGAAAAAATATGATTTTTTTCTTGGAAATATAGAGTATATATACTAATAGATTTCAAATCTCACATTTGAAAAAAAAACCGGTTCTCGTCCGGGTTCGCCCGGGTGTGGCTGGGCTGTTGCCACAACCGGTTTTTTATTAAACCCGGACCAGTCCAGCTACCGAATCAACCAGGTCCTGGGTTGACCCGCGAGCCAGGCTGGGTGTAATAACAGTGCTTTGAACTTCTGTTTCTCACTTTTATCTGAAATCTGAGCCAAATATATTAAAATATCAAATCGCTTTTAAACACATGCGAGCTCAAAAAAACCACTCAATCAACTTTTGGAATTTTTTTTTAATGCTCTTCCATCTATACAATAGACAGCATTAATGTTTTTATTCTAGTAAAATGATTTTCTCTTTCTTTGTCTACTCACACGCTCGCTTGTCCTCTTGCTGAAGAAGTTCCTGTCAAGTTGATGCATAATAATACATTAATAAAAAAAATGCATTAATCATTACTCCTTCAAATCCATCTGCCTTGGCTAAGACATAATCCACGATTCCAATATATAGGTAATGAGTGACATTGATTACTTTCAGAGAGACAGCACAATGAGAGACAGTTTTTGTTGTTATTTTATTTTAAAGTTTCCTTGGACTTTTTTGTCTGTGATTCCAATATAAAAGGTTTTTTTTTTTAAGGGCATTTAAGGATCGTGTAGAGAAAAGATGGTTGGTGGCAACATTTTCTTCCTTTTTTTCCATTATTTTTTTACTTATAATTTGTTGTAATTTTAGTCTGTAAGTGTGATTGTGATTGCTTTTTAAAGTATTTTTTATATTAAAATGCATCAAAATGATATTTTTTTTATTTTTTTAAAATTATTTTTAATATTAGCGCATCAAAATGATCCAAAACATATAAAAAAATTATTTTTACCAAAAAAATTGATCTTTTTTAAACAATAGTTGACTCGCAATTCCTAACAGGCTCTTAGTCTTTTGAATTTTTTTTCAATCTAAATTTTTAAGAAAAAATAACAATGGAAATTTAATCAACTGTGACTTACCCTCGGTGCTTATCTATTATTTTTTTAATTAACCAGGTTTGATTCAAATTAACCCTCCTAATCCCTAAACTGAGATTGACTTGACACGAGTTGTATCATCCCTAACTTTTAAATACATATTTGGTCATTTAACCCTTTCAAAATTATGTAAAATGTGGTAATTTTATTTTGAAAACAACCTTCATAGTTTTTTGAACTTTTTCTCTTACACTAAAAATTATTTATGCATAATCTTTAAACTTATATAAAAGCTCACCTGATACAAGAGTAAATTAACTGGAAAACTAGTGTCAGGTTTGAAGTGCTGATTAAATGTACCTGCGAAATCCATAAAAGATAGCATACACGGTAAGCATATCTGTATCCGATAGTTTCAATAGTGTTTTTTTTTTCTTAATTTATTATTTAAACAAACACATCAATTTTAATCCTTTCATATACATATGTCCAAGATATACTCTCTCTCTATATAATAATAAATAATTATACCAAACCCTTATTTAAAGTAAAAAGAAGTAAGGTGATATAACAAATAACACCTACCTGACACTTTAAAAGTATGTGTATCCTCCGATGCTAGTCTAAACTCGAATGTCTCTCTTGATTTTTTAAGGAAACATCTCTGATCAATAAATCAACTCAATCTAATCCATTTGTTACAGTTACATATTCATATTATCATCCATATCTGAAATAAACATTCATGGATGTACTTTTGTTTACCAACCATGTTCATTCCTTTTAAATACATATTATATCAATTTCAACCTGCTAATTATTTTAGGTCATTTTCAAACCAATATATCTTTCATGTGTATTTATATCACTCTTCAATTTTTAACATGCATTATGCTCATTTTAGCCCACTAAAGTTATTTATCAATCTCAAATAGATTTTATGTCATTTTTGGCTCATCAATAACATTAATTACTTCAAAATAATTATTATGACATCCTTAGCTCATTCATACAATTTCTCAGTTCAAAACAATTATTATGCCATACTTGGCTCATTATTGATATTTATTTATCTCACAATATACTATGTCATCTTTGCCTCACTAAACACACCTTATTATTTTACAAGTATTAGGCTAATTTTTTTACTTACCAAGACCCCATATTGAAATCTAACATTCATATAGTCATTTTCTTACACTTAAGGTTAGTCATCCATATTGACAAACACATGGTGTTGACATTCATTCATATTAATTCAAAACTATATCATTAAACACTATATCATGAGGGCATAACTCTTTTATAACTCCATCATTATACCAAAAACATAATTTGCGTAATATCATTAGAACATAGATGTCAACACAATTTATACAAATTCCACATTTCATTTTTAACACAAATATGCTATTTCGGCTTCCTATATTTCATCAAGTCATTTTAGTTACTAATTCATTTATCCATAAAAACTTTTGTCAAGTCATATTATAAACACATTAATCACTAACTAAATCGTTTCTTCAAAGTATTTTATCAACACTTTACATGCAATTTGAATTTAACCATTCTTTACCTAGAGACTTTGTACTCCTAACTTTCCTAGATATATCAACAATGATTCAACCATCATAATTCAATGTCTATTCATTCATTCATCTTATCAAATTATTATTTGGTATGCATTTGAATTTAAACCATCCTTACATTATGTAAGAAATGTGTATTCCTGAAAATAAAAAAAGTAATCATCATATTCAATTCAATAAAAATAATAACTTACAAAATAAAATGGTTGAACAAACATACCATGAAGTGTTGAGCACGATTGTTAATGAACTGTTGTGTCCTTTTTTGGCGGTCTTGACTCCGCACGTGCATCTCCACAAATAGCTCCATCGGGCTCAACTCACGTCCAAGAGACGTAGCCTATAATGAAAAAAGATTAATTAACAACAAATTAAATTAATGATATATTTCATTTAAATTAATCTGGCCATCCATTTTGCATATGCAGCAAACGAAACGGAGCCGCCGGTGTGCGTTGTCACCGAGCCATGAATTGGCTGATTTCGGTTGCCAGCACCGGACTGTGAGCATCGTGTGAACCGCTCAGACGTCACGTGCCCAAGATAGTGCTGCCATATATCTTCCAGGATGTATATCAGTTTGAAATCCCTCAAAATCACCACATCGTTCCAGCCTTGGAGACCCCTATCTCTCACGATTTGTTTTGCCTTTTTTTGCCATTCATACCAAAAATCACGCAACCTACTTCCATAGCGAGAAATTAGAAGTTGAAACATAAATTTTTTTTCTAAAAAAATCATGTATTGTTTTCAATGTTACCTAGTTGCCGTGTGATTTTCCTACACCCTCCTCACAACTTTGTCATGCGCCCTGTCCCAGGCGAATTTATGCTGTGTATAAATAATTAAGTAAATAAAAATAATAATTTATTTACAATTATATTAATAAATTATTAGAAATAAGCTGGAAATTAGAAATTAACACCAATCTCAAATCTGTTAAACCATGCATCGATTTGAGGTATCCATTCAGGATATCTGGATACCTGACTCCACTGAAATAATAGAATCTCCATCGACGATTTAAACGTCGATGATATTACTCGGGCGGCCTCAATGTTTGTGAACCTAAAAATAAATTAAATTAATGAAATATTGATTAGTTGTTCATAAATTATGTTAAAATTTAAAAGAAAAAAACTAAAACCTTAACAAACTTACATTGAAAGGTCATCCTTCCACTGTGCCTCATACTTACGAGTGCACTGATTCCGCTGCGAAGGCACGCCACTTCTACGTTGTGAACCCGCACTGGAAGAGACAACATCGGTTGACAGTGCAGGTGGCATAGGTGCCTCTTCTTGAGAGGCACCTAAAGATATGTCATCCTCGTTGCTAGAAGAACTAGCTGCGATCATTCGTGAGCAACCAGCTCTGGTTTTCGTTCTACACATCTACACAATTGTATACGAATAATTATATAATTAAATTTGAATGTTAAAAAAATTCGACAGCACCTCCCCTATACTGGATACTACTCAAATCCACAAACTTGCAAATATTGACAAAAGCCACAACCAATTGACTCCATCTATACTAATATTGTATATAACATAACATGTATACATATAACATTCATTCTAATTACAAGGTAAATTCAACATTAACAACATATTCAATCATTATATAAATACAAACAATAAAAAATATTCAATAAATTAAAAAAAAAACTCTAGACTAACAATTAAAATTAATGCAAATAATTAAACACAAATCATGCAATAATGTAGTAAAATTACTAATTATTCCAACATATTCAATTACTTATTCTAAGGTAAATTCAACATTAACAATTACAATTCAACAAATTATTCAATCATTATATAAATACAAACAATAAAAAATATTCAATAAATTCAACAAAAAATCTAGACTAACAATTAAAATTAATGCAAATAATTAAACCAAATCATGCAATAATGTAGTAAAATTACTAATTATTCCAACATATTTAATTACTTATTCTAAGGTAAATTCAATATTAACAATTACAATTCAACAAATTATTCAATAATTATGCCAATACAACAATAAAATATATTCAATAAATTAAAAAAAAAACTATAGACTTTAGGAATGAAACATGCTTACCTTAATAATGTGTTGATTTCAAGACTTTATCTACATTATAAAAATACACCAAAACAAAAAACAAAAAAAAAAAAATACCTAAAACAAAAAAAAACCCTTAAAGTAAATGAAATAGAGGAAACACATACCTTTTAATCTGATGAAGATTCACAAGAACACTTGCTAGAGATTGTAGGTAAATGCCTTGAAGAAATCAGAGGAAAAAATTTGAAATTGAAGGTGAAGAACAGAAGAGATGAAAACATGAACTGAAAGAGCGGTCGCTGGGAATTATAGGGCAATTTTACCGACGGATTCACTGACAGCAAATAAAAAAATATTATTTTAATTTATTCCGTCGGTGAAGTTTGAAAATCCGTCGGTAATTTTTGATTTTCGCACCGACAATTTTAATTACCCTCCATATTTTTCACGTTCCGTCGAAAAAATCACGCGGTTAGAGATGCATTTAATGCACCGCCCTTTGGAATTTACACATTCCGTCGGTGATTTTGTCGGTAATATTATCCGCCGACAATTTACCGATGGTCTTTAGTCCGTCGATAAAATCGATGGTGATTGTGGCATTTCCAGTGATTATTTTCAAACTCTCTGTGAAATGCTAACGGACCTTATTCCGTCGTTATGGACGTCGGTAATTTTGGCATTTCAAGTAATTATTTTTGAACTCTCTGTGAAATACCGACAGACCTTATTCCGTCAGCATGGACGTTGGTAATTGTGGCATTTCAAGTAATTATTTTTGAACTCTCTGTGAAATGCCGACGGACCTTATTCCGTTGGTATAGAAGTCGGTAAGTGTACAAGAAAGATTATATTTGTATTGCCTATTTACCTTTCTGCAAACACTTAAATGATAAACTTTCCATCGTACAAAACAATAACAACAGTGCTTAAACAATACATATTTCGTGTTACAAAATATATCATCCATAATCTATATTACTTGAAAAAAGGGTTTTACACAGGGCTTCATTTTGATAGTTAGTCAGAATTTTCTTCTTCATCATCATCAATTGAATAGTCATCACCTTCATCGCAATCTTCAATATGGTCATCATCTTCATCGACATTTGCTTGTCCGCTAGAGCTCAAAACAACATTCAACTCCTCTGCGTCAACGTCAACAAGACTATCATCGAAAACATAAAAATTTGAATTTTCTTCCAAGTCAACCGAAGGAGCAACTCGATATGGTTCAACCAACTCACTAACTTGAAAGACTTCATCTTGCACACTTGTGTCTTCGTTCTCATCCTGAACAAGCTCGACATGACCCCTGGGTTTCGTTTTTAAAATGGACACCCAATCCACTCTTGATCGATACTTTCTAAAAAAAGGGGTGTATGTGTAATAAACTTATTGACATTGCTTTGCAAAAATAAAGACATCGTTTACATTGCGGAATCTAGCTTTTGAGTTGATTTCGACCAGACCATAGTACGAATCAACTCTGATTCCTCTGTCAGTCGTGTCATACCAATAGCATTTGAATAAAAACACTCTATTCTGCTCGCTATGATATTGCAGTTCGACGACCTCTTCTAATCTACCATAGTAGTCAACTTCTAACTCACTACTAGTCGATCCCTTAACACAAACACTGTTGTTGTATGTCTTTCTACCATGCCCGTATTCTTCAGTATGGAAAACATATCCATTGATAAAATGCCCGTTGTAGCACTTAACTTTTCTTTCAGGGCCCAGGCTTAGTGAAGACAATGACTTAGCAACACCCCTTCCCATTTGATAAACCTTGTATATAATGTACATCAATGAACAGTAAATGAGAATCACGTAATGACATGTATACAATAATTTTGCAAGTGAGAATGAGTTTGTGATAGTGCTTACATGTGTTCTAAATCATGTGGCAAATTGTTCATCTTGTAATTGAAAGATCTGGGATTCGGTCAACTGTGAGTTATTGGACAGCAAATATTGTCGATGTTCCCTGCAAGTGGTAATGAATGTATTATATTACAATATCTAATTAACAGTATATCATTGACAAAGCTTAATTAGTATTACACATATATACACTTACTGAATAAAAGGTCTCAACTCATCACAGTTAAATAGAACATAATTGTGTGCTTGTTTGAACTCTATTTCTGACAAATATCTTCCTCTTACGACATTTTTAGGTGTGGGTCGTCTAGGATTGGAGAATATTGACAAGTTCCCACTGGAAGACACTTCACTTAACCCTTGATCTAACTTGATGGTGAACACCTGTGCTATGGCCGATAATTTACTATGGTTCGTGCAGCCATCCCATAATGGTTCGTCAGAATCTTTCAACAAATCAAAAAACCTAACTGCATCTATATTAGGTTCTTCTTCTATAATTGGACATTGATTGACATTACCTTGATTCATTCTTATTGCATCCATAACCATATTCCTGTAAGGATTAGTGTTGTCATTTGGATCCGTGAGATTAGTCGAAATACATGCAAGCTAATCCAGATATCCATGTTAATAATAAAAAAAAAGTATAGTATTTTCTGCTAGCATGGGTATAGGATAAATCATGCCAACTTCTCAAATATAAAATTAAAAAATAGTTAAAAGAAAGAATAGAATGAAATGAAAAGTACATCAATAGTGTTGCAAAGTTGACGTTAACCACAATATGATTTATTCATGCCTCAAATGGATAATAGCTTGATGTTGCTACCTCAAGTATTTCAAGCAATCAATTTTAATTTGTACTAGCATTTTATATTGTGCACTCTTTTGCATTTCAATATGGATTAAAATAGTATAATTTTTCATTTTATTTTGATTCTTGAAATTTTTCTCATCAATTTGCTTTTTTTATGGCTAAATTAATGATCAATTGCTTTTGATTTATTAAGGAGGATTAAGATTAAAAAATATAGAACCAAAGTGAAAAATATGGGGAAACTAAGTGGCCATTTACAAATTGGCGTGATAAGTTTGCTTTCATCCACCTACTTTCCAATGAACATATTTTCAGTCCCTTTATTTTTGCTCTAAAACTTAATTTTTTTTTTAATTTTTTAATCCTTGAGTTTAAGAGATAGAAGAGAGAGTTGACAGATTTTGAGAGAAGAGAGAGAAAATCATTAGTTAGCACTAATTCCAACCACAAAAAATATCGATATTGATATCAACGGTTCCATTCGATAAGAGAAATTCTATTAGAGTGTTTTTTGGCCTTAATCTTACTTGACAAAGTAGATCTAGGTTCAAAACGTATTTTTGGATTCATGTTAATTTTTAGTTTTTTGATCAATTTTTAGTTAATTTGGAGCCATAAATCGATTTGTTTGGTTTTTTAGGGTGTTTTGGGTAAAAAAGATAGAAAATAGATTTTTTTGGTATAAGGAGTTGGATACTCGACTTTCCAGTCACCTAAATTGGCTAGCAGCAAAACTAGAGACGATATATCGTCTGTCAATATAGATGATGCATCATCTTGTTGTTTTTTTTTAAAAAAAAAAAAACAGACAATTATAAAAAAAAAGGCCAATTATGCAAGTCTATTGTTATTTTTTGGGCCGAGAGCATGCCCAATTGGCCAGACTTCTGGGCTCTTTTTTAAAGGCCTTTATTTTTTAAATTTTTTATTAAAACTCATTTAAAAAAATAAACAAAATAATTATTCTATTAAATACCATGAATTTGTTTTAAAATGAGATAATGATTGTTTTTATATATTAGCAAGCTCCCTTTATGATTTTTTTTCCTTCAAGTCTAAACAAAGTTAGTTATAATTGAATAAATGAAATGATATTTTAGATATTATTTTATTAGATATCAATTAATTTAATATTTATTTTCGGATGAGATTTTTGTGTTTTTTTTCAAATGTTTTTCAAAAAAATTGAAATAATGAGTTTTCGTGCAAGAAATAATTTTATTGTTTATTAATTACAAAAAACATTGTTGAGCTCTTTGTGTGCCACAATCAGGTATTTTAATTTGCATTTTTTTTTCAATTACAAGGCTCAATATTTAATTAGTGTTATAAGCTTTTATAACACTTATCAATACAAATAATTCTTAATTTATTTTATATTCAATTGGTAAAAAATACAAATACACAAAAATAAAATAAATTTTTTTAAAAAAAACAATAAGCCATTAGCAAATCACTGTTGTCCTAAAATTATTGTATCATAAAATTGAAATTGTGTAATAATTATTTTATCATTCTCTAACAAAATTAATTAACTTGCTATTAGAGGTAATATAGTCTTTTCCATAGATTTCATTTGTCATTATCTTATTAATTAGGCATAAATTGTTCTTTAAATATTTTGCTAGCACAATAAAATGTCTAAATTACCTTTTAAAAAAACTTTCTTAATACTAGTGTCCTAAGGGGCTTTTTGTATTTTTGTTTTTTAAAACATAGTTAAATAACTAAATTATCATTAAAATCAAAATTTCTTTAACATACATCCAGGAGTGTTTATGTCTTTTCATTCTAGTTTTTGGTTATGTTGATGTTCACTCAGAGCTATTAGGTAATTTAATAAACATAAATATTATTAAAAAAAAGATGGATAATGCATGCGTTGCACGCATCAATCTGTAGGTAGTGGTCATGCTCTTCAAGCGGCGTATGTGGCATTGCCTAATGGTCAAATGTCGGCTTTCAAGGCGGCATCCAAATAATCTTGGTAACTCTTCCATCCTTAGGCGACGCGTGTGGTCAACGGACCAACAATTTGGCATTAATGACTTTTTTTTCTTCTTTTCTTTCTCCTTCTTGATTTCTATATCTGGTCCTTCGAAATTTCAAAGCAACCTTTCAGTTTGTTTTTCCTTCCAATTTGGTCCTTCTTCATTTCATGATTAGTTGTTTCATATCAAATATTTTATAAAATTGGACTTTATTTTCAATTTCATTATCCTTTAATGTTTTTAGATGTCAAATTTGATTCCAATTCTTTTGATTTCTATATGTTTTATTTGAGGTAAACTTTAAAATTAAATTTTAGTACAATTTCAATGTCCAATTTCTTTCCTTATCAGATTTAATCGATCCTCATTCTTTTGATTGCTACTTTTTTTTTACTTTGATTTTTTTTAAATTGATACTACTTTTTCAGTTTCATTCTTCAACATTAAGTTTGTTGGGAATTGAGATTCTTGATTGAGCTCGGGTATAGGATTTAACATGTTGCGAGTTTTGGAAATAAAACTCAGGTTTATGAGATTCGTATGAGTTTGTTTTTTTTTTAAGCTCATGTTCTTTCAGTCTCATCCTTCAATATTTATTTAATCGGAGATTAAACTCTTTTATTGTTTTTCTTTTGCTTTCTATAAGATTTTTCACTGATTTTGAAAATGATTAGGTTATCTTTGGTTTTTTTATTTTTTGTTCTTTGTTGAATTTAGCTTTTTTTTTTATAATTCATTTTTAAATTAAATTAAATGATTAAATATAAATGTGAGATGCTCACTTTATGATATGTTATTTGGTTTACTTTTTAGCTCGTTGCTATAAAGATGCGCATAAACGTTTTCAGTGTCGTCATGTAGCATTTTGCATTGGCGTTAGAATCTTCTTGGTGAGCTCTTTCTAGTGGTAGGGCAGTGTTCATGGTGGAGGGACAATGAGTCTCCAAGGAGCTTTTCTTTCTTCTCTTTTCAAATATGATATTGAAATCTAATTTTTTTTTGTAGTTATTAACGCCACCTTATCCCCATCTCTTTAGTCTTTATATATATATATATAGAGAGAGAGAGAGAGAAAAAAAGAAACTAAGAAGTAGGGTTAACCCATATGATGATTGAGTGCATATGTGGCTAGATATGTCCACTTGCACCTGTTTTATTCATTGAATCGATTGATTCATCTCTTTACTCTCTCCATTTATATATTAATCTTTTTTTTATATTTCTTGTTGGAAGTAAACTGATTTATAGAAGTTAATTGAAACAGTTGACTGATTGGGAATACATCGACCGGATGAGACAGAACAACCGAATGGAATAAGTTGAAGCAGTCAACCAGTTGAGAAATAGTAGACCAATTCAGTTGGCAAAATACAATTCTGTTTAGATTATGATTTCCTTGTATTAGTTTAATTCCTTGATTGTCTAGGATTTTATGCCTATAAAAAGGCTTGTAATTCAACATTATTAGGTGGTACAAAAAGACATTGAATAGCCAAGAGAGTTTAGAGATAAACATTTAATAAAAGTATACATTCCTCTCAGTTGATCTTGTTCTTGAGTCTTTTTTTTTATTTTGTATCATTGTTTTTTATTTTATACCACACCTATCTTTCTTCCAACATTTCTTACCCTTTTATCTTTGTCTCTTTGCTAATTGTCATCTCCATGCATGGTCCCTGTTTAGTGCAATTTTACTGATCATAAAGTAGAGTAGAAGATTGTGATGGATATGACGATGATGAAATTGAAGAAGAAGATAATTTTGATTAATTTGCACAACACGAATGTGTAATGCCATAAAATGTAATGTAATATTTTTAGATGAAATTAACTTTAATGTAATGACAATGATATTTATTTATTATTAAATCACAATAAAACATTTATTTTATGTGATTTTATTATTATACACATAACTTGTGTTATTGTGTTGTGTGTGCTGTTATGATTTTAAGTATTTGTAGGATGGATACATAAGGAATAGCAACAAAAACTATTTTGCACCAATGAAAATACCATCGGACCTGTAAAATACAAATAGATACACCGACGAATTAAGTCCATTGATATATTTCAGAGAGCAGTGGAATTGTTCTCTTCTCATCGGGATCGTTCATTGTGTTCAATACATACGAGAGCATCGATAGTTAATGTCTATCGGTATTTTTCCAAGAGCTAAGGTATTGTTCACTTCTCACTTACACTGTTTATTACTAATCAACACATACAGAATCATCGATGGATGAAAAAAGTAGTGAGTGATAGTTATCGAGTTTCTGAAAATTTTTGATTAAATTGAAAATTTCAATTAAACTTTACAAATAGATACATTGACGTAAAAATTCAAAATATTAATATTTAATTATCCGTCGGTAAAACCTTTAGTAAATAAGCCTCAAATTAAAAGACCAGAATTTCTAAAATCAGAATGGACAAGCATATTTCTATTCTTCTCTCTTCCTCTACAACTTTTTCTTTCCTCCTCCCAAATCTTCATCTTTCTCTCTTTTTTCTCTCTCCTTCTATCCTCATCCCATTATCTTCTCTTCTCTTTTTCTCTGTGTGTAGATATATGTTCCTCTACATGTATGTCTTGTTTTCTTCTCTATTTATTTAATGATTTGTTCAAAATTGTTTTCCTCTTCTTAGGCTTGGGAAAACTCAACATTAAAATGTAATTCTTCTTTTTCTTCTTCTTTTTTTGTATTTTTTTATTTTTGTATTTTTTTCATTTTTTTCATATGTTTTTGATATTTTTCTGTTATTAATAATTGTATAAATGTTATTGGGAATTTTTTATTTTTTATTTTTCTATTATTAATAATTGTATACATCTTAATGAAAATATTTTATTTTTTTAATTTTCTATTATAAATAATTGTATAAGTGTTGATGGAAAATTTTTAATTTTTTTTTAAAATTTTATGTTATAAATAATTGCATAAATGTTGATGGTGATTTTTTAATTTTTATGTTATTCATAATTGCATAAATTTTATCAGAAATTTTTATTTTATTTTTAGTTTTTATGTTCTTTAATGGTTGTATATAGATTGTTATAATTTTTTTTATTTTTTTAAATTTTAAATTCTTTAATGATTGTATATAGATTGGTGGAATTTTTTAATTTTCTCTTATTAATATGGTTAGCTAATTGATTTGTTGGTGTTAACAAACAATTTTTAATTTCATGAAAAATAAAAATTATTTAAAAATTAAAAATAGCTAAGATAATAGTTAGGATAAATGGATTGTTTTTATTGTGAAATATTGATTTTACAGATCTTTTAATGTGTTTATATTAACTTCCTATGATTATTTCACAAATTTGATTAAATTAACATAATTGAAATTATTCGATTAACATAAATTGAAATAAAATAAATTGTTTTATGGCAATTCAATTTAAATTATCGTGTATTTGAAAGTTAAAAATTTTAGATAGTTTTTCGTATAAAGGTGGAGTTGCCAATTTTTTTTTTTAATAAGAATGGTTTACAGTACCTTAATTCTTTAATTTGTATAGATGTCTAGGGAAAAGTCGATAGCACGTCATATAAACAGAATTGTTGCTAGTTCTTCTAGCAGTGCTTTTGAGTTGTTAGGTGCCAATTAAGAATAGACACCTGAGACATAAGCATCCACTCACAACATAAGCTCGTCGAGTGCAATGCTACCACATCAATGGGGGTCACTTCACAATGAGATTCATTTACCTGGAAGTGTTAGGCTCAGTGGAAGAACGACCTTTTAATGTAAGTTTATTTTCCATTCACATCGATATGTTAATAATTTTTGAAAAATTACAGGTTTACAAACATTGAGGCTGCTAGAACCATAACATCAGTGATGAAATCATCGATGTAAATTTTATTATTTTAATGGAGTCAGGTTTTCAAACATCCTAAATGGAAACCTATGATGGATGCATGGTTTGGGCGGTTTAAGGATAGTTTTAACTTAAATATTTGTTTATTATGTTAATTTGGTTAGTTTATTAACTTATTAATGAAATTTTTCTTGTACAAATTTTAACTGCAATGAAAAATTTGAATGAGATAGAGTTGACAATGCTATTGCAAGGAAGATTTGAGAGAATCACGCTGTAATTAGGTAAGATTGAAATCAAGATAAAAAAATTCAATGCTTTTATTCAATTTTATTATTCATTTACTAATATATAATTCATTTGTATCATATAGATTGTGTGATTTTTGGTACGAGACGCAAAAGAAAGCAAAAAAATATGTGATAGAAAAAGAGCTTCCAGGCTGGAAGGATTTTAGACCTCCGTACATCTCAGAGGTTGTATGAGCGGAATATATTTAGCACATGACATTCGATCATTTCGTGTGATGATCATACTCTGGTGCAAAAAACTAGAACCGACGTGTTCATGATTTCGTTACCACTCACACTAGTGGCTCCATTTCGTTCATTTCATATATGAAGTGGATGGTAAGATTCTTTTTTAATCACATCAATTTTGTAATAAATATTTGAATTTTATATTAATTTAATTTTTTTAATTGCTTTTTGTTTCTATTTAATAGATTATTTTTAAAAAATATATTTTTAAATTATTGTTGACGAGGTTAGCAACAGACATAATCCATCGGTATATTCCAGAAAGTTGAAAAATAATTACTGTAAATGCTACTCTACTATTTACTCACCAATGATTTGTTTGACGGTTACATGTGAAATTCACCGATAGATGCAAAAAAATCATTGATGGAATAACATACAGTTTTTCTATCAGTGATATGTTATATTCAACGATAGAAGCACCAACGAAATGAAGTAGGTAAAGTTATTATCAACAGACCCACCAACACACCAAGTTAATTAATTTTTTGAAGTGCTTTGTTCGTCAATAATTCCATCTGTAAAATTATTACCGACGAACCCACCAATAGACCAAAAATCATTGATGAAAGTTTTTCCGATAGATTATTTCTATCAATGATCACGTCGACAAGTTTTGTGCTAACAGACTGTGAGTATAAATATCGATAGAAGTGGAGAGGTACAAAGCAAGGGTAGTGGCAAAGGTTATAATTAAAAGCATGAGATTGACTATGATGAAGTATTTGGTCCAATTACTAGATTAGAGAACATTCGATTATTCATTGCCACCATTGCCTAACATAAATGGAGAATCTATTAAATGGATGTTAAATCAGCCTTGTATGCATTGAAACAAGCCCCAATGGCTTGGTATAGTCGCATTGATGGCTATTTCTTAAAAAAATAGATTTGTTAAATGCTCCTATGGATATGCTATTTATGTAATGATAAAAAAGAGTGGTGATACTCTTATTATATGCTTATACGTGGATGACTTGATCTTTATAAGAAATAATCCAAAGATGTTTGGAGACTTCAAGCAAGTAATGATCAACTATGACACACTTCAAAGCATTAAAGTGAATGCTTCGGTATATTAAAAGTACTATTGATTTTGACTTGTTCTATAGTTATTCTAATAGTTTTAAACTTGTAGGTTATAGTGATAGTGATTGGGCTGGAGATATAAATGATAGAAAGATCACTATATGTTTTGTTTTCTACATGAGAGACACAACATTCGTATGGAGTTCAAATAAGCAATCCATAGTCACTTTTTCAACAAGAAACTGAATATGTAGTTACTAATCATTCCATATGGCTAAGGAGATTATTGGAATTGTGAATGCCATAAAAAAGGCCTACTGAAATTTACATGGAAAACTCATCAGCAATTGCATTAGCAAATAATCCAATATTTCATGATAGAAGTACGGATGTTGACACACAAGATTTCATTACCTATAAGATTGCATTGCAAATAAGGAAGTTGAAGTCAAGTAAGTGAAGACACAAGACCAAGTCACAGATATTTTCACAAAGCCACTTAAATATGATGTTTTTATCAAGATAAGAGATATTTTAAGAGATATGAAGAAATCAAGTTTAAGAGGGGATGTTGAAAGCAAACTGATTTTTGAAAATTAGTTGAACTAATTGATCAGTTGGGAATAAATTGACTAGGTGAAACAGAATAACCAGGTGGAATAAGTTGAAGCGGTGTACCAATTCAATCAGCAGAATATAATTCCTATTCAAATTAGAATTTCCTTGTATTAGTTTAATTTCTTGATTGTCTAGAACTTTATGCTTATAAAAAGGCTTGTAATTTAGCATTATTAAATAGTATAGAAAGAGAAAGAATAGTTAAGAGAGCTTAGAGAGAAACACTTAATAAAAGTATACCTTCCTCTTAATCTTCTTCTTGTTTTTGAGTTTTTTTTTAACTTTGCATTACTGTTTTTGATCTTATACCACACATATCTTTCTTTCAATAAGTGGTATCAGAGCTTAGGTTTGGTTATCTAACATGGTTAATCCAAACTTCTCACTTCAATATCCTAGTTTGACAAATGACAACTATAAAACTTAATGTATTCAAGTAAATGCTTGGCTAGGTTCCTAAGATGTATGAGGATTAGTTGAAAAAGGCTTTGAGGAGCCTATAAATGGAGCAACGTTGACTTCATCCCAAAAGGAGGTCATGCAAAAGGCACGAAGAAATGATAAAAAAAACACTAACAATCATCTAACAATGTCTAAATGATGCCACTTTTGAGATAGTGGCCAATGTAACCACCATTAAGCAAGCATGAGAAGTTTTGCTGGAGTTAAACCAAAGAGCTGACAATATAAGAAAGACACTTCTACGAAAACTACATGGTGACTTTGAAAAGTTTCACATGCTTGAATCAAAGAATATTTCAGAATACTTTACAAGAGTATTGACCATATATAATCAAATGAAGAGATAAAAGAAGAAGATGGAAGAGACACGTGTGGTAGAGAAGATCCTACGCTTATTACAAAAAAAGGTTCCATTATGTGGTGTTCATGATAAAGGAGTCCCAAAATATGAATGTTCTTTCAATCCAAGGTTTCATGGAAAAATTACAAGCCCATAAGGAAATATTCAAGAGGATGTAGCTGCACAAACACTTTTTTCAAAGTAAGATGATTTTGGATATTTCCATGGGGATAGAGGACGCAGACAAAGAAAATGAAGAAGAGGAAGAGGCAGATTTAGAAAAGAAGGTCGTGACAGCCTCAACATGTCAACTAGTTGACCACATGAAGCAAACCAGTTGATTGGTTATACTAATGGTGGCAATCCAAAATCCAAGTTTGACAAATCAAAAGTTAAATGTTATAATTGTCAAAAGGTAAGTTATTATGCTAGGGATTGCTAAAGTTCAACCAAGAGAGTTGAGAAGAATGCAAATCTAGTGATAGAAGAGTAGAAGGAAGCCACTTTATTACTAGTGCGTGATGAGAGAATGCAAGACAAAGAGAACATGTGGTATCTAGTTAACAAAGTCAACAACCACATGTGTGGAGACAAAGACAACTTCATAGAGCTTAATGAAGCAATTAGAGGTAATGCCACCTTTACAAATCATTTAAAGGTTGCCATCAAAGGAAAATGTATAATTTTGATTAAATTAAAAGATATAAGTCATCAATTTATTGGTGATGTTTATTATATACAACGGTGAAAAAACATATTAAGCTTATGATAATTATTGGAGAAAGGGTATGAGATTAAGATAAAAGATTGTACTTTGACATTACTTGACACTAAAGGAGTTATGATTGCAAAAGTAGCCATGACAAATAATAAAATGTTCTTGCTAAACATAAAGACAGATGTACCTAAATGCCAAAATGCATGTGTGAAGGATGAGACTTGGCTTTGCCATATAAAACTCGGGCATGTAAACTTTGATACAAGAAATACATGTCGATGTTTGTTGTCTTATCAAACCATGTTTGTTTAGTAAAAATCTATATTTTCTACTTTTTATTAATGATTATAGTAGAAAAAACTTAGGTATACTTCTTAAAATAAAAGTCTATTGTGTTTAGTTGTTTTAAGAAGTTTAAGGCATTAATTGAAAAAAATGGTTATTTTATAAAATCACTTAGAACAGATAGGGGGTGAATTTTGTTCTAATGATTTTAATGACTTTTACGAAGATCATGGTATAAAGAGACTCCTAATAGTGCTTAGATCCCATAACCAATTCAGTCAGAAGAATAGAAGCATCATCAACATTGGAAGAAGTATGCTCAAAACCAAGAAAATACCTAAAGAGTTTTGGGCTGAAGCTGTTGATTGTGCTAATTACTTGTCAAATAGGTGCACTACTAAAAGCTTGAATTACATGACTCCACAAAAAGCATGGAGTGGAAGAAAGCCAAGTGTTTCTCACTTGAAAGTTTTTGGGAGCATTGAATATGTGCATGTAGATGATCAAGTAAGGACAAAGCTAGATGACTGGAGCAAAAAGATAATCTTTATGGGTTATGAACAAAAGTTCAAAGGATACAAACTTTACAACCTAATGAAGGAAATATGGTGATTAGTAGAGATGTTGAGTTCAATGAAAAAGAAGTATGGGATTGAGAGGTAGATGATGGTGAGAAATATGACTTCTTACTGATTTTTAATGAAAATGAGGAAAGATATGAATATCATCAAAAACCTATAGTTACACCTCCACAAACACCAATGAGCTCAACTTCTCCTTCTTTTTCCTTTTTTTCTTTTTCTAGTGGAAACTTAAGTAGTGACACTTCATCAAGTCCACTAAGAAAGATGAGGAGCCTTAATAACTTATATGAGGTAACTAATCCTATTGATGATGTTATACTATATGGTCACCTTGCTACATGTGATCCTATAGTGTTTGAAGAAGCAATAAAGGATGAAAAGTAAAGAATTACTATGGATGAGGATATAACATCAAAAAATAAAATAAAATTGGTATTATACTATTTTGGAAACAAACTCTCAAATGAGTTGAAGGCTGGTTCTTCAGATATATATATATATATATATATATATATATATATATATATATATATATATATATATATATATATCATTGAACATCTTGCCAATTAAGTGTTTTTAAATAAACCAATTATGATATCATGAAGGAAAAATAATAATAAAATAAAAATCACCCCATCTTAGTCAGCAGTAGGGGGTAAGAGTTACTGCTTCTGGTTGACGAAGGCAGTACTGGAGGCAAAGTCGAGTTCACGCGTGCTTGACTGGTTGCCGGTCTTTATATATATATATATGTTTCATGTGCAGTGTAGACTAGAAAAGCTATCTTATTTTACCTTGTTCATTCGTATAAAGTGCATCAGCATCAGCTAATTTATTGGAAGCTTTTACCAGATTTTGCTAGAAATATTCAACTAATTGTCAAACTTGAATCCCTGTATTCAATCAAAGACAAACTGAGCAATGGTTCTTTTCTTGTTGAATTTATGTATGCCTTGATCAACATCTAGCTAAAATGGCTTGTCCTGCCTTTTTATTTTCTATAAATGTTTAGAATTGTGATAGTGATAGCGATAGCGATAATTTTTTAAAGTTTTTTTTATTTAAAAATACATCAAATAATATATAATTTTTATTTTAAAAAATTATTTTTTATATAATACAAGTGTTCTATCATGATATTCATCTGCACGGGAAAAAAAAAGAAAAAAGACCATCAAGATGGAGCGCCTCCTAATTGTGGGGTTTCAAGTTCAAAATCTTATTTCATGTCGACAAGGCATGCAGATTGTTTGCAACTAACATAAAAACCAGTAAGGTTTCACTTAGCTAACTAAAAATAATAATGGGTCGAGTATCTCTCGTGTAATGGATAATACCAGTATACACACACACACACACACACATATTCATTTAAAAACTCATAGAAAATTAATACCTTGCCGGTCCATACCTAAACTCAAATTAAATGAAGATAGACAAAGTCAAAACACAAAAAAGTCGAAGCCCACTGCCTCTATAATTCCCCACAAACCAATATATAGCTTATAGCGTAACAAATCTCACAAACCTCTAAACTAGAGCACGTCAGAAAAGCCAGATCTGGAAGAAAACAGCCTCAGCAGCTTCCACGAACCAAAAAGAATGCTTCTTAGTCTGAATTAATCAAAGCTTCGAGCTACAACTATTGCATGCAACCCTCGAAAACAAACCTAAGAGGGAGTTAATTAGATTAAGTCCAATAGATGTAGGACTCAATGGGAAGATGTTATTGTTTGGAGACCCAATTGACTAGAATTATTAGGTTATATATAGTTTGAGTACAAACCCATCCATTTATTCTTCCTAATTGTGTCTTCCTCTTATCCATGTGTGCTTGAATGGACAAGACTGTATGTGTGTGATGTGGTCTTGTGTAGTAAATATTGTTGAAAAACTTTAGATCATCCATTTCAAAATCGACCCTCCGTTTCCTGTAAGAAGTCATACATTTAGGCAGTCTTGAACACATCAAGTTAGCTGGTTATCTATAAAAAATGTTGTATCCATTAGCTTGTCGACGTCTTCAAAAAGCAAACGTATATTACAATCAAATCCAAAATTCATTGAGATCTCTTCCAAAGCAATTTATGGAATCTTGTCTAATCTTTAGTTGTAACTAATGACTCAAATGATCCCATTTCGGAAAGAAATGAACAATTTCTTTTAATAACCTTTATAAACTTGGCTCATGTTTTCAAATTTATGCATTGGTATGTGTTTGAAATTTGACCGAAATATTAAATTTAAAAAGAAAATTCAAATCATAATATAAATTAATATTGACAAAGAAACTGAAACAGGACGGTCTTTTTCTGTGGCCATCTTCTTCGTCATCTCATAGTTTTCAATTCATAAGCATTGTGCCTCCGATAAATTCCCTCCTTATTCCTTTAAGTTTTTTTTCTTATTGATCTTCAAGCCACAATTCCTTTTGATTTGGTCCTCAAAACAAAAATAGAACGGTTTTTTAATGACATGTGAAAATTTAAAATTATTGAAACAGATAAAATTAAAAAAATATAAACCAAATATAACATTAATAATAATTCAAAACCTTTATTTTTCCATGTTCACTGTTCAATAGGTGTATGAATATGCATTTTGATCCTTCAGGTTTAAGTTTCTTTTACATTTGGTTCCTTTTATTTTTGAATTTTTTATTTCGATCTCAAACTTTATTTTTTTTATCATTTCAACCCTTGAATCTTGAGAACGGAGAAAGAAAGTCACAAAATAATTTGAGAAGATTGCTATTGGGTGACTGGATTTTAACCACAAAATACTTTGATAGTTGTGCTTATGCATTCGTATTTAAGAAAGAAACTTGATGGAGGTTGTTTCTATCTTGATTGAAGCTATAAAAAAAAGTAGATCTAGTTCAAGGTTCATGAGGTTTTAATCATGTTGTTTTGGTGAAAAAAATGTAGGAATATGGGTTTTTAGTGTAGAAATACTTGGAACCTGATTTTTGGTGTCCAACAGATGATAAACAAACTACATATAATCTGCTAAGACCTGCGATATCATTTGCAAAAATAAAAAATAACACTTGGGCACGTTATCCCCCATTTAAGAAAAGAAGAAAAAAGAACCATCTAGATGGTGGTCCAGTGGTAAGAGTTTGGGACTAAGAGGTTTGCTCCCTCTATGGTTTCAAGTTCGAGCCCTGTGGTTGCTCATATGATGGCCACTAGAGGCTTATATGGTCATTAACTTCAGGGCCCACGAGATTAGTCGAGATGCACGCAAGCAGGCCCGGACACTCACGTTAAACTAAAAAAGAAAAAGGGCATGAACCTTGGTTTGCATGTGGGGCAAACATGCATATTTGGATCGTGCACACCTAATTCTTTAATTTGTTTTAGCATTTTATGATTGAATTTTTTTAAATAAAATTATTTAAATAATTATCCAATTATGCTATTATTTTTAAATAATATCAACGTTTTTCTTCGTTTCCAAATAATTATATATGAACCTGATAGCTATAGTTTTATAAATGCTGATAAAATTACTATATTTTAAATTTGTGTTGTAAATTTCTTATATAATCATTCTCAATTTATTATAGATATATTTATAATACATTCATGTTAAAATCATCAATTTATTATTTTATTTTATTTTTATTAAAACTTGCTTTTAAGATTATGATAAGTTTTTATTTAAAAAATAAAAATTCTAATAAAAAATATCAGAAAGAAAAACGCATTAACAAGGGAAAGAGGTTTGGATCAAAGATAACATTTTTATTTTCATATAATTAAATATAGGAAAATTTTAAGAGCACTCCACTACTTCATGACATCAATTATCTTTATTTTGGCAATTGCAGAGCTGCCTGTCACTGATCACATTGCATTGCATGAATTTCAAGCATGGTGTTTATTATTAGTTTAATTATTTGAATATAAGATAGACATTAGACATTAATTATATATATAACGAGGAAGTGAAAAGAAGAAAGATTGACATTATTATTTTATTTTTTTTCAAGTTAAAGATTATGATCAACTTGAACACAAGAATTTGCCCCAGGTGAGTGCTTCCAGCAAACATTTTGCAAAAGATTCACCTTTGAGCTGGCTCCACTTTCACAAACTCAAAGCCGCCCCCCATGTGTTAAAGTCCCCTTGACATTTTGTTTTGATGATCAAGTGCTTGTCTTTGCTGTTGTTTCTTTCGTTCTTTGTTTGCAAGATTTATATAAAAATTCTCCCTCCCTCGCTCTTCTTCCACTTAGCCCACATTAGGTGACCTAATGTTACGAAAAGGGGTGTACCCATGTGATCTGGTGCCATCTTGGCCACCTGAAAGATCAAATTTTAGTTCTTGTGGGGCATCAATGGGGCTGCCCTACTGCAAGAAACAACAACGGAAATTTGAGGAATGATGCCCCGATTGCACGTTGCCCCCTCGTGGGCATATCGTAATCTTCCTTCGTACGATTTGGGCTCGAATTGACAAGCACCAGACAGTTAGTGAGCCACAAACTCCATGAATTTTTGTGGGTATCAGAAGAGGGAAAAAACATACGCCCTTTGTTTACTTTGAGCTTCTTCTGGTTGCTTTGTCGAGTGGAAAAATTGGCGCACACAAGTATACATGAATGCAATTTCCTTGAGCACTGTTAGATTTGGTTCTCTACTTTCCCATTTTGGGGTGAAGTAGAGTGATCCAATTTGTTGGTTCCTTCCTCTAGTAACTTAGAAGGAAAAACAAGATACTGTTGTTAATTTTCAATATGAAATGCAAAGGTCTGCAGTACTCACTTCGACAAGTTGAGGAGATAAAGTAGTCTTCATTTCGAATCCTGCTCGTATCACATTGATTATAAAAAAAAGTAAGCAAATATGCAATTAATATCGAATCCCTTATGTTTATTTTTTTTAATTGTGATCGTTGATATTCGCTATCCAATATTTGCACACCTTTAGTTAAGTCAAAAGCATGTTGCTATCCACAAATTAGCAAGCATTTTGAGATATGAACCCTAATGGTTAAAAAAGAAATATACCCTAAAACCATCTGGGTCAACATATTATGGCCTTTGTAATTCCTTATCTAAATGCATAAAGCTTTATGATTGTCTTGTGGCTAAAACGTTAGATAATCTCCACAGGCTTTTCTCTTCATCAACATGGTTTACTTGGATGAAACATGAGAAAACTCTTACTGTATTCTCCTGTCCAAAAAATCGAAAAACACCCTAGATCTAGTAAAGAAGCTTCTTTTTCAAAGACAATTTAAAATATAAGCTAGCTAACAATTTTCCCATCTAAGCTGTAAGCATGCTTCCACTCAAATGCTAGTAAATTATACATCTAGTTGCCTACAAACATTCTTCATCTGGTCAACGCCAGACTGCACACAGAGTATGTCGGTCAACTTAAATTAAAAAATACGAGGAAGATAATTTATAAATGAACAATAATTAAACAGAGTTAAGGTTGTTTTTTTTTTTTTTTTTTTGCCCATATTTTTATAATGCATTATATATAGGCCGTAACATGAACCCCATTAATGAAATGATCACACGAATTAAGCAACAACGAAGTATATTCCGAGTAATGTTGTACTATTATTGAGTTTAATTATCATGCAGATCTGATATCGCAGAATACCATGCTTAATAATAATACTAATTAAATATTAATATCAGTATATCTTAAGTTCACTAGCATGTGTTAGATGCATCCTAGCTTACCTACTACTCACATGCTTCACAACAAGAGAATCAGGGCTAATAATAAGCTACCAAAAACACTCCAAATTTTGATTAAGTAATTTCAAACCCAGGATTCTATGTTTGACTACTTGCAAATTTCCAGTTCAATTTTCTCTGAAATCGGCAAAGACGGTGATATATTTAAATCGTAGTTTTGTCATAATTTTTGGGGATTGTGTTACCAATTGAGCTATTGTGGTCAAATTGGCATGACCAAGGCATCTCTTTATTTTCTATAGCTAGGGCAGACCATTCTTTAGTAGCACTGATGTGGAAAATCTGTCTCGTGAAAGTGATACCCACTTACATCCCTTGATCATATTGAATATATCTACACTACTTAGACAAATATGCATATAGAAATTCTGTCTAGAAATTGAAATTTGAAAAAAATAAAAACTTTTGCTACATATGGATAGTATTATATATCAAGGTTCAAGATCAAAACAACTCAATTATTGAAATTATGGACAAACCCACTTGGTAGTCTGTACACATGCCCTACGATTTTGGTTTAATGTGTTGGATTATACGCAGGTGGCTGCATGCCCATTGCAAGCCACTGTTCAGTGAAAGGGTAGTTCATATATTGTTAATCACTGTATACTAATCCTTGGTTCATCTCGGATTAGGTTGTTTTTTTATAATTTTAAAAAATAATATTAAAAAATTATTAGCATGCAAGTGAGCTATTAGATCAACTAATAATAATCAAGTGGTAAGAAGTTAACTAGATAAAACTGACATTATTTATTCGAATCCTACCACTTGCATTTCTCAACTCATATGTAAGTGTGCGATCAACTGAGAACCTTGAGTTGACGGGTTCTTCCTTATAGTTTAGTTCTTGGGAATGGTCACCTACCCGTGGATCATGTATAGGAGTATGTCTATGATTAAAAAAAAAACATTACTAGCATGTTTTAAAGAAAATAAAATCTTGTGACTCAAGTTATAGACCCTAGTTAGTCCAATAAGATAGTTTAATTTAATTATATGGTAAAAAATAAATTATAGTAAATGTACAGAATATAAAGATGAAAAGTTATAATGATGACCAAATTTTGACATAAAAATAAAATGAAACAAAATTATGTAAAATCCCTTAGTCAATCTGAGTTAGTATGGCAAATCCATGACACGGGTCGTGAGGTCAGATCATCCTAATAGAAAGCAAAATAAAAATAAATAAATAAATAAAGAAGCTCCATCTCCAATAAACAAGGTTTTGAAGGATGAAATATTTGAAAAAAAAAATCAATGTAAAAAAAGATTAAAAAGAAAAGATTTATGGCAACCCGGGTTAACATTTCTTACTTGTGACTTGGGTTATAAGACCGAGATCATTACATTAAAAAAAATCATAATGTTCAATTCTCAACCAATTTAATTTTGAATGTTGAAATTAAAAAATAAAATCAATTTAAAAAGAAAGGACCCGTAGAAAAAAAAACAATTAAAAGAATGAGAACCACATTTGATATAAAAATAAAATAATATTAAATAATGTAAAAGCTCTGAGCGAATCCTAGATCGGATGGAAAATTTATGAGCTGGATCATAATACCAGGTTATCCTCATAGAAAGTAAACTGAGAAAAATAAATAAGTTTAATTTTTAATAAACTAATATAGAAAGATAAAATTGAAAAAGGAAATTAGTGTAAAATAATATTTTAAAAAACAAGAAACAATGTCAATTTGGGTAAATATTTTATAACCATAACCTAAGCAATGAGACTAGGATCACCACATTAAAAACAAATTCTGAAGCACAATTCTCAATCAATCCAATGTTTAATGATAAAAAAAAATGAAAACTAGTTTACAAAAAGGAACCGAAGCAAAAAAAAAAAAAGAACAATTAAAAGAATAAGGACTAAATCTAACTGAAAATAAAAATAAATAAAATGATGAGGGATGAAATTGAAAAAAATTAATGAAGAAATTAATATAAAAAAAAATTAATCAAAAGAATGAGGATCAAATTTGATATAAAAGTCAAATAAGATGAAATAATAAAGGATAAATTGAAAAACATTTGACTAAAAAAAGAATAAAAAATAAATAAAGAGCAATAAAAAGAATGAAGATTACAAATGAAAAAAAACAAAATGGGAGGATAACTTTTAATTTTGGCTGGGCCAACGTGATTTTCGAGGAGAAGAGAGAGAAAATATGGGTGAAGAAAATTCAACCGTTGACGAACCATCGTGCCACCCCATACGATGAGTCGCCACTCAATGCTTCAAATGACATGGTGATTGGTATTTTTTTTTTTTTTTTTGTCTCTAAGAGTTGCAACACACACCACCCTAAAAGTGTGGGTGTGTGTCATGCATGTACCGTCAATTTTTTTAATAATATTTTATATTTTTTAAAATATCAAATTACCACTAAGTCTATTAGTTAATTGCTAGAAAAATTAGGATGAAATGACAAAAATTTCTTGGACTAATTTATTTTAAAGGTAAATTAATCATTTTATTTTTCAAATTTAAATGAAATTCTTAAAAAGTTAAATGAATTTTGCTTTTAAAGACTATTTAGTAACCTTTTCTTTTAAAGGCAAGTTAAATGAAAATGTAAGATGAGAAAGAAAATATTTGAGGATGAAATTGAAAAAAAAATGAACTCAAAAAAACAAAAAAAAAAGTAAATTCGAGTAAACCATCTAAACCCAAGTTAATTTCTAAAATCCACAACCCATTAAATTCAATAGTCAGGCTCACCCAAGAAGCTCAATACTAAAAAAATTTAATGTTGAAAGATGAGATAAATTAATTTAATTAAAACAAAATTTCTTTTAAAAAGTAGGATCTAACGAAGAAAAAATAAATGAGGCAATACCAAATCAATTTAGTGTTGAATGATGAAATAAATTAATTTAATATAATTTAAAAAATCCCTTTAAAAAAAAGTTAGATCTAGTAAAGTATAAGAAAATAATCTTGAGGAAACCCATTACTCTCAAAAAATTTAAAACATCCTATTGAAAGAAAAAAAAGGATACTGGAGGATGAAAAAAATGTTTTTTTTTTTTAAAAAAAAACACCAAGAAAACCTGAGTGAACCTTCTAATCTTTGTTTAATATCTTAAACTCTTAAACCCGCAACCCTTTAAGCATTAGACTAGAGCTCAATTAAGAAGCTCAAACCCCGATAAATTTAATATTTAAAGATGAAATTACAAAATACAAATCAAATTTAAAACATTTTAAAGGTGAAAAATAGCAATAAAAAATTGAGAATCAAATTCGATATGAAAAAAAACTTTAAGTGTATAAAATTGAAAAAAATAATAATTTGATAAACCATTTTAAATAAAATAAATAGAAATTAAAAAAATATGGACCCCAAATTTGATAGATGAAAAAAATTCATGGGGGATGAAATTGAAAAAAAATTTGGGTAATTTTTTTTCCATTATTTAAGGATTACCAAAATTTTCACCAAAATTTCAGCAGAGTCTTCCCTATACCGGGAGATTCCAAGTTATCGACTATTATCATGTACATATCTTATACTCATATCTCAATCATATCGCAACCACAACAAGTCCAACTCAAGAATATATTAAAAAACATAGATATGACATTTTATCTACCCAATTTCTTTCACATTTAACATACATAATTTAACAAATAAGAGAAGCATATAAACATTTGAATTCCAAATGCAAAATAATACAATCAAGTATTTCAAATACAAAATTACAAGGATGACACAATTATGTTCTGAGTTACATAGTCACTTAAGAACAAAATACATGGGAAATTTTTACATTCTTAATTCATACAAAAGAAAACTAGGGGACCTAAATACTACTCCTTACATGAGTGGGAAGTACCTGCAATTTATAATTTTTAGAATAAATAAAATACGCATACAATAAAATAGAAAAGGGAAATTTACACAATACATGCATATATATTTAATCATATACTAATCAATGCACAACAATGGCTCTTGAATTATTAATTTGCTTTTTATGATTATGTCCCTATTTATTCTTCTGAGGATCACCCATTATTTTTCATTTCATAAACATCTCAAATTTCATCAGGAGCACATTATTGTGCCACCTTTTTCCCAATCCGGGAAGATGATTGTCGATACTAATGACTGACATTAGTATCTTTAGTCGCCCATTCTAGAATCAACTAATTAAGTTCGTGGGAATGTCGACACCAACGTAACCCGTTCATGTCATTAACTATTTTAGAACCAAAATAGTTAATCAGTGTTCCATATTACCTTGGAATATCCTCGGGTATGCCGATGTCAAGAATTCTGGACATCATTAGCTTTCACCTCAAGAAAGCTAATCAAGTTCCATAAGTTTGCCAATATTGACGTCAATCAACGATAACATTAACTATTTTTAACCCGAATAGTTAACAAGTCCAATGTTTCTCCTCTATATTGGTCATGCCGATATTAGCCAACTTGGCTAATATCATTAGCCTCCTATATTTGGGACTAGCTAATCAAATCCAAGGGGCGATTATCCATGAAAACTCATTATTTTCATCCATTCTCTCCAAAGGAACTCATAAATCAAATCTGGTTTTCTGGTTCTCATTCATGTCATTTCATCTTTTCTCTTTTTGGTCTCATTCAGAGGCACAAGATTTATAATCCAAACAAATAACTAGAATCGTATTAACTAAAGAAGATATAGGTGTAGAATACATACATGCTATAGAAGTTCGGCTTGCGTTCTCTTATTGTTATTGTACTCCTCTTGCAATTCCTCTTGAATCCACAAGTACCCATCATTATTTCATTCTTAATCACATTTCGCAACATAGTAATAGAAATGGTGACAATGTTCATTTCTCTTTTACCATTATTTTTACATTTACCCTTCCATTATTATCCTTCAAGATTTTGGTTCATTAGCAGTAATAACAAACATCACTAATTCAATTTCAAATATGGTTTATTTCTTTTTTTGGATGTCAGGACATGATGCTACACATTTTATAGGAGGGAGGGGGGACAAATTCTATTCTTAACATGGCTAAATTTCATCATTTTGTTAACTTGGCTGAATCTACCAACAGGGATGATAGCTCGACCTCCCTTCAGATGTTTACCTATATCTGGAGCTCTAAAGCTCTGAATTAAGCAAAGTTAAACTCGATGGAAAGCTAAAATCTCATAATACAACTTCTATAAAGGGCGATACTCTAGATTATGCCTCTATTTATGTCAATTTCTGGGCGCAAGTTAATTAACATAATAGCCCAGATTTTCTCCTGGTTTGGGTGTTCAACACACAAACCATCATGTTTCATGCATTTATTTTCCTTTCTTCATCCATTATTACCCACAGAATTTCATCCTTTTCTCATGTTAACAATCACACATTAGGACATAGTTAATTTAGGGATTAGGCTTCACAAGAATATGTGGAACAAGGTTGTTCATATGTTTTCAAATATCAGCATATCATAATTTTATGAAATTCAACATTGTCTCTCAACAGGCATGTTTATTTAGTATCAACATATTTCTCCTCCCTCTTTGTTCATATTTGGCCAAAGGTCTGCAGACCTTTAGTTGGGTCAATAATATCACTTAGCCTTTCTCTACCTCTCCCTCACACTCATCCTCACCTTAACTTACCAGAGATTTTCTCAAGAACTTAACCTAGGGTTGTTGTTTTCTTGCATGCAACTTACCCATAATATTTGAAATTACTCTAGGAAGGTCTTAGGTTTATTCTAGTTGTGTTTTCTGCTCCTTGGAACCCCTTCTCCCTCAAATGTTTAAGTTCTTCTTTTCTTCCCTTGTTGCCGCCGACTCTTTCTTAGCTTTCTTCTTCTTTTTCTTTGTCTTTTGATGTTTAAATCTTCCCTTACCCTTCTAGTTTCCTCTCATATGGTGGATTGCATGTGTTTCTCCTTATTTGTTCTTAAGAGAAAATAAAGAGGCAATGAGTGACTCTTCTTCTCCTTTTTTCTTTCTTTTCTATCGTTAGCTCTCCTCCTTTAAAGATTGCAATTTTTTTCTCCCCCCTTTTTTTGTTTCTATCCTTCATTTATTCATGTGTGTGTGTGTGTTTCTCTTGGTTTTACATTCTCCTGTCCTAACAAAAATTTCATCCTCAAAATTTAAACAACGTACCTGTTTCGAAGAATAGATGGGAGTATTTTTCTTTAATCTCTGATTCTTTCTCCCACGTCTCTTCTTCTATTTGGGAGTTCCTCCACAGTACTTTTACTAATGGCTCCTTTTTATTTATTAACACTTTTTCTCTTTGATCCATGATCTTAATTGGTTTCACATGACCTTAGAAGGTCTTCAAGTGTCAGGTTTACCTTAGTCCCTAAAGCTCGTTGCAAGCTTGGCCATAACCTCGAGATGAACCTTGGGTCTTGGTCTGACATGATTGATATAGGCACTCCATGAAGCCTGATCACTTCCCTCACATATAACTTGGCTACTTGTCCACGAAATCTGCCATTTTTTTTTTATGTAAGAACAAGGTTGAATTCGTTAATCGATCAACAACAACCCATATAGCATCATTACCCTTTTTGCTCCTTGGCAATCCGATTATAAAGTCCATGGTTATGTTCTCCCATTTCCATTCCAGAATTGGCAGCAGTTGTAACTTATGTGCCGACCTCTGATGCTCTATCTTCACTTGCTAGCATATCCCATATCTTGACATATATTATGTTATCTCCCTTTTTATGTTCAGCCACCAGTAATATTCCTTTAAATCCTGGTACATCTTGGTGCTCCCAGGGTGAGTTGTAAATTGAGATTCATAAGCTTCATTCAACATTTCTTCCATCAGTAACTTATTCTTAGGCAAGTAGATTTGTTTGCCCATTGCCACCAATCCTTCTGACAAAATTTGAAAGGGTATCTCTATGCCCCGATTTATCTGTTCCTTGATTTTTCCTACTCCCTTATCTACCATCTGAGCTTTCAGGACTTTATCTCGAAGCATCGATCGAATTTTTACTTGAGCTAGTATTGACCCTTCTGGACCCACACTTAGCCGCAAACCCATCTTTTTCAACTCTATTAAACTCTCATGTTCTTTATTCCCCGAATCATCAACCACCACTTTCCCCTTCCTGCTCAAAGCATCTGCTACCACATTGGCCTTGCCCGGATGATAATCAATCATACAATTGTAATCCTTTAATTCCACTCATCTCTTTTGCTGAATATTTAATTCTTTTTGTGACTTTAAATATTTCAAACTCTTATAATAAGTAAAAATCTGAACTTGCATCCTATATAAGTAATGTCTCCATACTCGTAGGGCAAATACTACTGCCGCAAGTTCAAAGTCATGGACTGGGTAGTTCACTTCATTTGGCTTCAACTGTCTAGAGGCATAGGCGATCACTTTCCCATGCTACATTAACACACATCCTAGATCCCTCTTTGAAGCATTATTGTATACCATAAACCCCTTTGTTCCCGAAGGAAGGGCCAAGACCGGGGCGAAGGTGAGTCTCTCTTTTAACTCCTGAAAACTCTCCTCACATTCTTTTAACCAAATAAACTTTGCTTCCTAATTGGTTAACTTGGTCAAAGGTGATGCTATTGTAGAAAAACCTTCGATAAATCTCTTATAATACCCCGCAAGCCCCAAGAAACTCCAAATCTTCATCACATTAGTAGGTCTCTTCCATTTCAAAACAACCTCTACTTTTCCTGGATCCATAAATATTCCTCCCACAAAGATAACATGCCCCAAAAATATTACTTCTTTGAGCCAAAAGTCACATTTATCCCGCTTTGCATATAGTATACTCTCCCCTAATGTTTTCAACACATTCCTCAAGTGTTGCTCGTGGTCTAAATAAGAACTAGAATACACCCATATATCATCAATAAACACCACCATTCATTTATCTAGATAAAGCCGAAACACCTGATTCATCAAGTCCATAAATATTGCTGGGGCGTTTGTCAACCCAAAAGGTATTACTAAAAATTCAAAATGCCCGTATCAAGTTCTAAAAGCAGTTTTATGTATGTCTTATTCTTTGATTCTTAACTAATGGTACCTCAACCTCAAATCTATCTTAGAAAACACCCTCGCACCCTTTAATTGATCAAACAAGTCGTCTATTTGTGGTAATGGGTACTTATTCTTTATCGTCACTTTATTCAACTGACGATAGTCTATACACAGTTAAAATGTGCCATCCTTTTTTTCCACAAATAATACCAGAGCTCCCCAAGGCAAGTTGTTTGGCCGTATGAATCCTTTGTCCAACAATTCCTGAAGTTGGATCTTAAGTTCAGCTAGTTCTATAAGGGCCATCCTATAAGGAGATTATGCTATAGGGTTGACCCCTAGAAGGGTTTTAATGGAAACTTCAATCTCCCTAATTAGGGGTAGCCCAGGTAACTCCTCTGAAAACACATTTGAAAATTCTCTTATAATGGGAATATCCGCTAATTCTATGCTTCCCTTCTTTAATTCTCTTACATGAGACAACCATGCAAGGCACCTTTTCCTAATCAATTTCCTGGCCGTCATGACCGAAATTATAGAATTTGGTACTACCCTTCTCTCTCCCCTAAATACTACATTTTTTTCACCGTCCTTATGGATAACCACAATTTTAGTAAAGCAATCCACTTATGCTTTATGTCTACTCCGTCAATCCATACCTAGAATCAAATCAAAGTCATATAATTCTAATGGCATAAGGTCCACCTTCAATTTCGCCCTCTCGATGTATAATACCACACCTTCATATACATCGTCAATGTCTATGTTTTCTATTAAGGGTGTACTAATTGTCATTCCTACACTTAGCCTACTTAGTGGCACATTTAAATTATTCATAATTCAATAAGCCACAAAAAAATTACTAGCTTTAAGATCAATTAAAGTATCAACTTGTATTGAGCCTAGTTGCAATGTACCTGCTACAACATTTGGCATCACCCTCATATCTTCCTGAGTTATATGAAATATCTTGCCTTCGAGTCCTCTCTTCTTAGAACCAGGTTCGGCCCCTATTGGCACTTGCTCTTGATTGAGTAGGTTGTACGGGTCAATTTACTGTCACTGATGGTTGTTGGCTTTGTGTGGTATTCCCCTATCTTTGTACCACTTTAGTGGCCCTGCTTGGACATTCTCTCTTTTTGTGACCTGTGTCCCCGTAATGGAAGCAACCTCTCCCCAAGTATTAGCAGTCCCTCCATCGGTTCCCTCACCTCTACAAATATAACATCTTCTTAGTGTTGCAGAACAGTCCCCAGGATGTTTCTAATTACATCTCATACACAACGAGTTGGTGGGTTCCCTTTGTTCCGCGGGTCCTCCCGCAGTATTGGCTCCTTGTTGATTCTGACCCCCGATATATCCCCCAGTATCGGCCCTTCTCGCTCCCCCTGAACTCCTTCTATAAACAAAACTCCCCCCTTCCTTCTGAAGTTACCTGAAAGACTGACTACCTTTACCCTTCTTCGGATATGGAGCTCTCCTTATTGGAGGCACAAAGTCCTTGCTCTTAAACCATGTCATTTAACTCTATTCACTAACCAGCCTCGGAGTATTATTCATACCCTGCGCAGCCCATACTAGATCCCAAACGGACTGAAACTGCGTAGCTTCTAATATTATCTTCAGTTCTTGCCTAAGCCAATTCTAGAACTATTCTACTCGATGATGCTTGATGGAGAGGTAAGGAGGTAGGTAGTGGCAAAGATAGATAAGTCCTAGAACCTCCTCTCGTATTCCAGAATTGTCATCTCCCCCTACTTCAAGTCGAGGAACTCCTACTCTTTTTCCTTTCTGTGCTGCTAAGAGTAATAACTCTCTTTAAATTCCTCTAAAAAATCTCTAGCTCAACCCTTTTTTTGCTCTCCTTTCTCTGATAGTTTCCTACCAAGAATGAGCTTTCTCTATCAACAACTAGGTCACACAATCCACCCAGGTCTCCTCTGGCACTTGCATCTGATCTATAACCCTTTCTACCTTTCTCAACTAATGTCCTACTACTTTAGTGTCTTCTTCCCCCGAATAGGTTGTACAACCCATTTCTCATATGCCCTTTACCCATTGAACTAGGGTAACCACTCTCTCTACCTGAGGGGCGGGATTGGATGTGCTTGCAGCCATCCCAATTGCTATTGCCTTGACCAATTGCACCAAAAATACAGGGTCTGAATATGGATTTGGTGTGGCCGTCGGTGCAGCCGGTAGAGGCCTATCTTCTGGTACCTGACCACCCGTTCCTCTAGGTAGCAACACTTCTACCCAACGGGGTACAGGGTCATCCTAATGCCCCCATGATTCTCCCTTCTCAGAATGGGCTGATGTTGCAGGTATATGAGAGGTAGTGTCCATCAGTGTTTCCTCTTCAGCTTCGTTACCGTCCAATGACTCATACTCTATCCTCCTTACGAGAGATGAGTCCGTCACTGCTCCTTGTTATGTACGAACCATCCTACAATATATTTTCCAAAACCATATCATTACTTCAGTCCCTGAAATTTCAACCAGAGGCACTGATACCAAATTGTAACATTCCCATTTCCGGGATCAAACAACACAAATATACTACCGAATTTGTGGGTATTTTTTTCCATTATTTAAGGATTACCAAAATTATCACAAAAAATTCAGCAGAGTCTCCTCTATACTAGGAGGTTCCAAGTTATCGAATATCGTCCTGTACACATCTTATACTCACATCTTAATCATATCGCAGCCACAACAAGTCTAACTCAACAATATATTCAAGAACATAGATATAACATTTTATCTACCCAATTTCTTTCACATTTAACATACATAATTTAACAAATAAGAGAAGCATATAAACATTTGAATTCCAAATACAAAATAATACAATCTAGTATTTCAAACACAAAATTACAAGGATGACACTATTATGTCCCGAGTTACATGGTCACTTAAGACCAAAATACACAGGTAATTCTTACATTCCTAATTCATGCAAAAGAAAACTAGGGGACCTAAATACTACTCCTTACATGAGTGGGAAGGACCTGCAATTTATAATTTTTAGAATAAATAAAATATGCATACAATAAAATAGAAAAGGAAAATTTACACAATACATGCATATATATTTAATCATATACACAACAATAGCTCTTGAATTATTAATTTGCCTTTTATGATTATGTCCCTATTTATTCTTCTAAGGATCACCCATTATTTTTCATTTCATAAACATCCCAAGTTTCATCAGGAGCACATCATCGTGCTACCTTTTCCCAATCTGGGAAGATCATTGCCGGTACGAATAACTCACATTAGTATCTTTAGTCGCCCATTCTGAAATCGACTAATCAAGTTCTTGGGAATGCTGACACCAACATAACCCGTTCATAGTTAATTAGTGTTCTATATTACCTTGGAATATCCTCAGGTATGCTGATGTCAAGAATTCTTGGCATCATTAGCTTTCACCTTAGGAAACCTAATCAAGTTCCATGATGTTGTTGATACCGACGTTAACTGACGATATCATTACCTATTCTTAACCCGAAAAATTAATCAAGTTCAATGTTTCTCCTCCTCCATATTGGTCATGCCGATGTTAGCCAACCTAACTAACATTATTAGCCTCTCATATTTGGGACCGGCTAATCAAATCCAAGGGGTGATTATCCATGAAAACTCTTTATTTTCTTCAATTCACTCCAAAGGAACTTATAAATCAAATTTGGTTTTCCGGTTCTCATTCATGTCATTTCATCTTTTCTCTTTTCATTCTCATTCATAGGCATAAGATTTATAATCCAAACAAATAACTAGAATCGTATTAACTAAGAAAGATATAAGTGTAGAATACCTACCTGCTGTAGAAGCTTGACTTGCGCTCCCTTGTTGTTGTTGTATTCCTCCTGTGATTCCTCCTGAATCCACAAGTACCCATCATTATTCCATTCGCAATCACATTTACAACATAGTAATAGAAATGGTGACAACATTCATTTCTCTTTTACCATTATTTTTACATTTAACCTCCCATTATTATCCTTTAGGATTTTGGTTCAATAGCAGTCATAACAAACATCACTAATTCAATTTAAAATAAGGTTTTTTTTTTAAGTCAGGACATGATGCTACACATTTTACAAGGGAGGAATAAATTATATTCTTAACGTGACTAAATTTCACCATTTTGTTAAATTGGTCGAATCTGCCAGCAAGGGTGATAGCTCGACCTCCCCTCAGATGTTTGCCTATATCTAGAGCTCTAGAGCTCCAAATTAAGCTAGGTCGAACTCGTTGGATAGCTAACATATCAGACTACAACTTATATGGGTCGATGCTTCAGATTATTCCTTTATCTATTTCGATTCTTGGGTGTAAGTTAATTAACATAGCAACCCAGATTTTCTTTCGATTTAAGTGTTCAACACACAAACCATCATTTTTTAGGCATTTCTTTTCCTTTCTTCGTCCACTATTACCCACAGAATTTCATCCTTTTCTCATGTTAACAATCACACATAAGGACATAGTTTATTTAGGGATTAGGCTTCACAAGAATATGCGTACCAAGGTTGTTCATATGTTTTCAAATATCAGTATATTATAATTTTATGAAATTCAACATTGTCTCTCAACATGCATGCTTAATTAGTATCAACATATTTCTCCTCCCTCTTTGTTCATATTTGGCCGAAGATCTACAAACCTTCCTCTAGTTTTTTTGTCCTCTAGTTGGGTCAAGAATATCACATAGCCTTTGTTTACCTCTCCTTCACACTCATCCTTACCTTAACTTACCCGGAGATTTTCTCAAAAATTTAACCTAGGGTTGTTGTATTCTTTCATGCAACTTAACTACAATGTTTGAAATTGCTTTAGGAAGGTCTTAGGTTTGTCCTAGTTGTGTTTTCTGCTCCTTGGAACCCCTTCTCCCTTAAGTGTTTTGATTGTTCTTCTTCTCTTCCCTTTCTATCGTTAGCTCGTTCTTGGCTTTCTTCTTCTCTTGTCTTGTCTTTTGATGTCTAAATCTTCCCTCACCCTTCTAGTTTCCTCTCATATGGTGGATTGCATGTGGTTCTCCTTGTTTGTTCTTAAGAGAAAATAAAGAGGCAGTGGGTGACTTTTCTTCTCCATTGTTCTTTCTTTTATATCGTTAGCTCTTCTCTTTTAAGGGATGACAATTTTCTTCCCTCCCCCCTCTTTTTTTTTTTCCTATCCCTCATTTATTTAGACCTTTTAAATCTGGTCTTCCCCCTCTTTGTTTCTTCCCTTTTAGGTTTCCAAATCTCTTTTTTCTTTTTGTGTGGGTTGCTGACTCTCTTCTTGTTCTTTATTTAATTCCACTATTATTATTATTCTCATCATAATGATATATATATATATATATATATATATATATATATGTGTGTGTGTGTGTGTGTGTGTGTGTGTGTGTTTCTTGGGGTTTTACACTTCAAGTTGAAGAAATGCATAATATTGTTAGTGAAATTTTCACAAATTAGGATCATGTTATTGTGCAAAAACTCGATATAAGTAGGAGATTTGATGCACTAATTTGACCATGCCCTATTTTCCATAAGACACAGAACAATAAGAATAAGTTGATGTAATTACAGGAATATAAAATCAACAAAAAAAATTGTATTTGATTAGTAATGGCAAGCATAACATTATTTTAATACGGTGAATTTGAATAAACTTAATCCCAATTATAACTTACCACACATGCATGGATATCATCACACCCACATAATAGCTTCCCATTTAGCAGGTCCACGGCTTGAAATGATCCTCCTCCTTCACTTCTCTACAGCAAAAAAAAAAAAAAAACATGCCACTTTTTTTTTATTACTCTAGATTTCTTCTATTTTATTAATAATGATCTAATCAACAGAAATATTGAATGAACATAATTGTAGGGGAATTTTTTATTATTATTATTGCCCTTGTTACTAAGAACAGGTTGGATCTTGAGACTTCTGGGTAAATGAGAGGAAATGTAATTGTAGGAGAATTTGAAGATAATTTGCAAGTGATATATATACCTTGTAATAATCTACAGCAACAAAATTTGCCCATCTGTTGGCAGCAGCACCATTACAAGTATGAAGCATATTTATGAGATTCCTTGAGTTATCTTCACAAGAGAGTTTCTTCATAGGAATACATCTAAAGTAATTTACCAACACCAATGATCTACTCTTGTCATTAAGAGGAGGTGACTCCTTTCTATTAGTGCAACTTCCTACTTTCATGCCAATATTCCCATCTGCCAAAAACAATTGTATGCATATTGTATAACAAATTCTACAAGGTTATAAAAAAGTAAAAAATTGAAAGAATTATTAACATTTTTTTATATTTCTTACATTGATTTTCAACCATGTAATTCCATTGGTAAGCAATGCCTTCACTTGCTTCCTTGGATTGAATTGAAGTGAAAACAAGTAGCCTTTGGTTGTTCTGGACCATGTCATTAACTAATGGCCAATCTTGACCATTTTTGGGCATGTTTGTCACAGGAAACCAATATTTCATCAAGCCAGCATCAGTGAAGACCTTGGTCAATCCATTTAGGGCTCGAACATAATCTTCTAAGATTATTGTAACAATTTCTGCTGGATGTGTAGATAAGAAAGCTTCAATTTCCCTTAGAGTGTCAATAGCTGGACCCTACTAGTGGCAAACACAAACATTTTCACACTATATAGAAAATAAAGGGAAAAAAATCTCACATAATTTGATTAGTAGGGAATAAAATGTCCATACAAATGCAGTATAGTCATGACATTGTCCTTTAAATGAATGGCATAACCATACATCTCCACGAAAATCATAGGTATCAAGCATCAAGGCTCGAGCTCCATTCTGTAGTCAAATAATTAATGGCACTTGTTAATTGACAAAAAAAGATGCTCTAACATGGAAAAAAGACATTTAAACAGGAAAGAAATATTTACATTTAGCTGATCCATGACGCTGTCTTCTTGATTGGTAAATGTGATTCGAGGAACTTTAGTGTGAGATGGGTATCCATCAATAGCATAGGCATTGTGAGTGGCCAAAAATGCATATTTGTTGAAAGGCAAAGAATTGTTCTATTAATAAAAAAGAGGGAAAAGAATCACAAATTATTTTGTGTATTACTCGTTAGGAAACAAAATTGTTGCTTTATTTAATATATATAATCATCATTCAGCCTCAGTTCATAACCTAGCACAAACGACGTCCAAGGTTATTGACTGTCTTTAAACTAATTTAGTAACAACTAGTCCGTGTACCTGCATTATATTGCAAGTAAAATTCTAAATTAGTTTCTCATATTAAAAACAATGTTGACCTTGTGGATAAGTTTTCTCATGTCATGAAGTTTTTTAATTAAAAAATAAAAAATAATTGCTTAATTAAATTACTTAAAAAAATATAAACTGCTAAATTATATATAAAGAAAAAATTATGATAGCTAATTAAAAATTAAAGTGAAAAGTAAATATTCCTTGTAAGAAGTAAAAGATAGAGAAACACGCAAATATTTAACCTCGGTTATCCATTTCATTATATATATATATACACACACACACACACACACACACACACACACACACACACACACACACAAATGATTTTTGTTCTTATAAATGTGACATAACATATAGTGTAGATAAAAACTAGAGTTTTCAAACCCTAAAGTTACAACCCTAAATTATAAAGAAATAGCTAGAAGAAACTATAATATTTTCTAAAAAGTTTACAAATCAATAACATGAGAGAAAAAAAAACACACTAACTATTTATATAGACGTTGAAACCAAACTAACAAAAACAAATCTAAATCAAAGTAAAAAATAGTAATTAACACCCAAAATTAACTAGGAAAATAATTAAAACAACATCTTTTTAGCCAAATTTGAAGACTTTCCAAGCCTCGACTAGTTATAGTTAATTGAATTCCTTGGAACTGGGACCGTAGAATCTTTTTCCATAATTTGAACATGATCTAATAGTCAAATCTAAAGTTGTGATTATTTTTGTCACATTATGCATTTGAAATGTTTAGGCTTCTTCACAAGACTCTTTACAAGCTTTGCCTTATCTATCTAATCCATAAATGTATTTACAACACCAAATTTTAGATATAATATCTTCTCATCATAATAAAGATAAATATAGGAAATATTAAAGGTCTTGGAAATACCTATATCATCGGGTAGATCACTAATATAAGCATTGTCATTAAATTTTTTTATTACAGTGTAATGATCATATTTCTTCTCCTACAACTTACTGTAGAACCCCATCAATAATCTCTCTTTGCATGGAAACACCATCATCTTATCTCATTCTTGAATATTTTAGCACGACGATATTTATTGGCAATCACCTTATATTTGGAATTAGTTTTCAACATTTTTTGCCTTACATTGAGCATAGCTTGCACATCTATAGCCATCTTTCTAGTAGCAAGTTATATCCAAAACCCTTCTAAAGTGATACAAGATCAAGAACATGTCTAGGACATTACAAATACACAATCTCAATTGGTGATTTATTAGTGGCACTATACATATATGTTAAAATTTAGAATTTTGGTGTGCCATCAAAGATGTTCTGAATCAAGTTGCTAATTATTTGATTCAACGACTTTGTTTACCCATTTATTTATGGATATGTTGTACTGCTAAATTATAGTGTTGAAACATGCATCCTCCACAACGTCCATAAAAAATGACTAAGGAACTTGTTGTCTAAATCAAAAGTGATGGTCTTCAACATCCTATGCAAATGAACCACCTCTTGGAATTAAAATTGAGCAATTATAAAAGCATCATTTATCTTTTTGTAAGGGATAAAACACATTATTTTAGAGAACATGTCAACTACATCAAATATAAAATCATATCCTCTTTGTGTACGGGGTAAACTAAGTACAAAATCTATATACAATTCCTTCCATATATTTTCAAGAATAGGCAATGATATGTTTGCCTTTTGGTAGTTTGACAAAGATAATATCTTTGCATAAACTTGTCAATATTTCAGTTTAAGTGAGGCCAATAATACCTCTCAATGATATCATTAATAGTCTTCTTTCTCTATAAGTGACCAGATAATCCTTCACTATGAAAATCCTAAATCACCTTTTCTCGCAATAAAGAATGAAAAATGCTAAGCCAATCACCTCTCATTGAGAACCCATAATGAAAGTGAAAGTCATTAATAGACAGATTCTAACTTTAACACTTCCCTCATAACTCACCAAAATTTTCATCATACTCAAACAGTTCTTTCAAATAATTAAACCTAGTGATCTCTCCTTTTAAAGTAACCAACAAGGCTACCTTTGACTCAAAGAATCAACAACTATATTCTAAACTATAACCTTATACACAATTCTAATTTGGAACTGCTACAAGTAGATTACTCATCTCGCGTGTATGTCATTAGTGATTCTCTTATAAGTATTTAAAAATCTAGCATCTTAAAATTAGAATACAAAACAAATTTCTCATCTATTAGGTAGTGCTCCTACTTTTTCAGAGTCTGAAAACAACATAAAACTCCTTATCATATATTGACCTCTTAAATCTAGCATTTCTCAACTTCTTACTAAAGAATGTCATGAGTCTCTTCTCGTAAGAGAGTACACCCCCAGTTCTAACAACATAAGCATCATAGTCGACCTTAAATATTTTATCAAAATTCAAAAGTGCCAAAATCAAAGTAATGATTATTTTTTCTTTAATCAAATCATAGCTCTTTTTCCACTTCTCCCTAATTGAACTATCATTTCTTTATGCATTCAGTAATTAATGCAACTATATTATTGAAGTTTTCTATGAGTTGTCAATAAAAGGTAGTCAATCTATCGTAATTATGCACCTTACTAATTGTTTTAAGGACTAGCCAATTTCTAAAAGTCCTAACATTCTCCTCATCAACTTATATGTCATCTATATTGACAAAAAAACCTAAAAATAGTAATTTATCGGTCATAAAACTATACCTTTTCAAGTTCATATATAGTTTATTTTCCAACAAATCTTCCAACACTTTTCTTAGATGTCCCACTTGGTTAATTTCAGATCAACTATAAATCAAGATGTTATCAAAATAAACAACCATAAATTAACTTCTAAATGGACATAAAATCTTATTCATCATTCTTAGAAAAAATGCTCGATATATTAGATAATCTGAAAGACATAACCAACCACTCATGCAATGCATTTTTTGTATTAAAGGTTGACTTCCACTCATCTCCTGGTCAAATTCAGATCTGATGGCATCATTCCTCCAATCAATCTTTGTAAAAACTAATGCTCCATATAACTAGTTAAACATGTCATCTAACTGGGCAGTCAAAAACTTGTGACCCATAATTATATTGTTAATGACATAATTTTTAATGTTCTTACGCCAGCTACTATGCTTCTCCAGGGTTAACAAGGTTAAAACTGCGTGAAGACCAAAAGTTTCTTGAATCTATCATTTTATGAATTGCTTTTCTATTTTATCCTTCAATATCTCATCCTTTTTATGACTCATTTGATAGTAAAGTAGATTTGAAAGGTTAGCTCCTAACACCAAATCAATATGATATTGAATATCTCTCATCAAGAGCACTTTATCCATTAACTAATCAAGTAAAATCTTCCCAAATTTAGAAAGAAAAGGTTTAACTATATTTTCCTTTGCTACTCTTTCATTTATAATAAATGCATAAACATGTCTAGTCTTCTTTACATCTAATTGCCTCTCATGTTTTGAATTAACTGTGGTAAGGAAAGGCTTTCATTCTATTTTATAAAGTTCGGGTTTGGGGTTTTCTTTCAAAAAAAATGTTAAAATTCACATCATATTTATTAATCTTATATAAATTATCTCTACCCAAGGGTTTAGCATTTGCATCATACTACAAATACCTACTGAATATTAAACTAAATGCATTCTTTTATACCATGTGATAATAAGTCTCATCCCTATACTTATATTGGAAAAAAAGTACTTAACAACTTTGAGTTACTCTTATTTTCCTTACTGCCTTAATCCATCCAATTTTATATAGTTCAGGATGTGGTTCTAATGGCTATTTTAATTTATCAGCAATATATGTATCAATAATATTTTCATAGCAACTACTATCAATAATCAAATCAAACAAGTTATTATTTACGGTGTATTGAGTACAAAATAACTTGTCTCGCTATAAATCTTCTATAACATTTGGTGTTAGCAATATCTTCCTAACTAGATAGGTTTATCCCTCACCATCATCGTTATTATCATCATTATTATACTTATACAAATCTTCTTCCTCATCTCTATCGGGTTTATATAGCTTACCATTATATTTAAAAGGTTCTTGCTCATATTACCTTCAATCACATTGATTGATTTCTGCCTTCTATAATTACAGGAGCAATGCCATGCCTCCTTACATTTAAAGCAGTTTTAAATTATTGGCTTGGCATGAAGTTTTTTTGATTTGTTAGTATCAACTTGTCTTTTTATAGCCTTATCATGTTTAACATCTTATCTCGTTGAAGGTTGCTTTGATTTTTTTACTACCTTTTCCTTATTAGTGATATTGAATTTTCTTGCTTCATTGGATAGCCTTCTAGAAGGATTGAATTTACTAATGCTTCTAGCCTCTTTTTTTTATCAGCATCTCATCTTTTCATGCTAAATTTCTTGCTTCAACAAGTATACTCAACATTTATACTCTAATGTTATCTCATATTGCTAACTTTAGCCCCCTTAAGAATCTCATAAAATATTGATTCTCCATCTTCTGAAGTCGATTTCATTCTATTAGCTTTTAAAACTCCATGATATATTCATTGACAAATTTCTTTATTTATGAATAGTCTTGATATCATTGAAACAAGTATCGGTTATAATAATAATAAAAAGAACTTTTCATGGATCATCAACTTCATATATATCTATGACGTAGAAAAATGTCTTCCCACTCTCAATCATGCATCTATATAACACTTCCATCATTCAAGTTTTACTTGACAAGTTTCATCACTTTTTTTATGATACTCATGTTTTCCCTAACTCTATCACATTTAGTGATCCAATCAAGGAACTATTCTATATCAAGATCTTTATTGAAGATATACATTTTTATTTTTATTTGGAACTCATTTGCTTATTGTCTTTCAGGTTATAATGGTCTATCTTGGTTCGTCAAGGCCTTACGACCCTTATCAAATCCTTCTTCACCAATACCCTTCATATTGGTAAATGTTTGTCTAGATTGATCTTCAGCAATAGGTCTATGTTTAGTCTTGCCCCGAGATAAGTTTCTAGACACATTCCTCTCCACTTCATGATTCCTATTTGCATATCTCATTAGTCAAACTAGATGTTCTAAACTATTTGATATTAAAGTTATTATTTGCTCCAAACAATCTAGTTTCTATGTTTGGACTATTTGCTTTAACTTTTAAACTCTTACAATGTTCTTGATGGCCTCCACTCCTGTATCATGAGGTAGGTTATTACCATCTATATCCATTAAAGAGGTCAACTTTCTTTGATACCAATTTGCATAAAATATAATATGGAAAAAAAAAAAAACTAAGATTCTCAAGCCCTAAGGTTGCAGTCCTAAACTATAGAAAAATACATAAAGAAAAATTTAATATTTTCTTAAAAGTATGTAACTCAATAATCTAATAATAACAATAACACTTATTTATAGATTAAAACCAACCTAGAAAAAAAATTTCAAATCAAAGAAAAAAGATTAGAATCCAAAATTAACTAGGAAAGCAATTAAACTAGAAAATAAAAGCATATTCTTGGTATATTTAGGAGACTTTTTAGACCTCTACTGGTTATAGCAACCCCACCTCCCTTAAAACTAGGCTATAGAATCATCAAAAAAACTTGATCTCGGTCCAATAGTCAAATCTAAAGTTATGGTTATTTTTGTTAGGTTATGTGTTTGATGCATCCAAGTTTCTTTATGAGCTTTATCTTATCTATCCAGACTATAAATGTATTTGCAATACATTCCACATCAAAATGGATAATGAAAATACAACTCATCTATCAAAAAAATTAATAGAAAAAAAAGATAAATTATGTTAATGAAATTATAGAAACAATACTAGAGATTAATCACTTTTTTAAAAAATTAAACTTAAAAGTTTTAAAAATAAAAGAGAGGGTAATAATTAAAATTGAAATAATAAAATAAAATAAATAAAAATAAAAAGAGGTTAGGCATTATTGAGTTTGACAAGCTAGGCCCATGAGTATAGTCATTTATTAGGATTTTTTTCTTACTTCTAGTGATAAAACAAAAATCAAGATCCGGGCTTTTAGATCTCAAAACTCATAATTTTAATTTTTTTTCATCTAACATTGCCTTAAAAATATCATAACAACCTCAATAAACATGTTCTAATTCTAAGCGACGAGAGCGCGCCTAAATGCTCCACCAGGACCTCTTGGGTTCTAAAACACATTCTAATTAGTTGAAAATACGATAATCAAATAAAAACAATTCACAAGACTAGATCTTCTTTTTTTTTTGCATCATTGAAGAGCAAAATCACCTTCATTGAACTTTCCTTTAATTACAAACTAATTGACACAAAGATTGGCTTTTTTTATAGTTGATTAAACCTTTTCTCTCTCCTCTTTTTTTTTGATACGTTTTTCTCTCCTTCTCAATATGCAAAGACTAAAACATGACAAAAATGAAGTTCAGGACCAAAAAATAAAAACCTAAAACAATAACAAACATATAGGCATAAATTGAAACTCTATATAGCCCGTGTTATGTCATGAGCTAGACCAAGAAACAAAATCCAGCATAAAAAAGGAGTTTTAGGTGGTGATAAAGTGTTTTAATAAAGTAAGAGAAATCCATGACTAATCTCATAGACCTAACTGGTCAAATAAGCTGATTTTATTTAATTACATGATAAAAAATAATAATAATAAATTGACTGAATTAAAAAAAAAGTGATTATGATGACTTGAAAAAAGAAACTTACCAAAAGAGAAAAAATTACAAACCCGAGTAAAACCAAAAACAATATTTGAATTTTTTAAAAATAACCCTAAAAATGACCTATGTTAACCTATCAAACTAGCAACTTAGATTATGAGAACAAGATAATCTCATACAAAAAAAAAAAAAGTCTAACTTTTAATAAACTCATTGTTAAATGATTAAATTGAAATGAAAAATCCATGTAAAAATAAAAGACCCAAAGAACGCGATATCAACTAGGTTAATCTTTCAAACTCGTTATCCGAGTTATTAGAGGAGGACCACCCCATCAAAATAAATCATGAAAATCAACTTCTAACAAACACATTGTTGAAGGATGGATCACTCATTCAAATCGTCTCAGGAGCCTCATCCTTATATTTAATTAATTCAATCTAAATCAAAAACAATTCTTTTAAAAAGCTAAATTTAACAAAGAACAATAAATAAAAAGACCTGATATAACCAAGTAATTTAGAAATTAAGGAAAATTATATATAAAGAAAATAAATAAATAAAAGAATATCAGAGCTCAATTTCTAATTAAATAAATGTTGTGAGATGAAACCAAAAAAATATGAGATTAAAAAATAAAAATAAAAACCTTGGCAAATCTCTAAAACTTGGATTAATCCTTCAAACTTATAACCCATAAAATCTTAGATCCGGACTCATTCAAAAAACTCAATTCCCAACTAATTTAATAGTAAAGGATATAATAAAAAAAGAGATCAATTTAAACAATTTATCAAAGTAAAAAATATAAAAATCAAAATAATGAAGATCAAATTTAATAGGAAAAAAAATTCAAAGAGAAAGAAATCATGAAAAAAAATTCAATTTTAGAAATTATCTCAAATAAAACAAAGGACAATCAAAAGAACATTGACTATATCTAATAAATGAAGAAAATAGAGGGACGATAAATTGAAAAGAAATTTTAATTTTATAAATTATTTCAAATTAAATAAATAATAATTAAATGAACATGGATCAAAGCTGAAGGGAAAATAAATTGAAGGGTAGTTATGAAAATTTAGAAGGCCATCGTGGAATTTGAGGATCTGAGAGAAAAGAAAGGGAAAACAATACCACCAGCACCAAACTAGAGGTCTAATGGACACACATGTAACCCTAGAATGGAAGGGTCGTCGAGACAATTCAAACACTACCCCATAAACCATTGTTTGGCAATCGAACAACCTCTTATGCACTACCCGAAGAGCGAAGACACTCCCTACTCTTGATTGCGTGTAATGCACATGTAAGCTATTTTTTAAAAAATATTTTATGTTTATTAAAATATCAAATTATTTCTTAGTCAATTTGATTACAATAAAAAACCATAATGAAAATACAAAAACACCCCGAACACCAATTAAAGAAATTTTGATTCTAATGATAATTTAATCATTTATCTATATTTAAAAGTTATGAAGTCCAGAAAAGTTTTATATGTTAATTTAATGATTTTTGCTTTGAAGAGTAATTTAATTATGCTGAAAATAATAAAAAGACTATATTAACCCTGATAGTCAGCTAAAAACCTTTTATTAAGAATTACGATTAATAATTTCATTCTTCAAACCACTTTGTAAATAATTCTAGAGCTACGATATCTATTGCTCGATAAAAACATCGCCCTTTTAGTTTCTCTTAATTTAATGTGTTTTAGTTTATCAGTAAAAGTTGAACTAGGAATGGAGGTTACAAACAAGTGGTTTAATTTGAACCGGATTGTACAATATCGGGTTTGAACACAAAAAATATGAATTTGATGTAATAACATTTGCCCCATGCAAAGTCCACAACCTTTTGTTTTAAATCGAGACGTTTAAATGGGCCAGGGCCTAGTCAGGCCCTCCCATTCCAATTTCAGCCGTACTCAAACCATCCTAATTCGTACAAATTATGGCGTTTTAATCATTGATTATTTATTTTTTTGTTTTAAATTGTTTTTTTATATTTTTAAATTGTTTTAATATGTTAATATAAAAATAAAAAATATTATTTTAATTTATTTTTAAATAAAAATTACTTTAAAAAAAAGCATACATCATTTAGTTGTGAAAAATGACCTTCCTAGAAATTGGATGAAAAGAAACTCTTTCTTGATAGACAACATTTTCCACTCTAATTGATCGGAAAGAAGTCTGTCCTATGTATATCTTTTGCCTTTTATTCTTTTATCATCATGATGATATCATGCACTCAATGGCAGGGGGGCGAAATGCAAAACAAACCAACCATTCTGATGAGCCAAGGCGTGTTAGAGCTGAACAAACACATGAACAAGATGCCTACTTACAAAAGAAAAACAAGCAAGAGAGTTAGAGAATCACCAGAAGCTTGAATTGGTCTGTGATGGTTGATCTAACACATCTAGTGCCTGGAAACCCTAGCGGGCAAGCGAGGCAATAGAGTCCAGCTTCACAATCTTGATTCGATGAACATTCATCATGTAGCTAAACATTAAAACAAAAGTTAAATTAAAAACCAAGAAAAAAAAAAAAAAACAAACCGAGAAAAAAGATCAAGCTGTAGCAAACCCTGCATTCTCCATTTGAGCAAGCTGCAGCAACACCAACAAGCGCCGCCATGGAAGCTGTGATGATCAAAAGCAAGTTTTGAGAAAAAACCATGTTGGGAAACGAAATGATAATCATTGGGAGAATAAAGGAACGTAAAGAGGCAAGATATATATATATATATATATATATATATATATATATATATATAGGACTATAAACGCGTCTGGCTTTTGTTTCTCTGTTTTTCTTGGAAAAGTAGTGGTGAGCTTTCCTTGTTTTTTTTTGGCCGAGAAAGCAAAGGAAGCTTCACAAAACTCTGCTCGGAGCTAGACAGTAGTACTCTCGGAAAGCAACACATGAGGAGGAGGTGGCCATCTATTCAATGACAATGATGTTGAAATATGGCCACAAGCTAGGTGCCTACCACGGTAACTTGAAAGTCACCTTATTTGCTTCTAAATAAAATCGAGATTATTGTATTTTTAGTGTTCGAAACTTTTTCTTTTTATTTAAGCATATAAATTTTCCTCCTTTTTTAAATTTTATTTAAATGGTTTTGTTAATTCTTTTATTAGTTGGCACTTGGTACCATACGATAGCTCATACAAAAAATCAGGAAAAAAAAATAAAACACAAAAAATAAAAATAAATAAATGTTAGAATAGAAAAGGGAAGAGTCCCAGGCGGTTGCTTGTAAATAAATTTGTATCCTCTCCAACAAACATAGCATCTAATCTCCTCCCGCTCCATAATTAAAATCAAATAGAAAAAAATCCAAAATCTTTGATGGAAGATCATTATCAAGATTCCTAATTCCAATTTCTTGTGATTCCAATTTATTTTAGGGTTCAATATTGATCAAAACAACAACAACAAATCAAATTCCTAAGAAAAAAAAAAAAAAAAACACCTTCACGGCTTGAAATCCGATTGTTACGTAGGAATAAGAACCCCTTGTGTCATCAAAAGCACACCCTCCATCATCTCCGCTCGAAATCAAAGACATCATGAACGCCTCAGAAGGAAGGTCACGTATATAAGGCGTGAGAACGAGTCAGACAGTGTGCATGTTAAATTTGAAGGATTAGGGGCCAGTATCAAACATTTTACAAAGAGTACTAGAGATCCAAGACGGAATATGTCTCCATCATCTCGTATGAGCAAATTTTCTACACTCTCACAAGTCGAAGAATAAAAAAAAAGAAAAAAAAAGGAGATAACTTAAACAACAACATCGATTGAAGATGAATCTTAGTGTTAAAGAATAATATAAATCATATCATGAAACTTCATTTAACAGTTTAAATTTTTTGGTTGAAATGATTTTTTGACATGGTATCAGAGCCTTGATAACCAAGTAGTCACGAGTTCGAATCTTACTATCCTCATTTATTTGATAAAAATTAAGCACAAGGTAATGAGGACCTGTGCAAGTTTCAAGCTCAAAGAGCTTTTACTTGAGGGGGTGTGTTAGAGAATAATATAAATCATATTAGGAAATTTTACCTAACAACTTAAGCTTTTAGGTTGAGATGATTTTTTGACAATTAACATAAACTATTGGGATAAATACATACTTTATCCTAAAAATATTATTAAAATAATTTTTACAAGATAGGTATGGTCTCGAATAGCATATACGTACAGAAATAGATATATTATGCTAATCTTTAGGCCATATTTGTTTGTGATGAACAAAATTTCACAAAATTGCATGAGCAAAATCAATGATAACTCTTGGGTTAGTTTTGGCTTGGTTACAGAATAGTTTTCAATTTCATTTCATGATGCCCTCCAAAGATATTGTTCAAGATGCCCTCTCAAGATATTGTTAGCAAGTTGAGTTTTTCTATTTAGTTTTCTTGTAAAATAGGAATTGATGTTAAACCAACTATTTTTTATTTATAATTTTTTTAATATAACTAGGTAACTACTATGTTGTAACACTATAAAAGGCCTTATTGAGGCAAGAAATAAACACAAAAATAATAAGATTTAATCCTTATATTAAGCTGCATGTTTCTATATTTATTTTATGTTCTTAATTTTTCTTCTTTGTTATTATTATTTTTTATTCTCGATATTTAAATTCAACATGATATCAGAGCAGGTTTGATAATCTGTTTTTACTCCTAGTTTTTAAACTTCTAGAAAACTAGCATATAACAATAGAAACGCCGATAAAAAAATATTTTGTTGGTAATTTTTTTATGTAAATAGTAATGGAATATGTTCCATTGGTAATGTCATATGGAATTTACAAAGAAATAGGAAAAAATTTTAAAAAAATAAAAATTTCACTGGCAATTTCATCAAAAATTTGACAAGCCAGTATTTTCCAATGAAATTGTCGATAGACATTTTGTTGGTAGATTTAAATGAATTAAACTCCAATATCTCTCTCTTCCCCCTTCTTCTTCTTTCTACAAAAAAAAAAAAACATTAATTTTTGGATAATTTTAATTACCTTACTAATTTTTATTTGCATCATTAATATAAATCTTGGTTTTTTACATGTTTTTTTAGGATATATAAATAACACCAGCATGGTTGCGAAATATGGAGAAAATAGTTACACTTATCCTCCTTTAATTATGGTTGGAGGTTGAAGCAACTAATGGACCTCATAGAAATCAGGTTTATGGTATACATATGGCATCAGTCCAAGATATAAGAGTAGGTCATAATGTTTCAATGTTAGGCATATAACATTCTAGCCCAAGCCATACATCACCTATCATTGAGGAAATGGTCTAAGACAGGGTTCAGGAACAATTGGTTGTTAAGTTGCCCAATATAAAAGCAGAAATTAGGGTAAAACTAAGAGAAGAAATAAGAGCATGTGTCAAACAAGAAATTAATAGAAAATGAAAGCAATTACGTGTAAATTTGGCTTTATATTTTCCTCCTTCTCCTAAAGCTTCCGGTTCATGACCTTTTTCTCACCCTCCACCTTGTAGGAATTTTAATCTGTTTTTTTTTTTAAATATGTATGGAATTCATTTTAATATAATTATTGTTTGTATGAAATTATGTTTACACCACCAGAAATTCGCTTAATACCAACAGAATTGCCGACGGAATAATTCTGTTGGTAATTTGGGGTCGCCATTACCGACAGAATTTACTCCGTCAGTAATTTCATCGGTAGATACCAACGGCCAAAATCCGTCGGTATATACCGATGAAATTACAGACGGAATGTTAAGAATTTAATAAAAGAGGGCGGTTCGCTGACGTGAAGGTTATTGCAGGTATTTTTTACCAACGAAATCACCGAGGGATTCAAAACATTAGCTCCGTACAGTGACGTGACCAATTCACCGATGAAAATGCCGACAAAATCACCGAAGGATTCAAAACATCAGCTCCGTACGGTGACGTAACCGATTCACAGATGCAAATGCTAACGGAATCACTAGCGGATTCAAAACGGCAGCACCATACGGTAATGTGCCCTGTTTGCCGACAGAGTAGCCGACGGAATCACAAACGGAATAGTTCGTCGGTGAAGCCGTCTGCAAAAGTTAATATATCCCCTCTCACTCGACCCTATCCTCCCCTATTTCTCCTTCTTCTTCCTCATCTCAACTCTCCCCAACTACAAACAACCAGCGCCCCCTCCCCCCCAAAAAAAAAAAATCTCCCTCTTCTTAGCACAACAAGTCATATATCTTGAAGTCTTCTTGTCGAAACATCCGTGTTCTAATTTACCGACAGATTTTTATCAGTTTTTGTAAGTAATTCTATCTTTTTAAATTTTAACATTTAAATATCATGGTTTTTATTGTTTATTTAGTATTTGTATTTTGTTAGTAGATGTACATGTTTTATTGTTATTTCTCAAACAAACTTGTAGTATATGAATGTATAATTTTATACTTGTTATGGTTTGTTTTAGATTTTATAAGATTGTATTTGTTTGTAAATTGTTGAAACTTTATTGAATTACAGAATTACATGTGTAGTTTTGAAATAATTAATAACTTGTTTAATGGGTCCGTTTTAATTTTTATCATCAATGGTATTGCGGAGTTGTAATTTTCGTAAATTGATATATATGTATTAATTTGTATGGACGTTGATAATTGATAATGAATATTTAATATTTATGAAAAGTTGTAATTGGTTTGTTGGATAATCTCGAGGTAAACCAATATTTTTGCAAATTTATTTACCTAACATAGTTAATTAATACATATTGTCATCATAATTTTATAGAGATTCGATAGAAGTCATGGATGATCGTTCATGAATGTATCGAGATTCGCCCCAAGGATTGCGGAGGATGGATTATTGTAACGGGGTTCAGGGTTTTATTAATTTCACAACATCTATTCCTAGAAATTTTACTGGAGGCGGTGTTAGGTGTCCATGCAGGAAGTGTCAAAATAAAAAGTATCTGCATCCAGATGTTGTAACGATGCATCTTCTACACAAAGGGTTTATGGAGAATTACCAGTGTTGGTATGCACACAGAGAAGTATTTGTTAGTAAGAGAAGAATGGGAGAAAGGGTGGTTGGGTCAACTTCTAGTGCTAGCAACGTGCATGAAGCGGCTAATGACAACACTAATCCTTACAGGAATATGGTTATGGATGCAATGAGAATGAATCAAGGTAATGTCAGTCAATGTCCAATTATAGAAGAAGAACCTAATGCAGATGCAGCTAGGTTTTTTGATTTGTTGAAAGATTTTGACGAATCATTATGGGATGGCTGTACAAACCACAGTAAATTATCAGCCCTAGCACAGGTGTTCACTATCAAGTCAGATCAAGGGTTGAGTGAGGTCGGGTATGACAAGATTATTGAATGGGTGAGAAGCATTTTACCTGAAGGGAACAGGCTGAAAGAGAACTTCTATGTTGCGAAGTCCATGATAAAACCCCTCGATTTAGGATACCAGAAAATTAACATGTGCCCTAACTTCTGCATGTTATACTACCTTGAAAATGCTGAGATGACCGAGTGCATGACACGCGGGCATTCCCGTTACAAACCCACAACTGGTAGGGGAAAGACTCTGGTGGCATATAAAAAACTTAGATACTTCCCAATCACATCTAGACTGCAGAGGTTATTCATGTCACCAAGGACTGCTGAGCACATGATATGACATCAATCACATGATGCGATTAATGGAGTGATGGTGCATCCTTCTAACTGCGAAGCGTGGAAACACTTTAACAGTGTGCATCCTCACTTTTCAGCTGAATCAAGGAACGTGCCTCTTGGGTTGTGTACAAACGGATTCAACCCATTCGGGTCATTTGCTGCTCCTTATTCTTGTTGGCCGGTCATACTGATGGTTTATAACTTGCCACCAGGGATGTGTGTGAGGCCGGAGTTCATGTTTTTATATATGGTCATACTAGGTCCGAGCAGTCTGGTCCGGAATATAGATGTTTGTCTTCGACCGTTGATTGATGAGTTGGCGCAGTTGTGGTCCTCCGGAGCTTTGACTTATGATATATCTAGGAAACAAAATTTCCTTATGAGGGCGGCTTTGATGTGGACTATCAATGATTTTCCAACTTATGGAATGCTTTCTGGTTGGAGCACGCATGGGAAACTAGTATCTCCATACTGCATGGAAAACAACAAGGCATTCACGCTAACAAACGGAGGTAAAACTTCTTTTTTTGACTGTCACCGTCATTTCTTACCACATAATCACAGGTACAGAAAGAACAGAAAAGATTTCTTTGTTGGCAGAGTTGAAAAGGATGTTGCACCCCCGCGTCTTTCTAGTGAAGAATTGCATGATGTTGTATCAGAGTACGGTGACATTGTCTTTGGTCTCCAATCAGGTAAGTAGAAGTTCCCTGGTTTTGGTTTGACCCATAATTGGGTAACGCGAAGTATCTTTTGGGAGCTTTCTTATTGGAAGACCAATCTTCTCTGCCATAACCTTGACGTCATGCACATTGAAAAGAACGTGTTTGAGAACATTTTCAACACCGTCATGGATGTGAAGGGGAAGACAAAGGACAACATCAAGGCTAGATTGGATGTAGCTTTGTTTTGTAACCGTAAAAATATGGAGTTGGTTTGTGATGAGTCACGGGTCGCAAAATCAGGAGCAAGCTTCGTGTTAGAGAAAAACGCACAACTACTAGTCTACAAATGGCTTAAGAGTCTGCGTTTTCCGGATGGACATGCCTCGAACATATCAAGGTTGGTTAATATGAAGGAATGCAGATTGTATGGAATGAAGAGTCATGACTGCCACGTGTTTATGCAAACACTCATCCCATTAGCTTTTCGTGATTTGTTGCCAAAGGGGATATGGGATGCACTCACGGAGATCAATCATTTCTTTAGAGATTTATGCTCCAGTAAGTTGAATGTTGATCACATTGAGAGGCTTGAAACGAATATCGTTGAGACACTATGCAAACTTGAGATGATATTCCCTCCATTATTTTTTGACTCAATGGAGCATCTCCCCATACATCTACCGTTCGAGGCAAAAGTTGGAGGACTGGTCTAGTATAGATGGATGTACCCATTCAAACGGTTAGATATTACAGTTGCAATGTAATTCATATATAAAAGTATTATTTATTTTTCTTAATTGAAAATATTTGATTAATTCAATGCAGGTACTTGTTCAATCTCAAGAAAAAAGTTAAGAACAAGGCGCATGTTAAGGCTTCGATATGTGAGGTCTATATTGTTAAGGAGATCTCAACATTTATCTCGTACTATTTCGAACCTCATCTGAGAACGAGAATCAATCGCATTCCACGGTATAATGATGGCGGTGAAGTGTCTTCTAGTGGGAACTTGTCAATATTCTCCAATCCTAGATGACCCATACATAAAAATGTCGTAAGAGGAAGATATTTTTCAAAAATATAGTTCAAACAAGCACACAATTATGTTCTATTTAACTGTGATGAGCTGAGACCTTTTATTCAGTAAGTGTATATATGTGTAATACTAATTAAACTTTGTCAATAATATATTGTTAATTATATATTGTGATATAATACACTCATTACCACTTGCAGGGAACATCGACAATATTTGTTGTCCAATAACTCACAGCTGGTCGAATCCCAGCTCTTTCAATTACAAGATGAACAATTTGCCACATGGTTCAGAACACATGGAAGCACTATCACAAACTCATTCTCACTTGCAAAATTATTGTATACATGTCATTACATGATTCTCATTTACTGTTCATTGATGTACATTATATACAAGGTTTATCAAATGAGAAGAAGTGTTGCTAAGTCATTGTCTTCACTAAGCCTGGGCCCTAAAAGAAAAGTTAAGTGCTACAACGGGTATTTTGTCAATGGATATGTTTTCCATACTAAAGAATACGGGCATGAAAGAAAGACATACAACATCGGTGTTTGTGTTAAGGGATCGACTAGTAGTGAGTTAGAAGTTGACTACTATGGTAGATTAGAAGAGGTCGTCGAACTGCAATATCATAGCGAGTAGAATAGAGTGTTTTTATTCAAATGCTATTGGTATGAAACGACTGACAGAGGAATCAGAGTTGATCTGCACCATGGTCTGGTCGAAATCAACTCAAAAGCTAGACTCCGCAACGTAAACGATGTCTTTGTTTTCACAAAGCAATGTCAACAAGTTTATTACACATACACCCTTTTTTTTAGAAAGGATCGATCAAGAGTGGATTGGTTGTCCATTTTAAAAACGAAACCCAGGGGTCGTGTCGAGCTTGTTCAAAATGAGAACGAAGACACAAGTGTGCGAGATGAAGTCTTTCAAGTTAGTGAGTTGGTTGAACCATATTGAGTTTCTCCTTCGATTAACTTGGAAGAAAATTCAAATTTTCATGTTTTCGATGATAGTCTTGTTGATGTTGACGCAGAGGAGTTGAATGTTGTTTTGAGCTCTAGTGGACAAGCAAATGTCGATGAAGATGATGATATCCATATTGAAGATTATGATGAAGGTGATGACTATTCAATTGACGATGAAGAAGAAGAAAATTTGGACAAACTATCAGAATGAAACCCTGTTAAAACATTTTTTTTCATGTAATATATATTATGGATGATATATTTTGTACCATGAAATATTTATTTTATAAGTTTATGTATTGTTTAAGCATTGTTGTTATTGTTTTGTGCGATGTACAGTTTATCATTTAAGTGTTTGTAGGAAGGTAAATAGGCAATACAAAGATAATCTTTCATGTACAATGCCACAATTACCGACGTCCATACCGACGGAATAAGGTTCGTCGGCATTTCACAGAGAGTTCAAAAATAATTACTTTAAATGCCACAATTACCAACGACCATACCGACGTCATAAGATCCGTCGGCATTTCACAGAGAGTTCAAAAATAATTATTTTAAATGCCACAATTACCGACGTTCGTACTGACGGAATTATTCCGTCGGCGGGTCAATATTACCAACCAAATCACCAACGGACTGTGCGAATTCCAAAGGGCGGTGCATTAAATGCATCTCTGACCGCGTCATTTTGCCGACGGACCGTGAAAAATATGAAGGGTAATTAAAATTGTTGGTGCGAAATTCAACATTTACCGGCGGATTTTTGAAGCGTCACCGACGGAATAAACTAAAATAATATTTTTTTTAATTCCGTCGGTGAATCCGTCGATAAAACTGCCCTATAAATCCCAGCAACCGCCCCTTCAGTTCATTTTTTCATTCCTCCGTTCTTCATTTCTCCTTCTTCGATTTTTTTCCTCTCATTTCCTTCAAGATTTCTACAAAGGTTACTAGTTTTATTTTTGAATCTTCATCAAATTAAAATGTATGTGTTTCCTCTATTTCATTTTACTTTAGCTATTTTTATTTTTTTTATGTTTTTTATTTTGGTGTATTTTTATAATGTAGATAAAGTCTTGAAATAAACACATTATTAAGGTAATCATATTTCATTCCTAAAGTCTAGTTTTTTTTTTAATTTTTTGAATATATTTTATTGTTCTATTGGCATAATTATTGAATAATTTGTTGAATTGTAATTGTTAATATTGAATTTACCTTAGAATTAGTAATTGAATATGTTGGAATAATTAGTAATTTTACTCTATTATTGCATGATTTGTGTTTAATTATTTCCATTGATTTTAATTGTTAGTCTATTGTTTTTTTTTTGAATTTTTTGAATATATTTTATTGTTGTATTGGCATAATAATTGAATAATTTGTTGAATTATAATTGTTAATGTTGAATTTACCTTAGAATAAGTTATTGAATATTTTTTATTGTTTGTATTTATATAATGATGAATATGTTGTTAATGTTGAATTTACCTTGTAATTAGTATGAATGTTATATGTATAGATGTTATGTTATATATACAATATTAGTATAGATGGAGTCAATTGGTTGTGGTTTTTTTCAATATTTGCAGGTTTGTGGATTTGGGTAGTATCCAGTATAGGGGAGGTGCTGTCGAATTTTTTTTAACATTCAAATTTAATTATATAATTATATACAATTGTGTAGATGCGTCGAACGAAAACCATAGCTCGTCGCTCACGTATGGTCGCAGCTAGTTCTTCTAGCAGCGAGGATGACGTATCCTTAGGTGCCTCTCAAGAAGAGGCACCTACACCACCTGCGCCGTCAACCAATGTTGCCTCTTCCAGCGCGGGTTCACAGAGCAGAGGTGACGTGCCTTCGCAGTGGAAAAAATTCACCCGGAAGTACGAGGCACAGTGGAAAGACGACCTTTCAATGTAAGTTTGTTAAGGTTTTAGTTTTTTCTTTTAAATTATAACATAATTTATGAACAACTAATCAATATTTTATGAATTTAATTTATTTTCAGGTTCACAAACATTGAGATCGCTCGAGTAATATCATCGGTGTTTAAATTGTCGATGGAGATTCTATTATTTCAATGGAGTCGGGTATACAGACATTCTGAATGGATACCTCAAATCGATGCATGGTTTAACAGATTTGAGGTTGGTGTTAATTTCTAATTTCTAGCTTATTTCTAATAATTTATTAATATAATTGTAAATAAATTATTATTTTATTTATCTAATTATTTATACACAGCACAAATTCGCCTGGGACAGGGCGTATGACAAAGTTGTGAGGAGGGTGTGGGAAAATCACGCGGCAACTAGATAACATCGAAAACAATAAAAGTTTTTTTTAGAAAAAAAAATTATGTTTCAACTTCTAATTTCTCGCTATGGAAGTAGGTTGTGTGATTTTTGGTATGAATCACAAAAACAGGCAAACAAAACTGCGAGAGATAGGGGTCTCCAAGGCTGGAACGACGTGGCGGTTTGGAGGGATTTCAAACAGATATACATCACGGAAGATATATGGCCGCACTATCTTGAGCACGTGACATCTGAGCGGTTCACACGACGCTCACAGTCTGGTGCTGGCAACCAGAATCGGCCAATTCATGGATCGGTGACAATGCACACCAGCGGCTTCGTTTCGTTTGCTGCACATGCGAAACGGATGGAAAGATTAATTTAAATGAAATATATTGTTAAATTAATTTGTTGTTAATTAATCTTTTTTCATTATAGGCTACGTCTCTTAGACGTGAGCCGAGCCCGATGGAGCTGTTTGTGGAGATGCACGTGGGGAGTCAAGACCGCCAAACGGAGGCGCAACAGTTCGTTGACAACCGTGCTCAACACTTCATGGTATGTTTGTTCAACTATTTTATTTTGTAAGTTATTATTTTTATTGAATTGAATATGATTATTGAATTGAATATGATGATTACTTTTTTTTTTATTTTCAGGAGACCTATAATAATCGGTTGAGGGAGAAATACGGGGACGATACTTTGACCCATCTGGAATTCGATCCAGATTTGTGGATAGAGGTTGGATTGTCTGGTGAACCCGATAAAAATTAGGTTTACGGGCTCTCCAACACTACGACCGATTCCATCGCTCCTATTTCATTAGAATGTTGCAAAAGGTTTAGGTATTTTTGATGGAATCGGTAATGGAATAGTCCATCAAAAATTAAGGTGCATTTTTATCGATGATTCTATCGGCAACGTTCGCTTCCATTTCATCAAAATTTATAAAAGGTTTAGGAATTTTTTATGGAATTGATGACAAAGTAGTCTATCATAAATTAAGGTACATTTTCAATGGAATTGGTGACAAAATAGTTCGTTAAAAATTAAGGATGTCAATGGACTTCCTAATGGAAGTTGGGCGATCAAATTTGATTTTTTGGTATGAATATTACATTGAAAGAGGAAGTTGTTGATGGAAATATCAACAAAAAACAAATCTATCATGAATAAGTTGTTGACAATATATTTATTTCAGCAATGTCATTGACTTTGTAATTGTTGATGAAAGTTTTTCCTAAACACCAATGAAATATTTTGTTGGTATTTTTCAATTTTGTAATGGTGTTAATAGTTCAAGAAAAAAAGTTTCTCCTCTTTTCTATTCCCTCAAATATTTGTTTTTTTATTTTCTTAAGAACCAAACAACAATAGAAAAATTGTTAGAATCCAAAATCTCGATGGCATCTCCACACTCTATTATCTTTAATGATCAAAAACCTAAACTTTCATCAACCACCAATAAATTGCCCTCCTATTCTCTAAGTTTTTTAGAGGTTTAATTTAGGTGGTGTGGTTCAAAGCTATTTTGTTTGGTTGTCCATACTTATAAATGTGTATTTGGCGAGATGTTTAAGATGATATATTTTTTTGGTGGTGGGCATACGCCATGATAGAGCTAGTTTCCTTATTCTTCCTTGAATCATTATGGATCCTTTCATGATTTCAATTATTAAGCTTCTCACGATATTCGTAGGCCTCCTGATCATGGTAAGTAGGGTGGTTGGCATATGCTTACTTGAAGATTAAAGGAGCCCGTGTTCTCTAGTTCTCAATTTTGAACTCACTCATAGTGATCTTTTTCTGACACTGGTTTCTCTATAACTCCAAATCTCTTGTGATGAGTCAAAGTCTGAGACTCCCTCTTTTGTATGTTTTAGTGATAATTAGCGATTTATCAGGATTGCAGGGGTTACCTTGACAATGATGAACCCTAAAATTTGTATTTCACATATTTAACATTGGGCATCCATTCCTGATGAGGATTTCCTTTAATTCATGCATAGTATTTTGGTGAGATGAGGACATTTATACCTACCCAAGTCTTGGGACAGTGTTGTTAGATTTAAAAATCATAGTCGAGAAAAATCTTTATACACTAGTGGTAGATTGATGTATTGGTATTCTAGTATATAGAAGGGATATTCTAGATGCATCCCCTTTATTTGATGTATGAGACCGTAACTATAACTTTGGTTTATGGTATTTGCAAGATGGATTTGTCTGGGAATAACCTGTTGAATATTGCTTTTATTGATGTTGGACATGTAAAAATGTAAGTATACACTGCTCAAGAAAGATAAACTTAAGATCTTGGCTCATTCATTTGATCATTCCTAGGGTGGTAGAGATTTTGATAAAGCTATGTTCCTATAATTTACCTCTAAGTTCAAAAAAGAGTCTCATATCAATTTTACTCTAGAAGATGGTTTCAGTTTTGTAAGCTTTGAAGGTGCAAGATATAATCTGAAAGATGTGATCCTGAACCAGTTAGTCAATAGGGTGTTGGCTTGTTTCCAACCAACCAAATTCTTCATTAATGTGCATGATGATATTGCTGGAGAATAACTTGAGCAAACTTGTTTCTTGGATTTCAAAGGATATTATCATAGGTATTAGTGGTTCATTAACTACCAGAAGTTTGAACAAACAGGGATGTCATGGTGATTTCTTCGTTTCTGCTTGTTTCGGTACTACCATGAAGAGATTGGTGCCAAATTATGTTGCAGTTTTTAGGATGATGATATGTTACCTTGATTCGATAATTCCCCCCTGGATTATTGATATTCAGTTTATCATTGTTTCTTTGGCAATTGACCTTTGGACTGTCATCATCTAGATTGCCATTGTTTATATTTTCCTTCGTAAGATGAGCACAAATCCTACTATAATTTATTGCAGTTTAATGATCTCAAGTTTTAGTACTTGAGTTGATCTCTAGATTATTATTTATGTTTTTTTTTCTACGGTGTGTGGTTATTGCTTGAGTTATTACTGCCACACAACTTGATTTACCATATGTTGCTTATATCTCTTCTCAACAACAAAGGAAGTAAAATCATCTATGACTAGTCCTGTCAAGTTTAGCGTAAGTCACATATACGCACCAACTTGAAGGGAATCTTGTCATTAGTTAAGTTTTTTATTTAGTTTCTGATGCAATCTAAGCTATATGATGATTGTCAAAGTTGTGCAAATTTAAACCCTTGACATTAATGATTTAGAGTATAAAATTAGAGCTTAATTACTTAATTAAGACAAGTTATTTAAGTTTAAATTAAAACAAACCAAGTAAAGATGCACTATATATACTTTAAATAATAAGTAAGTAAAAGGAGGATTTTGTTTATGATCTAAACTAACTAAAATAACTTAGAAAGCTTAGAAAACAAAATAAATCAATTCTAAAAAGTAAGAGGAAAATTGGTTGAGTGTAAAAAAAGAAAGAAAATGTTTTTTATAAGAAATATTCCCCAAGGATAATTAAACATCAATCATAGAATTTCGATATGTTTTCTAATCGGATTTGTTATCTTAAATAAATCAACCATGAAAAACAAGCTTTTATACTTATCTTACTTTTTAGTTAACCTAGCACTCGTGCATCAATTAACCCCTATCACAGAATAATCTCCATTAAGCATGCAAGATTTAAATACATGACAATATTGAGATCAAGATAAGTGCAATTGATTCATGATAATTAAACATGCATGGAGAGTTGATGTAATCAAAATTTATATTTTTCAAGTAACAAACAATCAAACATAGGTTAAAAAATTAGATACTTATGCTACTTAATTTAATTAGTCATGAATCTATCATAAACTAATCACATGAAATAGATTTAAAACCAAAAACATATGTGGCGCATCATATAGAATTTTAATCATTAATAATTAAATTTAATCATAGAAAAACATAAAATATTCATATATCACAATCAGATATAGATTAATTTTAAGCACAAATCCTCATGATAATTTAAAATTCAAGAGTATTAACCTCTTAAAACTGAAAACTAAGCTTGTCATAAATTTAGAAAAAAAGAAAAAGATTAAAAATAATAGAACCATCATTCTCTTCTCCTATATTCTGAACATGATCCCCTCTTTTTTAGAGGTTGGGATCGATTATGTGTGTGTGAGGAGGTGAAGAAGTTTTCTGGTCAATAACAAATTCCTAACCATATTACTTTAAGGTTTTCTTAGACAAATTTGATTCTAATAACATGTGCATTGACTTTGACCTTCTAAAGAGAGGTTTATTGGTCATGTGGGACCTTTTCCACATCATTAATGAGATGGCATGTCATTATCCCAACATATAAAGATTAGGCTGCACTCATGCTAGTTTGCTGGCAAATTCCATATCCAATTTCAAATATGTCATTATCGCTCATCTAAAGGATTTATTGGGCCTAATATATATGGATAAAAAGCTTGAAATATCTATTTTCAGACCAACTTGAAACGTAGTGAAATTTCATCTGTAGCTTCATCATGGTCTAAAGAGTACATAAAGATTTAATTTGGCAGATTTACTATGACTAATCCTAATCCCACTAGGATTCTTTTTTCAAGTTAGATTCAAATGCATTAGGATTTGCACTTCTTATTTCTAGTAATTTATCCTAATGTGCCTTTTGTAGTTCTTTTCTTGAAATTGTGTAAAAAATGCTTCATGTAACTCCTTTTTACCCTATATATCTACATAGCACTTTTAATCACAAAACAAGTTAGATAAGTTATTACATGTTATATAACATAAATAAAAGACTAAGAATAAAATATGACACGACCAAAAGATTGATGTCTTCTCCCAAGTGCAGGAGTGTCGAAGTAATAAATAACCCGGCAAGACCGGGGTCGAACCACAGGGAGGTTACTTGTATAAATTATAAGCAAAACATATACAATAACAACAACAACAACAACAATAATAATATGATAATAATAATAGTGAAGAAGAAGAGGAAGAAGTTGATGAGAACTTTTGAGATGGAAGATTAACGTAAGGATTAAACAATGATAACAACAAATGTCAAGGTTAGAGGATCCACTAATGGTACTTCAAACAAGTATAGTATAAACTCTTATTATTCAATTGGAAACCACACACAAAGGAGGTTCCAATCAGATTATAAATTGTTAACATGATTACATTAGTATCTTATTCGAATAATGCTAATACTTGTAAATGTTTTCAGGCATTCATGATTATAACTTATGTTAACAACAAATCAAGTTCCTTTCATAGCTCAGGTGTCGGTTATACCATACAGTATGGGCTATGAAAGTGCCAAGTATTTGTTGTACCAAGTGTTATACAACATAAATCTAGATTAACCATTTAACAAGCAAAGTATTAAAAGTGAACAAGATAACAAATATAAAGCATGTTAGTATCCAACATTAAAGTCCATTGAGTTTATATTATACTTATCCTTACACCATTAGTGTAACCTTTTCACCTTGACATAATTAACTTAGCTAGACATAATGAAAGAAAGAAACATAAATAAACAAGATAAGAAATAAGTAAGATAAAAGTTAACTAAGTAAAGGAAAGGAAATGAAAGGCATAAACTTGATATTAATGAAAGCAAAGCATAAGCAATACAAAGAGAGAAAGCAAGAGCATGATCTTGATCTGAACACCAAGATGCCTAAATACATGGCAAATGCCTCCTTTTATAGGCCAAAATTCGGAACTATTGATTAGTTGACTAATTGATGAGTGGGTGGCCACATCTTGACTTGGTGACAATTCTTATCTTTTTGTCTGCCAAAAACGTCATTGATGACGTCATAATTTGAACAAACTTAATTCATGAAAGTTCTAGGCAATTGTCTCATCTTTCCAGGGTAAAAATTTGAGATCATTTGGACTTCTAGAACTTGAGATATGGGCTGAACACTGAACAGTGTCTGGGCTGCAGGACAGATTCGGACTTCTTCTTTGTTGCTACAATTTGGACTTGAAAACAGCCTTGTTAAATCTTGGGCTCCACATGAAAGTTGTAGGCCTATGTCTTATCTTTCCATCCATATAAAATGGACCTAAATCCAAGATCTACAGCTCCAGATATGACCCAATTACCAACAGTGTTCCAGTTTGAACTGCACCAGCATCTCTTTTCTAAGTTTGGCCATCTCTTTGTCCTTTCAATTTCAGTACTTCAACTCATCAATCAATTCTTTCATTTATGTGATAGGCCTGCATTTAAGATGAACATTTACCATAAATAAAGGTATCTTATATAATTAGATATTTATTATAAAACATGCTTTAGTTAAGAGTTATTGATACTTCAAGTGCAAAATGATGATATAAAACCTTGATAAAAATGCACTTTCAAGTACTAATCACACCCCCCAACCAGCTTATTACTAGTCCCTAGTAATTAAGGCGTTAAAATAGAAAAACAATTTGCAATTTCCACAAAGCAAGGCATTCATCATTCAACTTCCATTAATCTATCCAGATAAACAAACTCTCATTAAATTTTATATGTCTGCTCAATACCTCTTAAACAAAATATTAATAAACCTTCCTTGTTATGTGCTCAATGATGAAACATAGATGATGGGGCTTTTATTGGAAGAAAACAATATTTTGTTCTAATGTTTAAGGTTAACTTCCTTGGGTTGGGATTATTTTATTTTATTTTACTTTTTTTTTTTTTTTACATATAACTTAAAACACAATGCATCTTTAACCCATGTAACGAGCTTTCGGCTAATGACTCCCAGACCAGTTGATCTTAGGGCATTAGGTGTTGAGACACCCCTACGAGCTTAGTAACTCGGGTTGCAGATACTGATACGTAGATAGTGCAATGTTTGATTCCCTTAAGCTTTTCTCCTTAACCCATGTAACAAGCTTTGGGCCAATAGCTCCCAAGTCAGTTGACTTTAGGGTATTAGGTGTTAAAACACCCCTTCGGGCTTAATTGCTTAGGTTAGGGAGGCTACGAAACCAAACTTATCTACGTTTTTATTATCATCATTTTTCTTTTTTTTTTGTTTTTTTTTTGTTTTTTTGTTTTTTTTTGTTTTTTTGTTTTTTTGTTTTTTTGTTTTTTTTTTTGCTTGCAAATTATAGACTATCCCTATCCCTTAGTTGTTACCTTTAACAAAAGAACATAAATAATGTAATAATCCAATGTGCAACCCACAATCATATGTTAAAGTGTGTGTGTGAAAATGAAGGTTTAAGAATATTTGTTAAATGAGTATATGAGCAGAACCAAGTGATAACAATGCGAGAGTTTGTAAACCTGAATATTTCAAGAAGTATTCTAATAGGCCTTGTTATGAATATTGCAAATAACCATTAGAAAATGTTTACTAAGATGCGTCTCAAGAGTCATTCCCCCTTACTCTGCCATCCTAGTAATAACAGTTTTGCCAAATGGTTTTTAAAACAAAAACAGTTAATTGGTTAGTTTTTTTTTTTTTTTTTTTTTTTTTTTTAACTACTACTACCCTCTCCCCCCAACCAAAACGAGACATTGTCCTCAATGTCCTAAGGTAGAAAGATAGAGTATAGAAGACATCACCTGAAACAACGAACACTGACAAACCTGAAACACACTTAAACAAATATAAGAAATAACAGAACAAAATACTATGCTAGAAATAAAACCAAAAGACACAAGGATTCACAAACGAAGGCTCAAATCCAATCTAAGCTTTTTACGGCTTTCTGTAGTTGACCAATTTATGCGACTCATGGAAGGATCAATTACAGGGGTGAAATTGTAGTTTGTCGATCAACTGTTCAGCAGTAGCAGCAGAGATTATGATTTGTCGTGCCGAAGATGTTAGAAATTCCTGTTCCACAGCTTGATCAAGAAAAGACAACAAATATCATAAAAACCATTAACATTGAGCAAACCTATAGGTTTATGGTGAATGTGAAGTTGGGCCCAAGAGGAAATATGAAAGATCTCTTCCAATGTGCCCAGACCACCTGGTAAGGCAATGAAGGCATCAGCATGGTTAAACATTGTATTCATTCGATCAAACATTGTGGAGACCTGTAGTTCCTCTCCAATTGTTCTTCCAATGATGTCCCCTTTTGTTAAAGCTTCGGGGACGACCCCCAAAACTTGACTACCTCCTAAAAATGCAGCTATTGCCACACCCCCCATTAACCCAAGGCTGCCTCCCCCATACACTAAATGAATCTTTCTCAGCTAGTACCTGACCAAGATGATTTGCTGCTTCTAAAAAAGCTATTTCCTTCCCAGGACTGGATCCACCGAAAACACAAATATTTTTTATGTGATAACTTGAGGACCTGCCATTTCTACACGCTTCTATATCTGTCTAATGTAAGGGTTGAGTAGAAATGAGGGGAAGGAAGAGAAGATTTTATAGATGAGAATTGAAGATGCAATCATACCACCTATATGTAGGCCAGCTGGAGTCTCACTCTCTCTCTTTATTTATTTATTTATTTATTTTGAAAAAGCATGTGTATGTACAGGTAGTTGTGATTGTGGCTCACATCTTCCCTTGGTTTTACGTCCAAGAACGGCTTAAACGCCCTCTATGGGTCGGGGATAGGCTTCCCATCCAGTTTTCTTAAAAACTGGCAAACAGGGTCTTTTTTAGTCAGATTCCCAAGACTAAGTCTATCATGTTCTTTATGAAAATGGGGCCATAAATCATGAATTGCACGATGCACATCTCCACTAGGATGCGTCTCAAGGGTCAACAAAAGATTATCTAAAGACCCCTTACTCAGGCCATCCTTAATGAATTGTATTTTATCTTCACGGTTTATAGATACCATTCCTAAAGAACGACATGTTGCATTGCAAGTCCATCTGGCACATTTGTGACAGACTTTCAGTCGTTTTGCACGACGTTTCTTTGCAAAAGTGCTTTTACCTGTTCCAGGCATGTGTGAAATGAAAGAATTGGAGGACTCACCTGATAATCGGACCTTTGCTTCAATCAGCCAGCGAATATCTTCAGGAATTCCATGATTCATTAACAACTTCAATCTTGCACACCTAGCACGGTAAATTTTTGTAATCGCATTCTGAGGCAGAGCGGGAAAGTACTTTTTCAATTTTTCAAGAGTGGTGTCCATTTTCAAATGAGAATTGGAGAACAGAGTCAAAGAAGGGAGAAAGAGCAAAGAATTGCACAAATATATACAGATATCAGTTATTATGGGAAACTGAAAGAACCGACTTAAGTCACGGAGTACCGTTATCCGCCTTTTGACCGGGTGAGAGACTAGCAAAACAAGAGTCACACCAAAAGAAACACAAAAACAATGTGAGAAAAACAAAATAATCAACCTTTATCTACAGGATCATTCAAACCAATGGATTCATTTTCACTAGGAAAATTATCAAAGTAAGCTTTCAAACGATGTCCATTTCTCTTAGAAACATTGTCATTCTTTGGATTCTCAATATCAAAGGCCCCATAAGGATACACATGTTTCTCAATAAATGGACCGCTCCATCTTGATCTTAACTTTCCAGGAAATAAATGGAGTCGAGAATTATAAAGCAAAACTTTTTGACCAGTATCAACTTTTTGACAATTTTCACAAGTTTTGCAGAATGCATGTGTGTCCTTGAACATGGTGGGCCAATAAAATCCATTTTGAAAGATTTTCGCAATGGTCTTTTTGACGAGAAATGACTCCCACATGCTTCAGAATGACAAAATTTAATGACACTACTTACCTCATTGTCCGCAATGCATCTTTGAAATATTTGATCAGGACAATGTTTGAATAAGTTAGGGTCATCCCAATAAAATTTCTTCACTTCGTTCAAAAACTTACCTTTGTCTTCGGTACTCCAATGAGTGGCAAATCTCCTGAGGCAAGGAAATTGATATTTTTAGCAAACCAAGGCATTGAACTAAGAGAAAGTAAGGATTTGTCAGGAAAGTAATCATCGGTTGGTGTGATGTCAGATATCGAATCTGTTGTCACTCTTGACAAAAGATTCGCATCAACATTTTCAATGCTTTTTCATCCGTGATTTCTTCCTGAGAATAAGTCATTTGCAAATCTCAAATTCATCAAACTCAGTATTACTCAAAGTAGATTCAAATTGATCATAAACCAATTCTTCAATAAAATCTACTTCTTGTAATCATTATCATCTCTAGGTTGCTTGCAAATGTTGAAAATATTCATCTCCAATGTCATGTTCCCAAATGATAGCTTCATCAGTCCATTCCTACAATTAATCAATGCATTAGAAGTTGCAAGAAATGGACGCCCTAAAATAACAGGAAATGAATTACATGCTTCAACAGGTTGTGTGTCCAAGACAATAAAATCCACAGGATAAATGAATTTATCGACTTGTACTAACACATCTTCAACGATTCCTCTAGGCACTTTTACAGATCTATCGGCAAGTAAAAGAGTTACAGAAGTTGGTTTTAACTCACCTAGATTGAGACTTTGAAAAACTGAATATGGAAGTAAATTCACACTAGCTCCAAGATCAAGTAAGCTCTTTCAATTTTATGTTCTCCAATAAAGCATGAAATTGTAGGACAACCAGGGTCTTTATATTTCAATGCATTATTGTTCTGAAGAATGGCACTTACTTGTTCGGCTAAAAAGGCTTTCTTTTTCACATTCAGTTTTCTCTTCACAGTGCACAGATCTTTCAAAAATTTAGCATAAGAAGGAACCTGTTTAATAGCATCCAGCAAAGGTATATTGATCCTTACCTGTTTGAAGGTTTCAAAGATTTCAGAGTTGTGATTGACTTTCCTTTGTTTCGTCATGGCATGAGGAAATGGAAGTGCTGGCGGAGAATCAGTCTTTTCTTCACAATGATCAGATTCAATCCTTTCCTTACCCTCAGAGATTGACTCATCATCATTCTCACAAGGTTCAAGAATGGGTTTTTCAATAACCTTACCACTGCGAAGAGTGATGACTGATTTTACGTGATCCATGTGTTGGCTTCCCGAACTACTTGCACTCGTGTTGTATTGCCCCTTTGGATTTTGTTGCGGTTGAGATGGAAACTTACCTTTCTCTTGGAAACTGAGAGCAGATGTGAACTTTGCAAGAGTATCTTTAAAATCTGTCATGCTTTGAGCAAGTTGAGTGTTAATTGCCTCTTGCTTTTCCATAAATGCATGCAATGTTTCCTCAAGATTTCTTCTAGGAGGGGGAGCATAAGGAGGTGCATATCCATGAGAATTTTGGAAATTATGGTGTGCTTGAAACGGTGGTTGTGAAGTTTGAGCATTATTGTTATCACTCTTCCAATTGAAATTTGGGTGATTTCTCCAACCAGGGTTGTATGTTTGCGAATATGGGTTATGGATGGGTCTTTGAAAACTGTTTAATGCATGGGCTTGTTCATGGAGACATTCTTTAAAAGAAGGCAAGGTTGGACAGTCATTGGTTGAATGTTCGTTGGTTTCACAAATTTGACACGCAATGTCTTGAACAGATTTTAATTGACCACTCTTTTTTAATTCTAGTGCCTCAACTTTTCTAGCTAAAGATGCGAACTTGGCTTGGAGGTCATGATCTTCCCTAAGGTTGTACATACCCCCACTAGATGTATGAGGTTGGGTTTTACTTGGTGCCTCATAAGTACCTGTGTGTCCCAATTTTGCGCATTTTCAGCTAGCAAATCTAAGTACTCCATTGCTTCATTAGGGTCTTTATCCTCAAAAGTTCCATTGCACATCAATTCAACCATTTGCCTATCTCTAGGTGTTAATCCTTCATAAAAATGTGAAACTAATCTCCATGTTTCAAAACCATGATGGGGGCAAGTATTAAGCAAGTCTCGATACCTATCCCAACATTGATAAAATGTTTCTCCTGGTTTTTGAGAGAAAGTAATGATTTGTCTTTTGAAAGAGTTTGTTCTGTGGGACGGAAAAAATTTCTTTAAAAATTGTTGTTGCATTTCATCCCAAGCACGAATGGATCCAGGTCTCAAATTTTGTAGCCATGTTTTAGCTTTATCTTTTAATGAAAAAGGAAAAAGCTTTAATCTAATCGTGTTCATGCTACAATTTGAGTCATTATACGTGTTGCAAACCTCCTCAAATTCCCTTAAATGCAAGTATGGATTTTCTAAATCTAAGCCATGAAAAGATGGTAAAAGTTGAATAATGCCTGTCTTAAAATTAAAATGAGATGCATCAGGTGGAAAAACTATGCATGAGGGTGCACTTGTTCTTGTGGGATTCATGTGGTCTCTAAGTGTTCTAACCCGAATATTCTCATTATTTTCATTATGAAGTGATTGGTTATCTTCTTCGGCCATATTTTCTGAAAATGATGAGGATACCCTACAAAGTCTACCACTTAATGTACGTGACCAAACTCTCATGCACGTGAAAAAAGAGAAGAAAAAGAAGAAGAAAACAAAATCAAAAGAAACAAAACAACAAAAAGAATAAACAAAATTAGATACAAGAAAAGAGAAAATAGAATAAATTTGTACAAGAATTTACCTCCCCGGCAGCGGCGCCAAAAACTTGACACGACCAAAAGATTGATGTCTTCTCCCAAGTGCAGGAGTGTCGAAGTAATAAATAACCCGGCAAGACCGGGGTCGAACCACAGGGAGGTTAATTGTATAAATTATAAGCAACAATAATACAAAAGTAACAACAACAACAACAACAATAATAATAGTGATAATAATAATAGTGAAGAAGAAGAGGAAGAAGTTGATGAGAACTTTTGAGATGGAAGATTAACGTAAGGATTAAACAATGATAACAACAAATGTCAAGGTTAGAGGATCCACTAATGGTACGTCAAACAAGTATAGTATAAACTCTTATTATTCAATTGGAAACCACACACAAAGGAGGTTCCAATCAGATTATAAATTGTTAACATGATTACATTAGCTATCTTATTCGAATAATGCTAATACTTGTAAATGTTTTCAGGCATTCATGATTATAACTTATGTTAACAACAAATCAAGTTCCTTTCATAGCTCAGGTGTCGGTTATACCATACAATATGGGCTATGAAAGTGCCAAGTATTTGTTGTACCAAGTGTTATACAACATAAATCTAGATTAACCATTTAACAAGCAAAGTATTAAAAGTGAATAAGATAACAAATATAAAGCATGTTAGTATCCAACATTAAAGTCCATGTTGAGTTTATATTATACTTATCCTTACACCATTAGTGTAACCTTTTCACCTTGACATAATTAACTTAGCTAGACATAATGAAAGAAAGAAACATAAATAAACAAGATAAGAAAATAAGTAAGATAAAAGTTAACTAAGTAAAGGAAAGGAAATGAAAGGCATAAACTTGATATTAATGAAAGCAAAGCATAAGCAATACAAAGAGAGAAAGCAAGAGCATGATCTTGATCTCAACACCAAGATGCCTAAATACATGGCAAATGCCTCCTTTTATAGGCCAAAATTCGGAACTATTGATTAGTTGACTAATTGATGAGTGGGTGGCCACATCTTGACTTGGTGACAATTCTTATCCTTTTGTCTGCCAAAAACGTCATTGATGACGTCATAATTTGAACAAACTTAATTCATGAAAGTTCTAGGCAATTGTCTCATCTTTCCAGGGTAAAAATTTGAGATCATTTGGACTTCTAGAACTTGAGATATGGGCTGAACACTGAACAGTGTCTGGGCTGCAGGACAGATTCGGACTTCTTCTTTGTTGCTACAATTTGGACTTGAAAACAGCCTTGTTAAATCTTGGGCTCCACATGAAAGTTGTAGGCCTATGTCTTATCTTTCCATCCATATAAAATGGACCTAAATCCAAGATCTACAGCTCCAGATATGACCCAATTACCAAACAGTGTTCCAGTTTGAACTGCACCAGCATCTCTTTTCTAAGTTTGACCATCTCTTTGTCCTTTCAATTTCAGTACTTCAACTCATCAATCAATTCTTTCATTTATTTGATAGGCCTACATTTAAGATGAACATTTACCATAAATAAAGGTATCTTATATAATTAGATATATTATTATAAAACATGCTTTAGTTAAGAAGTTATTGATACTTCAAGTGCAAAATGATGATATAAAACCTTGATAAAAATGCACTTTCAAGTACTAATCAAAATACTAAAAAGATAAAATAATATGAGTGTATCAAATTCCCAAACACTTAGATTTTGCACATCCTTGAGAAAAGAAAAGTCGTAGACAATAGACTCCAAAAAATAAGACTCAAAACTTGGAAAGAAAGAAAAACTAATAACTCAAAATTAAAAAAAAAACAAATTGAAAATAAAACCAAGTCAAAACCACCTAATCATTTAATTTTACTTTCAATATCCCAACAACATCAAAAAGTACAAGAATCATGGGCAAGAAACAATTTGAAGAGTTTAAAGCATAAAACTTCATAAATTTATTCACAATGCAACTTTCAAACCTTTTTTAACCTTTGGAACTTAAATGAAATGCATGCCATACAAAAATAGTAATTTTCCCATTTGTATACACTCTTACACTCAAGTTTTTTATGGTGTATTTGTTTATATCCAAAGTCATTCAATGTTATAATTTATCATATGCTTGTTCTTCGATCTTATTTGCACTATTAAGTATTACATGCAACACATGAATCAAAGGATATTTATTCAAGGTTGTAATGAGGTTTTGATTAAGGTGCAGTAAAAGAAAGACAAAGAAAAGGTTAATAATGAAAGAATCTAGTAGACCATAAAAATGATGAACTCAACATCGTATAATCATCACAATACATGAATTCATTATCATAAAAGCACAATTACTTAGCTTTTTTCAATTTCAAATTCCCACATTATATTCTCATCAAAATCATTAAGGAGATATTTTCATTTATTTCTTCTAGCACCATCATGTTTTGGTTTTTTCTTTTTTCTTTCTTTCCTTTTTCTTTTTTATTTGGCCAAAACTGATCATACTCAAATTCAACACCAAACTCCATCACATAACCACTTTTTCTCAAACTTTCCAACCATAAACCCATATAAGCATCACGCATATATTCTACTAGTCTTTAGCCAGAGAATAGGAAACAAAATGAAAATTTAAGGCTCATAAAACATAGGTAAATAAAAGAAAAGATAAATAAGCTCAAAAGGATCGGTAATGGATAACATGCTAAAAAGTTGGCTTTTTAGGTTCAAAATGGTTAAATTCCTACAATCCCTTGTCATGTTAATGCATACATGTAATGTAAATGTAGTCTCGATAAGATATTAAACAAGTTCTCAAAAAACATAATATTTGAATGAACAAATTCATCACCATGTTGAAGGCTCAAAAGCTCAGAAAATATAAAATCATATACTAAGTCAACATGATATACTTTCAAAGTCCATCCCTAAACCAATTAAGCATCAAATATTATAAGTAAATTCATTCATTAAGTTTATACCTTTATCAAATTAACTAGTTCGAACTTATAATACATATATTCTCATCAACAATGAGGAGACCAAAAGATAAAATTAAACACTTAGGGTTTGAAATAAAAATCCAATAGAACTTTTTTATTATTATAAAAAAAACAAGTACTCATATCCAAAGTAAAGTAAATCACACATGCAAAGGAAAAACAGCCAAGGATGGTTTTTGTATATTGGGTTGCATCCTAATAAGCGTCTTTGTTTATTGTCTTTGGCTTAACTTCATGCCCATTTCTAAGGAGCGATCAAATTAACTTTCATCACAATACCTTTCTTAAAACCTTTATAAAAAGGTTTCAAGCCTTACCAGTTCACTTTGATCACTTTATTTGTTTTTAAAATTTGAGTTTGTGTTGCACCATGATTAAAGATATTAGTAATAATAAACATCCAATCTAATGAGAATGCAACTTACTAGGAAAGAGCTTCAAATATTAACAAAAGAGAAGAAATTTTCTACCCAAACATGAAATTTCCATCCTTTTCCAACAATTTGCATAGGGGTAATGTTATTTTTTAAAAGTCCTTGATAAATATTGGATAGAACTTACATGTTCAATAAAAGAACAAATTTCCCACACACTCGTAAGATAAGACATGTAAAACCCTGGTTAAAAGATTACAGTGTTAATGAAGTGTTGGAAATTTAACCCGATTATAAAAGTAAATAATAAAAAAAAAGTTATATGTGTATATGTGTGTGTGTGTGTGTACTAAATAATTAGAAATGAAGTTTATATAATAAAACTTTAAGGTATTGTAAGTTTTAAAAATAGGTGGAGATAGGATACCTAGTTAAACAAACAAATAACAATACTAAAGAAGAATGGCAATGTCATAAATATGAACTATGAGGGACATATAAATAGAAAATTTAGCTTCCTAAGAAAACCAAGTTGGCCAGCTAAACCATAAAGAAAAAGAGAGGAGATTTGATCATAATCTTTGGAAAAGCTTTGCTAAAAACACCAAAGAGAGTTTGATTAGAGGATCAAAGAGAGTTGGGAAGAGATCTAAGTAAGAAAAAATGAAGGATTTAAAGGGTTTACTTAGCTAGTACTTAGCTAGAGAGGGTGATTTTGAAGAAAAAGAAGAAATGAAATAGAAGTGATTAAAACTTATTTTTCCTTGTTTTTATTATCTCAATTTATTGTACCTAAATGGTAAGAAACCATAATTTGAGCTTGTTTGAATTATTAATGAGAGTTGATGTGTTTTGCATATGGAAGTGTTATATAAGTTTTGTGTTTGAAAGAATGAAAGTTTAGATGGATTTTTTTATGTTATATTGATGCTAGCAAGCATAAAAAATCATTGAGTAATGTGTTAATTGAAAGAATTGAAAAGAAAACTATAATGAAGATTAAAGGGGTTGAGATTGTTTGATTTATTTGCTATGTTAATCATATAGAATATCAATTGTAGCTCATTATGAATTATAGATAACTGAGATAGGAGTACCACTTCATATGCATGCATTATGTCATAACAGCCGAATGATGCAAATAAAGCGTTTATAAAGGTGTAGTCCGAACAACGTGACATCCTCCTCAATATATGAGTTGTCGATATAAATAATAATAAACTAGGGATAAAAGGAAGAGAAAGACAGAAAAGTCCAAATAAACCAAGTCTAAAAGAAGTCAAACTAAGCTGAAGGTGGGCTCGGTAGAGTTTGGTTTGACTAGGTCAAACCGAACCTCAAGTTAGGCTTGGTCCTATCCAAAAAGAGTTATGCAGAGCCTAAAATGGACTCAGCTTCACCAAGGTCAAATCAAACCCCATGTTTAGTCAAACTGAGTTCAAATGGGTCAAACTGAACCAAAAAAATCAAATTAAGCCTGAATGAGTTAAACCGCGTCCAAAATAAACTCGATTGGATTCAGTTTGACCAGGTCAAACCGAGCTCCATGGTGAACTTGGTTTGACAAACCAAAAAGGTCAAACCAAGTTCATAGACTTAACACGAACTTGTACTACACTTTTTCTTCTTCTTGTGAACCCTATCATCGTATATCCATAATAAAAACTCAAGATTCAAGGTATTATTAGATAGATGTTTCGAATTCTGATAACATTGGCCTCGTCAATGAAAGGAAGAATTCTTGAATAAAAAATGTTGTTTAAATTTCATTATTGAAAACTCTAGCAAATGAAGCAAATTCCAAAACCACTATGTATCATAACATTTATAACAACCACAAATTCAATTTCACACGCTGTATATAAAAAAAAGAGAAGTAAGTTGCGAGCTATGATTATCATATAACCAATAATCCAAGCTAGCTTCAGGGGGATTAAGATTTAAGCTGATCTTGATTCATTTATTTTCAGTAAAGAAGTGGTTGATGGTAGGCATGATTTCAGGTGGGCGAGTTCTCAAGAATCTGCGCAGGCCATGCTCAGCATATCTCTCTCCTTCCTCATTGTTTCCTAGCACTCCCATGCTACGTTTTGCTTTGTTGATTCTGTTAATCAATTCCAGCAAAGGAAAAAACGATCAACAAAGTGAAAAATAGAATCTTTCTGTGAGTGTAAGAATTTAGTGTACCTGACATCAGGGTTCAGGAAAACGTTCCTTGTAAGCTGAAAGATGCACAAACTTGTTACACAGGTCATTGCAGCCAATAGCGGGTAGACCTGGCAGCACAAAACACTTAAGCCCATGAGATGCAAGAAGATCAAATATCAGGCATAGAGAAACTAGCCCAGATGGTACTGCTGCTTTAGCCAATGATCTTTATAGAATTATATAATAGTTGAAGCCCCTTGAAAATGGTGGTGATGATGCTTGCTTACCTCTGGCTTCATCCAACGCCCCATTGGAAGGCTTTTGCTCCTATATGCAAAGCTGCTGATGTTTTAATGTTCTCCTTGGACTTCAAGAAATAAGCCAACTGCTGTATTGAATCGTTATACTCCCAGGCAGAGGTGCTATTATTTTGTTTATATATATAGTGCCCTGTCATAACTTTAGCCAGCTCCAGCGGAGGAGAATGACTTGACCAGCAATGTAAGGTATATTCTGGACTGCAGATTTCAGTGGGCTGAGAATTAACGATGACTTTTACACGATGAAACCAGGGGCACTAGCCTCTTGTTTTGCTAAATTTGGAACTTTCCATGACCCGATGGATCTGTTGACGAGTTTGAGCTTCTTTGTCTTTTTAATCTGTGTTCCCATTTCGGAAATTATTTATGGATTGGAATTCTTGCCTAAAATTTACATTTTAGATTTATTTCTTCTAATCTAAATGCTATTATTGCCTGTTTCATGGTTAACTTGTTTTCTCCAAAGTAATAAAGGGAATCCAGGCACAACAACATGCAAGTTTTTTTTTTTTTTTACGAGTATTATATAAATTATATCTTGAATTTTTAATTATTTAAGTAAATTAATTTTATAATATAGTATTAAAATTTTAATACCTAAGCTGTCATAAATTTAAATATCATGTATCTATTTTATTTAATAAAATTAAATATAAATGAGCGGAGTTTCAAAGTTTTTTTATTAAATTATTTCTTTATCTAGTCAATTATGTATCGTTGAATTTTTTTCTCTTTAGTAACGAGGAATTTGAGGTTGCACTTTCTCGATAGAGGTTCCATAAAGTACAAACATACTCCTAATCAATTCGATACAGCTGTCAATTAAGATTGGAATCCATATGCTCGGAAGAAGGGAGAAGGGGATTCCTTTTATCAAGGATGGAAGATAGGAGTGAATCTTGGTCTTATTGGACACAACTACACCATGATTATCCAACTCGGTGGATTAGCTTGTTTATTCAGTGACCGGAAGCTTTCCAAGTTTGATTTTATTTTGAACCATTTTTTATATTGATTTAATTAAATTTAAAATAAATTGTCTTATAACATATTAATTTTGAAAAACTTGTGCATATTAAAACTAATAATTAAAAAAAAATAAAACAACATCATTTTAAATAAAAATAATATATTTGAGTTGATTACATGATTTATGATTGACTAAACAATCTAATACCCTGGGTCTAAATTATGTCAAACACCATGTCGGGTCTTATCACAAGAACAAGTGGGGGCTACATTCCCCAAAATTTGATTTTGTTCCCTATAGTATTATATATATTTTTCAATTATGCCCCGTAAAGTTACAAATTAGCATCTTATAAGTACTTATGAATTAAAACGTTTTTAACTATAATAAATGGTTTCTCATTTGATTTAGTTTATGAAATTGGATTTACCTACTTGTCCATTTAATGTATATTAAAATCGTTTATATTAGAAAACAAATGTATAGCAAAATGGTTTTTCTTTTTTACTTAAATAAGATGCACAAAATTTTAAAACAAGAAATTTAAGCTAATAATTAACAAAACTTAATTCTCGTGGAAAAAGTACTATAGACAATATGTAATTTACTATGGATTGGAACAATGAAAATACAGCTTTATCTTTAACCAAGAAAATCAATGAACTGATCTTGAAGAGTATGAGTTTTTTTACGAGGTCCATCAGTTATTCTTGAATTAATTTAGGGCAGCGTGGTCTTTTTTATATTTTTTCATAGTAAAATGACTTAAATACCCCTAAAAGAAAAAAAAACACCAAACTACCTTATAAGGGCTTTTTTGGAATTCTAACTTCTAAAACACAATGAAATTACCATATTATCCTTAGATTTAAGATTTTTAAAACAAGACTCAATGAGATTTTTTATATTTTCACATTGGTTTTTTGTTATTATCATGTGAACTTAGAGGTAATTTGATATTATAACCAATATAAAAAACAAAAGAAAAAAGTAGCTTGCAAACACCAGCGTGTTAGCCGCCGCACTATATGCAAGTGACACGCATGACAATTTAAGGTGGCCAAAAAGACCTTCCTTGGTAATTTTTTTATTGGTCTCAGCAGTGCCAACCTCTTTGAGTGGTGCATGTATTGTAATACTCGACAGTTTGGCGTTGATTGATTTTTTTTCTTTTCTCTCTCTCTCCCCCTTGAATTGTGCGTTGCCTCTAAAAAACTTCACAATAACCCTTCAGTTTATTTTTCCTTCAGATTTAATTCATATTCTTTTGTTGGGTCTTTTTCTTAAATTGAATTTTTTTATTATTTTTAGCCTTCAATATTTGATTCATTAGAATTAGACTTTCTAATTTGTTTCAATATGGGTTCCATAGGATTATCATCGTCTCATGCCCTGACTTGCAGGTTTTGGAGGTTAACCATGGTTAGCCTGAATCAATCCTGTGTCGTTGTTTAAATAATTTTTTTTAAAAAAATATCAACAAATATGTAACCATTTAAATATTATAAAAGTGTTTTGTTAAGTGTGCATCAAATTATTTACTTCCTAACATCTTTATATGTTTTTAAGGTTAGAAAAAAATGATTTGACATATGGCAAAGCATGGATCAAAATACTAGTATATACTATATTGAAATCATTTGCATTTGTAACTCAAATAAATCCTTTATTAGTAACTAGAAAACTATCTAAAATAATAATTAATTTGTTAAATACATGCTATTTAAAAATATTTATTATTTATTAAAACTTATAACTCAATAAATCAATTATATAAAATATAGCAATAAATATATTAAATGTTTTTATTTTTTATAAAGACATTATATGCACATATACACATAAGCATACTATTAATATGAGCCAATTTATTTTGACCCCTTTCATTTATTTTTATTTTTTTTGAAACATGAACAATACATACATCATCTAGCAAAACCATAAGTTATGGTTATGTAACTAACTTTCTGAAATCTAAATCTTGCCCACATAATTGAATGTTTACTATAAAAAAATTCAATGTTAAACATGAACTGTATCAATAGGGGAAAAAAAAACCTTTGAAAGGATGAAATTGGGTAAAAAGAAAGAAAGAAAAAGCTCGAATCAACCCGAGATGGCTAAGTAATAAGGAGTGATTCAGGTTAACCCACTAAATCCGCAATCCAAATCTTGAAATTAGAATAACTCAATTGAAAAGAAATCAAAGAAAACCTCAAAGATATTTTTTTAAAAAAAAAATTAATGTCAAATGATGAAATCAGAAAAGAAAATAAGTAAAAAAGAAGAAGATGTAAACTAACGTTAACTTTTAAAATTCATGGCCTGAGTCATTAGACCAGAAGCACTATACATAGAAAAAAAACATGAAACTCAATTCCTAACAAATCAAACGTTAAATGATAAAATAAAAATAAAACCAATTATAAAAAAGGATCAAAAATAAAAATAGCAATTCAAAAAGAAAGGATAAAAATAAAAATAAAAAAATTACAGAGCAAAAAAAATATTCAATTGAAAGGTGAAATCAAGAAGAAAAATTTTTTTAACAAAAGGATAAAAAAATCAAAAGAACAATGACCAAATTGAAAAAAAGATAATATACCATAAATTTAGATTAAAGGATGAAATTGAAAACCAATAAAAATTGTACAAAATCATTAAGATAAAAAATTAGAAATCAAAAGAATAAAGATAAAAGTTGAAAAAACAACACATGACAAATTAGAATTGAAGGATGAAATGGAAGAAAATCAAAATTTAACAAAAGAGCTAAGAAAAAAAATTAGAAATAAGAAAACAAAGATCAAATCTAAATAAAAAACAAATTGAGAGGCTGCTTTAAAAATTTTGGGGGTCAAACGCAGAAACTAAGGAAGAGAGAGAAAAAAAGGAGAAAAGAGAATAGGATACTGACACCAAACAAGACATCTCCTAACAACACGTGTTAGCTAGTAATAGAGAGGTCGTCGAGACGATTCGGATACCACCCCAGAAGCTAGTGTTTGACCGCCAAGAGACGCATATGCGTCGCCCGAAGATCACATCACCGGTCTTCTCCTCAATTTAAATTTTATAAAAAGAAGACTAGTGAGTGAAGTGTAAAACAAGAAAAAAAAAGGGACCAAAATGAAATTGGGCTCCTTGTTCTCAAGTAATTAGGGGGAAATGACAAGATTTTAACTATAAATAGTAAAAGAAGAGGGGGTAAGAAGGAGAAAAAAACTCTAGCCGTCATGAAAAAAATTGAGACGGAGTGAAAGAGATAAGAGAAAGTGTGATTAGAAATGAAGAAAAAAAATGAAAGAATAACATTATTCATTTTGTCTTACCTTTCTCCCATTAAAAAAAAAACCCTAAATAAACCATAGCCTTCATATCCTCTCACCACACCAGTATCACCACCATGCTGGCAACACAACGTTACTAATAGCCACCATTATCAGTGGCAAATTATAAAATAGTAGCAATGTCGACTACTAAACAACCTCTCTCCATCAAAACTTCTCTCATTGATTTCTCTTTCTTCAACCTCTATTTCTGATAAGACCGTCATCATTTTCTCCCTTTGATGAGTACTACACAATCATATAAGTCATGTAACCCTTAAATGAGTAGATTTGACTGAAAAAGAAACAATAGAGAGAGAAACACAAAAACCAAAACTTCATCATCTCTAATCTCCCTCCACATATGATAGTGGTTGACATCACTGATACCAATCAATAGAGAATGGAGTGGCATATCTTGTGAGCCAGTACAATAGCAACGTTGACTACCAAACAACCCTATTCAATGTATGGCTATCACGCGTCGTCATTGTTGTCATTATCCCAAACACTATCTTAGCCATCTTAGTCCATTTTTTTACCACCTTATAAGTTTCATTTTGAACCCTAAACATTTTTTTGAATAATTATTTTGGTTTATTATTGACTTTGATGTGTTTTAAGATGAGATTTTTAGAATTAAATAATTTTTTTATTATTGGATTGGTATTTGTGCTTAGATGATGTCGGATGGACCTCTTAAATTTGAATCTTGTTTTCTTGTGTTTGCATCCATTGTCATCTTTAGCATTACAATGTCTTCTTCTCCATGTATGAGTATTTACGCATTTAATACTAGGAGCATATGTTAGCACTATCTTTTGGTTTAAATAACACGGAAACAATACCTCTATTCATGCATGTATGTTTACAATGGGCTTTTATTTTGGTTATAAATGAAAGAAGATGGGAAAATTAACAAGATTGAAAACAAATAAGGACTAAATCAAAGATATTTTAAAAATTGAAAGACTAAATTGAAAGAATAAGGGAAAAGTGTTGGCGCATATTTCACACATGTTGCGGCGTGAGGAAGGCTCACCCCTTTTAAGCAGTGCGTTGGACTTCTTATGTTCTCCATTTAGTGTCTTCTTGGATCATTGAGGCGCCTTCTTCCCTATAAGGCAACATGTGTGGTGGTAGGCGGTCCGATGTAACTCTAACAACCCATTTTTCTTTCCTTTCTCTCTCTCTCTCTCTCCTTGTCTTGGTTTCCATTACTAGCTTATTCATTTCTCCGCTTAGGCCTCAATTTTTTTCTATTCTTAAATTCCAGTCTTCGACTATCATTCTTTAGAAAAATAATGAATCCAAACAATATCTCGTAAAATTGAATATTAACTCTAAGTCAAGATATGTTTTAGATACCACAATAACCATATAAGAGGTAGATTAAAATAAATTGTCAACTCTAAATTCCATTAAACACACACTACAAGATTTCACAGTTTTACCGACGGACATATTCCGTCGGTGTGTGATTAGCAGTTCGTCGGTGATTGATTTACTAACGTCTTCATCGACGGATTACGTCCGTCGGCTTTTCTTTCGTTGGTGATTCCCCATTCCGTCGCTATATCGGTCGGAAAACAAAAAAACCATTTGCCGATGGTTTTACAGATGGAATTTGCGCGCCAAAAAAAAGATTCCCGCTTGAAATCTATAGACGAATTTTTATTTTGTCGGTGATATTGTGATTTACCGACGGCTACTTACCGTCAGTAAATCTGTCGGTGAGTGTATGAAATACCAACCGAATATATCTGTCTGTAAATTCATCGGTAAGTGTGGCAGCTACTGTCAAATGCTGACGGATTAATTCTGTCTCCATTGACAAAATACCCGTTGTAGCACTTACATTTTCTTTTAGGCCCCAGGCTTAGTGAAGACAATGACTTAGGTGCACTCCTTCTCATTTGATAACCATTGTATGTAATGTACATCAATAAACAGTAAATGAACGAGAATCTCGTAATGACATGCATACGTACAGTAATTTTGCAAGTTAGAATGAGTTTGTGATAGTGCTTATATGTGTTCTGAACCACGTGGCAAACTGTTCATCTTGTAATTGAAAGATCTGGGATTCGGTCAGCTGTGAGTTATTGGAGAGCAAATATTGTCGATGTTGCCTACAAGTGATAATGAGTGTATGATATTACAATATATAATTAACAGTATATTACTAACAAAGTTTAATTAGTATAAACTTATTGAATAAAAGGTCTCAGCTCATCAAAGTTAAATAGAACATAGTTGTGTGCTTGTTTGAACTCTATTTCCGACAAATATCTTCTTCTTACGGCATTTTTAGGTGTGGGTCGTCCAGTATTGGAGAATATTGACAAGTTCCCACTGGAAGGCACTTCACCGCCATCATCATGCCGTGGAACGCGATTGATTCTCGTTCTCAGATGAGGTTCGAAATAGTACAAGATAAATATTGAGATCTCCTTAACAATATAGGCCTCACATATCGAAGCCTCAACATGCGCCTTGTTCTTAACCTTTTTCTTGAGATTAAACAAGTACCTGCATTGAAATATTAATCAAGTATTTTCAATTAAGAAAAATATATAAAATACTTTTATATATGAATTGCATTGCAACTGTAATATCTAACCGTTCGAATGGGTACATCCATCTATATTGGACCGGTCCTCCAGCTTTTGCCTCGAACGGTAGATGTATAGGGAGATGCTCCATTAAGTCAAAAAATGATGGAGGAAATATCATCTCAAGTATGCATAGTATCTCGACGATATTCATTTGAATCTTCTCAATGTGCTCAACATTCAACTTGCTGGAGCATATATCTCTAAAGAAATAGCTGATCTCCGTGAGTGCATCCTATATTCCTTTTGGCAACAAATCATGAAAAGCTAATGGGATGAGTGTTTGCATAAACACGTGGCAGTCATGACTCTTCATTCCATACAATCTGCAGTCCTCTATATTAACCAGCCTTGATATGTTCGATGCATGTCCATCCGGAAAACGCAGACTCTTAAGCCATTTGTAGACTAGCAGTTGTGCGTTTTTCTCTAACACGAAGCTTGCTTTTGGTTTTGCGACCCGTGACTCATCATAAACCAACTCCATATTTTTACAGTTACAGTATAAAGCTATATCCAATCTAGCCTTGATGTTGTCCTTTGTCTTCCCCTTCACATCCATGATGGTGTTGAAAATGTTCTCAAACATGTTCTTTTCAATGTGCATGACGTCAAGGTTATGGCGGAGCAGATTGGTCTTCCAATAAGGAAGCTCCCAAAAGATACTTCGCTTTACCCAATTATGGGTCAAACCAAAACCAGGAAACTTTTGCTTACCTGATTGAAGACCAAACACAATGTCACCGTACTCTGAGACAACATCATGCAATTCTTCACCAGAAAGACGCGGGGATGCAACATCTTTTTCAACTCTGCCAACAAAGAAATCTTTTCTGTTCTTTCTGTACCTATAATTAAGTGGCAAGAAGCGACGATGACAGTCAAAAAAAGAAGCTTTACCTCCGTTTACTAGCGTGAATGCCTTGTTGTTTTCCATGCAGTATGGACATGCGAGTTTCCCATTCGTGCTCCAACCAGAAAGCATTCCATAAGCTGGAAAATCATTGATAGTCCACATCAAAGCCGCCCTCATAAGGAAATTTTGTTTCCTCGATATATCATAAATCAGAGCTCCGGAGGACCACAACTGCGCCAACTCATCAATCAACAGTTGAAGACAAACATCTATATTCCGTCCCGGGCTACTTGGACCGGGTATGACAGTAGATAAAAACATGAACTCCAGCCTCATACACATTCCCGATGGCAAGTTATAAACTGTGAGTATGACCGGCCAACAAGAATAAGGAGTAGCAAATGACCCAAATGGGTTGAATCCGTTTGTACACAACCCAAGACGCATATTCCTTGATTCAGCTGAAAATTGAGGATGCACACTGTTAAAGAGTTTCCACGCTTCGCTGTCAGAAGGATGCACCATCACTCCATCAACCGCATCATATACTTGGTGCCATGTCATGTGCTCAGCAGTCCTTGGTGACATGAATAACCTCTGCAGTCTAGGTGTGATCGGGAAGTATCTAAGTTTTTTATATGCCACTAGAGTCTTTCCCCTGCCAGTTCTAGGTTTGTAACGGGAATGCCCGCATGTCATGCACTCGGTCATCTCAGCATTTTCAAGGTAGTATAACATGCAGAAGTTAAGGCACATATCAATTTTCTGGTATCCTAAATCGAGAGGTTTCATCATGGACTTCGCAGCATAAAAGTTCTCTTTCAGCCTGTTCCCTTCAGGTAAAATGCTTCTTGCCCATTCAATAATCTTGTCATACCCGGCCTCACTCAACCCGTGATCTGACTTGATGGTGAACACCTGTGCTACAGCCAATAATTTACTATGGTTCGTGCAGCCATCCCATAATGGTTCGTCAGAATCTTTCAACAAATCAAAAAACCTAGCTGCATCTGCATTAGGTTCTTCTTCTATGATTGGACATTGACTGACATTACCTTGATTCATTCTCATTGCATCCATAACCATATTTCTATAAGGATTAGTGTTGTCATTTGCCGCTTCATACACGTTGCTAGCACTAGAAGTAGACCCAACCACCATTTCTTCCATTCTCCTCTTACTACCAAATACTTCTCCATGTGCATACCAACACTGGTAATTCTCCATAAACTCTTTGTGTAGACGATGCATCATTACAACATCTGGATGCAGATACTTTTTATTTTGACACTTCCTGCATGGACACCTAATACCGCCTCTAGTAAAATTTCTGGGAATAGATGTTGCAAAATTAATAAAACCCTGAACCCCGTTACAATAATGCATCCTCCGCAATCCTTGGGGTGAATCTCGATACATCTATGACTTATATCGAACCTCTATAAAATTATGATGACATCATGTATTAATTAACTAAGTTAGGTAAATAAACTTACAAAAATATTACTTTACCTCGAGATTATCCAACAAACCAATCACAACTTTTCATAAATATTAAATATTCATTATCATTTATCAACGTCCATACAAATTAAAATATATAAATTTACGGAAATTACCACTCCGCAATACCATTGATAAAACATTAAACGGACCCATTAAGCAAGCTATTAATTATTTCAAAACAGCACATGTACTTCGGTAGTTCCATAAAGTTTTAACTATTTACAAACAAATACAATCTTATAAAATCTAAAACAAACCATAACAGGTATAGAATTATACATTCATATGCTACAAGTTTGTTTGAGAAATAACAATAAAACATGTACATCTACTAACAAAATACATATACTAAAAAAACAATAAAATTGACATTTAATTAAATGTTAAAATTTTAAAAAATAGAATTACTTACAAAAATTGATAAAATCCGTCAGTAAATCAGAACACGGATGCTGTGACCACAAAACTTCAAGAAATATAACTTGTTATGCTGATATGAGGGAGATTTTTGTTTGGGGGGAAGGGGGGCTGGTTGTTTATAGATGGGGAGAGTTGAGATTAGGAAAAAGAAGGAGAAATAGGGGAGGAGAGGGTCAGCAGAGCTGACATATATTAACTTTTTCCGACGGTTTCACCGACGGAAACTCCGTCGGTGATTCTGACGGAAACATCGACACGTCACCGTACGGATCTGCCATTTCAAATCCCTCGGTGAGTCCGTCGGCAATTTAAATGGCGAACCGGTCACGTCACTGTACGGGCCGTCGTTTTGAATCTGTCGGTGATTCCGTCAGAAAAAATAACCTGCCAAAACCTCCACGTCAGCGACCCACCTTTTTTTTTAATTCGGAAACTTTTCCGTCCGGAATTCAGTCGGTAACTACCGACAGAAATTTTCCGTCGGTAGTAACCGACTGAATTCCGGATGAAAAAGTTTCCGTCGGTAGTTACCGACTGAATTATGGATGGAAAAGTGTCCGTCGGTAATTTCGACCTCAAATTATCGACAGACATATTCTGTCGGTAAATCCGTTGCTATTTAGTGAATTTCTGGTAATGACATAATGTAATAAATTAATCATTTACATAAGAAAACAAACGAAACCAAAACGCAAAAAAAAATCACAAAATACTATAGATTACTATTGTAATTATAATCTCACTCCCTTCATTTTTTGTTATAATAAAATATAAAATTATAACATCACTGTGGTTTATGACACTTGGGAAAGAAAAGTTTACTCGTTAGCTTTACAAAATCGCAGTCTTTAACTAACTCATTTGTATAAATCTTCACGTAAATGAAATTTTCCTTCATGTGGCAGCCTTCAAATTCATCGTATGTGGTGGTTGTGCTAAGTTGCATGCATAGGGTAAGATATTAATTTAATGAACTTATGTGGGGGAGTATATAATATATTAATATGTTGCTTTCTTACAATTAGTCTCCTGCTATAAATATAAAAGTATGGCACGCCCTATTTTGTTGTAATTTTAAAGCCTCCTTCAAGACATTGAATATTGTATTCTCAATCATATCAGATGGGTATTTTGCATTTTCACACCACATTTTGTCTATATCCTTCTGATAAGACATTGTATTCTAAATCTTGTAAGATGGGGATTGAACATTTTCCTGATATAATCCAATTCATGATTTTTATCCCGAAGAGGAAAGAAAGAGAAAGATAGTTGAAGAGTATTTTTCATTCACAGCTATGCATGCATGAAATTAGAAGTGCTAAGCAAATCAGTCACTGTCTTGAAACAATGAATGCATAGGAATTTTGATGTTTGCATGTTGTCAGAACTATACCTGTCGCATCAACATAGAATCAGAAATGTTAACATGTTATTCTCAACAAATAAAAAAAAAAAACCATGAAAATGTTCCCAGTTTTTAACGACCAGTAGCTCAGTCTCTATATATCTCGAACACATAGCTTATTATTCTTTCCCAGTAGCCACTAAGAAGTTGTAGCTTGAAACAATTAGAGAAGACTGATTTTAAAGAAGATTTAGTGTAGAAAAGTCAGTAATATAACAACTACATTGTAGCCCTGATGAAAATGAGATTTCTCTTCTTTATTGTCTTGTTTCTTATGCTCTTTTCTTGTTCAGGTAAAGTTTAAGCTTCTTCATTTGTGCTTGGATTTAACTTGCTTCTGCTTACTGATATTCTAGCTCTCTTATGTTGTCATTGCAGGTGCATATGATCCTTTGGATCCAACTGGAAATGTAACAATAAAATGGGATATTATGTCTTGGACAACAGATGGCTATATTGTAAGTATTAGATCAATAGCAGATATTATGGCTAAATTTGTCATTCTATACAACACATTGCTAAAATTGAGCTGTGATGATGGTTCCGCTGCCAAAAAAACTTCCCAGGCAATTGTAACATTGTTCAATTTCCAAACGTTCCGGCACTTCATGAAACCTGGATGGACCATAGGCTGGACATGGGCAAAGAAAGAAATCATATGGTCCATCAATGGTGCTCAAGCGGTTGAACAAGGCGACTGCTCCAAGTTCAAAGCAAACATACCTCATTCCTGCAAGAGAAGCCCTGCAGTTGTGGACTTGCTTCCCGGTGCTCCTTTCAACCAGCAATTCGGTAATTGTTGCAAAGGTGGAGTAGTGGCAGCATGGGGCAAAGATCCTTCAGCTGCTGTCTCTCAATTTCAGATTACTGTAGGATTATCCGGTACTTCAAATAAAACAGTGAAACTTCCGAAGAGCTTCACCTTATTAGGTCCAGGACCAGGGTACACTTGTGGCCCTCCAAAGATGGTGCCTTCCACCAAGTTTCTTACTCCTGATGGTCTGCGAAGAACTCAGGCCCTGTGTAAGTTTTCCTTTTCCCGCTACAGTATAGCAGTCTTTTGAAATGCAGGCAGCAGGCTGCTCACCTCTATCCTTGTTTTTATGCAGTGACTTGGAATGTTACCTGCACTTACTCACAATTCATGGCAAGAAAAAACCCAAGTTGCTGTGTATCTCTTTCATCTTTCTACAATCAGATACTCACTCCCTGCCCAACTTGTGCGTGCGGTTGCCAAAACAATGACACTTGTGTCAAGTAAGCCACCATTTCCATTACCTCAGACTCTAATGTCGCCCAGATTAGTGATTTTTACTGGAGAAACGAAGTCATGAAATGCATTATGTTGACGCAGTGGCGATTCCAGAATTCTTCAATTGCCGGTAGGAAACACAACCCGGAAAGATAATAGCTCTCTTCTGCAATGCACACACCATATGTGCCCGGTTCGAGTGCACTGGCATGTGAAGGTGAACTATAAGGAGTACTGGCGTGTCAAGATTGCGATCACGAATTTCAACTACATGAAGAACTACTCGACTTGGACCCTCGTTGTACAGCATCCGAATCTCAACAACGTAACGCAAGTTTTTAGCTTCGAGTACAAACCTCTCATTGCCTATGACTCGATAAGTGAGTATCAGGAAATCTTACAATTCTATCACGATGAGATTGCGTCAGAAACAAACTTTGATTTAACATTCCTTCTATGTGATATGCAGATGACACAGGGATGTTCTATGGCATGAAGGACTACAATGACGTATTAATGGAAGCAGGGCCACTTGGAAATCTTCAATCTGAGGTGCTTCTTCAGAAGGACCAGAACACTTTCACCTTCAAGCAGGGATGGGCATTTCCTCGGAAAGTCTACTTCAATGGCGATGAGTGCATGGTACCCCCGCCAGATACATACCCATTTCTGCCCAATTCTGCTCATGGATCCCCACACTTCTCCATGTTGATTTCTACGTTGATTTTCCTGTTCGTGTATATCTGGTAATTTATGGCGTTTGAGGCAGAGGAAATAATAGAGCATCAGAAGTTCTGAGCCCAGATACATTTTGACAGATAACTGGAGCATAGTTATGCAACAAAATTGCTGTGTCATGAAAAATGGAGCAAGTGGTGGTCTATGATAAGTAAGATAACCAAAAAACAAGAAAAATCTACCTCTAGTTTGTGCAAATGTTTTCCTTTTTATTGCTTTTTATTTATGTTGTAATGGTACTCGAGCCATTGAAATTCTACCAACAAGATTGATAATATTACAGGGACTACATACAAGTACAACAGCTAGAAGTGACAAAAATGTATTAGCACCAACCGTTGTGCACTGAAACAAAACACGCCATTTGAAGCCAGTGAAATGCCGAATATCATCCCATATAGCCATAAACTTTTCACCTTGCTTCCAATATGTAATCAGGTCAAGCAGATCCAGTCGAAAAAATTTGTTAGGTTGGTTTCCGCATCGTTTAGTGAACCTCGACAGTCTATGCGTATCCATATAAGAAAGCCAAAACAGAAAAGAAGGCTATCATTAGCATAAGCGGTGAACTAAGCTGGCGTGAACTTGCATTAGGCAACCATGGATACGCATCTGGAGGAGGCATAACGCAATTGTCACCATTGAAATAGATTCTCCGAGGGAAGGCCCAGCCTTTATCAAAGGTAAAAGTTGACTTGTCCTTCCGAAAAAGTAGCTCTGACTGAACATTACCAGAACGACCGGCTTGCATAAGTAAGTCATTGTAGAATTTTACTCCCCACAACATGGCAGTATCATCTGTCAGAAAAGTATAACATGATGAGAATCCCCATTTTACATTCTATTGAGGAAAAAGATACAAATTTATAAAGTAAATAAAACCAACCACAGGGGACATGTAACTTACTAATAGCTGAATAAGGAGATAATGACTGGTAGTTAAAACTGAAAATCTGGGTCAGATTGTCAAAGTTGGGGTGTTGCACAACTAAGTTCCATTGTGTATAGTTCATGTTATAATTGAAATTTGTAATTGTGACCTTAACGCGCCAGTATTGCTTGTAGTTAAGCTTAACATGCCAGTGAACTCTGATCGGGCACATGTGACTTGTGCATTGGACAAGAGGCATAGGGTTGTTATTCCCTAGACTCGAAACAACCGAAGCTAAATGTGGTGCATTTGGACTGCAAACAAAAAAAATTCAAGGAATATAAATTTTGCATATTCAGCACATACAAAATGGATATATGTATATATTCTAGAGACCCAAAGCTAGAAGAAAGAAAAATGATGTTTCCAATAAGAGAACTTACTCAACACAACCCCCCGAATCTGAATTGTTTCTTTGGCAGCCACAGGTGCATTTTGGACAAGGAACTATAGTGTCGTTGTAGAATGATGAGAGGGAGACACAGCAACTAGGAGTCTTCTGAGCCAGGAATTGTGAATATGTGCAAGTAATGTTCCATGTCACTGCAATAAAAAAAGTTCAGATGTTCTTTATGCTATTGCCATGGATGCAGATTTAGATCGATTAAAAGGGCAAGCATTGTTTTGAGATTTTCTCCCATCTGCACTTTAAATTTCAGTTAAAGGGATTCATCATAGATGATAGCTATGTTCTAAAGCGAGTTGTTGATTATGCAAAACAAATGCATAGATGCTGCTCTCTACTCTTCTGTATTTTACTTACTCAAAGCTTGAGTGATTCTCCTTTTATCTGTAGACATAAATCTAGTAGGCTTAACAATTTTTGCACGAGCACAAGTATAACCAGGTCCTGGTGCCTTCAGAGTGAAGTTTTTTGGTAATCTCACTGTTTTGTTACTGGTTCCAGCTGAACCCACGCTAAGCTGGAAGGAGCTTGCTGCATTGGCTGGATCTTGCGCCCATGAGCTGATAACTCCCCCCTTGCAGCAATTTGCAGTCTGCTGGTTATAAGGAATTCCTGGCAATAAATCTACAACCGTCGGACTCTTTTTACAACAATGTGGAACGTTTCCTTTGAATTTTGAACAATCTCCTTGGTCGGTTGCTTGGCCTCCCAGCATGCTCCATATTACCTCCTTCTTTGCCCATGTCCATCCCAGTGACCATCCTGGTGCTTGAATGTGACGATACTGCTGGAAGTTGTAAATCGTGACAACAGCCTATCATGCATGAAGGTGTTAGCAAATCATAGATGTGGGAGTCTCAAGAGAAACTACGAGTTTAATGGATGCTAACAAACCATGAATGTGAGAAAAACACAAGAGAGAAACTGCTAAACAGTTCAGTGGATTATGATATGCTGATCAAGTACGTTTCTTTAATGAGATAAAGGCCTTAGAATCCAGTGAGGAACAGGTAGCCCAAATTATTGAAGAAACATCGGACTGGAAAACTTCAATCATGCACCACTAGAACTTGTAACAACTCTAAAAGATGATAAGCTCAAGGAACTCTCATGAACTCAAGTAAAATGAAAACTGAATGCAGAGTAGGTGGACGATTGATTGTAACTTCCAAGCAACAAGACAAAAATGAAAAACCACTTCAGCGACTAAACATAGCTAATAATCTAAAGCAAAACACTGCCAATAATCTAAGGCAAGGAACGAAACATAAAGCATATCAAACATAAATAACAAATTTACTGTACATTGTTCTGCTGGGAATCAAAATTGTAATCCATGTTCTGCTGGGAGAATCAAAATTGTAATCCATGTTCAAAATATAAGCTTCCTATCATTAGTTGATTATGTAAGCTTCCTATCAAATTTACTGTACATTGATTAGTACTTACGACATAGCCATCAGCAGTCCAGCTTATGATGTCCCATTTGATTGTAATATTTCCAGTAGGGTCAAGAGGATCATAGGCTTCTGCAAAATTAATAAACAGCAACTCGCATTAGAAAGACAACGACCTAAAAAGTAGGATTAAAAAATTAGAAATTTAAAGTTATAAGTAGAAGGAGTAAGAGCTCAAAAATCAAACATATTGGCCAACAGTTAAAATGGCAATTGCACTAAATTTAACAGAAAACTTTAAACCAAAAATAGGAAGGAAAAAAGATCATATAAGCATGCATCACTTATCGCTCTAGCACTAGTGTGTGATCGGAAAATACTAACAAAAAAACATCGATGTTTTTTTCACGCCAAAAGCATTTTTGAAAGGCATCTCAACGTAGTTCCAAACACAAAAACAAACTGTGCCGTAAGCCTCCAATTTTTCACTTTCTAATTGTACTCTCTTAGTTACTAATCATGCTTGAATGATGAAACCACAATCCCAGATGGTTTTACGTTAGCCACAACCCATAGTAGAAAGCTATGAATAGAGATAGAAAAAGCTCAGGAGTTTAACGAAAACCCATTAACAAAAACACCTAAAATACACCAAAACAACATGATTCTTCAATGTTTTATATAATGAAACCACCCCATTTCCTCATTCATCAAATTCAAGAAACAAACTTTCCCAAATACCACTCTAATTAATGAACCAAACCCCCCAACAATTTCCATTTTGTGAAAATTTTTTTGAAAGAACTACACCCCATCAATAACTCAAAGAGCCCAGCTTCTGAAAGACAGAGAAAAAAAAACAGAGAGAGAAACTTTGCCAACCTGTTGAAGTAAAACTAGCGCACCAAAGCACAAAAAGCAGCAGGACAGTGAATTTTGAGAACAAACTCATAATGGGAGAGACAAGAAAGCCCATTTCTTGACACACAGATTATGTTGTATGTTTTGATTACTTGTTTCTTTGTTTAGTTCAAAGACCCAAAAAACTAAAAAAGAGTAAAGAACACGGTGACGACTAACTGGCTGGCACTTGTTAATGCTGTTAGCTCAGTTTAGGGTCTAAAAAGCGGACTTTTAAACCCTCTTTAATGCTCCAATGACACGTTTTGGTGAAGAAAATGCAAACTCGAATTGCTTTCATTGTTAAAAAACCATTAAATTTTGCTTCTTTTTGGGTTGGATTTGTCTAAAATTCCTTTTCAGTACATAGATTTTATGAGTTTAGTTGACTGATTTTAATAATGGGATGGATGACAGTTGTTTATTATGGTGTTAGAAAATGACATTGTTAAAAAACCATTAAACCATAGGCTAGTTGAATTTTGTGGTGGGCACAATGCATGACCCTGGTTTGTCTGTCGTTTTAGTTAAGTGACAAGTCTTGTTAGTTTAGCTTAGCTTTTGAAGAAATCAGTGACTTGTGTGTGTCATCCTCCACTTGTTCCCTGCCATTACTGTTACTGTTTGTGACAAAGATAATTAACTATTAATTAACTATTAACTAGAAATCTAAAATGTGTGGTAATTTTACTGGAGGTATAAAACACTGTGGGCGTGCATTTTTGCAATTTCATTTCGGTCCTCAAGGGTTTATTTTGTGCAATTTAATCCTAATTGAAAGCCAATTACTTTTGATGTATTAGTCAATGGTGAAATTGAAAGAAGAGGATAGGGATAAAAAAAAGCATCAAACATGGATCGCGTGTTAAAAGTTTTGGAAAAGATACATGTTGGTCCTTTAACTTTAAAAATTACACAAATCTTTAAATTTTGGTACCTCAATTTTTCTCTAATTCAATTTTGATACAAAAGTTTATTTTTGTTATTTTTTAATCCCTGGTCGAGAGAGGAAAAAGAGAGGTCGCTGGATTTCAGAGATAGAGAGAAAAGTCGTTGACACCGATTTATGCCACTAAAACAGTCAATATTTATGTTAAATTGTTTGATTTGATGAGGGGAGTTCATATTAGGTATTTTTTACCTTGAAAGTTCATGAAAAAACATATTTGAACTCAGGTAAATTTTTACTTTAGGGTTTATTTTGGATTAGTGGCATGTTTTTGGTTTTTTTCAAGTCATGAATAGGTTTATCACGGATCCTAAAATGTTTTTTGTAGGTTTTTTGGATCAAAATGGGTTGAAAAATAGATTTTGTGTCCAAAAAACCTTAAGCCTCAATTTTTGAGCAACCATAGTAAATCAAACGACATGTTGTTAGTTTTTTTTCAAAAAATATTAAAGCGGACAACATGTCATCTGCCCTAAATACAATAAAAAAAAATAAGAGCTCAGTTATGCGAACTAGCCTGACTTTCAAAGCCTAGTAGTACTTGAATTTTGCTTTTTTCTTTTTTTTCTAAATTTTTTTTCTATTTTTTAGTTAATGCTTTTGTCATATTGTTTTTTCTAAAAAAAAATTTATTTCTATGTAGATTAATATTCTTTCACTCTTTCATTTTGTTTAGAGAGCTCTTTTAAATGAAAAATATTTTTTTTTATTATGCATTTAAATTTTAAAGAGATTTTCCGATCCATTTTATATATTTTTTATATATCTTTTGTATAGATAAATTTTATTTTTTAAAATAAAAATGTCTTTTTAGATAATATTTTTAATATGTGCACCTTTAAATAGTATTTTGTTTCCTTTTATTTTATTCAGTCAATTTAATTTGTGTTTCTAGTTTTATTGTCATTTGATTGAATAAAAGAAAAAACTTTAATAAATAAAGTAAGAAAACACAACCAGGTAAATGTTTTATCTTACAAAATTAAATATTTTTGTTCTAAATTATATTTTTTCTAATTCTTTTTCAAAATTAATAATTTTTATATTTTTTTCTCATTTTTTTTTTATTTATATGTAAATTAATATCTATTCTCTCTTTCATTTTATTTAAAGTATCTCTTTTAAACTACTAATATTGTTTTAGTTATGTATTTAAATTTTGAAGAATTTTTCTGATTCATTTATAATTTTTTTTTTATCTTTTGTATGGATGAACTTTACTTCTGAAAATAAAAAAAAAATCTTTTCAAATAATATTTCTAATATGTGTAGCTTTAAATAGTATTTTATGTATTTTATTTTATTCAATCAATTTAATTTGTGTCTGTATTTCTATTATTGTTTATTTGAATAAAAAAATTATTTTAATAAATAAATTTAGTAAATATAACCGGGTAAATGTCTTGTCTTACAAGATTAATTATTATTTTTCAAATTCATTTTTAAAATTAATGCTTTTTTATTATTTTTTTTCTTAATTTTGTTTTTTTGATATGTAGATTAATATTCCTTCTCTCTTTTATTTTGTTTAGAGATCCTCTTTTAAATTATGGGTACTTTTTTGTTATGCATTTAAATTTGGAAGAGTTTTTCTTATTCATGAATAATTTTTGTTATCTTTTGTATAAATAAACTTTATTTTTTAAAATAAAAAAAATATTTTCAGATAATATTTATAATATGTGCAGCCTTGAATAATATGTTTTTCTTTTTTATTTTATTCAATCAATTTAATTTGTATTTCTATTTCTATTATTGTTTGATTGAATAAAAATATTATTTTAATTAAAAAATTTAGCAAACATAATCTGGTAAATATCACATCTTACAAGATTATATATGTTAATTTACACATATCTCTTGATTTTTTTAGTTTTATTTTTAGTTATCGTTTGTGGGGTTTTTTTTATTAACACATATGATTCTCGATTTATTTAACTATATGTATGTATAAATTTTTTTATTTTCACTAAAAAAAATTAACTACAAAAATATATTGAAAAAGCTTGTAAATATAGTTTTTTTTTATTTCAAAAAAAATAAAATCCAACCTGCATTATCTAGTGCCTAACCCGCACTGTCCTCTTTTGCCCATGTTACCAACTAGGAGTTGTTTTTTTCAAATAAGCACACGGAAAAAAAAATAACACAATTCAAAATTTTATTTAAGAAATAGTGTAGTTTAACATGGTTAAAAAAGATATTTTTTTAATTAACAAAAAAAAATCAACAGCGGAAAATAGAACCAAAACTCATTCTCCAATTCCGACTTCTAGCACATATTTACAGCTTATAAAGAGCATTGTTGTAAAATATGTTTTTATAAGAATAATTTACTTATTTTTGTATATGATTAGATAAAAAAGCATTTTATTTATTATTAATAAATATTTGTTCATTAAAAAAGACACAGATGCACGTGATTTTATTTTAACTTAATTGTTGTATTTTTTCTCTTTCCAAAACAGTTTTGATCCTATTTTATGTCAAAAGTTTACACCAAAAGTATAACTTTTTTTTACTTATTGATACATTTATATTATTTTATCTTTCTAGTATCTTATTTTAAGTTTTTTTATACTTATTCTATGCTTTACAATAGTTTAATTAACTTGTTTTTGTATTTAACAGTGTTATGAAGATACATAATATAAAACAGAGCTAAATGAAAAAAATTTAGTATAATTTCAAGCAAATAATTAGAAAGAACATATTTGTATAAATCATTGAAACTAAGAATTGCATATCCTAATTACATTAGGAATCCAACTTGAATAAGGAATCCTAGTGAGATTAGGATTGGTCAAAGTAAATTTATCAAACTAGATCTTTATTTATTTTTTGGATCATTTTTGAAGCTGCATATGGAGTTTTATTTTGATTTAAGTTGTTATAAAAACAAAATATTTTAAGCTTTTCATTCATTTATGGTAGGACTAGTAACTCATTTAGATAAGAAAAAACGATATATTTGAAGTTGGGTTTAAAGTCTGTCAGTAAACTCACATGAACCCAGCTCATCTTTTCATGTTGAAATGATGACATGACAACTCATTAATAACATGATAAAAGTCTTACATGACCAAGAAACCTCTCTAAAAGGTCAAAATCCATACACAAGTCATTAGAATTATATTAGTATAAGAAAACTATAAAGCACTATGATTAGGAATTAGGTATTAATTAGAAAACTTCTCCACCTCCTCCTTCCATAAATAACCAATCCTAACAAAAAAAAAAAAAAAAGGATCATGTTTAGAGGAAATGAGAAGAGAACGAGGGGATTTTATTGTTTTTAGAATTTTTTTTTCTTTTTCCTTTTATGAAATTATGACAATTTTAGTTTTAAATTTTAAAAGGTTAGTACTCTTGGGTTTTAAATTATCATGAGGTTTTGTGCTTAAAGTTATTCTATATTTGATTATGATACATTAATATCTTGTATTTTTCTATGATTAAATTTAATGATTGATGAACTAAATTATATATGATGTGCTACATGTGTTTTTGGTTTTAAATATATTGTTATTGATTAATTTATGATTAATTAACTTAAGTAATAGGAGTATCTAATTTTCAAACACATGTTTAATTATTTGTTATTTGAAAAACATAAGTCTTGATTTAATTAACTCCACATGCATGTTTAATTATCATGAATCAATTGTATCTATCTTGATTTTAATGTTGTCACATAATTAAATCTTGCATACTTAATGAAGGTCATTATGTGATTAGGGTTAGTTAATGCATGAATGTTGAGTTAACTAAAAAGTAAGAATATGTAGAAAAACTTGTTGCTTTTCATGGTTGATTTATTTATTATCACAAATTAAATTAGAGAGCATATCTAAATTCAATGAGTAATGTTTAGTTATCCTTGAGAAACAATTCTTATAAAAAAAATTCTTTCTGTTTTTTTTATTCTATTGATTTGCCTCTGATTTTTTATAATTGATTTATTTTGTTTATTTAGATTTCTAAGTTGTTTTAGTTTGTTTAGATCGAAAAAGATTTTATTTACTTTCAAAATGAATATGTGTTTGAATTTAAAATTTGCATTTTTACTTGGTGTACTCATATATAAAATAGCTTGTCTTGATTGAGTAATTAAGCTCTAATACTTGTATCTTTATGGGACAATACCCATACTTTCTATACTACAAATTATTAATTTTAAGCGTTTAAATTTACACGACTTTAACACTCGTCCCTTATAAAGTTTGTATAAGAACAAAACACTTATTTTTATGTAAGAATAGAGATTGGTTTAATTTTTAAATTCAAAACTTAAAATAGCTTTTAAATTGAAATAAATGTTATCTATGTTTATTTATTTTAAAAATATTATTTTTTAATAAATAAATAAATATTACATTTTATCACAATTGTGATAAAGATAATATTTATTTATTAAATTCAAAGTTTAAAATAGCTTTATAATTTTTTTTTATAAACTTTTTATGCTATTTTTTTAAGAGAGGTGTATATGGCATTTGCGACTTGCGAAGCATATATATCACATGTGGCTTTTTATACTAATTTTTTTCTAAATAAACTTTAAATTGTTTTCTTTCTTTTTTTCCTTTTTATTATGCTACTTTGAAAGAAAAAAAAAAAACTCTAATATATGCCTTGCATAACCTCTCTTTGTTGTGCATAGCTAGTAGACAGGTAGGTTGGGATTGGGTCAAGATTGGGTTCAAGTAGGGGTCCAGGCTCAATGACTTTTTCACAACCCAAATTAGTTATTCAAGTTTCGATCTAGGTTTAAGCCTGACCTCGACTTATAGGCTAGGCTTTTGAATTCAAGCTATTATAAAATTAAAGGGTAAAAAGAGAGAGGCTAAAATATCTAGATTAATGATGATCCTCTTAGATTCTACTAGATTATTTTGGTTAGTGTTATATTACGAATCAGATTAATTTTTTTAACATAAAAAAATCTTTAGGCATTGTTAATGTTTTTCTAGTACAAAAAAAAATTAAGTCATGACTTAGTCGTCTTGACGGATCCAAAAGCAAATCGGATGACATGTAAAAATATAGTTTGACTCAAAATAAATATTTAAGATGAGATCTTTTTAATGAATATTGAGATGACAATATATTAGATCGATTCAGGTTGACCTACCAATCCACATATTAAGTCATGAGATCATGATAATTCCATAGAAACCAAATCCAAACAAAATAAGAAACTCAATTTATAATAAATTCAATGTTGAATGATGAAACTAAAAAATCCATAAAAAAAAGGCCTACAAAAATAACTCAAGTCAACATGTCAAACTCACGACTAAGGTTATGAGACCAAAATAACCTAATAGAAAGTAAATTAAGGCAAATTACGAAGCATAGTTCTCAATCAACCTATTGTTGAAAGATGAATTGAAGAAAAAATGATTAAAAGGACACAAAAACGACTTGAGTCAATTAGGATTAATCCACCAAACTCGTGATTCAAGTTATAAGATAGGAATAACCTCATAGAAAATAAATTAAACAAATCACAAGCTTAATTCTCAATCAACCTAATGTTGAAGGATGAAATTGAAAAAAAAATCAATTAAAAAATATAAAAAACCTTGAGTCAACCCGTCATATATGCAGTTCGGATCATGAGTCTGGAATAACTTCATAAAAAGTAAATTAAAAAAATATGAAGCATAATCTTCAATAAATTTAATGTTGAAAAATATAATTAAAATTATAAAAAAAATAAAAAAATAAAGAAAAAAATTACAGTGAATATTATAATGTGATGAAAGGTACAGTAAAACCCTTTCCCCCCTTTTTTTTTTTTGTCAAATTAAATGTTAAATAAATGAGGAATCAGAGGGTCAAAATAGCAACAAATGTTTTACAATGCCTAAACTATCTCTATTTTGATCGTGCCATTACATGTTGGGAATGTGAAAGCAACAAATATCCTTCAAGATGAGCCTGATCTCATGAAAGTGTTGTCGATGTCTGCTTCCATCAACTCTTGACTCAAGCCGACACCCTTGAAACGATACTTGGGGTTACCGTACACCAATTTTTTTTTTTTTTTGATTTACGTGGGTGTTCGGGTCAGCTTGCGCGCACCACGACTAATCCCACAGCCCACTGAACACCCTGCAAACCCAGTGGGTATGTAAGGCACCGCGGGGGTGACATGAGTGCACATAAAAACTCGAACCCAGGAGCAGCAGGAGGAAACAAGCCCCTCCCACCACCAGGCCAAGACCCTCAGTGCACACCAATTACTACTTCCAATGCTAGGTCTTGGGGTTATTTTAAATAAATTAAAAAAATTTAAAATCACTTAAGCTTATAATGAATTCATGATTAATTAACTTAAGTTTTGAAACTATACCCTGCCTTTTCTTGTCACCTAACAAGTTTCCTTTAAATTAGTTGGCTGGGGAAGCCTCCATTTTAATTAACCGTGATCTTTAAAACAATGGGGGTCATTAGATAATGTTTTTCTGGGCTAAGCCTTCAAACTTTAAAGAGAGACCCTATCGGGTTGTGTCAAGCTCATTTTCTTGGTAAGTTTTGTATTCTGATTTTTGGACTTTAAATAATTTTTTTATTCTAAATTTTTAAATTAGCATGTCTCCATAATTTATTTTATTTTAAATTTTTAAATCAACATGTATGATGTTTTTAAGACCGACATTAAAATCCTTCTCTATAATAAAACTATATTAGGATATTTAATGGCTGAAAAAAAAGAGAGAACAAATCTAGAAACAAAGGGTGCATAGTTAAGGTAACCTTTTGAAAGAAAGGATGTGGCGAGGGTGGCATCGTTCTTTCATCATGCATAAAGAACTCCTAACTTGAATCTCTAGAACCAGTGTTGTTCGTTAGGATCTTTAGTTTCATTTTAAAATGCTAGGTGGTGACTCCTTAATTTTTCAAGATATATTTTGGCCCCTAGCGTGATGTCCACCGAGGTGCAACAGAATGATGACTCCACTGAAAACTTTAGGGTTGAGCCTATTACTTATGTGTTCTGTAAGGATTTGTTATTTGTTTGTCGTAATATTTTCCTATGAACTTCATTTTATTTTATTTCTTTTATTTGTACATATTGTTTTTTATGATATTCATTTTTATTCATGTTATTTAATCATGGCATACACATGCATTTTATTTGTGAATTTCCACACACATTTCGCAAAAAGCTAAAAAATGCTTTGGACCTGAGCTCGTCCCTTTAAGATTAGAAAGGGAGATTCAAAGGCGAGTGTGACTTATGTCCATTAATGCTTATTTGGACTCTCGCTTAGGTTGGAACTCACCCTATATACCAAGTATCATGGAATTTTTTTCTCATGCTCATAGCACATAAGGTTAAGAGGCTAGGTTACCCCACTAGTAATTTGGACGATCTAGGAACTTCAAAAGTCTTTAGGTTTAAACCAGCTGAGCACAAAACCTTTATGAGCTAGATCCTTTCTGTTAGGGCTGACCTTTTATGGGACATGAATAATTGCATGTCATGACATACATATTCATTTTTTAAAAAATATATTATGTTCTCCTTTTTATCTCTATCGATCCTTATAGGAAGTGAGAGATGGGGAAACACATTGCCATTGAGGACATGAGGACTAGATCATAGCAAGGCCAGAAAGATAAAGGAGATTACCTACCAATAAGGTTTAAATCAGAATTGCTAGAACAAGTGAAACTAGATGAAAAGCTTTCTTGCATTGGTCAGCTTGTAAACTGTTAGGAAATGTTATCGGTTGACGACCAAAATGATTTTCAACAACAATATGGGGATATAACCTGTAACACCCCCTACTTGGAGATAAAAACAACACTCTTATGTCAACCAAAAACAGAAATTATATATATCCATGGTTTTCATATTAAAATTTATTGAAATTTCGACGGAGTCCCCTTTATACCGGAAGGTCCCAAGTCATTGATATGTAGCCTGTTTACACTTCTAATAACTCGCATTTCATAACTTAATCCCGACCCAATCGTCTTGGGTTTCAATTTCCATAATATTCTCACACCTATTACCCACGATATTCATGCTATACATTATATAACAAAACATCATTATGGATGAAAATAAAAGTAACTACTTAGACATGAAAGATGGTTACATGAACTATAGAGATTAAGTTCATTCGATCAAGTTTAAACATTAATTATACAAATTAAGTTATACAAACATTTTCATGTTTACAAAATATAAGGGTATACCTCCTATAACCTAAATTACAAGGGAAACATAAGCTAGGATCTACTCCTGTCGTGCATGTGATGTTCCTGAAACAAAATACATATTATTGAAAGGTGACTATTACATAAAAAGAAATAGCAACACGAAATCAAGCAATTTTAAAAGGGTAACATGCATTCATATTTTGTTCCCTTCTCCTTTCTGGTTTCATTAGAATCTCTTCCTCATTCAAACTATTAATAACCGTTCCCTCTTTCACTATTAACCTCCATTCCAGACTTTATAAGATCAAACATGTTTATCTTCGTTTAACCCATTTTCGATACCCCTTTCACTCGTATCATCATCATCATCATCCCCTTACCCGGGATCCTAACATACACTGAATGTATGCTAGCCGAAACATGGCAATCCCCTTACCCGAAATCCTAACATACACTGAATGTATGTTAGCCGAAACATGGCGATCCCCTTTCCCGGGATCCTAACATACACTGAATGTATGCTAGTCCAAAACATGGCAATCCCCTTACCCGGGATCCTAACATACACTAAATGTATGCTAGTTTACGCCTCAAATCACATTTCTCATATTTCATTTGTCAATGATAATTTCATCACTTAGCAATTCACACAACAACCTTTCCCCTTGAGTACACATACATTCGATAATTCACATTTCATATCAGTAATATATATTAAAACATGGAATTTACATAGAAGGTAAATGTGTGATTAACCTACCTGTAATAGAAGCTCTACTCGTGCTCCCCTGCTGCTGCTGTTGCACCACGCTTGTGATCCCTCCTGCAAATCACAGGTTTATCTCATAAATTTTCCTCACTCAAGGATATGTTTTATAATAACCATATCAACAGCCAATAAGTCTTTCTTTCAGTCATTACTTAGTACTTTATGTTTTTCTCATTTCACTCATTATTATTGTCGTTGTTTGTCCAATCCTAGTTATCATTCCTTTCTTATATTTGGACTGTCACTGTCCAACTGTTACTGCCTCAGTTTTTGAACTGTTACTGTCTGACCTCTCCTCGGATTTTTAACTATATCTGGAGTTATAGAACTCCGATTCAAGCAAAATTTGTGTCTTTGGAAAGATAAGATATGAGTCTACAAGTTCTATGATTTGAGGAGAACCCAGTTCTGCCTCTAAGATAGTCAAAATCGCTCATCAATAAACACTTGGACTGTTATTGTCCGTTTTTTGAACTGTTACTGTCTGACCTCTCCTCAGATTTTTAACTATATCTGGAGTTGTAGAACTCCGATTTAAGCAAAATTTGTGTTTTTGGAAAGATAAGACATGAGGCTACAAGTTCTATGATTTGAGGAGAACCCAGTTCTGCCTCTAAGATAATCAAAATTGCTCATCAACAAACACTTGGACTGTTACTGTCCGTTTTTTTGAACTGTTACTGTCTGACCTCTTCTCAGATTATTAACTATATCTGGAGTTGTAGAACTCTGATTCAAGAAAAATTTATGTTGTTGGAAAGATAAGACATGAGGCTACAAGTTCTATGATTGAGGAGAACCCAGTTTTGCCACTAAGATAATCAAAATCGCTCATCAACAAACACTTGGACTGTTACTGTCCGTTTTTTAAACTGTTACTGTCTGACCTCTCCTCATATTTTTAACTATATCTGGAGTTGTAGAACTCCAATTCAAGAGAAATTTGTGTTGTTGGAAAGATAAGACATAAGGCTACAAGTTCTATTTTGAGGAGAACCCAGTTCTGCCTCTAAGATAATCAAAATTGCTCATCAACAAACACTTGGACTGTTACTGTCCGTTTTTTGAACTGTTACTGTCTGACCTCTCCTCATATTTTTAACTATATCTGGAGTTGTAGAACTCCGATTCAAGCGAAATTTGTGTTGTTGGAAAGATAAGACATGAGGCTATAAGTTCTATGATTTGAGGAGAACCCATTTCTGCCTCTAAGATAATCAAAATCGCTCATCAACAAACACTTGGACTGTTACTGTCCAACTGTTACTGTCCGTTTTTTGAATTGTTACTGTCTGACCTCTCCTTAGATTTTGAACTATATCTGGAGTTGTAAAACTCTGATTCAAGCAAATTTTATGTTGTTGGAAAGATAAGACATGAGGCTACAAGTTCTATGATTTGAGGAGAACCCAATTCTGCCTCTAAGATAATCAAAATCGCTCATCAATAAACACTTGGACTGTTACTGTCCAACTATTACTGTCCGTTTTTGAACTGTTACTGTCTGACCTCTCATATTTTTAACTATATCTGGAGTTATAGAACTCAAATCTATAATTTAACATCCAGACATCAATTCATAATCGACTTTAAAACAACTCATAAGACCATTTTAGAATATCTTACCCGATACGAATCAAGGTCTCGATCTCTCTTTTTTCTTTCTAGTGACAGCCGACCCTCTCCTCTTCTCTTCTTGTTCAATTTTTTTCTTGTTAATCCCTTGCCTACTAGTGTTTATTTTTACCTATAACCCTAAATCTTGGATGGGTTCTTAAAATTTGGTGTCTCTCTCTTGATCTGTAAAAATAGATACCGAAACTCCCTCTCTTCTTTCTTCACGATAATTTCAGATCTGTTTTTGGTAAGAAGAGTAGTATTTATGCTATATAATTATTCTTATTTGCATTTAGACCCCATTTTCTTTAAATGTATTCATTTTGCCCCCACTTCCTTTTAGTTTAGTTTATTTTCTTTAATGTAATCCAGCCTTGATTTTCTCGGGATTTACATTCTCCCCTCCTAATAACAAAATTTCATCCTCGAAATTCAAGTTACGTACCTATATCGGAGAATAAGTGCGAAAACTTCTCCTTTATCTCGGATTCTCTTTCCCATGTTTCTTCTTTTATTCGAGAGCTTCTCTATAATACTCTCACCAAGGGAACTCTCTTATTCCTTAACAGCTTCTCATCTCGATCTAAGATCTTGACAGGCTTAGTTTTCATGGTTAAATCCCCTTTAATCTTTAAAGGAACCTGTGGCAATACCCTTGAAGGGTCTATATTGGCCTTTCGCAACAATGACACATGGAACACATTGTGAATCTTATCCAAATATACAGGCAATTCTAATTGATAAGCAACGGGCCCGATTCTTTCCTTAATCTCAAAAGGGCTAATATATCTCGGGGCTAATTTCTCTTTTATTCCAAATCGAATGATGTCTTTCCAAGGAGCCACCTTCAAAAATACTTTATCCCCCACTTGTAATTCCAAGGGCCTTCTTCGACGATCTACGTAACTTTTTTTTATCTATCCTGGGCTTCCTTCATCCTTTTTTTGATCACCCTCACCTTGTCAGTTGTTAGTTGCACCATTTCAGGTCCCAAAAGCTTCCTTTGTCCTACTTCTTCCCAACAAATTGGGGTACGACATTTTCTCTCATATAATGCTTCATATGGAGCCATACCAATAGTACTTTGGTGGCTATTATTATAAGTAAACTCCACCAAGGGCAGAAGATCCTCCCAATTCCGTCCAAACTCCAACACATAGGACCTCAGGAGATCCTTCAGAGTTCGAATGGTCCTTTCAGATCGACCATCCATCTGAGGATGAAATGCCGTGCTCAAATTCAACTTTGTCCCCATTGCCTATTGTAAGCTAGGCCACAACCTCGATGTGAACCTAGGATCCCGATCCGATATAATTGAAACTGGCACTCCATGAAGTCTGATTACTTCATTTACATACAATTTTGCCAGTTTATCCACCGAATCAGTCATCTTTATAGGCAAAAACAAAGCAGATTTCGTTAGTCGATCCACGACCACCCATATAGCATCATTCCCCTTCTTTCCCCTAGGTAATCCTGTCACAAAATCCATAGAAATATCCTCCCATTTCCATTTCGGAATTGATAATGACTGTAATTCCCCTGCAGGTTTCTGGTGTTCTATCTTTACTTGTTGACAGATCCCACAGTTTAACACAAATTCTGCTATTTCCCTCTTCATATTTGGCCACCAATAGTATTCCTTTAAATCCCTATACATCTTTGTACTCCCAGGATGAGTAGCAAATCGAGATTCATGCGCTTCTCTTAATACTTCATCTTTCAAAGTCTTATCCTCAGGCAAATAAATTCGCCTTCCCATAGCTATTAGCCCATCGGATAGCATTTGAAATGATGTCTCTATACCCTTGTTTACCCTCTCTTTGATCTCTTTTACTTTCCCATCCTGCTTGTTGAGCCACCAAGACCTTGTCTCGAAACACAGACCGGATCTTTAACTGAGCTAATAGTGACCCCTCGGGCCCTACACTTAGCTGCAAGCCCTTTTTTTTTAATTCCACTATACTTTTTTGTTCCTTCAGCTCCATATCATTCATCACCATTTTTCCCTTCCTACTCAAGGCATCGGCTACTACATTAGCCTTACCAGGATGGTAGTCAATAATGCAATCGTAATCTTTTATTAACTCTACCCATCTTCTCTGCCGCATGTTCAACTCCTTTTGTGACATCAAATACTTCAAACTTTTATGGTCTGTAAAGATTTGAACTTGTGTCCCATACAAGTAATGTCTCCATACTCTTAAGGCAAACACCACCGCTACAAGTTCTAGGTCATGAACCGGGTAATTCACCTTATGCAACTTTAGCTGTCTTGATGCATAAGCAATCACACGCTCGTGTTGCATTAATACACATCCTAGGCCCCTTTTTAAGGCATCACTATATACCACAAACCCTTCTGTCCCAGATGGAAGGGCCAGTATAGGAGCAGAAGTGAGCCTCTCCTTCAGTTCTTAAAAACTCGCATCATACTCTTCCAACCAAACAAACCTGACTTCCTTGCGGGTTAGCTTTGTTAAAGGTGATGCTATGGTGGAGAACCCCTCAATAAACCTCCGGTAATATCCCGCAAGGCCCAAGAAACTCCGGATTTCAGTCACATTAGTAGGCCTTTCCCATTTTAATACGGCCTCAACCTTTCTTGGATCCACAAGTATTCCTTCTGTGGATATTACATGGCCTAAAAATATCACTTCCTGAAGCCAAAACTCACACTTATCCAGCTTGGCATATAATTGATTCTCCCTTAAGGTCTGTAGCACAACCCTTAGATGTTGTTCATGTTCCAAGTGAGAGTTTGAATACACCAAGATATCGTCAATAAATACAACCACATATTGGTCCAGGTAAGGCCGAAACACCCGATTCATCAAGTCCATAAACATGGCCGGAGCATTGGTTAACCCAAAAGGCATCACTAAAAACTCGTAATGCCCATAACGGGTTCATAATGCAGTCTTTTGTATGTCTTGTTCCTTGATTCTCAACTGGTGGTATCCAGATCTCAGATCTATCTTAGAGAACACCCTAGCACCCTTCAACTGATCAAACAAGTCATCTATTCGTGGAAGTGGGTACCTGTTCTTCACCGTCACTTTATTCAATTGATGATAATCGATGCATAGACGAAGGGTGCCATCCTTCTTCTTTACAAACAATATCGGAGCTCCCCAGGGCGAGTTACTAGGCCGAATGAAGCCTTTATCTAACAATTCTTGAAGCTGGACCTTCAGTTCCGCCAATTCCATAGGTGCCATCCTATAAGGAGACTGGGCTATAGGAGAAACTCCTGGAATAGTTTCTATGGAAACTTCAATTTCTCTAACTGGAGGTAATCCCGGCAACTCTTCTGGGAATACATCTCGAAACTCTCTTACAACAGGAATACTAGTCAAATCTATGCTTCCCTTTTCCAGCTCTCTTACATGGGCTAACCTAAGCAGAACAACCCTTCCTCAGTAATTTTCTAGCCACCAAGACTAAGATTACACAACTTGGAATTATTTTTCTTTCTCCTTTAAACACTACTCTTTTATCACCTATTCCTTGGATTGTCACCGTCTTGGTGAAACAATCCACTTGTGCCTTATGTTTACTTAGCCAATCCATACCCAGAATTACATCAAAATCATATAGCTCTAACGGCATAAGATCTACCCTCAGTTCTAACCCCCCAATATATAGTTTTACCCCTCTATAAATATCATCAATATGTATATTCTCCCCTAGAGGTGTACTAACTGTCACTCCTACACCCAAGTTACTAGATAACACATGCAAGTCATTCACAATTCTATAAGATACAAAGGAATGACTAGCTCCAAGGTCAATTAAAGCATAAATGTGCATTGTATCTAACTGTAAGGTACCTGCCACCACATCTGGTACAGCTCCCACATCCTCGTAGGTCATGTGGTATACCCGACCTTAAACCTCAATCCTCTAACCATGTGCTCCCTCAGTAGTTCTACGAGGACAATCCTTCTTTATGTGACTCGTGTCCCCACAATAGTAATAGCCTCTTCCTACATGCGGGCACTCTTTCCATCGATGCCCCTCACCTCTACAAATATAACATCTCCCAGGCATCGCAAAGCAATCTCCAGGCTGTCGCTGCTCACACCTCTGACAAAATGGATATACTGGTCCCTTTTGCTCTGTAGACCCACTAATAGTTTTGACTCCCTATCTAGACTGTCCTCCCCAAGCTCCTCTTCCACTGACCTGTCTAGATCCTCCTGAGCTCCCTCTTGGGATGAAACTCTCGCCCCTTTTCTGGAATTGACTTGATGATTGCCCACTCTTCTCTTTCTTTGGGAGAGGAGGTCTCCCAGTTAAAAACTTAAAATCTCTCCTCTTAGATCCAATTACCTGACTCTGTTCGACCACTGGTTTTGGGGTATCCCTTATTACCCTCTTCATACCCTGAACTGCTCGTACCAACTCCCGCACAGACTGAAACTGCATGGCTATCAATATCATTCTCAGTTCCCGCCTCAGTCCATCACGAAACCTCTCCACCTTGTGGCGCTCCGTGGGAAGGTAGGTGGAGGCAAAAACTGTTAAGTCCTGAAATCTCCTCTCATACTCTAGAACTGTCAAATCTCCCTGCCTCAAATCTAAGAACTCCTGTTCTTTCTCCCTCTTATGTTCCCAGGAATAGTACCTCTCCTCAAACTCTTCACGAAAGTCCCTCCATCGCAATACCTCCCCTAATCTCCTCTCTCTAATGGTCTCCCACCAAGAGTGGGCACTATCAACCAATAGCTGAGTCACACAATCCACTCGTAGCTCCTCTGGCATCTGCATCTGATTTATAACTCTCTCCACTTTCCTCAACCAATGCCCAGCAACTTCAGCAACCTCTTCACCATCGTAAGTCATACAACCCATCTCTCTCATACCTTTCACCCAATGCACTATAGTGATTACTCCCCCTGTTCTAGGAGCTGTACCCAAGGCTCCTGCTACCATTCCTGCTGCTACAGCTCTGACTATATGTTCCATAAAAGCAGGATCTGAAAATGGGTTTGATCCAGCTACCGGTTCCACTAGTGGGGGTTTATTATTTTCCCCCCATCTGTCTGATACCTCGGGCATGGACACATCTACCTGACGGGACAACGAATTATCTCGAAGTCTCACTGACTCGCCAGCTTCAGAGTACACTGTCGTTGCAGGTATATGAGAGGAGGTGTCTGCCAAGGGATCCCAGTCTGGATCACTTTCATTTCGAAAACTCTGGTCACTTCCCCGAATTGGGGATGGATCAGTTCTGGCTCCTTGCCTTGTTCTCACCATCCTGAAACACATTTCTAAATCTGATAATCATTCCTATCCCCAGAATAGCAACCTAGGCTCCGATACCAACTGTAACACCCCTTACTTGGAGATAAAAACAACACTCTTATGTCAACCGAAAACAGAAATTTAAATATACATATATATATATATATATAGTATATATATATATGGTTTTCATATTAAAATTTACCGAAATTTCGACGGAGTCCCCCTTATACCGGAAGGTCCCAAGTCATTGATATGTAGCATGTTTACACTTCTAATAACTCGCATTTCATAACTTAATCCCGACCCAATCGTCTTGGGTTTCAATTTCCATAATATTTTCACACCTATTACCCATGATATTCATGATATACATTATATAACAAACATCATTATGGATGAAAATAAAAGTAACTACTTAGACATGAAAGATGGTTACATGAACTATAGAGATTAAGTTCATTCGATCAAGTTTAAACATTAATTATACAAATTAAGTTATACAAACATTTTCATGTTTACAAAATATAAGGGTATACCTCCTATAACCTAAATTACAAGGGAAACATAAGCTAGGATCTACTCCTGTCGTGCATGTGATGTTCCTGAAACAAAATACATATTATTGAAAGGTGACTATTACATAAAAAGAAATAACAACACGAAATCAAGCAATTTTAAAAGGGTAACATGCATTCATATTTTGATCCCTTTTCCTTTCTGGTTTCATTAGAATCTCTTCCTCATTCAAACTATTAATAGCCGTTCCCTCTTTCACTATTAACCTCCATTCCAGACTTTATAAGATCAAACATGTTTATCTTCGTTTAACCCATTTTCGATACCCCTTTCACTAGTATCATCATCATCATCATCCCCTTACCCGAGATCCTAACATACACTGAATGTATGCTAGCCGAAACATGGCGATCCCCTTACCTGAAATCCTAACATACACTGAATGTATGCTAGTCCAAAACATGGCGATCCCCTTACCCGGGATCCTAACATACACTGAATATATGCTAGCCGAAACATGGCGATCCCTTTCCCGGGATCGTAACATACACTGAATGTATGCTAGTTCAAAACATGGGGATCCCCTTATCCAGGATCCTAACATACACTGAATGTATGCTAGTCCGAAACATGGCGATTCCCTTACCTGGGATTCTAACATACACTGAATGTATGCTAGTTTACGCCTCAAATCACACTTCTCATATTTCATTTGTCAATGATAATTTCATCACTTAGCAATTCACACAACAACCTTTCCCTTTGAGTACACATACATTCGGTAATTCACATTTCACATCAGTAATATATATTAAAACATGGAATTTACGTAGAAGGTAAAGGTGTGATTAACCTACTTGCAATAGAAGCTCTACTCGTGCTCTCCTGCTGCTGCTGTTGTACCACGCCTGTGATCCCTCCTGCAAATCACAGGTTTATCTCATAAATTTTCCTCACTCAAGGATATGTTTTATAATAACCAAATCAACAGCCAATAAGTCTTTCTTTCAGTCATTACTTAGTACTTTATGTTTTTCTCATTTCACTCATTATTATTGTCGTTCTTTGTCCAATCCTAGTTATCATTCCTTTCTTATATTTGGACTGTCACTGTCCAACTATTACTGCCTCGTTTTTGAACTGTTACTGTCTGACCTCTCCTCGGATTTTTAACTATATCTGGAGTTATAGAACTCCGATTCAAGCAAAATTTATGTCGTTGGAAAGATAAGACATGAGGCTACAAGTTCTATGATTTGAGGAGAACCCAGTTCTGCCTCTAAGATAGTCAAAATTTCTCATCAATAAACACTTGGACTGTTACTGTCCGTTTTTTGAATTGTTACTGTCGCACCCTCGCGGCGGAGCGCGGTGTCGCAGCGACCATCGATTGATTTTGGGGTCTTTTGTTTTATTGTGAATAAGGGAGTCGCCACCTAGTATTATGGTCACTAGGAAACCTAACTGGTCTTTCAGAGATTCTAAGCAAGGGACTGGTTGCGTAAAGGGAAGGTATTAGCACACCTAGTATGCCCTACCTAAGGTAAGCTGCTTGGTGTTTAGTTTGTCTTATAATTGCTATAGTGTTGGTGTTTTCTAATCCCATCAGTTTTTTTTAAGTTTCTAACTAAATTTATTAAGAGAGAAATCCAAGGAGATTCCATGTGCTTTAAAAGCTCAGTTTTCCCTTGGTATTTCAAGAGTTTGCGACTCGTAAATCGCAAGGACGAGGGACAAAATATTTAGAAATCTAGGGTGCTTTAAATGCCTATTTTTGCCTTAGTGTTTTATACTCTCACGGCTCGTAAACCGTGGAGTAAAAAAAAATTGAAATGTCCTCGATTATAATCAAGGCTTCTTTCAAGGATGTGTGCGGATTTATTATTCCTAAAAAATTATTTTGGATATTTACCACTCCGGGTTTCTTTATCCAAATATTAACAGTGAATAATAACAAATTATTCCCGATAATATTTTGGATATTCGTCCTTTAAGGATTTATTTATCCAAACATTAGCGGTGAATAATAGATAAATTCCCCCAAAAATAAGATTTTTATATTTTTTGGAATATTGGCCAATACCCTTTGGAGTTTTACAAACATGTTGTAAAATCCAGAAATGCAAGAAAACAATTTTTTTGTTGTGTTTAAGAAATCCATACGAAAACACATTTTCAAAACTTCCAATATTTTTTGTATATAAAAAACGTTCAAAATATGTTAGGGTATTGGCCGTATGCAACACAAAAAAAATATTTTTTTATATTTTTTTAATCGAAAACACAAGCAACGCAATTAAACACAAAAGAAAAATCGCAATAAAAGCTAAAAGCCGTCATATATATATTCTAAGATTTATAATAAGCTTAAAGCAATAATCAAAAAATTTCAAAGCCAACTTAATGCGCAAATAGCCAGAATAAAAACAAAAAAAAACTGGGAGAAATCACTAAAAAAAATACAAAGACCTGCTGATTTCTTCTCCAACGGGTGTAAGGAAAACAAAAGGAAAGTCCCTAAATGTAAAAGTTCCTAAACATGAAAGAAAAAACCTTTTTTACACGGGCAGCAACTGAACTCAAAAATCATGAAAAAAATAATAGGCAAGCGTTGGTTTTTCTAAACAGAAACCAATTATTTCAGAAGGAAGAAAAGCTTTACAACCGAATGCTTAGTATAAAAATAACAAAGGAGGAGAGATTGGGGCTTATACCTGCAGCTCCTGTTTGCAGAAAATGAAACCAGGGACCAAAAAAATCACAGCTCACGCGTGCTTCCTTGAATACCGTCGCCTGCCTCTCTTGCGTGTTCCTTCAAACTGCAGCTCCTGTTTGTAGAAAATAAAACCCAAGGCCGAAAGACACAGCTCACGCGTGCCTCCTTGGCTGCTGGTAAATGACAGACGAAAATAGAGATGCTGAAACGGACAAAATATTTCAGCTATGTGCTGGTAAAATGACTGGTTTCCCCGTCGCCTACCTCTCTTGCTTTTCCTTCTCTTTCTTTTGCTGTGTTCTTTCTATCCTCTCCTCTCTTTTCTGCTCTCTTTTTACTGCCCTTTTTTTTTCGTTTTCAGTCTCCTTTTTATGCTCTCTCTTTTCTGTGTTTTTTTTTTACTCTGCCTCTATTGCGTTTTTCTTTTATTTTTCTGCTCTCTTTCTGCTATTTTTTGCTCTCTTTTTGCTACCCCCGTTAGGTCATTAGAAGGGCTTATATATAGTCTAAATATGTCTCTATTTAGGAAGGATTTAATGCATTAATCCTAGGACGTAAATCCCTACTGATTTGCAGTAAAAAAAACGCAAAAGGAAGCTGCAATATTCTGATTTTGTGCTGGTTCTTTATTTTTGATTTCTTTCCAGTTTTAGAGGAGGGTGTGGCTATTTTCTTTCCTTCCATAGGGCCAGCTGCTCCCTTTGAAATGAGGCAACAAAAACGTGGTCTTCAGCTCCAAAAATCAGGCGTGATGATAAAGGAAAAAACAGCATAGAAAAAAAAGAAAGAAATCAGCTGGAGGGTGCAGCTGCAAGGTCCTATTTTCCTTATTCGGTGTGGTAAAAATCCTGTTATTTATGATGATCCAACCCCCCTCTCCAGCTTTCAATATCATTTTTCAATTCAATCCCTCATTTTACACTTTTCGATTCAGTCCTTGGTAAAAAAAAAAATCCTTTGAATCAGTCCTGCGAACTTGGGCAAAAAAAATCATTCTTGCGGCAGGAATCCCTACTTTCACACTAGATATTCAAACGGGAATATCTTGAGCTTCTGATATCGAAATCAAGCAATTCAAAACCCTAAATTTATCTACGTGTCTAGGACTATAACTTTGATAAGGGAGTCAAGGTGAGATAAAATCATTTTATAGAACAGAAACTGGCAGTAATCTAGTTGGTTAAAAGGGATTTCCGGGTCTAACTAAAAAACTGACGAATGCCGAGAATCCTGATATGACTGAGAGTATGAACTAAGAACAAAAATCACAAAAACTAGGCCAAAAATAGAATTTTTTTAGTGCAGACTCGGGTCAATATCCTTCTCGCGGCAGAATTCTCTACCTTCACGTTAGATATTCAAACAGGAATATCTTGAGCTTCTGATATCGAAATCAAGTGATTCAAAAGCCCAAAATCATCTACGCGTCTAGGACTACAACTTTGATGAAGGAGTCGAAGTGAGATAAAATCGTTTTAGAGAACAGAATCTGGCAGTAATCTAGTTGGTCAAAAAGGTTCTTGATCTGACAATGCTAAGCATCCAAATCTGATTGAGAATCTGTCCTAAGAACAATGATCCCTAGGACCTAATAAAGGTGTAGGTCAATTTTTCAACATGTCATGAGTGACAGAATATACCTAGGATGGTTAGATATCATACAAAAACAAGTCAGAATCAGAGCCTAAGTTGGAACAAAACAATTGCGACAGCAGCAAAACCATTTTTTTATGCAAATTCTGAGGGATTTATTCAACCTTAAAGACCAGATAAAAAAAACAAATTTAGCATTATGAAGACTCCTGATCAACCTAAGAAAACCTGATGATTTTGGTAGTAACGGGGAAGGATAAAAAAAATAGCAGAAAATAGGCTCCAAACAGGGTTTTGAAAAAAAATATTTCTTTCTCCTTCGCTTTTGTCAATTTTCTAGCAAACATGAGCTACACTCCTACACTCAGTTCAAAAACAGGTATACACCATCTCTAGCACGTGGGGTCCAAAATTGAGTAACAACAGTTATTGTCTGACCTCTCCTCAGATTTTTAACTATATCTGGAGTTGTAGAACTCCGATTCAAGCAAAATTTATGTTTTTGGAAAGATAAGACATGAGGGTACAAGTTCTATGATTTGAGGAGAACCTAGTTCTGCCTCTAAGATAATCAAAATCGTTCACCAACAAACACTTGGACTGTAACTGTCCTTTTGAACTGTTACTGTCTGACCTCTCCTTAGATTTTTAACTATATCTGGAGTTTTAGAACTCTGATTCAAGCGAAATTTATGTTGTTGGAAAGATAAGACATAAGGCTACAAGTTCTATTACTTAAGGAGAACCCAGTTCTACCTCTAACATAATCAAAATCGCTCATCAACAAACACTTGAATTGTTACTGTCCAACTGTTACTGTCTGACCTCTCTTCATATTTTTAAATATATCTGGAGTTATAAAACTCAAATCTATAATTTAATATCCAGGCATCAATTCATAATCGACTTTAAAACAACTCATAAGACCATGTTTAGAATATCTTACCTGATACGAATCAAGGTCTCGATCCCTCTTTTTTCTTTCTAATGACAGCCGACCCTCTCCTCTTCTCTTCTTGTTCAATTTTTTTCTTGTTAATCCCTTGCCTACCAGTGTTTATTATTACCTATAACCCTACATCTTGATGGGATTTACATAACCTAGCTACTCAAGATCCGAATGCAACACTTTTGCTTTCAGACCATGATAAAGTCTTGGGATCCAGAATATAAGTGCTTTACTTTTGATACAGTAGATATGACTCTCACTCTCAAGGAATATGAGTCTTTATTGAGTTGTACAAAGTTAGATAAAGTGTACTTCTCACGCTAAGAAAGCAAACCCCATCTAATTATGTCTGGATCACTAAGATATGCAAGAAACAAGCGAAAGAGCAAACAATCAAACGAGGAAATAGTTAAAGATAGTATTGGAATCTTATAGAATTTGCATTAAAAAAGAAGCGTCATGACTAAGTAAATGAAGAATGCTTTAAAATTTTAGCATCGGGCATCTATGATGTGATCTTATTCCCATCGGCAAAAGGGATGATTGACTTCGAGGCTGTGAATGTGTTTAAAAGTGTGGTTGCTCTCAAAATCAATCCAGTTGTAGCAATTTTAGTAGAAACTTTATATTCACCAAACCATTATCGAAAAAATGGAAAGACGCATCTAAGATGTTGTTTGTAATTGCTTTTTGTATAGACCAACAGTCATTTAGTATTGGAAAAATTTACAGCACAACTACTAAGGGAACTAGGAAAGAATACTTAGGAATCCATGTTTCATAGTTTGAGAATATTAATTTTTCACTGGAAGATTCATTATGCTTATTTTTGGACATACTTGGCTTATTGTGGAGATTATCATTGGGTCCCATTGATAGGAGCCCGGTGTTGCATGAGTTCATACCCTGAACTGTTGGGTTGAGTGAGTTCTACAAAAACTTTTAGAAAATTGATTGAAACAGTTAAGCAAGCTTGGAAGCACTTTGGTATAGTGACATATGCTAAAAAAATACATGGGAAGACAACATTAGGTTACTTTTGTGGCAAAAAACCTGAGGGAAAGGCTATCAAATCCTACCACATAAGGGTCCTCAAAGACCAATGGCTCACGCCATGAAAGATATACAAGAAGAATCAAAAGTTTAACAAGAGACCTATAATGAGGATTTGAATCTAGAGTTAGAGGAACTGGAGGCAAAGAAAAGGAGATTGGATTCTAACCTAGCTATTTGTAGATAGACTTTGGTTATAAAGGAAAAAGAGAAAGATGGTTTATTGGCTCATTTATAACAACAAAACAAAATAGGCTTTTCAAGAGTCGCAATAAAATTTTAATTTGTTGTCAAAAGCCAAAAATGAACAAGATGATGAAGTAAAAATGACTCAAGCAATATTTGAGGCTTAAGAAAAGATTATGGAAATGGAACAGTTAAGGAAAACACTAAAGAGGCTATTTCAACAACAAAAAGAGATGACTATTAGACTTGACGATCAATGAAAGGTTTTGATTAACCATTTCTACTAGACAAACCTTGACTAGAGATAAGATGGTGGCAAAAATAGAGGCATATTGGAGGGCTTTAAAAACTATGTGCTACCATGTCCAAGTTGAGAATTCCCAGTTTTGTGCAATCAAAATGAGAGAGACCATTCAAAACTTGGCACCCGATCACATAGTAATAAAAGATGAACTTGTGATGTTTTTTGGGCAACTTTGAGACGATGTCAATATAGCGGCTGAATATCCTATTTTAAAAATATAGAATGACGTAGTTTAATATGATGTAATAAACTATTATTGAGCAATACAATATCTTTTTCATTATTCATGGTTTCCTTTCTTAATCTTGTTCAAATTGGCCAACGTTCCTGTGGGTTTGGAGTTTTCAGTGAGAACTTCCTAAAAACTTCTGACTTGATATATCTTCATGACATTAAAATAAATAAATAATCTATTTGCATAATCACTTCAGCATTTCGCATTCATTTGTCTTGCATGGTAATAATAAAGCAAAAAACAAAATTAGGTTCAAATATAGGTCCCCTACAACACTGCATCCACAATACTCGTCTCTGAAAAAGATTGATGGAAAACAAGGAAATGACTCAGTTGGAAGCTCAGAACCAAAGAGAGATAGAAGGCATGAAAAGCACCATTTTTAGACTTATTAGCCCACTCGAGCAAGCTTTAAGGTCCAGGTTTGGAGAAGGACCTTTAGCTCAGCTTGCCATTGTTGCACAGTCCATAGATCCTCAAAATATAAGTACATTAAAACCTAAATTTATAACCCACTTTTTAGCACCTTCTATAAGAGTGCCACCTATGGTAGATCTGACTTTTGAGGAAGCCCTTAAGGGAAGGGAAGTGGAGGAGGATAATCAAGATAAACTTGTTGTTTTGGAGGATAAGATGATAGTAATTAAAGGGGTTGAATCGTATGACCTAATAAGAAATACTAAGATGTGTCTGGTCTCTAATATGATGGTGCTGAAAGAATTTAGAGTACCAAAATTTATCAAATACACTGGTAGCCAATGCCCGATAACTCACTTTAAGGTATATTACAATAAAAAAGCTGAAAAGGTACATAATGAAAAGTTATTAATCTATATCTTTCAAGATAGTTTAAGTGATGATACACTAGCTTGGTATATAAGGCTAGACAATACCAAGATCAATAGGTGGAAAGACTTAGTAGAGGTTTTTGTGAAACAATACAAGTTCAACATAGGCATCACCCTAGATAGTTCTAGCTTAATAGTCATGGAGAAAGGAAGCAAATTTGTCTATGAATATGCCCAAAGATGGTGTGAGAAGGCCGTAAAGGTAAACCCTCCATTATGAAAAAAATGAAATGATTAATCTTTTCTCTAACACCTTCAAACCTCCCTAATTTGAGCACCTTATGGGGACTATGTCCCAACACTTTACTGATATGGTAATTGTAGTTCAAAGAATTGAACACGCTGTGGTAAATCACTGACCCCTCTAAAAAGAAAGGTTTCAGAGGGAGGATAAAGAGACCAAAGTGAGCAACATTGAAGGAGGAAAGTACCAAAACCCATACAACTACCAAACACCTCCCCATTTATAGCTAACATAAACTTCTCTACCTTTTTTTCTTGGGAATCAACCCAACCAGCCTATCAACAACTAAAATGACAACCGCTGATCATAACAATACTTCCAAAGAGATAAAGAGTAACTGCCACCTTTACCTATGTTGCTCAAAGAAATGTACTAAAAACTATTAAGCATTGGGCAAATTATCCATGTTCCATTAGCCCTATTACATCCACCATTCCCAAATTGGTATAAGCCAAACCAAACTTATAAATACCATGCTAGTATCAACAAGCATAATATTGAGGGTTGTGTAGCATTTAAAAGGAAAGTCATTCAGTTGATTAAGACATAGTGGATCACTTTTGAGGAAACTCTCAATGTGAATTCTAATCCACTTCTAAGCCATACCTTAAGAAGTGGAGAAGTCAATGCATTAGAAGAACATAATAAAGGAGAGGTGATTTTAAGAATTACCATGGAAGATTTGAATGATATATTAATGCAAAATAGGAATCTTAAGGTACCATTCAAAACACAGTCTAAAAGAGATATAAGAAAGTTTTGCAATTATCATCAACATTTTGGGCATAATGTTGACCATTATAAAGAGTTCCATGAGGAGGTGGAAGAGATGATGGCCTTAGGTGTGCTTTGAATTGAAGGTAATAAGAAAAATAATGAAATAGGGATGGTAGATGGACAAGAGAATAAAATTAAGGTTTGCAGGTATCAATTTACCATAAGAGGTCTACAAAAAACGATCATAACTAAGTCCTATGTTGTGAGTGATGAGAGTTGCAATGCATTACCCTATAATTATTGGTACTCTTTCCATATTGAGAACTATGGACCTGTCTTCCAAGCTAAATTGGATGGTCTAACTCGAAGTGGAAGATGTTTTACTCATGAAGAGAAAGAGAAACAAAGAAGAGCTGAAAAGAAGGATGTGTTAGAACTGATAAAAAATGATGAAGTCAACAAACTAGTAGGTGAGGAGAAGGCTATAAAGTTCCTGAAGCTCATGAAACATAATGAGTATAACATAGTAGATTAGTTAAAGAAGACACCTACTTAGATTTCTTTGATGTCATTGATTATGAGCTCTAAGTGACACGACTAAAGAGTTGATGTCTTCTCCCAAGTGTAGAAGTGTTGATGTAATAAATAACTCGGCAAGACAGGGGTTGAACCACAGGTAGGTTAATTGTATAAACTACAAATAAAGAAATAGATAATAACAGAAAAGGAGTTTAAGAGAGTTTTGAGATGTGATATTGATATTGATATTGATATAAGGATTAAACAATGATAAAATAATTGTCAAGGTTAGAGGATCCACTAATGGTATTTCAAACAAGTATAGTATAAACTCTTTTTATTACTCAACTGGAAACCACACACAAAGGAGGTTCCAATCGGATTATAAATTGTTAACATGATTACATTAGTTATCTTATTCGAATAATGCTAATACTTGTAAATATTGTCAGATATTCATGATTATAACTTATGTTAACAATAAATCAAGTTCTTTTCATAGCACAGGTGTCGGTTATACCATACGGTTGGGCTATGAAAATGCCAAGTATTTGTTGTACCAAGAGTTATCCAACATAAATCTAGATTAACCGTTTAACAAGCAAAGTATTAAAAGTGAACAAGATAACAAATACAAAACATGTTAGTATCAAACATTAAAATCCATGTTGAGTTTATACTATACTTATTCTTACACCATTAGTGTAACCTTTTCTCCTTGACATAATAAACATAGCTAAACGTAATGAAAGAGAGAAACATAAATAAACAAGATAAGAATATAAATAAGATATAAGTTAACTAAGTAAAAGAAAGGAAAGGAAAAGCATAAACGAGAGATTAATATAAAAAAAAACATAAACATTACAAAAATATAGAGAGAGAGAGAGAGAGCAAGAACATGATCTTGATCTAAAAACCAAGATGCCAAAATGCATGGCCAATGCCTCCTTTTATAGGCTAAAATTTGAAACTATTGATTTGATGACTAATTGTTGAGTGGGTGGCCACCTCTTGACTTGGTAACACTCCTTATCTTCTTGTCTGAACAAAACGTCATTGCTAACATCAAAATTTGAACAGATAGTCTTCATGAAAGTTCTGGGAAATTGTCTTAACTTTCCAACAAAATAAGAATCGGTGCATTTGGACTTCTAAAACTCGAGATATGGGCTGAACACTAAACAGTGTCTGGGCTGCAGGACAGATTTCGACTTCTCCGTTGTTGCTACAATTTGAACTTGAAAACGACCTTTTTGAATCTTGGACTCCCCATATAAGTTTTAGGCCTATGTCTTAGCTTTCCATCCATATAGACCAGTCCTAAATCCAAGTTCTACAGCTCCAGGTATGATCCAATAATCAAATAGTGTTCCAGTTTGGACTGAACCAGTATCTCTTTTCTAAGCTTGCCCCGTTCATTGTCTTCTTAATTTCAATAGTTAAACTCATCAATCAATCCTTTGATTTATGTGATAGGCCTGCATTTAAGATGAACATTTACCATAAATTAAAAGTATCTTATAGTATCAGACTTGTTATTATAAAACATGCTTTAGTTAAGGAGTTATTAATACTTCAAGTGCAAAATGATAATATAAAACCTTGATAAAAATGCAATTTTAAGTACTAATCGCAAAGCTACATCGCAAAGCCTTTCAGAAGGTCCTCTAAGAAGCTTATGCTCTCCAAGACATCACAAAAGACTCTATGGAACATTTAGTTTAGCAGAATCTAATCTACCAACTACTTGTTTTTCACGGAGGATGAGTTTCATTCTGAAAGGACCAATCATAATAAACCATTACACATCATTGTGAGGTGTAAAGAGTATATAATTGCCAAGGTTCTTATGAATAATGGTACTACCTTGAATGTGTTACCGAGATATGTACTAAATAAAATACCAATAGATATTTCTCATATGAGGCCAAGCACCATGATTGCTAGAGCTTACGATGGATCGCCTAGACAAGTAATTATAAATATTGAAATTGAGCTACTTATTGGTCCACGACCATTTTAGGTGACATTCCAAGTAATGGATATTCACCCTTCCTATAACATGTTGTTAGGAAGACCATGGATTCATACAGGTAGGCTGTTGGACAATCTTTGCACCAAAAAGTAAAATTCATCATCAACGGAAGCCTAATCACTGTAAAGGCAACACTGACAGCAACCTACATGATTTTAAGGTGGTGAATGGGTACTGGAAAATACAGTGTTGAGAAAACCTTAGGTTTTAAAAGCTTCCAAAATGGTTGCAAAATATATGCAGAAACATGGACTGCCATTCCAATATAACCAACTACGAGTATGACTAAGGGGTTTAATGTGATGGGAATAAAGAGTGTTGATCAACGATTTGGCTTAGGCTTCAAGACTAAGAGGTATATTACAGAGAAGCGGTTGAAATCAAAGAGAAAGAAGGATATACTGATAGTGTGGCCTATTGCTGGAGAGCATGCTTGATGCTCATTTGTTGTTGTTATTCTGTTGTAAACCTTGTGTGTGTTTACTTGCAGGTCGCTATGGATGCCAATCCGGATGTTTTGGTGGTGCTGGTGTGCTTTTTTACACAATACTGCTCCTCAGTCAATAACCATATTTGTTATATTCAAGCTTTGTCCTGGTATCTTTGTTAAGGGAACATGTTCCCTTTGGTCTCTTCTTTGGTTGTATATTTTTGTCCATTACGCTTATTTTGGAGCCTGTTCCCTTTTGTTCGTTAGGTTGTACATGCTTGTAAATTTGACTCGCCGATTTTCCAGCTTTGTTTACTTTGATTATAATACTTACATTCAATAAAAAAAAAATTCAAGAGACAAAAGAGATAGCCCAAATGGAAAGGCATAAGCCGAAGAAGAGATGATGGAAATTCCTCCTATACGTATAACCTTTCCACAACCCTCTTATGAGATGAGCTTGAAGATGAGCTAGAAAATCTGAGGAAGAAATTCAATGATGTTGTCATCAACTATCTAGAAGTGAAGGAGAAATTGTGATGAAGACTTTGAGGTCAAGGAAGAGACTCACGAAATGTTGCCTTAACTGACTACCAACACCTTAGAAATGCCCACAAATTTATGACAAGGCTAACCGAAGGGGAATAATTGAATAATTAAAAGATCCAAGAAGTCCTCCTTATTTTTAAAAGTAATAATTGTTTATATGCTTTTTTTGTTGTTGAATGCTTTGTTTTACCTTGCCAATAATCATAGCTTAAGATATGGCATAATGTTTTATTATTGTTGAGCCCTTTTATAAAAGTTTTAATGAGATCATCATGTTTCTTTTTCAAGTGCGCATTTATTTTGCTTATAATCCACTCATATCAAACACTTTCTGCTTTCAAGAAATCTGAAAGTGGATCTTCAATAAATGCACAAACACATTGCATTGAGAATAAATGGTCAAAACTTGATGATATATAATTATAATGGACGAGGAAGATAAGAGAAATAAGATAAAGAAGGTAAGACAGGGGTTGGACACTTTGAACATGTTGGGAAACCCACCAAAGAGGATCTTGAATTGATAAATGTAGGCACTAAGCTAGATGGGAAAGAACTGAAGATTGGGGTGCTGATCACTATAGTTGAAAGAAATGGTTTGATCGCATTGTTGCCTGGTTTAAACCCTGATATTATAGTACATAGGTTACCCCTAAGAAAGGTTGTAAGCCAATTAAATAGAAATTAAGGAGGATAAGACCCAATGTACGATTTAAAGTTAAGGAAGAGGTGAGGAAGCAATGAGATGTTGGTTTATTAGAAGTGGTTAAAAACCCTCAATAGGTCTCCAACATTGTAGCGGTTCCTAAAAAGGATAATAAAATTAAAATATGTGTTGACTTTAGGGACCTAAATAATATGAGCCTAAAAGATGATTTCCCTTTACCCCATATAGATGTCTTGATAGATAATGTTGCAAAGAACTCCACTTACTCATTTATGGATGGTTTCTCGGGGTAAAACCAGATAAAAATGGCCGAAAAAGATAAGAATAATACTACATTCGTCACCTCATTAGGAACTTTTTGTTATAAAGTTATGTCATTCGGAATAAAAAAAATGCCAAAGCAACATACCAACGTGCCATGGTAACCTTTTTTCATGACATAATGCATAAGGAGATTAATGAGTATATGATGGACATGATCACCAAGTATAAAGAAAAGAGGACCGTATCCAAACTCTAGAAAACTTTTCAAAAGGTTACGGAAATACCGATTGAAGTTAAACCCTACAAAGTGCTCATTTAAGGTGAAGTCTGGGAAATTACTCGGGTTTATGGTGAGCAATAAGGCACAAAAATAGATCCTAACAAATTGAAGGTTATACAACAAATGCCAACCCCAAAGACTAAAAGAGAGGTCTAAAGTTTCCTAGGGTGTTTGATTATATTACCTGATTTATTTCTCAACTAATAACCACTTGTGAGCCAATCTTTAACTACTCCAAAAGAAAAACTCTGGATATGAAATAATGATTGCCAAGAAACCTTTGACATATTAAGCAGTATTTATAAAAGCCACCTCAAAAAGGAATGGCTATCTACTATCTCAACAAGAGTTCACTGATTGTGAGTCTCACTATATATGATAGAGAAGTTATGTTGTCGTTTAGTATGGAGTACAAAAGGTTTTAATAGTACATATTGTACTGCACCACATGGTTGATTTAAAAAACGGATCATCTCAAGTACATCTTTGAATAGCCTTATTTTTTAAGCGAGAAAACTAGATGGAAAATGTTGTTGATTAAGTATAATAATGTCTACATGACAAGAAAGGCAATAATAAGGAATGTAATTTCAAATCACCTAGCCAAAATATTGTTGCAACTATAAGCCCTTGAGCTATGACTTTCCCGCAAAGGTGTTTTGATAGTAGAAGACAGTGAGTGGTGGACCATGTATTTTATGGTGTTGTAACTACCTCTGGTAATGGGGTTGGGGCTATAGTAATCTTGCCACGAGAAAGTAGTTTCCAATCTCAATCAAATTGCAATTTGAGTGTACTAACAACATTACTAAATACAAGGCTTGCATCTATGGGCTAGAAGTTACTTTAGAGTGAAGATAAGAAGTTAGATGTATACGAAGATTTTATGTTGATAATTTACTAAGTGAAAGGTGAATGACAAACCAATGATGAAAAGCTGAGGCATACCAAAAGTACCTCTAAATTCGTAAAGGGCTTCGATGGAATATAATTCACACATTTGAGGAGAGATAAAATTAGTTGTGAATGTCTTGACAACACTAGCTTCTATGGGTAAAATTGATATAGAACTAAAGTGTGATCAATTGTATTGAAATTAGGTTCTCAGGCTTATTGTTGTCCTGTTGAGGTGAAATAGATGGCAACCCTTGGTACCATAAAATAAAAAGGTTTATTCAAGATAGGAGTATCCCGAAAGGGCATCCAAAAGATAGAAAGACTTTAAGGAGAACAATAATAGAATACTACTTAGATGGTGAAATTCTATACAAGAGGTCATTTGATAGAACTTTGCTAAGATGTCTAAACCAAACAAAAATTAAAATGCATTACAAGAAGTGCATGAGGGAATCTGTGTCACTCATGTAAATGGAAACATGATGACTAGACAAATGCAAAGATCTGGTTATTTATAGATGACCATGGAAAGACTGTATAGAATACATCAGGAAATGCCATAAGTGTTATCATTCATGTTTAACATAACATCACCTTGACCATATGTAATGTGGGAATAGATGTGATCGAACTGATTAACCCAAAGCTAGTAATGGGCATCGATTTATCTTGGTGGCAATTGATTACTTCACTAAATAGGTAGAAGGTGGTCACAACAATTCATTAAGAAAGACTTGCTTTGTCGGTATAGATCACCTAAGAGGATAATGACTAACATGCTTAAACTTTCAAAGAAAGATGATTGCAGAATTATGTTCTAAATGGAAGATCATGCACTCTAACTCATCTCTTTATAGAGCAAAGATGAATGGTGAATGTAGAAGTGACCAATAAAAACATAAGAAGATCATTTAAAAGATAGAAGTCATTTATAAAGATTGGCATGAAATGTTTTTTTTATGCCTTACACGCATACCGCACGACAATAAAACTTTGTTTGAGGCTGCACCTTACTCACTAGTGTATAGAATGGAAATAGTGATGCCATTGAAAGTATAAATCTCTCTTAGAGTTTTGATGGAATCCAAGATAGAAGAAGCTAAGTGGGTTAAGATAAGATATGAGTAGTTGAATATGATTAGTGAAAAGAGGTTAGTTACAATTTGTCACCATCAGTTATACAAAAAAAAAGGCCAAATACATGACAGAAAGGTTAGACCAAGAGAATTTAAGAAATGAGATCTTGTGCTAAGAAAGATTTTACCATTACCAGGTGAAGAACATAGTCAATAAGCACCAAACTATGAAGGTCCATATGGTAAAAAAGGTGTTCTTAGAGGAGCATTATTGCTTACCAAGATGGATGAAGAAGACTTGCCTATGCTTATCATTCTGATTCTGTAAAAAAAGTACTATATTCAATGTTATAAATTTTCATCCGATTTAAAAATGAAGCTTGGATAAGAATTCTTTATGTATTATCCCTTCCTTTTCCTCTCATTTACTCATAAAAAAGGAGCGCACATTTTCATCCTTACATTATCATGGGCTCAACTCAATATAATATTCCTAATTGGTGAATTTTGAAAAAGAATGCTTTTTCTAAGGTGAATTTTGAAAAGTTGAACTTGATTTTATTATAGGAAATGATTTAACATTTGATATGGCAGCAATCTAGCAACTCTTACACTGAGAAGATCAAATAAACTTTTAACAAAAAAAAGAGAGAGAGAATTTACCCTCATACCATGTCTTACTAACCATGTTTAAGTTGCATGCATAATAACATGTAGTAATGGACTCCCCAAACACAATCCCTTGTAAGTCTCAAACGATTAGATGAGGTCAAAGTTTGTTGGTCTAAACCATTTGCACTTAAAATGACGAAGACTATTTTTGTGTTATTTCTCTCGAGTCCAAAAATAACTATACCCTTTTTGTCCCCATTTGAGCCCCAGATGAGTTTTTCTTTATAAAACCTTAATTAGGATCACACCCCACACTGAAGGAAAGATAAAAGTTCAAAGGATAAAAGATCGTGAGAATCCTGAAAGTAGTAAGCCACAAAACCTAAATGTTGTAGGGCATTCACAAATAAAGTGAAAAGTCAAAGCAAAATGAGAATGCCCTAACGAGATCATACAAAAAGAAAAGGAAGAAAGGATTCGAGTCAAGGGAATACGACAGTATAAGGAAAAGAATTAAAAGACTGAGAAATCCAACAATCAACAGTGATCCTAAGTCTTTAAAACCTTGAAACACTCTTTAAATCTACAAAGTCCTTAAATCTTGAAACACTCTTTGGCTTATAAAGTCCTTTCTTTCCATAACTAAGATTATGTGCCATTAAAATCCTTTTCTAATTAAGCACGCAAGCAAAGTGTATTTGACCAGTAAATTCTGCTAACGAATCATAAAGAACTTTTTCATCAGAGTTGTGACATTGCAAGCAAACTACTTGTTTATTATCTGCTAATAAACATGTTTTTTTTCTTCACAAAATCTCAAGTCTCTACTCTAGACTTCTGTTTTGAAACCCACAAAAAAAGGGATCACCTCATCATCACTGGTCCTCAAAAAGTTGTAAGAAAAAAACACTCTAAACATATATCAAAACAATTTTTGTTTTTTGAGGAATAAGATTTCAAAATCATTTGAATAAAGTTTCCATAGTGAAAATCGCACCAAGGAAAGGGAAGATTTTTGTTTGAATTGCTAACAAAGTATACTAGGGCATGATCAAGATATGAGGTGTTTTTGAAGTTAAAAGTAATCTATGAAAAAAAATGCTTTAAATAGTGAAACAAGGGAGTAATTTCATTTACAAAAAGGGATGAAAAGGAATGATTTGATTCTTGTCAAGTAGTGATGACAAATGAGATAACAAGTGAAATAGAAAATATCCAATAAATAAGTGGGTCATAATGGAGTTGGTTTAAGCAAGATTGCAAATAACGGAACATGACCTATGTTTAGGCCAAATTCGAGCAGGCTAGTAGTCAAGCGATTAAGAGAACACATCTCAAAAGGATGCAAACCTCATCAAGCAGAGAAAATGAAAAAGACAAAAGGGGACCTATGCTTCAAACCAGGTAGGGATGCATGCAAATCATCTAACCAAATCATTGTATAGTATGTAAAAAAGAATTTTATAAGGAAAACCTCACTGGAATCCAGAAGGCTTTGATGGACCCAAATCAATAAAGAGAATGAGACCACTTGGGTAAGTCACCCATAAGAACGAGACCGCTTGGGTAGGTCACCCATTAGAATGAGACCATTTCCACTTTTCTTAATCTTAGGTAGGTCGCTCATAAGAATGAGACCACTTGAGTAGGTCACCCATTATAATAATATGATTATATGATTTTTAAGGGTGTCAGATCCCTCAACCGAAACTTAAGGGTTTCGGATCCCTTTCATTTCGAACATCATTTTTTTTTCTTTACAAGCTTATTATACAAAGCTTTTTATAAGACTTTGCATTGTAAGTATTGTAAAGAGAGGTCAATTGTTATAACTCAATTTTGGACCCCTATTTTTGTATACAAATTAGAAAAATCTAAAAATACATCTTTTCAATAAATTTATCTATTAGTTATTTTTATTTTATTTTTGTGTGTCAAGAAATCTCTAAAATCACAAAGATGTATAAAAACAATAAGTGTAGTTGGGGTTCTAATTGGACCAATATTTGAACACCATGAGCAAAATAAAGTTTGAAAAATTTTAAATTATAATTAAGGTCTGAAGTAAAGAGAAATGGGCATAAACTAGTTTAATTTGGCTAAAATTGAAAGAAATTGAAGTTCAAGGATGAATTTGAAACAAGTAGCAAAGTTAAAAAATCAATTAAGGACTTAATTAAAGAAAAAATGAAATTGGAAGTCAATTTGGCTTAAAAATAAAGAATTAAAGAAACAGAGACTGAAATGAAAGCCTTAAACAAATTAGAGGGCCTAAAGTAACTCGGTTAGGGGTAAAATTGAAAGAAATTAAAAAAAAAGATGAAAATTGGCCGAAAACAAGAAATTGAAAGACCAACGATCAAGGAGCAAAAAGCACTGAAATGAAGGGGCTATGATGAAGCTTGGCCTAATTGAATTAAAAAAAAAAAACTAATTCTGCCAGAAGAGCAAAAACAACGTCATTTCACTTTAAGTGAAATGATGCGTTTTGCTTAAAAGGAGAAGAACACGCTAATGAAGCTTCAAGAAAAACAACGTTGTATTATTCATAAAGATTTTTAGGTTTTTAGGCAAAAAGGAAAGCGTAGGAACAATTGATTTTCATGTAAATTTAGGTCTTAATCTCAATCATGATTTAGTCTCTTGATGGCACAACAATGATGAAAGTGTGTCTTCTAACATGTCGGCTACAATCTTAGTGCTGAAGATCAGGGTTTAGTTCCCAAAATCATCTACAAATTCTAAATCAAACATAGCTCTTTGGTCAGCCAATCAAACTTTTCCATTCTGGTGTGGGATTTGATTTTTAAATTTTAATCCCTTCTCCACAAATCAAGTAGTCTTGGTGACCAACATTTAAGTTGATTTCTAAGAATCAACCCTCATTACGTCGATGATTTGTTTCTTAAGGAGGGGTATTATTTGCCTATAAAAAGAGCAACAATAGGAACTCAAAAAGAAGTGGGGGGAGGAAGTAAGGAAGAAGAGTAGAAAATAAATATGAGAAAGAGAGAAAACATCAGTGAGAGAGATACGCAAACACAAGGAGGAAGAGACCAAGCATTAGGCAGTGGGGTAAAAGGCAATTGCATTGCAGATTCAAGCACATTCAGTTCATCCTAAGAGTAATAGCGTCGCAGAATCAGGTTCCAACTTTTATATACTAATGTGAACCATATTTTCTGCAACATATCATTGTGTAAAGCTTGTTTGAATCATTGAGTTCCCATTATATCCTATAAAAGGAGGCATTTGCCATATATCCTTGTTGTATGAGTATACGTATGAAAATTAGACTTTATAAATCAACGACTATTGTTACTTTTTTTTTTTTTTTACTTGTGTTTCATCCTTTACTCCAATCATGAATCATGATTTATAAAAGTTTGCTCCCCACCTAGGAATTGTTGCAGAGGCAACTATGATTCATAAAGTATAGGAACATGAAATTTGCAATTTGTCTAAAAAGGAAAAAGGTATGAAGTCATGAACATGGAGTCTGCAATTTTTAATATAGAGTTATTTTGCTCTTTCTCGTGTTATTGATATATGTTGAAACTAGACCTTGCCTTTTCTTGCAACCTAACAAGTTTCCCCCAAATTTGTTGCATAACCTGTAAAAAAAATAAAAGAAGCAAAAGGAACGTTGGGCAAGCCTCCATTTTTATTAATGGTGGTCTTCAAAACAAAAAGGGTCATTAAGATAATGGTTTTTTAGACTAAGCTTTCAAGATTTAAAGAGAGACTTGATTGGTGATTAGTACGTAAAAGTACATTTTTATCAAGGTTTTATATCATCATTTTGCACTTGAAGTATCAATAACTCCTTAACTAAAGCATGTTTTATAATAACAAGTCTGATACTATAAGATACCTTTAATTTATGGTAAATGTTCATCTTAAATGCAGGCTTATCACATAAATCAAAGGATTGATTGAGTTTAACTACTATAATTGAGAAGACAAAGAGAGGGTTAAGCTTAGAAAAGAGATGCTGGTTCAGTCCAAACCGGAACACTATTCAGTCATTGGGTCATATCTGGAGCTATAGATCTTGGATTTCAATTTGGTTTATATGGCTAGAAAGCTAAGACATAGGCCTAAAACATTCATGGGAGTGAAAGACTCAATTCCTCTGTTTGGAAGTCCAAATCTTAGCAACAACGGAGAAGTCAGAATCTGTCATGCAGCCCAGACAATGTTCAGTGTTCAGCCCATATCTCGAGTTCTAGAAGTCCAAATGCACTGATTCTTTTTTTGTTGGAAAGCTGAGACAATTTCCTAGAACTTTCATGTGGAAAATCTGTTCAAATTCTGATGTTAGCTATGATGTTTTGTTCAAACAAGAAGATAAGGATTGTTACCAAGTCAAGATGTGGCCACCCACTCAACAATTAGTCATCAAATCAATAGTTCTGAATTTTCGCCTATAAAAGGAGGCATTTGCCATGCATTTAGGCATCTTGGTTTTCAGATCAAGGTCATGTTCTTGCTCTCTCTCTTTATATTTTTGTAATGCTGAAGTTTTGTTTATATTAATCTCTTGTTTATGCTTTTCATTTCCTTTCCTTTACTTAGTTAACTTATATCTTATTTATGTTCTTATCTTGTTTATTTATGTTTCTTTCTTCATTATGTTTAGCTAAGTTTATTATGTCAAGGTGAAAAGGTTACACTAATGGTGTAAGAATAAGTATAGTATAAACTCAACATGAACTTTAATGTTTGATGCTAACATGTTTTGTATTTGTTATCTTGTTCACTCTTAATACTTTGCTTGTTAAATGGTTAATCTAGATTTATGTTGTATAACCTTGGTACAACAAATACTTGGCACTTTCATAGCCCATATCGTATGGTATAACCGACACCTGTGCTATGAAAGGAACTTGATTTGTTGTTAACATAAGTTATAATCATGAATACCTGATGACACGACCAAAAGATTGATGTCTTTTCCCAAGTGTAGGAGTGTCGAAGTAATAAATAACCCGGCAAGACCGGGGTCGAACCACAAGGAGGTTACTTGTATAAATTATAAGCAACAACAACAACAACAACAACAATAATAATAATAGTAATAGTAATAGTAATAGTAGTAGTAGTAGTAGTAGTAGTAGTAGTAGTAGTAATAACACCAATTACTAATAATATAATAATAATAAGGAGAAGAAGAAGAAGAGAAGTTGATGACAACTTTGAGATGGAAGA